>OX422218.1:147984492-149312879 GCA_949130495.1 Sambucus nigra
CATTATATTTGATCTTCAGGGAGATTATAGGCAAATTTTTGCAGGAACATGCAAAGACGTCAATAAAATCTAATAGTATCACTTCTAGTTGGTATCGTTTCCATGGATTAAGAGTGGAACTTATATTGATCTGTCGCAGATCGATATTAAAACCAAGATTAATGACAATATAATGTCATAATTTTTTCAACCCGGCAATGTTGTTTATGTTTTTTTATTTGAATCGACTAAGAATTGGTTATTCAATAAATAATCTTCAATAGTTTTTTGATCACTTAATCAAAACAATTAAGATAAAGCATGGGAAAATACTCAAAATGATATTCATTTCATTAGCTTAGATATCAGAGAATATAGATTTAAGTAAACAATCAAAAGAGATAATGCATATATCAGACACGGGGAAGGGGATGCTCCAGACTTAACATACCCACTTTGATTAATAAAAGGATGGTCTATGTCCTTACTAGGGAAAGTGTTAATTCTCCACTAATTTTCCAATGATTCTTTAGTCATTGAAATGAAATAAGTTGGACTCCTTTTTCCATAGTGAATCATTTATAAATATATCCTACTATCAGTAAGCCTTAGGTATTCGTCCTCATCATTGATCTGGTTCTTAGTGTTAGCTTAGCAAGTTCAATTTGTGGGGTGAAATGCTTGTTTGGAGTTTTTTTTATATATTATAAGATTTAAGGGATTGAAGTATAAGACCTCATCAATAACAATAATAGCATTAATAGAGGATTTATCATTAAAGTTTGTTCTTTATTATTACATTACTTATCTTGGTTTTATTGACTTGTATTTTATGTGTTCGATTCTTTCCCTTTGTCTATTCGAGACAAAAATGGGGAGCAATTTAGGATTTGGGAGGAGTACTTAGCGTGCATTTCATTTTTACATACTCGCCCATTCATTATGTCCTTTATCTCTTGTACATCGTGAGTTATATGTTAAGTATGAAGAACTTACATAGATCATGGTGTTGATAATATTACAGTGGATCAGAATGTTATGCAACGTATCGAGTCTATCTCGCAACGATTTGGAACAAGTAGAATTGATGTATAAGATGATTCGTGTTTCATTTTATCTTTTCCAGTTTTTATTTTACTCAAAATCCAATGGAGGATATTTGTAAGGACAATATTTTACACTCCTCGTATTTTTGGTTTGTCTTTAATTTGGAACGAAAGTTAAGTTGCATTTTTAGTCGTCTTCTGAGTTGTAATTGAAGATCTTAAAGACGAAGAAAAAACACTATGACACAGCACTACCAAAACAAACAGCTTTATACTATCATTGGTTTGGTAAGCTTTATGGTTTTTTATTTCCTTAAGTTTATTTTCAAAGTAAGGAATTGACAAGATGAAACCATTTCATAAAAAGGATAATATTTAGGTTTTCAAACTAGTTTTATAAGGGGTTCAGTTTTTTAGACTATCGTTCAAACAACAAATCGATTGTATGAAGATAACTTCGCATGAGAACCTACTTATGATTACAAAATAGCTCGTATGAAAATTAACTTTCCACGAGGAACTCTCGTAAGAAGATAAGTTTGCATGAGGACCCTGATAAAGCTTTAAGAACCCCTCATAAAAAAGTAACTTTGCACGAGGTCCCCTTGCATAAAGACATTGTTTGAAAGAGGGCTTATTTAGTTCAAATTAGAAATTTATTTTTCTCGAGAATCGTATTTCCATAACCCTTTATTACTTATGTGTATAAATAGTTACAAAACATGATTGTATAAAAATTACTCTATTTTTACAAAACCATAATTTAAGGTTTTGAAAGATAATTGATCCTTGTTAAATCTGTAATTTTCAAATAAGATTTTAGTTTACAACTATATAGTCTTCCATCAAGAGAATATTTTAACATGAGCATTCATGTGGGTCTATATCACGTGTTTATGTGTGGGATGGTTGCATTAGTTAGAGATCAGTAGATATCAGGGCTTGAGGGGTGTGCAAGTTATGTCATTGGAAGTAGTTGATTTCTAATACAGGTAGAGGCATCGAAGAATAAGGCAAGGGTTTGGACATTTTGGAGGTAATCATTTTCATATATGTAAGTTGGTTTTGTCCCTCTATAAGTCACGTAAACCATTATTCGGATTTTCTCATGAGGTTCCTGTTCGGATTTTCTCATGAGGTTTCCGTTCTAAATCTTGTTTCTTGTCATTGCATGCTTTTTTACTTTTTGTATTTATTCATTGCATCACTCTCACGATAATAGGACTAATTAATTTTATCTGGTAAATTAAAACTACTTCAATTAAATAACTTTTGATTTGGAAAATTCTTAATTAATTACATTTAATTTATTTTACTTAGATCCCTAGACACATACTTTTTTAGAATCCTCTATTTATAATACGTATTCTTGTATATATCCGTTAAATTCGAATATGATTAGTGGATTGATTTGAATTTCTTAATATCCATTTTTGCCCCGTAGTCCTTCCCAATGGAAGTGGGCAACCTAACCTCCATGCTAACGAATGCATTTGAAGATGTGGAATGGTAAGAAATGGTGGAATTAGATCAAGAATATAGTGGTTTGGGTCCAAACTCTCGGGTAAGCATGCTGAATCTTATGATATTTTCACGTGATTTCGCATATATAAAGGCACCTCTAAATGGTGTACTTGTAAATAAAGTTAATTGTTCAAACAAGGTTGTCGTTCATGTTCTTCCCTCATCAATGTTAAAATACATTAAAAAATAGATGTTAAATTAACGCATACCCACGTAGCCATATCTTGGCCTCGTGATAAAAAAATACACAAAGTTATATTGGAAAGAATTATTAGTTGTAAGGAATAGATCAGATCCATTAAAAGAAATATGTTCCATCTTCTGGTGACCAAACAATTAATATTGTTGGATGAGGGAGGATATATTGAATAAAGTGAAGATGATCAAAATCCATTTGAAGTGGGATTTAATTACGTTAGGCACAACTTTATTAAGAGGATATGAAGACTATTGATGGGTCTTCTTTACCATAAGTGGAGGAAGGGGGAGAATGTGAGCAACTAACTTATAACTCTTTGTTTCTTAGTACCAAATATTGGCACATAATTGTAAGAGCATATGTATGTTAGCTTTTGTATTGTCTTATTTTGTTTCCAAAACTCAATTTGAGTCATAGTCCAAGAGTTTGGTGGAAATATTTATTGTGACACCCCATAAAAATCATAAATGTATTATTCAGGTCTGATACAAACATCACGAGAATAAAAAAAAACTTTTAGTAACATTCATAGCATAATGAAACTGAATAAAAATAAATAATAAATTTACAACAAGATAAAAACTACTAAATCAAAATACAACTCGTATACCAATCTATGCCATGAGAACTAAAACCAACTCTGAAATAAAATCGCGATAATAAAATCCATCTTTGAGTACAAGTACCACATGTACAATATCTGACTCGGGATACACTAAATTAAATACAGTTGCGTGTTGAAACATAAATAAATACAAGAAGTAGATGATCTACATTTTTTGACTTCAACATTTGAGGAATGGTGAATAGAACGTCGCTAGAGGTACTGTTCCAATGAACAACCCAAGTCTAACAACAGCGTAAACAACAAGTTTACAAAGAATAAGAATTTAACTAAAGTTGGAGCACAATAATAATAATAATAATAATGCATCTTCCTCCCGTGTTAAATAGATTTTAAATTATTGAAGTTACCTAACCCAAACAACTTAAAATGAACATGCGTTCCACTCCCAGACCCCATGAGTACCATATGATATGTGTATCTCTTAATTAAGTGTTCTTTACTTTCACGTTCTTAATTTAATCTCTTAGTTTAAGAATCACATACTCTACTAATATCTCTTACATTAAAATCAACTCACTTATTAATCGTAGTATCAATAACTATCTCTAACTATGGTTTCCACAAGAATGTCTCAAGTCTAATATTCTCAATTAGTCATCGGCCACTGATTTTGGATATATGTCTCTAGTATATTCATTACATGATAGTCCCAAGTCATAAGTTATTAGTTACACATCTCTGGTATAAACTCAAATCAGGAAAACCGTCTAAATTACTGCAATAAAGAATCACATAATCTATAATATCTATGGGTATACACAATCCATATCAAATCCCATGGGATACCAATAAAAGACAATCTCAAATTCTACTCTCCACATAAGTATGGTCCCCAACACATACGATAAAATGGGCTACCCTCGAGCCCACAAATAAAAGTAGGAAGGACTATCCATATTACCTTTGTGGATCAATCGTGCGTTCTAGGTATAGTTATAGCTCATCCCAAACCTTTCATCTAAAAGCCTCAGCAAGAGATAATCACTACGCATTCCTATTATAATGCATGGCTTCGGTATTAAGGCTATATCTTAGAACTCCCATGTATTGTCCGCATTCATGAACATGGGTACATCGATCGTAGGATCGGGGTAGTAGGACCATGCTAAAGCACGTCTCATTGTCGAGGTACCAGCATGATCAACGTCATACGTTCCTTATTAAAATCCCTCCCAGTACGTCCCCCACAGGCAGACACACCACCCTAGTATGATTGCACATAATATGAGTAAATAAGTACGACCCTATGTAATCGGGACAAACAAATAACTACAAACCCCAACCGTTTGGGTTACACATAAAGTCTCCAACTATTATTAACATTAGCCCAAACTCCTAAGGCTCAGGGAGTTATATAACATTAGCCCAAACTCCCAAGGCTCTCAAAATCTAGGTATCATATCGCACATAACTTTTATAAGAAATCTTGATATAATCACTACCATACTCAACGGGTTATACAAAAATTTAACTTAAAGAATGAAATATATAGATACTAAACACTCCCGACCTTCCCAAGAATCCATGCATGGAACGTCTCATAAATGAAATCTAAACAAGAAATCCCCCCAATACACTTATGTTTAGGTAAGCAGTATAAAGTATTCTAAAATAAAGAGTGATTTACACTATCTTTAAACATCTAACATTCTTATAAAACATCTTAACCCTCAGCCTTATACTCAATGTACTTAAGCAACACGAATACAATCTACTCACGGATCACTAAAAGTGTCATAAGTTTTAAATTAATTTACTCCAATTAATTAAGACCCACTCTATTTAATTTGGAATCCAAAATACGTACCAATATGGTTCTAAGTTCATCAACTATTAACCCAGAAAAGCCAAAACCCATATCATGAACTTTCCCTAAAAATCCCCTTAAAACTAAACAATCTCCAAAAAAATTCCTAATTTTTGCGCACGGCCCTAAAATGCTACCATGCACACGACCCAAAAAATAAAATAAAAACTCAAAAACATGTCTTTCTTCAACCCTGAGTCACCTATAACGAGACCAGACCCTGAAACTGCCATTAAAGGACTGAACCAAGGTTCTACTACCTCAAATATGACGTAAGAACATCAATATATCAACTTCTAAGATATCTCTGCAAGTCTTAGATGATTCAATCAAAGTTTAAGTATAAATTTCAAATTCTAAGCTTAAGAACCCTAACTTCATATTTCTAATAATTAAATCTCAGATTTGATTCAATATTTTAATTAAACTAGGGGCTTTTATAAGATTCATTAACATGATTCAAAATACAAAAAATTAGATCCAATTCCAAGTCTAATTCAATTATATTACTCATCAAACTATTCTAGTTGATAAAATATGGAATTGGGGTTAATTTTTCAATTAAACTAATTTCAAAAGTGATTTTATAAGATTAAACTCAAGTTATAATCATATTAATTCAGAATCCAATGAACTACTACACTAAAACACAATCCTAATTAAATACTTAAACGATGTAGACTTAGGTCAAATGTAAGAATTCAAGCCTCAAATCCCCAAATCCCCTTGAGTGCCTTTTTCCCCTTTAGCCTTCTAAGGTTTCTCCCACGTTTCTATAGTGTTTTAGGTATTCCTAACTAACCTAAAAACTAAGCTTCCCATGAAATTGGGCTTGGGCCTCATTTATACCCCAACCTAATGAAACCAAATAACCTTCCAAATGGTCCAAAACTCTTCCCATAATGTACCAACCCAATGTACTTAAAACTCACTATTTTAAGTAAAAAATGGACATTCCTAATGTCCCAAAGTTCAACACATAATATACCACATTCTATTAAATTAATTACCTCATTAACTTAAATTATAAGTTGGTATAAGTCAAATTAATTAAATTTTAATTATTAACTAATTCTATGTGACTCGATATTATAAGAAACTACCGAGGGGATAATCCAAACAAGAAAACCCTCGGCACCCAGTCCCTGACTATTGCATAGTCGCCCATAATACTAAGTCACTTACAATATCTAATTAATGAATTACTGTGTATTATGCCAATATCCATAGAATGTTAATTCACGCAACACATATACAAATCATCTAACATAGATAACAAATATGATAAGTGATATACCACAAGCCATATACAAATAATATCTCATCATAAAATAATTAATCAATTTCACCATTAATTAATTATTATGAAAATATGGAGGATTACATTCACATTCATGATTTCAAGATTGGACTTCATCAAATCTTTATCACGATAGTTATCCAGACTAAGCCAAATGTTAGGACTTTCAGGGTGAAGGTAAAAGTGACTTAGCGGACTTAGATTTTACCCCATTGATTAAGTTTTCTTAAATGAATATTATTTAAATTTAACCTTGTGATTTTTAAGGTTGTCAGATATATGATGTAATGTATTCCTCATATACAAAACTTACGTTTAAAATGCGTCTTTTTATATTGAATTTACTTGTTCATAGGTTCGGTGAGGAAATAGAAGCTTTATAAATTTTATCAAAACTAGAAAACTATGGTTCCAGGTGCGACCTTGCTCATTGGTCCTTTGCTCCAATTAAGCATGTCCTTGCTTTCACGAAACCTTATCTGCATTAGACCCAACCTTTCGAATATAAAATAGGAAAATCTATAATTTCTTGTGAAACCTCGTTCGTCGAGTCGTCAAGGATTGGTCACATTCGCAAAATGGTCTTTGCATTCGATAATGACTCGCAAGACTGCAAGAAATTTGTACCTCTATGAGATCTTTCCATAAAATCTCCTTTGAGACTGTGACAAGACACAACCAAAGTTGGGAAGCCAAATTAGATAATTTCTCAGTTTTTGATGAGCAACACTTGAGTTTTGTCATCCATTTTCCTAACACTCCTGGATATAAAAGGTATATTAGAGATTTCCTATACACATATCACGCGTCTTTACAAATCTTTTAAATTTTTACGTAAAAACTTTTTTGTGTGTAAAAACTTGTGGTTTTTATACTTTGATATTACTTATGTAAAATCTTTGAAAAATCTAAAGATAAATAAAATTGAGCGAATGATCACAACTTCGTTGTAGCGAAGGTCTCCCTTCGCTGAGGCAAAAATGTAAGTGTTCCTTTGGCAAAACTCTCCACAAAGGTGCATGTTGCTTTTTCACTGAAGCATCGTCGTAGTGAAAGTTTTCGTTGCGGCGATCCTTTTAGTCGTTGGTCGTTGAGTCCTTTGAAGGCCCCGTCAGAAATCTCTAGGCATTCTTGCGACCTACATTATCTTTACAAGTTCGCTATAGTAAAGATTTTCCTCACTACAATGATGCGTACATGTTCGTAAATCTTCCTTATAAATCTTTGTGGATATTCTAAATTTGTGTGAAAAAAGTCATTTTTTTGTCTACTGGTTGGACATGGGATCTCCCAACAACTCTCTCACACATAATTTGTGTAAGAGACGTGACTTTGTATCTTGCATTGGTATTGAGTAAACCCACTTGGGTGGATTTATCTACTTTAGTCATCATTTCTCTTTATTTTATAAACATCTCTCAAATATTTTCAAGAGCAAAAATACCAAGAGAGATTTTTGTTTATTTATCTTCTTCCTCTATAAGAAGATAAAAACGCTTTTAAAAAATAGATAACCCATTTTCTAAATCTTGTTTTTTATTTTTCTCTTCTTCTCTTCTATGTATTTAATCACCTCTTTATTGAGCTTGATTAATATCAAAGAATACGAAGATTTAGGGTTGTTCTCCCAACAAGAGTATTGTGGTCTTTGATGTTCTTTTTTCTTGGTCAAATCATTTTTGAAGTCTTAACTTTGAAGATGAAGGCTCGTGAAATATTATTGACGTGTGTCAAGATATAAGAGATGTTGGGAACTTCTATCAGCATATAGAGATCTCCAGTTTTTACGAATTATTGGAAAAAATGTGAGATATGAGTTCGCGCAGAAGGAGTGTTAATCGTTAGTCTCCTCTATAAGTCTTTACAAAGTTTGTAATCATATTGTTGCATTGGCCTGAGGTTTTTCTCGTTAGTGAGCTTTTGTCCTCGTACATCCGTTATTGTGTTCTTATTTACCTTTTTCGTATCTTTTATCACCCAAATGCTTAAATAGGATTAAAACTTGATTTGGTTAATAAAACTTTGTGAATATTTGAACATAAACTTTTAGGTGTACTAAATTATTTTTTAGTGAGCCTCCATTCGGTATGTAATACGCACTCTCAACCGACATCAGATCTTGGTCCTCTTTTATTAAGGTTAAAAAACCTATAGGTATATCATTTGTTTTTGTGTTAATATGGAGAATAGTTTCATGTTTAGAGGTATGGATATTTGTAGGACATTGTTTAACCTACATATATTTTTGTCTCTTTTGATGGTGTTTCATCAAGTGATAAATATTCATGTCAATCTTCGTCTATTGATGATAAATGTTCTTCTAGGATTGATAATTTGTCTTCTTCCGGTTATTCTAGTGATGATTCCATAGATAAAGAAGATAGTGACCTTCAATATGCTTATGATAAAATTTGTTCTGAAAATGCTAGACTTAAGAAAAGCTTGTTAAAAAGTTTTTGAACTCAAAAAATATGAAAAATAAAATGTCTCTTTGAAAGTGGAAGGGTCCCTTTCGATTAATGTTGAAGCTCAATGATCATCTCTTAGTGCGAGTCTCCTTTTAGTGGAGAATGAGAATAAATATTTTTAAGAAAGGTTAAAAGTTTTCAATGTGAGTTAGAAGAATGTAAAAGTTCTAATGACTCTTTGAATGAAAAAAATAACCTCTCTTTAAAATGAGTTAATATCAGATAAGGATGTGAAAGTTACAATAAAAGATAGATCAAAGAAAATGAGAATATTTATTTGGATTGTACTACATCTTCTTTTGGTAAACATGGTATTGGTTTTGAAGAATATCATGTTCCATCTAAATCTGAGGAGAAAACCTTTTTTTTGAAATCTTCATAAAAGACTCATGTGCCTGAAGACTCTTCATCATCGCTTAAGAAGAAACTCATTTTGAAGCCTTTAAAGAAACTCGATCATCACTTTGTGTATTGTTGGTTTTTTTCACAATCGTGATGGTCATCTGAAATATTTTTATTGTGGGCTTAGGAAAAACTCCAAGGTAACTACGAAACCTCACTTGGATGAAGTTTCTACCTTGAGATATTATTTTAAATCCTTTTTTAAAAAATCTAAAACTATTTTATTAAAAATTCAAAATCTAAATGTATTGACTAATTCAAGAGATTTAAGGTTGAATATCAAGACTAAAGTGGTTTGGACTAAGAAAGAAAATTGTTTTATTATTCACACTTCCTTTATTTCCTAAAATGATTTACAATGGTATTTTGATAGTGGGTGCTCTAGGCATATAACTGGAAACAAAGTCTTGTTTTCCAAACTTGTTAAGAAAGAATCTAGTTCGGCCACTTTTGGAGATGGGAAAAAATCTAATATCGTAGGAAAGGGTACCATAAATATTAATGGTTTTCCCAGACAAGATAATATTCTTTTGGTTGATGTCTCGAAGCCTAACTTGCTTAGCATAAGTCAAATGTTCAATGATCATCACAACGTGCTTTTTATAAATAAGGAATGTCAAGTCCTTAACTATAAGGGCAAATGCATTTTAAAGGGGACTAAAACCACAACGAATTCCTACATCATCAATGTCTTTCCAGGTGTTCTTTGCAATAGTGCTAAGGAAGATATGGCGGATCTTTGGTTAATAAGATAGATCACATGAATTATAGAGATCTAAGTAGATTTTTTAGGAATGAACTTGTTCGTGATTTACCCTTTTTGGTGTCAACTTCTTCTCATGTGTGTGGTACTTATTAAACGTGCAAACAAATTTATAACCCGCATAAGAAGTTAAATGTTTTTTCTACCTCACGTGTGCTAGAACTTAAAATATAGACCTTATGGGATCGATGTGTACGAAGATCATAGGTAATAGATATTATGTTCTAATGACTGTTAATGACTTTTCTAGATTCACTAGAATTTTACGTAGTAAGTCTGTTGCTAAGGACGTTTTTATTTCCAAGTGAAAACAACTTCAAAATAAAAAGGCATGCACTATTGTTAGAATTCGTAGTGTTCAAGGAAGGGAATTTGAAGGAACGGGTATACCGGAGTGATGTAGTGAAGTTAGAATACACCATGAATTTTTGGCTTCTAAAATGCCTCAACAAAATGGAATAGTTGAAAGGAAGAATCGAACTATCCAAGAGATGTCTAGATCCATGTTGATTGGAAAAAATGTTCCTACAAAATTTTGGGCGGAAGTTTCCCACGGCTTGTCACACCGCTAACCGAGTCTATAAGAAATACGGTACTAACCAAACCCCTTATAAGATTTGGAAATGAAAGAAAACCACACTCAAATACTTTATTTTTTTAATCAAGTGCTACATACTCAAGGATAGACAATTATTGACTATTCTTGACTCTGGAAGTGATGTAGGAATGTTTCTTGACTATTCCACTAATAGCCGTCCCTATCCTATTTATAGTTATGTCTCTTAAAAAATTATGGAATCAATTAATGTTGTCATCGATGAATTGATTCCTTTGACTTCAATGAGAAGGATTATGAAAACACTAACTTTGATATTTACCCATGTTGAAGAAGAGAGAGAAGAAGTGGAAGAGTGTGAAGAGGTGGTCCTACCACCTAGTGAGGTTGTGAATGTGGGAGACACACCTCATTAGGTTTGGAAAGACCACGATGTTCCTAAAATCATTAGTAGTCCTAATGTTGTACTGAATAATAGATATCAACTCCAAATAGAAGTTAACTTTCTTTGTTATTCTTCCACAATTGAACCCAAAAATGTGAAGGATGTAGTGTTAAATGAATATGGAGTCAATGTTATGCAAGAACAATTAGATCAATTTGCCAAACAAGAAGTTTGGACTATTATCCCCTTCCCAAAAGATATTCATTTTATCGGTACTAAGTGGATCTTCAAAAATAAGTGTGATGAAGATGGTGTCGTTTTGAGTAATAAGAAGTTTGGACTCTTATCCCCTTACTAAATAAGCAGTTTGGACTCTTATCCCCTTTTTTTAATGGAAATATTTCAGAGGAAGTCTATATGTCACAACTTAAGCTCGTTGAGGATCTCAAATTTCCAGCACATGCTTATATCCTCAAAAAGGCTTTTTATGGCCTAAGATAAGCACCTAAGCTTGGTATGAAAGACTTACGTCATATTTTGTAGGGAAAAGAAAAAAGAGGAAATGTGGACAATACCTTGTCTTTGAAATTTTATGGGAAAGACATTATGGTAGCCCAAGTGTATGTTTATGATATTGTGCTTGGATCTACAGATGAACAACATGATCAAGACTTTTCTTTGATTATGCAAAAAGAATTTTAGATGAGCATGGTTGGGAACCTCACTTTCTTTCTTAGTCTTTAAATATGACAAATGGATGGTGGAATTTTCATTTCTCAATCTAAATATGCATAGGACCTTATAATAAAATTTAACCTTGACTATTATAAGCCTAAACATACCCCATGGGTGTTTTCTTTAAGCTTAGAAAGGATATCAATGGAAAGGATATCGACGAGACTCTTTATCGTATCATGATAGGTAGTTTGAGTACGTCATGGCTAGTCGTCCCAACATTTCCTTTAGTGTAAGAGTTTGTACTCACTACCAATCATGTCCTAAGGAGTCTTATTTCAAAGTTAGTTAGAGTATTATCAAACATGTTTGTGGAACTATGGGCTTTGGTATTTGGTATACTAGGAATACCAATACTTCATTGTTGGCCTAGTCGGGTGACGATTGGGAGGGAGATATTGATGGGAGAAAGAGTTCATTGGGAGGGTGATTTTATATTAGAAGTTGTTTAATATTTTGTCATGACAAGAAATTAAATTGTGTTTCACTTTCCACGGCCGAAGCGGAGTATATTTTGGAGGAAAGTTATTGTGCTCAACTTTTATGGATGAAGCAAAAGTTATTATATTATTAGTCAAGATTTCATGACTAATTGTGACAATACTAGTGCTGTTGATATATCCAAAAATTCCATTCAACATTCTAGAACTAAGCATATAGACATACAACATCATTTTATTAGAGAAATTGTTGAAGAAAAAGTTGAGTCTTTAACATATGTGTATACCGATCTTTAATTAGCATATATTTTAACTAAAACTCTTCATTATACTGGTTTTGAGTTTCTTATATCATCATTAGGTATTTTCATCATTGATTTTGGATGATTCGATAACATGTCTAGGAATATGTGCTTCTTTCATTTTTTTTTTTTGCATTTTTGTATCTTATATCATGTTGACTTTTTTATAAGAGTTGATTTATTCTTTTCTATAAAAAGATTTATTAAAAAAATCATTCATATGCTCTTTAGATGGTATACTCCTTGCCATATTTTTATATATCAAATGGAAATTTGTATTACTTAATCCTTTTTTGGGATAAAAGTGATTTTGTGTATCATAAGATAAGTTTCTATTTTGTTTTAAGGTCTTATAAACTTTGAGGAACTTTTTATTGGGAACACATGCTCGAATCTTATTGCACTTTACACCACATTACACACTGTATAGATGCCACTTTATGATGAATGATAAAGTTGTACAATCTTTTACAAATGGTTCAGAGCTTCGTATATTTGTGAGAGACAATCCATTATCCTCAAATGTGTATGTGTGAGAATTGTTCATGATTTGAAGGACTTGAAAAATCTAGATGTTATATCAAAATCATAAGAGATGATGTGGTTAGGGATAAAACTTTGATCGGAGGAAGCTACTATTGAAATTTTAATATAGTACATCTAAGTTATGAACGAGTGAAAGCTGTCACATGCAAAAATAATTTTGAACAACACGACATTTCAAAGATATGTATCCATACAAAAATGAGTAACATCAAGGATGTGAAACTAAAGGTATTAACTAAATCTCTCATTGAGGAATAGAAAAGTGTTATTTGAAAATATCTTAGAAGGTGTTGTATATTTTCATTATTATTGAAGCTTTGAGTCGTTTGTTCTTGAATTGTTATTCTTTATTGAACTCGTGCTTGATTTTATTTTTTCAATGGTGTTCCTTATTTTCATTTTTCACATATGAGATATGATCTTATGTTGTTAGTTGATAAAACTCATCATGTTGTTATCCTTTGAGATAATATTTTCTTAGTTAAAAATATTTGTCATACATCTCACAATATTTAGTAAGTAGGAAACTTTTATCTATATTTTTCTATATCCAATTAAAGGTTTTTGAGTTTTGTTCACTATGTATTACATATCTATTTGTGAATGACAAAATATTCTTATAGAGTATGATACCTTGACTATATTTTATTGACTTCAAGCGCTCTTTAAGATTTTATGATTCTCTTTTCTTGATACTTTTCTTTGTTTAGTTCCTTGACAAAAAGGGGGATAAATTATGGGGAGAAGTTCTTATAGAAAAGGGGGTTTCATATTTAGGAGAGACTTAAAAGTTTATTCATATGCTAGTTAGTATAGAATTTATACTTATATCTCTTATTGCAAACTACTGCATATTGTTAATTTCTTCACGCATTGGTATTTTAATGAAGTTTGCTAGTATGTTTTAGGAAATCATGATCCTAGTACTTTAAATAAGTATCTTGTAGTTTTTGGGTTGTAAGCATTTTTAATTTCTACTTTGTTCTGCCTTTGTCCGGGCCTTATGTCATAGTTGATAGGAATTTCATTTTATTGCTTGTAATCTTTATTTGTTATGTTTTGTCAATGGAATAGACAAAGGGGGATATTTTAAGAGTATTCACATACTCATTTATTCCCTCATAGGTAGTTATCTCATTTCAGTTTTCCAAAACACTTTGGGTTCTTGATTTACATCTCCAAATCTTCGTCGTTGTTCAATATCTTGAATCCAGATTTATCATCCTCATAACTCATGGATCATATTTTGGATGAAAGGTATATTAGAGATTCCCTATACTCACATCATGCATATTTAGAAATCTTTTAAACATCTTGATAAAAACTTCTTTTGTATGTAAAAACATATGGGTTTTCTATCTTGATCTTGCTTACGTAAAAAAATTTGAAAAATCTAAAGAAAAGGAAAATTGAGTGAATGCTAAAAACTTTGTTGTAGGAAAGGTATCCCTTCGTTGGGGAAAAAGTGGAAGTGTTCCTTTGGCAAAACTCTAGATAAAGAGCGCACAGTTTTTTCATTAAAGCAACGTCGCAACAAAAGGTGATCCTTCTAGTTTGTTGGTCGTTGAGTCCTTTGAAGGCTCCATTACAAAACTCTGGTAATTCTTGCGACTTATATTATCGTTGCAAGTGAGCTATATTGAAGACTTTCCTCGCTACAGCGACGCATAGAGGTTCACAAATTTTCTTTAAAGATATTTAAGGATCTTCTAGATTTGTGTTCAAAAAGTCCGTTTTTGGCTATTGATTGGACATGGGACCCCCAATAACTCTTGCACACATTATCTATGTAAGATATGTGACTTTGTATCTTGTATATGTATTAGGTAAACCCACTTGGGTAGATTTCTCTACTTAAGCCGTCAATTATCTTCATTTTAAAAATATCTCTCAAATATTTTCAAGAGCAAAAATACTAAGAGAGGTGTATGTGTATGTATCTTCTTTATTTCTAAAAATATAAAAATACTTTTGAAAAATAGGGAACCCATTTTCTAAATGTACTTCATTTTTTTCTCTTATTCTCTTCTTTCCATTTAATCACCTCTCTTTATTGAGATTGATTAATATCAAAGAAGACGAAGATTTTACCAAGAATACATTTTCAAACATCACCATTTCTATAAACTTTAGGGTCTTTCTCTGAACAAGAGTGTTGTGAACTTTGAGGGTTTTTTCCCGAGTTCAAATCAGTTGTGAACTCCCAAGTTTGAAGACGAAGGCTCGAGTAACATTGTTGATATGTGTCAATATATAAGAGATGTTGAGAACTTCTATCAACGTATATATATCTTCGCCTTGCTACTTATGGGTGGAAAAAGTGTGAGGTGTGAGTTAGCACGGAAGGAGTGTTAGTAGTTAGTATTGTCTGTAATTATTTACCAAGTTTTTAGTTAGATGGCTGATTCATATCGAATATTGCATATTTTCGCCCTATATCTCTATGCATTCTAGCGCTTTTACGGTCCTAAATGCCTATATTTATGCTCATTAACCAGAAAACCTTGGATTTGGATATATACATGCTTTGCAGGGGTTAATTGTGATTTTATAGGTATTGGAACGCTAAAAGTGAGGATCCATTGCATTTTGGAAAAGTTTCATCACCGGACGCTACTTCAAGGGCATTTTAGTCAATTCAAATTCATCTTCGGCTCATGAAAATTCCACGGATGCGTAGTTCATTGAACAAGCTTCACATAGCCATAAACGGTGCACGATTCCGAGTCCGGGCGATGAAGTTATGGTCGTTTCCGTAATAGACCTTTCCTCCCCTCTTTATGGACCAAATAGCTGGCAAAAATAGAATACCGATCGACCGCGGTTTTGAGTTTTTCCATGGAAAGGATACAGTATGCTTTTAATTGAAGGCGCAGTTGACCGCGCCCCTGCAACTTGTCGACCGTGAGTACCAGATATTTGTTGCCTTTTTACTTTTCTTTTCTTTTCCCTTTTCTTTTCTATTTTAAATCCCACTTACTATATAAAGGAATTTTGTTGTAAATATCAGATATATTAGATTTTAGGTTAGTTTAGCTTACGATTTGGGGGTTAAGAGCTATTTTCTTCTTTCTCTCTTAGTTTGACACCCATTAGGGTTCTTCTTTCTCTCCATTAATATAAGTTGTATTTCCATTATTCTTGCTTTGTAGTTAATTTACTTGCTTTCTAATTTAGTTTACATGCTTTGAGTTAGTTTCTTTCTAGCGTAGATTTATCGCGTTTATTTACCACGTTTATTTAGCACATTTTTAATATGCTTTCTATCTAAGTTAGTCTAGGTTGTGTCGGATTGAACTCATTCCGGGTTGACATGTTGCTTTGCTTTGGTGATGGAGTTTATGGGTCTATTTCGGGTGCGTTGTCCTAGTTATTATGCCTAGGGGATTTGACGGCGCATATCATGTATTCTTCGTGCTTACGACTTTGCGTGCGTAATTTTGGGGTATTGGTTGATGCCAAAATCGTATTAGGATTTTATGTGAATTTAGGGGTGTGACAACCCTTGATTTAATTAACGGTCGAAATGAGACGCATTCTAAATAACTCGTCGACCCATGTAACCATTTTTTACTAATTAACTCGGATGAGGGATATTCGACGCAACCTATAGTTTTGTGCTCGCTTTATTAGTCTAGCTTTATTTTCCCTCCCCTAGATTAAATATTTCCATTTTTGCATCTTTTCCTTTTTGTTCATATTCATCTTTTACACTTTTATTTTAGGAATATTAAATCCTATAAATTCTAGCAACTCGTCTCTGTGGATTTTTTATACCGGTACTTGGTCCCTATACTCACCCGTTGAGTGTAGTCATAAGTTTATGTTTTTATATAGTTCAGGTGAGATGAAATTCAAACAACCGACGCCGGGATGAGTTTGTTTTAGAATTTATTTGATTTAGTATTTCGTAATATTTTCTTTCTATTTGTATTTTTTGCCTAACATTTTTGCAGGACTTCTACATTTGAGTGCTAAGAAACGCTTGAATTTTTCATGCATGCATTGCTTTGTGGAATTCGCCACTTCGAGACATTTTTGGGGTAAGCATGTGTTATTCCAATTCTTTCGATAATCATTATGATAATTCTCGAAATCCTCGCAAACCTATGACTTTTGGTGAATACTTAGAGACCTAAAAAATTACAAATTCAAAAATGACTTTGGGCGAGTATTACAAAAGTCAAGCTTTGGAGTGCGTGTATTTTGAGGAGGATGATAACGATTTTTTGCCTCTAATTCCTTATAATAGGAATTTTGAAACAAATTGCAATAACTTTCAAAATTCTTATAATAATGAGTTTGAGTATAGTTCTGATAATAATTTTTAAACTTCTCATTTCCAAGAATCTGCACCTCGGCCTATGACTTTCGGCGAGGGTTTGCTCATTCTTGAGAATGAGAGGTATGAAGACCGTTATCGGGAAGAAAATCATTTGTGGGAACATGAATTGGATTTATTATTTGAATCCGACGATGATTTTTCTTTCGAAACTTTTGAAGTCGAGGAATGTTTTGAACCAAATGAGGATTCTATGCCTACTTTGAAACAAACCATTCTTGACTTGGCCCATTGTTTAATAGATAATGAAAGTGACGATGAAATGGATGTAGTATCCATTTGCAAAGAAATGATTTCGTCTTTGGATTCCAAAGAATAAAGTTTCATTGAAAATGATCCTATCTTCTTTGAAATTCCAACTTTGAGTGATGATAACTCATCTCTTGAGTTTGAATTTTTTTCCTTCCCCTTTTCATTCTCCGTTATCATACCGTCACAAGTACCCAATGAATCGGTGCCAAACTCTAAAATGTTTAACCCATTCACCGACAAGGAGTACTTGCTCGAGTTTCTTTCCATGAAGGCATCTTTGCCTCCTTGTGCGCCCCCTCCCATTCCAATTTAGAATTACTTGGGAGATGATTCAATTTTTCTTAGCCCCATGTGTATTTGTCACCCGTCTTATCCAAATCCCCCATTGTCCTCCAAAAACTTTTAATTGACGATGGTTCATTTCGGACGCCTTACACATGCCTTCCGTTATTCAAACTAAATTCTTATTTTTCGGAAGGCATGCTTTCAAGTGAGGGTACACCGGTTATCCTCCAAAGTCAAATCGTTTTTGCGATGGACCCTCAGCTATTTAGACTTCTAGTGTATAGTTAGTGTGAAGCCTAAATAGTAGGTTGTATATAGTTAGCTTTTTATTCTTTCTTTCTTTTTATCTTTTCTTCCCTTTTTAATTTAGTTTAGTGTAATTAGTTAACTTTTTGTTATTTATTTTTGTTGTGCTTGATACTAACTTGTTTTTTAGAATCTTTGGACTTGTTCTTATGGAGATTGCTCCATTTTAGGTAATATCGCTCTTTTCCGCTCTTTAACTTGGTTCTTAATTCACATTGAGGACAAAGTCAGATTTTAAGTTAGGGGGTGTGGGATATTCTATCCATGTCTTTAGTTAGTCCATGTTTTTGCTCACATGTTAGTTACTTAGTATGCTTTTCTTAAAAAAATTAAAAGAAATTCAAAAAGATTTTCTTTCTTTTTTGTCCTTTATTGGTCATTTTGCATTTGTTTCCGATGATAAATTTCAATAATTGCCTTTTTCAATTGACAACCCAATGATGCATGTTCTCGATTTTAGAAATTATTAGACTTTAGTCCTAATTATTGATATTATGAATTAAACTTTAATCCCTTGACCACATGCACTTTTATCGTTCTATTGATTTGGTTTAAGATTTTAATAACTCGGTAATCTTTTGTTGCATTGTATATACTTACACCAAGTAAGCTTTGTACCTTTCGTCGTTTGTGAGTGTATACACTATTCTTTCCTCTTTGAAAACGTTACAGTCATTGATAATCTCTCTATTCTTTCAATTGATCGTCCATTTCTTGAGTTCATTTATGAAATGTGTTACTTGAGCATGATTTTCAAAGTTTGTTTTCACTCGAGAATCGTGTAAACTTTATGAAATGATCATAGTCCATCTTTATTTTACTGCCAATATTAGCCTTGACCTCAGCTTATATGTTTTCCCTAGTCAACCCCTTTGAGCCTAAATATAGCCTTTCGTTTCATAATCCCAAATCCCATAACCGACTCCAAATTGGAGTTATATATTACCTTCCTTACCTTTGTTTGGAATGTTACTTGGGATTGAATGATGTTATTTTCTTGTGGTTGCAATTTAGGCATATGAGAGTGAGAAAAGTAAAGAAAACAGATGTGAAAAAAGAGAAAGCAAAAAGCAAAAGAAAACATGAGAAAAAGAAGAAAAGAAAAGAAAGAGAAAGTTGTAAATGTTGTGTATATAGTTCAATAAACTTTGATTGCTCTCCAATTGTTATATCCAATGCTTATTTGGAACTTGTTTTCCATATTTTGATATTGCCCACATTTTCCATTATCCCGAGTTTTCATTGCCGAATGATTTGAATCCGTACATACATAACCTTCATTTCGTACCCTACCTAGCCTACACTACAACCCTATTAAAGTCCTATGTGATCTTAAGTAGATGTAATTCAAAGGTTTAAATAGTTTTGATAATTTGTCAAAATACATTTTGCCTCCTTCAATGAGAGGTATCTTTCATTGAGATTACATTTTTAATTTCATATATAGCGTTCTTCCTTTGTGACATGTGCGCGGCCTAGTTTACATTTACATTTACATTTACCCTTTATGCTCGCATGTTCCGTGTGTTACCTCCCTGTTTCGTGTGAATTCACTTGATGAGTGTAATGCCCGTGAGGATTGAATATATGCTTGCTTTATTTATTATCCGGTTAATTTAAGTTTTTACCAAATCATACTTTGCATGTGCTCGCTCCCCTCCCACATTTTAAGGTTTTAATTCTATGAGGTGCATTCTATAATGTTAATGATCTGGACTTTTGTTTGAATTCGTTCAATGTACTAATAATGTGTATGAAATCTTGTTTGCTACTGTTGGGCTTGTTGCATGTTGGGTTGGTCTTATTTTGAGGAAAGCATATGATGTTTGTAGGTTTCATCCCTGAAAACCCTCACGAGACGACACTCGTCCACTAGGGTAACCTAGGGGTTTAATGGCTTATTGCATATGATAAATGCAATCGTGTTCCCTACGAAAGTGGCATGTATATTTCGATGCATATATACGTCTTGTACTACCTTCTGTGGACTGGTTTTGTTTGTTTCATCACAAGGGACTAGCGATATCTAAGTTAGATGGTGTGATTCATATCAAATATTGCATATTTTCATCCTATATCTCTATATGTTCTAGCACTTTTACGGTCCTAAATGCATATATTTATGCTCATTAACCAGACAACCTTGTATTTGGATATATACATGCTTTGGAGGGGTTAATTGTGTTTTTGTAGGTATTGGAACACTGAAAATGAGGATTCATTGCATTTCAGAGAATTTCCATCGCCGAACGCTACTTCAAGGGAATTTTAGTCAATTTACATTTCATCTTCAGCTCATGGAAATTCCACGAATGCGTAGTTCATTGAGCAAGCTTCGCGTGGCCGCAAACGATGCCCGATTCTGAGTCCGGACGATGAAGTTATGGTCGTTTTCGTATTGAACCTTTCCTCCCCTCTTAATGGACCAAATAGCTTCCAAAAACAGAGTACCGGTCGACCGCGATTTGAGGCCCGATCGACCGCGGTTTTGAGTTTTGTTGTGGAAAGGAGACAGTGTGCTTTTAATTGAAGGCGTGGTTGACCGCGCCCCTACGACCGATCGACCGCGAGTACCAGATATTTGTTGCCTTTCTACTTTTATTTTCTTTTCCCTTTTCTTTTCTATTTTAATTCCCACTTACTATATAAAGGAATTTTGTCTTAAATATCAGATATATTAGATTTTAGGTTAGTTTAGCTTAGGGTTTGGGGGTTGAAAGCTATTTTCTTCTTTCTCTCTTAGTTTGACACCCATTAGGGTTTGTAAGTGGTACTTTCATCTTCCCTCTCCATTAATATAAGTTGTATTTCCACTATTCTTGCTTTGTAGTTAATTTACTTGCTTTCTAATTTAGTTTACATGCTTTCATTTAGTTGCTTTCTAGTGTAGACTTATCGCGTTTATTTACCGCATTTTTAATATGATTTCTAGCTAAGTTAGTCTAGGTTATGTCGGATTGAACTCGTTCCGGGTTGACATGCTGCTTTGCTTTGGTGATGGAGTTTACGGGTCTATTTCAGGTGCGTTGTCCTTATTATTACGCCTAGGGGATTTGGCGGGGCATATCTGTATGATCCGTGCTTACGACCTTGCGTGCGTAATTTTCGGGGTATTTGTTGACGCCAAAATCGTATTAGGCTTTTATGAGAATTTAGGAGTGTGACAACCCTTGATTTAATTAACTGTCAAAACGAGATGCATTCTAAATAACTGGTCGACCCATGTAACCATTTTATACTAATTAACTCGGTGAGGGATATTCGACGCAACCTATAGTTTTTTACTCGCTTTATTAGTCTAGATTTATTTTCCCTCGCCTAGATTAAATATTTCCCTTTTTGCATCTTTTCCTTTTTGTTCATATTCATCTTTTACACTTTTAATTTAGGAATATTAAATCCTATAAATTCTAGCAACTCGTCTCTGTGGATTTTCAATACCCGGACTTGGCTGCTATACTCACCCATTGAGTGTAGTCATAAGTTTAGGTTTTTGTATAGTTCAGGTGAGCCTAATTCCAAACGACCAGTGCGTAGGTGACTCTCGCACCGCGGAAAAACCCTGCCTATCAATGGTTGTATTGGCCCGAAGTTTTTCTTGTTAGTGAGTTTTCGTCCTCATACATTCGGTGTTGTGTTCTTATTTACCTTTTCTGCATCTTTTATCATCCACGTGCTTAAAAAGGAATAAAACTATATTTGGTTGATAAAAATTTGGTGAATATTTGAAAATATACTTTTAGTTGTTCTAAAATAATTTATAGTGGGTCTCCATTTTGGTACGCAATATGCACTCTCATGTAAGTATTTGGATAATGGGAAATCTATTAGTGGGGTTGTATTTAAATGGATTGTGGGATCGGGTATCATGCTCCTGGATGATGAGGAAGTTGTTAGGAGATCGATGTTTGGATCTTACGTACAATTGGCCATCGTCTCACTACGGCAGTGGATGACATCATCCGATTTGGCATTTGACTACACAATGGTGTGACTACGTAGTATCCATATATTTTCTTGTGTGTGCATGTTTTGATTATGTTAGGTGCGGGACGCCTTCGGATGTACCGATAGAGGCACAAGAATGTCCTTGAAGGTTGAAACCATCATGTGGTTTATAATAATTATATTTTTTAATTAGTCCAGTGATGTCCATGTTATATGAGGGTATTCTTTCATATTATTGTGATAATTATGATATTGTCTATATCTTATTATTCGGGTGACACATGAGGCTATGCCAGTTGTATTCTTACTATATGGATAGGGATATTGTTATAAGGTATCCGTATGATAGTATAAAGTAGCTCATATGTTAGTTTTAAAGTTGGGACTAATATGTTATAGATGGTATTCGGTTTGTGCTACTATTCTTAGTTTGATGTTTTATTTATTAGTTACGAAATACTATATGGATACTATGTACGGTTTATTACTCTTATTGCATAGTTAGAATTATGATACTATGTGTAATTCTTAGAATTTTATCCTGTGGATGGATTGGTGAAGCTTAATAGATGTTTGTATAATGGATTATTGGATAGTTAGGCTAGTGATGTGTAATAACCCGCCCTTTTAGAGATGATTAAATTCCATAATTAAGTGTAATTTGGAATTTGGAGAATTTCTCGAAATAGTGATTTTTGGGATTTTCGAGGATTTAATGATTTTCGAAAGGTGTTATAAATTATTTTGGGACTATATAGGTCGAAGTAATTTAATTATATGTCGCCGTGGAGTATAGCGACAAAAGAGGTAAGATTTTGTGTAGAAAACCCGCATTTAATTATTTTGGGTTAGAATAGTGAATTGCGGTCAAGTACCTCGGATGGAAATTTCGACTGCACCATGAGTCTCGGAATGTCCGAGATAGTCGGAAAAGAGTGTCCGATTGTCGACATTAAGTTCCGGGTGATTTTGGAGTTAAATAGGCTCGTAAATGAGTAAACGAGTCGTTTTGGGGGTATTAAGGGATTTAACCCTTTTTCTCCTTATAAAAGGAGGGAGAGGCGGAGAAGAAAGAAGAGAAAGAAGAAAGAAGAGAGGGAAGAGAGAGAGAGAGATAGAAGAAAAGAGGAAAAAGGGGGAGATTCCGGCCAGCCTCCGCGGGATTCGGCTCGAGGACGTCGGATTTTATCCACGAGGCAAGTGTTTACTTGCTTTATTTATTTTTGAGCATAAATATCTCATATCATTGTTGGTATAACAAACCCTAATGATTTTGGGTTGGGTATTCGTGGATAAAACAGGTTTTCGGGAGATAAAACGAATAAACCCCTAAAATTGGTAAATTGGAGAAATTTAGAAATTAACCAAAAACATTGGGTGATTCCGGGTTCTAGGATGTTTAGGACCCGTATTATAGGTGTATTTATTGTTGGTAGAAGTTGTAGGCTGTTGGGTGAAGAGATGGAATCTTGGGGTAAGCTTCCATGGCCGAACAGCTTCTCGGAGAAGAAGCTGCCCGACATGATCGATCGATCGATCATGGGGGCTCGATCGATCGAGCCATCGATCGATCGACGGCCATGGGTCGATCGATCGACCCCTGCTGAAAATGGACATTTCTCTTAGGGTGAGTTGGATGGGATAGATTCCATTTCATCTTGCTTTGAGGTTAATTAGGTGATAACCTAAGGGACCTTTTAGGACTTTATGGTCCATAAATTAAGGCAATTTAGGAGGGTAAAGTAAGGGTTTTAAGTATATAACCCTTAATCTATATTTTCGAGGAAAATAGAATAATTGCTGAAATTGATGGATTAGGGTTCCTAAATTAAATTGGGGACTTCTATATGATTAATTGGACTAGGTGTAGTCTTGGGGTTCAAGGAAATGAAATCCTTAACTCGTTGAATTTAAGGTTGTTCGGGTGAGATAAATCCCGAGGATAATTCTCGTAGGCGTATAGGCCTATATAATTATGCTTATAGAAAGCATAATTATATCGATTATCGTTAAGTATATCCTAGGAGATAATTAGGATAATTTGGGAATATAGAGGTATATATATATATATATATATATATACTTCACTTAGAGTGGAATGGTATCATTGGAGATATCCAATAAATCCTTAGATGGGATTTAGATATATAGTGATTTTCAAAGTAAGAAATACTTTGGGTTTAGAATCATGCTTAAATGAATGCATGATTATGATTCCTGGAGGGAATCTTTGGGATTATTGGTCATCGCTAGATGCTATAGGCCACTATGGCCGTTTATATATATTCTAGGAAGAATATATAGGATATGTATATACTGTGTGATTTAGGTATATATATATATGTTATGATGGAAATGATTTTGAAAATATACAAATGAATATTTTCAAAATGTAAAGAGAAATGTTTTTCATAATTAATAAAATATGGATTACACACCTCTCTAAATCGCTATCATAAGGGAAGTTGTGTGCGTATGGTGAAGCCCCCTGACAAATTAACACAGGGTGGATATAGTCCTATAGGCCATGTGAGCATTTGTTGATATATATTTTTCTGCGCCGGTTAGGAGATTCCGGGTGTGGTCTTGACTATCCCGCAGGCACATGGCCGCTTCCCGACGTCTTGCGATGTAGGATCCCAGGTTGTCTTATGATAGGCCCTGGAAGATGATAGCCATTTAGGGGGCGCACAGTGGAGAAATCCGGACGGGCGGTCTTAGAACGCGTTATATTAAAGAAATTCATGATAATGGATTGGCTTTAATTACATTTCCTGGATATAGGAAGGGAAATGGGATAAAGGTTTGGCTTCGGTAACACTTCTCGGATGGAAGAAGGGAAGTGGAAGCATATGATATGATCAAAGCATTTTTATGATAATGAAAATGGCTTTGAATACATTTCCTGAGTATAAAAAGGGAAATGGGATGATTTAAAAAGGTAAAGCATTTTTATGATAATAAAACTGGCTTTAAAAAGAGATATGATTTGTTAAAGCAATTCATGATAATGAATTGGCTTTTAAATACATTTCCTGGATATGAGAAGGGAAATGGAAGGTTTTGAGATAAAAATGATAAGTATTGATAAATTCTTTGTATATGGATTCTCATTCCGGGAGATAGATCCGGATGGTTATGGTAAATATGTATATGTATATATGGATGAATCGAGTGCCGAGGGTCTAATGGATCCCGACGATCGACCTTGTCGCATAGTAGTGTATTGGGGGGTTCCTTGTTTGGATTTCGCTTTGCGAGACACCCCACGCACGAATATGGCAATGTGTTGAGACTGGGGAGAAGTTTAATCCTTAGTGCTCTAATATTATAAATGTTTATGGTATATATATATTTATATATATCTTTTATGTACTGAGGGACTAGCGGATCTCGACGATCGACCGTGCCGCGTAGTAGTGTATCGGGGGGGTTCCTTGTTTAGATTTCGCTTTGCGAGACACCCCACGCACGAATATGGCATTGCGTTGAGACTGGGGTGAAGTTTAGCCCTTAGTACTTTGCTTGGACTATCTAGGATTGATAGTGGGTTGGGTGATAGACTAGTTTAGCAGGGTAGCTTGACTAGGATGTTTAGAGGGATGCACTAGGAGTGCACTTTAGAGGAGAGGTGAGGGGTATCTCATGAGAGTGCGATACCAATTTAAATATGAGATAAAACTATTTTTCTAAAAATAATGCATTTATGCACTTGCAAAATATTTTCAAAACTCGGGCTCTGACCCGTTTATCTACTCTCCTTTCTTTCTATATATTATATATATATAGGTGTCCAGACACAGGGACGCCTGGATGGAAATTCTTTTGAGTCAGACGTCAGGTGCAACAGCTGTGGATGCGTGCAGGTTTTTGATAGCCGCTTACATCGTTGTACTCTAGATAGGAGGTATTGTATAAACATTCGAGCCAATGGCTCAACTGCATTTATTTATTCTTTTAGTACATCATTCGATATGGTTGTATATTTTGATCGAGTGTTCGGCTATTTTATTTCATTTCAGTTTCATTTTGGCAAAACTGTGTGGATGTTTTATTTATTGTTGTTAAAAAGAGTAGTAAAGTTAAAATTTTGACACCGACCTAATAGGTTATTAGTAATTAAATGGATTTTCGACAGTGATGCTAAGAATGATCCATATGAGACTCCTGTTTTAATTTAATATTGGAGTGATCCCCCGGTATCTTATTAGGCGGGGTGTTACAGATGGTATCAGAGCATCAGGTTCTAGTGTCCTTAGGAATCTGTGCAGACGTACTACGCTTTCAGCGTTGCTCTCGATTTGTTATAGAGCCCCAGGATTTGGATTGTTGATTTCTCTGTGAGATTTCGTTCTCTTGCCATGTTAGAAGATTTTAGTAATCCTTTGCGTGCTCGTTCTAGGATCGTGTGTGCCGATCGAAGAAGGACGACCAAGGAGGGCCTCGGGGAGGACAGCAGTTGGCAAGGCTTAGCTGGGGAAGCTGGTAGAATATGGGGACGAGAACCTTAGTAGAGGCCACTCTCCTTGTGGCAAATTGCTAAGGATTGTTGCAACGGCTACTAAAGTATAGTAGTTATGAGCAACCAAGTACTACTGTGGTAGAAAGTGGTACTCAAGTTGAATTACGCCGTGGAGATAAGGGTTCCAAAGGGATCTTATGGATAGTTTTAACCGTGAGTCCCCATGATTCGGCAGGAAGGAGAAGAATTTCGTTTCGAAATTATTCACATGAGGGTCGGCCAGAGACCGACAGTGAATAAAGAACATTATGGAGAAGTGAACCTTGTACCGAAGTGAGGAAGGTACAATGAAAAAATGAGTCCTTTACAGGAAGGATAGGCTCACTAGAGAAGTGTTGTTAACACTTACGGAGAATGTGGGTGTGTTCAGGTGCCCCTGAGGGGACATCCACATAGGGAGGATTGTAGGAACCGGTGGTGGAATTTCCTTTTAACGAAGGAGTTAAGAGGATTAGTAAGGTGATTGTAAGGAGTGAGGCTATAGAGTCAGAAGGCGTTGACAACTTTATCATGGTCAGGAAGGCCAGTGATGAAAATAGTAAGGTGAAATGCGGAGCCACAACAGTTAGTCTTTCCCGGTAGGAATAAAAGACAAGGTTAGGGTGCCCAGATGGGGCCTAGAGTTAAGAAATTCTAGTAAGAGGTGTGGCTAGATGAAGTTGTGGCGTCCGATAGCCCTAGACTCGTGTGTGTAAATCGAGCTCTATATTTGGTCTCGATAACATAATAATGTAGGCCTGTGTGTTTTCCGCGATAGCGGAATTTTGTTTTCTTTCACTATCCATAGAGGTGGGTGATTATATTTTGTATATATACATATAATGTATTTGGTTGATCGGAGCGATAGCAGGCTAATGATGGCAAGTCTATCGTGTCCGCAGTTCCTGGAGGGGACAGGTTGTTATTGTGGTGTCTCAACTTGATAAAGGTTGAGTTCACCTTTATTATTATGGATTGATGGAACCTCGATGAGAAGAGACTTCCTTATTTTGGTTGGTATATGTGGCAACCTTATAGATACAATTTAAGGCCCACAGGATCATTGTTGAGCTGTAAAATTTAGCTCATTACTATTTGCGCAAGGACTTAAAAATGAGTGCGAGCGCAGGGTGGTATGACTCTTAGTTAGAGATAGGAGTTCAGACCATATTTTTGTTGGATTAGGGGATAGGGATATCCCAGGTGCATGTTGAAATGACGGAACTCCACGACCAACGAAGTCAAGGGTTAATGTATGGAGGGGTTCCTTGTTTGGATTTCGCTTTGCGAGACACTCCACACATGACTCTTAACAGCGTCGGGAGTGGGGAGCTGTTATGGGATGCAAGGATATTGATTTTGTGGAAAGGTCTTATAGTGTGGATGAACCACTATAGGCTATGAGCCACATGATGTTGATATATTTATGGAAAGATTGTGCTATGGAAAAGCACTAAAGTGGTCCCCTCGCCACAAATGGGTGGGTGAGGTTGGACTTAGAGAAATTGGTTTGAGGAATATAACCAGCCTTAATGAAAAGGCAAATTTTGAGGAGATATAATTTGGGTATTATGTTCGTGAAACTTTCTACAGAAAGTGGGCACTTCGATTGATTAGGTTTCCTTCTGTATGGGCGGAAGGATAAGATAGTAGAAATGCGTTCGTAGGTTAGCATAGGCAAGATTAGGACGTCCCGCTGGTGTGCCTTAGGTCGTTATATCTCGATGACCGACAACGAGAGGGAGTAGTGTAACGGGAGGGTTCCTTGTTTGGATTTTGCCTTGGCGAGACGTCCCACGCACGAAACCAAGAAAATGTCGGGAGTTGAGAGAGGCCTTGGGCACTAGGGATATAATTAGGATACTCGTTTCGATTAGGTAGGGTAACGCATAGATAGTAGCATTGTAGGATGTAGGCTCGATAGAGTTAGCAATGCCGAGGTTAGGAGTTTGGAATTTCGTGGGTTGGAAGGACCCATAGGTGAGTATTACACCGAGGAAAGGAGACCCTTATTGAGAGAGAGTGTTACGTGTTAGACGTTCGTAATGTTTGTGCAGATATGCACAAGTTAGAAAGGTGTATGGGCACCTTGGTGAGGTGGTTTGGTATACCGCCTAGTTAGGATGGACGTAGTATATAAGGTTGAAATTCATGCCAAGAGGCATTTTAGAGGATGGGTATTAAGTGACGTATTAGAGTCACTTTATGATTGCGGTAGTCGCATAGTGTATGATTGGGAACCGTTGGGTTAGTGTCATTCCCCTTGAGGTTTAGGATTTATAGTGATCCTAGTTAGATGGGGTAGGCTGTATCCGAATTTCGAGGATGAAATTCTGTTGTAAGGGGGGGAGTATGTAATAACCCTCCCTTTTGGAGATGATTAAATTCCATAATTAAGTATAATTTGGAATTTGGAGAATTTCTCGAAATAGTGATTTTTGGGATTTTCGAAAGGTGTTATAAATTATTTTGGGACTATATTGGTCGAAGTAATTTAATTATATGTCGCCGTGGAGTATAGCGACAAAAGAGGTAAGATTTTGTGTAGAAAACCCGCATTTAATTATTTTAGGTTAGAATAGTGAATTGCGGTCAAGTACCTCGGATGGAAATTTTGACTGCGCCATGAGTCTCGGAATGTCCGAGATAGTCGGAAAAGAGTGTCCGATTGTCGAAATTAAGTTCCGGGTGATTTTGGAGTTAAATAGGCTCGTAAATGAGTAAACGAGTCGTTTTGGGGGTATTAAGGGATTTAACCCTTTTTCTCCTTATAAAAGGAGGGAGAGGGGGAGAAGAAAGAAGAGAAAGAAGAAAGAAGAGAGGGAAGAGAGAGAGAGAGAGAGGGAAGAAAAGAGGAAAAAGGGGGAGATTCCGGCCAGCCTCCGCGGGATTCGGCTCGAGGACGTCGGATGTTATCCACGAGGCAAGTGTTTACTTGCTTTATTTATTTTTGAGCATAAATATCTCATATCATTGTTGGTATAACAAACCCTATTGATTTTGGGTTGGGTATTCGTGGATAAAATGGGTTTTCGGGAGATAAAACGAATAAACCCCTAAAATTGGTAAATTGGAGAAATTTAGAAATTAACCAAAAACATTGGGTGATTCCGGGTTCTAGGATGTTTAGGACCCGTATTATAGGTGTATTTGTTGTTGGTAGAAGTTGTAGGCCGTTGGGTGAAGAGATGGAAGCTTGGGGGAAGCTTCCATGGCCGAACAGCTTCTCGGAGAAGAAGCTACCATACATGATTGATCGATCGATCATGGGGGCTCGATCGATCGAGCCATCGATCGATCGACGGCCATGGGTCGATCGATCGACCCCTGCTGAAAATGGACATTTCTCTTAGGGTGATTTGGATGGGATAGATTCCATTTCATCTTGCTTTGAGGTTAATTAGGTGATAACCTAAGGGACCTTTTAGGACTTTATGGTCCATAAATTAAGGCAATTTAGGAGGGTAAAGTAAGGGTTTTAAGTATATAACCCTTAATCTATATTTTCGAGGAAAATAGAATAATTGCTGAAATTGATGGATTAGGGTTCCTAAATTAAATTGGGGACTTCTATATGATTAATTGGACTAGGTGTAGTCTTGGGGTTCAAGGAAATGAAATCCTTAACTCGTTGAATTTAAGGTTGTTCGGGTGAGATAAATCCCGAGGATAATTCTCGTAGGCGTATAGGCCTATATAATTATGCTTATAGAAAGCATAATTATATCGATTATCGTTAAGTATATCCTAGGAGATAATTAGGATAATTTGGGAATATAGAGGTATATATATATATATATATATATATATATATATACTTCACTTAGAGTGGAATGGTATCATTGGAGATATCCAATAAATCCTTAGATGGGATTTAGATATATAGTGATTTTCAAAGTAAGAAATACTTTGGGTTTAGAATCATGCTTAAATGAATGCATGATTATGATTCCTGGAGGGAATCTTTGGGATTATTGGTCATCGCTAGATGCTATAGGCCACTATGGCCGTTTATATATATTCTAGGAAGAATATATAGGATATGTATATACTGTGTGATTTAGGTGTATATATATATATATATGTTATGATGGAAATGATTTTGAAAATATAAAAATGAATATTTTCAAAATGTAAAGAGAAATGTTTTTCATAATTAATAAAATATGGATTACACACCTCTCTAAATCGCTATCATAAGGGAAGTTGCGTGCGTATGGTGAAGCCCCCTGACAAATTAACGCAGGGTGGATATAGTCCTATAGGCCATGTGAGCGTTTGTTGATATATATTTTTTTGCGCTGGTTAGGAGATTTCGGTTGTGGTCTTGACTATCCCGCAGGCACATGGCCGCTTACCGACGTCTTGCGATGTAGGATCTCAGGTTGTCTTATGATAGGCCCTGGAAGATGATAGCCATTTAGGGGCGCGCATAGTGGAGAAATCCGGACGGGCGGTCTTAGAACGCGTTATATTAAAGCAATTCATGATAATGGATTGGCTTTAATTACATTTCCTGGATATAGGAAGGGAAATGGGATAAAGGTTTGACTTCGGTAACACTTCCCGGATGGAAGAAGGGAAGTGGAAGCATATGATATGATCAAAGCATTTTTGTGATAATGAAAATGGCTTTGAATACATTTCCTGAGTATAAAAAGGGAAATGGGATGATTTAAAAAGGTAAAGCATTTTTATGATAATAAAACTGGCTTTAAAAAGAGATATGATTTGTTAAAGCAATTCATGATAATGAATTGGCTTTTAAATACATTTCCTGGATATGAGAAGGGAAATGGAAGGTTTTGAGATAAAAATGATAAGTATTGATAAATTCTTTGTATATGGATTCTCATTCCGGGAGATAGATCCGGATGGTTATGGTAAATATGTATATGTATATATGGATGAATCGAGTGCCGAGGGTCTAATGGATCCCGACGATCGACCTTGCCGCATAGTAGTGTATTGGGGGGGGTTCCTTGTTTGGATTTCGCTTTGCGAGACACCCCACGTACGAATATGGCAATGTGTTGAGACTGGGGAGAAGTTTAATCCTTAGTGCTCTAATATTATAAATGTTTATGGTATATATATATTTATATATATCTTTTCTGTACTGAGGGACTGGCGGATCTCGACGATCGACCGTGCGGCTTAGTAGTGTATCGGGGGGGTTCCTTGTTTGGATTTTGCTTTGCGAGACACCCCACGCACGAATATGGCATAGCGTTGAGACTGGGGTGAAGTTTAGCCCTTAGTACTTTGCTTGGACTATCTAGGATTGATAGTGGGTTGGGTGATAGACTAGTTTAACAGGGTAGCTTGACTAGGATGTTTAGAGGGATGCGCTAGGAGTGCACTGTTAGAGGAGAGGTGAGGGGTATCTCATGAGAGTGCGATACCAATTTAAATATGAGATAAAACTATTTTTCTAAAAATAATGCATTTATGCACTTGCAAAATATTTTCAAAACTCGGGCTCTGACCCGTTTATCTACTCTCCTTTCTTTCTATATATTATATATATATAGGTGTCCAGACACAGGGATGCCTGGATGGAAATTCTTTCGAGTCAGACGTCAGCTGCAGCAGCTGTGGATGCGTGCAGGTTTTTGATAGCCGCTTACATCGTTGTACTATAGATAAGAGGTATTGTATAAACATTCGAGCCAATGGCTCAACAGCATTTATTTATTCTTTTAGTACATCATTCGATATGGTTGTATATTTTGACCGAATGTTCGGCTATTTTATTTCATTTCAGTTTCATTTTGGCAAAACTGTGTGGATGTTTTATTTATTTTTTTTAAAAAGAGTAGTTAAGTTAAAATTTTGACACCGGCCTAATAGGTTATTAGTAATTAAATGGATTTTCGACAGTGATGCTAAGAATGATCCATATGAGACTCCTGTTTTAATTTAATATTGGAGTGATCGCCCGGTATCTTATTAGGCGGGGTGTTACATGATGGACTGGGTTATGTGGGTATAGTAAATCATGAGTTAGAATAATGATGGGTAAGATGTATTGAGATATTAGGTAGTACCATAGTTAGTCTAGTGATGAATATAGCTTATGGGGGTACTGTGTGGGATAGTAGTCTTATCGCGGATGATATTATATTGTACTACGAGTTATGTGGAATGAAGGTTACACGATTTTTCTTATGACTTAAATTCTTGTGGTGTTAGTTGCACCTTGATTAAGATGGGCGAGTATATATAAGAGTACCTTACGACAAGTGAGGTGAGGTATTTTCGGATATAAGTGTCGGCAGGATGGCATAACACATAAATAAGTTGCAATTAATACTAGTAAGATAAAGTAAGCTATTTCTTGGAATTTGGGGGTTTTAATCCTTACTATTTCCTAAAATCGTTTTTTGTAGGTTTTCGTAATCCATAATAGCAAGATTGAGTTGTTGGACCTGCATCCAACTGGTCATTTAGCTATCTATCCTTAGTGTAAGATTTTATTTTCGTTCGGCATTTCAATCTATTTGTTATTATTTCATTAAAATATTTTTTTGACTGGGGTAGGTTCTAGAGTTGCTCCTTATTCGTTGGACCCTTATTCAGGATTTGTATTATGGATGTTTATTTTATTCAATTTTCTAGTTGCATTTAGTTTTATAGATTCAATTATTGAAACTTGCATCTATAAACTATTTGATATGAATCTCTTATATACTATCGTGGATGGTTTTATTTTTCCCTATATATTCACTAATTCTTATAATGATATAAATTATTTGACATCCCTTATCTTCAGCGTTATGGTAACATACTCAAACACTTACAGTCGGCTAAACTTGTGAAAACTGAGTTAGCTTATTAAGATCCATTTGTTTCATCTGATTTATGCTAATTTTAATTTATTTATCATCATTTTAGTTGGTCCCACATTTTACTTGTTTTTCCCTTTTGACTTAACCATGTGGAAGAAAGGGAATGTACCTTTTTGGATTTATCTCCACATACCAAAAATGCTCTTGTAAATTTTAGTGCTACACCACATTTGTTGTAAAGTCACAGATACGGGATTGTGAAAATAATTGGGTCACACCATGCATATATTTAGGGTTAAGAAACTCCAAGGTATATGTCGCGCCTTCCCGCTAATTGGGTTGCCAAGGCAAAAGATCACTATATCATGGTCATCTTCTAGGATCATGTTGTGGAGAATAATACAAGGCATTATAATTATCCCTATATTATCATGGTAACAAAGATGATCTGGGAATTTTACAATAGCAAAGCGAGATTTTAAAACACCAATGGTCGTTCGATACCCTTTCGAGCGCCCCTTTAGGCATTAAGCAAAGTGTTTATGTTTTGCATTTTATGGTTATGAAATTAGTTTAACAAAAGTAGAAATTTTGGGTAGATCCCTTCATTGAGGGAATAAATCTATCATATAAGTGTCCATTGATAATGTAATTGTATTTAGGGACCCTACCATATATAGACTACTCAAAAACATTCGACTGGTCAAGCACGTTCAGGTCATTATTTGAACCAGGCATATCAAAAACTCATATTTGAACCAGAGGTCGTGGTTAATTACAGCCTCCATCATGATTGTTTCCTTTTGTGTTACCTATCTATGTCCATTTCTAAACCATAGGACATTTTTTCCACCGATTACTAATAATAGACGTTCTCTCCACAATCTAACATGCTTGTCAATTGAATTGGACGAGCAATCGAACACCAATATTCAGAGAGTCATGGTCATTTTTCCATGATGAAAAAACTCCATTTTCCATGCACATCTAACGTCCTTAGGAAATATTTATCATAAGGTGGTATCCCATCAAGAATATGGAGGAATAATGACTGCCTCATTTGGAAACGGTGCCCAAAGAGCGTTGTATGTTAGGGCCTCATCCAAATAATTTTTCATTAATAATTGATTCCCTTACTCAATATCACTCTTGATGATCTTTAGAGCGGGTAGAGAGCCTTGTCCACCCGCCCTCTTCATCTCCATATTGATCCTTGAAATTTGGAAAATTATGCTCCCTGTCACATGCAACATTTGTTCATCACATCTTCGTTGGACATTGACTCGTCAAGAATTTTATCGAGGGAATGCCAGAATGAAGAAGACATTATGTCAAAAAAAGTAACTAAAATTTCAAAATATATATTTTAATGCAAGTCAATATTGGGGGAAAATTATTAAATTTACGTTGTATTTATACAAGTACAAACACTAGCCATTAAAATAGTTATTGGTCCCATGGTAGTCCGACTACCATGCATCCCAGAATGAATAATTTACTAAATGCCTTGGAGAAAATCACCTAATTTGATAGAGCAAAACTGTATTGGACAAAAATGCTCCAAATCCTTGGAAATGGTCTGATGATACATTTTCACTCATTACCCACTTGGATACATATGATCCTTTCCTTAGCAACTTAAAATTCACATTGTTTAATGGGTTTCTACAATAATGTGTGGAACACCCATTGGGTCACATTTTGAAAGGAGAAGACAAAGTCTAGTAATAAAACAAGGCAAACAGTAGAAATGATAATATTTTCAAGATGGGAACTTTAGTGGATGAGCATTTTCTCTTTAAAGTGAGAGAGATTTTCGTGAACGAGCATTTCTAGGTTTTTTTTATTGATTTATTTGATCTTTAACTGATCAATATGAATAGATCTGGGACAATCACATCATGGTTTGAATATGCATAAATCTATGAGATTCAAGGTTCTTCCAATTGAACAATGTGGAATGGTTGGAGGGTTTAGAGAGAGCATGGATCATGGAGGGAATAACGTTGAATCTAAAGAGATAATGGGACGATATGAAGAAATTTAAACTTTATATTGTTGCAAATCACAACATGGGATATGGATCTAGAAAATTTTGGGGTTACACAATTAGCAAAGAAGAGGAGAAGAATTTAACCCTGGATGAACTTATGATTCTTAATAACACAATAGGTCCTAAGGTGGTGAAAAAAATAAGACTTGAAAAATGGTTAAAAGTGATGAATGACAAGATTAATATGCTGGAAGGGGAGAATAAGATATATGGAGGAACTATATTATAGGAAAATGGTGTAGAGGAGTTAGGGAGAAAGAGGGAGAATTATCTCTAAGTATTGAGAATAAAGGAATTGTTCTTGATCTTGATGCCTTCCAAATGGGGACAATTGGAAACCCTAATGAGGGTATAGATGATTAAATAATTAAGAGGAAGAATATAAATCAAGAAAAATGGGTGGATATAATTCAAGAGGGAAATAAGGGAGGTATAAATAATAACATGAAGATGTGGGATGAAATCTTGGCTCCAAATCGAGATAGAAATGTAGCGGAAATTAGAATACATTCTAACTCATAAAGATGAAGAGCGAATTATTTATGTTAAGTTTGATAGTAACGAAGTTGAAGAGGAGATTCATATATAAAGAAATGTAGTTGTGACAAATGCATTGAGGCAAAAGTATCATATGCTGAAATGAAGGGATATATGTCCAAAGGAAATGGGGCCAAATTAAAAAAAGGTGAAGTGTTATAGCTTCATATGGGAGTGTTCATAATTTCATTTAAAAGTTACAAAGAACAAGATAGATTTATGGAGATAGGGCCATGGTCATTTGATAATAAGCCACTCATTGTGAAAACTTAGAGTCCTGATATTAGCCATGAGAAGGATGGATTAGAATAACTGTAGATTTGGATAAGATTCCACTAGGATGAAGCTAAACTTATGGTCTTCTACGTTATTGAGTAAGATAATGAGTGTTGTGTGTAAATCGCTATTTACTGATAGGATGATAGCAAGGCAAGAAAGGCTTACATATGATAGTGTGTGTGGAAATTCGTATAAACTATGAACTTTCGAACTTTCTCCCAATTTATGGGCCTGATGAGGAAGTAATTGGATAGAAGATTAAATATGACTATGTCCCAATAAAATGAAATAATTTTAAAGTGTTTGGGCATGGGGGAAATATTTGCATCTTGGCACAGAACATTTACAAAACGGAACAAAGATAAGAACCTAAAAATAAAGGTATTGAGACTATGAATGAAGTTAGGGGTGGGAATGAGGCAGCAAGAGAATGTAATCAAGGCTATTATAAGGAACATAGGAAGAAGATTGTCGACCAAACCATGAAGAAGACAAAATGCAAGAATGTGACATGTACTAGATAAGAGGGGATTGGATAAATGTGAACGCTCTAAGGGGTTTATTGAAAATGATATAGATGTTACAAGCATAATAGTTAATTATAGGACATTATATGATACAAATGAGCTAGATGTAGTTTATCAAAATGGATTTAAAAGATTTTTTTGCGAAGTTGAAGAAGACAACAATGAGGAATATAGAAGAAATTTGAATGAAGAATTTGAAAAAGAAATCGACAAGGAGGATTAAGAGATTCAGAGTCAATTTAAGAGTGACGAAAATGAGAAATGTGGAAGCTTTATGAAAAAATGGGGGAAAGGTGAAAAAAATTAAAAAGTAAAAGATGGTACTAATGAAGAAATCCATATGGAAGATATGGGGTTGTAATGGGCCCTATAAACAAACATATGTGAATAAGTTTATTAAACATAAAAAGATAGATATGATGTGTTTAATGGCAGTAAAAGTTAGAAGAGGTAGCATTGATAAGATTAAAAGGAATTTATTTGGAGATTAGAATCCTGTGACACCCCGCCTAATTAAATACCGGGCGATCACTCCTTTATTAAATTAAAATCAAGGTGAACAGTTGGTTCATTCTTAGCATCACTGTCGTAAAGATAACTTTTTCCAAATTAACACCCTAATTAATTAAGCTAAGCGTAAAAACCATTTTTCAACATTTCTGACCAATTTTATTTTTAAAGGAAAATTATTTATTTAATTAGTAACAACATTTTTCCATAAGTAAGAATCATACAATAGTTATCCTAGAACATAATCCAATTTCTTTAAACATTCAACATCCAGAATCCCAACATCAAAACTTAATGTAAAACATACATGCTGAATAAATTCCAAAGTAACAGTACTAGAAGTAACTGATATACAATTGTCTCAACAAAACAGATAAATAGTGGAAAGGGCGACACATGCCCCAATAACTGAGAATCATAGGAGTGGAATCAAGTAAATGAAATCGTCTAAGCAAGTGGCCTGCAACTCCCACCTAAGCTGCAGCACGTTCCTTCCAAGGGATCCTAAGCAAGACGCCCCTGTGGCTGGGCACCTGTAGTACATACATATATATACAAGAGAGAGAGAGAGAGAGAGAGGGGAAAACGGGTTAGAGCCCGATAGTGTATATGATTTAAAAATTGTTTAGCAAGTATTTAAATTGATACAGGCCAATGCAACAACATATTAGTGCGACACTCTCTTGAGAAATTCTCACCTCTCTTCTAATGTGCACTCCTATCGCACTAACCCTCCTAATGGTTTATATCATCATATATCACGCTATCTTTCCCCAATGATTTAACTTATCTTAGGTTATTCACAAGATTCAAAATTTAACGATACAATTGTTTGAAAATAATATTTCAATTTATAACCAAAGTTCTCATTTTAACTTTATTACTCACTAAAGTTTTCCAGTGTCATATTATACTTTCTCAAAACAAGTATTTACAATTTGAGTCATCAACCATGTCCTACATATCAATTCACAGTAGGTAGTTCCAAATTTCAGAATTTCATATATATATATTAACTACTCGTAAAATATATATCATAACAGCACCCCAAATAAAACTATGGTGCGGGCATACTCTCCTATCCAAACCCCGTATCACTCACTTTAAGGGGAATACAAATTCGGAATCACTCTCGAATTGTATTAACACATACACAAACAATATTGAGGCGAAGTATAGATTTCAAGTCTCTAAGAGCTCAGTACATAACCTCACGTCTCTTAGGACCGTCTGAACTATCGATTCGATAGCCTATACCAAGGATATCTAGCTTCTAGGGTACAAGTCAATATCCCCCATAAAGGTCCCATCGAGATAAGACTGTCCCAGCGCGGTAACTTCAGGGATAGCAAGTAGCGCGGGCATGATTTTCACACATAGATAGCATATGTATACACAATCATATAACTATACTAATATTACCATGTCAATATTGGGTATATTCTCAAATCCCATAGTTGCGAATTTTATCCCTATTATCATATTTTAGTAAACACTTATAACGGTTCGTTTCTAACCTTGATTCGGTATTATTCCAACGTACCATACAACTCTCATGGCTTTATTCTCCAAATTATAAAATTCAGTAGGTATACACATTTGTCCCAAAGTAACTCTCTTACGTGTCTCTCTCTTTAAATCAGAAATTTACCGATCCTTATGTAATTATCAAAAAATACAATCTTTGCCCGACATCAAGGGTCCCAAAATTTATTCACATGTCCTACTGGTCTTCCCTATCTCCCAAAACATTTTATTAAGGATGCCCAAGAATTATTTCACAATAAATTGAACTTAACTAATTTAGAGAGGGAAATAGGAGTCTGTCAGGAGGGGTCGATCGATCGAGGTCTGGGGCTCGATCGATCGAACCTTCGATCGATCGAAGCTCTGGGCTCGATCGATCGATCAAGCAGGTATTGCGATTTCTGCAGCTTTACAGTTACGGGTTCTAACACATTTCTTCATCCAAATCCATATTTTTCAATCCCAAACGTCTCAAAAATTATACTACCAACATTATATCATCCTACTAGGTATTTCCAACGTGAAGCATGAGGAATTCTATCATTATACATGGATTAACCAACCAAAAATTTTTATAATTATCAAGAACCCTAGAATTCTCTTAAACATGGTTCTAACAAGAATTTCCAGAAATTTCCTTCTTGTAAACATCATAATTTCGTGGGTAATTCCTCTACATGGCAAGGGTTTCCAGAATCATCAATTTATTCATCACTACATGCAATTTTCTAACTCATATCTTAGGTTTCTTCCATAAAAACTCATTTTAATTACTCCTACACTAATATGAAAGATGCACCAACGAAATAAGCAAGATAAACACTTGCCTGGGATTTTTGGTGTTCTGATTTGCAGATGATTTTGGTGTGGTTGCGTAGCCCGTCGCGCGATCTACGCGTTGGTGGTGGTTGCGGTGCAAACGGGTGGATTTTGGGCCTTGAATTTGCATTGAGAGCTCTCTCCTTCCTCTCCTATGGCCGTTCTTGTGTTTGAGTTTTCTAACCCTAGCTAACTAACCTAAATGGCTGATCTAGATTACTGATTTTCGTGGGTTTAATTACCCAAAAAGGTGAAATGTTCAAAACGCCCTCCCGGGGTACCAATTAGGCCTAAAAACACCCTGAGACCCAAACTAAACCCCCGGGTACACTTTTCTGACTATCTCGACCCTTCCGGACGCGTTGGCGCACTCAAAACGATCATACGAACAACTTATAAAATATTCACTTTTATTTATCAATATTTATTCCCGACGCCACACAGGCGCGTCCCGACTTAAATTTTCATAATTGTCATTCTATTCACTCGTGACATTCAATATAACCAATATTACATATTACTTTGCCCATTAGTAATATTCAACAAATTTTCCATAATTACTAACTCTCGTCACGTTAATAATTATAACATAATTAATTTCCGAATTTTTATTAAAAAATTAACTCACATTAAATTTAATAAATCCCCAAATTAATATAGCATAAAAATACGAGGTATTACATACTTCCCCCCTAATAACAGAATTTCATCCCGAAATTCGGAAAACAAGGCATACCTGGTAAGAACAAATCTGGATATCTCTCGCGCATATCGGCCTCACGCTCCCAAGTGGATTCCTCCATATTATGATGCTCCCACTGGACTCGCACAAGTGGAACTATCTTCGACCTCAATCTCCTCTCACTATAGTCTAGGATAGCCATCGGTCTCTCCTCGTAAGAGCTGTCAGGCTGTAAGTCTATCTCATCTATCGCGATGTGAGTTTGGGCCATATCATCCCGAAGGTACCGGCCCAGTCCTCTCGATGATGGGAAATGGTCCCACCAATCTCCCATTAAACCTCAAACCCCCATCAGAACTAATAGAGTAGGACTCAGCACCCTCAGCTAAAAGTCGTACAATCTGCTCCTGGCAAAACGGGTCTGTGGTTTGGGCATGTATTACCCTCATAACAATCTCGGGTGTGACTGTCATAACAAATATGAAGGAACGGGCTACTGCGTCCTGGTGACCCAACTCCTTCCACTTCGCTTTCCAGACGTCCGCTACCTCATTTACCGGTCTATGGCTCAACGCGTCAGCAACTACGTTGGCTTTCCCCGGATGATACTGTATGTCAAACTGATAGTCTTTCACAAACTCTAACCATCTGCGCTGGCGCATATTCAGCTCTCGCTGAGTGAATAGGTACTGCAGTGACTTGTGGTTTGTGAACAAGCGGAATTTCTCCCCCAATAAGTAGTGCCTCCATATCCTCAATGCAAAGACGACCGCTGCTAACTCCAGGTCGTGGGTGGGGTAGTTCTTCTCATGCGGTTTAAGCTTGCGGGAGGCAAAAGCTATAGCCTTCTCCTCCTGCTGAAGTACTCCCCCAAGTCCCCGTAAAGAGGCATCGGTGTAAACCAGGTACTCCACACCCGGCTTTGGTAACGCAAGAACTGGTGCTGAAGTAAGCTTGTCTTTCAGCTCGTCGAAAGCCAACTGATAAGCGTCATCCCAAACATATGGTACTCCCTTGCGAGTAAGATTCGTCAATGGACCCGCTATTTTGGAGAATCCCCGAATGAATCTCCTATAGTATCCGGCTAACCCCAAGAAACTACGCACTTCTGTCGGTGTCGTGGGCTGTCCCCATTCCCTCACCGCTGACACTTTACTCGGGTCAACTGCAATCCCCTGCTCAGAAACAACATGGCCCAAGAACTGTACTTCTCGCAACCACAATCCACACTTCTCGTACTTATCATACAACTGATGCTCTCGTAAAGTCTGAAGAACCTGCCTCAAGTGCTCGGCGTGCTCCTCCTTGGAGTGTGAATATATCAAAATGTCATCTATGAAGACGATGACAAACTGATCCAAGAACTCTCTGAGTACTCGGTTCATTAAGTCCATGAATACGGCTGGAGCATTTGTGAGACCAAATGGCATCACTCTGAACTCGTAAGACCCATATCTCGTCAAGAAGGCAGTCTTTGAAACATCCTTCTCTCTAATACGTAGCTGATGGTACCCCAACCTCAGATCTATCTTTGAAAAGAAAGTTGCTCCCCTCAGTTGGTCGAACAGGTCATCGATTCGAGGCAACAGATACTTATTCCGTATCGTGACCCTGTTCAACTCCTGGTAGTCCACACATAACCTCAGTGAACCATCTCTCTTCTTCACAAAAAAGACTGGAGTGTCCCAAGATGAGGTACTCCTGCGAATGAAGCCCTGACCTAACAGCTGCTCTACCTGATCTCGTAACTCTCGCATCTCCGTCGGAGCCATACGGTATGGAGCGCGTGCTATAGGTCTCGTATCTGACAATAAATCTATGACAAAGTCTATCTCTCGACTAGGGGGTAGGCCTGGTATCTCCTGGAATACTCACAAACGACTGGGATCGAGTCTAAAGGAATCACAACCTCCTTAGAGGTATCCTCCTCTATATAATACAAATGAGCGGTCGAACCTCCCTCTGGGCGAGGCATCGCCATTACAAACATCTCTTGCCCCGGAATGGAAAAAACAATTCTCCCACCGAAGCAATCAATCATGGCTCTATAAGCTGCGAGCCAATCCATACCGATAATAACATCATGCTCATGCATATCTAAGACTAACATGTCTGCAGGTAATACCAAGCTACTAATCTCTACCCCCACTCCCCCGGCATATAAAGAAAAGTGAACCCTTCCCCAGTGGTGAGTCTACATACGTTACAGTGCTCTCTACTGTGGTTAATAACCCTAAGGTCTTCGCATAATATGTAGATATAAAACAATGCGTTGCCCTAGTAACAAACAAAATTCGACCCAAAGTTCCATGGATAGAAAACATACCCTCAATCGCGGGTGGTGCCTGGGGGAAGTTATAGACACGTCCGCACTGTAGCTGTCCCTGCTGAACTGAGGCTGTGGGAAAAGGTGGTGGAGCTGGTTTCTGTGGCTTATTACTAGCACATTCCTGTCGTGGAGCCCTATTCTTCTCTGGGCAATCCTGACGCCTATGGCCATTTCTGTCACATTGGAAGCACCTCCCTCGAAACTGCTTCACTTCATTACTTTGTTGACTAGTCTCGCTTTTTCCCTGGTCTTGCTGGCCTTGATGGGAAACTTGTGAAAAAAAACTTTGTCAGGGTGAGGACAATCCCTCCACATGTGACCCGGCTGTACAAATTTATAGCAGAGTCCTGAAAGTTCTCTCTAGTTGGGTTGAAGTTCCTTTCCAGACTGATCCGGGCAATTTCGACGTTCATGACCGTCCATACCGCATTTAAAACACCTCTTCGTGACTTCACTCGGCCCCCGGCTTTGTTGACCCTGACGCTTTTGGGCTTCTCTACACAATTTGTTACCTTTGTGGCTTTTACGGGCTTGAAGAGATTGTTGTTGCGATTTTTGCATCTTTACACACTTGTTATTTCCAGTCATAACAGACTGACTATACTCTCTAGATCTTTTGCCCCCCTTAAGCTGCGTGTTGCATTTTTGATACTGCAAGACTGCAGTGGTAACTGCCGGTGCCACAATACATGCTAACTCGGCAGTTGATATTCTCTCTGGAGATACCTGAGGTGTAAGTCGATCTTGCTCGTTAACTCCCCTAACCGCCTTAGTTAGTTCTTCTTGACGATCCATCTGAAAATTTAAATAAATTTGGATGAGTTCATAATTCAAATAAACAAATCGCAGAAGCACGAATTCCCAATGTATAGAGATGAACACAACATTCCTAGTATTAGGGCTCTATATCAAAGAAAGCAACGCTGAAAGCATAATAAGCCGCACAGATCCTAAAGGACACTCGAACCTGATGCTCTGATACCACCTATGACACCCCGCCTAATTAAATACCGGGCGATCACTCCTTTATTAAATTAAAATCAAGGTGAACAGTTGGTTCATTCTTAGCATCACTGTCGTAAAGATAACTTTTTCCAAATTAACACCCTAATTAATTAAGCTAAGTGTAAAAACCATTTTTCAACATTTCTGACCAATTTTATTTTTAAAGGAAAATTATTTATTTAATTAGTAACAACATTTTTCCATAAGTAAGAATCATACAATAGTTATCCTGGAACATAATCCAATTTCTTTAAACATTCAACATCCAGAATCCCAACATCAAAACTTAATGTAAAACATACATGCTGAATAAATTCCAAAGTAACAGTACTAGAAGTAACTGAAATACAATTGTCCCAACAAAACAGATAAATAGTGGAAAGGGCGACACATGCCCCAATAACTGAGAATCATAGGAGTGGAATCAAGTAAATGAAATCGTCTAAGCAAGTGGCCTGCAACTCCCACCTAAGCTTCAGCACGTTCCTTCCAAGGGATCCTAAGCAAGACGCCCCTGTGGCTGGGCACCTGTAGTACATACATATATATACAAGAGAGAGAGAGAGAGAGAGGAAAACGGGTCAGAGCCCGATAGTGTATATGATTTAAAAAAATTTTAGCAAGTATTTAAATTGATACAGGCCAATACAACAACATATTAGTGCGACACTCTCTTGAGAAATTCTCACCTCTCTTCTAATGTGCACTCCTATCGCACTAACCCTCCTAATGGTTTATCTCATCATATATCACGCTATCTTTCCCCAATGATTTAACTTATCTTAGGTTATTCACAGGATTCAAAATTTAACGATACAATTGTATGAAAAGAATATTTCAATTTATAACCAAAGTTCTCATTTTAACTTTATTAATCACTAAAGTTTTCCAGTGTCATATTATACTTTCTCAAAACAAGTATTTACAATTTGAGTCATCAACCATGTCCTACATATCAATTCACAGTAGGTAGTTCCAAATTTCAGAATTTCATATATATATATTAACTACTCGTAAAATATATATCATAACAGCACCCCAAATAAAACTATGGTGCGGGCATACTCTACTATCCAAACCCCGTATCACTCACTTTATGGGGAATACAAATTCGGAATCACTCTCGAATTGTATTAACACATACACAAACAATATTGAGGCGAAGTATAGATTCCAAGTCTCTAAGAGCTCAGTACATACCCTCACGTCTCTTAGGACCGTCTGAACTATCGATTCGATAGCCTGTACCAAGGATATCTAGCTTCTAGGGTACAAGTCAATATCCCCCATAAAGGTCCCATCGAGATAAGACTGTCCTAGCGCGGTAACCTCAGGGATAGCAAGTAGCGCGGGCATAATTTTCACACATAAATAGCATATGTATACACAATCATATAACTATACTAATATTACCATGTCAATATTGGGTATATTCTCAAATCCCATAGTTGCGACTTTTATCCATATTATCATATTTTAGTAAACACTGATAACGGTTCGTTTCTAACCTTGATTCGGTATTATTCCAACGTACCACGCAACTCTCATGGCTTTATTCTCCAAATTATAAAATTCAGTAGGTATACACATTTTCCCAAAGTAACTCTCTTACGTGTCTCTCTCTTTAAATCAGAAATTTACCGATCCTTATGTAATTATCACAAAATACAATCTTTGCCCGACATCAAGGGTCCCAAAATTTATTCACATGTCTTACTGGTCTTCCCTATCTCCCAAAACATTTTATTAAGGATGCCCAAGAATTATTTCACAATAAATTGAACTTAACTAATTTAGAGAGGGAAATAGGAGTCTGCCAGGAGGGGTCGATCGATCGAGGTCTGGGGCTCGATCGATCGAACCTTCGATCGATCGAAGCTCTGGGCTCGATCGATCGATCAAGCAGGTATTGCGATTTCTGCTGTTTTGCAGTTACGGGTTCTAACACATTTCTTCATCCAAATCCATATTTTTCAATCCCAAACGTCTCAAAAATTATACTACCAACATTATATCATCCTACTAGGTATTTCCAACATGAAGCATGAGGAATTCTATCATTATACATGGATTAACCAACCAAAAAATTTTATAATTATCAAGAACCCTAGAATTCTCTTAAACATGGTTCTAACAAGAATTTCCAGAAATTTCCTTCTTGTAAACATCATAATTTCGTGGGTAATTCCTCTACATGGCAAGGGTTTCCAGAATCATCAATTTATTCATCACTACATACAATTTCCTAACTCATATCTTAAGTTTCTTCCATAAAAACTCATTTTAATTACTCCTAAACTAATAAGAAAGATGCACCAACGAAATAAGCAAGATAAACACTTGCCTGGGATTTTTGGTGTTCTGATTTGCAGATGATTTTGGTGTGGTTGCGTAGCCCGTCGCGCGATCTACGCGTTGATGGTGGTTGCGGTGCAAACGGGTGGATTTTGGGTCTTGAATTTGCCTTGAGAGCTCTCTCCTTCCTCTCCTATGGCCGTTCTTGTGTTTGAGTTTTCTAAACCTAGCTGACTAACCTAAATGGCTGATATAGATTACTGATTTTCGTGGGTTTAATTACCCAAAAAGGTGAAATGTCCAAAACGCACACCCGGGGTACCAATTAGACCTAAAAACACCCCGAGATCCAAACTAAACCCCCGGGTACACTTTTCTGACTATCTCGACCCTTCTGGATGCGTTGGTGCACTCAAAACGACCATACGAACAACTTATAAAATATTCACTTTTATTTATCAATATTTATTCCCGACGCCACACAGGCGCGTCCCGACTTAAATTTTCATAATTGTCATTCTATTCACTCGTGACATTCAATATAACCAATATTACATATTACTTTGCCCATTAGTAATATTCAACAAATTTTCCATAATTACTAACTCTCGTCACCTTAATAATTATAACATAATTAATTTCCGAATTTTTATTAAATAATTCACTCACATTAAATTTAATAAATCCCCAAATTAATATAGCATAAAAATACGGGGTATTACAAATCCCATTCATAATACTCCTAGTGATGGCCTGGTAGGATTTGGATAGATCATGGGATAATAGAGTAGTTAATAATAAGAAGTTTAATAGTTATAGACAAGCTTTAACGGCTAATGTGGATATAAAGAATAGAAAGGAAAAATTTGCAATCGCTGCAGTTTATGGTACTAATGTTATATGGAGATATTTGAAGAATGTAAAGCCTAGTGAACATGATTCCTTGGGTAGTTATAAGGGACATTAATGTTTTGATAATTGAGAGTGAAAGGACGGGTAAATTGGGATACACTAGGAAAAAGCTAATGATTTCAATAACTGTATTAATAGTGTTTGCTTACAGGAGTTTGTAACTAAAGGGCCTTAGTTTACATGGGATAATTGAAGTAAGGGTAAAAAAATATTCTGAGCAGAATTGATAGGGCCCTGCATAATGACAAGTGGATGGGGGAGTTTACGAAGTGTTAAATAACTACATATTTACCTGGGATCTCTGATCGTTATCCGATTATTATAAATATTAAGCTCCAGGAGGAGAAAATAAATTAATCATATAATTATTTGATTTTTGGATAATGAATAGAGGATTTGGGGAGATTTTGAACATAAATTGGAATGAAGAAGTTAAAGGTTCACCTATGTTTGCAATGGATAAGAAGCTAGACACTATGAAGATGGATTTAAGGAGGCTTGGTAAGAAGTTTTATTCTAATATATCTGGAAGGGTCATCGAAAATAAAGAAAATTTGGATAATATTCAGATAAACCTCTTAGATAGACCTGGTGATTCTGATTTATTAGTCAAGCATGGTAGGGATTTTCGCAAGGAATATATGGATCTAAGATAAAAAGAAGAATAGTTTTATAAACATAATTCAAGAATTAATTGTTTGGCCTAAGGGGATAAAAACATTATATGTTTTCATAATAAAGTGAAGGTTCATATGAGTAGGAATAAAATATTTACTGATTAAAGATGGAAATAGGAATATATGTGAGGGTCAGAAGGAAGTGCGTAAATAAGATATTAAAGTTTTTTATCATTGTTAGGTAAGAAGGAGTTGTATCCCAATGGTGTGAAAGGAAAAATAAAGGGGATTAATCAAAGATATCTTAATGAGGATTAAAATCTGTTTTTAAGAAGACAAGTTTCTAGTGAGGAAGCTAAACAATATCTTTTATTAGTAACTTAATCTAGACTAGGACTACTTATTGTTTTACTATTGTTCACAAAGTCATATCTGAGGTATTAGTAGGCAGATTGAAGAATTTTATGCCAAATTTTGTTAATAGTAGAAAATCAGTATTTGTCAAAGGTAGAGGTATTAGGGATAACATTTTATTGATGCCGGAACTTGTAAGGAGTTATCACAATAACAAGGGTGATCCTAGGTGTGCTATAAAGGGAACATAATAAAATTCTATAAAGGGTGATCCTAGGTGTGCTATAAAGGGTGATTCAATTAGTTGGGAGTATGTTGAGGACATTTTAAAAGTTATGAATTTTCCATATATTATGATAAAAATGGATTATGGAACGTTTGTTAACTACTATCTATGCTATTAGTCTCAATGGAGGATTTGTGGGTTTTTTTTATTGGGGAAGGGGGCCTTAGGAAGTGGGATCCCCTTATTTGTTTCTCTTAGTTCTGGAATCTTTTTCCTCATCGATGAATAAAAAAGTAAGGAAATGGGAATGGGAATGGGAATTTGGCTACCATCCTAAATGTGAGTAGTTAGGTACCACTCATGTCATATTTGAGGATAACTTATTCATTCTAGCTAGTGCAGATTAGGATATTATGAAAGTCATTGACAATGTGATTAGGCATAAATTCTTCTGAATTTATCCCCTTAACTGAGTAGCTTTTAGCACCTCGAATAATATAATTCGTATTGATTTATCTCATTTATAAGCTACTGATAATTCCCACATAGTGCCCCAAGTATTGTGTATTTTTCATGGTTTTACAGGTATTTAGTGCAAGTGAAGAGAAGAGGAATCCAAAGCCGAGAAATAAACAAAGGAAGGATAGTTAGAGGGCAAAATAGTCATTTTACATCTAGAGTTCGGACGAGGGACCAACATGAAAAATTAAGACCTCGCGTTTACAAGCACGTAGGAAGAAACGTCACCCCAAACCGAGCCCTGGATCAGAAGTTACGGAGATTCAAAGATGAGAGAAAATTAAAAGAAAAGAAGGAAAGAAGAATTTCAAATTCGGACCGAACTGGTCAATACAAGGGGTGAACCGATCTGGAAGGAAGCAAGTCTCTGAATAAATTTTACAATCGAACCGGACCGGATATAGCCAAAAATGAACTGATCTGAAGAGAATAAAGATTTTGAATGAAATTGGCTACCAGACTGATCCGGGTGCAGAAAAAAATGAACCGATCCGGATTGTGCCACCAGACTGAACCGATGAAGTCCCACTAGACCGGTTCGATTGAGATTTTCCCAGATTTTTCATTCCTAATTTACAGTTTTACTTGGTTTAAACTCCTGTAAATTTCGTAGTGTATTTATTTTAGCTTATTGTCAAACATTAGGAGGTTCGAATATTATTAATTTAGATGGCTGTTTTGAAGATTTGTGGGAATTAATTCAAGATTCAAAGTTTATTTCCAGATTTTCTCATTGCAAGTAACATTTAATTTATGCTTTCAGTTTCATTAGTAGTTAGTTAGATTAATTCTTAATTCCTAGTTTTTAATTCTTAATTCAAAAAAATTCTTCTCAAAATTTCCAAAATATTCATGAATTCTCGCACTTTAAAACTTGTGTTTTCGTTTAATTTAATCATGTTCGGATAAGTTTTTAATAATTGGGGTGCACGAACCCAACCCGATGTAATTTACCCATGTAGAAAATAGGTAAGTGAATCATGTTGTATTGTACACACAACCATCGTAGACCTTTTAACCTCGTTTGCCCTAGGTAACCGGGGTGTTTAAGGATGTGATGCGCGTGTTAGCTATTCAGCACCGCTTTATTTTTACCTTTGATTATGAATGGTAAGGGCTAGTACCCTCATATATGTAATGCTTAGGATTACTAAAGATTGGGTTCAAATAAATTTCTAATTTAAAATCTAGCATTCTATACGGTAAATGTACAAGGGATTAGGGGATTGTAACCCGGCCTATCTTTCCTTATTCATAGTCAATTCATTCAGTAGATTTGTTCCTTTGTAGTTAGTTTAGTTATTAGTTAATTTGCATTCACATTTAGTTAGTATATTTTCTATTCATCTTAATCACCTTTTCCATTTCTTTCGAGAGTCTATTTTAGGGTTAGTCATCTATTCCATGTCATTACGATTCTTCATCCTAGTTCCCTGTGCAGACGATCCCTACTTACTGGACTTATTACTAACGTGATAGGCTTGCACTTCAGCCAATATCAGCATGCACACTAGATACACATTTGTAGTCGCGTCAAGTTTTTAGCGTCGGTTGACTTTAGGTTAGTAGATTTAATCTTAAATTTGATTCCAAAAAAATTCAAAAAAAAAATCAAAAAATAAAAAAAAAATATCAAAAAGAAATCATCTCTCAAAAGACCTTTCATGCAAAATCAAGAACAAACTCCTCAAAATACTCGAATAAGAATTCACAAAAATCCCATCGTTAAGTATAATTCCGAAAGCCCCCACACCCCTCGCGTTCCACAATTCTGGGCTCCGCCTCCTACCCCTCTAAACTCCATCACCAGTCACACACTGAGTCACACGTCTAGAACACTGAGTGAGGATTTTGATTCCATTGGAGAGAGATCCATGTCGGATATTTCTAGTTTCACTATGGGTGAAGGAAATCTACCGTATCGTCCCATAAAAGAACTCCCCCTTACCGAGCAAACTGTCACCCCTTGTTGCATTTTACTCCTGTATAATGCCGGTGAGTTCCACTTCTGTAGTGGGATGATACAAATTCTTACAACTTTTTTCGAAGAAACCATATCTCCATATCTGAGAGTTCGAAGAGGCGTACGAAACCTTTAGTGATCAAGCTTGCACGTAAGAAGCCGTTCGCCTAAAACTTTTTCCTTTTTCCTTAAAGGATAAGGCTAAGACTTGGCTTTGGTCTTTACCACCGAACTTGATAATATCATGGAAGGATATGCAATCCAAGTTTCTTTCAAAATTCTTTCCACCACATAAAACCAACTCTCTCAAGGCTCATCAAATTCAAGCCTTTCTACAAAGAGATAATTAGTCGTTTGACAAGTGTTGGGAATGATTCCAAGAGTTGGTTAACGCTTGCCCCCGTCATGGATTTGAGAAACATCACCTTATCTCTTTATTCCATCATGGGATTACAATGGTGTCTAAACAACTTGTTCGAACAATGTGTGAAAGACCATTTTGGGAATTAGATTCGAGTGACGTTGAGGCTCATCTTAAGTATGTCGCTGCGACTACTCAAGCATGGGACACATCTGGTCCTAATGCCCCAAACTGACCTCGATAAGTGTCCAATACTACTGCTGCATCCGGTCTATATCAATTGAATCATGATACCTTGGTAGACCGATGACTTGATCAATTTGAGAAGAGTATGAGGGACCTACTTGAGGTACGACTGAGAAAAGCTACCGGATCCACCCGTGGTTTGAAAGAAAAAGTGTGTGCTATTTGTGAGGAAGGACATTCAATAAATGAAAGTCCGATGATACCCATCTACAAAGCTTTGCATATCGAGCAAGTGGAAGCTATATAGGGTTTAAGGGAAATTTTAATACCCCTCATGGGAACTCGTATAACCCTTCGTGGAGAAACCATCCTGGTTTCAGCTATGGGTAATAACAAGCTGCGTTGAATCCACATTCACATGTTGCCTTACCTTCACCCCCTCCTCAATTTCAGCAAGCTCCGCCTATGCAAGCACACATGCAAGCTCCACCTCCAGGCCCATACATTACCCCACCGTGGAGGACTATTGATGATAACCTAACCCAGTTTATCAAGTCTCAAAATGAAACCAATGCCAGGTTTGAGTGTATGTTCACTGAGATTCATACAAGCTTATATAATTTGCAATCTTCGTTGAGTGTCTAAGGGAAGGGCAAATTTCTGGCTCAAGGTCAAAGACCTCCTGAAGGTCAAGCTAATGTTATCTCTACATCTTCTTATTAGCAAGAGAAATGCCAATATGTCACCACTCTACATAGTGAGAGAGTCGTTCATTTATCACCTCCCCCACATGAGAAGCCAAAAGACAAGGAGGTTTCACCAGGCACGAAAGATACCGAAGATGCCCCCTTGAAGGAGAGTGACAAGGAAGTCATCAGCGAGCCCAAAGTTATTGTGAAACTTCCCACCGTTGCTCCATTCCCTCTTACAAATCCATGATTACCGAGTAAGTAGACGCAATAGGAGGGTTTAAGGGAAATTTTAACACCACTCACAGAAACGCATATAACCCTTCTTGGAGAAACCATCTCGATTTTAGCTACGGGCAACAACAAGCTACGTTGAATCCACATTCACATGTTGCCCTACCTCCACCCCCCCCCCCTCAATTTCAACAAGCGCCACCTATGAAAACACACATGCAAGCTCTACCTCCAGGCCCATACATTACTCCACCGAAGAGGACTCTTGATGACAACTTAACCCTGTTCATCCAATCTCAAAATGCAACTAATGCTAAGTTTGAGTGCATGTTCACTGAAATGCATATGAGTATATCTAAGTTTCAATATTCGTTGAGTGTCCAAGAGAAGAGCAAGTTTCCTGCTCAAGGCCAAAGACCTCCTCAAGGTCAAGCCAATGTTAGCCCTACATCTTCCGATTAGCAAGAACAATGCTAAATTGTCACCACTCTATGTAGTGGGCGATTCATTGATTTATCACCTCCCCCACACGAGAAGCCAAAAGACAAGGAGGTTTCGCTCGACATGAAAGAGGACGAAGATGCCCCCGTGAATGAGGGTGATAAGGAAGATGTTAGTGAACCCAAAGTTGTTGTGAAACCACCCACCGCCACTCCGTTCCCTCAACGGTTGGCCCTACCTCAAAAGGTATCCTCCCGTGAAGATGTGATATATGTTCTTATGCAAGTGACGCTGAATTTTCCATTCATTGATGCCATCCAGCAAATTCCCGCCTATTATAAGGTCATTAAGGATCTTTGACTGTGAAAAGATGGCTAAAGGTGAAGAAGAATGTCTTACTAGCACAGAATGTGAGCTTCGTTCTACTTAACTACCTTCCACCCAAGTTGAAAGATCCGTGTGCACCCACGGGCTCATGTGTTATTAGAGAAAGTCGAATTGAGAGAGCCTTATTGTACTTAGGTGTGAGTGTTAATTTACTTCCCTACTCCATTTATAGGAAACTTGAGTTGGGTGATCTTAAGCCCACACGAATCACTCTCCAATTAGCGGATCACATAGTGAAGGTGCCTTGAGGGATTGTTGAGGACGTGATAGTCCAAGTGGACATTTTCTACTTCCCGGTAGACTTTATCATTTGGGACACAGAGTCCTCCATCCATTCTAGCAACCATGTTCCCATCATTCTAGGCCTCTAATTCTTAGCTACATCTAAGGCCTTAATCAATACACGAAATGGGCAAATACAATTCACTTTTGGGAACATGACCCTCGAGACAAACATCTTCAAGGTTGCTAACCAAATGGGTGATGAAGATGAGATTCATACGGTTGGACTCATAGACGAGGTAGAAGATGAGTACATCTAGAGAACCATGGGTGGGGACGCGTTAGAATCATGCCTAGTGAGAGGTGATTAAAGTGAGATCCCTTACACTGAGTATGAGCAAGAGTTAGAGGAGTTGAAAGCCATATTAGACGAGGGATCATCATAGAGGAGTTGAGAGATGTTCATTGGGTTTCTAGATTCGAGGAATTACCCCCGAGGGAGTCATGATTTACACCTTTCGAAGAGAAATTTCCTACCCTCGAATTGAAGAAACTACCCTATAATGTGAAATATGCTTTTCTAGGAGAGGATGAGATATTTCCTGTTGTTGACTTCTCTGGCCTAGATAAAGAGCAAGAGGGTAAGTTGCTGAAAATTTTGAGGAATCACAGAGGTGTTTTTGTTTGGTCTATAGCGAATTTGAAGGGTATCAGTTCCTTGATTTGTACCCACAAAATCCACCTCGAGGAGGACGTGAATCGCTTTAGGGAAATACAAAGGATATTAAACCCAACCATGAAAGAAGTCGTTAGAGAGGAAATTATAAATTTGTTAGATGCCGGGATTATCTACCCTATCTCGGACAGCAAATGGGTGAGCCCAATTCAAGTCATCCCGAAGAACTCGGAATGGCGGTGGTAAAAAATGCTAATGGTGAATTAATTCCTCAACGAACCACCATCGGGTGGCGTGTTTGCATTAATTACCGAAAAATCAATGTCGTGACGAGAAAAGATCACTTCCCCTTACCTTTCATCGACCAAATCCTTGAACGCGTAGCGGTCCACCCATATTATTACTTCCTTGATGGTTATTCCAGATATAACCAAATGAGGTAGATATACTTGATCGAGAAAATACGACTTTTACATGTCCATTTGGTACATTTGCCTACAAACGTATGCCTTTTGGATTGTGTAATGTGCCTGCGACCTTTCAAAGGTGCATGTTAAGTCTCTTTAGCGACATGGTAAAAAGAGGACTTGAGGTTTTTATGGATGATTTCAACATTTTTGGCCCCTCTTTTGGCCAATGTTTAGCGAATCTTGAACAGTTTTTATCCCGGTGTGTGGAGAAGAACTTAGTCCTCAATTGGGAAAATGCCACTTCATGGTTACCGAGGGCATAGTTCTAGGCCACATAGTCTCATCTAAGGGAATAGAAGTTGACCGAGCAAAAATAGATGTCATAGTCGAGCTCCCCCCGCCTAAATCACTAAAGGACGTGTGCTCCTTCTTGGGTCATGCAGGTTTTTATAGACGATTTATCAAGGATTTTAGTGCCATCGCTAGATCCTTGAGTAACCTCCTTATGAAGGATGACCCTTTGAGTGTAATAATGCATGCCAAGAGGCTTTCAATAAATTAAAAAGCATGCTAATTTCCTCTCCCATCATGCAAGCTCCGAATTGATCTCTTCCATTCAAACTCAAGTGTGATGCTAGAGATGCGATTGGGGTTGTTTTGGGACAAAGGAAAGACAAGAAAGCTCATATCATCTATTACACTAGTCGGACGTTAATTGGGCCACAACTTAACTACTCCACCACGGAGAAAGAGTTGCTAGCATTTTTTTTTTTGCTTTGGATAAATTCCGCTCATACCTTGTTGGGTCGCCCATCACTTTCTTTACCAACCACGCCACCCTGAAATATCTCCTTACTAAGAAGGATGCTAAGCCGCGCCTCATAAGGTGGATCCTACTCCTACAAGAGTTCAATCTCTCTATAAAAGATAATAAAGGGGTAGAAGATTACGTTGTCGACCATTTATCACGGCTCTCGTTCGACGTGCCTAGTGATCCGATACCCATAGACGAGTATTTTTTGAATGAGCAACTCTTTACTACTTCTTCTCTACCTTGATTTGTGGGCATCGTTAACTATCTTATCACGGGAGTCATTCCTCCCGGATGGACACCGCAAGATAAGAAGAAATTCATCACTTGGTCCCGCATGTTCTTCTATGACGACCCATTCCTATTTAAATATTTTGCGGACCAGCTCATCCGAAGATGCTTACCGAATGAAAATATTCAAGATGTGATCCTGTTTTATAATACGGAAGCTTGTTGAGGCCACTTCTCTAAGAATAAGACGGCCACTCAAATTCTTCAAAGCGGCCTCTATTGGCCCACAATATTTCGGGATGTGAACGCCTATTACAAATCTTACGATAGATGCCAAAGGATGGGAGCTATTACCCGTCGCGACATGATGCCTCTAACTCCTATACTCGTCATTGAGTTATTTGATTATTGGGGTATTGACTTCATGGGACCATTCCCTCCTTCCTTAGGCTTCTTATACATTCGTGTCACTGTAGACTACGTCTCCAAATGGGTGGAGGCAATATCTACCCGGACGAATGACAATAAGGTGGTGATTAAGTTCCTACAAGAACACATACTTTCTCCCTTCGGTGCTCCGAAAGCGATCATAAGTGATAATGTCACACACTTTTGCAATAAGTTCCACAAGGTTGGGATGATTTATTACCCTCAAACAAGTGGGCAAGCAGAGCTAGAAAATCGTGAAATCAAAACCATCCTTGAGAAGACCGTCGATCCTACCCAAAAAGATTGGTCACTTCGATTAAATGATGCACTATAGGCTTACCGTACTGCCTTAAAGAACCCCCTCGGGATGTCCCCGTTTTTTTTTTGTCTATAACAAGCCTTTCCATATCCCCATTGAGATGGAGCACAAAGAGTATTGGGGCATCACGAGGTCGAATTACAATCTTGATAAAGCCGACGAAACTCGCAAGCTTCAGTTAAACGAGTTGGAAGAGTTGCGTAATGATGCGTATGAGAATACTAAATTTCTAAGGAACGAATGAAACGCGCGCATGACAAGATAATTCGACGAAAAGAGTTTCATTCGAGCCAAAAAGTGCTTCTCTACAACTCTCGATTACACTTGTTTCCCGACAAGTTGCGTTCAAGGTGAACGGGCCCATTTGTTGTTCGAGAAGTGTTCCCCCATGGTGATGTGGAGTTAAAAGATTAGAAAGGGGGAACTACTTTCAAAGTGAATGGACAACACCTCAAGCCTTACTACAAGGCGTGCGTCGAAGAAGACGACACCATTTGGTTATCGGACCCTATCTATGGGCATTGATTGAGCAATACGAGAAGGTCTCGCACCCTCGACGTGTATGGGGTGATTCTTGTGTATATGAGATGTGCGTAGGTTAGATTAGTTAGAGTCGGTAGGTATAGGTCACATAGTATAGCGGATAGAACACACGTTAAGAGAAAGCCTAGGGTTTCGGAGCAAGTTTTGAGCGACGGTAGGTTGATTACATGTCAGTATAGTGGTGAGAGCATCCAGAGATGTTGAGAGATGAGTAAATTCATCAATAGAGAATCTGCACAATTTTAGGAACCAGATTGGTCCGCCCCTGGACATCGGACCGGCTAGTTTTGGGGAAAAATTAAAATAAAAAGGGATTGGACAGGTTCGGATTCTGGTTTTCTTCGACCATTCCCAAGGTGCAGCCCCCCTCTCCCAATCCATTTCCTTCCCTCCTAATACGTTTTCCCTCCACCATTTCCCTCCCAAATTCACCCCTCTTCCCTCCAACACCCTTCCCTTCAAAACCAACCTTTCCCTCCACCATACCCACCTATAAATACACCCTCACCCCTCCTCCTCTCCACCACTATTCCTCCTTACTCTCATACTCTCTCTCTAACAAATTTCTAGTGTCCAAATACCGCTGCTACACATGGCTAACCAAGCCCTCCCAGCTCTGATAAAGAACAACGATGGTGTGAACAATTTTTTAGCCAGACTCACAAACTGCAATTGGAGCGCCAATTAAGCTGCAACGAGCTGCCAAATTCTATCACCAGCCTTTTCCTTCCACGGGGGTTGGTGTCGGTACCTTATCGAGCCCCACAATGCAGTTTGGGCAACCGAAGTGCGAGCCTTCTACGGAACCCTCATCCGCACGGGTGATTTTGTTTTTGAGGCACGTGTGGACGGACAACGCATCCCTTTCCCCCTCGATATTCTTGCCCATAAATTAGTCAAAACGGATGTGTGACACCCCGCCCAATTAAATATCGGGTGATTAGTCCTTTATAAAATTTATAATAGAATGTTCGGTTGGTTCATTCTTAGCATCACTGTCGAAAACTTAAATCCAATTAATTACCTAACATTTAATTAAGATAGTGTCAAAACATTTTCCAATTTAATTTGAAACCAATTAATTCAATTAATTTCTGAACATTGAATTATAAACCACACATAAGAAATGAATGTTGATTAAATTAAATACTAAATAATTAAAACTGGATAAAACCTTCCAGTTCAAGTCACAAACAAAACCAAAATAAATACTCAATCCAACAGAAAAGAACTACAAAGGAACTGAGTACAATCCCGCTAATGAGGATGGGCGACACATGCCCTAACTGAAGTATCTAAACTAGGAACTGAATAAAATAAGAGAAGCGGCTAATCTCAATGACCCACAACTTCCACAACAGTTGCAGCTCGGCAAACCATCCAAGTATCTAGAACCGGTTCCCTATGGCTAAACACCTGTACTAATACATATATATATAGCAAAAGAGAGGAGAAATACAAGAAACGGGTTAGATCCCGAGGTACAAAAAAGATTTAGCAAGTATTTAAAACTGGTTCTTAAAACAAGTCTTATACACATGTTAGTTATCGAACTCTCACATGAGTTTCTCACCTCTCGTCTATTGTGCATGCCTAATGTACATCTAATCTCCCCCTAGTTATACCTCCCAGTCTAACTAGTCACTAATACTAACTATACTCACTAGTAGTATTCCCGTATCACCCATACAATACACTATTCAGATAGTTTATTTCACATACTAAGTTTCATTATTCACTGTTTGAATGGTTAATCTTTTATCCACTAAGATTATTTTATTTCTCATTTCCATTTTATCTACTAGTTTCACAAAGTAGAAAGTTACCCAAGTACACTTATACATATATATAGTCTCATCATCCCTATATGTATACACTAATCCTGCACCCTTAGCTTAAGACCACTTGGTGCAATGTAATAATTATTATTATTTCCAAGTCTAATAATTTCACACAGTAGAAATATTCACAAGTTCATATATATATATATATATACTAATCCTGCAACCCCGAGCTAAGACCCATTAGTGAACCTATCCAGAAAATCCTGCATCCCCGGGTTAGCACCCATTAATGCACCTATCAATAATAATTCAGCACCCCCGGGTTATCACCCATTAGTGCACCTAACCATAGAATCTTGCATCCCCGGGTTAGCACCCCTTAATGCACCTATCAATAATAACTCAGCACCCCCGGTTTATCACCCATTAGTGCGCCTAACAATAATCATCCTTGTGTCCCTGGGTTATCACCCATTAGTACACTTAATAATAGAGTTTCAGCACCCCCGAGTTATCACTCATTAGTGAGCTTAACTATAAGGTTCTTGCATCCCCAAGTTATCACCCATTAGTGCTCTTAACAATAATATCACATAACAGGCATACACACATCCTATTATAATTTATAACCTACATATATACTCCTCATACGTATTTTAACCTCATCACTACATATAGTATAAATATTTAGATTACTATCTCTCTCGTAATCTCCAAGGTACATTCTCTCTATACCGAAATAATTAAAGTATTAATTCTCACATACTTTTCCCGAAATTTTTCCCTATTTGAATTTACTATTTTGTAGTTTCTCTCACTCTAATAAACCGGCAAACTCAAAACTGGACTTTGCGAAAATCCCCAAAAATTCCCTCTGTCGCTCGTACCAGAAGGGTTGTCGTTTGAACGACTTCCACGTGTCGTTCGAGCGACTTCGAGTGAGATGCCATCTCGCTCGAATGACTTTGCGCGAGATCGTGCGAGATGTCACTATTCATCTTCTTTCCCAGAATTCTGCATTTTTCCACCATTTATGAACCTAGAAACCTCTAAGATTTAACACCCAACGCCTCATCATCAATACCCATCTACCCTAACAGGTTATAAATCATTCCTAACCTCCTAGGATCATTAATTCGTCATAAATCATCATAATTATATAAAATCCCCAAATCAATTCATATGAACCCTAGTTTCCAAATTTTCGATTAAAGAACCTAATCAACCCAGATTCGTTCATCAATATATAATTCAATTTCGTAGTTCATCCTCTACATTCATGACAAAATATTAACAACTAATTACTCCAACCATTAATCATCATTTAACCTCTAATTTTCATCCAATTAACATGTAAATCAAGGATTGAATTCACCTACACTAACATGAGTATGATTATTACTAAAGAAAGCAATTAATAAACACTTGCCTCGAATATGATGGTCTGATCCGTTGGTGATATTGGTATGGGTGTGTTCCCCTTGTCCCGATCTACACAGTGGTGGTGGTGGTGGTGGTGGTGGTGATTGTGCAAGGTGGTGTTATCTTGGCCCTTTTCTCTTGGAATTAGCTCTCCCTCACACCTCCTATAGTCGTTCTTATCTTCCTATAACTTCTTAACCCTAATGGACTTTCCTTGGCTGATATAATTACTCTTAATTTTCGTCCATTAATTTAGCCCAAAAATGCCATTTACCATAATGCCCTCTTGGGGTGTCGGTTAGGCCTAAAATCACCCCGGGACTCAAACTAAACACCCGGGTATACTATTTTGACTATCTCGACCCTTTCGGACTTAACGGTGCACTCGTAATGACCATACGAGTTAATAAAAATAAATTCTCTTTTTATTCTATTCAATTAGTCCCGACACGACTCACACGCATGTCAGACTTAAATTACCAAACTGCCGTATTTCTCACTTCCGACAATTTATCAAATGTTATAATTCCATATTACATATCACACAGTAATATTCAATAATTCTCAACAAAAAGTATTAACCCTTGTCATGCTAGTTAATAATTATTTTAATCCGGATTAATAACAAATTAATTTCTCGCATTTTAATTTAATTAATCCAACAACAATAATTAATTGTATACTTATTCCCATAATAATAATTAATCACATAATTATTTAAATCGTCAAAAATACGGGGTGTTACATACTTCACCCCTTACAATGGAATTTCGTCCCGAAATTCGGAAAAAGTATACCAGGTACAGACAACGCTGAAAAAATATTGCGCATCGCATCCCGACACTCATAAGTAAGCTACTCAGTACCACCCATATAGTACGCTATCGAATACCCTTAATAATGAACACTTCACATGTGTTTGTGTTAAACTCCAGGTTACCCTGTCATATAGGCTCTTCCCCAAACCTTTCTTCTTAAGTTTCACTACTTCAAATTCATTTTAGATATTCACTATCTAGCCTTCTTCTATTTGCACCTTAGTAGATTTATCCTCCTTTCAGATACATACGACTTCGTCTCATGTCATTCATACAAGTAAATTAGTTGTGCAATATATATTTTACACATAATATATACGATAATATCGATTCTTCTCCAACATTTGTAATCATAACTGTTCCCCCCACCTTTAACTATCAAGTAGGACAACAACAAAGTTTATCATGCCATACTTCTACTGGCAATCTGCCCGAACGTGAACTTATAGGAGTTATTTGGACACAAACTCCACTAGTGTAAGGTACTACTCTCGTCCTCCCCTAAGATCTGAGGGTCCACATAAAAATTTTCTCTCCCGCATTCGATTAGACCGCTTGTCCTGCCCATCACTTTGTGGGTATTAGGTCGTACTCAATCGCATTTTAGTACCTATAATCTTACCATCTCATCTACATGAGAAGATCCTTGGGGATACTCTTCCATTCTCTAGTGTAAGGAGTCCCTACTGGTTTCGAATTGTCCGCCCTTTTTCTAACAGTCAAGTGACCCACTGCAAGACTAACTTTGAAAATTACTCTACATTAAACCCATTACCACTGTTATTTGTATCCAGATACATTTTATACTCTCTTGAATGTACTTCTAATTGTGATATGCGTGACTTTGTCGTATCATGTGACACAAGTCTCTTTTTCCGCTCAAAAATCTCAGTTTATTTTGAAACGTAAGTCTCTAACAAATCTTACGGAGTAATCTTCGGCTTACCCAACTACATGTTATCGAATTCACAAGATAATCATAATCCACCGTTTGATTCAATCCCCCAGGGCGCCCAAGCCTCTCGCATTTTTATACAAATGACATAAAATTTTCTTACTTCAATTCTTGCACACTAGGTATGCTGATGTGGTATGGGTGTACTCAACCACCCCACTAGTCAAAACTTAATCAATCCTTCAATGGTGTCATTTCTCTATTCATAATGATACTAAGACTAGGCGACTCTATTGGCCTTAAGTCATAAAAGAATTATCAACTCTCAATTATATTCTCCTTTAGGTACAATAACCCACCTACAAAACTTATGTACTATCGATCAAACTTCTCTTCAACTCCCGACATTCGCTAGTTTCATGCGTGGGATGTCTCACAAAGCGAAATCCAAACAAGCATCCCCCCGATACACTACTATCTAACCTAGTCGGTTGTCGAGGTCCGTAAGGCCTTCAGTACCTACTATGTACTTTCCCACAATCTACGTATCATGACATAAAAGTCTACTCGTCCACTCTCATGTACCAAAAAATGTAACATGAAGCATAGCGCCCTTACTAACCCAAGTACTCAGCGCAATAAATATAACGGGTTCTATCTCTCTACTTAAAGAAGAACAAAATAAAACTTGATTCTCCTCAATAAAATAATTTCCTACGCACCGGAATCACATATCACCAGACAACATACTCTCTGAGGTCTATAATACCATGAAATTTTTCATATATTCATATATCTGGGCCCAACCCTATTTCAGGTGGCGCCGCACAAAACTAAGATTACTCCTCCCAGAGTATCCAGCACGACAGTCATATCACTACATTTTTACTATCGTTTAACCATACGGTAATTAATCACTACACATTACCATAATAAACTCTACTAAAGCTGACTCAATGCAGTAGTAAATTATAACAACAAAACATATTCTTAGGGTCCACCCGGTTCACTCACGGGTAATCATCAAAATGCCCTGCTAACAACGAGAAATACGTTATAACAAGACTGTTAAAACTAACGTTCCCACTAAACTCGACCCACACGTGAAGTTTAGGGTTTCCAATTTACATAAATGTTATGGCACACCCATGTCACTAGAATCTATCCTTTACTCACAAGGAAGAAGCAAAACCTCACCAGTCTCGCCAAATCACATGGTCTCAGCACGTGGTTTCCATCACGACCTGTGAACATCTGCAATCGTCATACATCCTAGGATTTCATCTTATAGTTGTCCTCTCTCATCATGGACAATTTATTCAATCATGTGGGTTTCGCGCCCATTATTGAAACATTGGCCCAAACTCTCTAGGCCTCAATTATAGCTTTATTGAAGTCTCGTTTACATCCCGGGCCCCGTAGACCCTGACATACTGTATGCTACTATTAATGAGGACTCTACTAGTCCATCCTGAACCCATCACTCTCAAGTTATAAATTTCATGTGCCTAATTCTCTTGACCCCAAATTCCTTCGTTGGAAGTCTCGCTCCCCCGGTTGTTATGCCTAACTAGCATGGTTTACCATTTCTAATCTCTTCGGTCTCACTTCTCAATTATGGACACCTTCAATACTTGTAGTTCTACTTCCTTCACATAAGAAAAACTTCACGAACCATTTCCCCGTCACTCGTCCCACTGACCATTTTGGGAATGTCCTTCTCTCGGACCGAGTAGTCTTAACTTGCTGGCTACACTTGCCTTTCGAAACTATGGTTTGCTTCTACGACCGTGATTGACTTCATCGTCACTTTGTAGGAAGTTAATCAACTTAAAATCATCTAACCATATTCCCCATTGGGGTATACTCTCATGTGAAGTTTCACTAACACCGTTAAGTTCAGTTTTGCTTTTCGGCCAGATTCTCTAACCTTTTTGGCTTGCTTCTTATGGAAAGAACGCAAGAACTAGTCACCGTATAACCTTGACGACATCAATATTAGTCATCCTAGCTGGGTTTCTCATTATGTTTGTGCTCTACTCACGGGTACTTTATCAACTATAAACCCTTTGGATAATTTATGCCCCCCTGTCAGGTACGAAGTTCACTATGAAATTCAACATTTCTCTCATAATCGGTTTCTATCTTACCCATTGTGCTAAACATCAAAATTTCACTCGCATTTTGTTACCACATCGAATGGAAGACCTCACGGTCAAATCGTACCCAAATTTCTCTCTAAATGTCAAACACACTTCTTCAAATATGGTGAGTGCCTCTAATCACTACATGATGCTCCTAAGAGCTATAGCTTTTAACTCCAAATTTAATTTTGAGTGTCGTCACACCCCACTCTACACAATTGCCTTCGGATTTTCTACCTCCGCTGGTCTGATGCACTTTCTCGTTTTCTTCTCTGCATCTTCACCAATAGGTTTTCAAAAGAGTCCTTCTGATTTCCCCTTTATCGACTATGCTAGGTGGTCCTGAAATCACTCCACCGTTATCTACGACTGTGTCCTGGGAACCCACAGTTCCCGAGTGACGATTTTACTATCTCTTACTTAAGTAATCCGCATGATGATTTTTGTCACGATTACTCTTTCTCGATTGCTCTATGTTTTCTGTTGAGATTCTTCTCCCGCAGTTCTTCTCACGGCCCTCGCTGGTCGTCCTAAAATGTTCGGTGTTCGAATCACACAAAATTTCGTATAATGAGTCACATCCATTATAATTCGTAGCAGGAGAACGTAAGTCGCAAACGTAAGGGAACACAATAATCCTATCATAAGGCTCTACATCAAAGAACGATGCACTGAAACGTAATAATAAGCCGCACATATCCTAAGGACACTAGAACCTGATGCTCTAATACCACCTCTGACACCTCGCCCAATTACAATCCTTTATAAAATTTACAACAGAATGTTCGGTTGGTTCATTCTTAGCATCACTGTCGAAAACTTAAATCCAATTAATTACCTAACATTTAATAAAGCTAGTTTCAAAACATTTCCCAATTTAATTTGAAACCAGTTAAATTAATTAATTTATGAACATTGAATTATAAACCACACACAATAAATGAATGCTGATTAAATAAAATACTGAATAATTAAGACTGGATAAAACCTTCCAGTTCAAGTCACAAACAAAACCAAAATAAATACTCAATCCAACATAAAAGAACTACAAAGGAAGTGAGTACAATCCTGCTAATGAGTATGGGCGACACATGCCCAAACTGAAGTATCTGAACTAGGAACTGAATAAAATGAGAGAAGCGGCTAATCCCAATGACCTGCAACTTCTACAACAGCTGCAGCTCGGCAAACCGTCCATGTATCTAGAACCGGTGTCCCTGTGGCTAGGCACCTGTACTAATACATATATATATAGCAAAAGAGAGGAGAAATACAAAAAGCGGGTTAGAGCCCGAGGTATAAAGATGATTTAGCAAGTATTCAAAACTGGTTCTTAAAATAAGTGTTATACGCATGTTAGTTATCGAACTCTCACATGAGTTTCTCACCTCTCGTCTATTGTGCACGCCTAACGTACATCTAATCTCCCCCTAGTTATACCTCCCAATCTAACTAGTCAGAAACCATACTAATACTAACTATGCTCACTAGTAGTATTCCCGTATCACCCATACAATACGATATTCAGATAGTTTATCTCACATACTAAGTTTCATTATTCACTGTTTGAATGGTTAATCTTTTATCCACTAAGATTATTTTATTTCTCATTTCCATTTTATCTACTAGTTTCACAAAGTAGAAAGTTACCCAAGTACACTTATACATATATATAGTCTCATCATCCCTATATATATACACTAATCTTGCACCCTTAGGTTAAGACCACTTGGTGCAATGTAATGATTATTATTATTACCATGTCTACTAATTTCACACAGTAGAAATACTCACAAGTTCATATATATATATATATATATATATATATATATATATATATATATATATATATATATATATATATATAGATATAGATATAGATATAGATATATATATACTAATCCTGCACCCCCGGGCTAAGACCCATTAGTGCACCTATCCAGAAAATCCTGCATCCCCGAGTTAGCACCCATTAATGAACCTATAAATAATAATTCAGCACCCCTGGGTTATCACCCATTAGTGCGCCTAACCATAGAATCTTGCATCCCCGGATTAGCACCCATTAATGCACCTATCAATAATATTCAGCACCCCCGATTTACCACCCATTAGTGTGTCTAAAAATAATCATCCTTGTACCCCCGGGTTATCACTCATTAGTACACTTAACAATAGAGTTTCTGCACCCCCGAGTTATCACTCATTAGTGCGCTTAACTATAAGGTTCTTACACCCCCCGGGTTATCACCCATTAGTGCTCTTAACAATAATATCACATAATAGGCATACACACATCCTATTATAATTTATAGGTATTTCTCCAGCCTACATATATACTCCTCATACGTATTTTAACCTCATCACTACGTATAGTATAAATATTTAGATTACTATCTCTCTCGTAATCTTCAAGGTACATTCTCTCTATACCGAAATAATTAAAGTATTAATTCTCACATACTTTTCCCAAAATTTTATCCTATTTGAATTTACTATTTAGCAGTTTCTCTCACTCTAATAAACCGCCAAACTCAAAACTGGACTTTGAGAAAATCCCCAAAAATTCCCTTTGTCGCTCGAACCAGAAGGGTTGTCATTTGAACGACTTCCATGTGTCATTTGAGCGACTTCGCACGAGATGCCATCTCGCTTGAATGACTTCGCGCGAGATCGCGCGAGATCGCGCGAGATGTCACTGTTCGTCTTCTTTCCCAGAATTCTGCATTTTTCCACCATTTATGAACCTAGAAACCTCTAAGACTCAACACCCAATGCCTCATCATCAATACCCATCAACCCTAACAGGTTATAAATCATTCCTAACCTCCTAGGATCATTAATTCATCATAAATCATTATAATTATATAAAATCCCCAAATCAATTCATATGAACACTAGTTTCCAAATTTTCAATTAAAGAACCTAATGAACCCAGATTCATTCATCAATATATAATTCAATTTCGTAGTTCATCCTCTACATTCATGACAAAATATTAACAACTAATTACCCCAACCTCTAATCATCATTTAACCTCCAATTTTCACCCACTTAACATGTAAATCAAGGATTGAATTCACCTACACTAACATGAGTATGATTATTGCTAAAGAAAGAAAGTAATAAACACTTGCCTCGAATATAAAGGTCTGATCCATTGGTGATATTAGTATGGGTGTGTTCCCCTTATCCCGATCTACACGGTGGTGGTGGTAATTGTGCAAGGTGGTGTTATCTTGGCCTTTTTCTCTTGGAATTAGCTCTCCCTCACACCTCCTATAGCCGTTCTTAACTTCCTGTAACTTCTTTACCCTAATGGACTTTCCTTGGCTGATATAATTACTCTTAATTTTCGTCCATTAATTTAGCCTTAAAATGCCATTTACCATAATGCCCTCTCGGGGTGCCGGTTAGGCCTAAAATCGCCCCGGGACCCAAACTAAACACCCGGGTATACTATTTTGACTATCTCGACCCTTCTGGACTTAACGGCGCACTCGAAATGACCATACGAGTTGATAAAAATATATTTTCTTTTTATTCTATTCAATTAGTCTCGACACGACTCACACGCATGTCAGACTTAAATTACCAAACTGCCGTATTTCTCACTTTCGACAATTTATCAAATGTTATAATTCCATATTACATATCACACAGTAATATTCAATAATTCTCAATAATAAGTATTAACCCTTGGCACGCTAGTTAATAATTATTTTAATTCGGATTAATATCAAATTAATTTCTCGCATTTTAATTTAATTAAACCAACAACAATAATTAATCGTATACTTATTCCCATAATAATAATTAATCACATAATTATTTAAATCGTCAAAAATACGGGGTGTTACAGGATGTCCTGAACCCAACCGAGTTCACGTACCCCAATGCTTTTTCCCCCGTCAACGAAGTTGTTAGCATTACCCGTATAGCACCTGGCGTGGTTTGGGCTACCAAAACATTTCCAGTTAGGAGGATGAGTGACAAGGCGTGTATCACTTTTCAAATTATCTGTGCCAATATCCTACAAACATCCAATGATTTCGCAATGCGACCCCGGCAATCAACCCTTGTATATCATCTCTTTGACCCCAACACCATGATCAACTTGGCCTATATTATTTACAAGGACATATTTTACGCGGCCTTGGACAAAAAGGGTGTTACCCCTCTCACGTATGCTCGGCTCATAACGTCTATTTTTGTCGACATACTCATTGTTCCTCCCCAAGGGTCCCTTCGTCTTCCCAATCCTCTTGGGCAAGGCACCTGTACCAAGAGTGAGCTCCAACGGGAGATTATTCATGCCCGAAAAGCGAAGGTGGCGGAGGAGGATGATGATGATACGGAGACGGATGATTCGGAGGATGATGAGTCCGAGAAGGAAGCCGCTGGGGACGACGACATAAGTATGGGTGAGGACGACGAGGAGGAATATAATGAGGAAGACGATTCTAACTTTGAGCCCCCGGGAGCCAACTTTGATATACAAATCACAGCGCTAGAAGCCCGATTCGATGGGTTTATCAATCAATACAACGCTCATCGAGAGGAGGACCGGCGCGCATATCGGTGGGATACATGCATGCTACACCACCTGCAGGGTGAAATGTACCGGACGACCATGGGTACCCTCCCCCGGCCTATTTCTATGACCCGTACAATCCAAATGCTCCCGAAACTTCACACCCTCCCCCTTAGTAGTTTGTTCTTTCTAGATTGCTCATTTACTGTTTCAAATTTCCTTTTTCCACACCTTTGTAAGTTCTCTAGATATATAATGGAAATTGGATTACCTATCATGTATGTTTTATGCTTGCTTTTGTATAGTGCATTTTGTACTTTGTTCCATTGTTTTTGTTTCTCTCCTTAATTTAGCTTTTAATCCTTTTTGCGTCCGGAATATGGAAAAATCTATGTTAGGGGGGTACGCATGCGCTTTCACATTGCACAAAGTTCAAAATGCCTAAACACCAAAAAAATGAGAAAAATTTCCAAAATTTCCAAAAAAATTATAAAATTTCCAAAAATCCAAAAATATTTTTCTTCAAAGTAAATAAAAATTGGAATTTAATTTTTTTTAAATATCACCAAATTTTTGTTCAAAGTCTCAAATTTGTAAATTTCTAATTGCAAAAGGCCGAAATTGACCAAAGATGTAAATTGAGCGAAAAATTGACGACTTAACGAATAAGTGTGGAGATTAATCAAATCGGTGAGATTTCGAGCCTTTCACTCCTTTCGAGTTTTTAAAATCAATCTAAGTTAATGACTAACTCAAAATACAATTCATCGTTAAAATAAGTCGTTGATGATCTCTAATATATTGTTTTGATCGGTTAAGGAATAGTGTGTGATGTTGCCTCAAAAAGCGCGATGAAACATCTCTAAACTAAAATTCACCTCGAGATGTGTATGGTAATATGATTAGTAATTCGGATAAATGAAGTTAGGCCCTTGTTTGTTACCCAAAAATATTAGCCATAGAAAGTTGTGAAAAATTCCCCTTTGCAAACCAAGTTGAGCCAAATAAAATTTATCCTTTCATTTGATAACCCGAACAACCCATAAAGCCTGGAATTGAGAAAATCAAAAAATTCAGGAATCAAGTCCAATTTGTGTGTAAATGAAAATGGGCAATAAAAGAAAAATGCGAATAAAAAAAAGAAAGAGAAAAATTATCAAATGCTTGAAAAAGAACTAATGGACATCATAGAAGATTTTCCAATTCCGAAGTTTCCCTTTTTACCCAATACACTTTAAAACACTGAAAAAATTCCTAACCGAGTCCGGATTATGAAATTGATTATCACGTGGAGGGCTAAAACTCGAAAATATAATATAGGATATTAACCAGTGTGTATAAGAGGCGATGTCCCCGTTTCCCAATGACCGTAACCCGATGAAGAGATCGTTTCACCCATAAATTTTTGTCTTTCAATTTTATGTGCGTGAATTCGTGTTCCAATGCATTTACTCCTTATATCACGCATACCGAACAAAATAGCCACATTCTGAGTGATTCGTTTGTGAGAGTATCCCATGAGCATTTGAATCAAAATGAATTTTCAAAAAAGTAACGTAATGATCAATCGGTGGAAATTTGCGATTAAATTTCTGGCTTCGCGCACACACACGACAAATTGAGACTTCAGCATGTAACTATATGGTGATTATTTTTTAAAAAATTTGAATTATATAATTTTTAGGTTTTTTGAATTTTGTTTGAGTCAAAAACCGAATTTTGTGGGTATATTCACTGCAAACCCTCATGAGACACAACACGTCGTACTAGGGTGACCTAGCTTGTTGCATACGCTAAATGCAATCTCTTGCCCGCGAAAGTGGTATTCTATCTTAATAAAATGATTTTCAAGAGTTGAGCCTTGGTGAAGTTCTTTTATATTGCTCGGGACGTGCAAAGTTCTAAGTTAGGGGGATTTGATTTGAATTTATCCCTTTAATTGAGTAACTTTTAGCACCACAAATAATATAATTCGTATTGATTTATCTCATTTATATGCTACTGACAATTCCCACATAGTGCCACAAGTTTTATGTAATTTTCAACATTTTTACAGGTATTTAATGCAAGTGAAGAGAATAGGAATCCAAAGCCTAGAAATCAACAAAGGAAGAAGAGCAAAGGGAAAAATAGTCATTTCACATCTAGAAATAGCACCCCAAATCGAGCCCTGGATCAGAAACAGCACCCCAAATCGAGCCCTAAATCAGAAGTTACGGAGATTCAAAGATGAGAGAAAATCAAAAGAAAAGAAGGAAAGAAGAATTTCAAATCCGGACCGAACTGGTCAATACAAGCAGCGAATCGATCCGGAAGGAAGCAAGTCTCTGAATAAATTTCGCTACCGGACCGGTTCGATTGAGATTTTCCCAGATTTTTCGTTCCTAATTTAGAGTTTTACTTGGTTCAAACTCTTGTAAATTTTGTAATGTATTTATTTTAGCTTATTGTCAGACATTAGGAGGTTCGAATATTATTAGTTTAAAGGGCCCTTTCTTAGAAGAACCCTAGGTTTCAAGATTTGTTGCAATTAATTCAAGATTCAAAGTTTATTTCCAGATTTCCTCATTGCAAGTAAAATCTAATTTTTGCTTTCAACTTCTTTAGTAGTTAGTTAGATTAATTCTTAATTCCTAGTTTTCAATTCTTAATTCAAAATTTTTCTTCTCAAAATTTCCAAAATAGTCATGAATTCCTGCACTTTAAAACTTGTGTTTTCATTTAATTTAATCATATTCGGCTAAGTTTTTAAGGGTTGGGGTGCATGAACCCAACCCGATGTAATTTACCCATGTAGAAAATAGGTTTGAGTTCAATTTTAAGTGAATCGTGTTGTGCAGTATACACAACCGTAGTAGACCTTTTAACCTCGTTTGCCCTAGGTAACCAGAGTGTTTCAGGATGCGATGCGCGTGTTACCTATTTAGCTTCGCTTTATTTTTACCTTTGATTATGTATGGTGCAGGCTAGTACCCTCATATATGTAATGCTTAGGATTACTAAAGACTGGGTTCAATTAAATTTCTAATTCAAAATCTAGCATTCTATACGGTAAATGTACTAGGGATTGGGGGATTGCAACCCGACCTATATTTCCTTATTCATAGTTAATTCATTCAGTAGATTTGTTCCTTTGCAGTTAGTTTAGTTGTTAGTTAATTTGCATTAACATTTAGTTAGTATATTTTCTATTCATCTTAATCACCTTTTTCCATTTCTTTTGAGAGGCTATTTTAGGGTTCTATTCTGTGTCGTTACGATTCTTCATCATAGTTCCCTGTGGAGACAATCCATACTTACTGGGTTTATTACTAACGCGATAGGCTTGCACTTGAGCCTATATCAGCACGAACACTAGATACACTTTTGTGGTCGCGTCACGATGCTCTTTCAGAATTTGTGACATGTCAAGGCTGAAACAAAATAAAAATAAGTGCTTTATCTATTATGTAAGGATTACGAAAGGAAAGAAGGAGACTAATCTTCCTTATTGGTATTAAGGAATAAATGTTGCCAATTAAATACTTGGGAGTTACTCTTATATCCACTAGATTAAAAGAAAGTGATTGTAAATGCTTAGTTGATAAAATTTTGAAAAAAAATCGAGTCATGGACTACTAAATAGATATCATATGAAAGAATGTTTCAACTAGTTATTTTTGTTTTGAGGAGCATTCAAATATATTGAATAAGTTTATTTAGTCTTCCTAAGAGCATTATTAAATACATAGACAGAATTCTGAGAGATTTTTATGGAGTGTCCCGGAGTGGTAAAATTCAGGAGATAAGATTTTATGGGTTGACTTATGTTTTCCAATTAAATAAAGAAGTTTTAATATTATATATCTAATGACTCTAATTAAATCTTATATGTTAAAACGTATTCAGGACATTGGCTAAAACTCCCTTTGTCTTAGGTGGATACATACTTATATTCTTAAAGGAATATGCTCGTGGACAATAAAGATTGGACAGAATTTTTCATGGACATGGAGAAAGTTGTTGAGACTTAAGCACATATATAAGAATCTTATTAAGTACAAAAATTGGAATGGGAATAATACTTTTTCTATATTTGTAATTGGCATGATCTTGGATTTATTGTTGAGTGTTTTGGTACTAGAGTATATATGATGTTGCATGAAATTTGAAAGATATAGTGGATAAATATATAAGAGAAGGAGTGTGGGTTTTACCTAGACAAATTACTAGAGAGCTTATAAGAAAAAATAATACTAAAGTTAAGCTTCAGATTAATGTGGATGATTGGGTGTGGGTGTGCTTTCAAATAATGGGAAATAAATAAATATAAAGATACTTATAATTCCATTTGGATTGTTAAGCCTAAAGTGAACTGGTATGATATAATATGGGATAAGAAAAATGTGCCAAAGTGATCTTTCATAGCATGGTTCGTGTGTTTCGTAAAGATAATAACTAAGGATATGCTTCTACAATGAGGTTATGTTGGTGATGATAGTTGTGTGGAATTGATAGTGAAAGTTGTAATAACTTATTCTTTCAATGTGATTTTTCAAACAAGTATTATGATAAAATTTTACAAAGTAGTGGTGTTTTTAAAAGAACTTGTAGATATTAAGTTCGAAGTTGAAGATATTAAAAAGAGTAGTAGAAGAAAATACTTTCAAAGAAGTATTAGATGATAATCCTATTGTGCGTGTATATGTGTTATCTGGAGAGAAACAAATAATAGAGTTTTCAAAAATCAGCAAACAGTTTGTAGCTAGGTAATCAAGCAAACACAAGAAATCATAAAAAAGATGACATGCAAATGGGGGGAAATATTTAAGAGACCAAACCAACTGGGAAATATATAGGGTGGGGAAAATGGAGAAAATTTTAAACTAGATACCACACAAGGGGAGGGGAGGGGATTCTAGCTAAGTGTAAGAGATTAGTTCTCTGTGCTAGGGTTTTTAAAGATAAACTGAGGTGTAACCAGTATTGATGGTGATAAAATAGTGATAAATGTACTTTTGATGACAAGGAATAAACTCAGGTATATAATACAATTATGGGTAGTAAATACAGATGTTTAGTTAATAAATGAACCTATGATGGATATTAGTTAGAGGGAGAGAGAATGAAGTACTATAGATACACCTAAGGTAGGTAGGTAAACACCAAAGTATGGAAGGAATAGTGTTTAAAGCACAATATATGCTTAAGTTATTACTAATAACATGGACAAGCATATGAATGGTATAGAGTAAAAGCTCTAGTTTTTTATAAATATCTCAAATAGGTCTTTTAGCACAAAAATCTTGTGGCTTATCAAAGATAAATGGGGTATATATATAGGCTCCGGATGCACGCAATGAACCTCATGTGTATTGAATATTGGATCATACTACCATACCTAACGTGTCATTAGCATTAAATGCTGAGTGAAATCTTGAGTGACCAGTTGTTGTGTGAGGAGGCACAACAGTGTGTTAGTGCCGCACCAACAAAATGTTCACCAAACCATCATTATTTGAGGTAAGTTTGATTTAACATGTGTTAGGTGTGGTATGATGTCACACGGAACTTTTATGGAAAGATATTTTTTTGGCTCCAAAACTCTGTGGTTGTGAAGTAAGCTCGTGGTTGCTCGAGTAGTGATCATTCAAGCTAAGTTGGGTGTTTTACCTGGTGTATCTAAAATGCTTAAGGCATGCCTAAATAATTCCTTATTATCTATCCTCTAAACCAATTCTCTTAGATGTTCCCAAGTGAGTTTCCTCGATAAAGTATGAAATCTCTACCAGGTCCTGCAAGACCTAGCGCATCACCAGTACCAAGTAACCTCATCAATATTAGAATATAGCTCATAAATATATGAAAATAGACAAAAATATATGGTGAATCATATAGTTTCTTCTGAAAGGCTTCCTTATTCTTCGATTAACCTCCACTATGTCTTCATAAGGGGTTTATCTATAAGCCCCTCCTTTATTTTTTTTCCCATAGAGAAAGTTGTGTAAATAAAAAATATTGTATGAAACACTTTCAGTCGACACACCATTATTTGAAACACCTTTGTCCGAAACATATCAAATCGATGCAACTTGATTATGCGCGTGTCAGCTAAACCTTCATATAACACTAGCATTAAATGTTGATGTCCCATCACCTTTTAACTTTGTTACTTTTTGACACGTGGAACCTTGGGGTGAACTCTGAACTGACTTGATTCACACACCATCATTTTTCCCTCAAATTTCAAAATGTACTTGGGTTAATGAACCATTGAGGTTCCTCAATAGTTTTTTTTCCTAACCCTTTAAAAGCTTTCTCTCTTTGTTTCAGACTTCTTACGATTTTTGCCATTAAAGAACTTAGATCCTTTGAACTTTTAATAAGATAAGGTCTTCTTTGTTGCTTTAAACTTTCCTAGAAACCCTATTTGAACCCATTTCACCAGTCGTTCTCTATCGGCGTCATTTATATACCTCTTTTATTGTGTTTTCTTCGTGTAAATCTCCAAAAATCGTTATGGACTCTTCAAGAAAAATCGGGAAGAGCTCTCGCAAGGCTGTCGCTTCAAAAATGGCTGAATGTGAGGCTTTATACGATTTTACCATCGTGATCCGTTCTTTGGGATGACGATGAGTTTTGGACTTAGGCCAAGGTATTTTCTCTAATTTTTAAAGGTATGGATGAGCCTTTATTAATGGATGAGGAACCTCAAGACAATACTCAGGGATGTTACCTGTACTATTTTGGGTATATTGAGGTTTAGGTTAGATCATGGGGACTTCTTGTATTCCTATATTGACTTTGAGGGAGCATCAGGTTCCCTATGGTTTTGTGGCTTGGTTAAGCTGCATTTACAAGAAATATGATTATATTCTCATCAAGGTTGGTCTGGCCTATGATGCCCTTATGTTTGGGGACTTTACCTTATCCAAGAATAACCCTGATCCGCAATTATATATCTCTTGATAGAGTGTGATTTCTCACACTTTTGTGGCATCTTAGGGTTAATTTTATGTCACCTAAGAGGTTATTTGTGAGATGATGTGTCTAGAGCCTTATGTGCTTGCCCATATGATGACATACCTCTTGATGAAGCCGAAGCTAAGAAACGAACTGATTTGGACAAGATAGTTTATGAATGTGTTGGCGATTCTACTAATACCACTTTTGGCCAATTTATCAAGTAATTTTTCTAGACTTATGTGAAGCCCACGAAAGAACAGAAAGAATGGGGTGTTGTGCCTAATCCACGTCTAGGCCCTGGTCATAGCCAACCCTCAGAGTTAGCAACATACATTTTGAGCATTCTTTTGTGACACCCCGACTAACTAAATACCGGGTAGCTACTCCTTTATTCAATTTAATACAAAATTTCAAGTTAGTTCAGTTCATAGCATCACTATCGAAAACATTTTCAAACAATTACTAGCCACCTAATATTTAAAAAGTGAGTTGTCAAATTTTACTAAATTAAATTAACATGCAACCAATAAAATTATTTGCTAACGATACCACAATCACATCACAGTCACAATAGAATAATAATGGAATAATAAATGAGTCTAGAGTAACACTCCTCTGAATAATCCAAATACTTAATAAAACCAAATACAAAGTCTGAATAGTTAAATAACTCCAAAACTAAAATGAAATTGAAAGTATGAGAAAGTTGTCTCTAAATGGAAAGGGGCGACATGCCCTAACAGATGAATGACTCCTAAATAGAATCAATGTAGAATGCGGAGGCGTCTACTATCGAGATCCTGTAACTTCCACAGTAGCTACAGCACGTCAATGGAATGGAACTCCTATGCTTGGCGTCCCTATGGCTAGGCACCTAAAAGGTTTTACAAGAAAAATAGATTTGAAAGCAAACGGGTTAGAGCCCGAGGTGAAAACAGTTTAAAAATAGCAAGTGTTTAATTGCATTAAACAGTGAATATTATATACATGTTAGTTACGTGCTCTCACATGAGTTCCTCACCCCTCAACTAATGTGCACGCCTAATGTACATCCTTATCCCGTCCTAATTATGTCATTCACTATCTAGTATGTACCACTTTATGTCCTCACATTAATAATATAGGAGTTTATTCACATCGTTGTAACTTAACCTGCATGTAATTCACCTTCTCACTGAGAAGATTAATTTATAACAATTAAGATAGAAAATTCTCATTTTAAATCCCATTCGAAATGTTTCAATAATTTATATTCACACTTTAACAAGGAGTCCATTATAATCACTAGTATATTATTGTCAGAACAAATATACAAATAGGGCACCCCTAGGCTAAGTTGCGGTGCCCACATACCCTGCTATTAAATCCCACTACATCACGTACATAAGGCCCACGTGTTTCGTATCTCTCAGGAACCGTTTCAATAAGAAAAATCACACATATTAGAGGCGGACATAGTTCACATACCCATGGGTCACGCACATACCTATGCTCCCATAGTGAGCTGACCTATTATTCACAAATAAATCATTCACTGCCCTATGTCCTTAAGGTACCAATCTAAATCCCCCCATAGTCACACAAAGATTAGATGGCCCTGTTTCGAAAGCCGATCTCCCGTGATAGCAAGTATGGTAAGTATGTCATAAACATAATAATCCATATACTAAGCATTCGCACAACATAGATAACTTATAATATTATTAAAGGTATGTTCTCAACCCTATACCATTAGACCAATTTGTACACTATCATACTTCCGGATGATACATAATATATTCCGCCAATACGTCTCACCTCGTATAGTTTCAAGTACTTAAAACCTAACCAAAAAGGCTACTAAGTCTCCTATTATTCCCACATATTAATTCAATACTCTTAAGGTCCATATTTCTGTCTCTAACCTTAAATTATCAACCATATAGATTTAATTCATTTACTCGCAATCTCTAATTGCACCTCACTCGTCGAACCCTAGTAAGTCTAACATAAAATCCCAATTCAATTCTAATATAATTCAGGAACCATATGCACCCCTACTGGTCTTCCTTAAATCTAAATGTCTTCACAAGGTCCCCACCGAAAACTTTCAAGGGTCGGAATTTCTTAAATTCAAAAAGGGGGAAAATATCACGATTTCTGGGGAGGTTGATCGATCGATCATGAATGTCGATCGATCGATCCAGTCGATCGATCGACTATGAATGTCGATCGATCGATCAAGCATTATAGCCCACATTTTTCTACATTTTAAGCCCTAGTTTTCTCTCCAATCTCGATTACATGAATCCATTCTCCAAAGTAAACGTACTACATGTTATACCATCCTAATTACCACCTTTATAACGTTCCAGAACAATCAAATCATCTCAAGAACAACATATATATCGATATTTTCATCAAATTTTTCAAATTCAACCCTAGTGTAGTTTCTTCAAATTCAAGACCACCCAAAAATCAAATTTTAATACGGGATTTGTATTACTAAGGTTCTGACTTCAATCTTTATTAATTCTAGAATTTAACTACATCCAAATCCTACCCATATTCAAGATTTACTTCTCCCAATTCATGAAATTATTAATTTTTCAAAGTCTAGTCTTCAATTCTAATCTAGATGGATAATATATTTGCTGAAACTTAATTAAATCAAATCAATTGCCTTATAATTGGTGTTCTGATCTGCTAGTGATGTTAAAGGCTGGTTCTCTCCCTTTCTCCGATCATAATTTCCGTCGAAAAGTGGTGGTGGGTGGTGGTTATGGCTTGTAACCCTCCTGTAACCTCTCATCTTTCTCACATTGCCCACTTCTTTCTTTTTGGCTGATAATGGCCCTAATGGCCCTCATAATAGCTGCTAAATAAACCCTAAAATTCGTGGGGTCCAAATCCTTTCAAATTTAAAATGACTAAAATATCCTCCCGGGTTGTCGGTTTGGCCTAAAAACACTCCGGGACCCAAACTAAACTCCCGGCTAGTGTTTTCTGACTATTTCAACCCCTCTGGACACGTTGGTGTACTCAAAATGATCATCCGGATGATAAAATTATAATTTACTTTTAAATCCAATTAAATTGATTCCTGACGAGACTGACACGCGCATCCCAACTAAATTTCCCGAATTGTCGTATTTATAACTCACGATAATTTTTAATAAATTCAATAATCATATGTCACCACATATATCCAGTAATATTCAATATTATCATCATAATCAAATACCAACTCACATCTTGGTAGTATATAAATCCGGATTAATTTATAATTAATTCCCATTTAATTTAATTAATCCCATTAAATAAAATCAATAAAATTATGGGATATTACATACTTCTCCCCTAATAACAGAACTTTGTCCCGAAATTCGGAAATAAAATATACCTGGAAAAAATAACTCTAGATAACGCTCGCGCATATCATTCTCGCACTCCCAGGTAAACTCTTCGGCATTATGATGCCGCCACTGAACACGTACTAACGGTACTATCTTCGACCTCAGTTTCCTTTCGCTATGGTCTAGAATAGCAACCGTCCCATCCTCTTAGGAACTATCAAGCTGTAGATCGATATCCTCTAAATCATTGTGAGTATGGGCCAAATCATCCCTAAGATATCTCCTCAGTGAGGAAATATGGAACACGTCATCGACCCTATGCAAGTGTTCTGATAATACGAGTCTATACGCAACTGGTTCAATTCGCTCGATGATAGGGAATGCCCCACATATCTAGGTGCCAACTTCCCCTTCTTGCCGAAATGCATAATCCCCTTCATGGGAGACAGTTTGAGTAGCACCTAGTCCCCCACATTGAACTCTCGAAAGAGCCTCTTGGCATCGGCATAACTCTTCTGTCGGTCATGAGCTACTCGAATACGGCTTCGTATCATCTCTATCCTCGTGGAAGTATCCTGAATCACCTCCGGCCCAAGGAGTTTGTTATCCCCCACCTCTAGCCAACACGTTGGGGAATGGAAAGGTCTACCGTACAACGCCTCGAATAGAGCCATACCAATAGTGAACTGGTCGGAGTTATTATAGGCAAACTCCATCAGTGTAAGATAATGCTCCCAACCACCTCTAAAGTCTAGGATGCACATACACAACATGTCTTCTAACATCTGATTTGTCCGCTCGGTCTGCCCATCTGTCTGCGGGTGATAGGTTGTACTCAATCACAACTCCGTTCCCATCGATTCCTGGAAACTCTCCCAAAATCGTGACACAAATATCTTGTCCCTGTCGAACACAATATCGAGAGGCATCCTGTGGAGTCTCACTATCTCAGCTATGAAGATCTGGGCATATTGTCCATCAGTGTACTCTGTCCGGGCTGGCAGAAAGTGAGCAACCTTTGTCAACCAATTCACGATCACCCATATGGAATCGTGACCTCTCGGCGATGTAGGTAATCCCGTGATGAAGTCCATGGAAATGCTCTCCTATTTCCACATGGGAATATCTAATGGCTGTAAAAGTTATGTCGGCCTCTGATGGTCCACTTTTACTAGCTGACATGTAGCACATTTCAAAACGAATTCGATAATATCTCTCTTCATACCGCTCCACCACGACTGTAGTCTCATATACTTGTACATCTTATCCCCACCAGGATGTACTGCGAATCGCAAGCCCTGTGACTCTGTCATTACCTCATGTCGCAAGTCTTCCCCCTTAGGAACAACTAACCTCCTATTGAAGAGTAAGCCCCCGTCTGAACTAACGGTATAAGACTCGTCCCCCTCTACTAACAATCATACTATTTGCTCTTGACAGAACGGATTTACTGCCTGGGCTTGTACCACTCTCATAATAATCTGGGGCGTAACTGTCATCACAGACATGAATGATTGGGCCACTGCGTTCTGGTGTCCCAAATCCTTCCACTTTGCTTTCCACACCTTGGCCACCTCACCTACTGGCCTACAGCTCAATGCGTCTTCTACCATGTTTGCCTTCCCTGGGTGGTATTGAATATCGAACTAATAATACTTTACGAACTCAAGCCACCTACGTTGACACATGTTCAGCTCCTTCTGTGTGAAGAGGTACTTTAGGGACTTATGGTCCGTGAATAAATGAAATTTCTCCCCCAGGAGATAATATCTCCAAATCCGAAGAGCAAACATGACTGCAGCTAACTCCAAGTCGTGGGTGGGGTAATTCTTCTCATGAGGCTTAAGCTTACAGGAATCATAAGCTATATCCTGACTCTCCTGCTGTAGTACACCCCCAAGTCCTTGTAAGGAAGCATCAGTGTAGATTAAATACTCCACTCCTGACCTGGGCAATGCTAACACTGGTGCTGAAGTTAACGTGTCCTTCAACTCGTTGAAAGCCAACTGGCAGGCATCGCTCTAGATAAATGGCACACCTTTACGGGTCAGATGTGTCAAAGGACCCGCTATCTTCGAGAACCCCCGAATAAACCTCCTGTAGTATCATGCTAGACCCAAGAAACTACGTATCTCAGTCGGTGTCATGGGCTGTCCTCACTCCCTCACCACTGATACCTTCCCCGGATCAACAGATATTTCCCTGTCCGAAATGGTATGCCCCAATAACTGAACCTCCTTCAGCCAAAATCCACACTTCTCATATTTTGCATATAACTCGTTCTGACGCAGCATCTGTAAAACCTTCCTCAAGTGCTCGGCATGCTCCACCTCTATCTGGGAGTAAACCAGAATGTCATCAATGAAGACAATGATGAACTGGTCTAGGAACTCTCTGAACACCCTATTCATCAAGTCCATAAACACGGATGGGGCGTTGGTTAGGACAAAAGGCATAACCCTGAACTCGTAGGAACCATATCTCGTCAAGAAGGCAGTGTTCGAGACGTCCTGCTTCCTGATACGCAACTGATGGTATCCTAACCTCAAGTCAATCTTTGAGAAGAAGGAAGCTCCTCTTAACTGGTCAAATAAGTCATTGATTCGGGGCAACGGATACTTATTCTGTATCGTGACTTTATTTAACTCCCTGTAATCTACACACAACCTCAAAGATCCATCCCTCTTTTTAACGAACAACACAGGGGCACCCCACGGCGAAGTACTCCTACGGATAAACCCCTGACCCAACAGTTGCTCTATCGGATCCTGTAGCTCCCTCATCTCCATTGGAGCCATACGGTAGGGTACGCGGGCTATCGGCCGAGTGTCTGGCATTAAATCATAACAAAGTCTATCTCTCTATTAGGAGGTAATCCTGAAATATCTTGGAATACGTCAGCGAACTCCCTAACAACTGGAATCGAATCAAGTGGTATTACCACCTCCCTAGAGGTCTCCTCCTCTATATAATACAAGTGAGTGGACGATCCTCCCTCACGACAAGGCATCACCACTAGGAACATCTCATGCCCGGGTATGGCAAAAATAATACTCCTGCTGAAACGATCAATCATGGCTCGATACGCAACCAGCCAATCCATACTAATGATCGCATCATACTCAGACATGTCTAACACTAACATATCGGCAGGTAAAGTAAACTTCCAAATCTCTACTCCCACATCTCTATATATAAGAGAAATCCTACTCAACGGTGAGTCTACACACGTAACAGTGCTCTCTGCGGTATCTAATAACCCCATAGCGCTTGCAAATCTCGTGGAAATAAAATAGTGTGTGGCTCCCGTGTTAAATAAAATACGCCCCAGAGTCCCCTGAATGGAAAATATACCCTCAATAGCGGGTGGAGCCTGTGGGACTGCGACCTGCTGGAGCTGGAAACTCATCCATACTGAAGTTATTAGACTGGGACTGCTGGGATAGGTGGTAATGCTGGCATCTGCGATAGTGCTGGGAGGGCAGCGGGAAACATAGGTCTATAGGGCTCATGTCGAGCACCCTGATGCTGCTACCGTGGGGCCCTGCCCCTTTCAGGGTACTCCTGGCATTTGTGGCCAATCTTTCCACATATAAAACATTTCCCCGCAAAGTTTCTCCCTCTCTGACCCTGCTACCCATAGCCCTGATGGCCGTTACCATTCCTACCCTGACCATGTTGGCCCTGCTGAAACTACTATTGGCCATACTGGCCCTGATGGTTGTGCTGACCCTGCTGGCCATGTCAAAAACCTCCCTGACCATTTTTGAAACCTCCAGATCTAAATCTCTTAGAATCCCCCTGCTGGGGACCCTAATCACCCTGTCTGTGTTGACCCTGAGCTGATTGTGCCTCCCTGGCACCATTTCCCCTTGTCCTGCTCTGATGGCTGGACTTTCCTGCTCGCTTACCCTCTTACAAGTGAAAGCGGTGGTCCTGGCAGTGAAGCAATGATGCGTTAACCACATCGGAATAAGTGGCCAATGAGAGATTACCTAGCAAGTGCTGGCGAATCCTCAACGTCAACCCATCCATGAACTTCTGGATCTTCTTATCTTCAGTAGGGATATCACCAGGAACGATGTTCAGAAGATTAGTGAACTCGGCCTCATACTCTGCCATTGTCCTCCCCTCCTGCTTGAGGTTCATCAATTTTCGCCTCATCTCGGTGTGAACTGCTGAGGGAAAATACTTGCGATCGAACGACACCCAGAACTCCTGAATGGAAAGAACATCTCTCTCCTCTGAAGTTGTAATAGACTCCCACCACTGCAATATTGCTCCTACCAGCTTAAAAGTAGCCAGTATCTGCCTCTGCACATCCGTACACTCGTACATCCTCAAGTGCCTTTGGATGTCCTTCTTCCACTAACTAGACAAAACGACGCCGGAGCTACCTGCAAACTCCGGAGGGCGCGGCTTCTGAAAGGCATCACGGACACGTTCCTAAGCAGACAGGAATGCATGAGCCTGAATCGGGTCTACCACCGGTACCTGAGGTGGTGTCTGTTGCACAACTGCTAATGCGGCATTTACCGCCTGGGCTACAATTGCGGCAACTTCCGCAGCGTTCATAGAACCCTGAACTGGTGCAGGCTGTGGCTCGGGCTGGGCACCCCTGGGAACTCGCTGTGCACGTTGAGGAGGCATCTGAAATGAGAGAGAAGTTTTATAAGCCCAGAGTTAATATCTTAAAATAGTTGAAGAGCGTAAGATACACAAAAGAGTACAACAATCCTATAATGTAGGGCTCTATATCAAAGGACGCTACGCGGAAACAAAATAAACCGTACATATCCTAAGGACACTAGAACCTGATGATTTGATACCACCTGTGACACCCCAACTAATTAAATATCGGGTAGCTACTCCTTTATTCAATTTAATACAAAATGTCAAGTTGGTTCAGTTCATAGTATCACTGTTGAAAACATTTTTAAACAATTACTAGTCACCAAATATTTAAAAAATGAGTTGTCAAATTTTACTAAATTAAATTAACATGCAACCAATTAAATTATTTGCTAATGATACCACAATCACATCACAGTCACAACAGAATAATAATGGAATAATAAATGAGTCTAGAGTAATACTCCTCTGAATAATCCAAATACTGAATAAAACCAAATACAAAGTTTGAATAGTTAAATAACTCCAAAACTGAAATGAAACTGAAAGTATTATAAAGTTGTCTCTAAATAGAAAGGGGCGGCATGCCCTAATAGATGAATGACTCTGAATTATAATCAATGTAGAATGTGGAGGCGTCTACTATCGAGATCCTCTAACTTCCACAGCAGTTAGAGCACGTCAATGGAATGTAACTCCTATGCTTGGCATCCCTGTGGCTGGGCACCTAAAAGGTTTTACAAGAAAAATAGATTTGAAAGCAAACGGGTAAGAGCCCGAGGTGAAAACAATTTAAAAATAGCAAGTGTTTAATTGCATTAAACAGTGAATATTATATACATGTTAGTTACGTGCTCTCACATGAGTTCCTCACCCCTCAAGTGCACGCCTAACGTATATCCTTATCCCGTCCTAGTTATGTCGTTCACTATCTAGTCTGTACCACTTCCTGTCCTCACATTAATAATATAGGAGTTTATTCACATCGTTCTAACTTAACCTGCATGTAATTCACCTTCTCTCTGATAAGATTAATTTATAACAATTACGATAGAAAATTCTCATTTTAAATCCCATTCGAAATGTCTCAATTATTTATATTCACACTTTAACAAGGAGTCCATTATAATCTCTAGTATATTACTCTCAGCACAAATATACAAATAGGGCACCCCTAGGCTAATATGCGTTGCACACATACCCTGCTATCAAATCCCGGTACATCACGTACATAAGGATCACGTGTTCCGAATCTCTCAGGAATTGTTTCAATAAGCAAAATCACACATATTAGAGGCGGACATAGTTCACATAGCCATGGGTCACACACATACCTACGCTCCCATGGTCAGCTGACTTATTTACTCACAAATAAGTCATTCACAACCCTATGTCCTTGAGGTACCAATCTAAATCCCCCCGTAGGCACACAAAGATTAGATGGCCCTGTTTCGAAAGTTGACCTCCGGTGATAGCAAGTATGGTAGGTATGTTATACACATAATAATCCATGTACTAAGCATTCTCACAACTTAGATAACTTATAATATTATTAAAGGTATGTTCTCGACCCTATACCATTAATCCAATTCGTACACTATCATACTTCCGGATGATACATAATATATTCCGCCAATACTTCTCGCGTCGTATAGTTTCAAGTACTTAAAACCTAACCAAAAAGGTTACTAAGTCTCCTATTATTCCCACATATTAATTCAATACTCTTAAGGTCCATATTTCTATCTCTAACCTTAACTTATCAACCATATAGATTTAATTCATTTACTCGCAATCTCTAATAGAACCTCACTCGTCGGACCCTAGTAAGTCTAACATAAAGTCCCAATTCAATTCTAATATAATCCGGGCCCCATATGCACCCATACTAGTCTTCCTTAAATCTAAATGTGTTCACAAGGTCCCCATCGATAACTTTCAAGGGTCGGAGTTTCTAAAATTCAAAAAGGGGGAAAATATCACAAATTATGGGGAGGTCGATCGATCGATCATGAAGGTCGATCGATAGATCCACTCGATCGATCGACTATGAATGTCGATCGATCGATCAAGCAGTTATAGCCCACGTTTTTCTGCATTTTTAGCCCTGGTTTTCTCTCCAATATCCATTACATGAATCCATTCTCCAAAGTAAACGTACTACATGTTATACCATCCTAATTACCACATTTCTAACATTCCAGAACAATCAAAACATCTCAAGAACTGCATATATATCGATATTTTCATCAAATTTTTCATATTTAAGCCTAGTGTAGTTTCTTCCAATTCAAGACAACCCAAAAATCAAATTTTAATCCGGGATTTGTATTACTAAGGTTCTGATTTCAATCTTTATTAATTCCAGAATTTAACTACATGCAGATCCTACCCATATTCAAGATTTACTTCTTCCAATTCATGAAATTATTATTTTTTTCAAAGCCTAGTCTTCAATTCTAATCTACATGGATAATACATTTGCTGAAACTTAATGAAATCAAATCACTTACCTTATAATTGGTGTTCTAATCTGCTGGTGATGTTAAAGGCTGGTTCTCTCCCTTTCTCCGATCACAATTTCTGTCGAAAAGTGGTGGTGGGTGGTGGTTATGGCTTATAACCCTCCTGTAATCTCTCCCCTTTCTCACGTTGCCCATTTCTTTATTTTTGGATGATAATGGCCCTAATGGCCCTCATAATAGCTGCTAAATAAACCCTAAAATTCGTGGGTCCAAATCCTTTAAAAAATTAAATGACTAAAATACCCTCCCGGATTGCTGGTTTGGCCTAAAAATGCCCCGGGACCCAAACCAAACCCCCGGCTAGTATTTTCTGACTATTTCGACCCCTCCGGACATGTTGGCGCACTCAAAATGACCATACGGGTGATAAAATTATAATTTATTTTTAAATCCAATTAAATTGATTCCTGACGCGACTGACACGCGCGTCCCAACTAAATTTCCCGAATTGTCATATTTATGACTCGCGATAATTTTTAATAAATTCAATAATCATATGTTACCACATATATCCAGTAATATTCAACATTATCATCATAATCAAATACCAACTCACGTCTCGCTAGTATTTAAATCCGGATTAATTTCTAATTAATTCTCATTTAATTTAATTAATCCCATTAAATAAAATCAATAAAATTACGGGGTATTACATCTTTCTCATTTTTTTCTACCTAATAAGACTAACAATCAACCACGTAAGGACGAAGTAAATATATCAGTTAGGTTGACTCATGGAGTTAATATTCCCCTTGATGCCCCTACCCTTGGGCATATATATACCTAGTTAGACATAACTCATTTTGACATGCAACACTTCATTGGACGTCATAATGTATTTGATTATAAAAACACTATTCTCATGATAGGTTTTTTTATGCCAAGTTCCCCGCCCTTGCTCTAAAAGAACAACCCATTTGAAGCTTCCCCACCAAAAATCCACGTTTGGTACACTGAATTAGAAGCAAAGAAGGAAGGAATTTTCTCCTTTGATTGATGTTTATAATGGTTTTTACGACCATCCTTATTATGGGGGGACTAATGCTCCAACTTGGTCATTCTTTAAAGATGAAGCTTACAGTGTGAAGATCCTTTCGAGGGAACAAGTTCTTAAGGATGATCCTTCTCTGGTTGTGATGTTTCTACTCACACCAACTCGTCTTCCTTCATTCCTGGAGTGGGATGTGAAGAGTGAGGCCTACAACCCTCATTGGTATGCTATATAATTTGGTTATGACCTAGGCATCACCCAACCAGCTTGTAGCAGCAGTACTGTTAATGATTCATTGTGCTCTGCTTGTCTTGACTTCACCCGTAGTAATGTGGTGGTTATGTGCATAGAAAATTATGAACTATTGGTCATTCCTGAGAAAAAATAGGGTGGATGATATGTCCTAGGCTGGTTTTGCCACTATAGGCCAACGCGGCTCCGGCTCTTCAAGGATTTTGTTAAAATAAAGCCTAGATATCTCGTGGTGGAACGATATGAGCCCATGGAGCTTAGTATTAAAAATAGTTCCACTGTTGGTACTGAGTTTGATTTGAGTACTGAAAATACCTATTCCTAAATAAATGCCTCCTTTGGACTAACTAGCGAAGTTCCTCAGGTTTTTGAGAAGGATGAAAAAAAAGGTGTCATTGCAGTTGGTGTCACTAAACAAAAAGTTTCATCGGCAGTACGTTTCTCAAGAGAAGTTATTTCTCGGGCTTAAGAAAATAAAGGCCACCAAGGACACATTTAGACCTATGAGTTCTCCCCCACTAAATCCCGTAGGGGTAGATCAAGTAACTGCCTTAGTATCTGAAGTACTTTCTATGATGGAATTTGTGCATGTCACTATAGACGATGCCTTCGCTAGCTTGGAGAGGCATCACCTAATCGATGACTTTGTTATTTCTCCTGTCAGTAGGAAAAAGGTTTCTTGTGCTAAGAAAATGGGGTAGGTATATCCAACTGGTTCACCTCTTTAATGCAAAAAAAAAATTGAGGAAGAAACTTAGTGTAACACACGTGATTTCAACTCCTAAGCCCTCAGTTTCCTCTGAGGAAACTTTGGAGGACAAACCAAATGATGATGTGGTGAATGTATCCACAAAAGTTGATTCAAATGTTCCTCCTCGTGAGGCTCAACAGGTAACCCTTTTATTTCCATATGAGTTGAAATCTCACTAAGTGTTGAGTTACTTCTAGTTGAAAAAAAAATTCTAACACTGTTACTCTTTCTTTAGGATGCTCCTCCACCACGGGTGGAAGTTGTGCATATTCCTGATAACACTCCTACCATAAAAGGTTCTTCGAGCCCAATAGTTTAAGTAGACATTGTTCTAACTTCTCCATTTAGGCGATCTTCTTCTAGATATGATCCTTTTGGCCATTTTTCATTTGAGGCAAGGAAATTTCCAATGAACAAAGAATCTATGGGTGACTCTGGTGGAAATTTAGAAATGACAACTCCAATTATTTCCCCAGTAAGACATGAGTTACCATTGGTCGTTATTCCCCAAACTCCTTTAACAAAAGTAATTTGAATTGAACTTTGTCCGGATCACTTAGTTAGTCTTAATACATGTGATTCTCAAATTTTGGTTGTATTTTGCATTTATAGGTAATTGGAGACATTCCACATTTTTTTATATCTCTGGATGTGATGGCCCTTATAAGATCCCTCAATGAGAAAATCCTTCAACGTAGCCTTGTGAGGCCAATTATTAATTTGGACTTTTTAGTGGAGATATCAGCATCTATGGTGTCTATGGACATTTTTTCCCACATCCGTTCAGCTGTTGTTGAAGTATATGACTTGTAAAAAGGAAAACATTCTATCTTTTACCTTGCTTTGTTATATGCACCTTTATTCTAAGCTTCCTCTATTTGTGGTTTTCCATCATGTTGTTAGTGAAGAAAATGAGCACATAGCTCCTTTGACTCAAGCTAATCTGCCCTCGGTAGATGTTGATCCTTCTTTAATGAAGGTTGGTCCTTCTTCAATGGAGCCTATTATTGTGTCTATTGAGGATACTCCAGCGGTTAAAGCTCAAACTCAATCTGGGAATATAGACATTCACCCAGCTTTGTACAATGTTGTAGCTGTTGATGAGGTAGAATTATACACTTATCTTTTTTGTTTAGTAAAAAACCTCACATGAATGGTGATTTTCTCTCTCGATTGAGAAATATTCACAAAAGTTTAAGTTTTGTCACCAGCTTGTTGATGAACCCAACTTTTGTACGGTTTTTGCAAACATACACCCAGTGGCGGAGCCAGAAATTTCCAATGGCCGAGGAACGATAAGAAAAATGACAAGGGTTCGGTGGTGGTAGCCCTCGAATTTTTTTTTAGGGTTATTCAAATATATAAACAAAGATAAAATATTCACGTAATATTGCAAGATTGTTACAAATAAAATAAGCACACTTCATTACCCAAAAAGAAAAGAGTTACATCTTTAATCAAAAGTAGAGTTGAAATAGACCATATTGGAGTAAAAAAATTCAACATTAAAAATTAATCCAATATTCACAAAGTAAACACAAAGTGAAAATTAAATTCAACATTAAAAATTAATTCACGAAGTAACCAACCAAAAATGACAGGTGAAGTCTACATAACATCACATGGGAAGTCTACATAAAAAAAAATGACAGGGGAAGTCTACATAATAAAGTAACCAACACAAATTAATTCACAAAGTAAACACGACCAAATAACATGGGAAGTCTACCAAAAATAGGGGAAGCCTATGCAGCTTTGAAAAATGGGTATGAGGTTTCCATAAATGGGTTTGAGGATTTAATATTCACCTAAAAATGTGAGAAGTTAGTGTCGAAGAGATCGGAGCTCAGATGGAGCTTGCTTCGGGGAGGATTTCATCAAGTGGGTTTGTTCGTAGAAAGGTAAGGTGTGAGGATTTGGGTTTGGGCGGCTGAAATGGGTATATTAGGTTTTAAGTTTGATTTTTTTTACTTTCTACCCCTTAATTTTTTAAGTTTTACAAATTTATCCCTAGTTTTTTTTTCATTTCTAACGGGGACACCTGCCCACCCCAGCCATTACCTGGCTCCATCCCTGAATACACCTGCTTTGTGATGTACCCTTCTTGGGTATGGTTTATGAGGGGAAAAAAACACATGCTTGGTAACTTGGATCCATACTTGTCAAGGTTTTATAGTTTTACCTGCTTGGTAAAAAAAATTGAGATTTTTGACTAACTCTTTTACTCTTCATATTTTGCAGTCTTTGATAGAGAATATCCCTTCCGAAGCACCTCGCGTGTCAGATCTTTTAGTTGGGGTGCCTATGAATCAATGGAGGTTGATCACGACATGGGCGAACCTAATGAAGCTCAGTCATCTTATCAAAGTGATTATGGATCCATAATAAGTGTGAAAAGAGAAGAGAGCGAGTCATCTTGTGGTTCCTCTATGCCCAACGTTGCATCGGTTAAGTATTGTCGACAAATACTTCAAGGATATGCATTTATTCAAGGATCTCTTTGCATTCTGCTGGATTATTTAATTGCTTCTCATCCACAGACTTTCATTGTTGAATGTTTTGTGACACCCCGACTAATTAAATACCGGGTAGCTACTCCTTTATTAAATTATTTCAAAATGCCAAGTTGGTTCAGTTAATAGCATCACTGTCAAAAACATTTTAATAATTACTAACCACCTAGTATTTAAAAAGTAAGTGCCAAATTTTAAGTTAAGTCTGATTAACATGCAGTAAAAGAAAATGGAAGAGTCAACATAATCCATTCACTATACGAAGTAATGAAATAACTAACAATAATAATAATAATCCGGAGGAAAACTCCTCACAACAATCCCAACAAATGGAAATAATACTACAAGTCTGAATCCTGAATAATTACATGCCAAAAGTCTGAATACTTAAATAAATGAAATATCTCTAAAAGAAATGGGCGACATGCCCTACAACTGATAACTGATGAATATCGAGTCAAAGTAGATGAAGTGTCTACAAGCAAAGTCATGTAACTTCCACAAACAGCTACAGCTCGTCACCTGAATGATAATCCTATGCATGGTGTCCTTGTGGCTGGGCACCTAAAATGGTTTTTACAAAAAAAATAGATTTGAAAGCAAATGGGTCAGAGCCCGAAAGTGGAAATCATTTTGAAAACAGCAAGTGTTTTATAACATTAAAACATTAAATGCAAAATACATGTTAGGACGTGCACTCACATGAAATTCTCACCTCTCGACAACTTGTGCACTCCTAACGTACATTATCCATCTAAATGACACATATATTTAACCAAAACGTAATAAGTTCTACCTCTTACTACTCGATTCCCATTTTACATTCTAACGTTACCATATAAACAGAGGGCTTTACTTAAACTCAGATTCTCAATAGGTAATATATTTCACTACCAGTTAACCCGTTATGTTTTCTCAAAACAATACCATAATTTTATTCACAATATTAACATGAAAGTTCCCATTAATTAAGTGTATATTACTCACATCATAAATATACAATACAATACAAGCACCCCGAGAACTAGCTGCGGTGCACACATACTCTGTTATCCATCCCGGTACATCACGTACATAAGGATCACATATTCCGAATCTCTCAGGAATAGTTCACAGATAACAACATCACAAATAATGGAGGCGAACACAGTCACATCACATGGGTCACGCACATACCTGCGCTCCCACGATCAGCAGACTTATTAACATCCCAATAAGTCCTTCTCTGACCTATGTTCATCGAGGTAACCAGTCTAAATCCGGGCAACACAAGAATTAGAGGGCCCTAAGCGAACGCAACCTCCCGTGATAGCAAGTATGGTAGGTATGTCATACACATAAAATCAATACATATACTAAGTATGCACATGTCTTAGTAATCACCATAATATATTGGTACATATCTCTTCTCGTACTCACATATAATACTACACCATTTATAAGTTCCCGGTTAATATCATTAATTAGGCCGTCAATAGCTCACATCGTAATAGACACTCACGTCCTACTTCATATTTACCCTTAGGTTCAAACTACACTTCTAGGTTTGACTCCTCATTATATCCCAATCATCCCAAATATATCACTCTATCATCAAGGAAGAGTTAACTCTACATAGAAACAAGGTTACGGGACACTCGGGATCAAAACAGGATAAAAAGCCTAAACTGTCAACTCGTTCGAAGTCTCGTTCGAACGAGGCTGTTCGAACGAGAGTTCGTTCGAACGAACTGGGCTATCTAACGAGATCTTGTTGGAACGAGATTATTGAACGAACATCCTTCTCGTTAGAACCCAAACTATCAACTCGTTAGAAGCTCATTCGAACGAGCTCGTTCGAACGACCTGGGTAGGTCTTCTAACGAGTGGCCAGATTCAAGCCCAGAAATCCTATCTCGTTTTTCCAACTTCTCTACTCCCCAAATCTCATCCAACCCTCAATCTAACAATTGTTTAAGGTCTCTAATCGTCCCTAAACATATCAAGGTCACATACTAACGTGTTTTAAGGGAATAATTCATCCTAAACATCACCAAATCACAAGTCTCATCACTTTCCCCCAATTTTTTTCAAGAACATAAACCCTAAGATTATAAATCATCAATTTCTAGAAATAAATCCATTTTTATAACTCATAAACTTATAATTCTCGTAATTCGATCTTCCAATAACATTTCTACATGCAACCTATCTCCAAAATTTATTAACAACTCCAGTTTCATGGGTTTTCAATTATCTCCCAATTAATTATGATTATTGAATAGTCTAAGCATGGAAGAAGCATTTATTGCATAAAAACGTAAATTAAACCACTTGCCTTGATTCAATCTCAGATTTTGATGACGATTTGATGAAGCTCTCTCTCTCTCCAAGCTTTTCTCCTCTATCTCTCTCTTTCCAAGCTTTCTTCTCCAATAGCTATGGTGGCTAGGGTTTGTTTTGGGAAAAATTAGAAACCTAATTCTAATAACCTACGTAGCCTATTAGGTTAAAAATGAGTTGGTTAGTGGTTTAGTAGGTCAAATCCACATCAGATATAATTTACTAATTTTCGTCACTTTTAATTCCCAAAAATACAAAATTACCAAAGTACCCTTTATGTTGCCGGTATGGCCTAAAAATACCCCGGGACCCAAACTAAACCCCCGGCTAGTGTTTTCTAACTATCTCGACCCTTCTGGACGCGTTGGCGCACTCAAAACGACCATACGGTTTATAGAATTTAAATTCACTTTTATAATTAAAATAATTATATCCTGACGCGATTGTCTCATGCGTCCCAATAAAATGTCCAAATTGTCGTATACCAATCTCACGACAAATTTCATAATTCAATATTCATATATCATCATATATACTCAATATAGTCAAATACCAACTCACATCTCGCTAGTATTTTATCCGGATTAATTCCCAATTAATTCTCATTTAATTAATTAATCCCAAAAATAAATATCACCAAAATACGGGGTATTACATACTTCCCCCCTAATAACAGAATTTCGTCCCGAAATTCGGAACTAGAAAGTACCTGATAAAAAAACTCTGGATAACGTTCGCGCATCTCATCCTTGCGCTCCCATGTGGACTCCTCGACATTATGATGTCGCCACTGAACACGCACTAACGGAACTATCTTTGACCGCAGCTTCCTCTCACTTTGGTCCAAAATAGCAATCGGCCCCTCCTCGTAGGAGCTATCAGGCTGGAGATCAATATCCTCCAAAGCAATGCGAGAATGAGCCAAATCATCTCTAAGATATTTCCTTAGTGAGGAAATATGAAACACATCGTGAATCCGGTGTAAATGCTCCGGTAATCCAAGCCTATACGCAACCGGTCCAATCCGCTCAATAATAGGAAATGGTCCCACATATCTTGGTGCCAACTTCCCTTTCTTCCCGAAACGCATAATCCCCTTCATAGGAGATACTCTGAGCAAAACCTGGTCCCCCACTTGAAACTCTCTGAAGAACCTCTTCGCATCAGCATAGCTCTTCTGCCGATCCTGAGCTACCCAAATGCGACTCCGAATCAATTCTATCCTCGCCGAAGTATCCTGAATCACTTCCGGCCCAAGTAGTTTGTTGTCCCCCACCTCCAACTAACATGCTGGGGAACGACAAGGTCTACCATACAACGCCTCAAATGGAGCCATGCCAATGGTGAACTGGTAGGAGTTGTTGTAAGCAAACTCCACCAGTGGAAGATACTGCTCCCATCCACCCCCGAAATCAACGATACTCATACGTAGCATGTCCTCCAACATCTGGTTTGTACGCTCCATTTGCCCATCGGTCTACGGGTGGTACGCCGTACTCAGCCGCAATTCCGTGCCCATGGCCTCCTCAAAAATCTCCCAAAACCGTGAAACAAATATCTTGTCTCGGTCAGACACGATATTTAGGGGCACACCGTGAAGTCTCACTATCTCTGAAATAAAGAGCTGGGCATACTGTCCCGCAGTGTAGTCTGTCCTTACGGGTAGAAAATGAGCGACTTTGGTCAACCTGTCCATAATTACCCAAATGGAGTCGTGACCTCTCTGTGACGTAGGCAACCCCGTGATAAAGTCCATGGATATGCTTTCCCACATCCACATCGGGACCTCCAATGGCTGTAGCAGTCCTGCCGGTCTATGATGATCCACTTTTACTAACTGACAAGTGGCGCATTTAGAAACAAAATCGGCAATATCTCTCTTCATCCCGCTCCACCAATACTGACGTCTCATGTCTTGGTACATTTTGTCCCCACCGGGATGTACCGCGAACCGTGAGCCGTGCGACTCGGCCATCACCTCATGCCTTAATTCCTCCCCTACCGGAACTACTAACCTCCCATTGAAGTGTAATCCCCCGTCTGAGCTAACGGTATAGGACTCGGCTCCCTCTGCTAGTAATCGAACTATCTGCTCCTGACAGAACGAGTCATCTGCTTGTGCCTTTACCACTCTCGTGACAATCTGCGGCGTAACAGTCATTACTGACATGAATGACTGCATCCTGGTGTCCCAATTCTTTCCATTTAGCCTTCCACACCTCTGCCACTTCATCTGCTGGCCTACGGCTCAACGTGTCTGCTACCACATTAGCCTTCCCCGGGTGATACTGGATATCAAACTGATAGTCCTTCACAAACTCAAGCCACCTTCGCTGCCGCATATTCAACTCCTTCTGCGTGAATAGGTACTGTAGGGACTTGTGGTCTGTGAACAACCGAAACTTTTCTCCCAAAAGATAATGTCTCCATATTCGAAGGGCAAATACAACTGCCGCCAACTCCAAGTCATGAGTGGGGTAATTCTTCTCGTGAGGCTTTAGCTTACGGGAAGCATAAGCTATGGCCTGACTCTCCTACTGCAATACACCTCCAAGTCCTTGCAAGGACGCATCGGTGTAGACTAAATACTCAACTCCCGGTCTCGGCAATGCTAACATAGGTGCTGAGGTCAACTTATCCTTCAACTCATCGAATGCCAACTGACAGGCATCACTCTAGATGAATGGCACACCCTTACGAGTCAGATGTGTCAAAGGACCTGCTATCTTCGAGAAACCCCGAATGAACCTCCTGTAGTATCCTGCTAGACCCAAGAAACTACGAATCTCTGTCGGTGTCGTGGGCTGTCCCCACTCCCTCACCGCGGATACCTTCCCCGGATCAACAGATATTCCCCGATCGGAAATAATATGTCCCAAAAACTGGACCTCCTTCAGCCAAAACCCGCATTTCTCATATTTTGCATACACCTCGTTCCGACGTAGTGTCTGCAAAACTTGCCTCAAATGCTCGGCGTGCTCCTCCTCTGTCTGGGAGTAAACCAGAATATCATCGATGAAGACAATGACAAACTGATCTAGGAAATCCCTGAACACTCTGTTCATTAAGTCCATAAACACTGCTGGAGCGTTGGTCAAACCAAAAGGCATAACCCGAAACTCGTAAGAACCATATCTCGACAAGAACGCAGTTTTTGAGACATCCTCCTCCCTGATACGCAACTGATGGTATCCCGATCTCAAATCAATCTTTGAGAAGAAATAAGCTCCTCTCAACTGGTCGAATAAGTCATCGATTCGAGGCAACGGATACTTATTCCGTAACGTGACCTTATTCAACTCTCGGTAGTCCACACACAATCTCAGTGAACCATCTCTCTTCTTCACAAACAAAACTGGAGCGCCCCAAGGTGAGGTACTCCTGCGAATAAAGCCCTAACCTAACAGCTGCTCTATCTGATCTCGTAGCTCTCGCATCTCTGCCGGAGCCATCCGGTACGGTGCGCGTGCTATAGGTCTCGTATCTGGCAATAGGTCTATAACAAAGTCTATCTCTCGACTGGGGGGTAGGCCTGGTATCTCCTGAAACACATCCGAATACTCCCTGACGACTGGGATCGAATCTAAAGGAATCACAACCTCCTTAGAGGTATCCTCCTCTAGGTAATACAAATGAGCGGTCGAGCCTCCCTCTGTGCGAGGCATTGCCACTACAAACATCTCTTGCCCCGAAATGGCAAAAACAATGCTCCCACCGAAGCAATCAATCATGGCTCTATAATCAGCGAGCCAATCCATACCGATAATCACATCGTGAACATGCATATCTAATACCAACATATCTGCAGGTAATACCAGACTACCAATCTCTACCCCCACTCCCCGGCATATAAAGAAAATGAGTGACCCACTCCCCAATGGTGAGTCTACACATGTCACATTGCTCTCTGCCGTAGCTAACAACCCTAAGGCTTTCGTAAAATGTGTAGCTATAAAGCAATTTGTTGCCCCCGTATCAAACAAAACCCGACCCATAGTACTATGGATAGGAAACATACCCTCAATAGCGGGCGGTGCCTGCGGAGCTGCTGCCTGGTGGACATTATAGACACGTCCATACTGTAACTGTCCCTGCTGCACAGGAACTGCTGGAATGGCTGGAAGAGCTGGCACCTGGGCTGGAGCTGGAAGGGCTGGTGGAAAAAGTGGCCTCTGTGGCTCATGTCGAGCACCCTGCTGCTGCTGCGGGGCCCTGCCCCTATCAGGACAGTCCTGGTGTTTATGGCCAGTCTTGCCACAAACAAAACACTTCCCCGGGAAGTTCCCCCCTCTCTGTCCCTGCTGCCCCCGGCCCTGGTGGCCGTTACCATTCCTCCACTGGCCCTGCTGGCCCTGCTGAAACTGATGTTGACCATTTTTACCCTGCTGGTTCTAATGGCCATTCGGACCCTGATGGCCCTGTCGAAAACCTCCATGTCCGTGCCTGAAATTTCCTGACCTGAACCTCTTCTGATCCCCCTGCTGGGAACCCTACTCACCCTGTCTCTGCCCCTGAACAGGTTGTGCCCCACCGGCACCATGTCCTCCAGTCCTGCCCTGATGGCTAGACTCTCCCGATCTCTTGCCCTCAGCCATATGAAAGCGGTGATCCTGGCAGTGTAACAAAACAGCGTTAACCACATCAGAATAAGTGGCCAACGAAAGGTTCCCTAACAGATGCTGACGGATCCTCCATGCCAACCCGTCGGTGAATTTCTCAATCTTCTTATTTTCTGTCGGTATCTCATCCGGAACAATATTCAACAGATTCGTGAACTCGGCCTCATACTCGGCCACGGTCTTACCCTCTTGCTTCAGATTCATCAGTTTCCTCCTCATTTCCGTGTGAACAGCTGACGGGAAGTACTTGCGGTCGAACCGCACCCAAAACTCCTGAATAGTGAGAGTATCCCTCTCCTCTACGGTGGTAATAGACTCCCACCACTGCAGTGCAGATCCCACTAGCTTAAAGGTAGCTAGTATCTGCTTCTGGACATCTGTGCACTCATACATCCTCAAGTGCCGCTGTATATCCTTCCTCCACTGACTCGAAACTACCACATCGGAGCTACCTGCGAACTCCGAAGGGTGTGCTTTCTAAAAAGCATCACGTACACGTTCCCAAGCAGACGGGAATGCATTTGCCTGTACTGGCGCGGCAATCGGCACCTGAGGTGGTGCCAGCTGAACTACGGCAATTGCGGCATTTACCGCTTGGGCTACAATGGCTGCAACCTCAACGGCGTTCATCATGCCCTGAACTGGAGCGGGCTGGGGTTTTGGCGTTGCATCCCTGGGAACTCGTCGTGCACGTCGTGGAGGCATCTGAAATAAGAATGAGGTTTATAAGTTCGCAGTTATAAACTTAAAATAGCTTAAGAACGTAGCATATACAAGAGAATACAACAGTCCTAAAATATAGGGCTCTATATCAAAGAAAGCTCAGCGGAAACATAATAAGCCGTTCATATCCTAAAGGACACTAGAACCTGATGCTCTGATACCACCTGTGACACCCCAACTAATTAAATACCGGGTAGCTACTCCTTTATTAAATTAATTCAAAATGCCAAGTTGGTTCAGTTAATAGCATCACTGTCGAAAACATTTTAATAATTACTAACCACCTAGTATTTAAAAAGTAAGTGCCAAATTTTAAGTTAAGTCTGATTAACATGCAGTAAAAGAAAATGGAAGAGTCAACATAATCCATTCACCATACGAAGTAATGAAATAACTAACAATAATAATAATAATCCGGAGGAAAACTCCTCACAACAATCCCAACAAATGGAAATAATACTACAAGTCTGAATCCTGAATAATTACATGCCAAAAGTCTGAATACTGAAATAAATGAAATATCTCTAAAAGAAATGGGCGACATGCCCTACAACTGATAACTGATGAATATCGAGTCAAAGTAGATGAAGCGTCTACAAGCAAAGTCCTGTAACTTCTACAAACAGCTACAGCTCGTCACCTGAATGATAATCCTATGCATGGTGTCCTTGTGGCTGGGCACCTAAAATGATTTTTACAAAAAAAATAGATTTGAAAGCAAATGGGTCAGATCCCGAAAGTGGAAATCATTTTGAAAATAGCAAGTGTTTTAATAACATTAAAACATTAAATACAAAATACATGTTAGGACGTGCACTCACATGAAATTCTCACCTCTCGACTACTTGTGCACTCCTAACGTACATTACCCATCTAAATGACACATATATCTAACCAAAACGTAATAAGTTCTACCTCTTACTACTCGATTCCCATTTTACATTCTAACGTTACCATATAAACAGAGGGCTTTACTTAAACTCAGATTCTCAATAGGTAATATATTTCACTACCAGTTAACCCGTTATGTTTTCTCAAAACAATACCATAATTTTATTCACAATATTAACATGAAAGTTCCCATTAATTAAGTGTATATTACTCACATCATAAATATACAATACAATACAATACAAGCACCCCGAGAACTAGCTGCGGTGCACACATACTCTGCTATCCATCCCGGTACATCACGTACATAAGGATCACATATTCCGAATCTCTCAGGAATAGTTCACAGATAACAACATCACAAATAATGGAGGCGAACACAGTCACATCACATGGGCCACGCACATACCTGCGCTCCCACGATCAGCAGACTTATTAACATCCCAATAAGTCCTTCTCTGACCTATGTTCATCGAGGTAACCAGTCTAAATTCGGGCAACACAAGGATTAGAGGGCCCTAAGCGAACGCAACCTCCCGTGATAGCAAGTATGGTAGGTATGTCATACACATAAAATCAATATATATACTAAGTATGCACATGTCTTAGTAATCACCATAATATATTGGTACATATCTCTTCTCGTACTCACATATAATACTACACCATTTATAAGTTCCCGGTTAATATCATTAATTAGGCCGTCAATAGCTCACATCGTAATAGACACTCACGTCCTACTTCATATTTACCCTTAGGTTCAAACTACACTTCTAGGTTTGACTCCTCATTATATCCCAATCATCCCAAATATATCACTCTATCATCAAGGAAGTGTTAACTCTACATAGAAACAAGGTTACGGGACACTCGGGATCAAAACAGGCTAAAAAGCCTAAACTGTCAACTCGTTCGAAGTCTCGTTCGAACGAGGTTGTTCGAACGAACTGGGCTATCTAACGAGATCTTGTTCGAACGAGATTATCAAACGAACATCCTTCTCGTTAGAACCCAAACTGTCAACTCGTTCGAATGAGCTCGTTCGAACGACCTGGGTAGGTCTTCTAACGAGTGGCCAGATTCAAGCCCAGAAATCCTATCTCGTTTTTCCAACTTCTCTACTCCCCAAATCTCATCCAACCCTCAATATAACAATTGTTTAAGGTCTCTAATCGTCCCTAAACATATCAAGGTCACATACTAACGTGTTTTAAGGGAATAATTCATCCTAAACATCACCAAATCACAAGTCTCATCACTTTCCCCCAATTTTTTTCAAGAACATAAACCCTAAGATTATAAATCATCAATTTCCAGAAATAAATCCGTTTTTATAACTCATAAACTTATAATTCTCTTAATTCGATCTTCCAATAACATTTCTACATGCAACCTATCTCCAAAATTTATTAACAACTCCAGTTTCATGGGTTTTCAATTATCTCCCAATTAATTATGATTATTGAATAGTCTAAGCATGGAAGAAGCATTTATTGCATAAAAACGTAAATTAAACCACTTGCCTTGATTCAATCTCAGATTTTGATGACGATTTGATGAAGCTCTCTCTCTCTCCAAGCTTTTCTCCTCTATCTCTCTCTTTCCAAGCTTTCTTCTCCAATAGCTATGGTGGCTAGGGTTTGTTTTGGGAAAAATTAGAAACCTAATTCTAATAACCTACGTAGCCTATTAGGTTAAAAATGAGTTGGTTAGTGGTTTAGTGGGTCAAATCCACATCAGATATAATTTACTAATTTTCATCACTTTTAATTCCCAAAAATACAAAATTACCAAAATACCCTTTATGTTGCCGGTATGGCCTAAAAATACCCCGGGACCCAAACTAAACCCCCGGCTAGTGTTTTCTGACTATCTCAACCCTTCTGGACGCGTTGGCGCCCTTAAAACGACCATACGGTTAATAGAATTTAAATTCACTTTTATAATTAAAATAATTATATCCTGACGCGACTGTCTCATGCGTCCCAATAAAATGTCCAAATTGCCGTATATCAATCTCACGACAAATTTCATAATTCAATATTCATATATCATCATATATACTCAATATAGTCAAATACCAACTCACATCTCGCTAGTATTTTATCCGGATTAATTCCCAATTAATTCTCATTTAATTAATTAATCCCAAAAATAAATATCCCCAAAATACGGGGTATTACATGTTTGAGACCCCACAATATGATAATGGGTTATCGACTACAAGGTGTAGTGGTCACGGTGTCTGAAATCATGAATATGTTAATTATTCCCTCTAAATATCAACTCTTAATCCTTATTTAGGCACCCTCAAATATCATAGGTATGATGAGTTTGATTTCTCATGGCTCATTAGTAGTCTAAAGTACCTTAAAGATCCCCACATGATAACTTATCGCGCTCAATATCTCAAGAATGTGGAGGATTTGGAAAATGAAGAAGAGAAGTTGATGGCTTGCCCCCAAAATTAAAGAAAGTGCCCAAGAAGTGAAGATGATCGAAGAAGCTTTGGCCCATGCCAAAAGGAAGTAAGCTACTCTGAAGTTAAAGGTAGAAACTGAATCGAACATTTCTATTATGTCCAGTTGCTTCTAATGTTGTTGCTTCAATGGGGGAGGGTTTCTTCACTTCTACTAATTTGTGGTTTCTTTTAGGATAGATTCTCTTTAATGTATTTATGGGCAATAATCACCATTTTATTACATTGTAACTATTTACAAGTGAAACACAAAGAGTTTTTGCTCTTGAATATATGTGTGCATTCCTTATTTTGCTTGCTTCAACACTTATCTATATATTATAAACTGTAACTCAAAATTTACATGTGCTTTTTCATAAATTCTAAGCACAAAACTAAGAACAAAAAATTTACATGTACTCTATATATATGATAAACTTTGAACCATTTATTGTTAACTTTGAATGGTTTGTCATCCTCAATATTTGAAATCAAATAGTAACCTGAATCATGTGCCTCCTTAACAACATATGTTCCCTCCCAATTTTCTGAAAATTTTGGCAAAGGGATTCCTCGAATGTGGTTGGAAACAACTTTCAAAACTAGCTCCCCTTCCACATATTTCTTGGTTTAACCAAATTCTCATAAGCTCTAGAGAGTAATTTCGTGTATATCTGAAAGTACCTTATCGCATTATCTATGTGTTCATCTAGTGCTTCTAATTGAACACTCATACTCTGTGGAAGCATGTTGCATCACAAGGCATATCTAGCATAAGGTACTTCTAACTCCATTAAAAGAACTGCTTCAGCTCCATAGACTAAGGAAAACGGTGTATGGCATGTTCATTTCTTTTTGGTTGTTCGATAGACCCAAAGCACCATTAGGAGTTTGTCATCCCATGCACAAGAAAATACTTCATCATCTTGGCTAAAATTTTAACCAAGGTCTTGTTTTTGGCCTCAGCTTGACCATTGCCTTTAGGAAAAGCCACTATTGAAGTATGGTGAATGATTGAATATTTTTCTATTAGCATTGCCACTTCCTTGTTGATAAATGGAGTTCCACTATCTGATAGAATAACCTTGGTAATTCTAAACTAATATATCATGAATTCTCGAATGAGTTGTGCCACCATAATTATTGTTTCCCTATTCAAAGGTACTGCCTCTGCCCATATTATGAAGCACTCAGTTGCCATTAGAATCCCTATTTTTCCCTAGAGGGAGATTTTATTTAATCCACAAGGTCAAATGCCCAAGTGTGAAAAGGATAGAGCATTGCCAAAGGATGGAGTTCTACCAACGATGCATGAATGAGATTATTATGAAGTTGGAAAGCCTTGAACTTACGAACAAACTCATACAAATTTGTTTCCATCATTGATAAAAAAATATCCAAGTGTTATGAGTTAATCATACAACTTGTCTCTTACAATGCGAGAAGGATTGTGAGCTTGCTTGAGGACTTCCACTGCTCCCTCTCTCGTGATGCAACACCAAGATCGTTGAAATACCCTCTATGATAGAGTTTCTCTTCTAATGGGAAAAATATTGGGGGCCTTCTCCTTATGGCTATAGCGTCTGCCTTTTCACTTGGGATAACCCCCTGCCTTATAAAATCCATATATGGTTGCGTCTAGTTCGTTTGAGCCTTCAAGAAGTTACACTCAGCTAGTTGAAAGAAATCTTAACACTTAGTAAATTCTCTTTGTATTGTTGTTGCGTCTTGCTTCATCGTTGGCCAAAAATACCCCTATCTTTGAATTTTTTGATAGAGGGGAATATCAGTGGTTTCACAATGCTCATCATGAGTTTTCATCAACCGTTTTCCATTCATTTAGACAACGTTCCCCCAAGGTTTTCTAATGTAAACTTCCTTAAAGAAGGAAACATTCTGCTAACTCAGTAAGCTTCATCTTTCCATCTATTGCTTCCACTTTCTTCCTTATCTCTCCTCTCTAATCTGGATCATCATCACTAGGGAAGAGTTGGATCACATATGATCGAGTTGATCACTAATGAATCACCACAGTTGTAGACTCACCGTCCATAATAACTTTATGTGCAATCGTGGCATAGGCATCAGCATGGCAATTCATTATCCTTGGTTGCCACTCCACCTTGATCGCCTAAAATTTCCCTATCAACCTCTGGATAATTGTTTGTAAGGAGCCAAACTGATATGCTTCAACACATATTCACCATTCACTTGCTTAACCACTAGGTTGGAATCTATTTTGATGCAAAGTGAAAGGATGCCTCTTCACAATTCTTCAAACAGCCCCAAACCAATGCTTTGTACTCTGTCTCATTATTTGAAAAATGTAAGTCCAACTTAAAAGATAGACTAATCTATTCCTTAATTCTAGACAAGATAACACATGCTCCTCTTTATCCCTTAGTAGATGAACCATCAAACTTCATGGACTACTCTTCCAGATCTGCCTCATAAATATTGGCTTATAAATCGTTACCTGGTATATCTTCGTGAGGTGGATCGAATAAGCCTGAGGGTAAAATTATGAAAAGATCTATGTAGGCTTGGCTCTTGATTATGCGAGGGACCACACACTCTAAATCATACACAGAATTAGGAACCACCTTATTTCTCTCCCGATTAAAATTTTTCGTGCCAGCAAAAAATTGATTGGATCACATCTTGTCACTATGGGAATAGTGAAATATAGCATATAATGACTTAGCATTTATGCCACAAAAACTAATGCAAAATAGTGCCTCTCTATCAATGTATACCTTTCTTCTGGGCCATAAATAATTCTACTTAGATAGTAGACATGTCTCTCTTGTCCATTAACCTCTTGTGCCAATAGTGCGCCGAGGGACCTTGTAATGGAAGTGAGATAGAGCAAAAATAGTAATCCAACTTTTGGTGGAATCATCATTTGGGTATAAGTGATTAATGTTTTGATCTTGTCAAAGCATCCTAATGCGGTTCCTCCCATTTGAACTCCAGGTCTTTTGTAATAGCTGCATCAATGGGTGAGTGATCTCAAATAGCCTGGCTCAAATCTTCCCAAGTAAGAAATCTTTCTAAAGAAAATTTTCAACTCACTCTGTGTCTTTGAGTGTGGAATGTCAAGGATGGATTTTTTTCTTATTTTGGTCCATCTGGCCCCTTGCCAATCCACCACAAAACCCATGAATTTCCCACTCGTTACATCAAAGGCACACTTGAGTGGGTTCATTTTTAACTTATATTTCTTACACTTATTGAAGACTCATCTCAGATGAGCTAAGTGTGAGTCTTCCTTCTTATACTTGACGACCAACTCATCCATATAATACTCCAAAATGTCATGAAAAAGGTCATTAAAAATGGCCATCATTTTTCTATGGTAGGTTGTATTTGCATTTTTCAGACCAAAAGGCATGGCATTATAAATTAATTTGATTTGGTTATAACCTAAATAACTATCCATGAAGTTTTAAGTCTTATGGCCAGCTGTGGAATCGATCAAGTTATCAACTGAAGGTGGAGAGAACTCATTTTTGGGGCATGCTCTGTTAAGATCCATAAAATCCACACAAATGCAAATGTGTATTTTATGCTTCTTCTCGACTGGGATAATTCTAGCTAGATTGGATGCTGAATTGGATTGATAAATCCAGCTGGTAAAAATAATTCCACCTCAACCCTTATCTTGAGATCCAGCTCAAGTTTGTACATTTTGGTTGCCTACTTAACTGGGATTGTTAGGGGAATAACATTCAACTTGTAGCAGCTCACATCTTGGTTTAACCCTGGCATCTCATTATACTTATATGTGAAGATATCTTTATATCTTGAATGAGGTTGATCAAATCCATCTTCATTGCATCCTCCAGGCCTTTCGAAATGAAGATTGCCTTAGTTCTTCTCCACTTTCAGCCAAATCAATCTGATCCAACTCTAGTAATTGGGGCTTTAGGTGACCTTGCATACATTTCAGCTTATCTTCAATATCCTCAACAAACCACTGGACGTTGGAATTATTAGTGATAAGGCATTGACCTTGATTATCCACTAGAAAACACTAATACTTCTGGTCAACTTCCTCAGTAAAATCAGTTACTCGCTCACACCTTCAAAGGTGATAGACCGCCCTTCCATCATTACGAAAAACTTTTTTATATTTTATCTCGGAAGGTGTAGGTTCCTTCCTCTTATTGGATCTTTCCAACTTCTTAAACTTTAGTCTAGTCATTATACTTAACACACTATGGCGTCTCACTTCCTTCTCAACCACACTATCTCACTTTCTTCTCAACTGGGTCAATCCTTGGCCGCATTTTATCTCTCAGTTGTTTAAAGGTCGCATGGGCTTTAGGAACAACCTCATTCACTTTTGCAACTTGTTCAACTTCCATCATCTCTTCATCTTGATCCACCATAGGTCCTAACCATTCATTGATGGTAGGCACCCTAACACCTTTGATACGCCTTGTTAAAATACGTGTCTCTTCCACACTAAAAAAATGAGATTTGTAACTGCTATTCGCCGTCATGATTTAGGGGGTCATAAATAAAAAATTATCACTCCTAACAGTATTCACAATCTTTTATCACCCCTATGGGGGTTATAATATGGCGACAGCAATTACCCCTCCCATTTTGTGACTACTAAAAGCAGTTATAAATATTAAATTCGTAACTGCTGACAGCAGCTACAAAACTCGTGGCAGTGACAAATTTGTGACTGCTATTAGCAGTTACAAAGGTTAAGTTTGTTAAGTTTGTCACTGCTAAGAGCAGTTTCAAATATCTTTATATTTTCAAAAAATTCAATAGAATATCATTTACATATCGTGTAGAGACAAAACTTGTTTAAACTTAAATTTAACATCAAGAATAATCCCACATAAGCCCACTCCAGGCATCATACAAGCCTAAAAAATTCGATAAAATTTCATTTATATTTCGGACATTTCAAATATACTGTAGACATAAAACTTATTTAAACTTAAATTTAACATTAAACAGACCCATCTTGGGCTCCAAATACAAAATGAACATCGAATCAAAAATAAACACAATACTTCCATGGCATAAAATGCCATGAACATGTAACAAATCATCCTGAACCTAGACCAGGGGTCACCATGCGGTGGATACGCTTCGTGAAGTCTAGGTATATGAACCGTGGGAGGTATTGATGTTATAACAACCTCCCTCGTGTTGGACTCAAATTTTTTATATGTGGCTCCGCGGTATCCATTGACTTGTGCTTGTGTTTCTTGCCATGAAGTGTAAACACCTAGATTTAGGCCTTTGAAACTACGTATGTCGAGCATGCTATATGTATACCTACAAACAACAAAATATAATTATTATCATTTGAAGATAAAGTTACAGTTAAAAGTTGATAATTTATTTATATATAAAACGCAGCCTCCCATTATAACACTAAATGCACCCCCACCTACATTACAAAGACTTATTCAAATTAAACACTTTTAACATTTTTTTCATGGGTTTTTGGTATGGTCATTGCATATTTTGTATCCCTCTACTTTTATTTGAGTTTCCCTTTCATAGATGTTAATGTACCCGCGATACCCAAACCGTCCCATAATCTTCCCTTGGCTGAAAAACTTCCTAACAGTGACATCGCAGGTAGTTGGGTTTATAAATTGTTATGCAAATTACCAGATAAGTTTTCCCCAAGTCCAAAATACATATCATACAAACGTCAGAGAATGCAGCTTATAAAATTATCATCTCCAATGAGCATTCTATCATCAAAGAATGTCTTCGGAAAGAAATTAATAGCAGAAAATATAAATAGCATCATCACCATATCTATTGAGTTTCTAATCACCATACTGGTCCAGAAATTAAGGAATCTTAACAGACGAACCACCATATTAGTTGAGTTTCTAATCAGCAAAAGAAGAAGAGAATGGTCCGAAGTAGACTCTTTAATCCCTGCTAAGTTTATCCACAATGCATCCTTTCAATTTTGGTACATTTATCATAAACAAAGATTAAAAGAATAGGGCATTCTAGTTGGTGAAATTTAAGCTTCAAAGACATGTGATAACTGATACCTTCCTTAGCAAAATGCACCAATTTCCCTTCTATTAGACCTACCACTAAGTCATTTTCCCTGGATGATATGCAAAATGCCTATTAATAAACTGAATTATAATTTTTTTCAAAAAAAAAAGAACTCCATTATAAATTATGCATTCTTCCCCTGTTCATGGATTTCTTGACCATATCCTCATCAGATAAAGACAGCACGCCTAAAGGTTCATCTTGATGCTTTTCTATAAACCCTCAAGGAAATCTAATTGATGCTTTTCTATAAACCCTCAAGTAAATCTAAACTAGCGAAGAGGAATATTTAAAGCAAGTTCTGCTTGTAAATCAAAATAATATCGTGTAGCATCAATTGCAAATATAATCAAGTAAAGCATAACTGTACCTATAGAAAATTATACCTACATAACAGCAAGTATAGCATAACTGTACCTACAGCAAGTATAGAAAGTATAAGAAAGTATAGTATAAGTTACCAATATAAGCAAGTGTGATAAAGCTCACATAATTAAACCTACAGAAAATTGCAAGTATAAGCAGTATAGCATCAATTGCATCAATTGCTTTCCAAGTGCCCTAAGTTACCAATATAAGCAAGTATAGCATCAATTGCAAGTATAACATAATTTTACCTATTAAAATTATACGTACAGATAAGCAATTATAGCATAACTGTACCTACAGCAAGTATAGCATAAGTTACAAACATCGGAAAGTGTGCTAAAGATAACATAATTGTACCTACAGAAAATTGCAAGTATAAGCAAGTATAGCATCAATTTCAAGTATAAGCAAGTATAGCATCAATTGCTTTCCAAGTGTGCTAAGTTACCAATATAAGAAAGTATATCATAACTGTACCTACATATAAGCAGGTGTAGCATAAGTGTACCTACAGTAAGTATAACAAGTATAAGCAAGTATAGCATAAGTTACCAATATAAGCAAGTGTGTTAAAGATAACATAATTGTACCTATAGAAAATTGCAAGTATAAGCAAGTATAGAATCAATTTCAACAAACCAAAACCAACCACCTACCCAAACTAACATAAACACACACACACACACACGCACGGAGGGGGATGTGGAATAGACAAACCTTGCAATTAGTTGAACAGTTTGTGCAAATGCGCCCATTAGCACCCACAAAACTTGAAAAGCAAATGTATCCAAGTTCAAATTTGAGACTGCATGAAGGGTTTTCAAGAACTTCACACTAAGTTCTGAAGCAGGTTTGGACCCCAAATTACATCTCAAGAATTAATACATTACTATGAGTTTGTGCTTTTTTCGGATTGCTCTTGAGCTAAATGTTATAAGCAAGATGACATCACATTATTTGTAATAATATTAGGTACTTATTATAATATATGCTATGTTGATCCAAATAACATGTATTTAAATAGCCTATGAAAACTATTTTTGCGATTAAAGATTAGATTTGTCTCAAAGTATCCAACATTAGAAAAAAGGTTATGTATTGCAACCATTATTTTGGATTTCTAATCAAAAGAGCTTTATTTACACCTATTAAGTCTATAACATATCCATGTTGCTTGGTTTCAAAATAAAAAAGATTCCACATCATAGTCATCAACTCAATAGCAAAGGTGCTCTATGCATGATAAAATATTATATATCAATGCTTGTAACATGATCACTAAAGCCTTTTCCTAAGACAACCCCAATTTCTTAACTTAGTCAATTAGCCTATCCATTCCTGATTTAATGTAAGCACACAAAAGCATGATTGTCACACATCATAATGATATATTGAAAGTGGAAGTATCATGACTGTCAAACACACAAAAGCATGTTGTAACTACCACTGATCTATGATTAGAAGAACTACCACTCCGATTAGCAGAATGAAACTATAATTATCAACAAACAAAAAGAATGAAACTATAATTCTCAACAAACAAAAAGAAAATATATATATATATGGTTAAAATTGGATAAAAGGACAATTATACAGTAACTTCAGTGTCTAAAAGAATCAATCACACATTAATTAATATGTAAAACCAATATGAGTTCTTAATAACATAATGGTACAATAGAAATAACAGAGTACAAGAGACTAAAATAGTTCAAAAGACTAAATTTGTTCAAAGTACTAATTGTTCACTTTAACAATTTGTTCCAATTGTTCATACTCCATATCACTTAAGGAAAAGACAGAGCAAGGGCCAAACCATCCAAGATTTTCCAACGTCCTTAATAATGCCCGCCTCATGACTTGCTTGATACAAGGGATGATTCTCTTCTCCCGGATCTACACTACAAACGTAAACCTTATGTTCAAATTGTAACAGTCGATGACCATGCATCACCATTCCAGTAGTTGCTGAAGCAACAACTTGTCAACCTGCAATCTTCTTTGTACTTAAAAAATCTAATAAATCGGCATATTGATCGTGTGGAGGATCAATTGAATTTCGAAAGTTTGGATCATTTGAATCTCCAAAGTTTGGATCAGTTGACAGGGGGATAGGCTTGTAATCATGTGGACTTGGATATGGGGTAAGAGTGTAATCGTGAGGATGTGGATGTCGGATAGGAGTGTAATCATGAGGGCTTGGATATATGGCAGGAGTGTAATCGTGAGGACAACCACTTGGATGTGGGACAGGAGTGTAATCGTTAGAACACGGATCTCAGACAAATGTATCATTAAAACAATGTTAAAATTATTGTGGTGAAAATCGGTTGGTTAGATTTGGTAGTTTGGGTTCATTTAATTCAAAGGCACTTAAAATCATGTTAATGGACGATTTGAGAAAAACCATATCCTCATTGTTTTTTTATTCTCGTGTCTTCGCTTTATTCATCTATGATACTGTAGGATTAATGGCCTTAAGTTTACTTTTGGACACAGGGACAACACCACGAGTCACCCTAATGTCTTTCCCTTTAAAGGAAGTCAATGCATCAGTATCCAAACTGGTTTGGCTTAAAGAACCTTGGCTACTTCTTAGCTCACTCAATTTTTGTTGTAAAATTATTGATGAATCGATTAAAATAATTGAACGACTAAACTTGAATGAATTTAATTATTACAACTGAGGTTATGAAACTAGCCATATCATCAATTACCTTTGGGTGAAACTCCCCATTTTTTCGCTTACGAATTTCGATATATACTTTCGAACTATTAGCAAGTCGTTTATTTTTAAACACCTACAAATCAATTTTGTATCAACTATTTGAGAAAGATAAATTATATATACACACATTAAAATAAGAAAGTTTAGGTACTATTTCCTCAGTTTTCTCAGCATATGACATCCAACCAAGACAATGGACATCAGTCTTTTTAGCCCTATTCATCCGATCTTGGTATCTTTATTTTAATTTTGCCTCAGATGCTTTACTCAAGACGAATTCATTTCACTCATGGAGCAGCTAAGCTCTTTTTTCGATACTCGATTCTTCAGAGACTTTATCCTATCACTGTCCAATCCCTTAAAATAAGTCGAGCAGAGGTTACTTCTAAATGTCTTCAACAGAATACCCATGGATTTCATGTACCACTCCTTCCAGTCGGCCAAAGATTGAAGTCTTTCATGAGCATATCCCACAAGTCATTTTTTTCACTTGCTCAACCATGTCCCAACTCTTATAATTTAAGTCGATACATGATTTTAACAAGGACTAGGCTCGAGCTTTATAAGGATTATTGCCACCTATATCCAAACTACTTAGATTAAGGGAAACCTCTACATGAGAATCAGTGGCATAATGTTCATCACGACATGAACTTGCTGGCATGGATAATGGAATTTCACTCCTCGGCATCATTTTCTGCACATATATATTTATGTACTAGTCTAGATATTAATACAATAGTAAGGAAATAATATAAAACAATAATACAATTTACACATTTTCGATATATTCTAAAGTTTTGAAAATTCGACCATGTTATAAGTTTCATACTTCATCATTTCACATAAAGTTTTTACCGGCCATGTTTGTGTTGACAAATGCATTTAGGGTGTATGCCTTCTCTCCTAAGACGATAATATATATTAACTTTGTTATGCATATGTTTTCTTATGGTAGAGTCTGAACACATTATTATCCTCTTCAGCTCTATCCATAGGGAAAAGCTCTACTAACTGCATCGCATTACTTGGATTGTGTTTTATGAAAACCCTTTCAACTGATCCATCCCAACTTTGAGGTCGTGTTCATAGTATTTATTGAAATAAATATGGTTCGGGTATGTTCCGCCTGTGATCTCATAAGTAATTGCATTATTTGATTTTTTGAGATTCGCACCAATAAATTGATGAATTCTCTATAAAAGACATGTTGTGAAAGTCGTTGCATGTATATACAATATTTGGCATCCTGAAAAAATAATAATAATCTTGTAAACAAAAGGCATTATGAATATGTCATACAAAATAATTGAAACACGCTATTATACATAACTTTAAAATCAACATTTAAAAACAATAGACCATAGTAGCATTAAACATCAACTCCTCTAATGAGTCTAATAATTTCTTAAATCTAGGTTGTCATTCATAACAAACTAAATCTCGATAGGTGCCTATATGTAGTCTACCGATGTAGTCAAGCACTTAGGGGAATGGAAAACAACAGACCATAGATCATTATTAGGGCTCTTTGCATAAAACACTTGCTGTAAATTTTAGAATGCAAAAACAAATGACTCGTCATTCACATTATATTTACTCCTCAACTTGGCCAAATTAACCATCACCATGTGGGTGTCAAGGTCGATCATATAGGATTTTTGTCCTCCACTCTCACCCAATCATAGTAGAAGACAAATACACTAAAAGATACATAATCTAATATTATAATTTATCTTATAATCCCATAATAAGTCGTCTCATCTTCTAACAAGTTTTTATCTTTTGTGCTTGCCCTAAAATGAGTTAACGCTTTTATATGAAATGTCGCTACTTTGTTTCCCAGTGAGTTTTGCTCGTGTTCTTAAAGAGAACACAAAACTATTGACACGATATTGTCTAAACTCCTTGGCTACAAACTAGCCCCATTTTCTAGACGTCCAAACCTCGTCAATACTTCACCAGCTTCAATTACTGAAACCAAAAAAGTATTTGTATGGTGAATATGTTGCAAAGACAGTAAAAAAATTGAGGTATTATTGTAGTCACCTCGGAAGCTACCCAATGCCTAAATTCATTGTCGCGCTTGTGGAACATTTTTAAGAAATAAAATGTTGGAAAGGGTGTTACACAAAGTGGTCCTATATGAATGTGATTTTTGGGATAAAAATCAAACTTAAAGTGTAAAGGACATGAAATGGTAAATTTTGAAAGTGTATGTGACACCCCACTCAATTAAATACCGGGTGATCAGTCTTTTATTAAATTAAATTAGAATATTCCGTCGATTCATTCTTAGCATCACTGTCAAAAAATAACTTCCGTATTAATCACCTAATAGTTAATTAAGCTAGTGTCAAAACCTTCAATTTTAATTTAATAAAATCTATTTTAACAATGTAAACAATTGATCATGTAATCCATTCCACAATAATGAATAATAATTAAGTGACATCACAACTGAACTCAATGTAACTGTAATAAACTCTCTAGCTCAAATGTCTCGATACCATCATCCAAATAAAACCGATTATAATAATACCGACATAAGTAAATACAATGTCTGAGGTATAAATGGAATAGCTAGAATCCTGAGCGACATGCCCTAAATGAAATATATACTACAGATGTTTGAGTAAACAAAATGGAATCGTCTAATACAAAATCTGCAACTCCCATAGCATCCATAGCATGTCTAATATCCAACACTCTGCGCTGGGCGATCTCTATGGCTGGACACCAAATATAAAAGATATAGGAGAGAAGAGAATGAGCAAGAAAACGAGTCAGAGACCGATTGTAAAATATTTTTAAAATAGCAAGTGCTTAATAAGTGCAATGAAGAAATTATTATTTACATGTTAGCTTCTCGGGCTCTTGCTTGAGAATCTCACCTCTCATCTAGAGTGCACACCTAACGTACCTCACAATCCTCCAAGTTAAGGTTCCCAATTACTAGTTTGAAATAAGAGACATTATAATTCTAACTCATATCTTTTTCCTATATTTTCCACGAAATACGTATAATAATTATACATGTTCATTTCTCTTTAATATGCACTAGATTTTTCAAAGCTTTAAGATTAAGCATCCACTTACTTAATTCAATTCAGATTTCATTATTTTTTTTATATCTACTAATTTCACACAGTAGATTAAATCACAGTATAAAAAGGCTTGGGCTAAATGTGTATTAAAAAAATGTTTGAGGAACTTTTTGGTATTTGATCCATGTTCGTTCATATTACCTATAACAATTCAATCATGTCATTTGTAACCAAGATAATCATTAACGAAAGATAAAATAGGATATATATGGTATTAAAGTCTTTTACCAAACACCTACAATTATATTCTAGAAAAATATAAAGGATTTGTAAGGACACGAATTTCCAATTGAATCCTTTGTAGTTTTGGCTCAATTCCGGACAAAAACGTTTGAGTCATAGGATAGAGTATATTGATCCTCTTTCAAGCCTATGATGTCTTTGTTGAAGATGTAGCGGCCAAGAGTATAAAGTTTCATCATATTGCCGAGTATTAAAGTGCCTTGTTTCTACGTCATCAAACATGGTTCCATGCTCCCAATGTATGAATGCATTACATATATATATATAGGAGCTTGGAACGTTTTATAATGGGTGTACGTTTAATTAAAACTGTTGTTTATTTTTAGAAAGATTTTATTAAAACTTTAAAAGGAGTTTATAAAGTTTCTGGACCAAAAATAAAATTTTCAAACTTTCTGGAAGTTCGTTCGATATGTCGTTCGAATGAGTTTTTCGTTCGAACCAGATGTCGTTCGAACGAGTTTGCCAACGAGTTCCCATATTGGCTACTGGAACTTCGTTCGAAATGTCGTTCGAACGAGATTGATGTTCGAACGAGATTTCCAACGAGATTTCTAATGAGTTCACACTGGAACTTCGTTAGAAGCCTCGTTCGAACGAGATTTCGTTCGAATGAAAATGTCGTTCGAACGAGATTTCAGGCGGGAAAATTTTATGGCAATTTTTAGCAGTTTTTACCCATGTTTCCCACTTCCTTTCCCCACTAACTTTTGACAGAACTTAATAGTGAGGGAACCAACCTTTTAGATTTAACTTTTTCACATCCTACAACATCTAAGAGAGTGTTTGAGAGCAAAATTGTTTAAGGAAAGAGTTCATTGTTTTAAAGTGTCAATTTTTCAAGGAAAAATCATTATACACTTTAGTTTTCACCCATATTGTTTATCCAAGCTTCCATAGATATATTTGTACTTGCTTGGAGTTTTGGCACCGGTTTTTCATCTCGACCGTTTTGAAGAGACATTTGGGTTTGCTTCTACCTCCCATAAATAAGAAGAGGTTTTCGTTTATTACTTGGAGAAAGGCTCCTAGTTCGGGTGACGGTGACCATATAAAGTCCGATCGGTGGATTCCGAGACCGCGATGGAGCTCCGTGGTTATTCGCTAGGAAGAGGTTGATACAAGAAGATGCGTCGGGGCTTGAGAGGGATCGAGTCGAGTGTTTTAAGTCATCTTGCTTGTATTTATAAATTCCGTACTTAGTGGATTTGAGACTAGGGTCGTTCGAGGTTTTTTCCCGTTGTGGGTTTTTCCTCGTACATCACGGCGTAGTGATTTATTGTTTATTTTATCTTGTTATACTCACCTAGAACACATGCTTAGGTAATTCAAGATAAAATTTGGTTTTAATCACTACATGTTTAATTTGGTGCGAAATTAAATATTGGGTAATGTTTAGTTAATTTAATTCATGTCAATTATTTTAAATTGATAAAATTGGTTTGGCCTAACTTGGTAAAATTGTAAAATATGACTTAGGCAATTTTTCTAGGACTTGGATTAATTAATATGGTTTAAGTGAAATTAACATAAGTGTGTGTTTTAATCATATTTCACTCTGTTTAATTTTAATTTTGAAGTAAATTAAAATTGGGTGTTTTTGTGAACCATCATCTTACGCTTCCGCATATCTATTTCTAAAGGGAAATTAAGTATAAGAATTTTAAAATTGGGGGCCTTCGGGGCGTTTTCAGGATTAAATTGCACTCAATTCATTTAATATCCAGCAAAGAAGAGCAAATAATTTAATAGATCAGTTGAAATGTGATGGAGTTATTCTCACTAATCAAGAGTTAATTAAAAAATCACATCGTCTCTTTTTTCAAATATTTACTCTGACCTGGGTGTTTCTTCATATAGCAGCACCTTTTCAGTTGTTCCCAAGTTAGTTTCTTCTCCTAATAATGAATACCTCACTACTATAACTGATGAGGAGGAGATTAGGCACACTTTTTTTCCATGAATGCCAATCCAAAAAGCAGTTAAGATCAAGACATAAGTAATGTCGTCACACCCGACCCCAAAGAATGCCCCGAAAAGACCATCCTATAAGTGGACCCAAAGCCTCTTCAAATTCTCAAACTCCTGATCCAACATCCAAGTGGCCGACTTTAAAAGTCGATTATGAACATACCCCCATCAAACATCTGCATCCCAATCTTGTTATCAAGCAAGATCTTATAATCACTCTCTTTCACTAAATGAAGACCTCAGATGACGAGAACAATTTCATTATGTTTGTGGTCGTCTGGGGTGGCGCTGTCTTCGGACCCAATGTAGGTACATAGTTTCCAACCCCAATGGAGACAACACATTGACATGTGTTTTTAGTTGTTAAGAGACAAAACTTACTGGTTTTTAAGGTTATGGAATTTATAAATATGATGAGAGGGAATAAGAGTGAAGAAAGTTCATATGAGAGGTACCTGGAGTTGGGAAGTTCATATGAGAGGTACCTGGAGGAGGGAATGGTCACGAACATGAGATAGGGTGTATAGTAGGGAATGGGAATCGTAATGAGAGAGATTATGTATCTGAGATGTTTAGGAATGTCTCGTTTTTATATTTTCTCCTTTGAGTTCTTATAGATAAATGGCACGGTTGATATTCTACGGGGAAATGAGCTACATTAACATTAGAGTGGGTTATCAATGGCATTAATTACAATCCACGTGTCAATCCTCTGAGAGGAAGCACCAAAATTATATTTAGATATTAGATATTCATTGTGTAGAGCTCTGACAATCCTACTTTTAATGTTGTGGATGCCTTCTAACCGTTATTCTACATAAACCAGGTACCTTTAACAACCAAGTCATCCATATACAATCAATAAAATATGTGGCTTCATCCATATCCACTCTTACCCCCCCCCCCCCCCCCCCCAATATTTCTTAAACAATAAGAACTACATTAAAATCACCCATGATAATCCACGAATCTTGATTTACAGGCATGGAGCTAATTCCAGAGATCACATCTTGTCTCTCTATCATTACTTCCATAAAAACACCTTACAAAGAATTTTTGGTAGAACCTTTGACGCCAACTTGAATTAATAGCTTAGTGGCATTTACTAACTTCTACTACGTCAACAATCAATGTATTCCAAGGAATCCACACCCAAGTTGGATCGACAAAAATGGTATTGTAAATTGAACCCAACTCACCAAACACCCACACTTCACTTCTTCTAAATTCCTTAGTCTAACTTTAATTCCAATTAGATAGATCATATCAATTTCATTATCAAAGGATAAAATTTCGAACCTCAACTTATTTACGAGGGGCATTACAACCCCTAATATTTCAACTTTCTAATTTGAACATCTGGATTTAGATTTTCTTTTTTTCCTCCTTGACCCTGGATTCTTTTGACATCACAAATTATCTGGTATAACTTGACCAATCTCCAAATCTTCTAATGCAAACATTTTACATGCTTCACCTTCAAAATCTGCTATAAGATCCATATCTGGAACAACATCCTCACTCGTATGTTCTTCAAACTACAAAGCTTCAAAGTAATTAACATTAATTGATATTGGGTGTTGAACATCTTTTTTTTTCAATCAACGAATAAATAATTCTTTATACTATGACCCCTTCCTTTCTTTGATTGTTTTCCAACAGTTCGTTGATAATTAAAGCATCTCTAGCAGCACTGCCACTAACATTCTTAACAACTTTCTTTATTAATACCATGATAAGAACGTAACTTTAAGGCTTTGTAACAACAATTTGATTCTTTTGGGAGTTTCGTCGTCTTTCTTCTGGACCCATTTATTAATTTATTTATCCCATTGCTTGCAGATTTTATCATTATCCGCCAAAATTATGCATTTTTAACATTTATATAACATCAATTCATATTCTAGAACTTGTCTAATCATACCTCCATTTGGATCATCGATAGGAATAAAATCTACAATATCGCTCTCCACACCTATTTCAACACATATCCGCACAAACGCAACTCTTTCCCTCAATGTTGTTATCCTGTTTGTAAAGGGAGGTCTACTAATCATACTAGTTATCATGATAAACATATTAGGAGACCATAAATGGAGTTTAAGTCCTTAAAAATGAACCCAAATCGGGCTTTTTTCTAGTTCTTATTTTTCTAAACTAACCTCAGGATCCCACGATTTAATAATGAGCATCTTGTTATCAAAAGTTTAAGGACCAAGATACAAAACCTTTTTCGGTGTTTCATAAAAATCAAATGAAATTATGAATGCCCTCGTCTTAAAGAGAAAAAACTCTAACCCCCCAAAATGTCCCCACTTCCTTTGAGAAAATCCCTTCATAGCTCCATAAGATATTCTTGATCCAAGAATATATGTCACGGTAACATTTCTCTAATGACAAAGTTCATCTTGGACTTCTTTGATACAAAACATAACACATGATCTCCCTTTGTTAGATTTATCCGTAGGACCAGTTGTAACTTGCTACCTGCACGCATATCTCGATTAGGATCCAGAATTTGAGCCCATTTTAGATAATTCTAAATTATTACTGCACCAAAATAGGCAGATGGTCACACTTTTGGCCCGTGAATTAGGCTTATGGGTCACGATATAGACTATGACCATATTGAGGATGATAAAATTATGGATCATGATCCAAAATCGTGAAACCAAATGGGGGTCACGGTCCAATCGATGACATTAATGTTACATGGTTAGTCACGGTCCAAAACCATGACCCACTGGTCACAGTCCAAACCGTGACTCCGGTGTGACCGTTCAAAATTGTGACACTAGGGATCACAGTCCAAAATTGTGACACTAGGGATCACAGTCCAAAATTATGAACCCTAGTGTGATAATTTAAAACTATAAAATATGCCTCCCTTCACATCAACATCATTGATCTCCTCGACCACGTGGTTTTTACATCAACATCATTTCTTTTATGCTTCTGGGCCAAAATTGTGGGGTGTTTCCAACTTTTGATCAGCCTTTGTTTACTTTTCTTCAATTTCCAAACCAGAAAGTCTTGGTGGAAGGGGCCTCATCTCGGTGCCTTCTGGTAGAAAATTGCTTCGTATTAACCTGAATTTGTGACTCTGGGGCAGAAATCTTCGGTGACTATTATAAAAAAAATTATTGTTTTTCTTAAGCCTAGTTGCTTCAGTGTCCTCTCCACAAATAGGACAACCCAAGTAACCATGTACATTGCACCTAAATAAGGTCCCATAAGCATGGAAATCATGAATTGCACATATAAACATAGCTCTCAAAGTGAATTCCTCATGTTTGTATGAGTCGAACTCTCTCACACCTTCAACCCTTAACTCATTCAATTCATTTACTAGTGGCAATAAGAAAACATCAATGTCACTACTCGGTGCATTTGGACCTGGTATCAATAATGACAAAATTGAGAACTCCTTTCTCATACACAACGAAGGGGGAAAATTTAAAGGCGCAGCAAACAACGTCTGTATAATCTTATCTGTGCTCAATTTGCTAAATGATTTAAACCCATCGGTTGATATTCCGAGGTGAGCATTGTGCATTTCTTTAGCAAAGTTTGGGTATTGCTGATTTGCACAGATGAATCAATCGAATGTCTTATGAGATTCTCACCCACCTACGCTCGACCATGTGAAGTCATTGCCTCTCCTATCCAAGGCATAGTGTAAAGTCTCTTCAATCGAGGACCTGGGGTGAATTACTTCAACACCTTCTTAGGTATTTACGTATATACTTTCAAAAAATGTTTATTGCGTATTATTATTTTTAATTCATATCTAGGTCCTTACATACAGGATAAGCCTATTTGTCCTTGAGCTCCTTATAGTATAAAACCCAGTCATACTTGCAACAATGAATTGATTTGTATTTCGTACCCAAACCTTTCAAATTATGCTTCATGATAGGATAATTGACTAGCAGTGTATTTATTTTCAGGAGCAAATCTTTTCCCTAAAGGAGGATTGCTATCACACTTATCCCCGATAAGGAAAATTGGCTCTTTAAGTTGTACAACCCAACTATGGCATATAACATTGTATGGTTGGGTTGGAGTTGTAGATAGGAACTCCCTCCTTGGTAAACTCACAAAGACCTGGCGAGGGGGTCCACCACGAGTGACCCCATCGCCACTAGTGTTAACAAAAAGTGTGTGAAGGGCGAGAACGTCCACCATGAGTGGACCACTCCCCAAGTTCAATACCATACTGCACAAGAGGCAAGGGGGTTCACCTTGGGTGACTCACTACCCAAGAGAAATACTATATAATATGCATAGGGTGATGGGGTCCATAATGAGTGGCCCCACTCCCCAAGGTTAAAATTACATCAAATGTATTAGGGCGAGGGGGTCAACCCCGAGTGGCCCCATCACCAAGTTATTACTCAAAAAAGGTAATTGGGCAAAGGGATCCACCACGAGTGGCCCTATCCCCAAGTTGTTACTCAAAAAAGATATTTGGGCGAGGGGATCTACAACGAGTGGCCCCATACCCAAATTATTACACATAAAATATATTAGGGCGATGGGGACAACCACGAGTGGCCACGTCCTCAAATGTTCGGGAATGTGTTAGGGCGATGGGGTCCACCATGAGTGGCTCTATCATCAAATTGTTACCAAAAACAAATAAATTACTAATGTTACTTTCTTACACAGGTAGCCTTAGTTGAGCAAGAAGGGCTCAAGCAGGCCAGTTGGGATCTCTTAAGTTGCGGCTGAGAGACAAATTTTGTTGAGAATACTAGTAGAGAGGCTTTATGGGTCATTCAATCACTCACATAGCCCGCACTTAGAATAAATAAGTGAGTATCCAAGAGGTGGCTCACAGAAGTATGACCTTTGGGGAGTGGCCCTCAAGGACACTCATAAGTTTTTTACAAACTTTTGTACAACAAGTTACCGTTTGAAAATATATTTACCGAATCATATATTTTGGCACTATTAGCCGACGTATTTTCTTTTTAACTTTGGTAGGTATCAGATCTCATCTGTTTGAGGGGACAGGCGACTAACAGCTAGATAGGGATAAAAGATACATTGCAGACCTTGTACCTAAGTTCCCTCTCATTTTTTATGCCCAAAATGCCAAGTCAACCTTATTATATACCTATAAATAGGACCCTTCGGTGAGGTCAAGATCAGACAGAAAACTCAAGTTTGCACCATTACTCTACCAAAATTGCACCTAAAATAGTATTATCTCCCTGCTTTCTCTCTCTCTAAGTGTCTCTCTTCACTCCCTTTTACATCCATTATTCTCAGGAGACCTCTCTCACTCAGACATCATTATTATTTATAAAACTTGATATTCTTCACTCTCTTTTTAGGAACAATGTCATAGTCATTACTCCATTACTACCAGAAGTGGAAGGTTTTCTCCCATAGTTTCTCTTGAGACCTTGAAGATAGCATATGTGGAAGTGGGTTATACCTCACTTTTCTTCATAAATCCTAGTACAACCACCCTCCTACATTTGGCGACTTCGCTGGGGAGGTATTCTCATTGCCATGGATAAAAAAGGACAAAATATTTCAAAGAAGGTGGTGTTTGAATACCCTCGAGTAGGTAATGGAGTTTAGAGAGACCAGACAACCCAAGAGGAGGTTGTAGTGACTGGAGTGAGAGCACCTGCTCCTCAGGGAGGGCAAGACGGTGTAGCAGCAACAACTCCACTGACGAGGGTCAGGTTAATGAGTATGTTTTTGAGTTTTTAAAACAGAACAATATTGACCTAGCAAGTTTGAGCCAAACTTGCATGATGCCTGCAGTGGGCCCTGTTGGAGGGGCAACAACAACAACGACCGTAGAGGTGGCTCCGCCTCGAAAGGTGGTAGTAGAGCAGATAGGAATACCAGCAAGTTCACTAGCGACAAAGAAAACTAGCTTGGAATATTACCCTCCAAATTTGTTTCTATGGAAGAAGTGAAGAAGCTTCTCTATTCTCAAGGGAATCCTGATTCGTATCGAATATTGCACTTTATACCCTTTTAACTTGTGCACTTTAGCCCCCTCGGGTACTTTAATACCTATAATTATGCTCGATAATCAGACAACCTCCGTTTTATATGCTAACATGTTATTTGAGGTATAATTGAGTTGTTATGGGTATTAAAGTGCTTAGTGTGAAGTTTGGGTGCGTTCCGGTAATGTTCCGTCGTGATTCGCACGTTCAGGAGAATTTTCGTAATTTCACACTTCAGGATTTTTGCTCGAAGTATTCATGAAAGTTGTAGCCCTCGGGCCAATCTTAACGTGACCGCGAACGGTGCTTGAATCGGAGTCCGAACGAAGGAAACACAGACCTTTAATCGGGGAAGAAATATAAGACTCTATTTATTATTATTTTATTAATATATTAACAATCTATTTAATTCCATCTATGTCCTTTTCTCTCTCATTTTGCAGGAGCTTCCATGGGCGATTTGGTCAAGCTCGGGTTTGTGCTCGGGTTTTGGGTTCGTCCTAAATTGAGGCTTTTCGTCCGAAATTGAAGCTTGAGTTGCGTACAGAACTAATTGTGGGTCAGTTGGCTCGGGTTTTTAGAGTACCCACTTTGGCATTTCCATGGCTTTGGCCATTAATGGAGCTCAAAATGGGTCTTGTGATGATATGGATTTTGTGTTAGTTTTTTACCATTCATGGAGGTCTCGGCAAGAGCAAAAATGGTGTGTGGGGTTATGGAATTGCAGGTCTCGGGTTTTGGCACACTCCGCAGCAGCCATGGAGTTGGTGGTCTTGACTGTGCGAAGTGGACTGCTGTGGAGAATTCGTGGAGGGTTGGTGCTGCGCAACTGGTCGACCGACCATAATCCGGCGATCGATCAAGTAATCTGATTTTGTCGTGGGACTCAACCAGTGCTGCTTTCCCATTTTCAGCGGTCGACCTTCCACTACCCGCGGTCGACCGGGACCCTGTTTTCCACTACCCTCTTTGCTGTTACTTGTTTTTTTTTCTTTTTCATTTTTATTTCTTTACTTAATTAGGAGACTATTCCTTTTTATTTTCTTGTTTCTTTTTCTTTCCTTTCTTTTTCTTTCCTTTCTTTTTTCCAACTTACTATAAATACACCCTTCGGTGTATTTTTATAAGGAACACATAATATCTAGGTTTGTCTCTCTCTCTCTCAAACCATAAACACATCTCACTCTTGATTTAATTAATTGACGAAACGAGACGTAGTCTTAACAATTCGAGAACCCATGTAACCATTTTATACTAATTAACTCGGGGTGAGGGATACTTGACGTAACCTATAGTTTATATTCCCTTTGTTAATTTAGTTTAAATACACTCATGCCTAGTTCATCTTTTATTTCTTTTTAGTTAACAAAATATCTTTTACACTTTTATTTAGAAGTATTAAATCGAGTAAAAATTATCAACTCGTCTCTGTGGATATTCGATACCCGGACTTGGCCGCTATACTCCCTTAAAAGAGTGTAGTTATAAGTTTAGGTTTTTGTATTAAGGAGGTGAAACGAAAACAAAGATTATCGTCTTGACACGCGCTACTTTTCGCCCTTAATAAAATCCCCTCACATATATGAGGATTTGCAGAATCCCTGCCCAGAAAGCATCAATGAGAAGTCATACACAGAGGGGTACATACCTCCTAAGTTCATTAAGTTCAATGGCAAGGGTGAGGACCCCAGAGAGCATGTGAAAAGGTTCATGGAGTACTTAGGTGTGCAAGGAAACGATAAGGAGTTAAGTTGCAGGAGTTCTTTAAGACACTCACAGGAACGTAATACACGTAGTATTGCCACCTGACACCGAACAACATCCCAACCTGGGAAGAGATACATAAGAAGTTCCTCCATAAATTTTTCTTGGCGGAATATGAGTTCACGTTGAGTCACCTTGCACAAGAGGTACAAAAACGTGATGAAGAATTGATGCAGTAGATCAAACGTTTTCAAGAGAGGGATTTGGACTCCCATCAAGATGTAGTAAAATCAAGGCTACTACCGATATGTGTTAAGGGACAGCTAGAGGAGTATTAAATCCACCTAGTCAATTAGACCGGAGATAGAACTTTCAGAGAATTCACACGATCAGCTAGTAATATTACGATGATTATCAAGCCCCGATCACAAGGTTAGAGGACACAAGTGCCCTTCACAGCAGGAAGATTCCATGTCTCTAGACGACAAGTCATCAATATTGTGAAAGGAAACTCAAAAGGGAATAAGGGAGGCCAAGGATACAAAGGTGACAGTCCAACGGGCAAAAGGAAGTTTGGAGATGGCATTCCACCACCCCTTCCTTGCAGTGTGGCAGAAACCATGGATTTCACACCTTAGTATGAGAAGGGATAGCAGGTCCCCCTCCTCTGGTGGGAAAATATCATTAGCAGCAGATAAGGCAGACGTAAAATTTTGCGATCTCCACCAAAGGGTCCAGCATGCGACCAAAGATTACTTTTATTTTCGGAGGATCATTGGCGAGTAGGTGGCCAGTGGAACCTTACAAATACCCCATGTGGATGTTAATGAGAGCCCATTGTCAGCCCATTATTACGGTTCGACCAACATAGTGGTGGCATATGATGAGGAGGGAACTCAAGAGTCTGGATAGTGGTGGAGCAATGAGAAGATGTTTGAAGAGGCCTAGATAGAAAAAAAAAAGAACATGAGTGGGGAGAGAAGGTGAGCCCCTCACAGGGAAGAGCATATGTGGTCCTTACCCTAGACAAGGTAGGGACATCTGAGGCAGAGTATGTATGCAATGCGCAGACATATGAAGTAGAGCTGGACTCAGAATGTGCAGCCATAGTAAGAAGTTCGAAGTTCAAGTGGTTCTTTGACCAAATTGGAGTAAAACGTGATACCCGTGTGGTCATTACAAATCCTAGAGTCAGTCCAACAGCAAGGGAATCCCTCTCTAAATTGTTAAGGGCCCATTGGAAAGTTCATAAAGAGGTACATTGATAAGCACCCAAAAGTGTTAATTTAAGCCACGAATATGTGCATTTTAGTCACTCGTTTTAATTAAAAATGGCCTTATGTTCGTATTTATTTATTTCTCAGGTCGAAACGCAGTTGCGGTACAAAAATTGTTAAATCCAGTCAATTGCGACAAATAAGCCGTTAAAAGGGTTCAACGAAGAAATCAAAGAGATCGCGAAGTCAGAGTCCCATTGAGCTTGCCCAGAAGAGTTTCGATGTCCCGAACTAAGCCTAAGCCTACACCCAGCCCAGTCCATACCCAGAGCCTCATGTGTGTTTAGTTGTGTTTTTATTATTTTTTTTATTATTATTATTTTTATTTTGAGTCGTTTTTATTTTTAGGGTTTATTTTAGATTTATTTAAAATTTTCTAGAATTTATTTTCTACTTTTATAATTCTTTATTCTGATTTTTAATTTTTATTAGCTTTTAATTTTTAATCTTTATTTTATTTTATTTTTCTTAGGATTAGTTTTTAGAAATTTATTTTTATAAGATTTTATTTTTCTTTATTTTTTAGTTTTATTTTATTTAGTTAGGATTTTTAGTTTTTTTTAGTTTTTATAGAGTTTTATTTTTTATTTTTATTCTTTTTATTTTTGTGTCTTTTATTTATAGATTAGGATTTTATATATTTTTAATAGATTTTAATTTTTTATTTTATTAGTTTTATTTTTTTTTAGTTAGTTTTGGTTTATTTTTTTAGGTGTCACAGTTAAACACTCACACACATAACCAATACACCCTTACACACCCAATACCAGAACTCGAGTTCAACCCCAATACCCACGAAACCCATAAGATTCCATATCCTCAGCCAAACCCACTTGTCAACAAACCCACCTAAATAGGAACTTTATCTCCCATTTTTCAAATAAACTCACGTGCAAAGCCCTGTTAAACCTTGACTTGGCCAAGATAAAAATCAAATCCCAAGATATCTCATCAACAAGAACAACAATCCCTCGGTTATTTAAAGGAAGAAAACTCTCATATCTGCGCACAGAAAAAGAAGACGAGAGATATAAAATCAATCCAACTTCCAAGGTGAAACAATTGACGTGAACACTTGCAATTCAATTTTTTTTATTAAAATATTTTTTTATTAAAATATATATATATATATATATATATATATATATATATATATATATATATATATATATATATATATATATATATATATATATATATATATATATATTTTAAACAACTTCAAGGAAAAATTAACTAATAACTGCTAAAACTATGAAATGACTAAATAACGAAAAATAATGTGCAATCGAGTGTGAAAAATATGAGAATGTCAAGAGATGGGATTACACCGCATTATCAATTATTTTAATTTCTCAACTTATTAATTTGAAATATTTTGAGAATGTCTTCATCCAGACCGAACCAATCTCATCTTAAATATAAGAACTATGAAAGCACGGGGTGGCACAAAAATCGAGTGATGAGAATCACCCCCAAACAAGACTGAAGTGTCAGTCTTGTTAGATAAAGGCTCAAATGGTCAATGCACTTGTATGGTAAAGTGCATCACACGATGAAAAGCATCGGTGGACCATGGGTGGGTGGGTATCAGGGTAAGGGTGAGAAAGGCAGGGGAGAATAAGCATCGATCACGGGCCTTATTGAGCCAAAAGGTGAGGGCAACAAGGGCCCTATAAGAATGGTTATCTATTTGGTGGGGCTGGAAGGGTTTGACAATAGTGATGGGGTGGGCCTCATAGAAGGTGCATGACCGTTTTATAAATGGACGATAATAATGGTCGCATCGTGACACGCCAGAGAGCGGTAGATGGAAAAAACCAACACCACAAGGAAGTGGTGTGCATAGAGTAACAAGCTCAGTGTCACGTAGAGGGGAGTCGCAGAAATAATCACATGGATGGTGGGGTTGATAAACATGCATAAATGGGATCATGGAGTACTAGGGCGGAGGGTGGGTGTAGTTGAGGACCTAAATGCTTAGATGTGAACAGGGAACGTATAATAGCAAGGTCCAAATCAAGTGGTGGGGTGGTAGGGACAGTATCTAGGTCGGGTGGGACAAAGGGTAGGGGAAGATGATATAACTTATGAGTGGGAGAGACACACTCCTCACGAGGCACGGAATGATCATCAAGGGAACTCGTAGGAGGAGGTGTGAAAGTAAACGATGGAGTGATAAACTTATCTACCAATGTGTCACCATCAGTGGTGGTGGAAAAATCAAACGAGTTATCCAAAGCCGAGATAGAAAAATCAACATGAATATATGACTCAATGGGAGCCAAACATGGTGGGATCGGATCAATATCTAGAGAGGTAGAAACCATCTCAAATTCAATCGCAGTACAGTCGAAAGCACTCGCAGTCGGATCTAACCTATAAAGAATTTGTTCCTCAGGAACACACAGGAAAGGATTACAAGGTGTAGGCTCAGTCATAATTATGGATTCGATGGAAGGGGAAAGGAGAACCTCATATGGCGCAATAGGATCAGTCTCACAGTCAGTGGATAGGTCAACATAATTGTCAACTTGGAGCCCGAACCACGGAGTGGTCTCAATGTCGAGATTCTCGGGATAATAGGGTTGGTCACACTCAAAATCAGTGGCATAAGACGACACATCATCGTCCCACATGGGTGAAACAATGGGTTGACTTGAGGTGAAATCCGACTCATTCGCACACTCAAAACCATTTAATCGTTGTTCAATCCTTTGAAGGGATTCAGTTTTATATTGAAGAGTGTGCGCGAACTTTTGCAAGAGGCGTTCGAGAGCGGATGTGCAAGGTGGTGGTGGAGTGGTAGTGGGTGGCGATGGTGATTGAGGTGGACACAACTCGCTAGAAACACTAGGATGTGGAGAATGTTCATATGAAGTATGGGGAATGGGGTAAAGTTGGCCATACACGGGAGAAGCCTCTCCGTGAGAGACAAAAGGTTTATCAGCACAAGGAGCATACTAAGGGGACTGGTAGGTATAAGGTGCACGAGGTGGCGATGACGACTGTTGGAAACCGTAAGGATCCACAACCCAGATGGGGCGTGAGGCCCGCAAGGAAGTGGGGCTTAACCACTTATGTTTCGCCGATGATGTGATAATTCTATGTGGGGGGGACATTCCATCCTGCACCATTGTGAAGAAGGCGGTTGATGATTTCTGCAGCATTGCGGGCCTCACGCCCCATCTGGGTAAGAGTAGCTTTTATAGCACGGGTGTGGAGGAGGATCGGATCGTGCAGATCGGGGATATTCTTGGTTTTGGCCACAGTAACCCCCCTTTCTTGTACCTCGGGGTTCCTCTCATCACCACAAGACTCAAGAAGGAGGATTGTAGTAGGCTTATCGACAGGATCACTGGGAGGATTAAGTGTTGGACTAACAAGCTCCTTAGCTACGTCGGTAGATTGCAGCTTATTAAGTCTGTCTTGTTCGGGATCCAGGTATATTGGTCTAGTCTGTTCATTTTTCCTAAGGGGGTTATTCTTAAGATTGAGCAGCTGATGAGGGATTTCCTATGGACGGGTTCCGATCTAAAACATTCGGGGGCTAAGGTGGCTTGGAATGATCTTTGTAATAGCTTTGAGAGTGGCGGACTGGGTATCAAAAGCATCGAGAGGTGGAATGAGGCGGCCATCATGAAGATGCTTTGGAATCTCTGTAGCAAGAAGGACTGCCTTTGGGTCAAGTGGTGCAACGTGTATAAGTTGAAGAGAAGAAGTTTTTGGGCTATTAATTTAGCCAGCGATTCGTCTTGGAGCTGGAGGAAGATGATGCAGTTGAGACATCGGATCAGACCTCTCATCAGATGGAGTATCGGTAACGCCAGGGATACCTTTTTCTGGCACGATAACTGGCATCCTCTGGGGGCCCTTCATCCTTTGTTTGGGGACCATGTTATCTATGACGCTGCTAGTAACCATAAGGCTATGGTTGCTAATTACATTGTCGAGGACAGATGGAGATGGCCAACGGTGGTTACCTGGGAGCTCCTGGATATTAGGAATGCGGCGTTGCCCGGCATTAGGCATGATACTGGTGATGAGGTGGTCTGGATCCCCAACCAGAAGGATTTTTCTATCAGATCAGCCTATGAGGAGATAACCCCCACCCTCCCACCTGCTCCCTGGCATAATATTGTGTGGAATAAGACTAATATTCCTAAATGCGCTTTTGTCCTTTGGATGATTTGTAAGGATGCTATACACACTAAGGACAAGCTCTATAACTGGGGCATCTCGGATGATAACGTGTGTTGCAGCTGCTCCAATGGGATCGAGTCCATACCTCACGTGTTCAATGCGTGTCCAGTTGCTAAGGAGGTTTGGGAGGAGGTGAGAACCAGGAATCAGGAATACAGAGAGGCATTGGATTGGGATGGCGAGATGGCTCATGCTATTTCTTGTTATTGTGGGACTAGTTTTTATAATCGTATAAGGAATATTTCTTTCTCTTCTACTGTGTACTGCCTTTGGATGGAGCGTAACGCTAGACATTTTAAGCGGGTGGCCAAAAGCAAGGATGTCATTGTCAGAGATATCGAGGTTATGATTAGAGCGAGAGTCGCAATGTGGAGCAGGGGGACGAGGAGATTTGAGAACTGGATGGCATGCATGAACTGGGGTATCCCGGAGAGTGCTCTTGATTAGGGGACTGCGGGGTGTGGGGCTTCTCGCACTTTTTTTCAGTTGTTTTGTTTTTCTCCCCTTTGGGGTATACCCCTAGGGGAGGTGCTGGGTTTCATCCCCATGTGTACTTGTTGTAGTTGCAATTGTTGATATATATACATAATTTTTCCCAAAAAAAAGACCTGAATTAATGAATGAAGGTTCGATTCGGGCTTATCGTCAAACAAGCTTCGAGAGAATGGGAAATGGCCAAAGTATTCCCGTAAAGGACGTTCTTCGGCCATGACAAGAGGAATATTTTTTTTATTTTTTAAATATTTTTAAAAAGAAAAGAAAATCTTTTTGTGATTTTTGAAAATAAGGAAAGGGAATTCTTTTTGGCATTTTGAAATAGGGAAAAAAAGAAAATCTTTTTGGGATTTTTTGAATATATTTTTAAAAATAAGGAAAATATTTTGGGGATTTCTTGAAGATTGAAGCCCGTGAAGATTTGTGATTTGTGATTTTTATTTTTCATTTTTTATTTTTAGTGTAGTTATTCCTTCCCCTCCCTCCTTAGATTAGTTGTTTAGGATTATTGAGGCCTTGCAATTAATTTGGGTTCACTTTGACACCATTTTATTTTTTTGTAATAATTATTCAAACCTTGAAAAAAACGAAAGGGAAACCGGACAAGGTAGAGAGAGGGCGTCCAAAGGCGAGGATTTTTTAAGCCTCTCTACTTTGGGTCGGTAGGACTCTCGGGGATGACTGAAGTAGGCGTACTTCCCCCCGGTCGACTCAACTCGGTCTGCACCCCACGCGTGTAAAAATCGTGGGAGGTAAACTCTTTATCACTCGCAAATCTCCTACAAGCGAGTCAATTTTTGTGTGCTACTTGTTCCTATGTGATTTTTAATTCTCTATCGCACTTAAATTGGATGGTTTGATGAATAATTTACCTAAGACCTATACCCGGTCATTGCAACGAGTTGGGATTTCATCACCCACTCAATCACATCTCCATTTGCTTATTACCCGTTCTCTCACTTAAATTAAAATCAATCAACTAGAAAGCCAATTAGGAACGGTGTTCATTATGACCCTTTCAAAATGAGACCCTCGTAGGATACTCTAGTGAGTCCTTTCCACCCCTGCAAATCTTCATTCAACTATCTTAAGATTTTTTATGTAGGGAAACTGGGTTTTAAGTGAGGCCGCCCAGTAAAACGGGTTTGTACTTTCCCAAGCATGGTACCAGATAGTTGTTTGTTTTAGTAGCTAGTGTGATGAACCTTAACTAGTAAGCCTCTTGTCTCTCGTGAAGAACATAGGAGCACACTTTTACCAGCGAGGCCTAAGATTTCGGGTTTTTCGCACCCGCGAACTAATTAAAATTTGACTACCCACTCACTTAACTTGAAGATAATAATTTGTTTATGTGCTCATTCGGACTTGTTCCCTTTGTGTGCGTGTCTAAATTGTTCCTTTAGGTTGTCAACCTTTCACTCCATCTGTGAGTTTTTCCCACGTCAGTCCATCGCCCCTTTTTCTCGCTTTTTCTGAATTATTTTTTTCAAAAATCAAAATACAAAAATATTTTCCATTTTTTCAACCTCTCTCCAAACACCACAAATATTTTTCATTTTTCCTTCCAGGATTTCAAAAATCCAAAAATATTTTTCATTCTTTCTTTCTCAAAATACCCAAAAATATTTTTTTCTTGTTTTTATGCCAAATTGGCACCGCATTGATCATCGATTAACACGTTCTCCCAGTGCTCCATCTCTAAATTCCCTCTTAGGTGATCGTGCTCTTCTCATTGATTTTCCTCCTTATTTCCCCGATCCGTTTTCCTCTTCATTGGATACGCTTAGTTCTCCCACTTCCCCTGGTCTGTTACCCCACCCATAATAGCCGACGAATGCGTTTTAAGGGACTACTTTGCCTCGATTATGTCCACTCCACCTTTATGTATCGTCCTTCCACCCACTCCGTCCGTGCAATTTGAAATTCGCCCTGCGACTATTTCTATGTTTTCCAGTATTCATGGCCTTGAACGCGAGTCTCCTTATACTCACTTGCGGAAATTTCTCATTGTGTGCGGTACTTTTAAAAATCAAAACTTAGATGAAGAGAATGTTTGTGTTCGGTTGTTTCCCTTTTCTCTCCACGATAATGCATCCATATGGCTCCATTCCTTGCCCCCGTATTCTACCCAAACTTGGGAAAAACTTGTCAAGAAATTCATGTCTAAGTTCTATCGCATGATCAAAATAAATTAAATGCGCCAAGCTATTCAGGATTTTAGATAAAAGCCTACTGAATAGTTTTGTGACGCATGGGGCCATTTTCAAGACTATATTAATAGTTGCCCACATCACGGTCTCGAGAAAAGTCACTGATTCCATAGTTTTTACAATGGTCTTATCCCTTCTTCTCACACCATGATTGAATCCATGCATAAAGGGAAGTTCATGCATTTAACTCCCACTGTCGCCTATAATTTTCTCCTTGAATTAGGTGATGATTCTCCTCCACGTGTAGGGAACACTTCTGAGGTAAAAAATGATCCTGATTTTAAAACTTTGCTACACAGCTTACACTCATTGACTAAAATCGTTGACGCTCTCAGTTGTACTATGCAACAAAATGTTTCACTTTCTAAACAAGCAATGAGTGTTAACGATTCTAGTCCTTCTTCTTGCAGTGTCTGCTTAAGTCAAGATCATTTAGCTCATTTGTTTCGCCTCCTGCAAGATGATACCGAACCCACTATGGCCTAAGCCTGTGCTTTTGATACCACTAGGAAACCTATTCCCCCGTCGTTCAGTTATAATCTTAATAATATGAATCACCCCTATTCTCTTATAAGTACGACCAAAACTCCGCTCCTTCCCAACTACAACAACATGTTGGTGGTCCCCCTGGGTTTCCATATAACCCACAAAGGCAACCTCGACCTCTTGTCCTGCATCAGTTTGCTTCTTACCATCAACCGCACTTTCCATATTCCTTGGTCCCCCACGGCGGACATTTAAACAACAATAATCAGCTTGTTCATGTTCCCCCTCCTTCATATGAGTATTCACAACCGTTCAATTCTCAGCGCGAGTTGGTACCCCAACCTTCTTATGCCCTTCCGCCCAATTCATCCACCTCTTCTCTCGAGAATATCCTCACTCAGTTTATGACCACTCAGAGTCAAGCCCTCCAACGACTTGAGCAGCGTTTCAACCAATTCGAGTCTGAGCGAGAGAAAGGTCATTTCACCAATCAACCCATTGCTAACCTTAAGGGGAATGGCAAAGAGTCAGCCTATGAGGTTGGTTCCACTTCCAATCCACCCAATTACCAAGCGGATATGAAAGAGGTGTCTACTCTTCGCTTGGGGAAACAAGTTGATAATGGTGTTCATGCTCCTAGTGATGTAACAACCCCACCTACTCCATCTTTAGAGTCTATCCCTAAGATTACCCCACCATCTACATCCACATCTCACACTAAGTCCAAGCCTCCTGATCCCACCTATGTGCCCAAAGCACCCTTCCCTCATCGGTTGGCTCCCACTAAGAAAGCCCAGCAATTTGGTGAGATTAAGAAATTCTTTCAGAATGTTCACATTAACATTCCCTTCCTCGCCATGATTCAACAAGTCCCTTCGTATGCCAAATTTTTAAAGGACTTGTGCATTGTTAAGTGTAGGGACAATGTTCCTCGTGATGCTTTCCTCACTAAAAAAGCTACATCCCTTCTCCATAATGACGATGTTGTGAATTACAAAGACCCTGGTCTTCCAACTGTCTCTTACATGTTAGGAGATAAGTTCACTACTAGTGATTTACTTAATCTTGGGGCTAGTGTTAATTTGTTACCTTACTCCCTCTACTTTGAGTTAGGTTTACAAAACATGAAACCTACACGAGTTACTTTTCAACCTGTTAATCGTTCCGTGAAAGTACCTAAAGGAATCGTTGAAGATGTTTTGGTGATATTTTCAAACTTTTACTGTCCTATGGATTTTATCATCTTAGACACTCCTGCGCCTGACCCCACTAATACTCCTATCATATTAGGTCGCCCCTTTTTGGCCACTGCCAATGCCATCATCAATTGTTGTAATGGATCCATGAATCTCTCTTTTGGCAACATGACTGTCGAGGTCAATATCTTCCACCTTATACAACAATAGGCTGATGTCGATTCTATTGATGAGGTGCATATGATTGACTCCTTATTTAACGAAATATTGAACCAAACTTACCCCGCCGATCCTCTCCAACAATGTTTGGCTCATTTTGGCTCCGACTTTGACATTGATTCCTCAATCTCTGAACTAAATGCCATGTTAGATTCCACTCCCCTGATGGACACTTCCTCTTGGGATCCTCCCTTCAAGACCCTCTTTGTTGATACTCTTCACTCTATGGATCACCCTATTCCACCTTCTGAATTCCCTGCCATATCAGATTCCTCCACTTTATGCACTGATAACTCTCTGGACTCTGTTTCTACGTCTGAGTCTGATGTCACTCTTGCGCCACCTACTAGTTTGTATCTTAATCCATTACCTCCCAAGTTGAAATATACTTTCTTAGGCCCCAACAACCATCACCTTGTCATCATTGTTTCCGACTTGACCCCTGCGCAAGAAGAGAAATTAGTCCACACTCTTACTCAGCATAGCACTGCTATTGGTTGGACCGTTTCAGACATTCATGATGTGAACCCCAATGTTTGTAGTCATCGCATTCATTTGGAGGAGAACGCCAAGACATCTCGTGAATCCCAACGTCGACTCAACCCTGCTATGAAAGAAGTTGTGTGCGCTGAGATTTTAAAATTGCTCGATGCCGGTATTATCTACCCTATATCGGATAGTCAGTGGGTCAGTCCCATTCTTGTCGTACCGAAAAAGTCTGGTGTCACCGTCGTCAAAAATAGTGACAATGATCTTGTGCCCACCCGTATGCAAATGGGCTGGCGTATTTGTATTGACTATCGAAAGCTAAAAGTTGTCACTCGTAAGGACCATTTTCCTCTTCCCTATATCGACCAAATTCTTGAACGTTTAGCTGTCCATGCGTATTACTGCTTCCTTGGCGGCTATTCAGGATACAACCAAATTCTTATTGCCCCTGAAGACCAAGAGAAAACTACCTTCACATGTCCCTTCGGCACTTTTGCCTACTCTCTCATTCCCTTTTGCCTATGCAATGCACCCGCGACTTTTCAACGGTGTATGATTAGCATTTTTAGTGACATGGTAGAATGATTTCTCTAAATCTTTATGGATGATTTTTCTATGTTTGGTTATTCCTTCGAGCAATGCCTTTCTCACCTCACTATGGTCCTCAAACGTTCTTAAGAAAAGAAATTGGTCCTCAATTGAGAAAAATGCCACTTCATGGTCAAAAAGGGAATTGTTCTAGGTCACGTAGTCTCTCGTGATGGTATTGAAGTAGATAAAGCAAAAGTCGACGTAATTTCCTCGCTTCACATTCCTAAGTCTGTTAAGGACATTCGCTCCTTCTTAGGACATGCAGGCTTCTACCGTCATTTCATCAAGTAATTTTCTAAACTCGCTTGACCTTTAACAACCCTTTTATCCAAAGATGTTCCCTTTGTCTTTGACGACACGTGTGTCGATTATTTTGAGCACCTTAAGGCTGAGCTCACTTCTGCTCCTTCCATTCAGCCTCCTAATTGGTCTTTACCTTTTGAGCTCATGTGTGAGGCCTCTAATTTTTCTCTCGGTGTCGTACTTGGTCAGCGGGTTGATAAGCTCCAGCACGTCATTTATTATGCTAGAAGAACCCTCCATGATGCTCAACTTCATTACACAACCACCAAAAAAGAGTTGCTAGTTGTCGTCTTCGCACTCGATAAGTTTAGGTCCTAGTTCATCGGTTCCCCTATCATCATTTACACTGACCACGCCGCCCTACGACTCCTTTTTTAGAAGATGTATTCTAAGCCACGATTGATACGGTGGATTCTCTTGCTTCAAGAGTTTGACCTCAAAATTCGAGATAAGAAAGGGTGCAAAAATTTAGTTGCAGACCATCTCTCCCACCTCACTATTACGTCTGCTTCTGATCCCGTCCCTATTTCTGAAACATTTCTCGATGAGAAACTTTTTACTATCTTCACCTCTCCGTATGCTGATATCGTTAATTTCCTTGTTACCGACCAACTGCCCAATCATTGGTCGTAACACGAGCGTTCTATGTTCATGGCCCAGGTGAACTTTTACTCTTGGGATGATCCATTCCTTTTTAAGTATTGCCCTAATCAATTCATTCGCCGTTGTGTTCCTGACCATGAACAGTCCAGTATTCTCTCCTTTTGTCATGATGGTGCCTGTAGCGACCACTTTAGCTCCAAGAAAACCGCCACCAAAATTTTGTAAAGTGGTTTCTACTGGCCCACTCTTTTTCGAGATGCCCACCACTACTGTCAGGCTTGTGCCAAATGCCAACAATCTGGGTGTATCTCTCGTCGTCACATGATGCCTCTCACACCCATTCTCATCGTTAAAATATTCGATGTGTGGGACAATGATTTCATGGGTCCTTTCCCCTGATCTCATGGTTTCCAATATATTCTAGTTGCAGTTGATTATGTTTTCAAATGGATAGAAGCCTTTACTTTCCGCACCAATGACCATCGCATTGTCGTGAGTTTTCTTAAGGAGTATGTCTTCATACGTTTTGGAACTCCCAAAGTTATCATTAGTGAAGGGGCAAAAATTTTTATAATCGAATCTTTGAACATCTCATGAAAAAGTATGGTGTTACCCATAAAGTTGGTCTCTCTTACCACCCTCGGACTAGTGGTCAAGTTGAAGTTTCCAACCGTGAAATCAAGCAAATCCTAGAAAAAACAGTTAATCCTATTCGGAAAAACTGGTCCTTATGCTTGAATGATGCTTTGTGGGCTTACCGTACTTCTTTTAAGTCTCCGATTGGCATGTCTCCTTATCGCTTGATTTTTGGTAAACCATGCCACTTACCTATCGAGCTTGAAATCATGCCTATTGGGCTGTCAAAGCCCTTAATTTTGATATCGACGAGGCTGGCATCCATCGAAAGCTCCAACTTTATGAATTAGAGGAGATACGAAATGATGTCTATGATTTGTCCAAGAAGTACAAGGACAAAATGAAGTGGATCCATGACCAAATAATTCTACGCAAAGAATTCCACCCTGGTCAGAAAGTGTTGTTATATAATTCCCGTCTTCATCTCTTTCCCGAGAAGTTAAAAACTAAGTGGTTTGGCCCTTTTGTTTTTGAATCTGTTACTCCCTATGGTGCCATCATAGTTAAAAACTGGGTGGTTTGGCCCTAGGATGGTAGCCTATTTCAGGTCAACGGTCAACGATTGAAGCCTTTCTTAGAGCTATGCCCCTCTCATATTGAAGAAATTGACCTTGTTGACCCCATTTATGAAGGTTGACTGTTCATTCCTGTTTGGGGGTGATGCTCATTACCCAAATTTTTATGTCGACCCGCGCTTTCATAATTCTTTTCCTTAGGGTGAGTTCTGATCAGTCTGGCTAAAGACGTTAAACTTAGCGCTACCGGGAGGCAGCCCGTCATTCATTATTTTTTTGTATGAGTCTTACCTTGTTTGGGGGTGGTGTTTTACACCACCCAATGATTTTCACATGCTTTCTAGACTTGTACATATTTTAGTGTCGCATATGTTCTTCAGGTTCCATCTCTACTCCATCATGCGGTACTATTTCACTCGTGGTTCATTATGGTAATATCTTTCCTCCCTTGTGCTTTTATTTTTATATATAGTTTTAAACAACGAGGACGATGTTCTCCTTTGTTTGGGGGTGGGAAATTTATCAAAATCGTGTCTCTTTTGAATAATTTTCATAAACAAGTAATTTTAAACTTTTTGCAGTTCAAAAAATAAATTTTATGACATGAATTGTCTATCAGTCCTCTTTTAGAATCTCGGAATACCTGTGTTTGACTCAAAATTACGCTTTTAACTTTAAATTAATTAATACCTCTTAAAGCGTACTTGCACCATGAATTCCTAAACTCGACAATTTTATACTATCACATTTACAATAAAAAGTTGAAGAGTAATTATATTCTCAAGAGAGCCTTAAAGATCATTAGTGGAGACTTAAACTTGCGAGATTTGAGCTTTTCACCTTTTTGAGGGTTTTTACGTATCTCCGAGTCACAAGTTGACTCAACTTTCTTTAGGTACTACATTTAGTTGTTTCATGGTCTCATTACTTTTTCAAATTTAGCTGAATCACTGAGAATAACATCATTTCCGAGTTGTAAGAAACATGTGTCTTGTAGTTGTCCCGAGCACTAAACTAATTTTTCCATCCTTACCATTCTCCATACCACATTTTCTTTCCATATTTTCCTTACCCATATATGTCCCATATACCATCCATATATCATTTTCTCATCACTACCATCATTTTTGAGAAAAAGAGTGTTTGAAATTATCAATGTAAATTGTCTTCATTTTTGTTATGAAAAGAAAAATGCATCGCAATAAAAAAAATACTAATAGAAAAAAGAAGAAAGAGAAAGCATGCGATCATAGATTTAAAAAAATGAAGACATTAGTTATTAAAAGTGTGTTACACTCTTCTCAAAACACCCCATCATATCATTCATCTTCTTCATTTTCCCCTCATACCTTACATAAACCCCATTTTCACCTTTGGTAAAATGTTCGGGTAAACGAGAAGATTATATGGTGAATAACTCGACATTATCGACATAGTGGTTACCATTCCTTCCTAAGATCATTTTCTTTCATGTATCTATCATTTTCTATAATGTGTGTGAGACATTTGAACTCACTTACATTTACTCACCTCCTCATGCATTAGAGAGATACCCTTACCCAATTCTCAGAGAGTTCGATTCAGAGAGATATATCCAGTGAGAATTGAAGTCAAAACATTGATTCTATAAAGGCGATCTAAGAATTACCCTAATGATACTAAAGATTGCTTCACACTAATACACACTGAGTTTTAGGAGGGATTACACTTTTCAGTATTAATTAATTTTATATCTTCTTTTGATAGTTGAAAACGGTATTCCGTGACGTCCTTCTTAGTTGGGTTGTATAGCGGTTCATCGTCAAATCTGAAACTGCATCTCAATAAAAAGTTTGAATTTGTGGGTAGATTCACTGCAAACCCTCACGAGACACCACTCGTCCTGTAGGGCAACCTATAGGTTTAACGGCTTGTTGCACATGCTAAGTGCAATCGCCAGTGCCTGCGAAAGTGGCACACTTTTGGTTACTTACCTCTGTTTTTTCTCTAATTTTGCTCGAGGACAAGCAATGTTCTGTTTAGGGTGGTGTGATAAGCACCCAAAAGTGTTAATTTAAGCCCCGGATATGTGCATTTTAATCACTCGTTTTAATTAAAAATGGCCTTATGTTCGTATTTGTTTATTTCTCAGGACGAAACGCAGTTGCGGTACAAAAAGTGCTAAATCCAGTCAATTGCGACAAATAAGCAGTTAAAAGGGTTCAACGAAGAAATCAAAGAGACCGCGAAGTCAGAGTCCCATTGAGCTTTCCCAGAAGAGTTCCGATGTCCCGAACCAAGCGTAAGCCTACACCCAGCCCAGTACATACCCCAAGTCTCGTGTGTTTAATTGTGTTTTTATTATTATTTTTTTTGTTTTGAGTCGTTTTTATTTTTAGGGTTTATTTTAGATTTATTTAAAATTTTCTAGAATTTATTTTCTACTTTTATAATTCTTTATTCTAATTTTTAATTTTTAATAGCTTTTAATTTTTAATCTTTATTTTATTTTTCTTAGGATTAGTTTTTAGAAATTTATTTTTATAAGATTTTATTTTTCTTTAGTTTTTAGTTTTATTTTATTTAGTTAGGATGTTTAGTTTTTATAGAGTTTTTTTTTTATTCTTTTTATTTTTGTGTCTTTTCTTTATAGATTAGGATTTTATATTTTTTTTAATAGATTTTAATTTTTTATTTTATTAGTTTTATTTATTTTTAGTTAGTTTTGGTTTTTTTTTTAGGTGTCACAATTAAATACTCACACACATAACCAATACACCATCACACATCCAATACCTCCCCCCTCCATCTTCAACCCCACACCCACTCTCTCTCCTCTACCACCATTAACACCCACCAAATCAACCACCTAAATCACCATTGAACCTAAACCCGATAAACCTTCTCCGATTGCCCCTCCCTTATACACCCGCAACCTTCTGCCATAGCAGTTGCCAACAAAAATCGCTAACCCGACCTCCCCCTACCTGCCAGAGCTACCCGTGCCCAACCCGAATTCGCTGCCATGTCAACCCGACCCCCCTGGCAGCCTCCATACCCGTACTTACAGCAATATGAGTTGTTTTAGACAAGTTTTGTAGGTATTCAAAGGATTTTGAGATTGGCTTTTGAAGACAACGACCATACGCAAAAAGCTTTTTATCATATACCTCTGAGGTGGTCTTCTCAAAGGCTGATAGGCAAATGACATATTTTCACAATCGTCCTTTGTACATGACAGCTTTGACAAATGGAATCAGTTTCCCTAGAGCACTCATGGATGGAGGGGCATCCATTAACATCATGCCTATTAGCATATTTTATGAAATAAGCACCTCTCAGGAGAAGATAGTTGGGTCCCGTTGGTAACTTTTGGTTTTGATAGTGCAGGTATGCAACCGTTGGGCTATGTGAATGTGGGAATTAAATTGGGAAATTTTACATCACATATCAAATCCCACATCATCAATGCCAATACCAGCTACCAGCTCTTGATAGGGCGAGTGTGGATTCACACACATGTAATAGTGTCATCCACGTTCCACTAATGCGCAAGAGCAAACCATCGGGGCACAGAGATCATGATCAAATCCACAGAGAGGGCGCTTTCAGTAGAGGAAGCTCACTTGGTGGATGTAGCATTCTACACAGATCTAGATGAAGAAAGAAGAAACTTGACCAGGAGGTTAGAGGATCCCCGCATGGTGGGAGAAAGTGATCAGCTCAAAAAAGTTGATGCATGAGAGATTGGGTTAGCGAGTGACCCCATCAGATGAGAAGGTGAAAGGAAAGAGGAAGCTTGAGGTTGAGACAAAGCCTTCTCGAACTTGGAAGAAAGTTGTGCTCCCTGATGGTAAAGTTATTTATCACTTATAACGGTCTGCGCGGGAAGTGTTTTGGGACGAAAGTACCGACCCAGCACCAGAATGATTTATGGTAGATGAGTCCCACATTATTGAACACATAAAGGAGCCAGAAGAGGCACCTGAGTGCATGCAGAGTGGGACAAGGGAACAGGTCCAAGAGTTAGAAAAGATAAACTTGGGACTAGAAGGGGGAGACGACATGTTTATCTTCATCTCCAAAGGACTGAGACCTAAATAGAGGGAGAAGATCATCAACCTGCTCAAGCAATTTACAGATGTATTAGCATGGAAGTGCACAAAAAGGCCTGGAATTGATCCAGAAGTAATCTCCCATGAATTGAATGTTCTCCCTAATGCTCTACCCGTAACGCAAGCCACTCGCACTTACAAGGCTGAGCTAGACCTCAAAATCAAAGCATAAGTAGAAAAATTGTTGGCATAAGGCTTTATCAAACCAATTCAGCACCTCATATGGCTCTCAGGAATTGTGTTGGTAGCCAAGAAGGACAAGATACAAATAAGGATTTGTGTAGACTTCAGAGACTTGAATCGAGCCTATCCAAAGGATGAATTCCCACTTCTAAATATTAATACTTTAGTTTATGCCATAGTGGAACACGAAATTTACAACTTCATAGACGAGTATGTTGGTTACAATCAAATCAGAATGGATCCAGCTGATGCTAAGAAAATTGATTTTTACACGCCCTTGGGGAACTTCCACTACATAGTCATGTCATTTGGTCTGAAAAACGCAGGTGCCACTTATCAGCAAACCATGATGGCCATATTTTATGATTTGTTTCATGACATACTGGAATTCTACATGCATAATCTGGTAGTGAAGTCCATGAAGGAAAGCAAGCATATTCAGGATCATAGGTGGGTGTTCGAAAGATACTATAAATACAAGATGAAGATGAAGCCCTATAAATGTGCCTTTGGGGTAACAACGGAGAAATTTTTTGCTTTTGTAGTAAACAGACAAGGGGTGCAAGTTGATGAAGAGAAGAGGAAATCCATTTTGATGATGCCACCACCAAAAAGTCTATGATAGCTCAATAGCTTCTTGGGAAAGGTTTCTTACCTGAGAAAATTCATGCCAGTAGTGGAGAAAGTAACCCACCCTTTTGCCCCTTTTAATGAAAGATAAGGCCAAATGAGTTTGGGGGATGAACAAAAGAAACATTTTGAGATGATAAAGGAGATATTATCTTCTCCCTCGATGATGGTACCACCAGAAGTAGGTTCACCATTGTTGTTATACTTAACCTCAACATAAAGGCCTATAGGAGCCTTATTGGCTCAAGAAAACTCGGGAATAGAGAGGCATGTGTACTATCTTTTGTGGATGATTTCAAACACTAAGTCCAGATATTCCAGCGTAGAGAGGCATTGTCTTGCCTTAGTTTTTGTGGCGCAGAAGTTGAGACACTATCGGTTTGTTTTCACAGTTTACATTATCACCAAGTGTGATCATCAAATACCTTTTAGCTCTAACAGTCCTAGTGGAGAGAACAACAAGGTGGTTTCTAATATTGTCTAAATATGACTTGAAGTGTGTGGTCCCGAAGGCCATCAAGATCAAGGGTGTAGCATATTTGTTGGCCCACTTCCCTAATCAGACCTATGAACCTCCCAGTAAAGAATTGCTAGGTGATAATTATTAAGCCTATGTAGCAGAGGAGATAGAGGGGATAAAGATGGAATTCGATGGCTCTTACGCTCAAGGGACAGGTGGGGCTGGTTATCCTCTCACATGGAAAGGAGAAGGTCACTATCTCTTTTAAGATGAATTTTAAATGCTCAAATAATGAAGTCGAGTATGTGGCTCTTATTCTAGGCGTGCAAGAGGCGCTGAAAACAGAAATCAAAGTGTTGTGCATACGAGGGGAATCCATCTTGGAGGTGAAACAAGTTAATGGAGAGTTCTCTCTTAAGTATGCTAATTTATCCCCATATAGGTCTATCATTCAGAGATTACTTGGCTAATTTTTTAAGGTGGTAATAGAGAGACACGCTCGGACGATGAACAGGCACTCGGATGCATTGGCCACAATATCTCAGAAATTAGAGATAGAGGAGTAAGAAGACACCATCTCAGTGCGATGAAGAATAGTTTCAACCATAGTGAAATCATTATTTCCAAATAAGGAGCCAGAAGACTGGAGGTGTCCTATAGTAAAACAGCTAGAAACGAGAAAGGGAAGTATGAAAATATCTGAGTTGGTAAATTATCACCTGCTCCAGGGAACACTTTATTTTAAGAGTATAGGAGGGTTCAAGGTGTGTAGGGGATGAATAAGCCAAAGAAAGGCTGGAAACAATGTATGAGAGGTATTGCGGGGATACAGATATTCCCCTTTATCGTCAATTATGGTGGGGAAGCTATTATTGTCCCACCATGAGCACGGAAGCTGCTCGCCCGCAACAGAGTTATCTAAAGTACCAGACCCAGGTTGAGGACAATTTTGTAGAAAGTTTTGAAGACTGGAGATAACCCTACATAGCCTACCTTAAGGATGGGGAGCTACCAGTATAGTGAGCAGATGAAATCTACTTGAAGAAGGGGGCGGTCTATTTCTACTTAGTGGGAGGGGAGCTCTACAATAAAGGGTATAATGAGAAAGCACTAAGGTGTGTGGCAAAAGGGGATATATAGAAAGTATTGAAGAAGGCTCGTGAGCCTTCTCACATGGGGGTGCCAAGTTATATGATCAATTAATGATGCTGGGGTATTATTAGCTGACGATAGAGGATGATTCTATCCACTTTGTGAAAAAATATAGGGCATGCCAAGTTCAAGGCATCATAGTTGCTACATAACTATATACCAAGTGGGAAGAAATAATCCCCTTGAGAAGAGTGACTGCCCAAGTGGTGACCCAATTCATTAAGGAATACATAATATGCATGTTTAGTATTCCAAAAGTTATTCTTATAGATAACGAGAAGCAGTTTGTATGCAAGGATATGGGGCTCCTGACTAACAAGTATAAGATCGTGCATAATAGTTCAACCATCTCATATCCCAAGGGGAATAGCCAAGTGTAGGCTACGAACAAATTACTGATCAACATCTTGAAAAAATGCTTGAAGATATATCGGGGGCTTGGGATGAAAATCTATCGATGGTGTTGTGGGCCTACAGAACCTCAAAAAGAAAGCCAACAGGGTTCACTCCATTCTCACTAGTTTATAGGACTGGAGTTGTCCTACCAGTAGAACTAGCAGTACCCTTAGCTAGAGTGGCTCTAAGTAATGGTCTCATACCAGACCCTAGGCATGTACAGCTGGAGGCATTGGATGAACATAGAGATAAGGCCAAAGAGAATTTCAAGGTTTATACCCAACAACTATCTAGGGATTATGAGAATTTGGTTGATCCTAGAGAGTTTCATGTAGGGGACTTGGTCTTACGAGCATCCACTCACCACATGCGGAGCATGTCAGTGTCCAAGTTCAAGCCAAAATAGGAAGGCCCCTTCGTGGTACAAGGTGTAGGCAAGTTAGGCTACTGTTAAATATCTGAGCTCAAGAGTGAGTGTCACCCGTCTATCAACTGTAAGTGGCTAAAAAATTATTATGCCTAACTCTTATCCAAGTTTACTTTCCTTTGATAACACTACACCAAATCTGCCCATTTGTCAAGGTCATTGACCTTGACAAATTCACCTTGTCAAGGTCAATGACCGTGACATTTCGAGGCGAGACAACTTTTTTTGTCACGGTCGTGTCACGGTCGTGTCAAGGTCAATGACCGTGACACGTTTGTCACGGTTATAAACCGTGACAAAGCCGTGACCTTTTTTCAAAAAAAATGTCACGGTCATTGACCGTGACACGTCCGTGACAACTTTTGTCACGGTCAATGACCGTGACAATTCTGGGCAGAATTTAAAAAAAAACTGCTGGGCAGTATGGCCACCGCCACTGCCCAGCAGTATATTTGTACCTGTTATAACAACGTTGTACCTGTTCCAAACATCATATATCCAACACAAACTAAAGATAATGCAAATATATATTCATGACAGTATAATCCAAATTTTCAAAGTAAAAATAATATACATGACGATATAATCCAAATATAATTAAAATGGACAAACTTAAAAATAATGTTACTACATGTCTTGGGTAAATGTGAGGAGGTGAGTAGGCCACACGATATACGAATTGACGCACCCACTAATATATGTCGTGCCGCATTGTTCGCGCAACCACAGTAGGGAGTTCTCCTTCCCGGGTATGACATGCGTGACGAGCACCCTGGACTCCATCCCTTGAAGCACACGTCCATGGACTATTCCACCCTCGATGATATCCGGGTCCCTCAACCCCCGCCCTATCCGCTGGCCATCAAATATGTCCAATATGAACACGCTCGGCCAACCAATCGTCGATAATGGTCTGTTGGAGGGCGTCAAATAGGGAAGTGGATCGTCGAAGTACGAACGTGTCGGTGATGAAGCAGCGAGGTCCACATCCTCGTCATCCTGCGCCTCGTCCTCCCGCACCTCCTCCTCCACCGCCTTCTCCTTCCCTTTCCCTTTACCTTTCTCTTTACGGTCTCCACCCAACGTACGCTTCATGAATGCGTACATATCTTGGACCGTCGCCTCCAAACGGGACAGCTTCGCGTCGTGTGAATCCACCGTTCGAGCCAACCCGGTGTCGCTCGTCTCCAATCCGATGATCCTAGATTTGGCCACCCGCGAGCTCACTCCCCTTGTCCTCCCCTTGCGATCAGAGCCAAGCACTTGGCTGAGTGCGTCTGTGGACAAAGATGCCTTGTCGGCATCAGACTGCGACTCATGCACTTCCTTAAGTTTTGCCTGAAACGACAAAAAGCACATGATTAGTAAAATAAGTAAACTAAAAAATTATAACGTAATTAACAATAATTAAACTGTCGGATTACTTACAATCGTGGCCGCGACGCTCGGGGACACCTCCTTGTCCTTCCCCTTCTTCGTCCGAAGAGCCACATAAGTATCGAGCCTATGTGGCTTACCCCCTGGCCCACTCCCTACCCCCTGAAATAAAATAAAGTAAAATAAAATTAGTATCGGCCCCGCAAAGTAAAATAATATCCAATAATATATTTCTGTAGTTATAGATAAATTAAATATTACCTTCATCCTATGCTCCACCTCAGCGTAAGAGGTCCGGCCGGAGTAGTGCACGTCCGTCTTTTTAGCCCGATTTTCCCTCCCCGATTGGCGAGATGCCAATTGTCGATCCTCGATCTCATTGTCAATGAACTTTTGCCATTGTGCCAATGAGATTGGCTCCTTGGGCGGGACGGATCCGCGCCATTGTAAAATGGTCTCTCGTGTTTTTCCAAAGTACCGTGTCCGCATATTTTTTTTCCACGTCTTGTGTTGCTCCCTCAACTGCGCCAAGACGGAATCGCGTAGCTTTGGATCCAAGTTGAATTGTTCCTGTCCAACAATACAATGTTAGTTGCGAATAAATATAAATATAAATATAAATATAATTATAAATATAAATTGAAATTGAAATATTTATATAAATATTACCTGTAGTGCCGCCCAAACAGCTAACTTGAGCTCATACGGCACCTCCTTCCAACTCATAAACCCCGGGCCGATGACCGTCTTTAGCAGCTCGAGGGATCTCGCTAAAAGCTCCGACTTGTTTTCGACGGTAATCCCAAATTTTCCATATTTGGGGAGCCTAGGGGCGGAGGAGCCCTCGTCGCCTCCGCTACCACCGAACCCAGACGACGACATCATTATAAACAGCATCATCATCTTCGCCCTAACATCTGAAGGAGACATTTTTGCTGTAAAAAAAATGTTATTAGTACAGATAAAAAATATGTTATTAGTACAGATAAAAAAATGTTTCGTCTATATTATAACGTATGTGTAAGTTCAGTCAATACCATTTCGTTTCAATTTTGTAATATTATGTTTTTTCCAAATATTTAAAGAGTTGTTGAATGGGTGCCCCACCCCCACCACACACACACGCACACCTACGCACACGCACACACGCACACGCACACACACACACACACACACACCACCCCTACCCACCCCACCCCCACCCCCTCCCCCCACCACGACCGTGACAACTACATAAAATTATGACATGAGATAATTGTAGCATAAATTTCATTATCATGGGTTTTACCTAATTGAATTAATTTCATGAATAAAATTATTATCAATTTAAATGAAAATATCAATTATTATCCAATATTTTTGAATGAAATATTTATTTTGAATGAAAATATCAATTATTTATAAAATTGATGTCTACTTTTAGTGTTGTGTGTATATGTTAGTCTACTTTTGCTTTTTTTTTTAAATAATCAATTAACCAAATTTCATAATAGTGAATAAGGGTTAATCCTAGCCATTGATTAAGTGTTGTGGACTCTTAATCTAGGATATAAGGAGTATTTATTAGTAAAATAATAATTTAGTGATAAAAACACACTCGAACACTACCAAGTTTTGACGACACGGGTCTCTGGAAAGAAAAACAAGCATTTCCAAATTAATATGTCCTCTTTCTTGTTTAGTGTCTCGTGAATTGATAGTATGATTTTAAAAATAGTATACAAAACTAGGTGAGATTTTAGAATTACACGTCGAAATAATACATGTTGTATAATAATAATACAAGTACATGCTTTGCAATCAAAGGTATTTATCTTTATAAGGATAAAATTATCTTAAAATGATTGGTAGGGAATGTCTATGAGGTGGATGATAATTTATTTGATATTTTATTTTATTTCTTTTGGTTAGGTTATTAAGACTTTATTTGAATTGATATCTTAGTAATTATTATTTAATATTTATTTTGAGCAATTATCTTATAGTAGGATTATTATCCTAGAAACAATTCTAACATTCCATGAAGGAAAACTTTTATTGGATGGTTGAAAAGACAATAGTTCCAATTCATTTTCATTTATTCCCTTAGTGCTACAACAATAATTTGAATTCATTTCATATGATTTCCCACCCCACCCCACCCCACCCCTCCACCACCCCCTCCCCCACCACACACACACACCCCACCCCACCCCACCCCCTGTCCTCCTCCACCACCACACACCACCACACACACACACACACACCCCACCCCACCCCACCCCCTCCCCCACCACACACCACCACACACACACACACACCCCACCCCACCCCACCCCCTCCCCCACCACACACCACCACACACACACACACACACCCCACCCCACCCCACCCCCTCCCCCACCACACACCACCACACACACACACACACACACACACCACACCACCCTCCACCACCCCCTCCCCCACCCTGCCCCACCCCGCCCCACCCCCCACCCCCTGCCCCCCTCCACGCACACACATACACACATAAATATACACACAAATATATATATAAATGAAAGAGAGAGAGAGAGAGAGAGAAAATGGACCTGAAAGTAGAGAGAGAGAGAGAGAGAGAGCAGCGTCGAGAGAGAGAGAGAGAGAGAAATGGAGGGAACGGCGCGGGAGGGAAAAAAGAAGGGGATAGGGTTTTTGCTGCGAACATTGTCACGGTCGTGTCAAGGTCTTTGACCGTGACACGAATTGTCACAGTCATTGACCGTGACAAGTCCGTGACAATTAAACTTGTCACAGACTTGTCACGGTCAATGACCGTGACAATTAGTTGTCACGGTCGTGTCAAGGTCAATGACCGTGACATAAAACGCGTGTTTTTTTGTCACGGTCAATGACCTTGACAAGGCTGGCCGGCTGAAAGGTGACAATTTGCCCATTTTGGTGTAGTGTAAGTCCAAAAGGTTGGCTCCAGCACAAAAATTCCTTTTTTGTAAGGAAAAGGATGAGCACAATCTTTGTAGACATCATAGACACTAAATATAATACAGAAAGGAATGGATATCAGTTATTTTAAGTAACACTTGAAATTTTGTGCATACTTTATTTACCTATATTTGTTATTAATAGATTATAGGTACCCACTCACTAACAAGTTATGAAGCGGATACATCCGGAATAATCAGTCTATCATTTTTTCTTAAGCATGAAAGAAAATGAAGTATATATTTTCTAGTAGGCAAAGAAAAAGATTTTGACTCTAAAAGTTTGTGAGAGGGTCCGGAACTTAAGGAACTTTAATCATTATACTTGGGGGGTATATATATCCCAAAAGTAAAAACATAGTGAGCAAAGTCCCTCTAAACATAACAGTTTAAATACCCCGTACGTTAAGAGTTAGTTTTAAAACATTGTAAGATTCTTTATTCAAGTTGAGAGCAATTTTTTGAAAAATGAAACGATGTCTTAGGGCATGTGTTACAAATTATTTACTTGACTGTTTAAGAATATGAAGAGGGGGTCTAGCCCCACTCTAACTTATTTCTTAAAACTAGAGAGATTGCAAATGAAGTGTGGAACAAGAACCCCGCAGGCTAAAGGGTAGTCTTAAAATATAATAAACTCCCAAAAATAAAAAAAAATAAACATTTTCTTTTAAAAGGAAGGACCCCACGGTCAGAGGGGAAGTTCTAAATGATAATTTGCTCAGGTCATGTGCAAATACCCCACAGATCATATAGCAGTTCAAGGATTATACTTGTCAGAACTTTGTGTGAATATTCTCATAGGAAAATAGAACATCCCATTGAAAACAGATATCAAATAACGCAGAGACAAGATGAAAATGGAAACACAAAGTCTGTTTTCATTAATATAGAATAGTCTTCACTTGTACAACAGAGATGAAAAATACAAATAAAGAAAAGGTTTATATCAAAAGTACATCAAAAAGATAAAATAAAATAAAAAAAGGTCAGGGACATGCCTCCTGTAAGAACTGCTCCTCCAGTCTGGCCATTTTGACCTCATCATCAGTGTCACCAGCCTCAATCTTGGCCAACTTGGACTCTAGAAACTAAATTTGGCCCCGAATCCGAGTGGCCTCATCCTAGCGCTACAGAGCTCTGGACTACCTGAATGCATGAAGCCTCAATATTCTCCAAAAAAGAACATCCAGGAAGCGACGAACTGCAGTGTCAAGCCAATCTAGCTTAAAGTGGTAGACCCTCCGAACATCATGAAGAGCCTACAAAAATAGTGAGGTCCTAGCACTGGTCGGGTCAGCTGGTGGATTGGATGAAAATTCGTGGATATTATAGGCAAGGGCCTACAGGTTGAATACAGTGAGGCTTTCGATATTGAGAACACTCTGGGAAGTAAAAGTCTCAGGATGGTGCTCTAAAATCATCTCCAACACATGCCACTTCTGGATCCTAAACCTTTTGGGCTACTCCTCATGCCACAGATCCCATATAAAAGCCTCAGGAGCCTCTACCTCAATCTTTTCACATCCCGTGTTCCTGGACTCAATCTCAGAAGGGAGAAACTAGGATTCCTCGACAAAATATTTAGTGCCATCAGAGCGAGTGGCCTCGGAGCTAGGGCCTCCTCATCAGTCGCCTCCATAGTCTCACCCACAGGGTCCTGAAAACAAAAGAGCATAGGAATAATAAGTCAAGGAAAGGAAGACAAACAGCTAGATAGCCCAACCTAAAGAAGAAATAAGAAGTATAAAGTTTACCCCTGGGGCTAAAGGGGTGAGTACGTTATCTTTAAAACGAAACGGTCATACCCATTGGACTTAAAAGTGTCATCATCATATCTTGAGATTAAAAGAGTCATTATAATCAACCTATTCTTAAAGATATTGTCCTCATAAAAAGAGCTAATTGGCATGATGATAACTGATGCACCTCCTTCCATTAATGCACTGGAAAAGCTCGTTTCGTTTATGCTTGTTGTCACATATAAAGGCCTGTTATGGGGGAACATGATATGTCTATTTGCGTCTAAGAAAGTTGTCTTAAATATAAATTGTCATATCAACCTAGTCATATGCCATTTCCATCTTAGCAAAGGAATAACATTTTTCCTTGTTATGTCCAAAATCTCATGTGTAATCTCTAAACGACTATCCTGGGTCGTACCAACTTGGTAAAAGAACCATGAAAAACTTTAGTGACTTCGACACATCTTGGTAATTTTTGTTGGGATTAACCTCATATTCCTCCATCTGATAAGCTTGCTCGATATCTGTAATACTTGGTTCGTCATAGTCAATGACCATGTTGGCCAATCCTACAGACATTTGTCATACTTTAAATAGAATTCTTCTTCCTTTATTCTTTCCTTTCTCGTTCGAGCTTCTACCTCCTCATCAAAAGCAACCACCAAATGTGATCCATGAGATGGCAGAGCATTGTTATTGACATTGCCTTGGGAAATTTTAAGTTTCCATCCAAAACATTCTTGTTGATGATCCTTTTTAAGGGAAATCATGAGATCGTCGAATAAAAAATACGCCAATGTATATGGAAATATTTAGGGTCGGGTTGCAGTCTACCGTTGGGTCATAAGGTGGAGAGTTCTTTGGTCGGAACATTATGCCATCTGTCACTGTGGTATTATAATAACTTATTACCTCTTCAACAAAGTAAGGTAATGGGGGTGGATCCTCACGATCAAACTTTGTCTTATTGTTCTTTCTATTTTCTTCACCACCAGCTTGAACTTCTTCGCCACCCTCTGTACAGTTCACCCGTGTTGTCTATCCTCATCCACGTTCCTGGCAAGCCTATTGTTTCTAAGTGACATTGGGCAGAATAGGGTTAGGGCGAACAACCAATAAAATATTACGAGCATCCCTAGTGAAAGCTTTAAATTTGTCTTCTTTAATCTCATCTATTTGATAACAAATGTAATTTGGTAGTAACCCGTCAATGGAAATCTAAAGAAACCTTCTCTCCATGGCATCTTATCTAATGACCAAAGATATTTCTCTAAATCTTCTTATATAAGTTAGCACCTCCTCACCTAGAATTTCATCTCCCAAGAGAGTTGGGCTAGGGTAAACTCATCTTCAGCCAAAACAAATTTGGAGTAATTGAATATGCATGTCCTCCCACGTAGCCACACTCCTTGGGGCTAGGTGAGAGTACCACGTGTAAGCTTTGTCAGTAAGAGACTTGGAAAACTTCCTCAGACTGAGCTTTTTATTATTGCAATGATCTCCCAAGCATTAAACAAAATGCTTGATATGTTCCTTTGGATTGCCCATTTCCTATTAAATTTCTTAAAGATTGGGGGGATATACCCATCAGGGTATGGTTCATTGTTGTACTACTTTGGGTAAGGAGTACATAAATCATCACATACAAACATTGCCTCACTAGGAGATTATGAGGAAAGTGACATCATTTTAATCATCTCTTTATTCACTTACTTAATGGTCAAGGATGGTGAGGTAGCTGACTCCACTGCCTTATCTATTGGTAGAGAAACTTCAGGTGAGGCATTGACGAAAATAGGTGCTTTGATGAATGATACACCAGCAGAAGCAAGATTCATCACCAAGGGACCAGAAGGTTTTGCATGTGGAATAGGCACTCCTATCAAAGAAATGTCTGGTGGTTCTACTAGAGAGCGAAAGAACTTGGGTCCATCATTGAACCAAACATCACCATTCCGGACTGAGTTTGCAAAAATTCTATAAATTTGGCCATGAGGTTGGTCATTTAGTTGGGCCCTATCACAGTACTCATGGAAGCTTATCCCACATTAATGTTCCCTGTGACAGTGGGGTTTAGAGGAAGCTCAACATCAGGAGTAATATGATCATCCTTATGCTTAACTTCGTCAAAAAGAGTACAGTTAATGATATCATTCACTATTTATAAGTGAATACCTCCCCAAAAGAATCGTCAAATGTAAAAAAGTATTTCTTTGTTCTAGGTGTTTATAGATAACTGAGGTGTTACTCGTATTAATGGTGATAAAATAGTAATAAGTGTAGTCTTGATGACAAGGAATAAACTCAGGTATATATTACAATGATGAGTAATAAATACAATTGTTTAGTTAATAAATGAATCTCTAATGGATGTTAATTAAAGGGGGAGAGAAGAAAGAACTCTAGATACACCCAAGGTAGGCAGGTAAACACTAATGTATGGAAGGAATAATGTTTAAAGATCAATAAATGCTTGAGCTCTTGGTAAGAACTTGGACAAGTGTATTAATAAAGGAGACTAAAAGCTCTGGTTTGCAATGAATATCTCAAAGAGGTCTTTTAGCTCAAAGATCTCGTGGTTTATCAAAGTATATATGGAGTGTATATAGGCTCCAATAGCACACGAGGAACCTCATGTGAATTAAATGATGGATCATAGTAACATACCTAACATGTAATTATCAGTAAGTGCTTAGTGAAATCTCGAGTGACTAGTTGTATCAGGATGCGCAAGAGTGTGTCAGCGCTACACTAATCAACTGCTCACCAAACTATCACTGTTTGGGGTAAGTTTGATTTGACATGTGTTAGGTGTGATATGACATCACACAAATATTTTATGGAAAGATACTATTTTTTATGTCAAAACTCTGTGGCTGCAAACTAAGCTCATGGTTGCTTGAGTAGTGCTCATTCGGGTTAAGTTGGATATTTTACCGAGTGTATCTAAGATAGTTAAATCATACCTTAACAATGCCTTGTTCTCTATCCTCTAAACCAACTCCCTCAAAGGTTCCTGGGTGAGTTTCCTCGATAGAACATGAAATCTCTACCAGGTCCTGTCAGATATGGTTCATTGCTAGTACCAAGTAACTTGACAACATAGCTCATAAATACATGAAAATAGACAAAACACATCGTGAATCAACTATATTCTTCCAAAAGGCTTCCTTAATCTTCGAATAAGATCCACTATGTCTTAATATGTCATTGGTCTCTTAATGATGGAGTTTATTTTAAGTAATGAGGTTTATCTATACGCCCCTCCTACAATAAACAAGAAACAATAAACTTAGGGGAGGGGAGTTATTATAGACCTTGAGATGAAATAGAAAATTATTACAGTCCCAAATAAGAATGGAGGAAGTAAGAAGAGGGGTAATATGGGACCTTGTCTTTTATTCTATAAATTATATTCTCCACAGTCTTGAAGTGATCCTCGTTCGGTCCAGATATGTAGTCAGTGTTGTGAGATAATTACTAGTTGAGGTGATGTTTTTCTTTGAAATTGGGTCTTTACATGGGGGGGGGGTCCTCTCATTTTTAAGCTTGGTGGGGGGTTTCAGCAGTAGCAAAAAGACTAGCATTTGTTTAGAATGTAGATCTATAAAAATAAATTTGATGGTTCTTACATTGAGATATGTAAGAGTTGTGTTGTGTGTTCTTGAAGGTTGAATATCATCCCTTCTGATGGTTCCTAATTGCAAAGAAATCGTCAGATCTGGTACAAGTTTTGGGTATCTCATTCAATTGTGTTGTGGTAGTTAAAGGTTGTAGTAGTTGATTGATGGAGATGAAGTTGTTGTTAGTTCCATAGGGTTTATTCAATGTTTTCTAAAACATGGGTTTGTGTTTTGTTGAAAAGAATCAGTTCAACTTTTAATGTTGGGTTGTGGATAGGGATTATTTTCCTAATTTTCTTTAGCTAAAGATCGGGTTGAAAGTGAGGTTAGGCGATAGAAAACCTTGAGGTTGGAAGTTGAAAATGAGAGAGTTTCTCTATGCGGGTTTTAGGGTTTTGTGGCTAAAGGTTGATAGTTGTGTGTTTATTTGATTGTGGAAGTGGCCGACAAAGATATATGGTTGGTGAGATTTTATTAGTTGATGGACAGGTGGCTTTTGCACGTGTTGATTTATTTAGAATAAGGTTTTCATTGTGTTTGGTCGTGCTGGGATTTAGAGTTTGTTTGGGTTGTGTTATTTTATTTTTGGGTTGGGTAGCTTGAGCCTCCATGTTGTGGCGTGTTTAGATGTGGTGTTGTTTTGCATGGGTTTTTTTTTTCGAATTTGGGCCTTGTAGTTATTTATGTTAATTAATATACTTACATTTCACCCAAAAAAATATTTTCAAGACAAAGATTTCAAAAGGTGTTCATAAGATCATGTATATATATTTAAATAAATAAATAAATATATATATATTTAAATAAATATATATATATATATATATATATATGTGTGTGTGTGTGTGTGTGTGTGTGTGTGTGTGTGTGTGTGTGGGTAGGCCTATCAACGGGTCGGAGACGGGTCGGGTTTAGGGAGATCCAGATCCGTGTAATCGGGTCTTCATTGGGTTCGGGTTCGGGTTCGGCTCCGGGTCTTCATCGGGTCTACAATATTGGATCCAGACCCGAAACCATTCGGGTCTTCGGGTCCGGGTTCGGGTCTGATCAAATATGTACATTTATTTTATATTTATTTTATTTTATCCCCTTCTTTATTATTTAATCTTAAATTAAAATATTTTGTAATGTATTGTAGAATATTATTAGTATAAATAAAACATATATTACTTATATTTATTATATACATAAATAAATATTTTTATATATAATACTTACATGTTATATTGATAAGATATATTTTATAAATATATATATAAATTTATAGTATATATGTATATATATACAAAATAATAATGTACAATTCGGGTCGGGTCTTCGGGTCCGGGTCTTGTATAAGATCCAGACCCTACCCGTTTAATAAACGGGTCTTCGGGTATTCGGGTATTCGGGTATTCGGGACACGGGTCCAAAAAAATATGCCCAGACCCTATTATACGGATCGGGTTCGGGTCGGGTCCGGGTCCAGACCCGACCCATTGATAGGCCTATATGTGGGTGTGTTTGTGCGCGCGTGTGCGTGTGTCTCCCTCTTCTTTCCCTGACACACCACATACATATATGGGTGCATATATATAGTGTGTCTATGTGTGTGTGTGCTTGCTCTCTCTCTCTCTTATGTTATGCAACAAAAATAAGATAATTTTGACACAATTTATTACCCTATGTCATAAAGAATTGAATGATCATATCAAATGGAGTGATCACTGTGAAAGAAGATAAAAGGATATTTGGGTACATATTCAAATGAAAGATAAACGTAAATGATAAATAAGTTATTCTCAAACAGATAATATTTCGAAATATGTACTTTGAATGATGGCCTAGACTTTATGACTTCTATCTCCCTCATTCCCTACATGTATTTTGTGCATCAGACAATCGAATTAAAATTACTATGAATAGGAAGATAGACATGCATCTATTTCACAAATCATTTCAAACTTGCCTCGTTTATCCTACACCCATCAGCGATGCAAGAACAGTATATAAAATTAGACAATGTATTTTTAATTTAAGGGTTTTCTTAATGCAACCCCTGTAATCGTGCCATATTTTGGCATACCCCCATCTAGGAAGATGAAAAATTAGTCATAACCGTCTAAAACCAAACAGATGTTACTTGCAGTTATAAAAACCCTTTTTTGTAGTTTGACCCCCTTAATTTTATCAAGACAAAAATGCCCTTATTAAACAACACACACATTACACTAATATATATTATGACTTATCCCTAATATTATTCAAACAAAAGTGAGTCTTCTTCTCCCATTCGTTTTCTTTCCCAAATAAAAAACCCCAACCCTGATTTTTAATACCTAAAAGATTGTAGAAAATCTAAATATTACAACAAATTTTGAAGCCAACTTGTTTAACGAATCATATTAGGATCGAGTAATTAATAGAATATATGTTGTGTTAAATGAATTATAAATCACGAAAAAAGACACCTCACAATGTGAAATTTGAGAACATAAGGTGCGAGAATATTTCCATCAAAAAGAAATTAAAAGCTTTTGAAGATAAAAAAATAATAATGAAAGAGGGACTCTCTATATACAAACAAGTAAACAATCCTCGAAAAAAATCAAGTGCAAGGAATATACTTATTTAATCAGACTTCATCAGTTCAATATCAACATCTCAGGGTTAAACTAACTTCATCAAACCCATTTGTAGTTCATGCCTATGCACTTAAGAGTTCGGAGGTGGATAGATTAAGAAGAAATATGAGGATCCTGCTAGGAGGTTTCTTTGATGTTTTGTGACTTATTAAAAAAATGTTTTTAATGCTTTATTTATATTTTCTAGCATTTTAAGTAATGTGAAATAAGGGTAGCGCTTTTTATTTGTTTTTTTACTTGAATACCTCCAATAATATCGTATTTTGACTTAATCCTTTTAAGATGAAAAATTAGACATAACTCTTGAGATTCTAACACCATTACGTTTTCGTAAAAAATCACTTTAATTTATATTTTAACTTTAACTTTATATTCTTTGAAAAAAAATGCCCTTCTTTCTTCTCCTACTTCTTTCTTATCCCACTTTGTCTTATTCACCAAATCCAGCCTCTAAGCCTAAATTCAAAAATACCCAAACCTTATACTTCATACTCACGTTTCCAAGAAGCCCAAGATTTCATTTTCACCCTCTATTCATTCAACTCAATATCAACCCAATTCCTCCAAAATTGTAGCTTCAATAATATCCCAGTACCCCAAGACAATACCCAAGTTAAAGAGAGAACCTCGTGCCCCCTGTAGGGTTCGTAAATTCGGATTCTCGTCCATTTCAAAACTGAATTCTAGTTCACATTCAACTGATGAAATAGGGAAGGGAATGTTGTTGTGCATGAGTAAGAGAAGGCGAAAAACAACGCAATTAGTTCGTTAAAGTTTTTTAGGAGAGGTAAGGAGGTAATTGATTCAAGTGTTGGGATTGTGGAAAATGGGAGCCAAGTGTTGTCGGTAGATTCGAGAGAGACTACTAGGATTTGGCTAGTTAAGTTGGATTGGATGAGAAGGTTGATGAGCGTTGTAATTCATGAGTTATTTCGAATTTAATGGATTGAGATATGAAGATGGTGGAGTTGGGTATTTTTACTTGATTCTCCATGGCACGGTGGAATCATGCTTAATTCAAATGAGTTGAATGTTTTAAATTGTGAGTCTTTCTAAGGTTACGTTTGTTTTTTTGTCTGAATCTGAAGTCTGGAGTCTGAATCTGAAAAAGTTATTTGTTTGTTGTCTGAATGAAACTTCCGAATGTATATTGTTTATTTGCAGATTTATGTCTGAAATCTGAATGCAGATTATTTGGACCATTTTACCCTTATATTTATTTTGTATACAAAATATATATTTAAAACATTCATGATCGTAAATAAATATTATTACACACAATATGCAATTTAATACGTAAATAATATTAGTCATTCCAAGTAATAAGGAATTTGCATAGTATAAAATGTTTACAAATATGTAAAAACTAATTAAGTAGCTATTAAAGTCATAAAATACTAATAAGGCTGAATTATAAGTCATATGTTTTACTAAATAGTTAATATGCAATTTGATCACGTAAATTAATCATTTTTTATTACGGTGCTCGTCCAAATATTTTATCATAATTAGGTGGAGCTTCTGCTTGTTCACTATCTACTGACGGCTCGGACGGAAAGTCCACATCATCATCTTCATATATCTGAAACAACGGATCATTAAGTGATACTCGATGAAGGAATTCATGTATTTCCATGCATGCGACCACAATATGTAATTGATTTCGATGACTATAAGGAGCCATTCTATGCAATATCGTGAATATATTCTTTAAAACAGCGAATGTCCTCTCAATCACATTTCTTAATCGAGCATGTGCATGGTTGAATTTTTCCTTTTTATCTCTAGATTGACCATCACGACTAAAATCCAACAACCTGTATCGTGTGCCTTTATAGGGTCACATAAATCCCCTATTGTGGGTGTATGCATCATCACACAAATAATACATACCTATAATAATAATAATAAAAATTTCAAATAAGACAAATAGTAATAAACAAATATAATAGTTGTAGAAATAATAATAATAACAACAAATATGACCTTCAGGGGGTAATGAAAATTTATTGCTCGGATGATGCAAAGTCTCATTTAATACTCGTGAATCATGCACTATCCCCTCCCATCCGGCCATAACATATATAAATTTCATATAAAAATCACATACGGACATAATATTTTGAAAACATTCATTTTTGCCTCATCCTCTAAAAGGGATTTGTTTATCCCCCTCAATATATGCATTAATTAATGTACCATCAAGTGCTCCACTAACCCCTTTGAATGGTCCTTCCCTAAGATGTCGATGTGATCGAATTTCCCCAGTAGATCCATCAAATGCAGGAGGCACAATAATCACTTTAGAAAAATGAAGCACTGCCCACAATACTTCATGAAAATATTTACTTATAGTTTGTCCGGAATGTTGGAATCGGTATTTTATTCCCCGATTTGGATGATTGTGACCAATAATGCCTAAAAAAATACCATTTTCTCTTCAACGTCTATATGTCTACTCGATTTCGCTGGCGCGGACCCACATCCACAAAACGTCAACTAATCACAGGATGCCACGTCAATCGATAATTTCAAAATAGGGACTAAAAATGAAAATCAAATGTTTATTCTCCTATATCCATAATTAATATTATTTTACTCCCTAAAATTGGATAAAAACTATTTTTAAATAGGATCAAAAACAGTTTTTTTCCTATTTAAAAAAAAACAGTTTTTAAATTTGAAAAAGAAAACTGCTTTGTTGTAAATAGGGAAGAGAAAAAAAAATTAAATAGGAAAAAAAATATTTTTGTTTTGTTAGATTTAATAAAAAAAAAATTGCTTTTTATCCTATTTAACAAAAAAACAGTTTTCTTATTTGTAGACTTTTATAGCCTGATGTACAGATTTATTAAAGACAAAATAATTTTTTTATTTATATTTGTCTAAATTGTGAATTCGACCATCATCATTTTATTTTTTTTATACTGCAATAAATAATTAATTTTCTATGACAACATTTTCAACTCTTTAATTTACAGAAAGGATAACAGCCTTTATCAAAAACTCTCATGACATATGTCAACATATGTTGGCTACTCTATGACATATGTTGACATATGTCAACAACTATTATACATCTGTAAGGTTACTTTCTTCCTCTAAACTTATTCTTTTACACAAAATGGTAGCTATTTTAGAGAGCATACATCACCAGCTACTTTACCCACATTGTCGGCTATTTTAGAGAGCATACATCGCCAGATTTATTAAAACCAAAAAATTGTATGATACAACTTTTTATATGGGCAAAAGATATTGTAAACATAGAGAAAAAAGGAAGAACAAGAAGAAAGCATTTGGAGCCAAGATCTAATTTTTTTTTTACGTTTTTTTTTACTCTTCTATGAAGCTCATCTACACGTTGGAAAAAAGGAAGAAGAAACAAGAAGGAAGGAAAAACATACCTCTTGAATTTGTTTTCCGGAGCTGTGAAACTCTTTTACACCATTTTTTTTGTGTATAATTGTGACTATATATAGATTTTGCTAGAAAGAGTTTTATTGTTTCTAAACTCTTTGTTATCTTTTTTTCTAACATGATTCTGATAGATATAGGTTATCTATACGATTGTAATTTCAAAAAAATAATAAGGGTATTGTTGTAAAGGTATTTTCATCCAGATTTCAGTTTCTAGATTCCGAGGGTTTTGAACCTCTGAATCATTAAGAGAAGAATATGACCGTTAGTGTTTGAAATGTCTACAAAACAAAAATATTTCTACTTCCTCTAAAATGTGAATGGTATAAATTCAGATTTCAGAGGTGAAAACAAACAGGTCCTAAGTTCTAGTATTGAAATTTGCAATTCAGAATTTTAACAAAATGAAGGAACTGATTGAATAGATAAGTTAAGAACAAGTTTGGATCTTACCAAGGAGAACAAGTATTAAATTGGGGACACATTAGGGTGAAGAAGGGATAAAAAGTATTAGTGGTGGTGGATCATGTAAACGATGGTGGCGTAAGCGAAGGAGAGGTTAATGTTGATGGTGTTGTTGCCATTTGTGATGGACTCCGATCGACCATGATGTTCTTGCTCACATAAAAACTCGGAGCAGAGAGATACAAAGGAGGAGGTGGAGGGGGTTTGAATAAGGTCTTGTTTGGTTGGGTGTGGCGTGGGTAATGGGTTTTTTGGTATTTATGTCATGTAAATTTATTTATTTTTCCCTTAAAAACGTCATGTGTGGCACATGATTTGTTTTTGTTCAACTTAACGGCCCATTCATATGGTAGGGTCTTCTTAAATCTGTTTGGTTAGTTTGAGAGTTTATTTAACATTTTTTATAGTTCGTGGGAAATTTTAAAACAATCATGATATTTTAGGCGTCTTACTTCACTATATTCTCTAACTAGAAATATACAGATTTTTTGGCTTTTGTCTTTCATGAATTTTTTCACATAAAGTTATATTTTTTAACAACAATACACATTCTATTACTATATTCGAAATTGATTTTCTTCATATTGTTCTTGGATAAAACTCATAATATGAAATATAAAATCGGATGAAGGTAAAAATTGAATCCGTAATACCTCATAGTTTTGTAGGAATTAATTAATTATTAAATTGATTATTCAATTGTACTGAATTGTTATTTATATGTGACATGTGGTATGTCACTTATTATATTTGTGATATGTTGATATGTGGTTAGCATATGTGGTTGTATATGTGTTATATGAATTAACACTCTTTGGAAAACAGTCATTCATTTATTAACGTCCAGTTTGGTTGTGAAAGTTGTTTGATTATATAAATTGGTTCATTGTGAATTAGTGACTTGTAAATTAATGGATTTCAAATGAGTTTAAATCCAATTTTAGGTGATGTTTGGTAATCAAAAATTGATGTTAAGGTTCAATCAGAAAAAAATTTAAAACAAATTGAGAGAGGGGGGAGAGAGAGAGAGGGTGAGGGCGGGAGGGAGAGGGAAAGGAGCAGCCAAAGGCCAAATGAACTTTATGTGGATCTTATTTCAAATGGATGCATTTAATATTTTTTGTGAAATACTCTCATTTCATGTTTTACACGGGAGCTAAAATGAGTCGGCCAATCTATAAATTGGTCAATTTATAAATGGGCCAATATATAATTTTGAGACAATTAAACGGGGCGTATATCTTTTAAGTGACTAGTATTATGGACGACAAAGGAATAGTCAAGGACTAGGTTTCGGGGGTTTTCTTGTTTGGATTATTCTCAGTATCGAGTTACACTAATTGTGAAGTAGTTTCTTATAATTCCAAGTTGCACGTTAGTAAGTGATAATTAAGTTTTAACTTAATTGACTCATATCATGTAAGAGCAGGTTTTATAATTGCACAATGTGTTTTTTATTTGGCTTATCCTGCTACACATACATTTCACCTTCATGATTGCTTCTACATATTCAAAATCAAAGTTGAATACTTTTGGAAGATCGAAGGATCGTTCGTCTCAACAACATTCAGAAGAGTTATGGTTTTTTTGGTAAAGCCTTTATTTTTTCAGGGGGTTTTATATTTTTAAGAGTTTGTATTTCCAAATGGTTTAAATGTTTTTTTTTAAATTGAAAATCTCGCCAGGTCGTTCGAACAAGTTTGCCTTGTTATTCGAATGAGGTACACGAGGTCGTTAGAACGAGGTTCCCATGATCAAACGAATCGATTTTTCGTCCTTCTCTGGAATCTCGTTCGATAGGTCGTTGGAAGATGGTTCGAACGAAAATGGGTACGCAATTCAAACGAGGTACCAAGTCGTTCGAACGAAGGCACGAGAATTTATTTTTTAATTAAATTTGATCCAAATCTCTTATGTTTATCCTTTTATAACAAACTTCCTTATAAAAAGAGATGTAGGATTAGAGTCTAAAAGAACAATTTTATAAGCTTTTTCACAGCCTTTTACAGCTCCATTTGTGGGCAAAATCTTCCAAAAAATATCCAAACCCCTTCGAAATTTAGAGATCATTTTATCAAATTAAGAAGAACTCATTCATGTTTAAGAACCCTTCTAGAGTTCATCTCTATTGTTGATTTGTGAAGCCGAGACTCTACTGCTGAAGAAGAAGCTTGATCGGTGGATGCCGAGGGAAGACTGCTTCATGTGGGCAGTGTTGGACTGTACTGTTGCTATAGAAGATTTTAAGAAATACGTGTCATACTTAGTGAGCAAAGTAGTTTGTAAGTCGTATCGTGTCTATCGAATCTTGTATAGTGCTGAATTAAAGGTTTTGCCTTTTTAGAGATTTTTCCCTACTTTTTCGTGTATTTGCCAGCTTAGTTTGCATTATTTAATTTGGACTACATCTTTGCATACACAATAAATTAATTTGATGATAAAATTTAGTAAAATTGAATTTGTTTGTTGGTGGCCTAATATACGAATCAATATATAGAATAACGCATTCTCAAATTGGTAGCAGAGCAAGTTACAGTAAGTTTTTGTGTGATCCTTTTACAAAAAAAAAATAATATCAATTTTTTTAAATTGGTGATCTTTAAAAATTTGGATTTTATGGATAATTTGTATAATAGGATGCCTACTTTTTATGGGTCAAATTATGCATACTGAAAAGCTAGGATGAGGTATGCCTTAAAATCTATTGATGAAAGAGTTTGACTTGTTTGTGAAAGAGGGTGGACATTACCTACTGTGACCAACGACAATGTCGAAAGTCCAAAACATGTCTCTGCGTGGACAAAATATGATTTTGAATGGAGCAATTTTAACTCACATGGCTTAAGTGTCATTTTTAGAGTCGTCACCCCTGAGAGTTCCGCCGCATCATGACGTGAACCACATCTAAAGAATCTTGGGATACCCTCTAGCTCATGAGGATACCAATGCTGTGAAAGCTTCTACGCTACAAAGTCTGACCACTCAATTTGAGACTAATACCATGCTAGATTATGAGTAATTTGATGAATTTTATACAAGATTGTGTAATATCGTAAACTCTAGTTTTAACTGAGGTGAGAAAATTCCTGAAACGCATGTAGTTAAAAGGATTTTAAGATCACTTCCAACTCATTTTATTCCTAAGGTTACCATGCTTAATTCGTTAGGGATATTAGATACGCTTAGGTTAGAAGAACTCGTAGAAGACTTAAAATGTATGAGATCAACATGTTTCTCGAAACTATAAGGAAAAGGGAATGGCTTTAAAAGCTCAATCAAAAAAGAAATAGGAAGTGTCGTCTGACTCCAAATATGATTTTGATTTGGATTATTTAGCCCTTTTAACAAAAAAAAATAAAAAAGTTTCTCAAACCTAAGAAGGAAAATATTTCCAAAGAAAATAAGAGTTTTGAGAAAGACAAAAAATATAAATCGGGCAAGAAAAATTTTGAAAAAGTAAGAAAAAAATTACTCTAAGAAAGATGAAGAGAGACATTATGAGTGCGAGGGTAAGGGTCACAAAGCTCATAAGTATCCTACAAGATTAAAGAGACAAGGCAAAGGCAAAGTTACCTTCGATTCCACGCTTACTGAGTGAGATGTCGAGTCTGTGGATTCCAAGGACGAGTTACTGTATGGACGTGACTTCACCACCCTTGTGGCTAGTAATATTAGTACATCTAGTGCATATCATGCCGATGAGGAAGCTACTAAACATTATGACCTCGACAGTGAGTCTAGCCATTTCGGAGAGAGTGAAGGAGATGACATTTTGAGTGAGAGCGAGAGTGACCTTCTATGTGCTTACATCAAACTTTACGTTGAGTCCTTTAAAATGAAGAAATAAAACAAAAGTTTAGTGCTTAGAGTTTTATCCTTAGAGAAGGAGTTGCAAGAGGCGAGAGAGAGAGAGAGTCCTCGGTGAGAATTTCTTTATGAGTGAGAGCCATTTTAGTAGAGAGGGAAAATGGTGACTTAACCAACAAAGTGGCTAGTCTTATAAGAGATCCTCAAACATCCATAAAGACTCGTGAGAAACTTGAAGCCCTTGCACCCCAACTCGAGAAAGATCTCGAACGTGCTCGTGAGGTCAAGGTCACTATAGAGGATACATCAAAGAAGGTTGGAAAGATTCTCTTTGGTCCTGCTTTAGGTTTTAGGGAGAGGCAAAGAATAGGATATGACGGTGTATCCACTTTACATACAGCACCGGAACCGATTCTTAAATATATGGTAGATCCTCATGGGCCTCGACCTAAAACACAAAAGAGAGATCAACCTAAGAAAGCGAATTAAGGTAGACTCAAACAAGTCTATGTTTGCACCTATTGCAAGAGGAGAGGTCACATTAGGGAATTTATCTATAAGGTAGGTATAACTAGATGTACATAAACTCCAGCGTACCGCTATAGTGACTTTGCTAGTTTTAGAGAGCAAGTTGAGTTCTTTGTCAGGACTTCACAAAGCTTAATGGAAGAATTTCAGCGAATGTCTATGCCATTTGATAACGCTTCTAATGCTCCGATTAGAGCTAACAATAACAAGGGCAAACAAAGGTTACCTCCACTTGGGTACCTAAGTAAGATGACAAAGCTCTTGTTGTGCATGTTGATCTCCAGGTTCAGAATACTTCCCAATGGTATTTTGATAGTGGGTGCTCTAGGCACATGACTAGTGAGATATCATTTTTTACCAACCTTGAGGATCACAAGGAAGGAAAAGTCACTTTCGGAGATGGGAGTATGTCTAGTATTTTAGGACATGAATGTGTTGAGATACCCAAATTTCTTAACTAGACAATGTGTTGTACATAAAAGGGTTGAAAGAAAATTTAATTAGCATAAGCCAACTATGCAATACAAACTTTGCTTTAAAGTTTGATCGGTCCGAATGTAACATATATGATCAATCCAGTGAACTTTTATAACAAGGACAGAGGACCAAAGATTATTGTTATGGGATCATTCCCAAGTCCTCCTTTGTGTGCAACAATGCCATGATCTCCTCCATGGACCTTTGGCATGAACAACTAGGTCATGTGAAATTTAGAGATCTTGAGAGATTAATGAAAAAGGTCCTAGTTCGTGGGTTACCATCGCTTGGGAAACTAACTTCCTCGATTTGTGGAACTTGAAAACAAATTCGAAGTCCCCACCAGAAATTGAATACCATTACTACCACATGTGTTTTGAAGTCGATTCAAATGATCTTATGGGTACAACTCCCTCGGAGATTTTAAGTGGTAAGAGATACGTTCTCATGATGGTCGATGACTTTTCGAGATACTATATCGTGGGGTTTCTAGGAGAAAAGTCCAATAAGGTTGAGTTCCTAAAAACCAAGTGCCGTGTACTATAAAACCAACATAGTGTCACTATTAATTGGATGTGTAGTGATAATGGCACTGAATTAAAGAAGCCGAAGGGAGTGGGCATCAAACATGAGTTTTCAGACGTTTGTACTCCTAAACAAAATGGGATAGTTGAGAAGAAGAACCGGACGGTACAAGAGATGGCTAGATCCATACTTATTGGGAGAAATGTGCCTAGACATTTTGGGAAATAGACAGTGAGTACCGCATGCCATATAGTGAATAGGATATATCTTCATCCGGAACACGCTACACGCGCCATATGAGTTATGAACAGGGAAGAAGCCCAACTTTTCGTATTTTTGTGTCTATGAGAGTACTTGTTACATGTTGAGAGACAGATAGAACTTAGAAAAGTATGACTCCCGAAGCGACGAGGGGATATTTTTAGGTTATTCATCATCGAGTAGGGCTTATAAGGTGTTTAACCATGCAAGCTCTAACGTTATGGAGTCAATAAACGTCATGATTAGAGATGACGAGCCATCGGCATCTATTGACCCTAGCCCTCAATGTAAGGATAATGCAACCTGTGGTAACGATCCCATCCTTCCTCATACTACCTTGGTGGACCCTACTCTTAATTTAAAAGATCCACCATCTTGGGTTTGAAACAGTCATGATCCTTCCACTATACTTGGTGATCCCACTCTAGGTGTCAAGAGTCATGCTCAACTTGAGAATATGGTTAGTTATCTTTGCTACACCTCCTTATTCAAGCCCAATAATGTGAACAAAACAATCAAGGACGAGCATTGGATATCCGATATGCAAGATGAGTTACTTTAGTTTTGCAAGAACGATGTCTGGGAATAAGTCATCCAACCTAGCAAGATAAATTATATAGGTACGTAGTGTATTTACAAGAATAATATGGTGAGAATGATACCATAGTTCACAATAAGGCTAGGTTGGTCGCTCAAGGCTACACAGAGATTAAAGATGTTGACTTTGATTAGACATTCGCTCATGTTGATAGGTTTGAATCCATCCACTTACTACTCGCCATAGCATGTCATTTGCGCTTCAAGTTATATCATATGGATGTCAAGAGTGCCTTCCTAAATGGTATTCTACAACAGGAAGTTTACATGGAACAACCAAAGGGGTTTGAAGACCCAAAGCACCCGGGACACATCTTTTATCTTAAGAAGGCCCTATATAGTTTGAAGCAAGCACTCCATGCTTAGTACGAGAGGATCACTTCCAATCTCTTAGTTCCTAGTTTCAAGAGAGGGGGAATGGATAAGATTTTGTTTATGAGGAGAGAGAGTGGTGTTATCTTGGTTGTCCACGTCTCTATGGATGACATAGTATTTGGATCCACGTGCTCCCGACATGATCACACTTTTGAGGAGAAGATGAAGAGAGAATTTGAGATGAGCATGGTTAGTGAGCTTATGTTCTTCTTAGGTTTCCAGGTTCGTCAAATAGAGGATGGAATATTCACATCTCAATCCAAATATGTTAGGGACCTATTGAAGAAATTTGGTTTAGACTCCGACAAACACTCACGCACCCCTATGTACATCGACTAAGCTTAGAAAAGACACGTTAGGCAAGGACGTATAGAAAACCTTTTATAGGAGCATGATAGGTAGTCTACTCTGCTTGGTAGCTGGTCATCCCAACATTGCCTTTAGCATTGGAGTTTGTGTGCGATACCAAGCATCCTAGAGTCTAGTCACACTTAAACGTATAATTAAATACTTAAGTGGCACTCTTTTCAACGGTATTTGGTATTCCTTTGATACAGATGACCATTTGTCTGCCTATTCGAATATCGATTGGGATGGAGATGTTGATGATTATGGGAGAACCTCGGGTGGGTGTTTTTACTTTGGGAGTGCACTTATCGCTTGGTTGAGAAATAAGCTAAAACTCTATATCTTTATCCACGGTGGAGGATGACTACATTACCGTTGGGAATTGTTGCACGCAACCCTTATGGATGAAGAAAATGTTGTAAGATTATGGGATTTCACAAGGCACGACGACTATTTCTTGTGATAATACGAGTGCGATCCATATATCCTATGATCCGGTCCTACATTCTCGCACAAAGCACATTAGGATACGTGAGCATTTTATACATGATCTCGTTGAGGAGAAGGTCTTGTCCTTGAGCTTTATGAGCACCGAACGTCAATTAGCCGATATTTTCATGAAACCTTTAAACGCGCTTATATTTGAGGATCGTAGGAAGTCTTTGTGTATTTGCTCCGTTGATTGAGTTTGGGTACTTTATATAGTGTAGGATGTTTATCATATTCATATCCCATATTCCTATTGCTAGATTGTATCATCATTGTATTGATATGTTTTCTTTTTGATATCTTTTGAAAAAATCCAAAAAAAAATTATTTTTATGAAAAAAAATTGAAAAATCAAAAAGATTTTTTATTTTTAAGAAAAAGTTTGAAAAAGTGAAAAAGATTTTATTTTGAGAAAATTTTTGAGAAAGACAAAACGATTTTTCGATTTTCGATTTTCCACCATATATGGATGAACATTTAAGATATTCGAGTTACCCCTACATTCCATCCATTCACGTGGATTTTTCATAGGGCTTTGAGACATGACTTTGTTTCAATTAGTTTGCTTAATAATGTGTGGATAACATTTCATTGACCATTGATGATTACTCTCTAAATGTTAAAATCTTTGTCACCTTTATTGAACACGTGCATGGACTTTTTGAACTTTGTACTTACTTTTCATGTATCGAATACAATGTTCTCGTCTCAATTCTTCTTTATAACGAACCAAATGTAAAAAGAGATAAGTTATGCATGTGAGAAGCATTTCTCAAATTTTGTTTCCTGAAAAATATTATTAAATGTTAATCAATGGAAATGGGTTATGAAAGAACAAAGTATTCTTTGCGTTAAAAGCCACCATTTGCATAAGAGAGCCTAAAAATATTAACGACACACAAAACATAAGTGCTAAGGCCATTCAGTTTATATCCATTGATGCTTCGCTACATACGAGCATTATGATTTCTTTAAAATATTGAAGAGTGAATTCCTATATATGTGAAATTTTGTGGGAGTTATAAAATAAAAGATCAATGGGTTTTCATAACGAACTTTCTTGAAAAATATTAAATAGTTTGACGTTATTGTTTTGAGAATCATTAAAATTCATGGCATATTGCATACGTCGAGTCAATTTCATTTAAGTTCAACATTTTTCCACCTAAGGTAGAAATTGAGTTCTTTCTTTAGAAGTAGCTCATGACTTCGTGCACATATGTTATAAATGTTTATATTAATTTGCCTATGGAAAATGTTCACGCAATTACATTTCGTTTTCACAATTCAGTTATTTTAGTGTTATTCCATGGTGATTACGTATTTTTGCATCTATATGTACTCTTTATAACTTATACTTGATAAATTTAGAAAACTTCAAAATAATAGGGGGAGAACATATGCCTTTTGAGATTATTATTACATGTGCTCTTATTGATTATCTTTGTGATGATATCTTGCTTCTTCATGTGATGCTTATTATTCTTGTTTAGATTCTACTCCTTTGTCTATTACGGACAAAAGTGGGGACAACAAATTGAGGGGGAGTTTTATTTATCTTTTAAAACTCGTATGCGTCATGGTATTACTTTTATGTCATGTGTGTAGGTCATATCCGTCTTGATGATGATTTTCACGGACCGCGCAAGATGAAGACTTTTTAGTTGAATATTTATACACATATGCATTTTCGTTTCTTGATTTGGGATGGCATTAGTTATATTAGTCTTTAGGGGTCAATTTGGCTTCGGTTTGTGTTTCGTATCGGAATAGTCAATGGGTAGATTTGTAAGAGCAAGTTTTATAATTGCTCAATGTATTTTTTTTATTTGGCCTATCGCGTTACACATACACTGCACCTACATAATCACTTCTACATATTCGAAGACAAAGTTGAAAACTTTTGGAAGATCGAAGGATCATTCGTCTCAACAACATTCAGAAAAGTTATGGTTGCTTTGGTAAAGCCTTTATTTGTTCAGGTTTTTTTATATTTTTAAGAATTTGTATTTCCAAATGGTTTAAAATATCTTTAAAAAAATTGGAAATATCGTTTGGTCTTTAGAACGTGTTTGCCTTATCGTTCAAACGAGGTACGCGAGGCCGTTAGAACGAGGTTCCCACAATCGAACAAATTGATTTTTTGTCATTCGCTGAAATGTCAATTCATAAGTCGTTGGAAGCTGGTTCGAATGAAAACAGGTATGTCGTTCAAACGAGGTACCAAATCATTCGAACGAACGCGCGAGAATTTGTTTTTCAATTAAATATGATCTAAATATCTTATATTTATCCTTTTATAACAAACTTCCTTATAAAAAGAGATGCGGAATTATAGTCTAAAAGAATTCTTTTACAAGATTCTTCACACCTTTTTAGAGTTTCATTCGTGATCAAACTCTTCCAAAAAAAATCCAAAACCTTTATAAATTTAGAGATCACTTTATCAAATCAAGAAGAACACTTTCATGTTCAATAACCCTTATAGAGTTCATCTCTACTATTGATTTGTGGAGTCAAGACTCTACTGCTGAAGAAAAAGATTGACTGGTGGATATCGAGGGAATACTGCTTCATGTGCACAGTGTTGAACTGTACTGTTGTTGTAGAAGATTTGAAGAAATGTGTGTCATACTTAGTGAGATAAGTAGTTTGTAAGTCGTATAGTGTCTGTCGAATCTTATGTAGTGATGAATTAAAGGTTTTTCCCTTTTAGGGATTTTTTCCTACTTCTTCGCGTATTTACCTGATTGGTTTACTTTATTTAACTTGGACAATTTGCATACATGCTAAATCACTTCAAAGATAAAATTTGGTAAAATTGAATTTGTGTGTTAGTGGCATAATATACGAATCAATCCATAGAATCACGCATCCTCATACCGATGAATATATTGATTTATTGAGATAATTAATTTATAAGAATGAGATGTATTTCGTGTTGACTATTAGGAAGCGTATAAAGTCAGTGATTGATTTATAATAGTGGAATTTAAGTCCATTGGGTTGATATGTGGCTTGGGTAAAGTTTCGGGACATTTAGGGTGTTGTTTGGGCTCATTATGTTGAGGCTTCTATTGTGCCTAAGTCCAATTTCATGAGAATCTAGGTTATTAGTTTAGTTAGTAAAATCTAAAACACAATTTAGACTTTGTAGAAATCCTAGGAATCTTGAGAGAAGAGGCACACAAGGGTTGAAGAGGATTTGGTGATTTTTTGGGACTATGATTTATCAATCGGTCCAAGGCAAGTTTATATCGATTAAGAATTATTTGGGATTTTGTTATGGTAGTAGTAGTCATTGGATTCTAGACTAAAACTTGTACAAATCTGATTTTAATCATTTAGTTGTTATTTTCTATATTTTGACTTAAAGTGGATGTTAATCCTTAATCATATTGGTTAATTTGTGTAGTTTGACTGTGAAACACTTAATTTGATACATTAAATTGTATAATTTAATTAGATTAGTGTGAATCTGGATAATATTTGTTAATTCATAAAAACCCTCATGTTAATTTCATAATTTAATAAAATCTTGAATAAAATTGTTAATTAATGAACTTAAGAGATTAGGTTTTGATTTATACAGGTTAAGATAGCATTATAGGTTATTCTTGAGGTGTTAGGAACCTTGGTTGGTCCATAAATGGCGTACTAGGGTTTTTAGATTCGTATTTTGGGTTTAAGGATGAAGAAACCCATAACTTTCGAGAATCTGGTATGCAGCATCCGTGTGCACATCTCGGTAGTCCGTGGGAACGAAATTTGTGCCCACGGCAAGGCTTCATCCCCGTGCGCACAGTTGTGGTAGGAAAGTCAGTTTTGGATGTTTATTTGATGATTATTGTTGAGGTTTATGGGAATTACTAGGGAGGAACATTATAAGATTATTTTGATCCAATATGTAGAGCTTTTAGGTTCAAACGATGTATGTAGAGTTTAGAGATTAGTTCTTAATAAATCGGAGTTAACTAATTTAGAAATTACGGCACTTATAGTTATACATGGGAAGATTGGATTCATGTGTCTTAAGGACCATGAGTGTAGGATCGAGTAGTGAATGTTTCACGAGAACGATAGATTCTTAGGGATCGTGTACATCACATGTTAGTTTAAAATGTTCATTCGACCCATTGAGTAAGGTAGAGATTATATTAAGAATAATTCTCGTTAAAGTTAGATGAGTGAAGGTGTTAGGGTTTATATGGATTGCCAAACACACACCAATTTTTCATTTTTTTTCAATTAAATTAATATTAAACGATTAACCCAATTAAACATACACCAGTTAAACTGAATGTTGTGTAAACATTTTACCAAATTTTATAATTCCCTAAAACATGCACCTAGGTGAGTATTAAGAGTAATATAAACCAATCACACAACTCCCCAATGTACGATAAAAATCCACAACAGAAAAAACCCCGGACGGCCAAGCTATGCAATTTTATTATTCTCTAGTAATTACACAAGGAAGGCACGTGAGTTACACAACCGACTCGAATCCTTTAAGCCTTGATGCGTCTCCATTCCTTGGACCTTCTTCACAACGACACATAGGAATCCACCCATGAACTGCCATAATGTGAGCACCTCACACGTCTCGATATCCACCAATCCTAGCTCAGCAACGGAGTCCGCCGCGTAACATTAACACACACGAAATCCATCATATGAAATGATGCTCAACAAAGATGAAGAGTAAACAAACTTTGGTGCTCAAACAAGAGACCTCAAACAAATATATTTAGATGAAATTTGGATCTCAAAGCTATTGGATGAAACTAGGGTTTTAAGGCTCTAGACGTGTTCTTGGAAAACAATTTTCCCAAAACCTCTATAGAAAATAAGTTATCGGCACTCCTATTTATAGAAAACACGAAAAATGAGGGAGCACAAATTTTGAGACAAACTCGTTCGAACAAAAACATTAGTATCATTTGAACGAGTTATGCAATATTATTTGAATGAAATAAATCTCGTTCGAACGAACTACTAAAGTCGCTTGAACAGAGAGCGGATTACCTTCGAGCGACATAGTGCTGTAAAGAAGAAAATTTTTGTTCAGTCCTCGTTTCGTTTGGATGATTTTTATTTCTCTTAGGAAACTAATTTCGAAAACCTTGAGAAAAGAAAACTAATGTCATCCCAATTTGAAAGTGCTAGGGTTTATATGGACTGCCAAACTCACATGCCAATTGTAATACCCTGTCATTTAAGGGCATTAAAATAAGTAAAAATATTTGGCTGCAGTGACTCGTGACATCGATACTTATATTTCATATTTTATATGTGTTATGTGTGTATGTTATTTGAAATTAAATGGGACATAAAACACGATAATGAATTATTAATTATTTAACAAATAATTTAATTAGTAATCTTAGGCTGGAACTGATTAGATTATTACGAGATTAGCTAGGTATGTATGACTAACGTTGAGGCATATAGAATGTTTGGTTAGGACTTAAAATAATGAGTTTCAATCCCATGGGTTAGTGTATAACTTGGATTAGGTTTTGGACTAATTGGATGTAGTTTTGGGCGCGATGGGCTAAGGTCCATATGGGGTCCAACCTTAGTTTCTTGGTTAACATAATAAAAAGGGGTATTAAAGAGAATCAAAAACACTTGAGAATAAACATTAAGACTAGATAGAGGCTAGAAAGAGGAAACAACTTGGAGAAGAAGAGAATCGGGATAGTTGGACTTGAAAAATGACAGAATTGGGGCAATTGGACTGAGACTTCATCTCCCCAATCAAGGAAAGTTTACTTGGTATATTAATATGATTATTTGTGGTGTTAGAATATAGTTATTCAACGAATTCAAAATCTAAATATAGAAATACCAAACTTTGGATTTTATTTAATTAGTAAAATTAAATTTATATCCATAAATTGAAATCGATATAATACATCGTGAATTTGGGTTATATTAAATAAATTGACATTAGAATGGTGCTATATACTTGAATAATTGAGTAAAATCACTTTGATTATTTCATGAATGGATTGAAAATTTGAGATTTAAGGATGAAATTCAAATATAGGGTTCAAATTCTTTAATTTTGAAATATACCTCTAAATTTTTATAGAAATCGACTAAAGTTATAAGGATAGTATATAGTTTAGTTTTTGGAAGTTTGTATGATAATTTAGGGTATATGAGAGGTGCTTGGACCTTAAGATAAGCCGTTAATGGTAGTTATGCACACAGGGGTCATAACAGGAGCAGTAAGTTGACGAAAAATGAATTTCTAGGAGTTTTATTTTTACAGTCGTGCAAATGGGAGCATTTGTGGTCCGTGCACACGAACCATGGGAACGGCTAGGTTTTGGTGTCGTGCACACGACAAGGGCAGAATTGTGATTTGTCTTAATTGGTAAAAAGGGAATGTTGGATAGAAATGGGAAACTTATACCATTCTAAGCTATTGATCTAAGACTTTAATCTTATATGCTTAATTACTTAGATAGAGGGTAAGTAAGTTATTATATGGATGTAAGACTGATACCTTTTCTGAAATGTGGAAAACTTGTCTTGTGTATTATGTGCAACATGTCGGGCGTGTGTACTCGTGGGATATGTACTATAGGAGATATTCTTATGGGGTATGATCGACGGTGACTATGTTGATACGCTAATGATAGAGACGGGGACACTACGTGTTGAAATTCTTGTTGTGTCTAAATGAGATTCACGGGTTGATCCTTTCATATAACTTTGGGAATGGGGCTATCTGACTGGTGTGAAGGCCTATTGATTATCCTTAGTAGATTCTGTAATGGTTATAGGTATGGGGCAGCCTATAACTATGCCTAGTACTATGCGTGAGTGATCCCTGAAAGCGGTAGGATAGGCCTTTGTTATGTGCGGACTTAAGAGTAGCCATTTATTAAAGTATGCGTTATGGACTGCACTTACATTGTGTGGATGTATATGTGGATACCATATTCCCCAATACTATATTTATTTGAGATGTATAAAATGGTTAAAATGAATTATGTAAATGTACTCAATTAAGATGAATAGGATATAATCATGGGGGTACATATGGGGTTTGGGATTAGATTCTTTTGATACCTGGGTTATTTAGGTTGGGATAATTTAAAAGCAACTAAAATACTAGAGGAAGATGCGTAATTATATTGTATCCCCAAACTTCATTATATTCGTATACTTCCTAGACTTGTTTTTAATGTTGTTGAATAATTATACTTCCACGACATAGGTCGTCAGTGCAGCCTCACACCTGATCCAATCATATTCTCCTTCCAGTTACTGCTAAGATAGGATGTAGGCATCGAGCATGCGTACTTATAATTCTATTTTAGTTTATCTATCGTGTCAGATTTACTTTTAGTAGGGGATTCTATTTTGAGATAGTTGTAGTATGTAATGATTATATTATTGTTAGTTGATTTGGTATAAGAGTTATTGAGGTTCACCACAACTATCATGTTCACTTATTTATATTATGCATTTAGTTTTATTTCTAGTCACGCTTATAATAATACCCAAATATTTAGACTCCTATTTTATTTACCTTATACCGATCAATGTAGATTAGATTTTATGGGGTGTCACACGAATTTTAGTTTTTTTCAATTAAATTAATATTAAACGATTAACCCATTTAAACATGAACCAATTAAATCAAATGTTGTGTATATAGTTTACAAAAATTTATCTTTCCCTAAAACATCCATCTATGTGATTAGCAAGAGTAAAATAAAACAATCACATAATCACACCGATGTACAAGGAAACACCACAACGGGAAAATTTCGAACGCCTTAGCCACGAAAATTCACTATGATCTTGGATTTACACAACGACAACATATGACTTACACCACCGACTCAACTCCTTCAAGCCTTGACACATCTTCATTCCTTCAACCTTCTTTACAGTGACACACAGGTATCCACCCATGAATGGCCAAAATGAGTGTGTGACACCCAGCTTATTCTAATCCTGGGTGATCAGTCCATTATTAAATTAAACACCATTAGTGGCATCATTCTTAGCATCATTGTCAATTTTTAAATTAATTACTAATACCCTAATGGATCAGTGTCATAATTTTAATCTTAATTATTAACGAACAAAAAATAAATGAAAATAAATATATCTTTCACCATTTCCATGCACATCACGATGAATAATAAGGTAGTGACATAAGTGACGCGACCACAAATGTGTCTAGAGTGCGTGTTATTTAGGCTCAAGTGCAAGCCTGTCGCTCAAGTAATAATTCGATAAGTCGGGTATCGATCCTCAGGGAAATAGGATGAACGAAGTCATAACGACTTTGGAAAGACGAAGGTAACCTAACTTTGACTCTAAAAAGAAGGAAAATGTGATTTGGATCGTGAAATGACTACAGATAGATGCAAATATGAAAATGAGTAACTAATGAAATTCCGAATAAATGAAATGCAATTACTCTATTTACTAAAGGATTGGCGACAATTTGACTAAAACTTTACTTATGAAATGAGAAAGATAGGTCGGGTTACAATCCCCCACACCCTAGTAATTCACTTCGTAGGATACTACATTCAGAACTAAAGCTTTAAATAAATCCAGATTTTTAATGCTCCTAATTATTACATATATGAGGGATCGTAGCCCTCAAAGTACATAAGCAAAGGTTGAATTAAAACCCGATCTTTAACACTCCTAAGTATTACATATATGAGGGATCGTAGCCCGCATAGTATATAAGCAAAGGTTGAATTAAAGCAGTATCGTATTAACCTAAGATTATACGACACAATTCACCTAAGATTTTAATTCCAACTTCTATTTCCACTATCATGAATTACATCGGGTGAGGTTCATGCACCATGACCCTTGAAAACTTAGCCGGTAATATTGAAACTAGAAGAAAACATTTGTTGAATGAAAGAAAACATTTTTACTAACAACTGAATATGAAGAAGAATGAAATTAGTCACTAAGAAATTAGCTACTATAAATATGAAAGCAAGAATTGGAATAAAATTACTTGAATTGCAAAACTGGAATCAAAACTAGGGTTTCTTATTGTTTCTCCTCTAAGCTAATTACAAAGCTTCTCTAAAACGGATTAGAAGCCTCCTCAATGTCTGGGAGTTATTTCAAATTTATACCTTACGAAAATTACAAGAATTGGAAGCATACCAAACTCTATCAAGAAGAAGATCAGCTCAAATCTCGAACCTCGGATCGATCCGGTTAGGACATATCGGATTGGTCCGGCTAACAACCGGATTGATTCATTTTTCGAATAAACTGGATTGGTCCGTTAGACAGGTCTCTGTGCAGTGATTTTGAAGGTCAGACTGATCCTTTTTTTTGGGATACCGGATTGGTCTGTTAGATGTATTCTTTCGCAATCATTTTAAGGGCCGGACTGATCCTTTTTTTTGGGATACCGGATTGGTCCGGATTGGCATCTTAATTTATCTTGAATATCTCTTCAAAATCTCTTGATTATCTCACATCTTCGGGTCTTCATAACTTCTTCTCCAGAACTCGGATTGGGACGTCGTTTCTTCCTACGAGTTCATAAACTCGAGATCTTCGACTTTTATTTTGGGTCCTCAACCAAATTCCTTGTAAAAATTATGATTTTGCCCTTTTGATTCATCCTCAACCGGATTTCTTTCATGTATTAAATATCTGTAAAATTAATAAGAAATACACGAAACTCGGGATACTTGTTAGACGAAACCGTTAGCACAGATATGAGATAAATTAATTCATTTTACGTTGTCCGATGTAATAAAAGTCTCTAAATTAAGGGGTAAATTTGGAAGAATTTATGCCTAATCAAACCCCCCTAACTTAGAACTTTGATCGTCCCGAGCAGTGTAAAAGAATCAAAACATGATCCAACTCTAAAAATGGGATAGAGTACCTCTTTCGCGGGCAAGCGATTGCATTTAGCGTATGCAACAAGCCTTTAAACTCCTAGGTTACCCTAGTAGGACGAGTTGTGTCTCGTGAGGGTTTGCAACGAATATACCTACAAAATTCGACTCAAAGAAAATTCAAAATGCGCAAAAATTGTATAACTCAAACTTTTTCAGAAAATAGTCATCATCAATTCATGTTCAAGAGTCTCAAATCAAAGTGCGTGTGTGCGGAGCCAGAAATTTAACCGCGGATTTCCACTGATTGATCATTACATTACTTATCCGAAAATTTGTTTTGATTTCAAAATCTCATTGGATGCTCTCACAAACGAATCTCTCAGAAGTTTGGTTATTTTCTCTCGGTATGCGTGATTTATAAGAGTAAATGCATTGGAACCAAGTTCACGCACACAAATAAAAAGATGAAATTTTTTGGTAAATGGATCTCATCATCGGATTACGGTTATAAGAAAACGGGAACATTGCCTCTAATTCATATTTATAATCTATTTTATTATCTTTTCGTATTTTAGCTCTCCACGCGGTAACCAATTTCGCAATTTGGACTCGGTTAGGACTTTTTCGGGTTAAAGGTGTATTGGGTAAAATGGGAATGGTAGGGAAATCTGGAATTGGAAAAATTTCTTATGATGTCCATTAGTTCTTTTCCGGGCTTTTGATCATTTTTTTTTCTTTTTTTTTTGCGCTTTTCTTTTCTCGCTATTTTTGTTGAGCATATCTATTCTTTTCTTGCCCCTTTTTATGCCCTTTTCGGACTTAATTTCTGGGATTATTAACTTTCGCAATTTCGCGCCAAATGGGGATTTTCGGGTTGTCAAACGAAAGGAAAAAACTTATTCGGCTCAATTTTGGTTTACAAAAGGGATAATTTTTTGCTACTTTTTCTGGCCAATATTTTTGGGTGTCAAATGAGGGCCTACTTCATTGTCCAAAATACTAATTGTGTTACCACATGCGTCTCGAGATTAATTTAGTTTAGAGATTTATGTGACACATTTTTCAAGGCAATATCACACACATTTTCCATAACAGGTCAAACTGAAAGATTTGAGATCCTTGATGACTTATTAGAATGCTAAAACGAACTTTTAGTTAATAATTAACTCGGATTGATTTATAAATTCACAATAATGAAAGGCTGGAATCTCACCGGGGTTGTTAATCTCCACATTTATTCGCTAAGTCGTCTACGTTCGCTCAATTTCCATCTTTGGTCAATTTCGCCTTTGTGTATTATGTTTGTACAATTTGAGACTTTAAACCGAATTTTAATGATATTTTTGAAAATTTTGAATTCCAATTTTTATTTATTTTGAACAAAGATATTTTTGGATTTTATAAAATTTTACAATTTTTTTTAAATTTCTGGGCATTTTTGAAAATTTGTGAAGTTTTAGAAAGACGCGCTTGGGACCCCCCCTAACTTAGACTTTTGCACTGTCCTCAAGCAAAAAGGACTAAAATCTAACTCAAAGCGAATGAAAAGTACGAATAAATAAAACGAACAAAAATGAAAAATGCAGAATTTTATATAACGGATCATCATGTGTTACAAACGGAAAGGAAATCAAACAACCAACATTTGTAAACAACCACTAACGACACAGCCAACAGAACACAAAAAGTACACAACAGAAATAGGCTTCACTGGGGTGGCGGATTGGAGCTTCCGGGCGCGCTGGGGTCATACGGGTCATAGAAGAAGCTTGGAAGGGGAGTGCCGAAGTTGAGCTCGTACAAGTGAGTTTGGAGACGATGCATCATGCTCGTATCCCTTCGGTAGGCCTCTTGATCCCATTGATATTGTGTGAGGAATTCGTCAAACCGGGTTTCCACCACTGAAAGACACCGATTAATTTCTGCGTTGGGGGGTGAAAAATCAGAATCGTCACCACTGTTATAATCTGCGTCGCCCTCACCCATCAAAATGTCCTCCTCCTCTTCGTCGCTGCTCTCGTCGTCACCGCTCTCTTTCGCCTCTTCATCACTATCCTTCTCCTCGGTATCACTAGCCTCTTATGCCAATCGGCCTTGGATGCGAGCTTGTTGTCTTTCTCGTTTGGTCCGGGTGGTGGACGCAAAAGGGGTTGGTAGGCGAGGGAAATCTTGTGGGGGTGAAATGCCGGCGTCGGTTAACATGGATGTGATGAGCCGGGGAAATAAGAGAGGGGTGATGCCCTTTTTATCCGTGGCGGCGAAGAATATATCCTTGTAGATGCACGCAGCTAGGCTAATCGGGGTGTTATGGTCGAAGAGGTGGTAGACGAGGGTGGCTTGACGCGGGCGCATCGCCGACTGATTGCCCGTGGGGAGAATGTTGGCGCACACTATTTTGAAAGTGAGGCTCGCTTTGTCGCTTAGCTGGCCCTCCGGCTAGGTTTCGGTATTCCAATTAACATTGGGGTCGATGCGAGACATGCACACGTCTTTTTCAAGCGGGGCAAGAGGGTTTGGATATATGTATTGCTGTGGGGTCGGGACATCTTTGGCAGCCAACTTCTGGGACAGAAGTTCCAAAGAGAAAGGGAAGCGGACGCCGCCAATGTAAGCTCCAGTCGTGTGGTGTCCGGTGCGAACAAGGGAGACATAGAAAGTGCGTACCGCATTGGGCCAGACCGCATCATGAGGTTCGTTGAGGAAACGACACCAGCCCCGGGCCATGAAAAGAGCAGTGACAGAATTTGGCATGTCATTCAAAATGACTTGACGCTCTATTTGGAGTTTGCGAGGTTGGACGAAGAAACATTCACACCACCGTTGTTCTTGAGGGGAGCGGTAGCCGGCGACAAGAATTGTGATGGAATCGTATTTTGGAGTAGGTGGTTGGTTGGCCATGGTTATGGGATTGAGTAAAAGTGTTGGGCAGAATAAGTAAAAGAGAGGAGGAGAGTGAGTAGTGGTGGCAAAAATGGGGTGGGGAAGGTGTTGGATTTATAGGTGGTGAGGGGAGAGGGTAGGGGAGAATTTGGAGGGAAAAGGGGGAAGAATTTAGGAGAGAAAATGGGTGTTAGGAGGGGGGGACGAAAATGGAGGCAATTAGAGGGATTGGGGGAAAAGGGGGTGAACCTAGGGAAATCCAAAAGTTGCAGACACCTGACCAATTTGGGTCTCCAGGACCGGATCGATCAGCGCCTTTATTTTTTTATTTCAATTTTCCCAGACCGGACCAATCCGGGTGACCAGGATCGGATCGATCCGGTCCCCAAAATGGCTCTAGTCCACCTATGGGATGGTATTCTCTTCTCCTAGGACTTTCGACTGCTCCTACTTACGAACCGACACATGTGTGACATGATTACCTCTCTCCTCGGTATTGTGGCACTAAAATTCTCACCTCGTAAAGCATGCTGGTGCTTGAATTCCTATCCTCTTTTGATGTGATTCTACGGACTCCACTATCCTAACCTACGTGCAGCTACTATACACAAGAATTCACCCCATACACGTCGAGGGTGCGACAACCTCTCAATTCAAGCTCACTCTACCCCGTAAACGGGGCCCGATAACCAAATGGTGCGATCTCTTCTATGCACGCCTCAACATATAGCTTTAGGCGTTGTCCATTGACTTTGAACACGTTCCCCCCTTTTGGCTCTTTCAATTCTACTGCTCCATGGGGGAATACACTCTTCACAACGAATGGACCAGTCCATCGAGACCGCAATTTACCCAGAAATAGATGAAGCCGGGAGTTATAAAGGAGTACCTTTTGTCCTGGTTGAAACTATTTTCGTCGAATAATCTTATCATGTGCCAGTTTCATCCGGGCTTTTGAAATCTTGGCATTCTCATACGCATCATTGCATATCTCCTCTAACTCATTTAGTTGAAGCTTGGGAGCTTCACCGGCTTTGTCCATATCATAATTTAACCTCTTTATTGCCCAATACGCTATGTGCTCCAACTCAACGGGAAGATGACAAGGTTTGCCATTCACAAAGCTGAATGGGGACATTTCGAGTGGGTTCTTGTATGCGGTACGGTAGGCCCATAGCGAATCGTTTAATCGAAGGGACCAATCTTTTCGGTCGGGATTGACGGTCTTCTCTAGTATATGCTTGATTTCACGATTAGCCAACTCGGCCTACCCATTCGTTTGTGGGTGATATTTCGTTCCAACCTTGTGAATGACACCATACTTTTTCATAAGTTTTTCAAACGACTTGTTGCAAAAGTGTGTGTCGTTATCACTGATTATCTCTTTAGGTTCACCGAAGCAAGAAAGTATGTGTTCGTGTAGGAACTTTATCACCACTTTATTGTCATTGGTCTTGGTAGTTGTGGCTTCCACCCAATTAGAAACATAATCTACCGCGACTAGGATGTATAAGTACCCAAAGGACGGGGGAAAAAGGGCCCATGAAGTCAATACCCCAGCAATTAAAAATCTCAATGATGAGAATCGGGGTTAATGGCATCATGTCTCGTCGGGTGATCGCCCCCATCCGTTGACACTTGTCGCAAGATTCGCAACAATTGTTAACATCCTGGAACATTGTGGTCCAGTACAAACCTCTTTGGAGAATTTTAGTGGCTGTCTTTTTCACGAAAAAGTGGCCTTCACGGGCTTTCGAATGACAGAATTGGATGACTATTGAAATTTTGTCATCCGGTACGCATCGTCGGATGATTTGATCGGTGCGCTATTTAAAGAGGAATGGATCATCATAGAAATACATGCGTGACCAAGTGATGAACCTCTTCTTATCTTGCGATGTCCAATCGGGAGGGACGGCTCCCGTGACAAGATAGTTCACTATATCTGCAAACCAGGGCAAAGATGAGGTGGCAAATAGTTGCTCATCCGAAAAATACTCATCTATGGGTGTAGGAACACTAGGTATGTCGGATGAAATTCGTGATAAGTGATCGACAACGATGTTTTCTACTCCTTTTTTATCTTTAATGGAGATATTAAACTCTTGTAGGAGTAGGATCCACCTTATGAGGCGCGGCTTTGCGACTTTCTTCACAAGTAGATATTTTAAAGTCGTGTGGTCGGTGAAACAAATGATGGGAGAACCGATAAGATAGGCTCGAAACTTGTCAACAGTAAATACTATCGCTACCAACTCCTTCTCCGTGGTGGAGTAATTAAGTTGTGGTCCAATAAGGCTCCGGCTAGTGTAGTAGATGATATGAGCCCTATTGTCTTTTCTTTGGCCCAAAACAGCCCCTATCGCATAATCGCTAGCATCACACATAAGCTCGAATGGTAAGGACAAATCCGAAGCTTGCATGATGGGAGCGGCCACAAGCATGTTTTTCAGTTTTTCAAAAGCACTTTGGCATGCTTCTGTCCACTCGAATGGGGTGTCCTTCATAAGAATATTACTTAAGGGTCTAGCGATGGCGCTAAAGTCCTTAATGAGCCTACTATAAAATCCTACGTGTCCCAAGAAGGAGCGCATGTCTTTCAAGGATTTAGGCGGGGGTAGGTCAGCTATGACATCTATTTTTGCTCGATCGACCTCGATCCATTGGATGACACGATGTGGCCAAGAACTATACCCTCGGTTACCATGAAGTGTCATTTTTCCTAATTCAGCACTAAGTTCTTTTCCACACATCGGGCTAGTACTTTCTCAAGATTAGCTAAACATAGGTCGAATGAGGTGCTAAAAACACTAAAGGCATCCATAAACACCTCTAGCCCTCTCTCAACCATGTCATTGAATAAGCTCAACATACACCTCTAAAAGGTCATCGGTGCATTACACAAACCAAATGGCATACGTTGGTAGGCAAACATTCCCAAGGGAATGTTGTTTTCTCTTGATCAAGTACATCTACCTCAATTTGGTTATATCCGAAATAACCATCTAGGAAGCAATAATAAGGGTGGCCCGCTACTCTTTCAAGCATTTGATCAATAAATGGTAAGGGGAAATGGTCTTTTCTAGTTCCCGCATTGAGTTTTCGGTAATCAATGCAAATGCGCCATCCAGTGGTGGTACGTTGGGGAACTACCTCTCCCTTGGCATTTTCAATCACAGTCATGCTCGACTTTTTCGGGACAACTTGAATGGGTCTCACCCACTTGCTATCCGAGATTGGGTAGATAATCCCGGCATCCAACAATTTAATGATTTCAGTCCTCACCACATCTTTCATTATGGGGTTTAGCCATCTTAGCATTTCTCTCGAGGGCTTAACATCCTCTTAGAGGTGAATCTTATGGGTGTAAATTAGAGGTCTTATTCCCTTTAGATCATCTATACACCAACCAAAAGCACTTTGGTGATTCCTCAAAATCTTCAATAGCTTACCCTCATGATCTTCATCTAAGTTAGAGGAGACAATGATAGAAAATGTCTCACGTTCACCTAGGAAAGAATATTTAACATTGGAGGGTAATTTCTTCAACTCGAGAGTCAGGAATGTGTCGCTATAGGGCACCATGCGTGCTTCCCTTAGCGGTAACTCTTCGAATCAAGAAACCCAATTAGCATCTCTCACGTCCTCGTCCGACGCTCTTTCATTGGGTAAGCCTCTCAACTCCTCTATCTCCCTCTCAAACTCGGTGTAGGCTCCCTCACTCTCATTACTAGAAGCTAGGAAAGATTCTAAGGCATATCCACAGTAATTTTCCTCAAAGTGTTCTTCTACAATCTCCTCTATTAAGCTCAGCGCGTGAAGATCATCTTCTTCCCCTGCTTATTGGGCTATGTTGAAGATGTTTGTTTCTAAAGTCATATTCCCAAAAGTGAGTTGCATCTGCCCATTTCTAGTAGTGATCACTGCGTTAGCCATAGCTAAGAATGGGCATCCAAGGATGATGGGAACATGATTTTTCGAGGCAAAAGGAGGGATTCGTGCCCCAAATGACAAAATCTATCAGGAAGTAGAAAGTGCCACTTGGACGATCACGTCCACAACTATACCCCTTGGTATCTTCATGGTTCGATCCTCTAACTGGAGAGTGATCCTTGTGGGATTAAGATCACCCATATCAAGTTTCCTATAAATCGAATAAGGGAGGATATTGACACTCGCTCCCAAATCGAGTAAAGATTTTTCAAATTTGTTCTCTCCAATGGTGCATGAAATTGTGGGTGCACCGGGATCTTTATATTTAGGTGGAAGGTCATTAAGAAGGATTGAGCTCACATTTTATGCTAGAAACATGTTCTTCTTTAACTTCATCCTCCTCTTAACTGTCAATAAGTCTTTTATAACTTTTGCATAGGATGGTATTTGCCTTATTGCATCGAGGAAAGGTAAGTTTAATTTCACATTCTTAAGCACTTCTAGCAATTCTTCTCTTACGGTCCTTTTATGGGCAGGAACCAATCTTTAAGGAAATAGCGCAGCGGAAGGTGGTTTCACAACTACCTCGGGCTCAGTAGTGTTTTGTTTTTCACTCTCGTTCAAAGGAGATATCTTCGGCCTCTTTCGTGTCGGGAGAATTCTCCTTGTCGTTTGAAATGTCATGTGAGGGAGGTGATAAATCAACAACTCTCCCACTACGAAGAGTGGTTACAGCTTAATCGTGCTCCTGCTGTTCTGTAGAGGTGGAACTAACACTAGGTTGGCCATGGGGAGGTCTTTAGCCTTGGGCAGGAAACTTGCCCTTCTCTTGGATGCTCAATGCGGATTTCATCTTGGAGATGTTCACATTTAGTTCGGCGAACATGCGTTCATATCGAGAATTGTTTGCACCTTGAGAATTTATGAATTGGTTCATTGTATCCTCGAGGCTTCTCCGTGGTGGAGCTACATATGGAGATGGAGATAGTGGTGCTTATTGATATTGAGGAGGTGGAGGAGGTGGGACAACCTGTGAATGTGGGTTCATCGTAGCTTGTGGTTGTTCGTAGTTGAAACCAGGATGGTTTCTCCACGAAGGGTTGTAAGAGTTCCCATGCGGGGCATTAAAATTCCCCTTGAATCCTCCTATAGCATCTACCTGCTCAGTGTGCATGGCCATGTAGGCGGAAATCATCGGGCATGCCTTTGTGGAGTGGCCCGCCTCACAGATAGCACACACTTTGTCTTTCAAACCATGGCTGGATCCGGAGATGTTTTTCAACCGACCATCAAACCACTCTTTCATATCTCTCTGAAACTGATTGAATCGACGGTCTATTAAGGTATTTATATCCAAGTGGTATAGACCGGATGTAGTTTGATTGATAGATGGTTGTCTAGGTCGATCTTGGTTGGGATTAGATGTGTCCCATGCTTGCGTTGTCACTATGACATACTTAAGATGGGCCTTGGCATCGCATGAGTTTAAATCCCAAAAGGGTCTTTCACACATTATTTGCACAAGTTGTTTGGAAGCTATTGTCAACCCATTATGGAAGAAAGATATCACTGGATGTTTGTCAAAACCATGGTGGGGGCATGCGCTTACTAACTCTTGGAACCGTTCCTAACATTTGACAAAGGACTCATTATCGTGTTGTTGAAAAGTTTGGATTTGAGTCTTGGCAGAGTTGGTCTTTTGTTGTGGATAGAATTTTGAAATAAACTTAGACTGCATATCTCTCCAGGAAGTGACAGAGTTCGGGGGTAGAGACCATAGCCAAGTTTTGGCTTTATCCTTTAAGGAAAAAGGAAAAAGCTTTAGGCAAATGGTATCTTGCGTGCAAGCTTGATCACTAAATGTATCACACGCCTCTTAGAACTCACGAATATGCGGGTATGGTTTCTTCGAATCCGTGCCATGAAACGTAGGGAGGATCTGTATCATCCCATTGTAAAAGTGGAACTGACCAGCATTATACGAAAGTAAAATGCAACCAGGGGTGACAGCCCGCTCAGGAAAGAGTAAGTCTTTCATGGGACGATAGGGGATATCTCCCTCTCCAGTACCGAAACTCGTTGCGTCAGACAACGCGCTCGCACTCTTTTTAAATGACTATGTGTACTCACTCGGTGTCCTAGATGTGTGACTCGAAGTTTGACTCAGGGTGTAGTTATTGATAGAGTGCTCAGGAGTAGAAATAGGAAACCAGAATTGTGGAATGCGAGGTGTATGGGGGCTTTCAGATATTTATTCAACGATTGGATTTTTGTGGATTCGGGTTGGAGTATTGTGAGGAGTCTGAGTATGTTTAGGATTTTGCATTAAAGGATTTGAGAGATGATTAAAAAATATATATTTAATTTTTTTTTATGTTTTTGGATTTTCTTGGTCAAAGTTTTAGATTGACTTGATCTAACCTAAGTCTACCTAATTCCCCAGTAACGGCGCCAGAAACTTGACGCGGCCACAAATGTGTCTAGAGTGCGTGCTATTTAGGCTCAAGTGCAAGCCTGTCGCTCAAGTAATAATCCGATAAGTCGGGTATCGATCCTCAGGAAAACAGGACGAACGAAGTCGTAATGACTTTGGAAAGACGAAGGTAACCTAACTTTGACTCTAAAAATAAGGAAAAGGTGATTTGGATCTTGAAATGACTACAGATAGATGCAAATATGAAAATGAGTAACTAATGATATTAAGAATGAATGAAATTCAATTACTCTAATTACTAAAGGATTGACGATAATTTGACGAAAACTTTACTTATGAAATGAGAAAGATAGGTCAGGTTACAATCCCCCACAACCTAGTAATTAACTTCGTAGGATACTAGATTCAGAATTAAAGCTTTAAATGTATCCGGCTTTTTATGCTCCTAAGTATTACATATATGAGGGATCGTAGCCCATACACTATGTAAGAAAAGGTTAAACTAAAACCCGATCTTTAACACTCCTAAGTATTACATATATGAGGGATCGTAGCCCGCATAGTATGTAAGCAAAGGTTGAATTAAACCAGTATCATATTAACCTAAGATTATTCGACACAATTCACCTAAGATTTTAATTCTAACTTCTATTTCCACTATCATGAATTACATCGGGTGAGGTTCATGCACCCCGACCCTTGAAAACTTAGCCGGTCATATTGAAACTAGAAGAAAACATGTGTTGAATGAAAGAAAACATTTTTACTAACAACTAAATATGAAGAAGAATGAAATTACTCATTAAGAAATTAGCTACTGCAAATATGAAAGCAAGAATTTGAATAAAATTACTTGAATTGCAAAACTGGAATCAAAACTAGGGTTTCTTGTTGTTTCTCCTCTAAGCTAATTACAAAGCTTCTCTAAAATGGATTAGAAGCCTCCTCCATGTCTGGGAGTTATTTCAAATTTATACCCTATGAAAATTACAAGAGTTGGAAGCATACAAAACTCTATCAAGAAGAAGATCAGCTCAAATCTCGAACCCCGGATCGATCCAGTCAGGACATATCGGAATGGTCCAGGTAACAACCGGATTGATCAGTTTTTCAAATAAATCGGATTGGTCCGCTAGATAGGTCGCTATGTAGTGATTTTGAAGGCCAGACTGGTCCATTTTTTTGGGATACTGGATTGGTCCGCTAGACGTATTCTTATGCAGTGATTTTAAGGGCCGAACTGATCCGTTTTTTTAGGATACCGGATTGTTCTGGATTGGCATCTCAATTTCCCTTGAATATTTCTTCAAAATATCCTGATTATCTCACATCTTCGGGTCTTCATAAGTTCTTCTCCAGAACTCGGATTGGAACGCCGTTTCTTCCTACGTGTTCATAAACTCGAGATCTTCGACTTTTATTTTGGGTCCTCAATCGGATTCCTGGTGGAAATTACGCTTTTTCCCTTTTGATTCATCCTCTTTATTTTCTTTTGCTTTTTCCGATTTCCTTCTTTCTTTCATGTATTAAATATCTGTAAAATTAATAAGAAATACACGAAACTCAGGATACTTGTTAGACAAAATCGTTAGCACAGATATGAGATAAAATAATTCATTTTACGTTGTCCGCGGTAATAAAAGTTTCTAAATTAAGGGGTAAATTTGGAAGAATTTATGCCTAATCAATAAGTAAAAAACTGAGTCTGGAATAACACTCCAGAGAAAATCTAAATACAGTCATCCATGAGTAAAGTTTAAATCAATACTGAAAATAAACGAAAATACAAAGTCTCTAAAAATAGAAGCCAACTATGATTGGGCGACATGCCCGACTCATATAAATGAAGAAAATAAGAACTGAATAAAAGTGGAGGCATCAAATAGCAAGGTCCTGCAACTTCCACAGCAGCTACAACACATCGAAAGGGGAACTCCTATATCTGGCGTCCTTGTGGTTGGGCACCTAAAATGGTTTTTACAAAAAGGATTTTAAATGAGTCAGCGCTCAAGTAAAAAAATTAGCAAGTGTTTAAAATGCGATAAGAAAAGATATTAAATACATGTTAGTTCGTGTGCCCTCACTTGAGATCCTTACCCCTCAAATAATGTGCACGCCTATCGTACTACTATAATCCACCTAGTTTCGCTACCCGCCTAACTAGTATGGCTTACATCTCTTCACATCTATTCAATTATAGTGCCCACCTTTATTGCTCATACAATGCGTTACTACCTTTTCTTAACTCTTTATACTCATTAGGAATTTCTATTAAATGATTTATTTCTCATACACTTGAATAATTTAGATATCACAATCTATTTTATCTACTAACATATTCATACAAGAATCAATCACACATAATATATACATCACTCTTATCATATATACATATACAACACCCCTAGGTGGGGACTTTCGGTGTGGGCATACTCTCCTATCAAGTCCCGGTACATCATGTACTATATAAGGACACTGGCTCGGATAGTCTCCCTCGAACCATAAATCAAAACACACAATATTTGAGGCAAACATAGCTCTAAGCCTTTGGGATACTCTCATACCTAACGCACCCAAATAACCGATCACACCCTCATTCACACAAGTGGTGCTCAATCCCTAAGGTCTTTGTCCTAAGGTATAAGTCAATATCCCCCCAAATGGGCTCATCGAAAATAAGAATTTCCACGAAGTGAAACCTCCCGTGATAGCTTACTCGACCACAAATATGTATCTAGTGTGCATGCTGATATAGGCTTAAGTGCAAGCCTATCGCGTTAGTAATAACCCAGTACGTAGGGATCGTCTCCATAGAGAACTAGGACGATGAATCGTAACGATGCAGAATAGATGACTAACCCAAAAATTGACCCTCGAAAAGAAATATAAAAGGTGATTAAGGAGAATGGACAAGCTATTAACTATAAGTGAATGCAAATTAACTACTAACTAAACTAAATGCAAAGAAATAAATCTACTGAATGAATTAACTATGAATAAGGAAGGATATGTCGGATTACAATCCCCTAAACCCTAGTATATTTATAATATAGAATGATAGATATTGAATTAGAAATTTAATTGAACCCGGACTTTATTAATCCTAAGCATTATATATATATATATATGAGGATACGAGCCCGCACCATACATAATCAAAGGTAAAAACAAAGTGGTGCTGCTACACGCACATTGCACTCTTAAACACCCTGGGGCAAACGAGGTTTAAAAGATCTACGACGATTGTGCGTACTACACAACACGATTCTCTTAAAATTCAATTCAAACCCTATTTTATACATGGGTAAATTACATCGGGTTGGGTTCATGCACCCCAACCTTTAAAAACTTAGCCAGACATGATTAAATTAAATAAAGACACAATTTCTAAAGTGCAGGAATTCATGGCTAGTTTGGAAAATTGAGAAGAAAATTTTTGAATTAAGAATCAAAGATTACGAATCACGAATTACTCTAACTAATTACTAAAGAAATTGAAAACAAGAATTGAATGTTACTTGCAATGAAAAAATCTTGAAAATAAAATATGAATCTTGAACTAATTGCAAAACTTCAAAACTGGGGTTCTTCTCTACAAGAGCCCCCTAAAAACTAATCAAATTCGTACCTCCTAAAGTCTGACAATAAAATAAAATAAATACACTTCGAATTTAAAACTCTGAAAAATGAACAAAAAATCTGGGAAAATCTCAACCAGACCGGTCCGATTGGTTTCTTCGGTTCGATTTGGTTCTCAAAATGGTCCAGTGTGTTCTTGATTCTCGGACCGGTTCATTTTTGGCAATAGCCGGATCGGTCCGGTTCCCAAATTGAGACAGATTTTTTTTTCTTCCCGGATAGGTTCGTCTTTGACTAACCCCGGTCCAGTGCTGAAATTGCTCCAGTCTTCTTTTCTTGACTTTCTCATCTTCGAGGCTTCATATCTTCTGACTCGATGCTCGGATTGGGATGTCGTTTCTTCCTACGCGCTTGTGAGTGCGAAGTCTTCATTTTTTATGTTGGTCTTTCGTCCGAACTCTCGATGTAAATTGACCATTTTGCCATCCGAATTTCCTTCCTTTGTTGATTTTTTAGCTTTGGATTCCTCTTCTCTTCACTTGCATTAAATACTTGTAAAAAGCATAAAAAGTACACAAAACTCGAGGCACTATGTGGGAATTGTCAGTAGCATATAAATGAGATAAATCGATACATTTTACATTATTCGAGGTGTTAAAAGCAACCAAATAAAGGGGATAAATTCGAAAGAATCTATACCTAATCAAATCCCCTTGACTTAGAACTGTGCACGTCCCGGGCAATGTAAAAGAATCCAGCTAAGGTTCAACTCTCGAAAATCATTTTATTAAGATAAAATACCACTTTCGTGGGCAAGCGATTGATTTAGCGTATGCAACAAGCCTTTACACCCCTAGGTTACCCTAGTAGGACGAGTTGTGTCTCGTGGGGGTTTACAGTGAATATACCCACAAAATTCGGTTTTCAACTCAAAAAATTTCAAAATTCCTAAAAATTGTACAATTTAAGCTTTTCAGAAAATAATCACCATAGATTTATATTCATAAGTCTCAATTTGTCGTGTGTGTGTGGGAAGCCAGAAATTTAATCGTAAATTTCCACCGATTGATCATTGCGTTACTTTTTTAAAAATTCGTTTTGATTCAAATGCTCACACGATACTCTCACAAACTAATCACTCGAAATGTGGCTATTTCTCTCGGTATGCATGATATAAGGAGTAAATGTATTGGAACACGAGTTCACGCACACAAAATTGAAAGACGGAATTTGTGCACAAAAAGATCTCTTCATAGGAATACGGTCGTTGGGAAATGGAAACATCTCCTCTTATACACACCAATCAATCTCTCTTGTTATCTTTTCGTGTTTTAGCTCTCCACGTGGTAATTAATTTCGCAATTCGGACTCGGTTAGGACTTTTTCGGGTTTAAGGTGTATTTTAGTAAAATTGGAAATGGCTAGGAAATTCGAAAATCGAAAAATTTTCTTATGATGTCCTTTTGTGCTTTTTCGGGCTTTTGCTCATTTTTCTCTAATTTTTCTATTTTTTTTTTTTTTTCCATTTTTTTCTTTTCTTGCTATTTTTGTTGAGCATTATACCAATTTTTTTCTTGCCCAGTTTTATTGCACTGCTTGGACTCAATTTCTGAATTTTCCTTTCTCACAATTCCGAGCTATTTGGATTTTTATGGTTACGAAATGAAAGGAAAATTTTTCTTCGGCTCAAAGTGGTTAGCAAAAGGGTAATTTTTCACAACTTTTTACGGCTAATATTTTTGGGTAACAAACGAGGGCCTAACATCATTTATTCGAATTACTCATCATATTATCATATGCGTCTCGAGATTAATTTCATTTAGAGATATTTTTAGCATGCTTTTCGAGACAACATCTCACACTATTCCCTAACCGATCAAAACAAAAATTTTGAGATCTCAACGACTTATTTCAACGCTGAATTGAATTTTGAGTTAATCATTAACTCAGATTCATTTTAAAAACTCAGAAAAATCGATAGGCTCAAAATCTCACCGGGTTGATTAATCTCTACACTTATTCGTTAAGTCGTCAATTTTCTTTCAATTTTTATCTTTGGTCAATTTTGCCTTTGTGCAATTTGAAATTTACAAATTTGAGACTTTAAACAAAATTTTGGTGATATTTTTGAAAATTTTAAATTCCAATTTTTATTTACTTTGAAGAAAATTATTTTTGGATTTTTGGAAATTTGGAAATTTGTTTGGAAAATTTTGGGCTTTTTGAACTTTGTGAAATGTGAGAGTGCATGCTTACCCCCCCCCCCCCCCCAACTTAGTTATTTTGCAAAGTCCCGATGCAAAAAGGACTAAAAAGCAAACGAAGGAGAGAAACAATAAGAATGAAACAAAGTGCAAAATGCTAGATATAAACACAAACATAGAACACACAAGCTAGGTAATCCACTTTCCATTATATATACGGCATACAAAATCTGTGGAAAGAAGAAAATAAAAACAGTACATAGCAGCCTCAATCAACAACCTATTGCGGAGGCGGGTGAGCAGGTCCGGGGGCATTTGGATCATAAGGATCATAAAAATATGGTGGGGGAGGCACACCCATGATCTTCCGGTACATGTCCGCTTGGAGACGGTGCATCATACTTGTATCGCGCTAATAATTTGTGATGAACCCGTCAAATCAAGCTTCCAGTGCGGTGAGTCTCATATCAAAGTTGCGACCCGGAGGCTCAAAGTCGAAATCATCATCCTCGTTATATTTCGGCTCATCGCCCATGACCATGCTAACGTCGTCGGCCCTAGCGGCTTCTTCCTCATCATTATCATCTTTCGAATCCTCCGACTCGGTATCATCATTATCCGAACTTTCCTCCGTCGCCACTTGGGCCTATCGGGCGCGTATAACCTCTCGTTGACACATGCTCTTAGTACAGGTGCCCTGCCCAAGAGGGTTTGGAAGGTGAGGGAACTCAGTTGGACGTTCAATTCCGGCGTCGATGAGGATGGATGTTATTAGCCAGGCATAGGGGAGTGAGGCGGTGCCCTTTTTTTCCAATGCCACAAAGAATATGCCTTTGTAAATGATGCGTGCCAAATGGATCACGGTGGGGGGAGCAAAGAGGTGATTCACTAGGGTTGCTTGTCATGGGCTCATGGAAAAATTATTGGATGTTAGGAGTATGTTGGCGCACACGATTTGGAAGGTAATTCTGTCCTTGTTATCCATCCGGCCCACCGAAAATGTTTCAGCGGCCCACACCTCGTCGGGTGCCAATCAGGACATGAAAGTGGCCTTTGAGAGAGGGCTGAGGGGGTTGGGGTAAGTGAAAGCGGGTGGGATGGGCACATCTTTTTCTTCCAACTTGCGAATTAGGCTATTCAAGGATAATGGGACACGGGTGTCATTGATATAGGCTTCGGAGTTGAAGTCATCAGTTCGGACTAGGGAGCCATGGAAAGCTCGGACTTTCGCTGCCCACACCTCGTCATTCGGCTCTTTGAGGAACTGAAACCAGCCTCGGGCAATGAAAAGGTTAGTGACAGAAGCAGGTAGCTCGGTCCATATCACTTGGTGCTCCATGTGTAACATCCTAGATGGGCTGAAAAATTATTGGCACCACTCTCTTTCTTTAAGGGAGCAGTACGGGAAGTGAAAATTTCCAAAATCAACAACTTCAGTTGAGTTGTATTTTTGGGGTGGTTGTTGGTTGGCCATAGTGAAGGGAGGAATGTGAATATGAGAAAGCTTGGAGAGAGAGACTAAGAGAGTTTCTAGAAGTGGTGGTGTAAATAGGGGGTGGGAGAGGGTGTATTTATAGGTGGGAATAGGTGGGAGGGTTTTTGGTAGGAAGAGGTGATGGATGTGGGAGGGAAAGGGTGATGGAGGGAAGGGAAAATCGTGGAAGGAGGGAATAATGGGTATTGGGGGGTCTATAGGGAATTGGGGAATTTAACAGCCACCGAACCGATTTGGGTGCCCGGGATCGGACCATTTTGGGCCTTTTTTATTTCAATTTCCCCAAAAATGAACCGGTCCAGTTGCTCAGGGGCGGACCGGTCTGGTTCTGTATTTTCAGCAGAGTCTCCTGTTACATCATTTACTCCTCTCTCTAGATCATTGGATACTCTCACCACTATACCGACATGTAATCAACCCATTTCATTTAATACTTGCTCTGAAACCCTAGGCTTGCTCTCCACGTGTGCGATGAACTCGAACTAACTAACCGACTCTAACTAACCCGTATCGACGAACATCTAAAGTATACAAGAGTCACCCCATGCACGTCGGGGGTACGAAGACCTTCTCGTACAATGAAATCAATCCCCATATATGGGGTCCGACAACCAAATGGTGTCGGCTTCTTCGACGCACGCCTCATAGTTTGGCTTGATGCGTTTTCCATTTACTTTCAAAGTCGTTCCCCCATTTGAATCTTCTAACTCCACAGCACCATAAGGGAACACTTCTCGAACAATAAATGGGCCCGTTCACCTTGAACGCAACTTACCGGGAAACAAGTGTAGTCGAGAGTTATAGAGAAGCACTTTTGTCCCGGTGAAACTCTTTTCTTCGGATTATCTTATCATGTGCGAGTTTCATCCGTCCCTTAGAAATTTTGGCATTCTCATACATATCATTGCACAACTCTTCCAACTTATTCAATTGAAGCTTAGGAGCATCACCGGCTTTGTTAGGATTGTAATTCAACCTCTTGATGGCCCAATATGCTTTGTGCTCTAGATCCATGGGGAGATGGCAAGGCTTGCCATAAACAAAGAAAAATGGGCACATCCTGAGGGGGTTCTTATAGGTGGTGCGGTAGGCCCATAGCTCATCGTTTAATCTAAGAGACCAATCTCTCCGGGTAGGATCGACAGTCTTTTCTAGAATGATTTTGATCTCGCGATTTGATAACTCGTCCTGCCCACTTATTTGAGGGTCATAAGTCATCCCAACCTTGTGAACGACCCCATACTTTCCCATTTTTTTTTCAAATGGCTTATTGTTAAAGTGTGTGCCGTTATCACTTATGATTGCCTTTAAAGCACCGAAGCGAGAAAGTATGTGTTCCTATAGGAACTTAATCACCACCTTGTTGTCATTCGTCCGGGTAGCTAGTGCCTCCACCCATTTAGAGATGTAGTCCACCACGACGAGGATGTATAGGAAGCCGAAAGAAGGGGGAAAGGTCCTCTGAAGTCAATACCCCAGCAATTGAATAGCTAAATAACTAATATCGGGGTTAGAGGCATCATTTCACGACACGTAATAGCTCCCATTCTTTGGTACCTATTGCAAGATTTGCAATAGGCGTTCACATCCTGGAATATAGTGGGCCAATAGAGGACGAATTGCAGAATTTTAGCTGACGTCTTTTTCTTGGAGAAATGGCCTCCACATGCTTCCGTATGACAAAACCGGTTCACATCTTGGATTTATTCATCCGGTGCGCATCGTCGGATGAGCTGGTCCGCATAATATTTGAATACGACTGGGTCCTCATAAAAGAACATGCAGGACCAAGTGAGGAATTTCTTCTTCTCTTACGGTGTCCATCTGGAAGGGACAGCTCCCGTGACAAGATAATTCATGTTGTTCACAAACCAAGGTAAAGAAGAAGTGGCAAAAAGCTACTCATCCGACAAATATTCATCTACGGGAATCGGATCACTAGGCACGTCGAACAAGAGCCGCAAAAAGTGGTTGACAACGACATTTTCTACCCCTTTCTTATCTTTTATAGAGAGGTTAAACTCATGTATGATCCACCTTATGAGGAGCGGCTTTGCATTCTTCTTAGTATGGAGATATTTCAGGGTCGCGGGGTCGATAAAACATGTGATAAGCGACCCAACTAGATATCAGCGGAATTTATCCAAAGCAAAAATAACTGCTAGTAACTCTTTCTCCATGGTGGAGTAGTTAAGTTGTGGTCCAGTCAATGTCCTGCTAGCGTAATAGATGACATGAGCTTTCTTGTCTTTTCTTTGTCCGAAAATAGCCCCGATCGCATAATCACTAGCATCACGCATAAGCACAAATGGAAGAGACCAATCCGGAGCTTGCATAATGGGAGGGGAAATCAACATGCTTTTGAGTTTATCAAAAGCTTCTTGGCATGCATCATTCCACTCAAAGGGGGAATCCTTCATAAGGAGGTTACTCAAGGGTCTAGCGATGGCGCTAAAATCCTTGATAAACCATCTATAAAAACCTACATGGCCCAAGAAGGAGCGCACATCCGTTAGTAATCTAGGCAGGGGAAGCTCAGCTATGATATCTATTTTAGCTCGGTCAACTTTTATTCCCTTAGATGAAATTATGTGGCCTAGAACTATGCCCTCGGTAACTATGAAGTGGCATTTTTCCCAATTAAGGACTAAATTCTTCTCCACACAGCGGGATAAACCTTTTTCAAGATTCGCTAGACATTGGTCGAAAGAGGGGTCGAAAACGCTGAAATCTTCCATGAAGACCTCAAGTCCTCTCTCCACCATGTCACTAAAGATACTTAACATGCACCTTTGAAAGATCGCGGGCGCATTACATAACCCAAAAGGCATACGTTTGTAGGCAAACATCCCAAATGGGCATGTAAAAGTCGTCTTCTCTTGGTCAAGTATATCTGCCTCTATTTGTTTATAACCAAAATAACCATCGAGGAAGCAATAATATGGGTGGCCAGCTATGCGTTCAAGCATTTGGTCGATGAAAGTCAAGGGGAAATGATATTTTCTCATCCCGGCATTGAGTTTCCAATAATCAATGCAAACACGCCATCCGGTGGTGGTGCGTTGAGGAATTAATTCACCCTTAGCATTTTCAACTACTGTCATTCCCGACTTTTTTGGGACGACTTGAATTGGGCTCACCCATTTTCCATCCGAGATAGGGTAGATAACCCAGCATCTAATAGATTTAGGATTTCCGTTCTAAAGACTTCTTTTATAGTTGGGTTCAATCGCCTTTGCATTTCCCTCGATGGCTTCACGTCCTCCTCGAGGTGGATTTTATGGGTACAAATAAGGGGACGTATACCCTTCAAATCCATTAACCAACCAAAAGCACCTTTTTGCTTCCTTAAAATTTCCAGCAACTTGCCCTCTTGCTCTTTTCCTAGACTAGAGGAGACAATAACAGTAAATGTCTCATCCTCTCCTAGAAAAGCATATTTCACGTTTGAGGGTAGTTTCTTCAATTTGAGGGTAGTAAATTTCTCTTCGGAAGGTGTCAAGCATGACTCCCTTGGGGGTAATTCCTCTAATCTAAAAATCCAATGGACATCTCTTTACTCCTTTAATTATGCTCCCTCATTTCATATGGCTTTCAACTCCTCCACCTCTCGCTCATACTCGGTGCATGGGAGCTCGCTTTCCTCACCTCTCACTAGGCATGCTTCTAACGGTCCCCACCCATGGTTCTCTCAATGTTCTCCTCTATTACCTCCTCTATGAGGTTGACCGTATGGATTTCATCTTCATCACCCATTTGGTTAGCAACATTGAAGATGTTTGTCTTGATGATCATGTTCCCAAAAGTGAGATGCATTTGCCCATTCCAAATGATGGGAACATGGTTACTAGAATGGATGGAGGTCTCCGTGTCCTAAATGACAACGTCTACTGGGAAGTAGAAAGTGTCCACTTGAACTATCACGTCCTCAACAATCCCTCGAGGCACCTTCACTGTGCGATCCGCTAATTAGAGAGTGATTCGTGTAGGATTAAGGTCACCCAACTCAACTTTCCTATAAATGGAGTAAGGGAGTATATTAACGCTAGAACTTAAGTCCAATAAGGCTCTCTCAATTCGAAGTTCTCCAATGACACATGAGAACGTGGGTGCATCCGGATCTTTAAACTTGGGTGGGAGGTCGTTAAGTATAACGGAGCTCACATTATGTGCTAGGAAGACATTTTTCTTCACCTTTATCCGTCTTTTCACAGTCAAAAGATATTTAATGACCTTGGCATAGGCGGGAATTCACTGGATAGCATCAAGGAATGGCAAATTCAGCTTCAATTGCTTAAAAACATCTAGCACATCTGTGACACCCCGCCGAATTAAATATCGGGTGATCAGTCCTTTATAAAATTTATAACAGAATGTTCGGTTGGTTCATTCTTAGCATCACTGTCGAAAACTTAAATCCAATTAATTACCTAACATTTAATTAAGCTAGTGTCAAAACATTTCCCAATTTAATTTGAAACCAATTAATTCAATTGATTTCAGAACATTGAATTATAAACCACACATAAGAAATGAATGCTGATTAAATTAAATACTGAATAATTAAGACTGGATAAAAATCTTCCAGTTCAAGTCAGAAACAAAACCAAAATAAATACTCAATACAACAGAAAAGAACTACAAAGGAACTGAGTACAATCCCGCTAATGAAGATGGGCAACACATGCCCGAACTGAAGTATCTGAATTAGGAACAGAATAAAATGAGAGAAGCATTCAATCTCAATGACCCGCAACTTCCACAACGACTGCAGCTCGGCAAACCATCCAAGGATCTAGAACTGGTGTCCCTGTGGCTAGGCACCTATACTAATACATATATATAGCAAAAGAGAGGAGAAATACAAGAAACGGGTCAAAGCCCGAGGTGTAAAAATGATTTAGCAAGTATTTAAAACTGGTTCTTATAACAAGTCTTATATGCATGTTAGTTATCAAACTCTCACATGAGTTTCTCACCTTTCGTCTATTGTGCATGCCTAACGTACATCTAATCTCCCCCCTAGTTATACCTTCCAGTCTAACTAGTCAGAAACCATACTAATACTAACTATGCTCACTAGTAGTATCCCCTATTGCCCATACAATACGTTATTCTGATAGTTTATCTCACATACTAAGTTTCATTATTCACCGTTTGAATTGTTAATCTTTTATCCACTAAGATTATTTTATTTCTCATTTCCATTTTATCTACTAGTTTCACAAAGTAGAAAGTTACCCAAGTACACTTATACATATATATAGTCTCATCATCCCTATGTATATACACTAATCCTGTACCCTTTGGTTAAGACCACTCGGTGCAAAGTAATGATTATTATTATTACCAAGTCTACTAATTTCACACAGTAGAAATATTCACAAGTTCATATATATATATATATATAGTCACATCATCCCTATACATATATATATACTAATCCTACACCCCCGGGCGAAGACCCATTAGTGCACCTATTAAGAAAATCCTGCATCCCTGAGTTAGCACCCATTAATGCACCTATCAATAATAATCTACCACCCCCGGGTTATCACCCATTAGTGCTCCTAACAATAATCATCCTTGTACCCCCGGGTTATCACCCATTAGTACACTTAACAATAGAATTTCTGCACCCCCGAGTTATCACTCATTAGTGCGCTTAACTATAAGATTTTTGCACCCCCGGGTTATCACCCATTAGTGCTCTTAACAATAATTTCCCATAATAGGCATACACACATCCTATTATAATTTATAGATATTTTTTCAACCTACATATATACTCCTCATACGTATTTTTATCTCATCTCTACGTATAGTATAAATATTTAGATTACTATCTCTCTCATAATTTCCAAGGTATATTCTCTCTATACCGAAATAATTAAAGTATTCATTCTCATATACTTTCCCAAAATTGCGTCTTATTTAAATTTACTATTTGGAAGTTTCTCTCACTCCAATAAACCGACAAACTCAAAACTGGACTCTAAGAAAATTCCCAAAAATTCCTTATGTTGCTCGAACCAGATGACATGTCGTTCGAACCAGAATGACATGTCGTTCGAACCACTTCCATATGTCGTTCGAACCACTTCGCGCGAGATCCCCATCTCGTTTGAACCACTTCGCGCGAGACCCACTGTTTCATCTTCTTCACCAAATTTCAGCGTTTTCTAACATTTTTGGACCTAAAAACCTCTAATATTCAACACCCAACGCCTCATCATCAATACCCATCAACACCTAATGGATTATAAATCATTCCCAACATCATAGGATCATTAATTCGTCATTAAACATCATAATTATTTAAAATCCCCAAATTAATTCATACGAACCCTAGTTTCCAAATTTTCATTTAAAGAACCTAATCAACCCAGATTCGTTCATCAATATATAATCCAATTCTGTGATTAATCCTATACATACATGAAGGAATTTTAACCACTAATTAAACCAATCCTTAATCATAATTTAAGTCTCCAATTTTCACCCAATTCATATGTAAATCATGATTAATTTCACCTACACTAACATGATAACATGAGCATGATTATTGCTAAAAAAATCAAGTAATAAACACTTGCCTAGAATATGACGGTCTGATTCGTTGGTGATGTTGGTATATACGTGTTCCTCTCTTCTCGATCTACGCGTTGGTGGTCACGGTTGTGTAAAGTGAGGATAATTTGGCCTTCCCTCTTGGAGTTTGGTTCTCCCTCACACCTTCTATGGCCGTTATTTCCTTCCTGTGTCTCCCAACCCTAAAAGACTTTTCTTGGCTGATCAAATAATTCCCAATTTTCGTCCATTAATTAAACCCAAAAATATAATTTACCATAATGCCCTCTCGGGATACCGGTTAGGCTTAAAATTGCCCCGGGACCCAAACTAAACACCCGGGTATACTATTTTGACTATCTCGACCCTCCCGAACTCAACGGCGCACTCGAAATAACCATACGAGTTAATAAAAATAAATTCTCTTTTTATTCTATTCAATTAGTTCCGACACGACTCACACACGTGTCAGACTTAAATTACCAAACTGCCGTATTTCTCACTTCCGACAATTTATCAAATGTTATAATTCCATATTACATATCACACAGTAATATTAAATAATTCTCAACAATAAGTATTAACCCTTGGCACGCTAGTTAATAATTATTTTAATCCGAATTAATAACAAATTAATTTCTCGCATTTTAATTTAATTAATCCAACAATAATAATTAATCGTATACTTATTCCCATAATAATAATTAATCACATAATTATTTAAATCATCAAAAATAAGGGGTGTTACAACATCTGCACAAGAGGCTCCCTTTTGAGATGGGGCCAACCGTTGAGGGAATGGAGCAGCGGAGGGAAGTTTCACAACAACTTCGGGCTCACTAATGTCTTCCTTTTCACTCTCCTTCAAGGGCGCTTCGGCCTCTTTCGTGTCGGGCGAAACCTTCTTGTCTTTTGGCTTCTCCTGTGGGGGAGGTGATAAATCAACGACCCTCCCACTACGTAGAGTGGTGATAGCTTGGCATTGCTCTTATTGATCGGAAGATGTAGAGCTGACATTAGCTTGACCTTGAGGAGGTCTTTGCCCTTAAGCAGGAAATTTTCCCTTCTCTTGGACATTTAACGAAGCTTGCAACCTAGATATACTTTTTTGTATTTATATGAACATACGATCGTATTTGACGTTGGTTGCATTTTGAGACTGGATAAACTGATTTAAATTTCCCTCAAGAGACCTTCGCGGTGGGGTAATGTATGGTCCTGGAGGTGGTGCTTGCTAAAGTTAAGGAGGGAGTGAAGGTAGGGCAACATTTGAAGTAGGATTCATCGCAACGTGTTATTTCCCATAGTTGAAACCAGGATGGTTCCTCCATGAAGGGTTGTATACATTCCTGTGAGGGGCATTAAAATTTCCCTTCAACCCTCATATTTCTTCCACTTGCTCGGTATGCATGGCTTTATAGGCGGGTATCGTAGGGCATGACTTAATTTAATGTCCCGCCTCATAAATAACGCACAACTTTTCTTTCACAGCACGGGAGGATCCGGTAGCTTCTTTCAATCGTACCTCGAGTGAGTCACTCATGATTTTCTCAAATTGATCAAGTCGATGGTCTACCCAGGTATCTTTATTCAATTGGTTGTCGAGGTCAATTTTGGGCATTAGGATTGGAGGTTTCCTATGCTTGAGTAGTCTCGGTGACATACTTAAGATGAGCCTCGATGTCGCTCATATCTAATTCCCAAAATCGTCTTTCACGCATTGTTTGAACAAGTTGTTTAGACGGTATTGTAATCCCGTGATGGAAAAATATGATAAGGTGATGTCTCTCAAATCCATGAGGGAGGCAAGCGTTAACCAACTCTGGGAATCATTCCCAACATTTGTCAAATGGCTCATTATCTCGTTGTAGAAAGGATTGAATTTGATCCTTGACAGATTTTTTTTTATGTGGTGGAAAGAACTTTGAAAGAAATTTGGATTGCATATCCTTCCATGATATGATCGAGTACGGAGGTAAAGACCAAAGCTAGGTCTTAGCCTTATCCTTTAAGGAAAAAAGGAAAAGATTTAGGAAAACGACATCTTACGTGCAATTTTGATCACTAAATGTTTCGCATACCCCTTCAAACTTTTGGATATGGAGATGTGGTTTTTTTAATCCATGTCGTGAAAAGTTGGAAGAATTTGTATCATCCCATTGCGGAAGTGGAACTGACCAGCATTATAGGGAGTAAAATGCAACCAGGGGTGATAGTTCGCTCAAGCATAGGAGTTACTTCATGGGACAATACGGTAGGTTTCCCTCACCCGTACCAAAACTAGCGATATCCGACATGGCTATCTCTCCAACGGGCTCAGAATCCTCACTCAGTGTTCTAGACTTGTGACTCAACGTGTGGCTAATGATGGAGTTTGGAGGGGTAGGAGGTGGAGCCCAAAATTGTGGAACACCGAGGGGTATGGGGGCTTTCGGAATTATACTCGATGATGGGATTTTCATGAATTCTTATTGGAATATTCTGAGGAGTTTGTTCTTGATTTTGCATAAAAGGGTTTGTGAGAGATGATTACTTTTTGGATTTTTAAATTTGTTTTTTATTTTATTTTATTTTATTTCATTTGGAATCAAATTTGGGATTGAATCAACTAACCAAAAGTCTACCTAAGTCCCCGGCAACGGCCCAAAAACTTGACGCGACCACAAATGCGTATCTAGTGTGCGTGCTGATATAGGCTCAAGTGCAAGCCTCTCGCGTTAGTAATAACCCAGTAAGTAAGGATCGTCTCCACATGGAACTAGGACGATGAATCGTAACGACGCAGAATAGGTGACTAACCCTAAAATTGACCCTCGAAAAGAAATAGAAAAGGTGATTAAGGAGAATGGACAAGCTATTAACTATAAGTGAATGCAAACTAACTACTAACTAAACTAAATGCAAAGAAATAAATCTACTGAATGAATTAACTATGAATAAGGAAGGATAGGTCAGATTACAATCCCCCAAACCCTAGTATATTTACCGTATAGAATGATAGATTTTGAATTAGAAATTTAATTGAACCCGAACTTTATTAATCCTAAGCATTATATGTATATGAGGATACGAGCCCGCACCATACATAATCAAAGGTAAAAACAAAGCGGTGTTGAATAGCTACATGAACATAGCACTCTTAAACATCCCGGTTACTTAGGGAAAATGAGGTTAAAAGATCTGCGACCATTATGAGTACTACACAACCCGATTCTCTTAAAATTCAATTCAAACCCTATTTTTTCCATGGGTAAATTTCATCGGGTTGGGTTCATTCATCCTAACTTTTAAAAACTTAGCCAGACTTGATTAAATTAAACAAAGACACAATTTCCAAAGTGCAGCAATTCATGACTAGTTTGGAAAATTTAGAAGAAAATTTTTGACTTAAGAATCGAAGACAACGAATCAAGAATTATTACTAAAGAAATTGAAAATAATAATTAAATGTTACCTGCAATGAAGAAATCTGGAAAATAAAATCTGAATCTTGAATTAATTACAAAACTTCAAAACTAGGGTTCTTCTCTACAAGAGCCCCCTAAAAACTAATTAAATTTGAACCTCCTAAAGTCTGACAATAAACTAAAATAAATACACTTATAATTTTTACAAGATTTTGAACCAAGTAAAACTCTGAATAAGGAACAAAAAATCTGGGAAAATCTCAACTGGACCGATCCGATTGGTTTCTTCGGTTCGATCTGGTGCTCAAAATGGTCCAATGTGTTCTTGCTTCCCGGATCGGTTCATTTTTTGCAATAGCCGGATCGATCTGGTTCCCAAATTGAGACAAATTGTTTTTACTTCCCGAACCGGTTCGTCTTTGACTAACTCCTGTCCGGTCCGTTGCTGAAATTGCTCCAGTCTTCTTTTCTTGACTTTCTCATCTTCGAGGCTTCATATCTTCTGACTCGATCCTTAGATTGCGATTCCGTTTCTTCCTAGGCGCTTGTGAATGCGAAGACTTCATTTTTCATGTTGGTCCTTCGTTCGAACTCTCGATGTAAATTGACCATTTTCCCCTCTTACTTTCCTTCCTTTGTTCATTTCTCGACTTTGGAGTCCTCTTCTTTTCACTTGCATTAAATACCTATAAAATGCCTAAAAAATACACAAAACTCAAGGCATTATGTGGGATTTGTCAGTAGCATATAGATGAGATAAATCAATACATTTTACATTATTCGAGGTGCTAAAATTTACTAAATTAAGGGCATAAAATCGAAAGAATTTACGTCTACTAGTCTTGGTCCTAACTTCACCTAGTTTTTCGTAATAAGAGATCAATATCCGAATAAGTTTTTATTACCCGTGAAGCTAAATCAATTATTAGTCTTAAACCCTCCTCGTGATACAATCCTCAAACACAAATTAGCCAAATGGTAATTAGAATAACTCTTAATAGAATCTTACAATTAATTCAAGGGTCAACCCAAACATTTTCCATGAATTCTATGTAAAAAGGGGAAAACTGTGTAATTCTGGCAAACTAAATCGATTCGATCTTGGTCCGAATCGATTCGCATGTAACAGGTATCATCTTCTTCTCTTAATAGCAGTTACGGGATTCAACATTTTTAACCTTAAAACCTCCATAATTCATTCCCAATCTCCAAATCAAGCGTACTAGACATTACACTAACATATATACATAATATCTGACGTATGGGAATCATTAAAACGTCAAAGAACATCTTTAAATTTAATGAATTCAAGGTGAATTCTCTTAAAGCCCTAGTTTATCATTTTTGTCCAAGAACTTCCATATAACTCTAGATTTCTTCATAATTTCATCAATCTACATCATCAATTCATCATTCAAACATAATGGATCAAATTTATCACAATTTCCTACCTAAGAACATATTTGTATCTTTCAAATTTAGTCAAACTTCGTGAAATCATTAAATTTATCGTCCTACTCTAACATGGATGGTATATCAAATCATAGTTTAGCAAGATTAAACACTTTCCTTAATGTGAAAGTCTGATTTCTGCAGAATAAATGATAGTATTGGTATTCTCCTCCTCCCGATCTCCGATGGTGGTGGTGGTGCAAAAAGGTGGTCCTTAGCCTTGGAACCCTAGGAATGGCTCTCCTTCTTCCTCCTGTGACTCTCCCTTGGTTTGGAAACTGATAACCCTCTATTTTACGTTTCATCATATATAATCCTCTAATTTTCGCGTATTTATTTTCTCCAAAATTTCATAAGACCAAAATACCTCTCTAGGGTGTCGGTTTGGCCTAAAAGTGCCCCGGGACCCAAACTCAACCCCCAGGTAGACTTTTCTGACTATCTCGACCCTTCCGGACACACTGGCGCACTCAAAATGACCATATGGAATATCAAAAGTGAAATTATATTTTATTTTCCAAATTAACTCCCGACACGACTGACACGCGCGTCCTGATTAAATTTACCGTAACTGTCGTATTTCTCACTCCCGATAATTATAATATTTCCTTATCATTATTATTACTCATTCACAAAGTAATATTAAATATAAATAAATATTAACCCTTATTTCGCTAATTAATATTTATTTTATCGAATTAATTTCTAAATATAATTTAATTAATCCCAATTAATTCCTAATATAAGAATCAATAAAATTATGGGGTGTTACATACTTCCCCCCTAATAATCGAATTTTATCCCAAAATTTAGAAAAAGGAAATACCTGGTATGAATAACTCTGGATACTTTTCGCGCATCTCATCCTCGTCCTCCCAAATGGACTCGTCGGCATTATGATGCACCCGCTGAACCCGCACAAGTGGAACTACCTTCGGCCTTAGTCTCCTTTCGCTATGGTCTAAGATAACAACCAGCCTCTCCTCATATGAAATATCAGGTTGCAAATCGATCTCCTCCAAAGTAATGTGCGTGTGAGCCAACTCTTCCCGGAGATATCGCCTCAGCAAAGAAATATGAAATACATCATGAATCTGATGTAAGTGCTCCTACAACTCAAGTCTGTATGCAACTGGCCCAATCCGCTCAATAATAGGGAATTGCCCCACGTATCTCGGTGACAACTTCCCTTTCTTCCCGAACCTCATTATCCCCTTCATAGGAGATACACGTGGTAGCACTTGATCTCCCACATTAAATTCCAGGAAGTATCGTATAGCATTCTCATAACTCTTCGGCCGGTCCTGGGTTGTCCGTATACGGCTCCGAATCAACTCAATCTTGGCTAACATATCCTGAATCAACTCCGGCCTGAGAATCTTGTTATCCCCCACCTCCAACCAACAAGTGGGGGAATAGGTCTATCGTACAACGCCTTAAATGGTGCCATGCCAATCGTGAATTAGTAGGAGTTATTATACGCGAACTCCACCAGTGGAAGATACTGCTCCCAACCTCCCCCAAAATCAAGGATACACATTCGTAGCATATCTTCCAACATCCGATTAGTCATCTTAGTCTTCCCATCCGTCTACAGGTGATAAGTCATACTCAACCGCAACTCGGTACCCATAGCCTCCTGGAAACTTTCCCAAAATTGAGACACAAAAATCTTGTCCCTATCGGACACAATATCTAATGGCACTCCATGTAATCTCACTATCTCAACAATGAAAATATGGGCATACTGTCACGTAGTATAATCAATCCAAACTGGTAAGAAATGAGCTACCTTAATCAACCAATCCACTATTACCCATATGGAATCGCGATCTCGCTGTGAAGTAAGTAACCCAGTAATAAAATCTATAGAAATGCTTTCCCATTTCCACATTGAGATCTCTAACGGTTGTATAACCCCTGTCGATTTCTTATGGTCCACTTTCACTAACTAACAAGTGGTATACCTCGAAACAAAATCGGTGATGTCTCTCTTTATTCCACTCTACCAGTACTGTCGTCTCATGTCTTGGTAAATTTTATCCCCTCTAGGATGTACCGCAAATCAAGACCCGTGTGCCTCTGGCATCACTGCGTAAATCCTCCCCCTTTGGGACAACCAATCTCCCGTTGAATCGCACACCTCCCTCCGAACACACGAAATACGACTCTGCTCCTCCGACTAATAGTTGTTTGATCCTCTCCTGATAAAAAGAATCTATTACTTAGGCCTATACCACCCTCGTGACAATTTTGGGGGACGGTCATGACTGACATAAATGATCGGGCAAATGAATCCTGATGTCCCAACTCCTTCCATTTTACCTTCCAAACTTTAGCTACATCCCCTATTGGCATGCGACTCAATGTTTCTGCCACCATGTTACCCTTACTCGGGTGATACTGGATGTCAAACTGATAATCTTTCGCAAATTCAAAGCACATGCGCTGACGCATATTCAGTTCTCTCTGAGTGAACAAGTACTGGAGTGACTTATGATCTATGAACAAGAAAAATCTCTCTCGCAGTAAATAGTGTCTCCAAATCTACAACGCAAATACGACTGCCACTAAATCCAAGTCGTGGGTGGGATAATTCCTCTCATGAGGCTTAGCCTTGCGAGAAACATATGCTATATCATGATCATCCTGCTGTAGCACACCCCCAAGTCCCTGTAGGAATGCTCAGTGAAAACAAGATACTATACTCAAGTCCTAGGAAGTGCGAGTACGGGTGCTGAAGTCAACTTTTCCTTCAGCTCATCAAAAGCCAACTGAAAAGCGTCATCCCAAATAAACGGTACACCTTTGCAAGTCAAATTAGTCAATGGACCCACAATCTTCGAAAATCCCCTAATAAACCATCTGTAGTAATCGACTAACCTCATGAAATTGCGCACCTCTGTCGGTGTCGTGGGTTGTCCCACTCCCTCATCGCTGACACATTACTCGGGTCCACTGATATCCATAAATCAAAAATGATATGCCCCAAAAACTGTACCTCACATAGACAGAACCCGTATTTCTCAAACTTTGCATACAATTGATGATCATGTAGTGTCTGTAAGACCCGACGCAAATGATCGACATACTCCTCCTCGATCCGAGAATAAATCAAAATGGAATCAATAAGGACGATAACAAATTGATCCAAGAACTCTCTGAACACCCTATTCATTAAGTCCGTAAATACGGCTGGAGCAATTGTTAACCCAAATGACATAACCCAAAACTTATAGGACCCATATTTCATCATGATGGCAGTCTTAGACACGTCCTTCTCTCGAATGCGCAACTAGTGATACCCAGATCTCAAATATATCCTAGAGAATTAGACGGCTTCTCTCAACTGATCAAATAAGTCATCGATTAGGGGCAATGGATACTTATTTCGTATCGTGACTTTATTCAACTCCCGGTAATCCACACACAAGCGTAAAGACCCATTTATCTTCTTCACAGACAAATACTGGGGCACCCCAAGGTGACATACTACGATGTATAAAACCCTGTCCCAACAGCTGCTCAATGTGATCCCTTAGCTCTGCATCTCTATAGGAGCTATACGATACGGTGCACGAGCTATTGGCCGAGTTCCCGGTGCCAAGTTAATGATGAACTCAATATCTCTACTAGGGGCAATCCCGGTATCTCCTGAAGCACATCAACAAACTCACATACAACTGGGATCGAATCAAAAGAAATCACCACCCCCTGACTGGTCTCCTCCTCTATGTAGTACAAATTAGGGGTGGACAGCGGAACCTGTCAACCCAAAGAACCAGACCAAATCGAACCAAACCACTGGGTTTGGTTTGGTTTGGTTTTTTTACACCATTGGTTAGGTTTTGGTTCCTAATTTTAAAAAACCTATTGTATTGGATTGGTTCTTGGTTTTACACCAAACCCAACCCAACCCAATCCAAATCGAGAACCAACCTGATGCGGAACCAATATAAATCGAACCTTAACCTCCGATGTAGAACCAATCACATATTTTACTTATATTATTTATATAAATATTTAACACATATGGTTTACAACTTATAAGTAATAAATTAGATTAGAAGAGGGTATTATTGTCAAATATGATATAAGGGTTTTTAGTTGGTCCCAAAATAAAAAACCAATTAATCACTCATGAGTCATGACCCTCCCCTAACCATTCTCTCTCACTCACGGCTAAAACCCTAACCTGCCTCCATCTCTCTTACGACAAAAAAACTGATCATCTTCATCATTAGATCATCATAAAGTTTGAGGTAATATATATATATATATATATATATATATATATATATATATATATATATATATATTGCATATTATATCATATAGTTCATCATACAGTTTGAGCATCCCATACTCAACTTCATCATCAGATCATATAGTTAATCAAAGTTAATCAAATAGTTAATAAAAGTATACTCATCTTCATCATCAGATCATATAGTTAATCAAAGTATACTCATCTTCATCATCAGATCCTCATCATACATTTTGGATTATATATCTATTTGAGATTTATGTGTTCAAATCTGAAATTATGTGCTTAATCTATTTTTTTATATATATTTTCTTAATTTTTCAGATGTTCAGTGTTGGGAATAATTTTGGAAGTGCACCACCAGTCATCGGTTCAAAGCCACCAACCTCTACTGTTGTGTCATAATCAGAGGTAAATACTAAGGAAAAAAACATTAGTTTCTGATGTTTGGGACCATTTTAAAAAGATCCCAAAGCCTGATGGTGGAAAACCTGATAGGATTCTTTGCACTTATTGTTCAAGTGAGTATGTTTATTGTTGCACGTATGGCACTAGAACCATCCGTAAGCCCTTGGGTAGATGTAAATAATATCCTCATAATAAGGATAAAAAATAGAGACAACTTGCATTTGAAAAGGATAGCCAAGAAGAGGAGAGCAAGTTAGTGTCATGTAAATTTGATCAAGCCATGTGTAGGGATGCACTTTCAAAAATGGTAATTATAGATGAACTACCATTCAAATTTGTTGAGCGTGAAGGATTTAAACTTTTTATGACAGTTGCACAACCTAGATTCCAATGTGTGTCACGAAAAACAGTAGCGAGAGATTGTTTACAATTGTATGCTAAATTGAAAAATGAATTGAAAACATCTTCAGGTGGTGCAACTCAAAGAATTTGCCTCACAACCGACACATGGACTTCATTGCAAAATATGAGTTACATGGTTCTTACGGCACATTTTATTGATAGTGATTGGAAATTGCATAAAAGAATTTTAATTTTTTTTGTAGTTACTAGTCATAAGGGTATTGCAATCGGACAGGCGGAGGAGTGTTGTATGAATGAGTTGTGAATTGAGAAGTTGTTGTCAATGACCGTCGATAATGCATCTTCTAACGATACGGCTATTGCCTACATGAAGAAAAAGCTTTCAAAGAAAAATGTATTTGTTATGGATGGAGAATTCTTTCATATGTGATGTTTTGCTCACATCTTGAATTTAATTGTGAGAGATGGTATAAAAGAGGTGGAGGAGTCTATTACTCGAATTCGAGGGGTGGTGAGGTACATTAGGAGCTCACCACAAAGAGATCAACAATTTGAATCTTGTTGCGAGCAAGAAAGAATCTCATCCAAATCCAAATTGTGTTTGGATGTCCCTACGAGATGGAACTACACTTATCTTATGTTGGACACCGCACCTAAGTTCCAAAGAGCCTTTCAGAGGTTAGATGAGCAAGAAGATAGTTTTGCTTTCGATCTCAAGGAAGGGGCCCCAAGTGAAAAGGATTGGGAAAATGCTAGGGTAATGACCGAATTTTTGAAAGTATTTTATGACATCACAAAACGTTTATCATGGTCTCTTTATGTTATAGCAAATGCTTATTTTCAAGAAGTGTGTGCAATAGAGACTCTTTTAAGTGATTGGGCTAATCATAGTGATCGTCGTTTGTGTACAATGGATTTACGAATGAAAGAAAAATTTGATAAGTATTGGGGGAATATTTATAAAATTAATATGATGTTATTGCTTGCAATGGTATTAGATCCTAGATACAAGTTGGGATATGTAAAGTTTTGTTATTCAAAGTTTTACAACATGGAGAAGTTGAATGATTTGAAGATTAAAATAAAAGAAGTTATGACTAAAATGTACCTCCAATACCAAGGCTTTGAAACTAGTAATTCACAATCACGAAAATTAAGTCAAGGTTCAAATGAGATGGAGGTTGACCAAGGGGAAGTGGAATATGACCATGGTGATCAAGTGAAGTCTCCTCAAACAGAATTTTTAAAACATTTAGAGCAGGAAAGTATTGATTCTAAATCTGAAATTGATCGGTACTTAGAGGAAGTAGTTGAAAAAGATCCCAAGTTTGATATATTCGAATGGTGGAAAGTGAACTCTTGTAAGTATCCAGTACTCTCTATGATGGCTCGTGATATTTTATCTACTTCTCTATCCACTATTGCTTCGGAGTCTGCATTTAGTGTCGGAGGCCGTATACTTGACCTGGTCGTAGTTCCTTAACTCCAAGAAAAGTTGAATGCTTGATTTGTGAGCAAGATTGGTTACATTCATCACCAACTCAAATCGAAATCGAAGAGAGGTTGGAAGATCTTTCAGACCTTGAGACGAGTAAGTTTTACTAATTATGTATATTTATATTTTTTATTATTTGATTCATGCTTTAGAGTTTAATGTGTTAAGCACTAATAGTATCACTGTGTGGCAGCAATTACAGAAGACCTTGAATTGGCTCGTGTATTCTCAACTTCCTTTCAAATTATTGACTGAGGTTAGTTCCTGTAAAATCCATTATATATGTATGCAGATTATATCTGTATGTAACCTGATTAAGTGCGTTAAGTAGTTAAGTAGTTAATACAGATTAAATGCGTTAAGGAGTTAATACAGATATCTGTATGCAGAATTTTCCCCTTACTACTGATTGCAACCTGATTAAGTGCAAAATTTGTATATAATTTATATTAAATGTTTAATATAGATTATATATGTATGCAAAATTTGTCCATGTTTAAATGTTTACTACCGATTGCTTTTGAAACAATTTGAGGTGCATCTATATGTTGGTCATATTTGTATGCTGTTGGTCTATTTGTTAAATTATGAGGTCCATTCATATTTGATACGGTATTTTTATAATCAAGACTTTTCTGGTCATAAATGTGTATCCTGCTGGTCCATTCATATTTGTATGTTGCTGGTCCATTCATATTTATATACTGCTGGTCCATTCATATTTGTATGATGCTAGTCATATTTGTTAAATTATGAAGTCCATTAATATTTTTATGCTGCTGGTCATAAATGTGTATCCTTTTGGTCCACATTTGTGTATGTTGTTGGTCCACATTTGTGTATGTTGTTGGTCCACATTTGTGTGTACCCTTCATTTTTTGTTTCATAATTTTTTGCTAATTCATTCATTTTTTCATTTATAGGTTACCAAACTAACATTGGACATGGAAATTTGTTTTAGAGGACAACTTGCTGCTGGTGGAGTTTTTTGTTAATAGTGGAGACTTAAGTGTCCATTCTTTTTTTTTCTTTTACTTTGGGACTTGTAACTACAACTAATGTACTCTTTGCTATCAGTTTTTGTAATTGGAACTTGAAACTCTAAACTTGAAAGCAATGGTATATTTTATCATTAGTAAACATGTTAATTTTTTATTTTTGTGTTAAGTTATTGGCTTAATAGTTTACTATTTTATTTTTATAAAATAAATAGAACCGTAAAGAAATTCGAAGAAAACCCAAACACAAACCAAACCGCAAATCGAACCGAACCGAAACATGGTTGGTTTGGTTCCGTAACATGATTGGTTTGGGTATGGTTCCAATAATGTGGAACCGAAGTATATAGGTTCTGGTTTAGGCTTCGTTATGGAACCGAACCAAACCTACCCATGTCCACCCCTAGTACAAATGAGTGGATAATCCTCCCTCAGGACAAGGCATCGCCACTAAGAACATCTCCTGGATCGGGATCGCAAGCACTATACTCCTACTGTAGCAGTAAATCATGGCCCTATACCCAGCTAGCCAATCCATGCCTATGATGGCGTCATACTCTGACATATCTAATACCAATATATTAGCAGGCTAAACTAATATCCCAATATCTATACTCACATCTTGACATATAAAGAAAATCAGTGTCCCACTACCCAGTGGCGAGTCTACACATGTAACTGTACTATCTTCCATCTCTAATAACCCTAGGGCTCATGCAAATCTAGTGGCTATAAACGAGTGTGAAGCCCCAATGTCAAGTAAAATTCGCCCGAAAGTACCATGAATAAGAAACATACCCTCAACAGCGGGTGGAGCTTGTGGAGTTGCAGCCTGGTGGTACGGGTACTGGTGCTGGGAGGGTGGCGAGAAAAATAGGTCTCTGAGGCTCCTGGAGGTCCCCCTACTGCTATTAAACCTTGCCCTTATCAGGGCACTCCTGTCGCATGTGGCCATTCTTGCCACAAATGAAACACCTGTCCGCAAAGTTACCTCCCCCTGTCCCTGTTGGTCGCGACCCAGTTGTCCATTACCACCCCTACCATGGCCTTGCTGGCCCTGATGAAATCGTTGTTGGCCCTGATGGTCCTGCCTGAATCCAACTTGTCCCTGATGATAATCCCCTAAACGGAACCTCTTAGCAGCATCCCCCTAGTGGGGAGCCTGCTCACTCTGCCTCTGTTAACCCTTAGTCGATTGTGCCCCACCGACATTGCTACCCCCAGTCCTGCCCTGCTGGCTAGACTGTCCTGCTCATTTTCTTCCCTTAACATGGAAGCGGTGGTCCTAGCAATGTAATAGAGCAGCATTCAAGACCTCAATATATGTCGTTAAAGAAGGATTCCCCAACAGATGTTATCGGATCCTCCAAGTAAGTCCAAAACCATCCGTAAATAATTGTATCCTCTTTTCCTCCGTATGTACCTCTCCTGGCACAAAGTTAGCTAACCTCGTGAATTCTTCCTCGTACTCAGCCACTATCCTCCCCTCCTAGGTGAGATCTAATAGTTTTCTCCTCATCCCTGTCTGGATGGCGGATGGGAAGTATTTGCGGTCAAATCGCTCCCAGATGTTCTGTATAGGCATATTGTCTCTCTCTTCCGCGATGGTAACAGACTCCCACCACTGTAATGTCGCCCCAACTAGCTTAAATATAGCTAAAATCTGCCTTTGAACGTTCGTTCACTCGTACTTCCTCAAATGCCTCTGGATGTCTTTCTTCCATTGGTTAACAACCACCACATCTGAACTCCCCTGGAACTCGGGAGGGTGTTACTTCTTAAATGCATCTCTAACTCGCTCCCAAGCAAAAGGGAATACATGCATCTGAGCTGGTAGCACAACCTGTGCCTGGGGAGGTTCCTGTTGTTCAATTGTAGCCAATGTTGCATTAACCGCATGTGCAACTATGGCGGAAACCTCTGCAGCATTCATGGTACCCTGGGCCAAAGCTGGCTGAGGCTCTGGTTGTGCCTCTGGGGTGGTTCGTGGTGCACGTCGAGGAGGCATCTGAAAAGAGAAAGAATTTTTCACACAATTCAATATGTCGTAACATAGCTGAAGACATAAATGCGTAATCAACAATACAACAGTCCTACTAATAGGGCTCTATATTAAAGAATTATGCGCTGAAAATCGTAGTAAGCCGCACAAATCCTAAAGACACTAGAACCTGATGCTCTGATACCATCTGTGACACCCTGCCTATTCTAATCCTGGGTGATCAGTCCATTATTAAATTAAACAAGAATCATTAATGGTGTCATTCTTAGCATCACTGTCGAATTTCAAATTAATTACTAATACCTTAATAGCCCGATGTCTAAATTTTAATCTTAATTATTAGCATGCAATAAATAAATCAGAATAAATATACCATTCACCATTTCCATGAATATCACAATGAATAATAAGATAGTGACATAAGTAAATAACTGAGTCTAGAACAACACTCCAGAGAAAATCTAAATACAGTCATCCATGAGTAAAGTCTAAATCAATACTAGAAATAAACAAAAATACAAGACATATATTCATATAGTTCTTGACTTGTTGTTAACGTTGTTGAATTATTATCTTTCCAAGACATAGGCCGCCAGTGTAGCCTCACCCCTGATCCAGTTATATTCTCCTTTCAGTTGCTGCTAAGATAGGATGTAGGCATCAAGCATGCGTACTCATAATTCTATTTTAATTTATCTATCTTGTCAGATTTACTTTTAGTATGGGATTCTATTTTGAGATAGTTGTAATATGTGATGATTATATTACTGTTAGTTAATTTGGTATAAGAGTTATTGATGTTTTCCACCACTATCATGTTCACTTATTTATATTATGCATTTAGTTTTATTTCCAGTCAGGCTTATAATAATACCCAAATATTTAGACTCTAATTTTATTTACCTTATACCTGATCAATCAAGATTAGATTTTATGGGGTGTCGCACCAATTTTAATTTTTTTTCAATTAAATTAATATTAAATGATTAACCCAATTAAATGTGCACCAATTAAATCGAATGTTGTGTATACAGTTTACAAAAATTTATCTTTCCCTAAAACATGCAACTATGTGAGTAGCAAGAGTAAAATAAAGCAATCACATAATCACATCGATGTACAAGGAAACACCACAACGGGAAAACTTCAAATGGCTTAGCCACGCAAATTCACAATGATCTAGGATTTACATAAAGACTACATATAACTTACACAACCGATTTAATTCCTTCAAGCCTTGACGCATATTTATTCCTTCAACCTTCTTTATAGTGACACACATGCATCCATCCATGAATGACCACAATGCGTGTGTGACACCCCGCCTATTCTAATCTTGGGTGGTGAGTCCATTATTAATTTAAACATAATTAATGGTGTCATTCTTAGCATCACTGTCGATTTTCAAATTAATTACTAATACCCTAATAGCCCGGTGTCACAATTTTAATCTTAATTATTAGCATGCAATAAATAAATCAGAATAAATATACCATTCACCATTTCCATGCACATTATGATGAATAATAAGATAGTGACATAAGTAAATAACTGAGTCTGGAATAACACTCCAGAGAAAATCCAAATACAGTCATCCATGAGTAAAGTCTAAATTAATACTGGAAATAAACAGAAATACAAAGTCTCTGAAAATAGAATCCAACTATTATTGGGCGACATGCCCGACTGGTATAAATGAAGAAAAATAAGGACTGAATAAAAGTGGAGACGTCTAATAGCAAGGTCCTGCAACTTCCACAACACTTGCAGCACGTCAAATGGGGAACTCCTATGCCTTGCTTACCTGTGGCTCGGCACCAAAAATGGTTTTTACAAAAAGGATTTGAAACGGGTCAGCGCCCAAGTAAATAGTTTGAAAAGGTTTAGCAAGTGTTTTTTTTTTATCTTGTCGTATAAGATATTAAATACATGTTAGTACCGTGCACCCTCACTTGAGATCCTCACCTCTCAACTAATGTGCACGCCTATCGTACTACTCTAATCCACTTAGTTACGCTACCCGCCTAACTAGTCTAGCTTACATCTTTTCGCATCTAATCAATTATAGTGCCCACCTATATGGCTCATACAATACGTTTCTACCTTTTCTCAATTCTTTATACTCATTAGGAATTTTTACTAAATGATTTAGTTCTCATACACTTGAAATTAGATATCACAATCTATTTTATCTACTAACATACTTGTAGAAGAATCAATCACACGTCATATACACATCACTCTTATCATATATACGTATACAACACCCCTAGGTGGGAACCTGGGGTGTGGGCATACTCTGCTATCAAGTCCCGATACATCACTTACTATATAAGGACACTGAACCATAAATCAAGTCACACAATATTGGAGGTGAACATAGCTCTAAGCCTTTGGGATATGATCATACCAAACACACCCAAATGATCGGTTACACCCTCATTCTCATAAGTGATGCTCAATTCATAAGGTCTATGTCCTGAGGTATAAGTTAATATCCCCCCAAATGGTCTCATCAAAAAGAAGATTGTCCACGACATGAAACCTCCCGTGATAGCCAGTAGCCTAGATATGATTACACATACAAATCAAACAATAGGTATACACACCACCCATATATATTTATAATGTCTTTATATATACGCATATAACATATATCATATGCCATGTACGTAGTATAGTATCTCTCGAATATTCTACGTAACGTAATACCTCTCATAGAAAATTCTCAAGTGTTCCTTAATACCCAAATAGTTGTCAAGTGTCCCTTATGTAAATTCAGTAAGTAATCCCACTCGAGGTCTACTAGTCTTGGTCCTAACTTAACCTAATTTTCTTTAATAAGAGATCAATATCCGAATAAGTTTTTATTACCCGTGAAGCTAAATCAATTATTAGTCTTAAACCCTCCTCGTGATACCATCCTCAAATCCAAATTAGCCTACTGGTAATTAGAATAACTCTTAATAGAATCTTACAATTAATTCAAGGGTCAACCCACACATTTTCAATGAGTTCTATGTAAAAAGGGGAAAACTATGCAATTCTGGGAAACTGAATCGATTCGGCCTTGGTCTGAATCGATTCGCCTGTAACAGGTCTCATCTTCATCTCTTAATGGCAGTTACGGAATTCAACATTTTTAACCTTAAAACCTCCATGATTCATTCCCAATCTCCAAATCAAGCGTACTAAACATTACACTAACATAGATACATGATATCTCACGTATGGAAATCATTAAAACCTCAAAGAACATCTTTAAATTTAATGAATTCAAGGTGAATCCTCTAAAAGCCCTAGTTTATCATTTTTGTCCAAGAACTTCCATATAACTCCAGATTTCTTCATAATTTCGTTAATCTACATAGTCAATTCATCATTTAAACATAAGGCATCAAGTTTATCATAATTTCCCACCCAATAACATGATTTGTATCTTCCAAATCTAGTCAAAATTCATGAAATCATTTAATTTATCATCCTACTCTAACATAAATGGTATATCAAATCATAGTTTAGAAATATTAAACACTTGCCTTAATGTGGAAGTCTGATTTTTGTAGAATAAATGATAGGATTGGTATTCTCCTCCTCCCAATCTACAATCCAGTGGAGGTGGTGGTGCAAAAAGGTGGTTCTTGGCTTTAGAGCCCTAGGAATGGCTCTCCTTCTTCCTCCTGTGACTCTCTCTTGGTTTAGAAACTGATAACCCTCATATACTTTAAGTTTAATCAGATATAATCCTCAAATTTTCGTGGGTTTATTTTTTCCAAAATTTCAAAAGATGAAAATACCCTTCCGGAGTGCCGGTTTGACCTAAAAGTGCCCGGGACCCAAACTAAACCCCCGAGTAGACTTTTCTGACTATCTCATCCCTTACGGACACACTGGCGCACTCAAAATGACCATATGGAATATCAAAAGTGAAATTATATTTTATTTTCCAAATTAAGTCCCGACACGACTGACACGCGCGTCCCGACTAAATTTACCGTAACTGTCGTATTTCTCACTCGCGATAATTATAATATTTCCTTACAATTATTATTACTTATTCACTAAGTCATATTCAATATAAATAAATATTAACCCTTATCCCTCTAATTAATATTTATTTTACCGGATTAATTTCCAAATATAATTTAATTAATTCCAATTAATTCCCAATATAAAAATCACTATAATTATGGGTGTTACGGTGTGTTTCTCACACGTATCAGTATCCATCGATCTTGGCTCTACAAAGCGTCATAGCAACACAAATTCAACCACGTTAAATAGCAACACACACGGAATCGACCGTATGAAATGATACTTAATAAAGATGGAGAGTAAAAAAACTTTTGTGCTCAAAAAAGCATATTTATATGAAACTTGGATCTCAAAACTATTGAATGAAACTAGGGTTTGGAGTATCTAGATATGTTCTTGGAAAATCATTTTTACAAAACCTCTACAGAAAACAAGTTACCAACACTCCTATTTGTAGAAAACATGAAAAACGAGGCAGCACAAATTTTGTGTTAAACTCGTTCGAATGAAAACATTAGGGACATTCAAACGGGTAATGCAATATCGTTTGACCAAGATAAATATCATTCAAACAAACTTGTTAAACTCTTTTGAACAGAGATCGAACAACCTTCGAGTGATATAGTGTTGTAAAGCAGGAAAAATTCATTCAAGCCTCGTTTGAACCAGTTAAAAATATCGTTCGAATGACTTCTATATATTCATTTTAAAAACTTAAAAATATCGTTCGAACGACTTTAATGAAAAACATTTTTTCTTTCAAAATTATTTTTACGAAAATGGCCTCAAACAATTTTAAACAAACCCCCAAATGAATATCCAAATATAAAAAATAATACGCATTCATACTTCACGATATCCATGGAGTTTGAAGACAAAAATTAGCACGGAACATGGAACAAAGATGAAGTCGCTTTAACTTGTCCGCTATGGTATTCAATCACACATCATTAGCTTGAAGGATAAACAACTCAAGTCCTAACATGTGACTCAAACAAGTTTTGTCCAAACGCAATTAAGTCAATATAAATATAAATTTTCTCCCAATTGGGTCTGCAGGTCGTGCAATATGACGAGAATGCGTAGTGATTATCCTTTAATGAGGCTTTGAGGTTATAGGTTCAGGATAGCCTGTAACTATACCTAGTATGCACGAGTGATCCCAGAAGGCAACAAGGATAGGTCGTTGTGCTTTTATTTGTGGGCTCGTGTGTAGCCTATTTTATCGTATGTGTTGTGGACCATACGTATATGGATATTAGACTTTGAGACCATCACTCCTTATTTTCTGGCACGGTCGTAGCACATGAGATTTGATATGGGTTATATACACCCACAAGTATTTGAGATTATGTGATTTTGTTTTGTGGTACCTTGCGATGGTTGTACTAGATTCTGACTTATACTAGCGATGTATAATCATAGACTTATGACTCAGTAATAATATAGTGAATATACTAGAGATGTATATCCTAAATCAGTGGCCTTGAACTAATTAAAACAATTAAATATAATGCATTTACTAGAGACATATATCCTAAATCAATGGCCTTTGACCAATTGAAATAATTAAACTGGAGACATTGGTGGAATCATAACTCGAGACCGTTATTGAGGTATGATTAGTAAGTGAGTTACTTATAGTGTAAGGGACTGAATTATAATAAACGATTCTTAAATGAAGAGATGAACTCGAGAATGTAAAAGTATAGAATACTTAAGAATTTATACAAATATCACATTGGGACATATACCGGCTAGGAGTAGATACGCATATTTATTCAGGTTCTTTGGGTTGGATAGCTTAAATGAATTAAAATATAATTAAAATTGGATAAATATGGATTATTATTATTATTGTGGTCCAACTTCAATTAAATTATTATTCTTACCCAGCTTCAGTTAAATTATTATTCTTTGTAGATTTTTTGTTAACATTGTTGTTGAATCTGTTTTCCACAGGTCTTATGACATTGTTGCTACTATAGACTCGGGTTGTTCATTGAAGGAGTATCTCCAGTGATATTCTATTCCTAAGATGTATAAGTAGAGCAGTGCAGCTTATTTATTTCTTGTATTCATTTTATATTTCAGTACAGGCAGTTGTATTTTTACAATTTATCCTGAGTCAATGACTGTATACGTTGTACGTGTATTCATAAATGGTTGTTATATTATGGAGATTTTTTATTCCAAAGTTGGATTGGTTATCATGGCGGTGATTGGTATTAGAGATTGACTTTACTTCTTCAGTATTTTTATTGTCTCGTATTTTATACACTTATTCTATTTTATTTATTTTCGTTCTGCTAAGAATGTTACCAAATGTTTTTTATTCCCGTGATTTATATATTAGATCTTATCAATTTATTTATGGATTTACGAGTTATCACAGAATCCATGATAGTTTTAGTCTTCGTGAGTGTGTGGGTGGGTGTGTATGTGTGGGGGGAATGGGGGTATGCATGTGTTTAGGTGTGTGATCTGCTCAGGACATGGAACAATGCATTGGTAAAAAAAAGTGAACCTGATCTAAATATTGATTAATTATCAAATTTGGTTTAACATTATTTGGAGAGTTCTAGAATTTGGAAATTGATTTTCTGAATCCAAAAAAAATCACGAGGTAAAGTTAGGAATTATCAGACCATCTTTAGAGTCGTCAAAAAATATAGCAAAACGTATATATGCCGACCCATTTTGTGTTTGTGTGTCTCCAGAGCCGTCGGTAAATATATAAATGTTGATTAGCATTTTGTTACTAATTTTGCATCCTTGTGAGCGAAAAATATGGCATTTCTGCGGCAAGTCAACTTTCGCGCAGTAGTTGGCTTGTCATGGCACCAACGGACCAAGGGCTCATGGGGAGCAACGTCCCCACCTCAAAGATTTTAGTTTCTTTACAATTATAATATTATTCTCTAAAATTTCAACCCCCCACCCCTAATTAATAATAAAAACATGCTCATTTGTTCCTCAAACTACAAACCATAAGAACCGATCAAGACGCAACTAGATACACATTTCCTCATATCCGAACTTTAAGCATAAAAGAGTCCAAATAAGACTTTTTTACTTTACTCAGTAGAAGAATTTAATTCTATTTGGTATTGTTGATTTCACTTTCACACGATTTCACGCGACTCACATGTATTTGGGATTTCTCCATCTTTCTCTTATATGGTTATACATACACATACCCAATAAACAATGTGCAAATCAGCAGTCTGGGTTTGAGATTGTTGAAGGCATGAAGCTTGGAATCACTGAAGGTAAGTTTCACTTCTACAGTTAAACTGTGCTGTGGTGTGTTTTTAAACAAAAAATATAGTGTAGATTTGATCCATTCTTGTGAACAATACAAATTTTAGGTTTCAAAAACAAAAAAAAAAATAGTTAAGTCTGTTTCTTTTGTACAAAGCATAGCAGGATATAACATTTTTTTGTTGTTGCAAAAAAAAATGCATACACCTTGAAAAATTAAAGGAAACATATGCAATGTTGTTTTTTTATCGATTCACTAACTCAAGAATCGATTATCTTATTGATAATTGATTCATGGTATAATAATTGTAATTTTAAGTTTTACCCATTAATAATTGCCAATTGATAATTGATTGATTATGTATGTTAATACAATTTTTATTTTCATCCAGTTTAATCCTATTGATTTATTTATTCAATTTTGTCTTAGCTACTTTTGCACATGTATGTAGTTTTGGGCTTTTTAATAATTTGTGTGTGCTTACTGTTTAAAGTGTATTTATAATCAATGTTTCTTTTAATTTATGTACTTATTATTTTAGTTCCATTAGCAGGTTAGTAATTTAATTGTATAATTTTTTTGCCATTAACTAACAACTATGGAAAAATATTTTAAAAGAAAATTGGAGTCGACAACCCCTTTAAATAGAGATGGTGATACTTCAAAACAAAGTCGTATAGAATTCAATCTGGAGGAACTTCATGCAGATCCAGGCCATTGAAAACAAATCTCAACATATGATCATAATGTTTAAAACGAAATTCGTAGAGCATATTTGCATAAAGGTCCATTTCAACCTCGGAATCATACTTTTCCTTTTTGAAATTTTGGAAAAACATCACGACGCTTCAACCCTGCATGGTTTAGAAAATACTCTAGTTGGATAGAATACAGCATCAAAGAGGATGCAATATTTTTCTTATATTGTTATCTTTTCAAGTCGGATATTGGAGATCAAGTTGGTGGTGATTCCTTTATGGGTAAGGAATCTTTTAATTGAAAGAATTAATGTCGTATATCACCATAGTTACCATAATTAATCTTGAAAATCGTGCGAGGCTTTAATGAACCAAAAGCAACATATTCAAGCAATCAGATCAAGCTCGAAGAGTATACCGCACTCAACTAAATACATCAGTTGATTGTATACAACTTCTTGAAATATCTTGTCGATCACAATGAGGAGGTTATAGTTGTTGTGCTGAATAAGCACCTGACAACTTCAAATTAACGGTACATGAGATTCAAAAAGACATTGTTAATGCAGCTGCAACAGAGGTTACTAATTTTATCATCAGGCATATTGGTGATGCATTTTTTCCATCCAAGTTGATGAGTCTCGTGATGTGTCGATAAAGGAATAAATGTCTATTGTCCTGCATTACGTGGACAAAAAAAGGGCATGTTATTGATCAATTTATTGGTATGGTACATATTACAGACATTGTAGCCATTTCGCTTAACAAGGCAATTGATAATTTATTTGCTAAACATGGATTGAGTATATCTAGACAATGTGGACAAGGTTGTGATGGGGCTAGTAATATGCGAGATGAGTTTAATGGTCTCAAAACATTAATTCTAAAAGAGAATGAATTTGCTTTCTACGTTCACTGTTTTTCTCACAAACTTCAGTTAGCTCTTGTGGTTGTGGCAAATAATCATGTCCAAATTACCTCTCTTTTCACTTTGGCTGCCAATGTGGTGACTTCAACCGGATCTTCAAGTAAACGTTGTGACATTATTCGAGAGAAGCAAGTTACAAATGTTATTAAGGCGCTTAACAAAGGCGAACTTTCGAGTAGGAGAGGCTTAAATCAAATGTCTACAGCATCCTGGTCAGATGCGTTGGAGCTCACATTATGGTACTTTAAATGTTTGATTACAATGTTCTCATTAATAATTGATGTTCTTGAGGCTATTGCATAGGATGGATTGAATTTTGAACAGAGGTACGAAGCTAATAACTTGTTAGAGTCGACACAATCATTTAATTTTGTTTATTGCCTACATTTGATGAGAAGTGTGTTAGGATATACAAATGAGTTGTCAAAGGCGTTACAAAGAAAAAAAACAAGACATTATGAATGTCGTGTCCTTAGTTAAAGCATGTAAATAATGACTACAAATAATTAGGGGTGAAATATGGGATTCTTTGCTTGACGAAGTCTCTACATTTTGTGTTAGGCATGAGATTGAAGTGCCCAACATGGATGAGATGTTCTTAACTCGAGGACAACCACACCATAAATCTCAAGAAGTTACAAACTTGTATTACTATCGGGTTAATTTATTTTATCAGGTAAACTTCAAGAGTTAAATGGTCGTTTTACCGAGGAAAATTATCGAGTTAGTAGTCTGTGTAGCATGCTTATGTTCAGATAATGCAGTTTATGCTTTTGATAAGAATAAACTAATCCACATTGCTCATTTTTATCCGAATGAATTTTCTACTTTCCATCTCATAGAACTTGATTATCGACTTGATACATATATCCATGATGTTTTTTTCTAGGGAAAGCTTCAAAGGTTTGAAAGGGACTGGTGCTCTTGCCGAAAGAATGATTTAGACCAAAAAAGATATGGTATATTCGTTAGTGTATTTGCTTGTGATGTTGGCTTTGATCTTATTAGTTGCAACGGCCACCTTGGAGAGGAAATTTTTTACTATGAATATTGTAAATAATCGACTATGCAATCAGATGGGATATCAATGGGTGACTGATAATTTAGTTGTATATATTGAAAAAGATGTATTTAGTAACTTAGACAATGAGTCTATCATTCAACACTTTCAAAAATATGAGAAGTCGTCGAGGGCGATTGTAATTGCATTTAATGGTAGAACTTTTTATCAATAAATATAATTTGTTATTTGAATTCTTTTTTTCTCAATATTATACCCCTCTTTATACAATTTTTGGCTTTGTCCCTGCCAACGTCCATAGTTTTTCTCCCCTATTTAATTGGTTATATACTCCTTGAAAAAAAAATATGTATATGTATATATATATATATATATATATATATATATATATATATATATATATATTCAATTTATAAACTCCTCAAAATAAACATATTCAATTTGTGTTATCGTTGATTCGAGGAAGAGCGGTTCGGAATTTTACGTTGTATTCGAGGGAGATCGGCCTGGTATTTATACACATGTCGCGATGCAATTTGGTAGACTGATGGTTTTATAGATTGGCATTCCGAAAACTTGAGACATACGAGGAAGCGTCATCTGAACATGTCAGATTCGCGATCGATTTGCATCCCGGAGTTGAATTGAACCGTGAATACTATTACTACTTTGACTCTGAGGATAAACCAGCTCCCTACTCATCTGTCGATCTAGCGGTTGAACTACATCAAGTTTTGGAGTCGGAGGTGCAGACCTCCGGGCAAAAAAAATCCTAGGCAGAGTCTTCTAAGCTAAAGCCTTCTTCAAGGCGCAGGTTCGATTGTTTGTTCCTCCTTATCCCATTAAGCGGAATTACCACTACACACCGAAGAAGCCTTTGAAGTGGGACAAATATTTGTAGGTTTTTTCTGATTTATTTGTGTTCAATGTAATTTGTGTTAATGTATTTGTTGGTGTAATCATTGTCTTAATTTAATGTAGTAATGTGTACTTTTTAGTTTTAATTAATGTTTTAATGTGTTACGCAATTGTCTAAATAATAACTCAAACTCATATAAAATAAATAACAAAGTGAGCACAAACTAATACAACATTAACATTTTTATCTAAAATTAAGTACATTTTTCATCCGAGGGGATCTCGAAATCCTGTTGATGTGCACGCCTCGCACTTAATTAGGCTCAAAAGAGGAGGGTGTACTCTAGCCTGATATGGAATCAGAGGGCTCGGAAGCAGAGGGCGAACTCTCGTTTGTAGCTCTTTGTTCCATTTTGAAGTGCCCTTCAAATTGAGATACCACTTTATGAACTTGAAAAGGTCCCTTTTCTTTAATTTGTATGCTCAATTATGCTTGAGCGGCAAGAGGGCTCACATCAAGGTCGGTACAACCACTGGGCAAGATTCACTCAACGCGGCCAACAGATGCACTGAATTTACTCATGCCCCGGCTAATAGCGTTGAACCATATCTTAAGCAAACCCACATAGCAATGCTTGGTGTGTTGATTCTCCTTATTATATTTGTAGGCCACAATTTCCCACAACCCCGTTGTTTCTGATTGCCTCCATATATGGAGTCCTCGAATGTATATGCCCAACATTGGCAAAGTATGGCATCCTCGTCCTTCGAAAAGTTTTTTTTATGACTACGTTCAAAATTTTAGGCTTCGGGAGTTTCTTGAAACTCGATCTCTTGAGTTGGCTCGGAGGAGAAGTTTTCCATCGAAATTTTAGAAACAACAAGTTTTAAATGCAAACAAATATTTAAGAAAATTAATGAAGAATGTGATGAAAAAAAATACAAGGCATTTATAAAATTATTTTTTTTAAAAATAGCCATTGAAAATAGGGTTGTTCACTTCTCGTGAGGTGGCCTTTGCCCACGACCCTGGATCAAAACACGAAAATGGGGTAGAAAAATAAAGTTTTATTTTGGGACAACAAATTTGAAAATATAGGTAAGAGATGGTCTTAATTAATTTTAAAGTGTTTGGGGGAAAAATACAAGTATCCTAGCATACACATAGCAAGTTACAAAATATAAGAGCCTGTTTGGTTATGTATTCAGAAAATTCGATTTAAATATTATTTTTAAATGCAGTTTTTAAATTCAGTTTTCCGTATTTATAAATATTGGTGTGCGTTTGGTAAACTTGTTTTTAAATACAGATTTCTAAAATTTTGAAAAAATTGGCAAACATTTATATTTATATTATACATATTTGTCTATATATTTATATGAACACGTGCATAAAATTTCCATACATGAATGTATACATATATATACATTCATCATAAATGCATAAATATATCGTGTGTTCCTCATATATATTTAATGAGGTATGTTTGGGGGGTTTAATTATGTATACATACAAATATGTGTGTGTGTGTGTGTGTGTGTGTGTGTGTATACAGTACTACTCTTGTGCGGACTATCCCGCATTTTAACAGAGCGGACTAGACATGTATCACCTGGCGGTGAGCCCAGAAAATAGAGAGAGTGCCTATAATTTAACATAGCGGACTAGAAAGTGTGTGTGTATACAGTACTACTCTTGTGTGGACTATCCCGCATTTTAACAGAGCGAACTAGACATGTATCACCTGACGGTGAGCCCAGAAAAGAGAGAGAGTGCCTATAATTTAGCCGACATTTTCTGGACTCACCGCCAGGTGACACATATCTAATCGCATTGTTAAAATGCGGGGCAGTCCGCACAAGAGAAGTACTATATATATATATATATATATATATATATATATATATATAGAGAGAGAGAGAGAGAGAGAGAGAGAGAGAGAGAGAGAGAGAGAGAGAGAATCAGCCCTGTGCATATTAAGTTTACACATCATTTTTTTTAAAATAGCAAAAAAAAATAGTTTTGAGCTGATTTTCTTATGTAATATTTAAACATTTCAAGCCACCTATATAAAAAAATCAACTCAAAAAAATATTTTTTGCTATTTTAAAAAAAATCGGTCAAGCTTTAGCTGCTTTAAAACACTTTAAAAGCGACGAAAGTTTGACTGGTTTTTTTAAAATAACGAAAAAGATTTTTTAACTATACGAGTCCCTTGAAATGTCTAAATATCACATAAAAAAAATCAACTCAAAATTTTTTTTTTAATATTTAAAAAAAAATAGGTGTGCGTCGGCACGTGTGCAAATAGGGGTCTCTCTCTCTCTCTCTCTCTCTCTCTCTCTCTCTCTCTCTATATATATATATATATATATATATATATATCTGTGTGTGTGTGTGTGTGTGTGTAATCCACAGTAAAATTGCGTACGTACATGAATTGATAATATTATTTAACACATATGTACTATATGTATATTTTATATTGTTTCATACATTAATAATACGTGTATAAACTATATATAAGTATCATGTATATATTGATAATATTATTTAACATATGAATCTTAATATAATATATAATTTAATAAAATACACATATATGTAATTTTGTGTAAATGTACATCTATATTTTCTTTATTAGAATTACGCACATTAATGTACCGTGTTTGTATATTATATATTAAGGTATAAATGTATAAAAATATTAAGAATGAATAAATCTGAATTGAAAAATAAAAAACAGGATTTGAAAAACACCATTTTCTCTCTAAAAAACTTGATTATAACACATAAATATTATGTGCGTCAAACACAAATTCTTATCATAATTGTATTTAAACACAAAAAATAGAATTATAATTGATAACCAAAGAAACCATAAGTATTTGTTTGTTTCTGTGTTTTCCCATTAGGGCTGACAATTTTTTAGACGATAATTCGTTTATGATAATAACTAGGGGTGTGCACGGATCGATTTGATTCGATTTTGGATCGTAATTCAAACCGAGCCGATCGATTCGCTTTTAAAAAAAGTCGGACTGAAACCAAACCGACGATGAAAAAACTTTCGATTTCAATTCATATCAGTTTTGATTCGAATCGATTTTATGTTTTGGTCGATTTTTTTTAGGTCGAGGTTTTGGAGGTCGGTTAATGGTTTTTAAATATAAAAATAGAAGTTATTAAAGGGTTTTTTAATATAAATACTGATGTCGGTTCCGTTCGAATCAATTTTTTCCTTGTCTAAACTGCCAACCGAACCAACATGGTCGATTTTTTAAACCCTCAAACCGTATAGACCAAACCGGGATAAAAAATATAAAAAAAAAAAAAGCGATTTCATTTCGGTTCCGATCAATTTTTCTGCACACCCCTAATAATAACTTAAAATAACCTGAACATGACAAGATTAACTTATATAAATTTAAGAGTACTCAAAACTTATACTCAAATCAAAACCAACGCGACCCGAATATAACACGACTAACCCAAATTACCACCCCTATTTCCCATAATCTATAACAAAAAAATTCAAATAAGATTATAATTTGGCCAAAATTAGCATCCTATATTTAAAGCACTTAAATTGACAAGAAAAATTATTTATTTTGGAATCCCAACAAACTTTAAATAAGTACCTAATTATTCATAAAATAATATCAAAGGCATTTGATTCTTTAAAAAAAATCCCAATAAAATATGTAATAAAAAATGTCCTACATTTTACATACCTATTTATCAAACTCCTTAATGGATTATATTTTTATCCAACAAGTCCTTTTAGAAAACATGTAATATCCAATAGCTGTGAAAATAGACCTACTAGAAGGAAAAAAAAATAATGAGACCAATTAAAAAATATCCTAAACATAACCTGTTTGTCGAGCTACCTACAAATATATTACTTTTTATATATAGCCCATAAATATTCTTAATAAGAGTATCATACCATTATATTAAATCCAATGCCCTGTAGATATTATTAGTACGAGATCTCATTGGATTATATTTTTGTAACATGTGAACATAAAACATATTGGAGAAATTTTATTTTAATGTAACCAATTAAAAATCATCTTTTATGTTAACATGCCTACTAATCAATTTATCACGCTCCTTTTTTTATTACATTTTTGGGCCAACAAGTACTATTATAAAATATTTAAATATGTATAACATTTGAAAATAAGACTTGCTGGAAAAAAATATTAACGAGACCAATTATGAAATATCCTAATCATGACCTATTTGTCAAGCCCACTAAAAAATATATATTACGTTCGATGTAGCCCACAAATATTCTTAGAAATTTAAAACAAAACAGATGTCAGATTCAACGAATTGGTTTATGAAAAAACCATCAAGTCAAAAACACAACTTAAATATATTCTAATGAAATCCCAGATCACTCGTAACAAATACTGACCAGAGAGGGAATATTGTCAACAAACTCTTAAAAGCAAAGTAAATGATGACGGCAACAAAAACACGAGTGCTCGAGCCGTCCAAAGTTTCAAAACCTGGAGAGTTTAATCCGAAAAGAAAAAAAAACTAAATGAAAATAACAAAAGGAAATCAGACAAGGGAAAAAAGGAAATGTTTCTGGGAGAAGGAACACAGTTTATCGCTTCTTGGAGACACCAACAGTCTTCCCCCTTCTCCCAGTAGTCTTGGTGTGCTGTCCACGAACTCGAAGGCCCCAGTAGTGACGAAGACCACGGTGGTTCCTGATCAAATGACACGAGTAAAAAAAATGAAAACTCTTAATCAGACTCCGAGTCCTCTAGATTTGTTGAACAACTCCACCAGTGTTTTATGTTCATAATTGTCAAATCGTTGAAGAATGAAATAGTCATAGTCCCGCAATATCATCATACTGTTTTCAACTCCTCTTGAAATTATTTTTGTATATATTTAATTGAAACTATTTTTGTATAAAATTAACAAATCTAAATCATTTAGTGCAAAATAAGGAGTTGAAATGATGATCCAACCATGTAAACTCCAGAAATTAAACAACTAGTTCTAATTAACTGTTTTAGCAATCGCTACAAGATTCAATTCCATCAAAACAAGACTGGAGACGAACCTGATCTTCTTCAAACGCTCAAGATCGTCCCTAAGTTTCATATCGAGCGCATTTGATATCACCTGGGAATACTTTCCATCCTTGTAATCCTTCTTCCTGTTCAGGAACCAATCGGGGATTTTGAATTGGCGAGGATTTGCAACAATCACCATCAAGCTATCAATCTCAGCACTTGTAAGTTCACCAGCCCTACAAATGTGATCCAGTTAAGACAATTTAGACTAAAGGGTAAAATATTTTGGATTCAGTGTTTATAATTAGAATTTAGAAAAACGGTGGGTCACATACATTTACATAGCACATTATTTGCACACTAACTAGTATGATCACCATGTAGATTCATAACAATCAGAAAGCGACTTGGCACAAAATTGAATGGTTCCTATTACATTACACGTCACTGATATCTTCATTTACGAAGATAAGATCGTAGCTCAGGCCGTAATTATACCATTTGTAAGCCTGTCTTCGTCATTTTCCTCTTTTTATCTTGATACTTTGGGGAAAAGAATTAGTCACCAAGAGAATATTTAGGCCCACACGTAGACATACTTGCAAAGGGAGGGAATTTGAGCTCTTGAGCATAGTTATTTACGGCGCACCAAGGCGCCAATGTCTCCCTAGATCCTAGGCGGAAGGCGCAAGACGAGGCGCGCGCCTGATCGAGACAGGCAAAAATTATACATCTATAATAATAAGATTATTTTACGATCTAAAATAGAAATATAGCATAAATTACTATAATAAGAGGTTATGAAGATACACATAAGAAGATATATCTAATATGCCATATGAAAAAAAAAAACATAAAATCAAATATAAACAATTATTTAACATTTTAATTATCAAATAATCAACAAAAACCAAACTTATTAATATATTTTTTTTAAATGTACAACTATGTGTGAAAAAAAAAAATTAAAATCAATCAGATATGCCACAGTGTTGGGAGTTTTTATGGTTTCTTTTGCCCAACTAGTGACTAGTGAGAAAGATAAAGTTTCAACGCAACCTGTGCTTGACTTTGGTTAGTTTTAGGGTGAGAAATGGTTCAACTCTCCATAATTCATTGGTAAATACGTAAGGTCAACATATTAAATGATCCATTTTTGTATTTGGGACATTTTCTAGAAAAAATTTAACAAGGCGTGCCGCCTTAGGTGCACCTTGAGTCTGGAGCCTAGGCGGACAAGGCGCTCGCCTTATTGAAGGGGCCTTACATGAGGTGAGGGGTGGCACAAATGCTAAGCGTGCCCATAGGCGTGCCTTTAACAACTATGCTCGACTTGTTACCTGTGAAGTTAAGCACTCATGCAACTAGATGCTAGACCTTGAGGTTAAGAACATATGTTACTGATATCTTTTAGCAATAAAGGATCAAAAAAGCTACAAATTTCAGATTGAAAAGAGTAATCTCAACCAAACACACCTAAAACGTGAAAACACAAGTTCATCATACGTAATTTATTCAATTTCTAGAAACAGAAACCCAGCAGAAAAACACATTGAGACTGAATAAAATGCCAGGTCAACAACAATTCAATCAAGAAGACCTAAGACCATTATGAAGTGAACCCAACACTAACCAACTTCGTTTGATTGTAAGGAATAAGTGGAGAAAGAATCACACAATGGCATGATGGGTTTTGGATGGAAAAAAAGGTGGGAAATTAAGGAAAAGATAAGTTGAGAAAGAAGGACAATGGAAGTTAAAGATGGTAGCAAACAACCTTTTTATTACAATAACATATGAAGTTACTCAAAGGAGATGACAAGCCTCTTTAACAAAGGTAATAAAGGAAGAAACAAAAAATAAAAAATAAAAGGGAAGTTTTGTGTCATTATGAACATTCCAACTAAGTTGCATTTCTTTCCCTCCAATTTTACTTAATTAAAGTAGACAGAATGAGACCTTAGGATCCGTTTAGCAACCCGATTCCAAGCCATGGAATTGAAAGGCCAATTTCAATTCCACATAATTAAAATTGCCCTTCCAATTCCAAACCTTGGCATTGAGTTGCCGAACGGGCCCTTAGTGTATGTTTGGGAACCCCAATTCTCTGACTTGTAATTGGAATTTAAAAAAATTCAGTGCAAAATTTGAACTGAAAATTGTACAATTTCAATTCGCAAGCATTAAATTGGGGTACCCAAACATAGCCTTATTGTAAAAAGATGAGGGTGCATTTAAAAGCCCAATTCCACGCCTCAAAATTGAGGTTAACAAACGCACCCTGGGTAATGACTAATCATCCCCCTTTTGTTTACCACCCACGATTTCCCTTTCTTTTATAGCTGCCAACTAAACCTCGAGTCTATTTTTTCCCCAGTCAACAAGGAGTTGAATAGATTATTTTTCAAAAGCTTCCAAATGACAACCAAAGAACACTTGTTTTTACAGAGCGATTTAAATCTTAACAAAAATAAAAATCCTAAACCTTTTGTTCATGTCGACATCAGCTTTCTTGCAGACGATGTTGGCGAAACGGCGACCAATACCTTTGATGGAGGTGAGAGCGAACATGATCTTCTGTTTGCCATCCACATTCGTGTTCTGAACACGAAGAATGTGTTGAAACTCTTCACTTGCTACCAGAGACTGCAATTTCAACATAAACACGTCACTACAGAATTTACAACACCGCGTGTTTATGTGTGTCATAAAAATAAAAATACCATGGTTAGACTTAGATGTTCAGATCGAGCTCCCTCGAAATGTTTTGTGAGTGCGGCTGCTTGCTTACCACAGATGAACCCCAAACCCTAGACGGGAACGGGATTATATATAGCTGCACCTGCCACAACTTTCTAATTTCCTCAAACACTCATTTTATCAAGAATTTTACTCTTTAGCCCCTCAAACATTTTTTTGTTAAAACATTCATGCCATACATTTTGGCAATTCGGGATTGGCACTCATTTTATTTTATTTTCTTTTCGTCCATGAACTAAACTCACTCTTTACATATAAATCCTTGTTATAATAATTAGGTTTTTTTACTTCGCCCTCATTTTTAGTTTGTTATTTGACTTATCCCTATCTTTCATAATCTCTTTGGCTTATCCCTAACACTGTTACTTCTCTGCCAAAAAATGTATAAATTAAAATCTTTTTTATAGTGAATTGTCTAACCATAGGCAGGCTTACTTCAAAAAAACTTGCAAATTCATCCTAAGTTGACCTGGAAAAGGCCTATGACGAAGGATTCAAGGTTGCGGTGCAAGAGGTTCCTTCGTAACATGACTTTCACGATTCGGTGGCGTTCAAACTCAGGTGGATCAACGGTCTCTAACGGGAAAATTTCCCTGAGGGCGATCTAGCATACGCCGAGCATCCTCCCTTGGAGCACCCCGTCGTAGAGGGGGTGATGCCCCATTGGCTCTTGTTCCTAAAGTCGAACAGGTCGTAGGTAATCACGTTGCTCCAACTAATGGAGCCATATATGTCACCTTGGACGACGCTCCTTTCGCAAGTTAGGGTATGGTCAACCCTAACTCTTATTTGATTTTGTTAAATTTATAGGTCATTCGTCCAGTTTTGTAGGCCTTGAGTCAGTTTGTTTTATCATTGTTCTAAAAAAACCGCCTAGGCTTGAGGCTTGGGAGAAACGCCTCGCCTTAAGCTTTTCACACCTTATTCTTGGTAAAACCCTTAAGGCGCATTTTTTTCTAAAAATAACAATGCTTTAGTGAAACGATATCGCATTTTAAAGAATTTTTTTACAGACCGAACCATTATCTCATCCAAAATAATCAAATAGTATTTTAATTTGCAAATATTCAGACATATTTTTATGATATGTACAATTTTAGTATTTTAAAAAATATTAAAATATATTAAGAAGGCCTAAGCGCCTTTTTACGCCTAAGGCCCGCCTAAGCTTCTAAGGCAAGGCTTGGCCTCCACGCCTCGATCACGCCCCGTGTTTTTTAAAACCTTGGTTTTATGTGATATGAAAGCTCATGTTACCTTCTGTGTTTTTGTTTTGCATTTTGGTCTACACTTCTTAACATAATCAATATTACTTTACTCAAGTATGCTCTATGTGCATGAGTTTTGCAAAAGTAACAGTTTAATTCAACTTCCTTGGGTTTGTAAGTTAAGGATCTACCATTTAACTTGTTGTTAATTTAACTTTGTCCATGTGTAAGTTAAATTTCAACATAGGCTATAGTCGGTAATTCAAAGGTTCTTTGGCAGATCAAAACAACTTATGAGTATTAAAATGCTAAATTGATAATCAGATCAAACATTTATGGTAATCGACCACCTATAAGTGGACTTCCGGGCATCCTTACTTGAGATGTATCACCGTTTTCAAGTGGGTTTACGTGCCAAATATAGGCGAATAACTTATTTTTAAGTTATACCACCTAATTCTTCGGTGGGATTATGTTTATTTAAGGCAGACCATCCTTACTTAGGATGTATCACCGTTTTCAGGTGGGTTTGATGTCAAACATTAGCAATCAACCTATTTTTAAGTTCTACAACCCAATTCTTAAGTGGGTTTATGCATATTCTTGGTCGACCATCCCTACTTGAAATATACCATCGTTTTTAAGCGGGTTTTGTGTCAAACGTAGGTAACCAACTTATTTCCAAGTTGTACCACATAATTCTTAGGTTGGTTTATACATATTCAAGATCGACCAACCTAACTTGGGTTGTACCATCGTATCTAAGTTGGTTTGATGCCAAACGTAATCTAATGACTTATTTTTAAGTTATAATACCCAACTCTTTGGTGGGTTTATGCTTATTCTAGGTCGACTATCCTTATGTGAGATGTACCACCATTTTCAGGTGATTGTAATACCCCGTATTTTTATGGCCTTTAATTATGGGATTAATTAAATTTAATTAGGATAAATTAATTTAATATTAATCCGAATTTTAGAAATAAATACCTACTAGCGTGGCGAGAGTTAGTAATTATTGGTAAGAATAATGTGCAATATTAGTAGATGATTAAAGTAATATATGAGAAATTATCGCGAGTGAATAATACGATAGTTATAGAAATTAAGTCGAGAAGCGCATGTGTCGTGTCGGGACTAAATTAATGGAATAAAAGTGAATTAATTATAAGTCACATGTATGGTCATTTCGAGTGCGTCAATGTGTTCGGAAGGGTCGAGATAGTTAGAAAAGTATACCCGGGGATTTAGTTTGGGTCTCGGAACGTTTTTAGGCCTAACCGATAACCCGGGAGGGCATTTTGGTAATTTTACCCATTTTAGGCCTTAATCATGGACGAAAATTGGAGTGTTATATAGGATAGGAGTTAGAGTCCTCGAGGGTTAGAAACCTTGGAGTTGCAGAGAGGCTAGGGAAGAGAGAAGAGAGATGGCTTCCAAGGAGGAGAGCCACCAACCCTACACTTTCATCAATTCCACCACCAACCTGTAAATCGGAAGAAGGAAATCGTTCCTATACCATTCTAATTCATCAGATCAAACCTTTGATTTCCAGGAAAGTATCTAACTTTCTGTTTTTTAGTTGATAACACATCCATGCTAGTGTAGCAGATAATAAATTATATTTTCATGAAAAATAAATGAGATTTGGGAGATTTATATTGAATTTCTGAATATAAATCATGTTAGGACAACCCTATAGCTATATGTAGATGATTAACCACGAAATTGATGTCCAGTAGAGGTTAAAATCTGGAAGAACTATGAAGATATTGATCATGAGGATAAAAATAGGGTTCTTGATGCATTAATTTGAATTAACCCTTTAATTGATGGCCTTTGATGAATTCGTATATATTTTACGTTAGAAATCATGTATGTAGTATGATACAACCGTTGGATTAATTGTTTGGGAGTTTTGGGACAAATTAATGGAGGGTTTGAGGATTTATGTTAAGAAAACTCGTAGGTTAAAATTGCAGAAAACTGGGCCAACACCTGCTTGATCGATCGATCGACTCAAGAATGTCGATCGATCGACTTGATCAATCGATCGATCCCCTTGCATCGATCGATCGACCTTTCCTAGAAACTGAAACTTTTTCTCCTTTTAAATGTTAATTCAATCCCAATGTGTAAGGATTCAATCCCAATGTGTAAGGATTCAATCCCAATGTGTAAGGACCCTTGGACTTAATTTTAAATATAATAATGGGACATGAGAAGGACTAGTAGGGTATAAGTAGGGTCCGGGTAAGACGAGTGATGTGAGATTTAACTGTAGGGACTCGAGGATATAAATTGGAGCGAAAATCATGCGTACGTTAAATTAGGTCTCGGGAGAATTAAGAAGGACTTAGACCGGTAGGGTAGAGAGTGTACACCCACTTATCTTATGCTTATCAATATGAAACACTTCGAGAGACGAGAAGTACTTAAGAACTGGCGGTAATTGATAAAATCAAAGAATGATTTAATTATACGTATTATACGTATGGTTAAAATATTATGGGTCATGGGCGTACCTAGCTGAATAATGTGAATATATACAAGTGCATGTATATATAAATAGTATGTGAATATATGTGTGTAATTATACCCGCACTACTTGCTATCACGGAGGTTTCCGTGCCGGGACAGTCTTATCTCGATGCGACCTTATATGGGGGATATTGACGTGTACCCTAGAACATAGCATCCTTGGTACAGGCTATCTGAGAATGATAGTCAGACGGTACTAAGAGACGTGAGGATATGTGTTGACCTCTTAGTGACTTGGAACTATGCTTCGCCTCCAATATATGTGTTTTGTGTTAATACAGTTCAAGAGTGATTACGAACTAGTATTTCCCTTTGTACGAGAGATACGGGGACTTGATAGCAGAGTATGCCAGCACTATAGATTTATATGGGGTTCCTTATTAGTATATATATTATGAGTGATAAATATATACATGTGATTGATCTACTGTGCTTGTATGTAGATACGTATTAAATAATTCATAGTAAATGAAATAAGTGGTTGCGAACTTAAGTCCATATTGAGACGAATATAAGTGGCCTAATATATTCATAAGAAAAGGTTAGCTAATATAACTATAATCACGCGATTACTTGAAACAAAATTTGGTGAGGGGGAATTGAATTAGACTAGTGAATTGGGTTAGCTTTATCCAAATTAGTTCGTTAGTACATTAGGCGTGCACACTAGTTGAGGGGTAAGAAATCCCAAGTGAGTGTCGTGGTACTAACATGTATGTAATATCAATTGGTAAGCATTTTAAATACTTACTAAACTATTTTTAAAGTTGTTTTACACTCGGTCGTTGACCCATTTCTTGTTATATCTTCCTTCTCTTGCATATATATATGTATTACAGGTGCCCAGCCACAGGGGCATCAGGTTTAGTTCTTTGGATTGTTGACGTGCTGCAGCTAGTGTGGGAATTGCAGGTCCTTGCTGTAGACGACTTCATCCTTGTCTTCTCGGTCTCCTATCTAGTCATCATTAGATAAGGAATGTGTCGCCCATTTTCGATTTTATTTAGTTCAGAGAGATTTGTACTCTTGATTTATTTCGGTATTATTTTTTAGTTGGGATTACTTGTGATTATTACTTTGTCCTGCGATTTGGGATATTTTATTTGGATTGATTTATCTAGCATGTTATTTCATTTGGATGGTTTGGTTTTAATACTATCATTTGTATTCGTGAAAATGGTTTCATAGTTAATAATAACAATCAGACTTAATTTATAAAATTAAATGTTTTAACACTTAGCTTAACTATTTATTAGGTGATTAATAAAGAAAATTATTTTCGACAGTGATGCTAAGATTGAACCAACCGGACACTTTGAGTTAATTTAATAAAGGACTAATCACCCGGTATTTAATTAGGCGAGGTGTCACAGGTGGCATCAGAGCATCAGGTTCTAGTGTCCTTAGGATCTGTGCGGCTTATTATGCTTCCAGCGTTGCTTCATTTAATATAGAGCCCTATGTTTAGGATTGTTGAATTCTATTGTGAAATTTCGTTCTCCTGCTACAACGTATATATATTAGTGAATCTTATTTGCGTTAGGGCGTGTTCGAATAATGAAGTATAGCAGGCGAGGGCCGTTGTGCAGACAGCAGGAGGTAGGGCTTAGTTGAGGTTGTAGAGTATATCTGAGGATGATGACCGTAGTCGCGGTCACCCCTATTATGGCATGAGAAGCCAGGACCGTAAAACGGCTAGGGAACAGCATATGATTTCCAAGTGCTGTTATAGTCGAAAGTGGTGCCAAATTAGATTCACTCAACGTGGTAGAACTGGGAGAAAGTCAGACGAAGAATTGAGGAGAACCATCAGTGGAAGATCTAGAAATGCGAAAATTATGTGTTAACCAACGAAGGTAATATATTTAAAGGCTTGGACTTACGACAGAGTGTGGATAACAAGGAGTGAAAATTTGGGGTAAATTTTCTTGACTCGTCAAAGCAAAGTTATAATGGTGGGAGTCAACCACCATTTTTAGAAGTGAAATGTTGTGTCAATGGAAGGAACTTAGGTACAGTTTACAGTTTGATCGTAAGTTCCTTCATCAGATGTTCAGGTTAAGATGTGAATGTTGTTCTGAACTCATCACAGGAACCCGGACAGAGGTTCATGTGTGAAAATGAATATAATTATTTAACGAATCTTATGCCGAATGAAGTAGCTACCAATGGAGAAGAGGATTTCAAGTGGGAAATCGACTCTTAAAAAAAGTTGACAACACTTAAAGAGAATTCTGTTGGACAGTCGATCCATATGGTGACAATGTCATGCATTGTCCATATAAATGTTAACGCTTCTTTGTGAAGGGAGTTATAGGAATCAAATGATTTAGTTGGGGAGTAAGACTGGATGAAATGCAGTTAGTGAGACACCGCAAAGGGAAACCATCAGGGGACCCATTTAAACGATTCAGATAGTTGAATTCTTACCAAGCGATGGTGAATTCAGTAAGGGCTATTGAATCCAGTAGCATATTCCTTAGGGCTAACAAAGCTAGGGGAACAATGGTGGTAGCCATCCATTAATCAAGCCTACCAAAGTTCAAGAGAAGGACAACCCTAATATGGTCAGTATGACCGGTGATAAGTGGATTATGCATAGAGGTATATTGCAAAGAGTGAAACCACATGCGTTAATTTTTCCCAAAGCGAGTAAAGGGACAAGAGTATGGTGCCTAGTAAAGGGAAATGATTAATGTAGTTTTTGTTTTGGTTCGGACAGGCGTGTTATGTCCGAAAACCATTTGAGCAGCCAAGGCGAATGGCAAGGTAAAAGTATGAGTTTAACCCTCGGAGGATGAAGCGTGTTTTATATGACACGATCGATGTTGATGCAAAAAACTGGACCGAATCCCATTTTTATGATCACGGATAAATAGATGAAAGCAATCCAATCAAGCACATAAGAGACAAAGATTTTTAAAGTGGTTCGGCTATAAGAAAAAGCCTACGTCCACTATTATTTTATTCCCAGGGGTTTACAATAGCACCATGGGATGTAGAGAGAGAAAGGATGTGTATCTTGTGTATGGTGTTTCTTAGTTATCTCCTCCCGATCTCCTGGATCTCTCCCCCATCTCTTCCTTTTGGCCAAGGGGATACATGTATTTATAGTGATGGGAGATCAAGAGATTCATTGTATGTAGACATTTATGTCTACATTCAACGAATCTAATTTTGAATTGCTTGGTATGCTATGTGTTGTCATCTATTAATACAGTATAAATGTACATTAAGGCTCATTAAATGCGCTGCCATCTTCATTAATGCACATTAAATGCATAGTTATCCTTTGATCTTCCTGGTTGATATGCCGACCAACTCTCATCGGGTGCCGACAAACTCTCCTCGGGTGCCGACCAACTCTCCTCGGGTGCCGACTAATTCTCCTCGAGTACTGACCAACTCTCCTCGGGGGCCGACTAACACTCCTCGGGTGCCGACCAACTCTCCTCGGATGCCGACTAACACTCCTTGAGTGCCGACCAACTCTCCTCGGTTGCCGACTAACTCTTCTCGGGTGTCGAATATTGCCACGTAGGATGACATGTGTCCTTTTCTGATTGGTCCTCGTAGATGGAGAATTTTTGCGTTAATAGAAGCCCCCAATGCTCCATGATTGATGGTTTACTTGAAAGGATGGAGTATTTATTCTGTAGTGTTGCTCGATGCTTGTGAAATTCTTGATCTACCTTCTTGATTTGTTCAACATAAAGTGCATTATCTCCTGGACGACATATGATGCAGGTTGATCGATGGTTGATAATCTTTTTTTTGAGGAACTCCGTGTGCTATGTATCACCCCTGGGAATTTGGATGCAGCCATGCCATAGTATGTAACTTGTAGCTTATCATAATCTTCAAGTATGTTGATTGGTTTGCTAGGCGACCAACTGCCTCCTGTGCCGAGCAACTGAGTGCTAACTTCACGTGCTTGATTCTTCTGATTTATGATCCTCTGAATACTTTGTCGAGTAACATACTAGCTTTTGAACCCAACCTTCAATCTGATTAGTACAAGTTTATGGTGGACTTCAAAATATTTTCATACAACTTCTTCTTCAATGTTGGTCGGGATAGTAGTAGTAAAGATCTCAGTGTTGTAGATGTTGAATTTGACTTCTGAACTTCAATAGTATGTGCATAATAACTCCTGAATATGCCTTCTGAACTTCAATAGCCTCCTGAACTTCAATATACCTCCTGAACTTCAGTATCAAAAATAATTCCTGAGCAAGAAAAACAACTTCTGAATGATAATTGGTGGGGGCCCCGACCGTGTGAGTTTGTGGAGTTGAACTTGATGCTCGACTGCATGATGTTATAAGAATGTGCCGCCAAATGAACAAATATATCTGTAATAGAAGCCCCCAAGTATGGAATGTGAACTTTGAATGCTTTTTGCTTGATCTCTTTCACATACTCATACTTTGTTTCCGACCAACTATAGTTGACAGCTTCTTATTTCCGACCAACCTGAGTTGGTGGATTTTTTCTTAACGAGCAACTTTGACACTTTCTGGAATAATTTTACCTCCCGAGGAATACATAGTTTTACTTCCCGTAAGAATACATAGTTTTACTTCCCGTAGGAATACAAGTTTTACTTCCCGGAGGAATACAAGTAGCTTTACTTCCCAGAGGAATACAAGTAGCTTTACTTCCCGGAGGAATACAAGTTTTACTTCCCAGAGGAATACAAGTAGCTTTACTTCCTGGAGGAATACAAGTAGCTTCCCGGAGGAATACAAGTAGCTTTACTTCCCGGAGGAATACAAGTAGCTTTACTTCCCGGAGGAATACATTTACTTCCTAACCAACATAAGTTGGCATTTTTAGGAATACATTTTTGATAATAAATGATAGAGACTTCCTCGGAGCTGACCAACAGATTGTTGGGAATAAGATATAATAAATGTTGGATATCTCCTCGGAGCTGACCAACAGATTGTTGGGAATAAGATATAATAAATGCTGGAGAACTCCTCGTAGCTGACCAACAGATTGTTGGGAATAAGATATAATAAATGCTGGAGATCTCCTCGGAGCTGACCAACAGATTGTTGGGAATAAGATATAATAAATGCTGGAGACCTCCTTGGAGCTGACCAATAGGTTGTTGGGAATAAGATAATATATATGTTGGAGACCTCCTTGCTGAAATAAGAATAGAATATGCATCCAAATAGATATAAAGAATAATTAAAAATAATAAAGTGCCTTGTTGATCTGTCGAGGTAGAATTATATAATGCTGAACAAGAATAAGATCTTCCAGAACATAAGAATATGGTCGAGAACGTTGTTAAGCCTGAATATAAATAAGAATTATCCGACCAACTATCCGTTGGGGGTGAAATACAACGAATGTTGTAATTCTCCTCAAAGCTGAATAAGTATCTTGTCGAGGCACAATTGCATAATGCCGAATAAGAATAATATTTTCCAAAACATAAGAATATGGCCGAGAACTTTGCTGGGCCTGCAATAATATAAGAATTACCCCGACCAACTATCCGTTGGGGGTGACATATAATAAATGTTATAGTTCTCCTCGGAGCTGAATATGATAATAAGTATCTCGCCGAGTTACATGTTGAGATGAATATAGAATATGAATCCCAAGGGATATATAGAATAATTTGTGCTTGAGCCGATATCTGGGCCTGAATATAAATAAGAATTGCCCCGACCAACTATCCGTTGGGGGTGAAATATAATAACTATTGTAGCTTTTCCTCGGAGCTGAATATATAGAGAGAGAAGAAATTTTTCGAGCTCCATGCTGAGATAAATATAAAATATGAATCCGAACGGATATAGAATAATTTGTGCTTGAGCCGATATCTCCGAGTGAAATGATAATAGTTTCCAGATTATTTCCGAGCATTTGTCGGCGTTGAATCTTGTACCTGTAAAAATTAATAATTTGCTCTACCATATGTGTAGGCTGAATTGATTAATTATGAGAATAATTTACTCATCCAATCAATATATGATATGTATATGCTTGAGAAATAAAAATATTAATTTCAAAAAATGAAATAATATATGTTGGCTGATATGTCGAGGCAAAATTGCCTGATGTCGAGCAATAATAGTTTCCAGAGGTTTAAGATTGTGGCTGAGCTTTCGTCGGGATTTAATATCGTCCCTATGAAATCGTAATAAGCTGCCCGAGCACCTGTCGAGACTAGATCAAATAATTATTGTCATGAGAATAATTATTCAGCCAAACAATATGTGATGTGTATCAGCATAAGGCAATAAAAATTTCAAAATATGAAATAATATTTTTGTGCCAAATGTGTGTGAGATGGACAAATTTTTATCAGACATGCATCATAAATAAGACGTAGAGTTTTTTGTAAAGTTATTTAATCTCCAACAACAAATCAGGTATAAGTTGCTGTTTGAAAATTATTTATCACTTGGCTTTAAAAATATTTTTTGGGGTGATCACAAGTTAAAAAAAAAACTTAAGCCCCCTGTTTGTCCCCGAGCTGAACTCGTGTTTAAAGAAATATCTGGGGTGCTTCGCATTTTTTAATACCCCAAGATTCTACTGCTGCCGAGAAGTGGCATGGATGTTGCCAACCAACATTTAAGGATATCTCAAGTTATAGAATATATGGTGTCGACCAAGAAGCAAATGGTCCCCGACCAGCTGAGCAATTTCGCCGATCAACAAAAATGGTGTATTGACAGCACCGAACAATATTAGATGTCACCAACCAAAAAGTGGATGGTTGGATAGTTGCCGACCAGTAAATTGAACCCTCCGAACAAGACTGAGATATCGCCGATCAAGAAGTAGATGATCGTCGACCTGCAATTGGTTCCACCGAGCTACAATATGGGGCTCCGACCAATAATAAGATACCTCGTAGTTGGATAAAATTATTTCAACGTTGCTGATGGATCTTCACATCTTATCTCCGACAAACAAAAATGGTCTGGTTAAGCTTCTCTTTAATAAAATATGGCCCAAGATGATGCCGACCAACAATATGTATGACTGACCAGAATATCTCGAATCCTTAGATCAGAAAAATAACATTCGATGTAAAATTTAAGCATTAAGAATGTTAATTAAATGAATAATTATCTAATCCACTATATCGTGTGATTTCGATAAAGAAACCATGTGATGTGATGAACGAGGGGCCAACATATCAAATTTGTGCCCAAGAGTCTTGATATGGTCATGATTTGTTTTACTGATCCTCTTTTACAAGAGGTGGGTAATGATTTTTCAGGTGAGAGAAAATTATTTTTTATATTGATCCTTTCCTATTCCCTATTTGGAGAGATAAAAATATGTTGAAGGATCGAAGTTATTACCAAATTTATATCAACAATCAGTCAATGAGACTTTATTGACATAAATGGAAGATGAACCAAATTAAGTATATAGTTCATAAAAATGAATGCAAAGAGACTCAAACTTGAAGAGAGAGAAAATAGATCTGGGTCATGATTTTCATGAGAAAACTTTTTATTGTCTTTAACCTTTTCACATTCTCTGATTAAAAATATGATGGGAATTTGAATAGACATCAAAGATCTTACAAAATTTATAATGAAAATTATCAAATCTTACCACCGTCATATATATTGGTATATGTAATCATTTAAAATATTTATTCCATGATATAAAATTGAAACTTGAGAATCAAGCAAAAAGTTATGATTTATGAAATCCACTATTTTTCAGATTTCTAAATAGGAATGAATCTAACAGTTATGATTTAAAAATCATGATATGCAACATTTTGCAGTTAAAAATTGGACAATTAATTTATGTATATAAACATAAAAATCATGATTGAATCAACAGATGTATGTATAATTGATTATACGTAGAGAAAATAAAAACTTAGCTTTTGACGGAGAACAATGCTTGTAACACGTTTCCCACAGACGGCGCCAATCTGTTGATGCAAAAAACTGGACCGAATCCCATTTTTATGATCACAGATAAATAGATGAAAGCAATCCAATCAAGCACATAAGAGACAAAGATTTTTAAAGTGGTTCGACTATAAGAAAAAGCCTACGTCCACTGTTATTTTATTCCCAGGGGTTTACAATAGCACCATAGGATGTAGAGAGAGAAAGGATGTGTATCTTGTGTATGGTGTTTCTTAGTTATCTCCTCCCGATCTCCCGGATCTCTCCCCCATCTCTTCCTTTTGGCTAAGGGGATACATGTATTTATAGTGATGGGAGATAAAGAGATTCATTGTATGTAGACATTTATGTCTACATTCAACGAATCTAATTGTTGAATTGCTTGGTATGCTATGTGTTGTCATCTATTAATACAGTATAAATGTACATTAAGGCTCATTAAATGCGCTGCCATCTTCATTAATGCACATTAAATGCATAGTTATCCTTTGATCTTCCTGGTTGATATGCCGACCAACTCTCCTCGGGTGCCGACCAACTCTCCTCGGGTGCCGACTAATTCTCCTCGAGTACTGACCAACTCTCCTCGGGGGCCGACTAACACTCCTCGGGTGCCGACCAACTCTCCTCGGATGCCGACTAACACTCCTCAGGTGCCGACCAACTCTCCTCGGCTGCCGACTAACTCTTCTCGGGTGTCGAATATTGCCACGTAGGATGACATGTGTCCGTTTCTGATTGGTCCTCGTAGATGGAGAATTTTTGCGTTAACAATCGAGTCACTACATTTTGATTATTGCTAGATTATCATGTGAGACAAGCTTAGTGCGTATATCGATAACGTTATTATTATGTGAATGTTCTCCCTGGCATAGCGGGGTTATCTTTAGTGTTATCCGTGAAGGATGAATGGGTGTATTAATAGTGGTACATACCTTATGGAGATTACTCGTTTTAGTGATGTGTTATACGAGCATGATATTGTCCTGATTATGGTTTTATAGTAATGATTAAATCGATGGTGGGCGGACATCGCAAGTCTATCAGGGTTACTTCTCTAGTGCATGACGTTTTGTTCTGGCGAAGCCTCACCCGTGAGAGGGTCGGACTCGCATTTATATCATATATTATAGAGACTTCGAAAGGTATAGTGGTATCAAAAATCTTAGTCTCGGGGTGTGTAAGGACTTTATTATCCTGATTCGGTGTGTATTTGGTTTACCGTTAAGCGAAAAGATTTAACTCATTATCATGTTTAGTGCTCAGGACTTGGTGATAGGAAGAGCGCATTATTATATCGATCCTTTAGAGACGTGGGAGTTAAGATTTATATTCATATGTTTTGGGACAGGATCTCGAGAGTCCTGATTGTATGTATACGAGGTTTTATGGAACATGATTACCACCAATGCTGAGCGATAGTGTAATTGGTAAAAATTTATTTGCTTAAATGCAATTGCGGAAAGAGACGTGACTGTTATGTCGAGAGACGGGAATATAGGTGTAAATGTTATGGACTGAGTTCCTAATAAATTTTGATAATCGATAATGCTAGTTGTAGTGTATCAGGGGGGTTCCTTGTTTGGATTTCACTTTGCGAGACATCCCACGCATAAAACTTAGCGTAAGGTTGGAAGTAGGGAGATGTTTGGTCATTCGTCCATAAGTCTGGTACCTCGGTCGGTATAAAAGTATGTAGTTATAACTGTAAGTAGTTTAATTAAGATATAAGGCCAGTGGAGCCGGTTGTGAGGTGAGGAGGCATTGAAAAGTTTGTCTTATTACCACGAGTTGAAGGGTGGAACGATGTTAAGGAGGATTTAAAAATTCAATTTCTAGTGTGATTGAGAGTACCCAGGTGTTGTAACCACATTGTGAGCACAGGGGCAATAAAAAATTGGGTGTTATGTGTGAAACGTGGGTGATGTTTATGCCGGTATGCACGGTTTATAGGTTATGTGGGCATCTTGGTTAGCTGAGGTCAGAATCGTCCAGTTTAAAGGAACGTGTATGTGTGAAATATATGCCCGAGGGACTAATATAACGAAGTAGAAATAGTAAAGTGGATTAAGCATCATGTGAGAAGGATGATAATCCATAAATACATGTGCAATCAGAATAGCACACCCAAATTTGGTTGAAAAGCTGTGGGATGCCATTTAAAGAGGGGTATTCCTTGAGAAAGGTAAAATTTAACTATTATGGAAAACACTCGGAGTGGAGTTTTACCTAGTTAAATGTTGAGAGCGACTTGCGCGTAGGTTGAATGATGATGTTAGTAAGGTATAAAAGGTCCAGAAGTGCACATCAAGGAGAAAAGTGGACGGGTCGGAACTTTCAGTATACGCAGAGGAAATAAGGGAAATATTAAGTGTCACTTAATGTGAGACATTACAAGTGGAAGTCGATGTTGAGAGGGACATAGTGAGTAGTCTCCGCATGCTCCACTCATAGATAGAATTTGGCTGGGGCAAGAGATTCAGCCAAAAAACTTTGTATCAAGCCGATGACTCCGGTAATGGAAGAGGGCAGACAAGTCGATAAAATTTCTTTGATGGGTTGCCAACCTCAAGGTAAGGTTAAGAGTTCCTTCGAATGTGTGGAAGAAGTTGACCAAGAAGAAAGCGATTGATATTCCTTTGGGGTGATTCACAATATTCGATAGTGTGCCCCAGTCTACATTTGAAAAGAATGATCGTGTCGGTACATGGTCCTGCCCGGCATTGTTCTGAACTAGGATGAGATTCTTGAACCCCACCTTCAATATGGGATTTCAAGAAGCAGTGGCGATAACATTTCATTTGGGAGCAGGTTGTATCACCTGTAGTCGGGGAGTAGACGAAAGGTGATTAACGACTAGTGGAGCTGTATGAAAGTAATTTCGGACTCATTGTGGTCATTTCATATCCGCAATAATTATAGCTAGTTAGTAAAGTATATTACAGTACTTAGGAGAAGTTATTACCTAATGCTAGAGTTGTGTGTAAGAACTCGTACCTGTTTATGGTGGACAAAGTACTTATTGAGGTTTTGTGCGAAGAACCTTAACTACTCTTCCTCTGAATGTTTAGAGGTGAGTAGATAATTCGAATTTTTGATTGGTCAAGTTAGAGTCCGATGACTATGGTGGAATTACAACAGACAATTTTAAGTAGCTTTTGAGTTACAATGCCAGAAATAGAGATTCGAAGAACTGACAATAGTGGTCAAATTATCATATGGTTTCTCTCAGGATGGGAGTTTTGTGTTTTTAGATAAATACGAGTAGTTGATACGTAGTGAGGTGCGGCCTCCCAATAATATTGAGATAATGGGGGCCAATGATGTATAGACTCGTCTTATTCAAATGTTGTCGGGTAGGAGCAAGGTGAAGAGTCGTCATTGAGGTGTGACCCCATAGTCGATAAAGTGTTGAGAGTGTTAAACAAGCTTCCTGTGAGGTCGGGGCAATAGTGATTAAGCGCATTCCTCGAAAGTTAGTTTTGTGTACAGATAAAGTATCCAAAATTGTTTTACCAGGAATGCCTTATTTTTCGAATTTTGGGACGAAATTCCGTTATTAGGGGGGAAGTATGTAATACCCCGTATTTTTATGGCCTTTAATTATGAGATTAATTAAATTTAATTGGGATTAATTAATTTAATATTAATCTGGATTTAAAAAAAAAATATTTACTAGTATGACGGGAGGTAGTAATTATTGGTAAGAATAATGTTGAATATTACTATATGAGCAAAGTAATATATGAGAAATTTTCGCGAGTGAATAATACGACAATTATAGAAATTAAGTCGGGACGTGCATGTGTCATGTCGGGACTAAATTAATGAAATAAAAGTGAATTAATTATAAGTCACCTGTATGGTCATTTCGAGTACACCAATCTGTCCGGAAGGGTCTAGATAGTAAAAAAAGTGTACCCGGGGGTTTAGTTTGGCTCTCGGGACATTTTTAGGCCTAACCGGTAACCCGGGAGGGCATTTTGGTAACTACCCATTTTAGGCCTTAATCATGGATGGAAATTGGAGTGTTATATATGATGGGAGTTAGAGTCCTTGAGGGTTAGAAATGTTGGAGTTGCATAGTGGCTAAGGAAGAGAGAAGAGAGAAGGCTTCCAAGGAGAAGAGCCACCAACCCTACACCACTCTCATCAATTACACCACCAACGTATAAATCGAAAGAAGGGAATCATTCCTATACCATTCTAATTCGTCGGATCAGACCTTCGATTCTAGGTAAGTCTCTAACTTGTTGTTCTTTCGTTGATAACACATCCATGCTAGTGTAGGAGATAATAAATTATATTTTCATGAAAGATAAATGACATTTGGGAGATTAATATTGAAATTTTGAATAGAGATCATGTTAGGACAACCCTACTGTTACATGTAGATGATTAACCACGAAATTGATGTCCGGTAGAGGTTACAATCTGGAATAATTATGAAGATATTGATCATGAGGATAAATATAGGGTTCTTTACGTATTAATTTGAATTAACCCTTTCATTGATGGCCTTTGATGAATTCGTATATGTTTTACATTAGAAATCATGTATGTAGTATGATACAACCGTTGGATTAATTGTTTGTGAGTTTGGTACAAATTAATGGAGGTTTTGAGGATTTATGTTAAGGAAACACGTAGGTTAAAATTGCAGAAAACTGTGCCAACACCTGCTTGATCGATCGATCGACTCAAGAATGTCGATCGATCGACTTGATCAATCGGTCGATACCCTTGCATCGATCAATCGACCCCTCCTAGAAACTGAAACTTTTTCTCCTTTTAAATGTTAATTCAATCCCAATGCGTAAGGATTCAATCCCAATGTGTGAGGACCCTTGGACTTAATTTTAAATATAATAATGGGACATGAGAAGAACTAGTAGGGTATAAGTAGGGTTCGAGTAAGACGAGTGATGTGAGATTTAACTGTAGGGACTCGAGGATATAAATTGGAGCGAAAATCATGCGTACGTTAAATTAGGTCTCGGGAGAATTAAGAAGGACTTAGACCGGTAGGGTAGAGAGTGTACACCTACTTATCTTATGCTTATCAATATGAAACACTTTGAGAGACGAGAAGTACTTAAGAACTGGCGGTAATTGATAAAATCAAAGAATGATTTAATTATACGTAGGATTCGGGCATTATATGCCACGTGTGGTTAAAATATTATGGGTCGTGGGCGTACCTAGCTGAATAATGTGAATATATACGAGTGCATGTATATATATATATATAGTATCTGAATATATGTGTGTAATTATACCCACACCACTTGCTATCACGGAGGTTTTCGTCCTGGGACAGTCTTCTCTCGATGGGACCTTATATGGGGGATATTGACGTGTACCTAGAACATAGCATCCTTGGTACAGGCAATCTGAGAATGATAGTCAGACGGTCCTAAGAGACGTGAGGATATGTGTTGACCTCTTAGTGACTTGGAACTATGCTTCGCCTCCAATATATGTGTTTTGTGTTAATACAGTTCAAAAGTGATTACGAACTAGTATTTCCCTTTGTACGAGAGATATGGGGACTTGATAGTAGAGTATGCCAGCACTATAGATTTATATGGGGTTCCTTATTAGTATATATATTATGAGTGATAAATATATACATGTGATTGATCTACTGTGGTTGTAAGTAGATACATATTAAATAATTCATAGTAAATGAAATAAGTGGTTGCGAACTTAAGTCCATATTGAGACAAATATAAGTGGCCCAATATATTCATAAGAAAAGGTTAGCTGATATAATTATAATCACACGATTACTTGAAACAAAATTTGGTGAGGGGGAATTGAATTAGACTAGTGAATTGGGTAAGCTTTATCCAAACTAGTTCGTTAGTACGTTAGGTGTGCACACTAGTTGAGGGGTGAGAAATCCCAAGTGAGTGTCGTGGTACTAACATGTATGTAATATCAATTGGTAAGCATTTTAAATACTTACTAAACTATTTTTAAATTTCTTTTACACTCGGTCTCTGACCTGTTTCTTGTTATATCTTCTTTCTCTTGTATATATATATATGTATTACAGGTGCACAACAACAGGGGCATCAAGTTTAGTTCTTTGGACTGTTGACGTGCTGCAGCTAGTGTGGGAATTGCAGGTCCTTGCTGTAGACGACTTCATCCTTGTCTTCTCGGTCTCCTATCTAGTCATCAATAGATAGGGAATGTGTCGCCCATTTTCGATTTTATTTGGTTCGGAGAGATTTGTACTCTTGATTTATTTCGGTATTCTTTTTTAGTTGGGATTACTTGTGATTATTACTTTGTCCTGCGATTTGGGATATTTTATTTGGATTGATTTATCTAGCATGTTATTTCATTTGGATGGTTTGGTTTTAATACTATCATTTGTATTCGTGAAAATGGTTTCATAGTTAATAATAACAATCAGACTTAATTTATAAAATTAAATGTTTTAACACATAGCTTATTTATTTATTAGGTGATTAATAAAGAAAATTATTTTCGACAGTGATGCTAAGATTGAACCAATCGGACACTTTGAGTTAATTTAATAAAGGACTAATCACTCGGTATTTAATTAGGCGTGGTGTCACAGGTGGCATCAGAGCATCAGGTTCTAGTGTCCTTAGGATCTGTACGGCTTATTATGCTTCCAGCGTTGCTTCATTTAATATAGAGCCCTATGTTTAGGATTGTTGAATTCTATTGTGAAATTTCGTTCTCCTGCTACAACGTATATATATTAGTGAATCTTATTTGCGTTCGGGCGTGTTCGAATAATGAAGTATAGCAGGCGAGGGCCGTTGTGTAGACAGCAGGAGGTAGGGCTTAGTTGAGGTTGTAGAGTATACCTGAAGATGATGACCGTAGTCGCGGTCACCCCAATTATGGCATGAGACCTGAGGATGATGATCGTAGTCGCGGTCACCCCTATTATGGCATGAGAAGCCAGGACCATAAAGACGGCTAGGGAACAACATATGATTTCCAAGTGCTGCTATAGTCGAAAGTGGTGCCAAATTAGATTCACTCAACATGGTAGAACTGGGAGAGATTCAGACGAAGCATTGAGGAGAACCATCAGTGGAAGATCTAGAAATGCGAAAATTGTGTGTTAACCAACGAAGGTAAAATATTCAAAGGCTTGGACTTACGGCAGAGTGTGGATAACAAGGAGTGAAAATTTGGGGTAAAATTTGCCTGACTCGTCAGAGCAAAGTTATAATGGTGGGAGTCAGCCACCATTTTTAGATGTGAAATGTTGTGTCAATGGAAGGATCTTAGGTACGGTTTACAGTTTGACCGCAAGTTCCTTCATCAGATGTTCAGGTTAAGATGTGAATGTTGTTCTGAACTCATCACAGGAAATCGGACAGAGGTCCATGTGTGAAAATGAATATAGTTATTTAACGAATCTTATCCCGAATGAAGTAGATACAAATGAAGAAGAGGATTTCAAGTGGGAAATCGACTCTTAAGAAAAGTTGACAACACTTAAAGGGAATTCTACTGGTCAGTCGATCCATATGGTGACAATGTCATGCATTGTCCATATAAATGTTATCACTTCTTTGTGAAGGGAGTTATAGGAATCAAATGATTTTGTTGGGGAGTAAGACTGGATGAAATGTAGTTAGTGAGACACCGCAAGGGGAAACCATCAGGGGACCCATTTAAAAGATTCAGATAGCTGAATTCTTACCAAGCGATGGTGAATTCAGTAAGGGCTATTGAATCCAGTAGCATATTCCTTAGGGCTAACAAAGCTAGGGGAACAATGGTGGTAGTAGGGATGGCAATTTTCCCCGAAATTTCGGGTCCCCGCGGATACCCGAAAAAAAATCACCGAAAAATCTCAGAAAATTCGGGGATCGGATCGGGTTCGGTGAGTGGAAAAAATCCCCGAAAAGTTTTGGGTCGGTTTAGGGTATACCTTCGGGTCTCCACGGGGATACCCGAATTACTAACATATAATAAATAATATATATTTATATTATAAAAAATATATAAACTAACTAAAGCCCTAGACTTATTATTCCCTCACACTCCCTCACAACACACACATCTGCTAAGGCAGTCGCTGCCTCCCTCCCTTCCTCCCTTCCTCACTCCCTCTCGCCCAGCCCTCACTCCCTCCCTTCCTCACTCCATCACTCCGCTGCAGACATGCAGCTCTCACGCTGTCACGCCGCCGTAGACAGGCAGCCCTCACTCCCTGCTAAGCTCCCTGCTCAGCCCTCGCCTCTCTCCTCACAGCTCTCTCACATCAGGTAGATTTCTTGTTTTATCTCTTGTTTTTTGGGTCTCAAATGGTGAAATCTATTGCCTAAGGTGATATCTGATTCTTACAAGAATCTGTCAAACAAGCTTGTTTCGTGACAGCCTAGAAAAGCCTTAGATTTATTGATTGTTTCATGGATTAAACTCTAACGTTATAATGAATCTTTTACCTTGCATATTTGAAAGTGTCAAATAAAAGATTGTTTTGTTTCATACAAGCACTTTCAAGAGGAAAAAAACATTAAGGTTTGCTAAACTTATCAAAAGCTGACATTAATTTAAATCCACTCCTCCTTAGTTTTCCTTTTTACCTTTATTAATTATTGCATCATTATATTATTATGTAGGTTCGGGTTCTTGTGCAACACGATTTGAGAGAGGTACCATAAATGAAGATACTTATGATGAGGTAATTTAATTATTATATAAGCATTGAACTTGTTTGTATAGTTATATTTGTTTATATTGTTGTAAACTAATATGTCGTGTAATTTGTGTAGGTTGAAAGTTGTGTGACAAAGGGGTGAGGTGATTGATTGACGGGAAAGTTTAGCACGCCAACAATGGATGGAGAAGCAAGCAAGTCTAGGAGAATATTGCGAATTTATTTTGTTTGTTATTTTATTTGTTACTTAGTTGTTGTTATTTGTTATGTTGAAACAATGTTCTTCGTTTGATTTGTATGTTATGTTCTAAAACTATTAACTATGTTGGAGATTTTGGAGTTGCACCTTACTTGTGTTTAATCATTTTCTAATTGAGATGTAATTTAAAAGTAACTTTTACTTAGGTGCCTAAAGAGGAGTTGAAAAATAAAAAAAATAAAAAAAACAAAAAAAAAACGGGTTCCCCGCGGGGAATCCGATACCCTTTTTTAACGGGGACAGGGATCCCCGAACCCGTTATAACGGGGAACGGGGCGGGGACGGGGAATGGTTTTTCTAACGGGGACGGGGATCGGGAGTTAAAACCCGACCCCGAATCGACCCGTTGTCATCCTTAGGTGGTAGCCATCCATTAATCGAGCCTACCAAAGTCCGAGAGAAGGACAACCCTAATATGGTCAGTATGACCGGTGATAAGTGGATTATGCATAGAGGTATGTTGCGAAGAGTGAAACCACATGCGTTAATTTTTCCCAAAGCGAGTAAAGGGACAAGAGTATGGTGCCTAGTAAAGGGCAATGATTAATGTAGTTTTTGTTTTGGTTCGTACAGGTGTGTTATGTCCGAAAACCATTTGAGCAGCCAAGGCGACTGGCAAGGTAAAAGTATGAGTTTAACCCTCGGAGGACGAAGCGTGTTTTATATGACACGAGCGAGTCACTACATTTTGATTATTGCTAGATTCTCATGTGAGACGAGCTTAGTGCGTATATCGATAACGTTATTATTATGTGAATGTTCTCCCTGGCATATCGGGGTTTTCTTCAGTGTTATCCGTGAAGGATGAATGGGTGTATTAATAGTGGTACATACCTTATTGAGATTACTCATTTTAGTGATGTGTTATACGAGCATGATATTGTCCTGATTATGGTTTTATAGTGATGATTAAATCGATAGTGGGTGGACATCGCAAGTCTATCAGGGTTACTTCTCTAGTGCATGATGTTTTATTCTGGCGAAGCCTCACCCGTGAGAGGGTCGGACTCGCATTTATATCATATATTATAGAGACTTCGAAGCGTATAGTGGTATCGAAAAGCTTAGTCCCGGGGTGTGTAAGGACTTTATTATCCGGATTCGGTGTGTATTTGGTTTACCGTTAAGCGGAAAGATCTAACTCATTATCATGTTTAGCGCTCAGAACTTGGTGATATGAAGAGCGCATTATTATATCGATCCTTTAGAGACGTGGGAGTTAAGATTTATATTCATATGTTTGGGGATAAGATCTCGAGAGTCCCGATTGTATGTGTACGAGGTTTATGGAACGTGATTACCACCAATGCTTAGATATAGTGTAATTGGTAAAAAGTTATTTGCTTAAATGTAATTGCGGAAAGAGACGTGACTTTTATGTCGAGAGACGGGAATATAGGTGTAAATGTTATGGACTGAGTTCCTAACAGATTTCGATAACCGATAATGCTAGTTGTAGTGTATCAGGGGGGTTTCTTGTTTGGATTTCGCTTTGCGAGACATCCCACGCATAAAACTTAGCGTAAGGTTGGAAGTAGGGAGATGTTTGGTCATTCGTCCATAAGTCTGGTACCTCGGTCGGTATAAAAGTATGTAGTTATAACTGTAAGTAGTTTAATTATGATATAAGGCCAGTGGAGCCGGTTGTGAGGTGAGGAGGCATTGAAAAGTTTGTCTTATTACCACGAGTTGAAGGGTGGAACGATGTTAAGGAGGATTTAAAAATTCAATTTCTAGAGTGATTGAGAGTACCCAGGTGTTGGAACCACATTGTGAGCACATGGGCAATAAAGAATTGGGTATTATGTGTGAAGTGTGTGTGATGTTTATGCCGGTATGCACGGTTTATAGGTTGTGTGGGCATCTTGGTTAGCTGAGGTAAGAATCGTTCAGTTTAAAGGAATGTGTATGTGTGAAATATATGCCTGAGGGACTAATATAGCGAAGTAGAAATAGTAAAGTGGATTAAGCATCATGTGAGAAGGATGATAATCCATAAATACGTTTGCAATCAGAATAGCACACCCGAATTTGGTTGAAAGGCTGTGGGAAGCCATTTAAAGAGGGGTATTCCTTGAGAAAGGTAAAATTGAACTATTATTGAAAACACTCGGAGTGGAGTTTTACCTAGTCAAATGTTGAGAGCGACTTGCGCGTAGGTTGAATGATGATGTTAGTAAGGTATAAAAGGTCCAGAAGTGCACATCATGGAGAAAAGTGCACGGGTCAAAACTTTCAGTATACGCAGAGGAAAGAATGGAAATATTAAGTGTCACTTAATTTGAGACATTACAAGTGGAAGTCGATGTTGAGCGGGACATAGTGAGTAGTCTCCGCATGCACCACTCATAGATAGAGTTTGGCTGGAGCAAGAGGTTCAGCCAAAAAACTTTGTATCAAGCCGATGATTCAGGTAATGGAAGAGGGCAGTCAAGTCGATAAAATTTCTTTGATGGGTTGCCAACCTCAAGGTAAGGTCAAGAGTTCCTTAGAATGTGTGGAAGAAGTTGACCAAGAAGAAAGCGATTGATATTCCTTTGGGGTGATTCACAATATTAGATAGTGTGCCCTAGTCTACATTTGAAAAGAAGGATCGTGCCGGTACGTCCCCACCTTCAATATGGGATTTCGAGAAGCAGTGGACATAACATTTCATTTGGGAGCAGGTTGTATCACCTGTAGTCGGGGAGTAGACAAAAGGTGATTAACGACTAGTGGAGCTGTATGAAAGTAATTTCGGACTCATTGTGGTCATTTCATATCCGCAATAATTATAGCTAGTTAGTAAAGTATATTACAGTACTTAGGAGAAGTTATTACCTAATGGTAGAGTTGTGTGTAAGAACTCGTACCTATTTATTGTGGACAAAGTACTTATTGAGGTTTTGTGCGAAGAACCTTAACTCCTCTTCCTCTGAATGTTTAGAGGTGAGTGGATAATCCGAATTTTTGATTGGTCAAGTTAGAGTCCGATGACTATGGTGGAATTACCACAGATAATTTTAGGTGGCTTTTGAGTTACAACGCCAGAAATCGAGATTCGAAGAACTGACAATAGTGGTCAAATTATCATATGGTTTCTCTCAGGATGGGAGTTTTGTGTTTAGATAAATACGGGTAGTTGATACGTAGTGAGGTGCGGCCTACCAATAATATTGAGATAATAGGGGCCAATGATGTATAGGCTCGTCTTAACCGAATGTTTTCGGGTAGGATCAAGGTGAAGTGCCGTCATTGAGGTGTGACCCCATAACCGATAAAGTGTTGAGAGTGTTAAACAAGCTTCCTATGAGGCAGGGGAAATAGTGATTAAGCGCATTACTCGAAAGTTAGTTTTGCGTACAGATAAAGTATCCAGAATTGTTTTACCAGGTATGCCTTATTTTTCTAATTTTGGGACGAAATTCCGTTATTAGGAGGGAAGTATGTAATACCCCGTATTTTTATGGCCTTTAATTATGAGATTAATTAAATTTAGTTGGGATTAATTAATTTAATATTAATCTGGATTTTTAAAATAAATATTTACTAGTATGATGAGAGGTAGTAATTATTGGTAAGAATAATGTTGAATATTACTATATGAGAAAAGTAATATATGAGAAATTTTCGCGAGTGAATAATACGACAATTATAGAAATTAAGTCGGAACGTGCATGTGTCATGTCGGGACTATATTAATGAAATAAAAGTGAATTAATTATAAGTCACCTGTATGGTCATTTCGAGTACACCAATGTGTCTAGAAGGGTATAGATAGTCAGTAAAGTGTACCCCGGGGTTTAGTTTAGCTCTCGGGACATTTTTAGGCCTAACCCATAACCCGGGAGGGCATTTTGGTAATTACCCATTTTAGGCCTTAATCATGGATGAAAATTGGAGTGTTATATATGATGGGAGTTAGAGTCCTTGAGGGTTAGAAACCTTGGAGTTGCATAGTGGCTAAGGAAGAGAGAAGAGAGAAGGCTTCCAAGGAGGAGGGCCACCAACCCTACACCACTCTCATCAATTCCACCACCAACGTATAGATCGAAAGATGGGAATCATTCCTATACCATTCTAATTCATCGGATCAGACCTTCGATTCCAGGTAAGTCTCTAACTCGTTGTTCTTTAGTTGATAACACATCCATGCTAGTGTAGGAGATAATAAATTATATTTTCATGAAAGATAAATGACATTTGGGAGATTAATATTGAAATTTTGAATAGAAATAATGTTAGGACAACCCTATTGTTACATGTAGATGATTAACCACGAAATTGATGTCCGGTAGAGGTTAAAGTCTGGAAGAATTAGGAAGATATTGATCATGAGGATAAATATAGGGTTCTTTATGTATTAATTTGAATTAACCCTTTCATTGATGGGCTTTGATGAATTCCTACATATTTTACATTAGAAATCATGTATGTAGTATGATACAACCGTTGGATTATTTATTTGGGAGTTTGGGACAAATTAATGGAGGTTTTGAGGATTTATGTTAAGGAAACACGTAGGTTAAAATTGCAAAAAACTGGGCCAACACCTGCTTGATCGATCGATCGACTCAAGAATGTCGATCGATCGACTTGATCAATCGATCGATCCCCTTGCATCGATCGATCGGCCCCTCCTAGAAACTGAAACTTTTTCTCCTTTGAAATGTCAATTCAATACCAGTGTGTAAGGACCCTTGGACTTAATTTTAAATATCAGAATGGGACATGAGAAGGACCGGTAGGGTATAAGTAGGGTCCGGGTAAGACGAATGATGCGAGACTTAACTGTAAGGCCTCGAGGATATAAATTGGAGCGGAAATCATGCGTACGTTAAATTAGGTCTTGGGAGAATTAAGAAGGACTTAGACCGGTACGGTAGAGATTGTACACCTACTGATCTTATGCTTATCAATATAAAACACTTCGAGAGACGAGAAGTACTTAAGAACTGGCGATAATTGATAAAATTAAAGAATAATTTAATTATACGTAGGATTCGGGCATTATGTGTCACGTATGGTTAAAATATTATGGGTCGTGGGCGTACCTAGCTGAATAATGTGAATATATATGAGTGGATGTATATATATATATAGTATGTGAATATATGTGTGTAATCATACCCGCACTACTTGCTATCACAGAGGTTTCTGTGTCGGGACAGTCTTATCTCGATGGGACCTTTATGGGGGATATTGACGTGTACCCTAGAACATAGCATCCTTGGTATAGGCTATCTGAGAATGATAGTTGATAATACGTAAATATTGCGTATTTCATCTCTCGAACCTATGCATTTTAGCTCTCTCGGGTGCCTAAATCGCTATATTTAAGCCCGTTAACCAGACAACCTCAGTTTATATTGTTAACATGCTATATAAGGTATAATTGGACTTTTGTAGGTATTTAGGTACTAAGAATGGGATTCAGACGCATTCTGCGCAATTTTTGTACACAATCGCACGTTCAAGGGCAATCCGGTCATTTCACAGTTTGGTTACCTAGCCCGACATCTACATGGAAGTTGTAGCCCTCCTCGCTAGCTTCGCTTGGCCACAAACGGTGCACGATTCCGAGTCCGTATGACGAAGTTACGGCGATTTCAACGGAGGGAAAAATAATGAACCAAAAGAGGAGGAGAAAAGAGAAGAAACTGCAATGTAGTGTGCCGCAATCTGCTCTGCTTGATCGACGATCGAGCTTGGGGGTCGATCGATCGACCTTTCAGAATTTTGCCACGATTTTTACTATCGATCGATCGACCAAAGGGGTCGATCGATCGATCCCCTATTTTTCTGCAGATATTTTGCATTTGTTTTCTTTCTTCTTTTCTTTTCTAATTTAATTCCCACTTGGTATATAAGCCAATTTTGATGTAATATTCAGGATATACACGATTTTAGCTTAGTTTAGCTTAGGGTTTTGAGGGTTTTGGAGAGTTTGGCTTGGATTTTTCTTGGTTTGACACCCAATTGGGTTGTAAGTTGACTATTCATCTCCCCTACCATTTAATATAGTTGTATTTCTTCATTTCTGGCTTTGTAGTGTAATTTACATGCTTTCTAATTAGGTTTACATGCTTTCTTCCCATGCTTTCTAGTATAGATTTATCGCGTTTATTTATTGCGTTTATTTACCGCGTTTTTAATATGCTTTCTATGTAATTTAAATTAGGTTGTGTTTGAATGGAACTCACTCGAGTTAACGCGTTGCTTTTCTTGGTGATAGTATTTACGGGCTTATTTCGGGTGCGTTTTCCTAGTTATTGGGCCTAGGAGATTTGACGGGGCATATCATGTATGTCCCGTGCTTACGACCAGTAATTTTTGAGATATTTGTGACGCCAAAATCATATTAGGATTTTATGCGGATTTAGGGCGTGACAACCCTTGGTTCAATTAACTGTCGAAACGAGACGCATTCTAAATAACTCGTCGACCCATGTATCCATTTTATACAAATTAACCCGGGTGAGGGATATTCGACGCAACCTATAGTTTTACACGCTTTCATAATCTAGTTTCAATACCCTTGCCTAAAATGACATTTCCTTTTATGCATCTTTTCCTTTTTAGTTTGTAATCATCTTTTACACTTTTATTTCGGAATACTAAATCACTTAAATTCTAACAACTTGTCCCTGTGGATTTTCGATACCCGACTTATCGCTCTACTTGCCCCGCAAGTGTAGTTGTAATTTAGGTTTGTTTGTATAGTCGCGGCGAGACAGAAAATAATGACTGTGCACTTTACACGCGCACACTTCTCGCGTTATCAAAATGGCGCCGTTGCCGGGACTAGTTTGTTTTAGACTTTATTTGATTTAGTATTTCATAGTATTTTCTTTCTATTTGTATTATTTGCTAACCTTTTTGCAGAACTTCCACATTGGGGCACTTAAAAATGCTCGAATCTTTCTCGCGCGCACTTACTTTGTGGAATCCGCCACTTCGAGCCATTTTTGGGGTAAGCATGCCTTATTCCAATTCTTTCGGTAATCCTTGTTATAATTCTCAAAATTCTAGGCCTATGACTTTCGGTGAATACTTAGCATCCCAAAGTAAAACAAATTCAAATATTACTTTGGGCGAGTATAACGAAAGTCAAAACTTAGGTTATTGGAATTTTGATGATGATGATAATGATTTTGGGCCTTTACCTCCTTATAATAGGAATTTTGAAACGAATTGCAATAGTTTTCAAAATTCCTATATTAATGAGTTTTCGTTTAAGTCCGATGGTAATTTTCAAAGTTCCCATTTTCATGCATCCGCACCTCGACCCATGACATTCGGTGAGGGTTTGCGTATGTATGAATATGAGAAAATTGAAAATCGCTATCGAGAAGAAAATTGTTCGTGGGAACATGAATTAGATTTATATTTTGAGTTCGACGACGATTTTGCTTCCGAGACTTTTGAGGTCGAGGAATGTTTTGAACCAAATGAGGTACTTGTACCTACTTTGGAACAAACCATTCTAGACTTTGCCCATCTCATAATAGATATTGAAAGTGAGGATAATAATGACGTAATATCTATTTGCAATGAAATGATTTCTTCTTTGGCCCCCAAAGAAGAACATTTCATTGAAAATGATATTATTTCATTCGAAACTCAATCTTCATGCGATGATAATTCATCTCATGAATTTGAATTTCTTTCATCCCCATTTTCATTCTCTACTACCACACCGTCACAAGTACCCGATGATTCGGTTTCAAACTTTAATGTTTTAAACCCTATCGCCGATGAGGATTACTTGCTCGAGTCACTCTCCACGATCGTATCTTTGCCTTTGTGTATGCCGCCTCCCATTCCAACTTCAAAATCCTTAAGAGGATATTCGGCTTTTCTCGGTCCCCACTTGTTTTTATCACCCGTTCAATCCAAACCCCCCATCGTCCCACCAAAACTTTTAATTGCCGATGGTTCCTTTCTTACGCCTTACACATGCCTTCTGTTGTTCAAACGGAATTCATATTTTTCGGAAGGCATGCTTGTATGTGAGGGTACACCGGTTATCCTCCAAAGTCAAATCGTTTTTATGGTGGACCCTCACCTATTTAGACTTCTAGTGTATAGTTAGTGTGAAGCCTAAATAGTAGGTTGTATATAGTTAGCGTTTTATTCTTTCTTTCTTTACTTTTTCTTTTCTTTTTAATTTAGTCTAGTGTAATTAGTTAACTTTTTATTATTTGTTCTCGCTATGCTCGGTACTAACTTGTTTTGTATATTCTTTGGACTTGTTCTTATGGGGATCGCTCCACTTTTGGGTAATATTGCTCTTTTCCTCTCTTTGACTTGGTTCTTAATTTACATTGAGGACAATGTCAAGTTTTAAGTTAGGCGGTATGGGATATTCTATCCATTTCTTTAGTTAGTCCATGTTTTTGCTCACATGTTAGTTACTTAGTATGCTTTTCTTAGAAAAATTGAAAATTTTCAAAAATATTTTCTTTCTTTTTTCTTCTTTTTTTTGGGCTTTTTGCCTTTGTTTTCGATGATAAATTTCAATAATTGCCCGATCCAATTGACAACCCAATGATGCATGCTCTCGATTTTAGAAGTTATTAGACTTTAGTCTCAATTATTGATATTATGAATAACTTCATGAATTAAACTTTATCCCGTGAGCACATGTACTTTTATGGTTATATTGATTTGGTTTAAGATTTTTATAACTCAGTAATCTTTTGTTGCATGGTATATACTTACACCGAGTAAGCTTTGTACCTTTCGTCGTTTGTGAGTGTATACACTATTCTTTTCTAATTGAAAACGTTGAATTCGTTGGTAATCTCTCTATTCTTTCATTTGATCGTTCATTAATTGAGTTCATACTTGAAATGTGTTACTTGATCATGATTTTCATATATTGTTTCGACTCGAGAATTGCATAAACTTTTGGAAATGATCAGAGGCCCTCTTTGTTATATCACTCATATTAGCCTTGACCTCACCCTTATATGTTTACCCTCGTTAACCCCTTTGAGCCTAAATATAGCCTTTCGTTTCATAAACCCAATCACATAACCAACTTTAAATTGGAGTTTTATACCATACATACACTTCCGCACCTTTGTTTGGAATATTACGTGGGATTGAATGATGTTGTTATGATGTTGGTTGCAATTTAGGCATATGAGAGTTTGAAAAGTAAAGAAAATAGATGTGAAAAAAAAAGAGATGAAAAAGAGAAAGCAAAAAAAAAAAGAAAAAAAAAAAGAGAAAAATGAGAAAAAGAAGAAAAGAAAAAGAAAGAGAAAGTTGTAAATGTTGTATATAGTTCAATAAGCTTTGATTACTCTCCCTGATGATATATCTAATGCAGTTTTGGAACTTGTTTTCCAATTTTGATATTGCCCGCATTTTCCCATTATCCCGAGTTTTCATTCCGAACACTTTGAATCCGTACATACATATCCTTCATTTCGTACCCTAGCCAAACTTACATTATAACCCTACACAAGTCCTATGTGATCTTAGGTTGATGTAATTCAAAAGGTTTAAATAGTTTTGATAATATGTGAAAATGCATTTCGCCTCTTTTATATGTGTGGTATCCTTTCATTGAGATTACAGTTTTTCAGTTTATATATATCGTTCTTCATTTGTGACATGTGTGCGATCTAGGTTCCATTTACGTTTACTCCTTATGCCCGCATGTCCCGTGTGTTACCTCCCTGTTTCAAGTGAATTCATTTTATGAGTGTAATACCCGTGAGGATTGCCTTTTATGCATGCTTTGATATTTAGTATCCGAGTTATTTAAGTTTTTCACCAAATCATACTTTCCATATCATCACTCCCCTCCCACATGTTAAAGTTTCAATTCTATGAGGTGCATTCTATAATGTTAATGATTCGGACTTTTGTTTGAATTCATTCACTTTGCTAATAATGCGTATGAAATCCTTTTCGCCATTGTTGGGCTTGTCGCATGTTGGGTTGGGCATATTTTGAGGAAACCATGTGATGTTTGTGGGTACCATCCCTGAAAACCCTCACGAGACGACACTCGTCCACTAGGGTGACCTAGGGGTTTAACGGCTTATTGCATACGCTAAATGCAATCGAATCTCCCGCGAAAGTGGCCTTATACTTTTATACCATACTTTTGTACTATCTCCTGCTTTTGGTTTGCTTGTATTTCTTGGTGCATCCTATTTCATTGCTAGGGACTAGCAATGTGTAAGTTAGGGAGTGTGATAATACGCAAATATTGCGTATTTCATATATCGAACCTATGCATTTTAGCTCCCTCGGGTGCTTAAATCGCTATATTTAAGCCCGTTAACCAGACAACCTCGGTTTATATTGTTAATATGCTATATGAGGTATAATTGGGCTTTTGTTGGTATTTAGGTACTAAGAATGGGATTCGGACGCATTCCGCGCAATTTTCGTACACAATCGCACGTTCAAGGGCAATCTGATCATTTCACAGTTTGGTTACCTAGACCGACATCTACACGGAAGTTGTAGCCCTTCTCGCTAGCTTCGCGTGGCCATGAACGGTGCGCGATTCCGAGTCCATATGACGAAGTTACGGTGATTTCAACGGAGGGAAAAATAATGAATCAAAAGAGGAGGAGAAAAGAGAAGAAACTGCAATGCAGTGTGCTGCAGTCTGCCCTGCTTGATCGATCGATCGAGCCTTCAGAATTTTGCCACGATTTCTACTATCGATCGATCGACCAAAGGAGTCGATCGATCGATCCCCTGTTTTTCTGCAGATATTTTGCATTTGTTTTCTTTCTTCTTTTCTTTTCTAATTTAATTCCCACTTGGTGTATAAGCCAATTTTAATGTAATATTCTGGATATACACGATTTTAGCTTAGTTTAGCTTAGGGTTTTGACAGTTTTGGAGAGTTTGGCTTGGATTCTTCTTGGTTTGACACCCAATTGGGTTGTAAGTTGACTATTCATCTCCCCTACCATTTAATATAGTTGTATTTCTTCATTTCTTGCTTTGTAGTGTAATTTACTTGCTTTCTAATTAGGTTTACGTGCTTTCTTCCCGTGCTTTCTAGTATAGTTTTATCGCGTTTATTTATTGCGTTTATTTACCGCATTTTTAATATGCTTTCTAGGTAATTTAAATTAGGTTGTGTTTGAATGGAACTCACTCGAGTTAACGCGTTGCTTTTCTTGGTGATAGTGTTTACAGGTTTATTTCGGGTGTGTTGTCCTATTTATTGCGCCTAGGAGATTTGACGGGGCATATCATGTATGTCCCGTGCTTACGACCTTTCATGCGCAATTTTCGAGATATTTGTTGACGCCAAAATCATATTAGGCTTTTATGCGGATTTAGGGCGTGACAACCCTCGGTTCAATTAACTGTCGAAATGAGACGCATTCTAAATAACTCGTCGACCCATGTAACCATTTTATACAAATTAACCCGGGCGAGGGATATTCGACGCAACCTATAGTTTTACGCGCTTTTATAATCTAGTTTTACTACTGTTGCCTAGAATAACATTTCCCTTTATGCATCTTTTCCTTTTTAGTTTGTAATCATCTTTTACAATTTTATTTCGGAATACTAAATCACTTAAATTCTCCCTGTGGATTTTCGATACCCGACTTACCGCTCTACTTGCCCCGCAAGTGTAGTTGTAATTTAGGTTTGTTTGTATAGTCGCGGCGAGATAGAAAACAACAACTGTGCACTTTACACGCGCACATTTCTCGCGCGTTATCAATAGTTAGACGGTTCTAAGAGACATGAGGATATGTGCTGACCTCTTAGTGAGTTGGAACTATGCTTTGCCTCCAATATGTATGTTTTGTGTTAATACAGTTCGAGAGTGATTACGAACTAGTATTTCCATTTGTACGAGAGATACGGGGACTTGATAGCAGAGTATGCCAGCACCATAGATTTTTGTGGGGTGCCTTATTAGTATATATATTATGAGGGATAAATATATACATGTGATTAATCTACTGTGCTTGTAAGTAGATACGCATTGAATAGTTCATAGTAAATGAAATAAGTGGTTGCGAACTTAAATCGATATTGAGACGAATATAAGTGGCCTAATATATTCATAACAAAAGGTTAGCTGATATAAATATAATCACGCGATTACTTGAAACAAAATTTGGTGCAGGGAAATTGAATTAGACTAGTGAATTGGGTTAGCTTTATCCAGATTAGTTCATTAGTACGTTAGGCGTGCACACTAGTTGAGGGGTTAGAATTCCCAAGTGAGTGTCGTGGTATTAACATGTATGTAATATCAATTGGTAAGCATTTAAATACTTACTAAACTATTTTTAAAGTTGTTTTACACTTGGGCTCTGACCCGTTTCTTGTTATATCTTCTTCTCTTGTATATATATATATATATGTATTACAGGTGCCCAGCCACAGGGGCATCAGGCTTAGATCTTTGGACTGTTGGCGTGCTGCAGCTAGTGTGGGAGTTGCTGGTTCTTGCTGTAGACGATTTCATCCTTGCCTTCTCGGTCTTCTATCTAGTCATCATTAGATAGGGCATGTGTCGCCCATTTTCGATTTTATTTAGTTCAAAGAGATTTGTACTCTTGATTTATTTCGGTATTTTATTTTAGTTGGGATTACTTGTGATTATTACTTTGTCCTGTGATTTGGGATATTTTATTTGGATTGATTTATCTGGCATGTTATTTTATTTGGATGGTTTGGTTTTAATACTATCATTTGTATTCGTGAAAATGGTTTCATAGTTAATAATAACAATCAGACTTAATTCATAAAATTAAATGTTTTGATACTTAGCTTAATTATTTTTAGGTAATTAATAAAGAAAATTATTTTTGACAGTGATTCTAAGAATTAAACAACCGGACACTTTGAGTTAATTTAATAAAGGACTAATCACCTGGTATTTAATTAGGCGGGTGTTACAGTGGTTTTGTACCAAAACGCAGATGATCAACTTATTTTGGAGATGTACCCTCGTTCTCAAGCGGGTCTTGTGTTGATGAAGAATGTTGTGGTCACCAATACAAATCGAACAATTTTTATTAACACGAATCAATTTATTGAAACATTTGTGAAAAGAAAAAGCATTGCTAATGAGAAAATTTCTAAGGTTCATGGAATTTTATGACCTTGGTACTATTTTTCCATCTAATTCTTTCACGTTGTAGTATCCATTGCCTCCCTTTGATGCTACTTTGTATGGACCTTTTCAGCTCACTGATAATTTTCCATCCAAAGGCTTCTTTGTCGCCAATGGGAGCTTTTCGAGAACTAGGTCGCCGACCTGAAATTCCCTGACTTTAACTTTTCAGTTATGTTGCTTGGCAAGCTCTTGTTGGTCGGAGGCAAGATGTATAAGGGCCTTCCCTCTATGTTAATCTGTTAAATTTTGCTCGTGATGCGGTCAACATTTCTTCCATCTTCAAAGATCTTTATCCTCGAGGTTGGAAGGTTGATCTTGAGAGGGATCAATAGAGAGCTAGTATTCCTTCGATTTTAATTCAAGGCTTGGATTGTGCATGTTCCTTCTTCTTCACTTCTTTAGTGATATGATTTACATGTTTTCTTGCTATTTTTCAATCATTATGTCTTCATGCAACGTTATTAACACATGTGTAGTTAGTTTCAACATGTCTGGCTAAATTATTAGAGGGTTGGGATACTTGAACCTAACCTAGGAAGATGAGTTGAATATATATATATATATATATCATTATTGGGTTTGATATTTTGTCGAAACTAATATTATAGGTCTCTTAACTTCGTTTGTCATAGGTAACCAGAGTGTTTGAGAATATAATACACGTGTCGCCAATCTTATCATTCACGTCAAATTAATTATTGACTAAATATTGTGCGGAGTAAAATTCTCATATATTTAGAGCTTTGAAATTTTGATGTTTTATTCTAATTACATATATAATTATTGAAAATTTTATATCTAACGAAAATACTGACGGTTCGGGGAATCGGATCACGACTCCAGTTTTCTCAAATAGTTTTCGAAAATCAAAAGTCATGTTTTCCTTTTTTAATTAAATTGCATTTGCTAGATAGGTTGCTTTAGTTAAGTAGAAATTCTCATAAAAATCATCATCTTTCTTTTTCCTTTTGAGAGTCGATCTTTAGATTTTAGAAGCCTTCCTTGTAGTTGTCGTCATGATATTCGACTTATTCCCTACGAATTTGACCCCGACTTACTGGGATTATTACTTGAGCGATCAGCTTGCACTTAAGTTGTGGATACATGCACTGCACACACGTTTTGCGTCGCGTCAAGTTTTTGGCACCGTCGTCAGGGACTTGGTAGGCACACTAGGTTAAGTCAAATTAATCTAAGAATTTGACTATAATTCCTATAAAGCCAAAAAAATCATAAAACTAAAAAATTCAAAAAAAAATCAAAAGAACCAAAAATATCCAAAAAAAAAATCAGAAAAATAAAAAAATAATGATATTCGCTTGAGCCTTAAATGAAAAATACATAGCCCAATCCCAATCCAAATCTTCATATGGTACACGAAAATCCTATAATTGAACTCAATCGTGCTAGCCGTCACACTCCAAACTCTCCAAGTTTATGGGTACCACCTCTTACACCACGTAGTCACACCACGAGTCATACGTCTAGGAATGGGATGATTCAGATTATCCCAATCATAATATGGATTCGGAGAAGCCTTACCTCCACAGTAGAGAGTTCAAGGAGGCATGAGAGACGTTTAACAATTAAGATTGCACCCAGAACGTAGTGAGCCTCAAGCTTGTCCCGTTTTCACTTAAAGAGAAGGCCAAGACTTGGCTTTGATCATTAGCACCGAACTCGATAGCTACGTGGAGAGATGTTCAAGCCAAATTTCTACAGAAGTTCTTTCCCTCGCATAGTTACAACTCTATTCGGTCTCAAATTCAGACTTTTAAGCAAAACGATAATAAGCCTTTTGATAAGTCTCGGGAGAGGTTCAATGAGTAAGTTAACATGTGCCTACATCATGGCTTTGAAAAGTGGAGACTCATCTCTTTCTTCCATCATGAGCTTAGCCTAAGCTCAAAATAACTCGTTAAAACTATGTGCCTGGGAGAGTTCTTCGGGTTAGATGTAGACGATGCGGAGGCCCACTTTAAGTATGTTGTCGAGACTACTCAAGCTTGGGACACATCGAATCTGAACACCCGACCCAAATCTAAAATCACATTCATATCTCCTCCCGCGTCTGGACTCTATCACTTGGACAAGGAAGCCGAGTTGACTCTCCAAAGTAACCAATTAGCCAAGAGGCTAGATGACGTGGTCGAAGCTAGAGGGAGAGATATATCCGGCCCATCGCGAGCCTTACTGGAGGAGAGTTGTGCGATTTGTGAGGCGGGACATTTAACGAAGGAATGTACGACTACACTGTGACACCCCGCCTAATTAAATACCGGGCGATCACTCCTTTATTAAATTAAATCAAGGTAAACAGTTGGTTCATTCTCAGCATCACTGTCGATAAAAATAAATTTTCCAATTTAACACCCTAAATAATTAAGCTAAGTGTCAAAACCATTTTCATACATACTTTCCAAATTTTATTTAAAGAAAGTCATTTATTTTATTAACAACATTCAATAAGTAAGAATCACATCACATTAAATATCTGCAACATAGTCCAATTAATTTAAAACATTCGTTTATCGAATGTCAACATGCGAAATATAAAGTAACACAATCAAACTGAATAAAACCCATCGTAACAATACTGGAAATAACTGAAATACAAATGTCCCAATAATAATGGAATAATGGAAAGAGCTACACATGCTCAACTAAATGAAAATACTAAGAGTGGATCCGAATGAACGAAGTCGTGTAATCAAGAGACCTGCAACTCCCACCTAAGCTGCAGCGCGTTCCTTCCAAGAGATCCTAAGCAAGACGCCCCTGTGGCTGGGCACCTGTAATACATACATATATATACAAAAGAGAGAGAGAGAGAGAGAGAGAGAAACGGGTCAGAGCCCGAAAGTGTGTTTGATTTAAAATACGTTTAGCAAGTATTTAAATTGATACAGGCCAATGCAACAACATATTAGAGCGGCACTCTCTTGAGAAATTCTCACCTCTCTTCTAATGTGCACGCCTATCGTACTAACCTTCCCAACGGGTTATCTTATTATTTTATCATACTACCTTCCCAATAATTTAGCTTATCTTAGCTTACTCATAAGATTTCAAAACCGAACAATATCATTGTTTAAAAAGAATACTTCCAATTAGTAGCACAACTCTCGTTTTAACTTTATTAGTTTAAAAAGTTTCCCAGTGTCATATTATACTTTCACGAAGCAAGTATTTACTATTTGAGTCATCAACCATGTTCTACTTATCAATTCACAGTAGGTAGTTCCAAATCTCAGAATTTCATATATATATATATTAACTACTCGTATAATATATATATATTATAACAGCACCCCAAATAAACTATGGTGCGGGCATACTCTACTATCCAAAACCCCATATCACTCATATTAAGGGGAATACAATCGGAATCACTCTCGAATTGTATTAACACCTACACAAACAAAATTGAGGCGAAGAATAGATTCCAAGTCTCTAAGAGGATGGCACATGCCTGCGTCTCTTAGGACCGTCTGAACTATCACGTCGATAGCCTGTACCAAGGACATCTATCTTCTAGGGTACAAGTCAATATCCCCCATAAAGGTCCCGTCGAGATAAGACTGTCCCAGCGCGGTAACCTCAGGGATAGCAAGTAGCGTGGGCATGATTTTCACATGTATATAATATATGTACACACAATCATATAAATATACCACTTTTATCATATTAATGTAGGTTTCTCTCGTCACCCATAATTACAACTTTTATCCTTAATTTCACATTATTAGTATTATGTATAAGGTTTCATCTCTAACCTTAACTCGAAGGGTTTTCTCACTTATTACGTGACACTTATGGACTCTATCCTTCCAAGTAGAAAATTCAGTAGGTATAAATCTATTCACTATCGTAGCTATTCGCCGTAATCTCTCACTTGAAATATGTAGTTTCATCGTTCATTATATAATTACCCCAAAAGTAAACTTCTCGTCTTATAATAAAGTTCCCAACACTTATTCATATGTCCTACTGGTCTTTCCTATCTCCCAAAACATTTTATTAAGAATACCCAAGAATTATTTCACGATAAATTTAATTTAACTAATTAAACAAGGGAAATAGGAGTCTGTCAGGAGGGGTCGATCGATCGAGGTCTGGTACTCGATCGATCGAACCTTCGATCGATCGAAGCTCTATGCTCGATCGATCGATCAAGCAGGTATTTCGATTTTCTGCAGAATTGCAGTTACGGGTTCTACCAATTTTCTTCATCCAAATACATGTTTTCCAACCCCAAACGTCCAAGAATTCTACTACTAACATTATAACAGTATACCAGATGTTTCTAACGTAAGGCATGTACATATTCATCATTTAAACATGGAATTTCCACCCAAAATTATATCTAATTATCAAGAACCCTATAATTTTCTTAAACAGTTTTCTAACAAATCTTTCTCCAGAATTTCTTTCTTATAATCATCAAAATTTCGTGGTTAATTTCCTCTACATGGCAAGGGTTTCCAGAATCATCATAACAACCAATACTACATGGATTTTCCTATCACAAATTGGGTTTTCTTCTACATAATTCATCCCTAATCATTCCTAAACTAATATGAAGATTGCACCAACGAAAATAGCAAGTTAAACACTTGCCTGGGATTTCTGGTATTCTAATTTACGGCTGATTTTGGTATGGTTGCGTTCCTCTTCTCGCGATCTACGCGTTGGTGGCGGCGGCGGTGCAAACCGATGACTTTTTGGCCTTGAATTGCCTTGAGAGCTTTCCCTCTCTTCTCCAATGGCCGTACTAGGGTTCTGAATATTCTAACCCTAAATGGCTAACCTAAATGGCTGATATAGGTTGCTGAATTTCGTGGGTTTAATTACCCAAATATGTAAAATGACTAAAATGCCCTCCCGAGGTACTAATTAGGCCTAAAAATGCCCCGAGACCCAAACTACACCCCCGGGTACACTTTTCTGACTATCTCGACCCTTCCGGACGCGTTGGCGCACTCAAAATGACCATACCAACAACTTATAAAATATTCACTTTTTATTTAACAAAATTTAGTCCCGACGCGACACGGGCGCGTCCCGATTCAAATTTCCAAAATTGTCATTTTATTCACTCGTGACATTCAATATAATCAATAACATATATTACTTTGCTCATTAGTAATATTCAACAAATTTCCCATAATTACTAACTCTCATCACGTTAATAATTTTAACATAATTAATTTCTGGATTTTTATTAAATAATTCATTCACATTAACTTTAATAAATCCCCAAATTAATATAGCATAAAAATACGGGGTATTACATACACTTGCCTACAAAGTTATGCTACAAGAGCAAGTTGAGGCGGTGGGAGCCTATAAGGGTAATTTTAATGCCCTCGCAGGAATTCTTTTAATCCCCCGTGGCGAAACTATCCAGGTTTTAGTTATGGGCAACTAAATGCAGCGATGAACCCGAATCCACACGTTACCCAACAAACTCCACCACTCCTACCGTATCAACAAGCACCTCCTCCTGCGCCTTACATAATCCCACAACAAAAGAGTCTCGAGGACACTTTTTCTCAATTCATGCAAACTCAGTCAGCGATCAATGCCCAAAATGCTCAAAAGTTTGCCGACTTAAAGGCATCACTTTCAAAGTTGCAATCTTCCTTAAATGTCTAAGAGAAGGGTAAGTTTCCCGCCCAAGGCCAAAGACCTCCCCAAGGTCAAAATTGTGTTAGCTCCACTCCCGATGAAATCAAATAACAATGTCAAGCGATAACCACTCTACGCAGTGGGAAAGTTGTTGACTTGTCATCTCTCCCACGCGACGTGCAAGATGACAAGGAGGTTTCGCCCGGCACGCAAGAGGGAGAAGATGCCCCCTTGGAAGAGAGTGATAAAGATGACACAGTTAGGCCCGAGGTGATATCGAAACCCCCTATAGTCGCACCTTACCCTCAACGGTTGATCCCTCCCCCTAAAGGGCCTCCCGTAATGATATCCTATAAGTGCTTAAGCAAGTCAAGCTTAATTTACTTTTTCTTGAGGCTATCAAGCAAATTTAGCATATGCAAAGTTTTTAAAGGACTTGCTCATGGTGAAACGTAAATTAAACGTAAAGAAGAAGGTGTTCTTAGCAAAAAATATAAGTTCGATACTTTTGAGAGACCTCCCACCTAAGTATAAAGATCCAGATGCACCTACCATTTCGTGCATCATTGGAGAGAACGGAATCGAGAGAGCTTTACTAGATTTAGGGGCGAGTGTTAATATTCTCCCCTATTCCATCTATAGGCAGCTAGATTTTGGAGATCTTAAGCCCATCAAAATTACTCTCCAACTCGTAAACCATTCTATGAATTTACTCCATGGGATAGTTTCAAGATGACACTTTCTATTTTTTGAAAGATTTTATCATTTGGGATACAGAGCCCTCTTCTCCCTCGAGTCATTATGTCCTCGTGATTCTTGGTCATCCCTTCCTAGCCATGGCTAACATGTTAATTAATACGCGTAATGGGCAAATGCAACTCACGTTCAGGAATATGACACTTGAAACGAATATCTTTAACGTCACCAAGTAAATGGGTGATGAGGACAAGTTACATGAGTCGGATCTTATAATGGAGGTAGTACACAAACACTTTGAGGGTAATCACATTAAGGATCCGCTGGAGGCGTGTCTAGTTACGGCAAGTGAGAGCGGTAGTGTGTAAACCGATTTCGATCGAGAGGTGAGGGAAATAATAGATTTGCTGGATGAAGGTGAGAGCGATGAAGACGTGAGGGATATTAGTTTGGTATCTTGATTTGAGGAATTACCACCGAGATAATCGTGCACGGTTCCCTCTGATGTTAAATTTCCAAAACTCAAATTGAAAAGGCTTCCTTCCCACGTCAAATACGCTTATTTGGGACATATCTGGTTGTTGTCTCCTCGAGCCTGAATAAAGAGAAAGAAGGGAAGATTGTGGCTATTTTAGGGAAGAACATAGGTGCTTTTGATTGGACAATTGCGGATTTAAAGGGTATAAGTCCTTTAATTTGTACCCATAAAATCCACCAAGAGGAGGACGTGAAGTCTTCTAGGAAGATGCAAAGGTGTTTGAACCCGATCATGAAAGACGTCGAAAGTATGGAAATCATTAAGTTATTGGATGCTGGCATCATTTATCCTATCTTAGATAGTAAATGGGTGAATTCTATTCAAGTCATCCCGAAGAAGTCAGTAATGACCGTGGTAAAAAATGCAAAGATAAACTTATTCCAAAGCGTACCACCGTTGGGTAATGTATTTGCATTGACTATCGAAAGTTCAATGTTGGCTCTAGAAAATACCACTTCCCTTTGTCGTTTATGGACTAAATGCTTAAGAGAGTTATGGGCCACCCATTTTACTATTTCTTAAAGGTTATTCCACGTATAACCAAATTGAGTTGGATGTGTTAGATCAAGAGAATATTATGTTTACATGTCCATTTGGCTTGTTTGCCTACAAACGTATGCCATTTGGATTGTGTAATGAACTCGTGACCTTTTAAAGGTGCATGCTTAGTCTATTTAATGACATGGTCGAAAGGGGTCTTGAGGTGTTCATATACGATTTTATTGTCTTCGGACCCTCTTTTGGCCATTGCCTTGTTGATCTCGAAAAGGTGCTTGCCCGGTGTGTGGATAAGAACTTGGTTCTAAATTGGGAGAAGTGTCATTTTATGGCTACCGAATGAGTAGTTATTGGCCACATCTTGTCATCCAAAGGGGCAGAGGTTGATAGGGCAAAAATTGAAGTTATTTCCAAACTTCCCCCACACAAGTCACTAAAGGACGTGCGCTCTTTCTTGGGCCACCAGGTTTATTAAGGATTTTAGCGCCGTCACTAGGGCTTTAAGTAACCTACTCGTGAAAGATTCCCCCTTTGAGTGGAGTGAAGCGTTCCGAGAAGCTTTTCAAAAATTGAAAAGTATGTTAATCTTCACTCCCATCATTCAAGCTCCCTTCCATTCGAGCTTATGTGTGATGAGACTGCTTACGGGGTAGGGTTTGTTTTAGCGCAATGGAGAGATAAGAAAGCCCACATCATATACTATGGTAGTTGGACTTTAACCGGGCCTGCATTTAATTACTCCACCATGGAGAAAGAGTTTCTAGCGGTAGTGTTTGCCCTAGACAAATTTCGTTCATACCTTATCGGGTCACCCATAAGGTGCTTTACTGACCACGCGACTCTCAAATATCTCCTTTCTAAGAAGGATGTGAAGTCGTGCCTCATTAGGTGGATCTTGCTACTCTAAGAGTTTGCTATTTTCACTAGAGACAGGAAAAGGAGTAGAGAACATCATAGCCGATCATTAAGTTAGGCTCCCGTTTGATGTACCTAAAGATCCTATACCCATAGACGAGTACTTCTCGGATGAGCAATTATTTGCCACTTCCTCTTTTCCTTGGTATATGGATATCGTAAATTACTTAGTCACGGGGGTCTTCCCCTCCGATTGGACTTTGCAAGAGAAGAGGAAGTTCTTCACTTGGTCGCGCATGTTTTTCTATAATGATCCCTACTTGTTTAAATATTGCGCCGACCAAATAATGTCGAAAATGTGTGCCAAATGACGAAATCCCGAGTGTTATCCGATTTTGTTATTCGGAAGCATGTTGATTAGGCATAAATTCTTCTGAAATTATCCCCTTAATTTAGAGGCTTTTATCACCTCGTAACATGTAAAATGCATCGATTTATCTCATATCCTTGCTACTGATGTTCGAATTTTGTGTATTCTTCGTGCTTTTTACAAGTGAAGAGAAGAGGAAACTCAAAACCAAGAAATTAAGGAAGAAAGAAAGAAAGGAAAGTCAGAGAGAGAAAGATTAACTTTATATCTGGAGTTCGAAAAAGGAACTAACATAAAAGTTAAAGATCTCGAGTCTACGAGCAAGTAGGAAGAAATGACGTCCAAATCTGAGTCCCGGATCAGAAGTTATGTAGACTCAAAGGTGAGAGAAAATCACAACAAGACCAGAGAGAAAAACACCTTCGCACCGATCCAGTATGAAGCAAAAACGATTTGGTCCGGAGGAGGTTGAGTTCCCGAATAAAATGAACAACCAGATCAATCCAGGTATCCCCCAAAACGGTCCAGTCTGGAAGCTTAAAAGTTCATGCATAGATTAAAAGGACAGACTGATACGGTAGACACCAGACTGAACCGATGGACCAGGCCGGACCGATCCGGGTGGCAAATTTCTAATTTTTTCTTTTTCAAAATTAGATGTATCAAGATCAAACTCTTATAATTTTGTAGAGTATTTATTCCAACTAATTCCTAGACATTAGGGGTTCGATTATTCTTAGTTTTGAAGGGCTCTTGCATTCGAGAACCCTAGGTTTTAAGTTTTGCTACATTAATTCAAGATTCCAGCTTTAATTCCAGATTCCTTTATTGTAAGTATTATTTAATTTCTGCTTTTAATTGCTTTCATAGTTCAGCTTAATTAGTTATTCAATGTTAGTTTGCAATTCTTAATTCCAAAATTCTTTTCAATTTTTCACATAGCTATGAATTTCTGCAAATTTATTTCTTGTCCAGCTAAGTTTTTAAGGGTTGGGATGCATGAACCCGACCCGATGTAATTTACCTGTGTAGAAAATAGGTTTTGAATTAAAAATTTATTGGATCGTGTTATGTAGTACGCACAAATGTCATAGGCCTTTTAACCTCGTTTGCCCTAGGTAATCAGGGTGTTTAAGGTTGCGATGCGCATGTTAGCTATTTGGCACCAATTTATTATTACCTTTGATTACGTATGATGCGGTTTAGTACCCTTATGTATGTAATGCTTAAGATTAATAAAGACTGGGTTCAATCAACTTTCTAATTCAAAAGCTAGTATTCTATCCGGTAAATGTATTAGGGTTTGGGGGATTGTATCCTAACCTATATTTCCCTTATTCATATTTGCTTCACTGCAGTAGTTTATTTATGTGCACTTAGTTAGTTATTAGTTTAAATTTGCATCCCATTTATTTAATAGTCATTCAGTTCACAATTAATCATCTTTTTAGTTTTCTCTCTCGAATCAGTTTAGGATTAATCTTCTATTCCTTCGTCATCACGAGCTTTCGTCCTAGTTCCCAATGGAGATGATCCCGACTTATCAAATTATTACTTGAGTGACAGGCTTGTACTTGAGCCTATATAGCACACACACTAGATACACATTTGTGATCGCGTCAAGTTTTTGGCGCCGTTGTCGGGGAATTAGGTAAACTTTAGGTTAGTAGATTCAATCCCAAATTTGATTCCAAAATTTAAAAAGCCAAAAAAATCAAAAAAATCAAAAACCCATAAAAATTCAGAAAAATAAAAAGCCAAAAAGAAATCATCTTTCTAAATCCCTTTCATGCAAAATCCAGAACAAACTCCTCAAAATACTCCAATAAGAATCCATGAAAATCCCATCGTTGAGTACAATTCCAATAGTCCCCATACCCCTCGCATTCCATAATTCTGGGTTCCACCTCCTACACCTCCAAACTCCATCACAAGTCACACTTCTAGAACACTGAGTGAGGATTCTGAGTCAATTGGAGAGAGAGCTATGTTGGATATCGGTAGTTTCGGTACGGGTGAGGGAAACCCACCTTATCGTCCCATGAAGGATATCTTATTTCATGAACGAACTGTCACACCTGGATGCATTCTACTTCCGTACAATGCTGGACATTTCCACTTCCATAATGGGATGATACAAATTCTTCCAACATTTCACGACATGGATTCGGAGAAACCATATCTCCATATCTGAGAGTTCGAAGAGGCGTGCGAAACCTTTAGTGATCAAGCTTGCATGCAAGATGTCGTTCGCCTAAAGCTTTTTTCCTTTTCTTTAAAGGATAAAGCTAAGACCTGGCTTTGGTCTTTACCACCGAACTCGATCATATGATGGAAGGATATGCAATCCAAGTTTCTTTCAAAGTTCTTTCCACAACATAAAACCAACTTTGTCAAGGCTCAAATTTAAGACTTTTGACAACAAGATCACGAGTCATTTGACAAGTGTTGGGAATGATTCTAAGAGTTGGTTAACGCTTGCCCCCATTATGGATTTTATAGACATCACCTTATCCCTTTCTTCCATCATGGGCTTACTATAGCATCTAAAAAACTTGTTTAAATAATGTGTTAAAGGTCGTTTTGGGAATTAAATGCGAGTCACGCTGAGGCTCATCTTAAGTATGTCACCGAGACTACTCAAGCATGGAACACATCTGATCTTAATGCCCAAAATCGACCTCGATAAGTGTCCACTACTCCTGCAGCATCTGGTCTATACCAATTGAATTATGATACCTTGGTAGACCGTCGACTTGGTCAATTTGAGAAAAATATGAAGGAACTACACGAGGTACGACTGAGAGAAGCTATCGGATCCACTCGTTCTGTGAAAGAAAAGGTGTGCGCCATTTATGAGGTGGTCCATTCAACAAAGGAATGTCCGATAATACCCTCTTACAAAGCCATGATTACCGAGCAAGTAAAATCAATAGGAGGGTTTAATGGAAATTTTAACGCCCCTCACGGGAACGCATATAACCCTTCGTGGAGAAACCATCTCGGTTTTAGCTACGAGCAATAACAAGCTGCGTTGAATTCACATTCACATGTTCCCCTACCTCCACCCCCTCCTTAATTTCAACAAGCGCCACCTGTGAAAGCACACATGCAAGCTCTACCTCCAGGACCATACATTACCCCACCGCGGAGGACTGTTGATGACAACTTAACCAAGTTCATCCAATCTCAAAATGCAACTAATGCCAAGTTTGAGTGCATGTTCACTGAAATGCATACGATCATGTCTAAGTTGCAATCTTCGTTGAGTGACCAAGAGAAGGGCAAGTTTCCTGCTCAAGGCCAAAGACCTCCTCAAGGTCAAGCCAATGTTATCTCTACGTCTTCCGATCAGTAAGAACAATGCTAAACTGTCACCACTCTACGTAGTGGGCGAGTCGTTGATCTATCACCTCCCCCACACGAGAAGCCAAAAGACAAGGAGGTTTCGCCCGACACGAAAGAGGCCGAAGATGCCCCCACGAATGAGGGTGATAAGGAAGATGTTAGCGAGCCCGAAGTTGTTGTGAAACCACCCACCGCCACTCCGTTCCCTCAATGGTTGACCCTACCTCAAAAGGTAGCCTCCCGTGAGATGTGCTAGATGTTCTTAAGCAAGTGAAGCTGAATTTTCCATTCCTAGATGCCATCCAGCAAATTCTCGCCTACGCCAAGGTCCTTAAAGATCTTTTGAATGTGAAAAGACGGCTAGAGGTGAAGAAGAATGTCTTCCTAGCACAGAATGTGAGTTCCGTTCTACTTAACGACCTTCCACCCAAGTTTAAAGATCTGGGTGCATCCACAATCTCATGTGTTATTAGAGAACGTTGAATTGAGAAAGCCTTGTTGGACTTAGGTGCGAGTGTTGATATCCTTACCTATTCCATTTATAGGCAACTTGAGTTGGGTGACCTTAAGCCCACACAAATCACTCTTCAATTAGCGGATCGCACAGTGAAGGTGCCTCGAGGGATTGTTGAGGATGTGATAGTCCAAGTGGACACTTTGTACTTCCAGGTAGATTTTGTCATTTGGGACACGTAGCCCTCCATCCATTCTAGCAACCATGTTCCCATCATTCTAGGTTGCTCATTCTTAGCTACGGCTAATGCCTTAATCAATACACGAAATGGGCAAATGCAGTTCACTTTTGGGAACATGACCCTCGAGACGAACATCTTCAATGTTGCTAACCAAGTGGGTGATAAAAATAAAATCCATAAGGCTGACCTCATATAGGAGGTAGTAGAAGAGCACATCGAGAGAACTGTGAGTAAGGACACTAATCGAGGGTGAAAAGCGACGCGCGTCAAAACGCCGATCGTTGTTTTATGTTCACTGCCTCAATACAACAACCTCAACTTATGACTACACTGAACAAGGGAGTATAGCGGCCAAGTACGGGTATCGAAAAATCCACATAGACGAGTTGCTAGAATTTACTCGGTTTAATAATTCTAAAATAAAAGTGTAAAGGTAAATACAAAAAAAAGAAAAAGATGCAAAAAAGGGAAAGATTAATCTAGGCGAGGGAAAACTATAGGTTGCGTCGAATATCCCTCACCCGAGTTAATTAGTATAAAATGGTTACATGGGTCGACGAGTTATTAAGATTGCCTCTCGTTTCGACAGTTAATTAAATCAAGAGTTGTCACACCCCTAAATTCGCATAAAAGTCTAATAAGACTTTGCCGTCAACAAATACCCTAAAAATTATGCACGCAAGGTCGTAAGCACGGAGCATACATGATATACCCCATCAAATCTCCTAGGCGCAATAACTAGGACAACGCACTCGAAATAGACCCGTAAACACCATCACCAAAGCAGAGCAACATGTCAACCCTAAATGAGTTCAATTCGACACAACCTAGACTAAATTAGCTAGAAAGCATGATAAAAATGCGATAAATAAACGCAGTAAATCTACACTAGAAAGCAACTAAAGAAAACATGTAAATCTAATTAACAAAGAAAGAATTAAGCTAAAACAACTATATTAATGGAGAGGGAAGATGAATAATTCAACTTAAAAACCCAAATGGGTGTCAAACCAAGAAGAAATGAAGATGAGCTCTCCAAACCCCCAAACCCTAACCTAAACTATCTAAAACTAATTATATCTGATTTTTACACAAAAATCCCTTATATAGTAAGTGGGATTAAAATTAAAGGAAAAAGAAAAGAAAACAAAGTAAAGGAAATTACCGAGAAACCGCTATACGCGGTCGACCGGTCGCAGAGGCGAATTCGATCGTGCCTTTGGGTTAAAGCCCACTATTTTCTTTCCATGGCAAAACTCCAAACCGCGGTCGACTGGCATCATAAGCGCGGTCGACCGGTACTCTGTTTTCTGCAATTCCTTGGTCTTCACAGGGGAGGAAAAGTCCATTAAGGAAATGGCTATAACTTCTTCGTCCGAACTCGAAACGATGCTCCATTTGTGGCCATGCGATGCTAACTCAACGAACTACGTATCCGTGGAATTTCCATGAGCCGAAGATGAAATGTGAATTGACTAAAATTCCCTTGAAGTAGCATCCGACGACGAAACTTTTCCGAAATGCAACCGATCCTCAATTTTAACTTTCCAATACCTATAAAAGCACAATTAACCCCTGCAGAGCATGTATATATCCAAATCCAAGGTTTTCTGGTTAATGAGCATAAATATAGGCATTAAAAGTGCTAGAATGCATAAAGATAAAAGGCAGAAATATGCAATATTTGTGTCGTATCACACCCCCTAACTTAGACATTGCTAGCCCCTATTGATGAAACAAACAAAACCAGTCCACAGAAGGCGGTACAAGATGTATATATGCTTTGAAATATAAATGCCACTTTTGTAGGGATCACGATTGCATTTAGCATATGCAGTAAGCCGTTAAACCCCTAGGTTACCCTAGTGGACGAGTGTCGTCTTGTGAGGGTTTTTAGGGATAAAACCCACAAACATCATATAGTTTCCTCAAAATATGCCCAAACCAACATGCGACAAGCCCAACACTATCGAAAAGGATTTCATACACATTATTAGCAAAGTGAATGAATTCACACAGAAATTCGTATTATTAACATTATAAAATGAACTTCGTTGAATTGAAACCTTAAAATGTGGGAGGGGAGCGAGCACATGCAAAGTGTGATTTGGAAAAAACTTAAATAAACCGGATATTAAATAAATCAAGCATATATTCAATCCTCACGGGCATTACACTCATCAAGTGAATTCACTCGAAACAGGGAGGTAACACACGGGATATGCGAGCATAAAGAGTAAATAAAAATGGAAACTAGGCCGCACACATGTCACAAATGAAGAACGCTATATATAAAATGAAAAATTATAATCTCAATGAAAGATACCGCACATTAAAGAAGGCGAAATGCATTTTCACTGATTATCAAAATTATTTAAACCTTTGAATAAAATCTACTTAAGATCACATAGGACTTGATAGGGTTATAATGTAGGTTTGGCTAGGGTACGAAACGAAGGATATGTATGTGCGGGTTCAAAGTGTTCGGAAATAAAAACTTAGAATAATGGGAAGAATGCGGGCAATATCAAAAATTGGACAAACAACTTCCAAACAAGGCATTGAATATAACAACGGGGAGAGTAAACAAAGATTATTGAACTATAAACACAACATATACAACTTTCTCTTTTCTTTCTTTTCTTTTCTTCGTTTCTCATGTTTTCTTTTCTTTTCTTTTGTTTTCTACTTTCTCTTTTTCTTCTCTACACTTTCTTTTCTTTACTTTTCACACTCTCACATGCGTAAATTGCAACCACACAACAAAAACATCATTCAATCCCATGTAACATTCCAAACAAAGGCATGGAAGATAATATATATGGTTTATAACCCGAATGTGGAGTTGGTTATGGGATTTTGGGTAATGAAATGAAAGGCTAATATTTATGCTCAAAGGGGTTGACGAGGTGAAACATATAAGGTGAGGTCAAGGCTAATATGGGTGATATAACAAAGATTGCCTATGATCATTTCCTAAAGTTTACGCAATTCCCGAGTCAAAACAAACTTTGAAAATCATGCTCAAGTAATACATTTCAAGAAAGAACTTAATTAATGAACGATCAATTGAAAGAATAGAGAGATTACCAACGAATTCAACGTTTTCAAAGAGGAAAGAATAGTATATAACACTCACAAACGATGGAAGGTACAAAGCTTACTCGGTGTAAGTATATACAATGCAACAAAAGATTACCGAGTTATAAAAATCTTAAACCAAATCAACAGAACAAGAAAAACGCATGTGCTCATGGGGTTAAAGTTTAATTCATGAAGTTATTCATAGTATCAATGATAGGACCAAAGTCTAATAACTTCTAAAATCGAGAACATGCATCTTCGAGTTGTCTATTGGATCGGGCATTTATTGAAATTTATCATCGAAAACAAAGGAAAAATGCTTAAAAAAGGAGAAAAAAAGAAAAAAAATCTTTTTGAATTTTTCACAGAAAAGCATACTAAGTAACTAACATGTGAGAAAAAATATGGACTAAAAAAAAGAAATGGATAGAATATCCCACACCCCCTAACTTAAAACCTGACATTGTCCTCAATGTGAATTAAGAACCAAGTTAAAGAGAGGAAAATAACGATATTATCCAAAATTGGAGCGATCCCCATAAGAACAAGTCCAAAGAATCTACAAAACAAGTTTGTACCGAGCATAGCAAAAACAAATAACAAAAAGTTAACTAATTACAAGAGACAGAAAAAAGAAAGAAAGAAAAGATAAAAAAAAAAGAAAGAATAAAAGGCTAACTATATAAACCTACTATTTAGGCTTCACACTAACTATACACTAGAAGTCTAAATCGTTGAGGGTCCACCACGAAAAAATTTGACTTTGGAGGGTGACAGATGTACCCTCACTCTCGAGCACGCCTTTCAAAAAATATGAATTCCGTTTGAATAACGGAAGGCATGTGTAAGGCGTAAGAAAGGAACCATTGTCAATTAAAAGTTTTGGAGGGACGATGGGGGATTTGGATTTAACGGGTGACAAAAACATGTGGGGGCCGATAAAAGCAGAATATCCTCCCAAGTATTTTGAAATTAGAATGGGAGGTGGCGCACATGAGGGCAAAGATGCCTTCATGGAAGGCGACTCGGGCAAGTACTCCTCATCGACGAAAATGTTTAACACATTAAAGTTTGAAACCGATTCATCGGGTACTTGTGACCGTGTGATAACAGAGAATGAAAATAGGGAGGAAAGAAATTGAAACTCAAGAGATGAGTCATCATCGCTTGAAGATTGAGTTTCGAAGGAAATAAGATCATTTTCAATGAAATGTTCTTGTTTGGGGGCCAAAGAAGAAATCATTTCATTGCAAATGGATATTACTTCCATTTCATCCTCACTTTCAATATCTATTATGCGATGAGCAAAATCAGCAATGGTTTGTTCCAAAGTAGGCACAAAGTCCTCATTTGGTACAAAACATTCCTCGACTTCAAAAGTCTCGGAAGAAAAATCATTGTCGGATTCAAATAATATATCCAATTCATGCTCCCACAAACGATTTTCTTCCCGATAACGATTCTCAAGTTTTTCATTTTCAAGCATGCGCAAACCCTCACCGAATGTCATAGGTCGAGGCGCGAATACTTGCAAATGAGAAGTTTGAAAATTACCATCGGACTTATACTTAAACTCATTATTATAAGAATTTTGAAAACTATTGCAATTCATTTCAAAATTCCTGTTATAAGGAATTAGAGGCCCAAAATCGTTATCATCCTCCTCAAAATTCCAATAACCCAAGTTTTGACTTATACTCGCCCAAAGTCATTTTTGAATTTGTAATTTTTTGGGACTCTAAGTATTGACCGAAAGTCATAGGATTATGGGCATTTTGAGAATTATAATAATGATTACCGAAAGAATTGGAATAAGACATACTTACCCCAAAAATGGCTCGAAGTGGTGAATTTCACAAAGTAGATGCGCGCGCGAAAAATTCAAGCGTTTCTTGGCGCTCAAATGTAGAAGTCCTGCAAAAAGGTTAGGAAAAAAATACAAATAGAAAGAAAATACTACGAAATACTAAATCAAATAAATTCTAAAACAAACAAGTCCCCGGTAACGGCGCCATTTTGATCAAGGGTGAAAAGTGGCGTGCGTCAAAATGCCGATCATTATTTTCTGTTCACCGCCTCAATACAAAAACTTAAACTTATGACTACACTCAACAAGGGAGTATAATGGCCAAGTCCGTGTATCGAAAAATCCATAGAGATGAGTTGCTAGAATTTACTCGGTTTAATACTTCTAAAATAAAAGTGTAAAAGGTAATTACAACAAAAAGGAAAAGATGCAAAAAAGGGAAAGATTAATCTAGGCGAGGGAGAATTAAACAAGATTAATAAAGTGGTAAAAACTATAGGTTGCGTCGAATATCCCTTACCCGAGTTAATTAGTATAAAATGGTTACATGGGTCGACGAGTTATTAAGATTGCCTCTCGTTTCGATAATTAATTAAATCAAGAGTTGTCACACCCCTAAATTCGCATAAAAGTCTAATAAGACTTTGCCGTCAACAAATACCCCAAAAATTATGCACGCAAGGTCGTAAGCACGGAGCATACATGATATACCCCGTTAAATCTCCTAGGCACAATAACTAGGACAACGCACTCGAAATAGACCCGTAAACACCATCACCAAAGCAAAGCAATATGTCAACCCTTGGTGAGTTCAACCCGACACAACCTAGACCAAATTAGCTAGAAAGTATGATAAAAATGCGGTAAATAAACGTGGTAAATCTACACTAGAAAGAAACTAAAGAAAGCATATAAATCTAATTAACAAAGCAAGAATTAAGCTAAAACAACTATATTCATGGAGAGGGAAGATGAATAGTTCAATTTACAAACCCAAATGGGTGTCAAACCAAGAAGAAATGAAGATGAGCTCTCCAAACCCCCAAACCCTAACCTAAACTATATAAAACTAATTATATCTGATTTTTACACAAAAACCCCTTATATAGTAAGTGGGATTAGAATTAAATGAAAAAGGAAAGAAAAGAAAGTAAAGGAAATTACCGAGAAACTGCAATACGCGATCGACTGGTCGCAGAGGTGCGGTCGACCGCGCCTTTGGGTTAATGCCCACTGTCTCATTTCCAGGGCAAAACTCCGAATCGCGGTCGACCGGCATCATAAGCACGGTCGATCGGTACTTTAGTTTCTGCAATTCTTTGGTCTTCACAGGGAAGGAAAAGTCCATTATGGCAATGGGTATGACTTCTTTTCCGAACTCGAAACGACGCACCATTTGCAGCCACGCGATGCTAACTCAACGAACTACGCATCCGTGGAATTTCCATGAGCCAAAGATGAAATATATATGGACTAAAATTCCCTTGAAGTAGCATTCGATGACAAAACTTCTCCGAAATGCAATCGATCCTCACTTTTAGCATTCTAATACCTACAAAAGCACAATTAACCCCTGTAGCGTATGTATATATCCAAATGCAAGGTTGTCTGGTTAATGAGCATAAATATAGGCATTAAGGACCATAAAAGTGCTAGAATGCATAAAGATAAAGGGCAAAAATATGCAATATTTACGTCGTATCAGACACGTTAGAAGCATGCCTATTGAGAGGTGATGAGAGTGAAATCTCATACACCGAATTGGAGTGAGAGGTAGAGGAATTGAAAGCCATATTAGATGAGGGAGTGTCATTAGAGGATTGAGAGATGTTCATTGGGTTTCTAGATTCGAGGAACTACCCCGAGGGAGTCATGATTGACCCCCTCCGAAGAGAAATTTCCTACCCTCGAGTTGAAAAAACTACCCTATAATTTGAAATATGTTTTTTTAGGAAAGGATGAGACATTTCCTGTTGTTGTCTTCTCTAGCCTAGATAAAGAGCAAGAGGGTAAGTTGCTGGAAATTTTAAGGAAGCACAAAGGTGCTTTTGGTTGGTCTATAGCGGATTTCAAGGGTATAAGTCCCCTGATTTGTACCCATAAAATCCACCTCAAGGAGGACGTGAAGCCCTCGAGGGAAATGCAAAGGGGACTAAACCCAACCATGAAAGAAGTAGTTAAAGTGGAGTTTATAAAGTTGTTAGATGCTGGGACTATCTACCCTATCTCGGATAGCGAATGGATGAGCCCAATTCAAGTCGTCCCGGAGAATTCGAGAATAACGGTGGTCGAAAACACTAAGGGAGAATTAATTCCTCAATGCACCACCACCGGGTGACATGTTTGCATTGATTGACAAAAACTCAATGCCGAAACGAGAGAAGAACATTTTCCCTTGCCCTTTATCGATCAAATGCTTTAATGCATAGCGGGTCACCCATACTATTTCTTCCTTGATGGTTATTCTAGATATAACCAAATTGAGGTAGACATACTTGATCAGGAAAAAATGACTTTTACATGTCCATTTAGCACGTTTGACTATAAACGTATGCCTTTTGGATTGTATTTGCGCCCGCAACCTATCAACGGTGCATGCTAAGTCTCTTTAGAGACATGGTAGAGAGAGGACTTGAGGTTTTCATGGACGATTTCAACATTTTTGGCCCCTCTTTTAACCAATGTCTAGCGAATCTTGAGAAAGTATTATCCCGGTGTGTGGAGAAGAACTTAATCCTCAATTGGGAAAAATTCCACTTCATGGTTACCGAGGGCATTGTTATTGGCCACATAGCCTCATATAAAGTCATAGAAGTTGATCGAGCAAAAATAGATGTCATAGCCAAGCTTCCCCCGCCTAAATCACTAAAGGATTTGCGCTCCTTCTTAGGCCACGCAGGATTTTATAAAAGCTTTATCAAGGATTTCAGCGCGATCACTAGACCCTTGAGTAACCTCCTTATGAGAGATGCACCCTTTGAGTGGAATAACGCATGCCAAGAGGCTTTCGATAAATTAAAAGGCATCCTAATTTTTGCCTACATCATACAAGCTCCAGATTGGTCCCTTCCATTCGAGCTTTATGTGTGATGCTAGCGATTATGCGATTGGGGTTATTTTAGGGCAAATAAAGGATAAGAAAGCGCATGTCATCTATTATACTAGCCGGACGTTAACTGGGCCATAACTTAACTACTCCACCATGGAAAAAAAGTTGCTAGTAGTTATTTTTACTTTGGAAAAATTCCGCTCATACCTTGTTGGGTGGCCCATCACATGCTTTACTGACCACGCGACCTTTAAATATCTCCTTACTAAGAAGGATGCAAAGCTGCGCCTCATAAGGTGGATCCTACTCCTACAAGAGTTCAATCTCTCTATAAAAGACAAGAAAGGGGTAGAAAACATCGTTACCGACCATTTATCACGGCTCTCGTCCGACGTGCCTAGTGATCCAATACCCATAGACGAGTACTTTTCGAATGAGCAGATTTTTACTACTTCTTCTCTACTTTGGTTTATGAACATCGTTAACTATCTTGTCAAGGGAGTTGTTCCTCTCGGATGGACACCACAAGGAAAGAAGAAATTCATCACTTGGTCCCGCATGTTTTTCTATAACAATCATTCTTATTCTAATATTATACGGACCAGCTCATCCGAAAATGTGTTCCGGATGAGGAAATTCAAAGTGTAATCCGATTTTATCATACGGATGCTTGTGGAGGCCACTTCTCTAAGAATAAGACGGTCGTTAAAATACCACAAAGCGGTCTCTATTGGCAGATAATGTTCTGGGATGTTAACGCTTATTACAAATCTTGCGATAAATGCCAAAGGATGGGAGCTATTACCCGTCGTGAAATGATGCCACTAACCTATATACTCGTCATTGAGTTATTTAATTGCTAGGGTATTGACTTCATGGGATCATTCCTTCCCTCCTTCAGCTTATTATACATCCTCGTTGCGGTAGACTACGTCTCCAAATGGGTAGAGGCAATAGCTACCAGACGAATGACAACAAAATGGTGATAAAGTTCTTACAAGAACACATAATTTCTCGCTTTGGTGCTCCGAAGGTGATGATAAGTGATAATGGCACGCATTTTTGCAATAGGCCATTTGAAAAGTTAATGAGAAAGTATGGGGTCATCCACAAGGTTGGAATGACATATCACCCCCAAACAAGTGGACAAGCCGAGTTATCAAATTGTGAGATCAAAACTATACTTGAAAAGACCGTCGATCCTACCAGAAAAGATTGGTCACTTCGATTAAATGATGCGCAATGGGCTTATCGTACTACCTACAAGAACCCCCTTGAGATGTACCCATTTTGTTTTGTCTATGGCAAGCCTTTCCATCTCCACGTGGAGCTAGAGCACAAAGCCTATTGGGCCATTAAGAGGTTGAACTACAATCTCGATAAAGCCGGTGAAGCTCGAAAGCTTCAAATGAACGAGTTGGAAAAGATGCGCAATAACGCATATGAGAATGCTAAAATTTTAAAGGAATGAATGAAACTCGTGCGTGACAAGATAATTCGACTCAAAGAGTTTCATCTGGGATAAAAAGTGCTTCTCTACAACTCTCGGTTACACTTGTTTCCTGATAAGTTGCGTTCAAGGTGGACGGGTCCATTTGTGGTTAGAGAAGTATTCCCCCACGGAGCTATAGAGTTGGAAGACGCAAAAGGGGGAAATACTTTAAAGGTGAATGGATAACGTCTCAAACCGTACTTTGAGGTGTGCGTCGAAGAAGCCGACACCATTTGGTTGTCGAACCCCATCTATGGGAACTGATTAAGAAGTACGAGAAGGTCGTCTCACCTCCGATGCGTATGGTGTGATTCTTGTGTATAGTAGATGTGAGTCGGTTACGTTAGTAAGAGTTGGTAGGTATAGGCCATATATGATAGGTGCGGGAGAACACATGTCGAGAGCGAGTCTAGGTTTTCGAAGCAAGCGGTGGGAGATTTTAGGTCAACCATGAGGTAAAATTGTGGGAACATCTAGAAATTGAGAGAGAAGAGTGAATTCTGCAAGTAAGGGAGGCATAAAGTCTTAAGGAACTGGATCGGTCTGCCGTTGGCACCCGGATCGGTCCTGATATGCAGAAATAAAAAAAAAGGATCGGACCGGTCCAGTCTTGGGACTCGGTTCGGTCCGATGTCTGTAATTTCTTAACCCTTCCCAAGATACACCCCCCATTCCCCCAATCCATATTATTCCCTCCATATCCGTTCCCCCCCTTTCCCATACACTTTCCCTCCCAAAATCCACCCCCCCTTCCCTCCAAAAGCCACCCTTCTCTCCACCCACCACCTATAAATTCATATCCTTCTCCCTCATTTCACCACCACTCCATTCACCCAACTCTCTTACTCTCTCTTACACATTTTAACTCAAACCACTTCATTCTAACATGGCAAACAGGGCTCTCCCAGAAAAATACGCCTCCATCGAGGTTCTTGACGACGGAAATGGGGGATTCCGATCACACCAAGAGCAAGTATGAGAAGAGCATTTTTTTAGCCATACACGAAAACTACACATGGAGTGCCAAGTGCGCTGTAATGAACTTCCCCAGTCCGTCACTAGCCTCTTCCTTCTGAGGGGGTGGTGTCGTTTCCTCAACGAGCCTCATAGGGAGGTGTGGGAAATCGAGGTGCGTGCCTTTTACAGTTCGTCATCTGCACCGCTGAATTCACTTTCCAAGCATTTATTGACACCAATCTCGTCCCATTCTCTTTGGATAACCCAACTCTATTTACATACCCCAACAATCTCGCCCCTTCCTAAAAGCCACATGCATGTCCCCCATCGCACCCGATGAGCATTGGGGGTCCGAAACATTCTCGGTGGGCCGGATGAACGACAAAGCCCGCATCACTTTCCAAATAGTGTGCGCAAATATCCTCCAAACCTCAAATGACTCTGTTATGCTCCCACGTCAAGCTACCCTCGTCTATCACCTCTTCGACCCCACGACCCCTATCCGCCAGGCCTGTATTCTCTACAAAGACATTTTCTATATGACCTTGGATAATAAGGTTACAACCCCTCTCCCATATGCCCGACTCATCATGTCTATTTTAGCCGATGCCGGTATTATCCCTCCCCAAACCTTCACTCGCCTTCCTAATCCATATGGGCATGGCACACGCACAAAAAGTGAGCGACAAAGGGAGATCATCCGGGCATGGAGGGAGGAAGATGAATCGGATGATGATGAGGACGAAGAGGTAGAAGAGGAGGCTGGGGCCGTTGATGTGGAGATGGGTAAAGGAGAAGAAGAAGAGTTTGACGAGGACGCAAATTCTGATTTTGAGCTTTTGAGAGCAAATTTGGATCGACGCATCACCGCGCTCGAATCATGCTTCGATGGGTTCATCAATTAATATGCATTGACCGTGATGTATATCATCGGGAATACCAGCACAACATTAGTATGATGCATCACCTTCACGCGGAGCTATATCGTACGACCATGGGTACGCCACCACCGAGCTACTTCTACGACCCATATGACCCGAATGCTCCCAGCTCTTCTCACCCAACCCGCCAGTAACATGTTTGAGTGGTTGTTTGATGTATTTTCTTCCATTTTGCTATTTATACATTCGTGCACTTTGAATATATAATGGAAGAATTTGATTATCTATCCTTGTGTTCTTATACCTGCTTGTTTATTCTTGCATTTGGTCATTTGTTCCTCTTTATGCATTCTTTCTTTAATTTTGATTTTAGTCCTTTTGCATAGGGACTTTGCAAAAGTCTAAGTTAGGGGGGGGGGGGGGGGGGTACGCATGCACTTCAAAATTTTCACAAAGTTCAAAATGCCCCAAAACAAAAAAAAATATAAAATTTCACAAATTTCCAAAAAAATTGAAAAATTTCCAAAAATTCAAATAATATTTTTCTTCAAAGTAAATAAAAATTAGAATTTAAAATTTTCAAAAATATCACCTAAGTATTGTTTAAAGTCTCAAATTTGAAAAATTCAAGTTGCACAAAGCCAAAATTGCCCTAAGATGGAAATTGAGCGAAAATTGACGACTTTACGAATAAGTGTGGAGATTAACCAACTCGGTGAGATTTCGGGCCTATCGATTTTTTTGAGTTTTTTTAATCAATCCGAGTTAATGATTAACTCAACGTTCAATTCAGCGTTTTAAAAAGTCGTTGATGATCTCTATATCTTTGTTTTGATCGATTACGGGAAAAGTGTGTGATGTTGCCTTAAAATGCACGCTAACATGTCTCTAAACTAAAATTCATCTCGAAACGTATATGGTAAATTGATTAGTAATTTGGATAAAAGAAGTTAGGCCATCGTTTGTTACCCTAAATAATTAATCATAAAAAGTTTATTTTTTTCCCTTTGCAACCCAATTTGAACCGAATAAAATTTTCCCTTTTTGTTTGCAACCCGAAAACCCAAATAGCCAAAATTGTGAAAAGTAAGAAATTCATGAATTAAGTCCAAATGGTGTAATAAAACGGGGCAAGAAAAATAGAGAAATGCTCAACAAAAATATCAAGAAAAGAAAGATGGAAAAATAGAAAAAATATAGAAAAAGAAGAGAAAATGAGCAAAGGCCCGAAAAATCACAAACAAACATCACAAGGACATTTTCCAATTTGAACTTTTCGACCATTCCCATGTTACCCAATACACCTTATGACCCAAGAAAATTCCAAACCACGTCTGGATTGCGAAATTAATTACTGCGTGGAGAGCTAAAACACAAAAATATAATAGAAAGATCAATTGGTGTGAATAAGAGGCAATGTTCCCATTTTTTAATGACCGTAATCCGATGAAGAGATCTTTTCATCCATAAATTTTCTTATCTCAATTTTGTGTGCGTGACTTCATATTCCAATGCATTTACTCCTTATATTACGCATACCGAGAGAACTAGCCACATTTCAAGTGGTTCATTGGTGAGAGCATCAGTGAGATTTTTAAATCAAAGCGAATTTTCAGAAAAGTAACGTAATGATCAATCGGTGAAAATTTGCGGTTAAATTTTTGGTTTCGCACACACACACGACAAATAGAGACTTATGAATATAAATCTATGGTGATTATTTTTAGAAAGGTTTGAATTATACTATTTTTAAGTATTTCGAATTTTGTTTGAGTCAAAAATTAATTTTGTGGGTAGATTCACTGCAAACCCTCATGAGATACAACTCGTCCTACTAGGGTAACCTAGGGATTTAAAGGCTTGTTGCATACGCTAAATGCAATCGCATGCCCGCAAAAGAGGTATTCTATTCTAATAAAATTATTTTCAAGAGTTGAGCCTAGTTACGATTCTTTTACATTACTCGAGACAATCAAATTTCTAAGTTAGGGGGTTTGATTAGGTATAATTTCTTCTGAATTTATCCCCTTAATTTAGAGGCTTTTATCACCTCGTAACACGTAAAATGCATTGATTGATCTCATATCCTTACTACTAACATTTCTTATAGAGTGCATCGAGTTTCGTGTATTCTTCATGCTTTTTGTAGGAATTTTATACAAGTGAAGAGAAGAGGAAACTCAAAACTAAGAAACTAAGGAAGGAAGGAAAACCATAGGGAAAAAGAGTAACTTTACTTCTGGAGTTCGAAAAAGGAACCAATAAGAAAGTTGAAGACCTCGAGTCTACGAGAAAGTAGGAAGAAACGACGTCCTAATCCAAGTCCCGGATCAGAAGTTATGAAGCCTTAAAGATGAGAGAAATTCACCACAAGAGTAGAGAGAAAAGCACCTTCAGACCGATTCGGTATGAAGCAAAAAAGATTCGGTCCAGAGGACGCTGAGTTCCTAAATAAAATAAACAACCAAACCGATTTGGTTATCCCCAAAAATGATCCGGTTCGGAACCTTAAAAGTTCCTGCATAAATTGAAAGGCCGGACCGATCCGATTTCAAATAAAAATGAATTGATCCGGTAAACACCGGATCGAACCGATGAACCAAGCTGCACCGGTCCGGGTGGTGAATTTCTAATTTTTTCTTTTTCAAAATTAGAGTTATATCAAGCTCAAACTCTTATAATTTTTTAGAGTGTTTATTCCAACTAATTCCTAGACATTAGGGGGTTCGATTATTCTTAGTTTTGAAGGGCTCTTGCATTCAAGAACCCTAGGTTTTAAGTTTTGCTACATTAATTCAAGATTCCAGCTTTAATTCCAGATTCCTTTATTGTAAGTATTATTTAATTTTTGCTTTTAATTGCTTTCATAGTTCAGCTTAATTAGTTATTCAATGTTAGTTTGCAATTCTTAATTCCAAAATTCTTCTCAATTTTTCACATAGCTATGAATTTTTGCAAATTTAATTCTTGTCCAGCTAAGTTTTTAAGGGTTGGGATGCATGAACCCAACCCGATGTAATTTACCTGTGTAGAAAATAGGCTTTGAATTGAAAATTTATTAGATTGTGTTGTGTAGTACGCACAAAATTCATAGGCCTTTTAACCTCGTTTGCCCCAGGTAATCGGGGTGTTTAAGGATCCGATGCGCATGTTAGCTATTTGGCATCGCTTTATTCTTACCTTTGATTATGTATGACGCGGGCTAGTACCCTCATGTATGTAATGCTTGGGATTAATAAAGACTGGGTTCAATCAACTTTCTAATTCAAAATCTAGTATTATATTCGATAAATGTACTAGGGTTTGGGGGATTGTATCCTAACCTATCTTTCCCTTATTCATATTTGCTTCACTACAGTAGTTTATTTATGTGCACTTGGTTAGTTATTAGTTTAAATTTCCCTCCCATTTGGTTAGTAGTCATTCAATTCAAAATTAATCATCTTTTTAGTTTTCTTTCTCGAATCAGTTTAGGATTAATCTTATATTCCTTCGTCGTCACGAGCTTTCATCCTAGTTCCCTATGGAGACGATCCCTACTTATCAGATTATTAATTGAGCAAAAGGCTTGAACTTGAGCCTATATAGCACGGACACTAGATACACATTTGTGGTCACGTCACATGTGGAGGCCATTTTTCAACGAAAAAGACGGACACTGAGATTCATAAATGCGGTCTCTATTGGCTCGCTATCTTTCAGGATGTGAATGTTTATTGCAAATCTTGCGATAGTTGCCAAAGGATGGGAGCCATTACTCGATGTGAAATAATGTCGTTGACCCCTATTCTCGTCATTGAGATATTTGACTATTGGGGCATCGACTTCATGGGACCTTTCTATAACATCCCGTAATTTTAATGATTTTTATATTGGGATTAATTAAATTAAAATGGGAAATTAATCGGGATTAAAATAAATATTAATTAATGAGACAGGGTTTAATATTTATTTACATTGAGTATTACTTAGTGAGTGAGTAATAAATAAATAAGAGCGTATTATGATGGTTGTGAGTGAGAAATACGATAATTCTGGTAATTTAGTCGGGACGAGCGTGTTAGTCGTGTCGGGACTTAAATTTATGAGATAAAATATAATTTAGTTATGGGTCTTCCAAATGGTCATTTCAAGGGTGCCAGTGTGTCCGGGAGGGTCGAAATAGTCAGAAAAGTGTACTCGGGGGTCTGAATTGGGTTCCAGAGCATTTTTAGGCCAAACCGACACCCCAGAGGGGTATTTTGGTCTTTTGGAATTTTGGAGAAAAGAGACCTACGAATTTTATAGGTTTATATAATCATTTATGTTGATGGGGTTAGGTTTAACAGTCACAAAAATATAGAGAGACCATTAGAGGAGGAAGGATAGGAGTTTCAAGGGTTCCCACCCCATTTTGGCACAACCACCACCCCCATAGTGTAGATCGGGAGGAGAGGAAGGCCACTCCAACACCTTTTTGTAGAGAATCAAACCTACAATATCAGGCAAGTGCTTATCTTGATAAATTGAGTGCATATATTATCCATGTTAGAGTAGGATTGAACAATACCCATGAATAAATAATTTTGACTTGAAATTGGCGACTTTATTCATGATTTTGGGTAGGATTTGCATGTAGATTAAAGTCCTATGTGATTTGAAGACGAAATTATAATATATGGGATAGTATAAATGGGAAAAATTTGGATTTAATGATGTATAGGCATGGAAGATCATAAAACTAGTGTTTTATAGATAATTATGAAAGAATCAGTTCTTGGGTAGGATTTTTGATGATTTGATGATATATTTATGTTGGAAATCACCCTTATATATGTGCATATAATGTTTAGGAATTTTGGTTATAATTTTGGTGAAGAACCATGAGGTTTTGAATGAGAAATTTGGAGAAAAATGCAACTGCGTAAAGAAAGAAGAAGACCTCACAGTTTTAGAATCGATTCGGCCCTTGGGCGACTCGATTCGGTTTCCCAAATTTTGATAATTTTCCTTATTTTGGGCTTGAACTTGAAATCGGTGAGCGGGGAACTTTTGGGATACTTTTAAAACATTGTGAGAGATATTTTCGTTACCAGTAGGCTAATGGTAGGATTGGAACTTAGTCATAAATGAGATGAATTAAGGCTAAGATTTATCGGTGTCATTTGTGATGTAATGAATTCGGGGAAATAAAAATGAGTCACGGTGCAGGTGAGCGAACCTATGACTTAGACCACTGGGTTATAGGTGAATTACCTACTGAAATACTTTAAAGAATAATTGGCACACCTCGAGTAGCGGGAGATACTCGGGAATATACGATGAAAAGTATAATCGAAATTTAATAATACGTAGGATATTCGGGAATTATATATACTGCGTACGGGACCTATATTATAGGTTATGTGTATACCTATACTGATGTTATTTATATACATATATATATAGGTTGTGTGATTACCTATTGTGTGAATTCTTATGTGTGAGCATACCTAGGTTACCTACTATCACGGGAAGTTCCGCATCGTGGATAGTCTTATCCTAATGAGCCCTTTGGGGGGGGGGGGGGGGGGGAGGGGATTTTGACTTGTGCCTCAGAGCATAGAACTTAGGGATTGAGCACTACTTTTGTGAATAAGAGTGTAACTGATCATTTAGGTGCGATAGGCGTGTGTGTGATTCATTCGACTACGTGTGCATTAGTAGATAAGATAGATAGTGATATCTAAAGTAATATAAGTATAGGAGAACTTAATATTTAATTGGTGACTTTTAATGGACAAAAGGGTTTAGAAATTTAGTAATGTATTGTATGGGCAATACGGGTGGGTACAACGAATTATTAGACAGGAAGAGACTTAATTCAAACTAGTTAAGCGGGGTAGCGTAACTAGGTTGGTTTAAAAGTATACTTTAGGCGTGCACATTAGTTGAAAGGTGAGGATCTTAAGTGGGGGTACGTATAGTTAACATGTATACAATATATTCTCTTTAATGCATTTTAAATACTTGCAAAATATTTTCAAACTGTTTTACTTGGGCTCTGACCCATTTCAAATCGAGTTTTGTGAAAACCTATTAGGTGCCCAGCCACAGGGACGCCAAGCTTAGGAGTTCCTTCGTATTTTACATGTTGTAGCTGTTATGGACATTGCAGGACCTGTGTAATAGACGCCTCCACTTCTATCAGTTCCTTTTCATTATTTCTCCATTACAGTCGGGCATGCCGCCCATCTCTAGCTAGTAGTTATTCCAGAGACATTGCACTTATATTTTATTTCCAGTATTGGATTTGAATTTATATTATGGATGATTGTATTTGGATTTAGCCTGGAGTGTTTATACCAGACACATTTATTCATCTCGTTGTTTTATCATTTATTACTTTATTTACTGGAATGGTGAATGTGACTTATTAGTTTAAATTATTGCATGTTAATAAAAAGATTAAAATTTTGACACCGGGCCATTAGAGTATTAGTAAAATAAATTGGATTTCGACACTGATGCTAAGAATGAAACCATTAATGATTCCTATTTAATTTAATAATGGACTGATCACCCAGGATTAGAATAGGTGGGGTGTCACCCCTCTTATTTTAATCACGGTTAATAAATCCTTTACCAAAATAAAATAGGAGTCTCATATGGTTCATTCTTAGCATAATTGTCGAAAACCAATTAATTACTTATAACCTATTAGGCCTGGTGTCAAAATTTTAAACTTTTAACTTATGTAAACAAAATTCCATTACAACACCAACTATGAAATTAATAAACTCACACAACCGTCATAAATTAAATTTAACCGATAACTCTCGGTAAAATTCATATTACAATTAATCCGAATAACTGAAAGTAAAACAACGAAAATAAAATAAATAGCAACAACTGGCCAACTGACCGCGCGGAAAAAGTGTGTTCGTGTGAGGACCCAATCGTTGTGTGTTTCGCCGCCGCGATACAAAAACCTAAGCTACTACTACACTTGACAAGCAAGCACAGCGGTAAGTCGGGTATCGTAAGAAATCCACAGGGAATGATTGAATTTATGATTTTAATTATTTTAAAACTTCAAGAATAAAAATGGTGTAAGAGAAATAAGAAAAGGTGATGGGTGATTATGGTGACAAAAGAAAAGAATAAGTTACGCTACGCAAAAGTAAAGCGAGGATCGGGATCACATACACACATTCACGGGCTAAACAACTACTAATTAGAATTTTGATTCGAAACATTTAATCGATCATTTTCAATTAAGCATAAACATCACACAATAAGGAATTTAAGCCAAAGTTGCGAGATTAAACATTTAATCAAAAATGGTCACACGCGGATTAAATTCGGATTATCGCTATAAACACTAAAGTTGCGTGACAAATAAAGTTAAACGCATAACAATCCAACTTTAATACACGCGGTTTCAATTAAATGCAATTTTACACGAAACCCTAACTTTCGAGGTCCAAACCCATAAATGCCGTAACGAAATCCCGACCCTATTTATCTAAGGGTAATACATGGAAATAAACTAAATTAAACTAATTAAACTAAGAAAGCAAGAAATAAATCAAGTAAACTAATTAACAAAGCATGTAAATTATCTAGAAAGCAAGAATTAATGGAAAACAAACTATATTAAAGGAGAGGGTAATGAAAAGTCAACTTACAAACCAATTAGATTATCAATCCAAAGAGAAATGAAGAAGAACCATCCAAAACCCTCAAAACCATAACTATTCTAACCTAAAATCGTGTATGTACTTATATATATGTTTATTACAACAAAAATTGTATTTATAGTAAGTTGGAATAAAAATAAAGAAGAAAGAAAAGAAAGGAAAACATCTGCAGAAAACAGAGCATCGATCGATCGACCCCTTTGGTCGATCGATCGACCTAGGCAAAAATTCAACAAATTAGAATGGTCGATCGATCGACCAAATGGGTCGATCGATCGATCAAACAGGGCAGAATGCAGCAGCCTACTGCATTCCTTTCTTCTCCTTCTCTTCTCCTCTTTTGCTTTCCTTGTTTTTCCTCCGCTGAAATCGCCGTAACTTCTTCGTTAGGAATCGGAATCGCACACCGTTCGCGGCCACGCGAAGCTAGCGAGGAGGGCTACAACTTTCGTGAGATGTCAGGCTAGGTACCCAAGCTATGAAAAGACTAAAATGCCCTTGCGCGTGCGATTATGTACGGAACTTCACCAGAATGCATCCGAACTTCATACTAAGCATCCAAATACCTACAAAAGCTCAATTAACCCCTGCAAAACATGTTAACATAGAAATCCGAGGTTGTCTGGTTAACGAGCATAAATATAGGGATTAAGATACCCGAGGGGGCTAATAACGCGTAGGTTAACGGGTGAAATACGCAATATTTGCTTCGTATCACACCCCCTAACTTACACATTGCTAGTCCCTAGCAATGAAATAGGAAACAACAAGAACTACAAGCAAAACAAAAGCAGGAGATAGTAAAAAAGTATGGTATAAAAGCATAAGGCCACTTTCGCGGGCGATTCGATTGCATTTAGCGTATGCAATAAGCCGTTAAACCCCTAGGTTACCCTAGTGGACGAGTGTCGTCTCGTGAGGGTTTTCAGAGATGATACCCATAAACATCATATAGTTTCCTCAAAAGATGCCCAATCCAACATGCGACAAACTCAACAACAAAGAAAAAGATTTCAAACATGTTATTAGCATATTGAACGAATTCAAGCTAAAGTCCGTTGTTATTAACAGGTTGAATGCACCTCATAGAATTGAAACTTTAAAAGTGGGAGGGGGAGCGCAAATGCACAATATGATTTGGTAAAAACTTAAATAAACCGGATTAACATAAAGGCATGCATATATTCAATCCTCACGGGCATTACGCTCATCAAGCGAATTCACTCAAAACAGGGAGGTAACACACGGGACATGCGGGCTAAAGAGTAAATGTAAATGGAAACTAGGCCGCACACATGTCACAAATGAAGAACGCTATATTTAAAAGGAAAAACTGTAATCTCAATGAAAGGATACCGCACACTAAAAGAGGCGAAATGCATTTTCACAGATTATCAAAACTATTATGACTTTTAAATTAAATGCACCCTAAGATCACATAGGACTTTATAGGGTTGTAATGTAGGTTTGGGGTTAAGGTACGAAATGAAAGGTATATGTAGGGATTCAAAGTGTTCGGAGATGAAAACTTGGAATAATGGGAAGGATGCGGGCAATATCAAAAATGGAAAGTAACTTCCAAACAAGCATTAGATATAACAACTGGAGAGTAATCAAAGCTTATTGAACTATACACAACATATACAACTTTCTCTTTTCTTTTTCTTTTCTTCTTTTTCTCATTTTTCTCTTTTGTTTTCTTTTTCTTTTTGATTTCTCTTTTTCTTCACTTTTTTTTTCACTACTTTCTTTTCTTTACTTTTCAAACTCTCATATGCTTAAATTGCAATCGACATCATAACAACAACATTCAATCCCAAGTAACATTCCAAACAAAGGTATGTAAGGTGTATTTATGGCTTAAAACTCCAATTTGGAGTTGGTTATGGGAATGGGGTTATGAAACGAAAGGCTATATTTTGGCTCAAAGGGGTTAACTAGGGAAAGCATATAAGGGTGAGGTCAAGGTCAATATGGGTGATATAACAAAGATGGCCTATGATCATTTCACAAAGTTTACGCAATTCTCGAGTCAAAACAATATATGAAAATCATGATCAAGTAACACATTTCAAGTATGAACTCAATTAATGAACGTTCAAATGCAAGATTAGAGAGATTACCAACGAATTCAACGTTTTCAAAGAGGAAAGAATAGTGTATAACACTCACAAATGACGAAAGGTACGAAGCTTACTCGGTGTAAGTATATACAATGCAACAAAAGATTACCTAGTTATAAAAATCTTAAACCAAATCAATAGAACAAGGAAAGTGCATATGCTCATGGGATAAAGTTTAATTCATGAAGTTATTCACAATATCAATGATTTGAGGACTAAAGTCTAATAACTTCTAAAATCGAGAACATGCATCATTGAGTTGTCTATTGGATCGGGCAATTATTGAAATTTATCATCGGAAACAAGGCAAAATGCCCAACAAAGGAGAAAAAAGAAGGAAAATATTTTTGAAATTTTTGAAAATTTTCACAAAAAGGCATACTTAGTAACTAAATGTGAGCAAATCCATGGACTACACATGAAATGGATAGAATATCCTACACCCCCTAACTTAAATGTTGCATTGTCCTCAATGCGCATTAAGAACACAACATAAAGAGAGAAAAAGAACGATATTACCCAAAATTGGAGCGATCTCCATAAGCGCGAGTCCAAAGGAATCTACAAAACAAGTTAGTACCGAGCATAGCAAAAACAAATAAAAAAAAGTTAACTAATTACACTAGACTAAATTAAAAGGAAAGAAAAATAGGAAAGAAAGAAAATTAAAAAGCTAACTATTTACAACCTACTATTTAGGCTTCACACTAACTATACACTAGAAGTCTAAATAGTTGAGGGTCCACCCAAAAAGGGATTTGACTTTGAAAGATCAACGGTGGACCCTCCAAAGCGAACATGCCTCCCGGAAAATAAGAATTCCGTTTGAACAACGGAAGGCATGTGGGTGGTGAAAAAAGTGAACCATCGCCAATTTGAAATTTTGGGCGGACGATGGGGGATTTGGATAATAAGGGGGAAAGGTGCACTTGAGGTCCAAGAAAGATCGACTCATCTCCCAAAGATTTTTCAAATGGAACGGGAGATGGTGCACACGTGGGAATAACATCCATCGAAAACAAGTCCGGTAATGAGTCCTCATCGGCAAAAAGTGTAGAAGTTTTAAAAGTTTCTACCGACTCATAGGAATCAATCGGTAATTCTAATGGTTCAATGATGGAAAACGTATATGGTAATGAAATAAATTCAATCTCCGTCAACATATCGTCGGAAGGAGATTGAATTTCGGGGGAGAGAGATGCACACTCGATGAGAAATTCTTCGAAAAATTTAGGTGAAACACAAGTTTCCACCTCCTCGTTGTTTTGTGCATAAGAATTCATCTCATCGCAAAGTGCACCAAGTCTCATTCCAGCATCATTTAGGCTTTCCAAACCTTGGGAGTAAAGAAGCAAAGTTTCTTCCAAAGTAGGCTTCCTCGGCTCAAGAGCCTCGGACTCCTCATTTGGTTGAAACTCGTCTTCGAAAGTAATGAAATAAGAATCGTCATTGGATTCGAATAATGAATCCAACTCAAGCTCCCAATAACGATTTTCATTGCGATAAATGTTTTCAAGTCTTTCATTTTCAAGAAAATCTTGAAAATGGAAAACTTGAAAACTATCCCCAAAGTATGAATCATTAGAATAACCGTAATAACTATAATAGTAGGACATGATTACCTCGTTGTTTGCAGATGGAGAATCCGAGCAAGAAAGTGAGAAACCGCGAATCAAAGTTTCTTAGCGCTCAAGTATGCTATCCTGCAAAAAAGGATAAAACAAAGAATACAAATACAAAAGGAAAAATACTACGAAATAATAAAACAATTACAATCTAAAACACACTCCCCGGCAACGGCGCCATTTTGTGCAAGAAATAAATCAAGTAAACTAATTAACAAAGCATGTAAATTATCTAGAAAGCAAGAATTAATGGAAAACAAGCTATATTAAAGGAGAGGGAAGATGAAAGTACCAATTACAAACCCTAAAGGGTGTCAAACCAAGAGAGGAAGAAGAAGAGCTCTCAAATCCCCAAATCCTAAGCTAACTAACCTAAAAATCGTGTATCTACTGCTATATATGTTTATTACAACAAAAATTGTATTTATAGTAAGTTGGAATAAAAATAAAGAAGAAAGAAAAGAAAGGAAAATATCTGCAGAAAACAAAGCATCGATCGATCGACCCCTTTAGTCGATCGATCGACCTAGGCAAAAATTCGGCAAACTAGAATGGTCTATCGATCGACCAAATGGGTCGATCGATCGATCAAACAGGTCAGAATGTAGCAATCTACTGCATTCCTTTCTTCTCCTTCTCTTCTCCTCTTTTGCTTTCCTTGTTTTTCCTCCGCTGAAATCGCCGTAACTTCTTCGTTATGAATCGGAATCGCGCACCGTTCATGGCCACGCGAAGCTAGCGAGGAGGGATACAAATTTCGTGAGATGTCAGGCCAGGTACCCAAGCTGTGAAAAGACTAAAATGCCCTTGCGCGTGCGATTGTGTACGAAACTTCACCAGAATGCATCCGAACTTCATACTAAGCATCCAAATACCTACAAAAGCTCAATTAACCCCTGCAAAACATGTTAAAATAGAAATCCGAGGTTGTTTGGTTAATGAGCATAAATATAGGGATTAAGATACCCGAGGGGGCAAATAACGCGTAGGTTAACGGGTGAAATACGCAATATTTGCGTCGTATCACCAACATACCCCAATATAACTCTGAAATACCTCCTATCTAGATCTCAAGGATAGAGGCAACTAATCAATCCATGCAAGCATCCACAGCTGCTATAGCATCGTCTGACTAGAAGAATGATTCATCCAGACATCCCTGTGTATGGACAACTAAAGGTTTTGAAAATATTTTGCATACGGATCAGAGCCCAAAATCTTTTGAAAATATTTAGCAAGTGTTTAAAATACATTAATAAATATGTTATGCAATCTTTCATATTTAAACTGGTGTCGCACTCCCATGAGATACTCCTCACCCCTCATCTAAAGTGCATACCTAACACATATATTTTAAACACCCTAGTTACGCTACCCAACCTAACTAACATCACCCATCATCTAAGTCCTATACGCTGCCTTATGCCCCGAGTATATATAATATACTTAGAATTTATTTTAAGCATTTGCCTCAGCTTATTCATCATAAATCTCATTTATAATTTATCAATGTATTTCAAATAACTTTAACTATTTATTTACTTACTATTCACACATTAATGTCATTAACTCATATATATTTTCGTCTTTCTATACATATATATCATTTAGCATTTAGAATTTTATCCTCCCGGATGTATATAATTTATTGCTCATTATATTCCTTAATTTGTCCGTATATATATTTTCACACACACATATATCTACAATATACTAATCACATCAAGTATATCCATACTAATATATCACGCACTAATATAAGTATAGCTGCCATCCCTCAGATTAATATATCACTGGATGCGAATCTCTACAATGCTATCATTATCTAGGGAATACTCACATCGTCCTGGTTACCAGTGGTCGGACTCTCACACCGAATTTGTAAAACAAATCACAAACGTATTAGAGACGGCCATAGTCCTTCGATAGTGAGTCATAACCATACCCACAATTACCTCATTGCAAATAAATCACACAATCATAAATATGGCGCTATGACTTGGGGACTATACTCTCCCTGCATTCACTAGTCAGGGGATTCATTCACATCGCGGAACCTCCCATGATAGCACTAGAGGGGTATGTTTCACATAAATATATCATACACACACAAATATATTTTTATACATATACATATATACTATCTCTATACCCGTATATATCAAAATCCGACTAACCCTGCATATCGCTCGTAGCACTAGCCTGTCCATTCCGAATATAACTCCAATTCAATTTCATAAGTATTCACCTACTTATTTGTATAAATATCTCATTACATTTTATTCCGAATTACAAATCTTATCACACTAGCCCGTATCACAAATCCATCCAAAATTCCCATTCGAATTCGTTGTAATATTTTCGAGCGTCGTTCATCCTAAACACTCCTAAATCTATACACCGGATTCATTACCATCTAATCCAAAAATAAAATAATTTTCCAAAATAATTTATCGAGTCCTACGCTCATTTACGAACATCCCGAAATAACAAGAGTTTTATTTCCTCCTAAAGATGTCGGTCTCACGCACCCTTTCATAGAAAAATCATAACTAATTCAAAAAAAGGCCACACATTCGTATAGAAAAGATCTAACTTCATGATCTGGTCTAAGAAGGTGATCTGAATCAATTCGGCCACAGGGCGAATCGATTCGCTCCTGCTGAATATCCAAGACGGGCTGACATGGCTTTTATGCCTTTTTACCCAATTTCTCCACCAAAATCACTCCCAAAAATCATCCCAACACAATATAACCCTACCCTATCAACATCCACCATAAGGGTATATGTTTATTGATTTAATTCATTAATTATACATCCAAATCATAGGATTTAATTTCAGATTTCATGGGTTATACTCATCAATCAATTTTATGAAATCATTTCACAAAAATCCATTTTCTCACATAAATCCCAACCCAAAAATCCTTATCTATCACCAACTATAATATGAATTAAAACACACATATAATATCAAAGCAAGATAAACACTTACCTCAAATTGTAGATGATTTGATCTTCCTCTTTGTGTGTTGAATTAGTTTCGAAAATGGCATCTTCATTCCTATTCTTCCTCTTCTTCCCCCCTCCTTCTCTCTCCCTCCCTCTCTCTCTCCCTCTCTCTCTATGAAATGAAATGGTTTCCCTAAGCCATTCCCCAACCCCTCTTTTGTTATAAATCCCGAAATTGGGTATTAACCCAATTGTAAAATGACTCGTGTACCCAAATGCGAGTCCTAACTAGTCTAAAAAGCCCCCAGAACCCAAAACTACCTCCGGGTACTTAATTTTGACTATTTCGACCCATTCTGGATCAACCGTGCACTCGAAATCACCATCTGAGTCACTTATCAAAAATCACCATTTAATTCCTAACACGACCACCATGCGTGTCTCGAATAAGATACTATCAACTCGTCGCTTTTACCCTTACGACGTGATATAAGAATAACACAACTTCATTTACTTACACCACAAGTAAATATAGTACGCATAAATATTAATCCCATACTCGCTAATTAATATTTAATCCGTTCACTTTATTTCTCAAATTATTAAATTACAAGCACACTTGTAATTGAAATACCACAAAAGTACGGGGTGTTACATACTTCCCCCTTACAAAGGAATTTCGTTCTCGAAATTCGGATATGCCCGGTACTAAAACTTAGGATCCTTAACCACACGACATCCTCTAGTACCCAAAATGAAATAGTGATGACACTACGGTGCCCCCACTATATACACGCCAGTGGTACCCACCTGTCTAAAGGTTTACCCACTATGGCCCAAGTCTAGCGATAAGTTCGTTCAATTCATTTCATACTGATATACTCCATCATTCCTAAGGTCTCACCTTGATGACGATACACAAGTACATTGTGATCCTGCAAAAAATATTCCAATAAGACGAGCCTATACATCACTGGCTCTATCATCTCAATACTGATGGAAGGCCCCATATCCCTATGTGCCAACTTCCCTTATTTTCCATGCCACAAAACTTCTTTCATGAGAGAAACCACGATAACACTTGACCACTCATGTCAGTCCTTAAAACTTTGGTTTGTGGTGACGTAACTTACGACATTTTTGAATTACTCAAAATAGTTTTTAATTAATTCAATCCTTGCCGACGGACTCTGGATCACATTTGGCCTAAAAGTCTTGTTATCCGCTCATCTCTAATCAACCAAAGGGTAAATGATAAGGCCCCCCTCACAAAATCTCAAAAGGTGCCTTGCTAAAGATAAACTGGTATGAGTTATTTCACACAACTCCAGCAATGATAATTACTCCTCCCCATTACACAAAAATTCAGAATACGCATTCCTCGCATTCACCAACATTTTAATCACCCCCCGCCTAACCATCGGGCTACAGGTGACATATCTTTCTCAAAATAAAACTCCGTCCCCATCGCCTCCTGATAATCCCTATCAGAGGTGGAATTCAAGGATCTTTTCCTTATTCACAACAATATTAGGTAACACCTTGTGCCGGTGCAATCGCTCTTTTCAAAGAAATGTTGGGCACACATAACTCAAACAAAAGAATAACAACTATTCCTTCCTGATAAATCCATTTCACAAACCCTAAGGAAATATTAACCTTTTCGCGACTTTGGTAACCCAATAATGAAATCTATCAATCTGCCTATCCATTCTATCACTCGAATTGCCAATTTGTTAAAAAAAAATTGGTTGAACATCTGGGACCAACCTTTTTCCATCTACATGTGGTGAACCCGAAGACAACTCCATTATGTCTCACTCAACACCGATCCCCATGTTTAACATTTCACATTATGTGGTACATCTTACTCCCCTTTCCCGGGGTATACGAAAACCATGGCCGTGCATCTTCTATAAAACTGCGCACTTCATGGGTCCTTTTCATCTTGTAGTAATCAATATTCTGCTTATGCGCAAGCCACCCTCTACATTCGACCGAGTAAGACTCCGCTCAACTTTTCCATAACAGTTGGTTCTTCCCTTGCCAAGAGATATCTTTTACATGTCTTTCCATAATCTTTCAACCCATCTCGGGTGTGATAGTTCTCCTTGCACATACTTATTCGTACCATCATCTTTCTTAAACGAAGTTCAGTCCATTTTTCTATTCAATTATGTTTCTCCCGCCCCATAGGCATACTTACAACACAATATAACCACCCTTATCTCAGACGATGCTTAAAATTAAACAAACCAGGGCGCCCATATATCCCATGCATGTTGCACAAACATCAGCAACGTTACATACGTAATATACTTATCCCAAGCTCAGCCTCGTATACTCAGCATAACTATATCATACATGTATTCTCTTACAAATCGCAAATCGAATTCTTCTTAATATTGTCCTACCCATCAACTCGTGGCGAGAAAAAAAATTCCAGTACTTTTTACACGGCATTACGGGCTCCATTGGCCTTATATCTTATAATAACTCTCAACTCAAAGTGTTTTCTCTACACGTTCAATGATTAACGTTCAAAGATGATGCCCTAGAATCCATCAACATATATCCACTCCCGACGTTTATTAAGGTTCAGGCGTGTAATGTCCCACAACGAAACTCAAACAAGGAACTCCTCCAATGCACTATCCCTTAGAATTGTCGGTCATCGAGTTTTGTAGGCCCAAAGCGTATAACTGGGAAACTCGAAATCCTGTCCCCCCAAATGCGTAAGTCTAAACATCAACTCCCACATCTTTAAAGGAGTTCCATAACCCTGCGCTCGCACTACCACTAAGTCCTTAGCACTAAATTAATAACGAGCTCAATATATTTGCTCGACGATAAATCTGATATACCCTGAATTACATCGATAAAGTCCTTACACATCGGGATCAAACATAACGAGACAAATATACTCTATAAGTATCCTCCATAATATAATATATACTCGAGCTCAACCCTCTTTCAACAAGGCCAACAGGGCGAAGGGAGAGGTGGTAGTGGCCAGCAGGGCCGAGGCCAGAGGGGAGGAAATTTCATAGACATATGTTTAATACGTGGCAAGAATGTCCATAAGCGTCAGGATTGCCCTGATAAGGGTAGGGTTTGTAGCAACAGGGCACTCGCCAGGAGCCCCAGAGGCCTATTTTTCCCGTCGCCCTCCCAGCGCCAGCACCAGCACTAGCATTGCATGTAGTACCAGTTGCCCTAATAGCTCCACCTCAATAGGGGAAGTTATAGTATGGGCGTGTGTACAACATCCACCAGGCCGTAGTTCCATAGGCTCCACCCACAGTTGAGGGTATGTTTCTTATACATGGGGCTTCGGGGCTCAGTTTATTTGACATTGGGGCTTCTCACTCATTCATATCCACTAAATTTGCACGAGCCGCAGGATTGTTAGACACAACCGATAGTACAATCACGTGTGTAGACTCACCACTTGGTAGGGGGACACTTATCTTCTTTATTTATCGAGGTGTGAGTATAGATATCGGGAGACTTATTTTAACTACCAATATTCTCATGTTAGATATATCGAAATCTAATGCCGTTACTGGTATGGATTGGGTAGCATCATATATGTCCATGATTGATTGTTATAGTAGGAGCATCGTGTTTGCGATTCCGAGCCAGTAAATGTTCTTAGTGGTGATGCCCCATCCCGAAGGAAGATCATCAACTCACTTGTATTATATAGAGCATGAGACTTCTCAAGGGGTAGTGATTTCCTTAGACTCGATCCCAGTTGTGTACGAGTTTGCCGACGTATTTCAAGATATATCGGGATTGTCGCCAAATTGGGAGATAGATTTTGTCATTGATTTAACATCGGGCACTCGTCCGATAGCTCCTGCGCCTTATCGTATGGCTCATATGGAGATGAGGGAGCTACGGGACCAGATCGAGAAGATTTTGGGGCAGGACTTTATTCGTAGGAGTACCTCGCCTTGGGCTGACCTAGTACTATTTGTGAAGAAGAAGGATGGATCTCTACGCTTGTGTGTGGATTACCGGAAGTTGAATAAAGCCATGATACGGAATAAATATCCATTACCTCGAATCAACGACTTATTTGACTAGTTAAAAGGAGCCACCTACTTCTCTAAGATAGATTTGAGATTAGGGTATCACTAGTTGCACATCAGGGAGCAGGTTGTATCTAAGATTGCCTCTCTGACAAGATACAGGTCTTACGAGTTTTAGATTATGCCATTTAGGCTAACCAAACCGCCAGATGTGTTTATGGATTTGATGAATAGGGTGTTCAGAGAGTTCTTGGATCATTTGTCATTGTCTTTATTGATGACATCGTGATTTATTCTCAGACTGAGGAGGATCATGCTGAGCATTTGCGACGGGTTTTGCCGACATTACGCAAGCACCAGTTGTACGCTAAGTTTGAGAAATGAGGATTTTGGCCATGGGAGGTACAATTTTGGGGTCATATTGTGTTTGCCAGGGGGATATCAGTGGATCCTAAAGGTATCTATATAGAGCACTCCTAGGGTTTGTTTTTTGTGCTGTAGCTATATAGACCTTAAGCTAGTTGGACTTAAATTTTGACAAGATTTTTTTGTATAATTATTTCGTGTCTAGATGCCTAGGCCAAGCTCTCTACAAATGCCTACATCAAATTCAGAATTCAAAATCCAGCCATACTCAGGTAGTCTCACACCTATTATTTTGGCTCATTTGATTTTATTACACATCACATGGGACACTCCACGACACTGCATTTTATCATGACTAATGATTATGTGTGGGTTTTATTAAAAGCATTTTTTAAAACTATTTAATTTTTTAAAATTTTATTAATGTGATTAAATATTTTAAGAAAAAATAAATTTGGATGTGTAAGAAATTATATAAATAATTTTTATATGTATGTGAGCATATGCATGTGAATCCATGTTAGTACAAGATCTGACTATTCAATGCTTATATATGATATTTTGTTCCTTGAAGCCATAGCCTATGACCAAATTCAAAATCGCCTATATCTTTAGTTGTTGCCTACTGTTAAACGATTTGACCGATCAATATATAACACATGGTTCTATTTTTTTAGTTGGCAACTTATTTGTAAACGACGTCACTTTATTGTCCACAATCTCCTTATAACAGCTGGCATGCACTTATTAGCCCATGGTTTTGTTTTTTAAAAAAGACAGTTTTCGTGTTTCTCTTAACATGACGTCGTAATAAAATTCTCCCACTGTTTGTGCTTATACCGTCCACGGTAATGGACTAAACCATACAAGGTTTTATCTTAAAACCATTGCTACCTTTTTGCTTTTTCGTAAACGACACCATCCTTTAATCGAAAACAATTGCTGGACGGCTTCTGTAATTTCTTTCAATGATAATATATGTTAATGTATTACAGTTGGCTTCCATTATTGGTTAAATGCCATAGTTTCATAAAACGGCCTTACACGTTTTATTTAGTCAGTTACAAGTATTAGAGATGCGTTTCAAATTTTTAAAGGGGTTCTTTGTGTTTCTTTAACATATGTTAGATTTATTTTAATCTACAGTTTGTATCTGCTTGGCACAATCCTCGTGACACCATTTTAAACCAATCAACACCCACATACTAAGTCTATAAATACAGACTTTGGGTCTCTATTTTTTTAGCAATCGAGAAAATCATTTTTATGCCCAAACTCTGCCAAATTTTAAAGAGAGAGAGAGTAATCAAATTGGAATTTACATCTGGTTTCTTCAAATTATTGATTTCACAAATGAAGAATGGATCACTCTCATTTTGGATCTGCACTTCGTTTTTCAAGAGTATAAATTTTTGTAAGTTCTTCTTTCTTCTAAATATTTTTTAGATCTGACCTTAGATCTATTTTACAAAGTTGGATGATCCGTGTTGTAGATAAAAATCAAAGAAAAAAAACTCTGTTTTCTTAAAAGGTTTACGCAAATTTGTTACAAAATCACTCACTCACTTGTTGTAATTGTTAGCTGATTTTTCGCACTTGATCTTGTGTTCATATATTGTGGTTATTTAGTGTTAGATCTAGCTGTTTAGATCTTGAAAATTCTAGGTTGATATAGATTTTTGTTCACATCCCAACACACACGAAACACTTTGTTTTGTGTTATTTTTAGCAAGACTTGTTATTGAAACTATTGCATGCTAAATCTGACCTAGATCCTGTTTTTACGAAAACTAATTCCCAAAAAAATCAGTTTAGAGTATTCTGGTTGTCTTGGTTGATTCTAAGTCTGTGTTTATTTAAAGCATTTTATTTTAAATATAAGCTAAGAAAACTTGGTTAATTATATTTACATATGTTAGGTTTAGAGAGTTAAACCTGTAGAGGACTTATTTGTATAAACTTTAAATCTTGATTGTCCTTATTCTGTTGCTTGAACCATATACTTGATTTGCTCCATTTGAGGGCTTAGATCTGATTTTGGACTAAACCTTGAATATTGAAATATCGAACTGTTTGACTGTGTAAATCTGATTTTATAGGTTGTTAGATTAAATTTGACTTAATCTAAACCTTCTTTTAAAATAGTATGTATATTTGACTTTGTGCTTTTATTGTATATATATTTGAAGTCATATTGTTTTTGTGTGCATTGTTAAACTGTATATGATTACTTGATCTTAAGTAATTTTTTAGGATTTTTGGTACATCATTTGCATATCACTTTTAGAATCACTTTGTACACCACTATTCACATAGGCACTGAATATTATGTACATATTAAATCAATTCTGATTGTTCTGACTTTTGAAAAGAAAGTTTACTGAAAGCTGTGTTAAATCAAGATAGCCTGATTTAAACAGAAGGACATAACATAAGAGTTGTTGCTGATATTTAGGACATGAAAAACTTGTTGTATTATCATTCGGGTTGTAACATTAAGGGTGAGCGTGTCATATAGAATAGGACACATCACAAGAGCACTGCACTACCATTAGTCACTATTAAAATCAATAGGCACTGAGCCAACTTGCGCTGAGGAAACTAGAGGGGAGGCTGAGACGTGAAGAAAGCAAAGTGGACAAGAGTTGCATAGTGAGGATAATTGCGGAAGAGAAACCAGAGCAAAGAGAAGCTAGGTCGAGATAGGTAATAACTTGTTCTGATTTATCTTGCTTTGAGTCTTGTTGAATGTTTGTGAATCGTTCCATATTGATTTTGTTTTAGTAGACTTGGTAGACTAAGTGACCGTAGAGGGTCCATCATTTTTCCCGGGAAGTGTTTTTGCGACGTAAAATAAATTCTGCGTGCTTTAAATTTTGCATTAATCACCCAACTCGAAAAAGTAAGATTAAAGTCTAGAAACTAGCCTAATAAACTGAATTAATTATTATCTGTTTAATCACCTAGTTTAGTTAAGATAATAATTAAAGACTTTAATACTTGCCAAATCTTTTTCAGTTTGAAGTTTAGTTATCAATTTAAGTAAAGTTTAAATTGGTCCCCTCTTGATAATCTGTAACACTCGTAGGTAATTTGAGTTTATTCAGCACTAGTTTACTTCTGCACATTAGTCTATTGCTCTATACTCATCCGCTCAGATCCGAGTAAGGTGTCAGCAGTGAGGGAGTGGGGACAACCCACGACACTGACGGAGGTGCGCAGTTTATTAGGGTTAGCCGGGTACTACCGACGATTAATTCGGGGGTTTTCTAAGATTGCGGGTTCGTTGACCAACTTGACTTGCAAAGGTATACCGTTTATCTGGGATGATGCTTATCATTTGGCTTTCGATGAGTTGAAGTACAAGTTGACTTCAGCACCTGTACTTGCACTTTCCAGGGTAGGAGTAGAGTATCTTATTTTTACCGACGTGTCCCTACAGGGACTTAGGGGTGTACTACAACAGAAGGATCAGGCTATAGCAAATGCTTCCCGCAATATTAAGCCTCTTGAGAGGAATTACCCCACCTAGGACATAGAGTTAGCAGCAGTCGTGTTTGTGCTATGAATTTGGAGACATTACCTTTTAGGTGAGAGATTTTGCCTATTCACAGATCATAAGTCACTACAGTACTTGTTCACTCAGAGAAAGCTGAATATGCGTCAGCGTTTCAGCGTAGGTGGCTTGAATTTGTGAAAAATTACCAGTTTGACATCCATTATCACCCGGGCAAGGATAACGTGGTGGCAGACGCATTGAGCCGCAGGCTAGTGGGGGATGTAAATGAAGTTTGGAAGATGAAATGAAAGGAGCTTAGACATCAGGATTCAGTTGGCATATCATTTATATTGGTTATGACCGTCATCCCCCAGATTATCACGAGGGTGGTACAGGCCCAGGCAACGGATTCGTTTTATCAGGATCGAATTTGATAACTTTTAGTTGGGGGAGAAGAGTCGTACTCCGTGAGCTCAAAGGGAGGCTTACGCTTTAATGATAGATTGATTGTCCAGGAGCGGGAGGACCTGTGACATGCCGTGATGGCAGAGTCGCACGGGTCACAGTTTGCGGTACATCCTTGAGGGAATAAGATGTACCAGGACATGAGACGATAGTATTGATCGAGTGGTATAAAGAGAGACATTACAGAGTTTGTCTCGAGGTGTACCACTTATCAGCTAATGAAGGTGGACCACCAGAAGCCATCAGGGGTTCTGCAGCCGTTAGAGATTCCAATGTGGAAATGGGAGAGCATTTCCATGGATTTTATCACTAGGTTTCCTACATCACATGGGGTTACGATTCCATTTGGGTGATAGTGGATCGGTGACCAAGGTAGCCCACTTTCTGCCAGTCCGGACGGATTATACTACAGGATAATACGCCCAGATTTTCATCGCTGAAATAGTGAGACTGCATGGGGTGCCACTCGATATTATGTCCGATAGGGATAAGATCTTCGTGTCTCATTTTTAGGAGAGTTTTTAGGAGGCCATGGGTACAGAGATACGATTGAGTATGACCTATCACCCCCAGACGGATGGGCAGACATAGAGGACAAATCAGATGTTGGAAGATATGCTACGGATGTGTATCCTTGATTTTAGGGAAGGTTGGGAGCAGTATCTTCCACTGGTGGAGTTTGCGTATAATAACTCCTACCAATTTACGATTGGCATGGCACCATTTGAGGCATTGTACGGTAGACCTTGTCGTTCCCCCGATTATTTGTTGGAGGTGGGGGCAATAAGCTACTGGGACCAGAGTTAATTCGGCATACTTTGGTCAAGATTGAGTTGATTCGGAGGTGTATACGGATAGCTCAGGATAGGAAAAAGAGTTATGCCGATGCTATGAAGTCCTACTTGGAGTTTAATGTGAGGGATCAGGTATTGCTATGTGTATCTCTTATAAAGGAAATAATGAGGTTCGGGAAAAAATGGAAGTTGGCACCAAGGTATGTGGGTCCATTCCCGATCGTAGAATGTATTGGGTCAGTTGCATATAGATTTGGGTTGCTAGAGCACTTACATCGGATTCATGATGTATTTCACATTTTTTCGTTGAGGCGATATCTACGAGATGAGTTAGATCACACTCACATTGCATTGGAGGAGATTGATTTGCAGCCCGATATTTCATACGAGGAGAGGCCAAGATTTGCAGCTCGATATTTCATATGAGGAGAGGTCAGTTGCTATCCTAGACCATAGTGAAAGGGGACTGAGGTCGAAAGTAGTTCCACTTGTACATGTTCAGTGAGGGAAACATAATGCCGACGAGCCTACTTGGGAGCACGAGGATGAGATGCACGACAAATATCTAGAGTTATCATACCAGGTATTTTTCCGAATTTTGGGACAAAATTCCATTATTAGGGGGGAAGTATGTAACATCCCATAATTTTAATGACTTTTATATTGGGATTAATTAAATTAAAATGGAAAATTAATCCGGATTAAAAGAAATAGTAATTAGCGAGACAAGGATTAATATTTATTTATATGGAGTATTACTTATTGAATGAGTAATAAATAAATAAGAACGTATTATGATTGTCGTGAGTGAGAAATACAGCAGTTAGGTAATTTAGTCGGGACGCGCGTGTCAATCGTGTCGGGACTTAAATTTATGAGATAAAATGTAATTTAATTATGGGTTATCCAAATGGTCATTTCAAGTGTGCCAGTGTGTCTGGAAGGGTCGAAACAGTTTGAAAAGTGTACTTGGGGGTTTGGATTGGGTCCGAGGGCATTTTTAGGCCAAACCGACACCCTAGAGGGGTATTTTGGTCTTTTGGATTTTTAGAGAAAAGTGAACGAGTTTTATAGGTTTATATCATAAATTATGTTTAGGGGGTTAGGGTTAATAGCTACAAAAAAACAGAGAGACCATTAGAGGAGGAAGGAGAGGAGTTTCAAAGGTTCCCACACCATTTTTGCACATCGGCTTGTAGACCGGGAGGAGAAGAAGGTCGCCCCAACACCTTTTTGCAGAGAATCAGACCTACAATATGAGGCAAGGGTTTATCTTGCTAAATTGAGTGCATATATTATCCATGTTAGAGTAGGATTGAACAATACCTATGAGTAAATGATTTTTACTTAAAATTGGAGACTTAATTCATGATTTTGGGTAGGATTTGCATGCAGAAAGTCCTATGTGATTTGAAGACAAAATTAGAATATATAGTATAATAAATGGGAAAAATATGGATTTAATGATGTATAGGCATGGAAGATCATAAAACTAGGGTTTTATGGATAATTATGTAAGAATTAGTTCTTAGGTAGGATTCTTGATGATTTGATGATATATTTACGTTGGAAATCACCCTTATATGTGTATAATGTTTGAGAATATTGGTTGTAAGTTTGGTGAAACACCATGAGGTTTTGAATAAGAAAATTGGAGAAAAACGCAACTGCGTAGAGAAAGAAGAAGACCTGACACTTTTCGAATCGATTTGGCCCTAGGGCGAATTGATTCAGTCAGGCGAATCGATTCGGCCCTTGGGCGAATCGATGCAGTTTCCCAGATTTTGACGATTTTCCTTATCTTAGCCTTGAACTTGAAATCGGTGAGCAGGGAACTTTTGAGATACCTTTAAAACATTGTGAGAGATATTTTTGTCACCAGTAGGCTAATGGTAGGATTGGGACTTAGTCATAAATGAGATGAATTAATGCTAAGATTTATCGGTGTCATTTGTGATGTAATGAATTCGGGGAAATGAGAATGAGTCACAGTGCACATGAACGAACCTATGACTTAGACCAGTGGGGTATAGGTGAATTACCTACTGAAATACTTTAAAAAATAATTGGCACACCTCGAGTAGTGGGGGATACTCGGGAATTCACGATGAGAAGTATAATCGAAATTTAATAATACATAGGATATACGGGAATTATATATACTAATTACGGGAAATATATTATAGGTTGCGTGCATACCTATACTGACGCTACATATATATAGGTTGTGTGAATACCTATTGTGTGAATTCTTATGTGTGAACATACCTAGGCTACCTACTATCACGGGAGGTTCTCGTCGTGGAGAGTCTTATCCTGATGAGCCCATTGGGGGGGGGGGGGGGGGGAGATTTTGACTTGTGCCTAGGAACATAGAACTTAGGGATTGGGCACTAGTTTTGTGAATGAGAGTGTGACCGGTCTTTTGGGTGCGTTAGGTGTGTGCATAGCCCAAAGGCTTATGATTATGTTCTCCTCCAAAATTGTGTCAATTTGTAAATGTATGGTTCGAGAGTGATTCAAAATCAGAAGTCCTTTACTTAGTATGTGATGTAGCAGGACTTGATAGCAGAGTATGCCCGCATCGTAGGTATCCACCTAGGGATGTCATATTCGTATATGTTACAAGTGTTATATATATATATACACGTGATTCATTCTATTACATGTGCTAGATAAGATAGATAGTGATATCTAAAGTTTGGGAGAACGTAATATTTAATTGGTGACTTTTAATGGATAAAAGGGTTTGAAAATTTGGTAACGTATTGTATGGGCAATACCGGTGATTACAACGAATTATTAGATAGGAAGAGACTTAATTCAAACTAGTTTGGCGGGGTAACGTAACTAGGTTAGTTTAGAAGTATACGCTAGGCGTGGACATTAGTTGAGAGGTGGGATCTCAAGTGAGGGCACGTAAAGTTAACATGTATACAATATCTACTCTTTAATGTATTTTAAATACTTGCAAAATATTTTCAAACTGTTTTACTCAGGCTCTGACCCATTTCAAATCCATTTTTGTAAAAACCTTTTAGGTGCCCAGCCAAAGGGACGCCATGCTTAGGAGTTCCTTCATATTCGACGTGTTGCAGCTACTGTGGACGTTGCAGGACCTCGGTAGTAGACGCCTCCACTTTTATCAGTTCTTTTTCATCATTTGTCCATTTCAGTCGGGAATGTCGCCCATCTCTAGCAAGTGGTTATTCCAGAGACATTGCACTTCTATTTATTTCCAGTATTGGATTTGGATTTATATTATGGATGATTGTATTTGGATTTCAGCCTGGAATGTTTATTCTAGGCACATTTATTCATCTCGTTGTTTTATCATTTATTACTATGTTTATCAGAATCGTGAATGTGATTTATTAGTTTAAATTATTGCATGTTAATAAAAAGATTAAAAATTTGACAACGGGTCATTAGGGTATTAGTAAAATAAATTGGATTTCGACAGTGATGCTAAGAATGAAACTATTAATGATTCCTGTTTAATTTAATAATAGACTGATCACCCGAGATTAGAATAGGCGGGGTGTCACATTTCCCCTCCCTCTTTTGGTTTTCTATACATCCTTGTCGCGGTAGACTATGTGCCTAAATGGGTAGAGGCCAACTAGGACAAATAACAGTAAGGTGGTGGTAAAGTTCATCCACGAACAAATACTTTCTCGTTTCGGTGCTACGAAAGCCATAATTGGTGAGAATGATACACATTTTTACAATAGGCCGTTTAAAATGTTAATGAGGAAGTATAACATCGTCCACAAGGTTGGGACGACTTACCACCACCAAACAAATGGGCAAGTCGAGTTAGCAAATTGAGAGATGAAACACATCCTCGAAAAGACCGTTGATACCAAGCATAGGGATTGGTCCAATAGTTTACTCAATGCCCTATCTGCTTACCAGATCGTCTACAAGAACCCCCTCAGAATGTTCCCCTTTCTCTTTGTATATGGAAAGCCTTGCCATCTTCCCGCTGAGCTTGAGCACAAAGCGTATTGGGCTAAAAAGAGGTTGAACTATAAACTCGATAAAACCGGTGAAGTGCGAAAACTTTAATTGCACGAGTTGGAAGAAATTGAAATGATACGTATGAAATCACCCGCATTTCTAAAGAACGGATTAAGCTAGCACACAAGAGAAATATCAATCGAAAAGTGTTTCATTCGGGCCAAAAAGTGCTTTTGTATAACTCACGGCTCTATTTATTTTTTGACAAGCTACGTTCGCGGTGGACCGACTCATTCGTCATGAAATAAGTGATTTCCTATGGTGCGATAGAAATTGAGAATCCTAAAGATAGGAACACATTCAAAGTGAATGAATAATGCTTAAAGATGAATCTAGAGGCGTGTGTTGTTGAAGCTGACACAATCTGGTTATCGGACCCCGTATACGGGGATGAATAGCTTTTCAAGAGAAGTCGTCGCACCCCTGATGCGTATGGGGTAAAGTGGTTGTATAGTCGTGAGTCGTATTTGTTTAAGAGTTAGTCTAGTCCGCATTAGCAAGAGATAAAAACACCGATTTTGCCCCAACAATCCCCGAGAGAGCGAAAGTCATAAAAAAGAGGATTTTTAAAGTGTCTCAATCACTGTTGACACAAAAAATTATCAATCTAGATGGGGCAATTAGAAATGGACACTTGTCTCATTACATGGCATCACTCCTAGTTAGCAGTCACTTAGTCGGCCCAAAAGATAGCTGCTCAACAAGTAAACCGACCAACATGAAGGATGCAAACCATCACAGTATATAAATAGCCAAAATATGGGAAACAACCAAGGGTCATACCACACGTGTTCAATACTATCAACCATCACATTCATTATGTACGGGTGTAAATGCTTGAATATATAAAAGCATTCTAAACCTTGATCTCCGATTCACTGTAAATACATTGTATTCCTTTCAGAGAAGGCAAGATAGAACGGATTCTAGGTTATTATTGTAACAAGAGTGCCTAGCCTTCTGTAATCACTAAAATTAATAAAATAACAGTGGACGTAGGCTTTTCTTCACAGCCGAACCACTCTAAAAACTCCTTATCTCTTATGTGTTTATTTCATAGTATAATATATTTTATCTATGATTAGAAAATTGGATCTAGTCCATTTTTTGACATCAACAGATTGGCGCCGTCTGTGGGAACGTGTGTCTATTACCTTTATCTATCTTGTATGTTTTTATTCAAGGAAAATGAATGACCCTGAGAGTAGTACTAGAAATAAAGGCAATACTACCATCCCATCTTCTCCGCCTACAATAGCCAACTTAAATGGAATTCTTGCCAGTATGGCCAGGGGTCAAGATGCCACGTAGGAAACCATAAGATAATTGGCTCAATCATTACAATCCAGTCTCCAGCTCTTTCCAGGAAAAATACGACTCCATCTCTAAGGAGAGAAATGTTACATCCGCCTCCTAGGAATAGTCGGCATACTTATTTTAGGTCTTCGTGCGATAGGTCTTATCGTCCTGGAGTAAGCTCATCACTCAGATCCATAAAATTTTATGACGATCATTCTTTCTCTCCTGAAAGGCAAAGCATTTTAAAAAGGCTTAGCAAAGCCTCACCTTTCGATCTCTTGGGACCCCGAGCAAATAGGAATCCCCACAAGGAGTTTTCCAGACCATATGAACACTCAGCCGAACATCGTGAAGGCTCATTCAGATCCAGGTCAAGCGTCCGACGATCGATGCACTCCGAATAGACTTCTCACGAAGAGAGCTCAACACAAACACATGGTCGTGATGGTCGAGCTGTTTCGAACAGATCTAATGCAGGAAAATCCTTCATGGAAATGATCGATTCAACGATTAGAAGATCGACTGGGAGAAATGGAAAAAGCAAAGAACCCATTACAGACAAATTTTATCAGGGGGTCTCCTTATATCCAAGCAATTATTGATTTCCTAACTCCATCTAAGTTTAAAACCCCAGTGGTTACTGACGCGACTAAGAATTTGTCTCTAAAGTGCGTTCTCTCTAGGCTCAAGTGCAAGCCTGTCACGTTAGTAATAAACCCGATAAGTCGGGATCGTCTCTATAAGAAAATAGGATGAGAAAATCGTGACGAAAAAAGGTCAGATGGTTAACCTAAATTCAACTCTAAGAAGAAGGAAAAGGTGATTTTAATGGTGAAACAGCTACAACTAGATGCAATTTTGAAAATGATTAATTAATGAAATCTGGAATGAATGGAATGCAATTACTCTAAATTACTTAAAAGACTGATGATAATTGAACTGAAACTTGGACTATATGATGAGAAAAACAGGCCGGGAATACAATCCCTCATCCCTAGTGTATTGTTGGTATAAAACTAATCATAAATTTAAGTGATTAATCAGACCCAGACTTTAGTACTCCCAAGCATTACGTATATGAGATTCAAGCCCGCACCATATATAATAAGAGGACGAGTAAAGCGGTAACACGATAGCTACACTCGCTTTGCAGTCTAAAGCATCCCGGTTATCCTGGAGAAAATGAGATCTAAAGATCTATAATGGTTGTATTCGCTACACAATACGATCGTAATAAATCCTTAAGTTTAGGGGATTAATTTTATACACATGCAACTATCACATCGGGTTGAGTTCATGCATCCCGACCCTAAAAAATTTGGCCGAACATGTTGAACCTAACTGTGCATGAATTAACTACGTTGCATGTGAAAGAAATCATGATGGAAGTGTATTGAAACATGGAAGGAATTATTATGAACTTAGAAACGAACTGAATCATGCAAGAAGAATAACATGCAAAACAATAATAGAGAAAACAAAACTTGAATTAAAACTTGAGATCAAACCCAGAAATAATCAATCTTGAATCACCAAATCAAAGCTATGTTCCTAGGGTATTCTCCTATTTGTCTCCCTATCAAAAACTATTCAAAACTATGTTTTCTAAGTCAATACAATGATACATGTACGCTTTAGAAGAAGTTGTAACATGATAGGACTCTTTGGACCAATCAGCTTTCAAGTGGAATTTCGCGCATCAGGAACCTCGAACTGGTTCGCACTGTGGTTCGGGGGAATTCTCTAGTTTGGCCCTTCTTTTCTTCCTTTCCAACACTTAAGAAATTTTCAAGCTTTCTTCTTTTCTTCCTTGGATTTTTCTTCAACTTCAAGGGATCATAACTCTTTCACTGTAGCTCGGGTTTGGTTACCGTCTCTTCCAGTGTTATCGTTGTTCTGAGATCTTCAACTTTCCAGAGGCTCCACCTTCGGGATTCGATTGTAGAATTACAAAAATGCCCTTAAACTTTCCTTCCTAGCTTTTCTTTCAATTTCTCTACAAAATCTCATGATTTTCTTGCATCTTCGGGTCTTCATAACTTCTGATCCCGAGCTTAGATTGAGACGCCGTTTCTTCCTATGTGCTCATGAATGTGAGATATTTGACTTTTATTTTGGGTCCTCAATCGGATTCCAGGTGAAAATTACGCCTTTTCCCTTTTGATTCATACTCTTTCTTTTCTCTTGCTTCTTCCTATTTCTTTCTTTCTTTCATGCATTAAATACCTGTAAAATTGACAAGAAATACACGAAACTCGGGATACTTGTTAGACTAAACCGTTAGCAAAGATATGAGATAACTTAATCCATTTTACAGGTTCCGAGGTAATAAAAGCCTCTAAATTAAGGGGTAAATTCGAAAGAATTTTTGTGTAATCAAACCCCCCTAACTTAGAACTTTGATCATCCGAGCAATGTAAAAGACAAAGAATAGCGTCACAACTCTTCTAAACACTTTATTGGGATAGAATACCTTTTTCGCGGGCAAGTGATTGCATTTAGCATATGCAACAAGCCTTTAAACCCCTAGGTTACCTTAGTAAGACGAGTGTTGTCTCGTGAGGGTTTGCAGTGAATATACCCACAAAATTCGTTATTGACTCAAAGAAAAATCAAAATACTTAAAAATTGTTCAATTTAAACCTTTCGAAAAATAGTCACCATAAATTCATATACAAAAGAGTCTCAAGTTGTAGTGCGTGTGTGCGAAGCCAAAAATCGAACCGCTAATTTCCACCGATTGATCATTACGTTACTTTTCGAAAATTCGCTTTGATTTCAAAATCTCACCGAATACACTAATAAACGAATCACTCGAAAGTGTGGCTATTATCTCGCTATGCACGATTTATAAGAGTAAATGTAATGGAATGCACATTCACGCACAAAATTATGAAAAATGGAATTATTTAGTGAAATGATCTCTTTATCGGATTATGGTAATTGGAAAACGGGAAACATCGCCTCAAATTCACACCATTTAATCTTTGATGTTATCTTTTTGTATCTTAGCTCTCCACGCGGTAATCAATTTATCATTCCTAACTCGGTAGGACTTTTTCGGGTTAAAGGTGTATTGGGTAATATAGGAATGGTTGGGAACTTCGGAATTGAAAAATTTTCTTATGATGTCCGTTAGTGCTTTTTCGGGCATTTTGCTCATTTTGTCGTCTTTTTCTCTACTTACTATTCTTGTTGAGCATTTTTCTACTACTTTTTTGCCCCTTTTTATGCACTTTTTGGACTTTATTTGATGATATTACCAATGTTCACAATTTCGGGCTACTTGGGTTTTTTTCGGGTTATCAAACGAAAGGGAAAACTTATTCAGCTCAATTTGGGTTGCAAAACAGGTAGTTTTTCACATCTTTTTATTGCTAATATTTTTGGGTAAGAAACGATGGCCTACTTCATTGTCTGAATTACTTATTAATTTGCCATATGCGCCTCGAGATTAATTTAATTTAGAGATTTGTGTCGCGCATTTTTTTTAGACAACATTCCATTTCCCATAACCGATCAAAACAAAGAATTGAGATCATCAACGATTTATTTAAAACGCTGAATTAGAACTATGAGTTAACCATTAACTCAGATTGATTTAAAAACTCAAAAAGATCGATAGGCTCGAAATCTCACCGGGTTTTGTTAATCTCCGCACTTATTCGTTAAGTCGTCAATTTTAGCATAATTTCCATCTTTGGTCAATTTCGGCTCAGTGCAATAGAGGTTTAACAATTTGAGACTTCAAATAAAGGTGATATTTTTGAAAAATTTAAATTCCAATTTTTATTTATTTCAAAGCAAAATATTTTTCGATTTTTCAAAATTTTATGATTTTTATTTTGAATTTTTTGGGCATTTTTGAAAATTTGTGAAGTTTTAGAAAGACGCACTTGTGATCCCCCTTAACTTAGACTTTTGCATTGTCCTCAGGCAAAAAGGACTAAAATCTAATTCAAAGCGAATTAAAAGTGCGAGAAAATAAAACGAACAAATAAAACAGAAATGCAGGAGTTTTATAGATATAAGAGCCTGTATTACACGGGTGATGGGAGAATTACGCAATCAATTTTTTTAAGAACTACCAAAAATCACTGAAAACAGCACAAACAAACAAGGGATTCATTGGGGCGGTGGATTGGAGGGGCCGGGTGTGTTGGGATCATACGAATCATAGAAGAAAGTTGGAGGGGGTCCACCGAAGTTGAGCTCGTATAAATGGGCTTTGAGATGATGCATCATGCTCGTATCTCTTCGGTAGGCCTCTTGATCCCGTTGATAGGCCGCTTGGTCTTGATTGTATTGGGTGAGGAAACCGTCCAAACGGGTTTCCGCCGTCGAAAGGCGCCTATCGAAATTTGCACCGGGGGGCTCAAAATTGGAGTCGTCGTCCTCGTCTTCGTCATGCCCCTCTTCTTCCCCCACATCCATCATTGGGGCGTCATGTTCTTCCTCCCCCACACCCTCATCGAGAATAGGTCGTTCGGGGTGGGCCGCCCTCATTTGTCGCTCACTATGGGTTGTAGAAGTGGCTCTAATTGGGCGGGGGAGTCGGACTTGCTGCCCCGGATCGTCCACCCCGACATCAATTAGAAGTTCGGTGATAAGGCGGGCGTAGGGGAGCGCTGTCTTTCCCCACTCATCATAGGCCACATGGAGGATGTCCGCGTAGAAAAGCTGGGCCAAATTAATCGTGCTCTCGGGGTCGAGGAAATGGTATAGGAAGTTGGCGTGACGCAGCCTGACCACCGAATCATTGGTGGTTTGGTGGATTACTCCACATGCAATGAGGTGCGTAAAACGCACCGTATCCGAAAGGTTGCCTATTGGAAAAGAATCGCTCAACCATTCCTCCCCTGGTTCCATTCGGGCGATACATTCGTCTTTGGTGCGGGGGTCACCATTGGTGGGATACATGAAGAGCACGGGGAGGAGAACCCCTTTTTCTCTCATTTTGCGCCAATGATGGCGGCGGAGAATGGAATTTTAATGCCATCAAGATAAGCCTCATGAAGAGTGGAGGATTTGCGCACGAGCGTCGCATAGAATTGGCAAATTTCAGATTCAAACACTTTGGTGCTCGTAGGAGAGAGAAATGAGCACCACCCCCGGCGGTTGAAAAGGGTGGTGACTTCGCCGGGGAGCTGCTCCCAATTAATAAACCGCTCGATATGAATTGGGCGAGTGACCGAGAAATAGCGCTCAGCCCAATGACGTTCTTGGATGCACCGAAATACTCCCACACCCTCGTCATTGAGAATGGTGGTGTCGTCATATTTTTTAGGGCAGAAATTTGCTTGGCGGGGGCGCGACATTTTGAGAGATAGATAGATAGATATGGAGGGGATATGGTGTAAAAGAGAGGGAGAGTGAAATGAAGTGTGAGAAATGGAGAGGGGTTGAGGGTGAATTTATAGGTGAATGGGGGTGACTTTTGGTTGGAAATGAGAATAGGTATGGAGAGAGTGAATGGAGGGAGTGAATTTGGAGTGTGAATTGGTAGGGGGAAGTTTTAGAGGGTGAAATTTCGTAGGGGAAATGAATGGAGGGAATGGGGAAAAGAGGATGAATTTGGAAAAAAAGGGGGGAAGAATCTGGCAGGACTCCCGAACCGGTTTGCCTGTACCCCGAACCGGTTCGCCCCCCACTACCCCAAAATGACAAAATTGTCACCTTTCAGCTGACCACCCTTGTCAAGGTCATTGACCGTGATAAAAAAGCACGCGTTTTGTGTCACGGTCATTGACCTTGACACGATCGTGATAAAGAATTGTCACGGTCAATGACCGTGACAATTCTTTAAATAATTGTCATGGTCAAGGACCTTGACACGATTGTGACAACTTCTGCAGCAAAAACCTTTACCCCTTCATTTTTCCCTCCCGTCATTCTCTCTCTCTCTCTCTCTCTCTCTCTCTCTCTCTCTCTCTACTTTCAGGTTTATTTCTCTCTCTCTCTCTCTCTCTCTTCCATTTATATATATGTTTGTGTGTATATATATGTGTGCGTGTGTATATATGTTCGTGTGTGTGTGTACGTGTGTGGGGGGTGGGGCAGGGTGGGGGTAGGGGTGGGGCAGGGGGCTGTTGTGTGTGTGTGTGTATATGTGTGGTGTGTGGGGTGTGTGGAGGGAGGTGGGGCAGGGTGGGGGCTATTGTGTGTGTGTATGTGTATGTGTATGTGGTGTGTGTGTGTGTGTGTGTGTGTGTGTGTGTGTGTATGTGGTGATTGGGGGGTGTGGAGGGAGGTGTGTGTGTGTATTTGAATTAACCCATGAATTTGTATTTGAATTAACCCATGAATTTATTTTTGTATTTGAATTAACCCATGAATTTGTCAAACAAATTGACAAATTCACGAGTTATTTATTTTTGTATTTGTATATATATGGGTTCTTGAATTTTTTGCACTTTTGTTGAAACTAACTCGTGAATATATGTTTGTGTATGTTTGTTAGGTGTATATGATGTTTATATGTTGGAAATAACCCATGAATTTGTCAATTTGTTTGTGTGTGTGAGGGGGGTGGGGGTGGGGTGGGGTGGGGGGTAAGTCAAGGTACCATTGTAATTCTCTTAATATCGTGTTTTGATGATTCTATGAGATAATATATATTGTTTCAAGGTTAACTCATTGTAGATAAAAACATTCACATAGTAAAATTAAATTGAATCCATCCATAGATTCTATAATTACATCCACTAAAATATAATCAATAAATGAAACAGTTTTAGATGAAAGTAAATTAATAATTAGTGCCCATTTCATATGAAAGTGGGATTGCCCCTCAGTGTAAATTAGTAAATTAATAATTCTATACGTTAATTGTTAGTTTAATTGATGAAATGAATTAATTGAGTAGATGAATTAAAAGGAGTACGGGATACACATTTGTTGTTGACATTGCTGTTGGATTATTTTGTTTAGTAAATGTTTGGTTGGTTAGTTTTAAAAGTGGCATGACCACTGGATTATTGTCCATATGGGGGTGGGATTTTTCAACTTTTTTTGAAAATTACTTTGTATATCGAACAATATATATATAGTATGATAATTAAATGAAACATACTTGAAATTAAATATAGTGCGCATAGATACCAGCCTTCTAGTTCTTATGCGTACGCATTCAATAGCCCTTAGACCCGTTCGAGAGTCATTACCCCTGTAATGAGATCTCTCGAATTGTCCCGTTTGGACAGTTTGAGACTATATAATTTCTGTATAATATTCTTATTGGCTTAAAGTTGTTACTTTTGGAGGAAGTTCTGCAGTCGTATCTTAATGTTCTCTGGGTACATACTAGATTGACAAGTGTGACTGTTATTTCAATTGATCAATTGAAATAACACTCACACCTACCAATCTATGTCGTGTACTTGGAGAACTACGGGGATATGCTGTGGAATTTTTTTCAAATCGTAACAATGTGCATGAGCTGTTAAGTATATTACAGAAAAATGCGGTCTTGAATGGGATAGGACCACTCACCCTTTAATAGGATAGTTAAATGATGGGATAATTAAATAAAACATACTATAAATCTAAGTTTTGTTTAACTTTAATAGGTGTTTAGTTGTGGTAGCTGTGATGGGATATCCGAAATACAAAGAGTGGATGGGTGAGACTAATAGAATGGGGGATGTGTTTCGCAGAGGTGCTAACGAATTTGTGAAATATGCAAAGAGATGTCATAATGATGAAGAGTTTCCGTGTCCGTGTGCTAGGTGTAAGAATGGTAAGGTGTTTGAGTGGAAAACAGTTGAACTACATTTGTTAAGATCGGGTATGCAAGATAGTTATCGATTTTGGAGTTTTCACGGTGAATTGAAAGTTACTTTTGTCCCCGACCAACCTTCACAACAACCTTCAACAAGTAGAATAGATGTAGAAGGGGACGACGTAGATCATAATATGTTAGAGGATTTAGTTGATGATGTGTACGGAGTTTATGAAGGAGAGGAGAATGAGGTTACTGATGATGTAGAAGATTCAAGTGCTCGTGAAGATAACACGATAAAACTTGACGATGACTACCAAAGTTTAAAATTTAAGGCGACCCAACCGTTATACTCTGGCTGTGAGAAAGATCAAACAACTTTACATGCCATGGTTGGTTTGCACAGTTTGAAGACACAGTACGGTTTGTCTGGCAATAGCGTGACGGGAATTCTGAAATGGGTGAAGGGCTTATTACCCAAGGTGAATACACTTCCAAATAGCTATCTTGTTATGAAGAACAGTTTGAAAGGTTTGAGAATAAAGTATAAATCGATTCATGCTTGTGTGTATGACTGCATACTATACCGAAAGGAGTATGAAAATCTCGATCGTTGTTCGGTATGCGATGAACCTAGATATGCCCAATCTACTAGTAAGGAAGGCACAAGCTCAAAAGTGCCTCAAAAAGTATTGAAATATTTTCCCGTTGGGCCTAGATTAAAGCAATTTTTCACAGTACCATGGATTGCAAAGGCAATGACTTGGCATGCTAGGGCAGAAGTAGGGGGTAATATCATGCGTCATCCTATTGATTCTACTGCCTGGCGGAGGATGAATTTTGAGTATCCCGATTTTACTCGAGAACAACACAACATTCGTTTGGCTATATCAACAGATGGTTTCAATCCATTTAGAAATCTAAGCACCAATCAGAGTGTATGGCTAGTGATCCTAGCCCCACTCAACCTCCCTCCTTCACAGTGTATGAGACCTGAATTTTCGATGATGGCTTTGTTTATACCTGGGCCAAAGGCACCAAGTGATGACATTGACGTCTACCTGGCTCCTTTGGTAGAAGAATTAAATGAGTTGTGGGAAGAGGGTGTGCAATCATTTGACTCTTTTAGAAAAGAAGAGTTTACGCTGAAAGATATGTTAATGTGGGCAATTCATGATTTTCCAGCTTATGGGACATTATCCGGTTGTGTAGTACATGGTTATTTGGGGTGTCCTATTTGTGGAGAGGAGACTAAATCTCTTCGTCTATCCTCTAGCTTAAAAAATGTATACCATCGCCACAAGAGGTTTTTACCCCCAACTCATAGTTTCAGATCTGAGAAAGGGTCCAATTTTTTATTGGGCGAAGTTGAACATAGGCTACCGCCGAGACAACTTTCGGGTTCAGAAATTGAAATTAAATCTTCTGAATGTGGCCCTAATATGCCAGGTAAGAATCCCAAATTTAAGAATGTCAAGCATAAGAAGACCCCAACTGGGAATGAAAGTGAGATAAGAAAGGCATGGTCTCGGAGGTCAATTTTATTTGACTTGCCTTATTGGAAGAATAACTCGGTGCGCCATGTATCGGATGTGATGCATGAAGAGAAGAACTTCGTTGAACATATTGTGGGTACTTGCCTTGGGGGGAGTCATTCGAAGGATGGAGAAAATGCACGAAAAGACCTTAAATAGTTAAAACTTAAGTCACAACTATGGTTGAAAGAAGATAGTAGGGGAAGGACAATAATCCCCCCTGGTGAGTTTACTTTGACGAGTGTGGAAAGGAAGATGCTTCTAGACACAATATATAATTTGAAGGGCCCATCTACCTTTTCGTCCAACTTGCAAAGGATTGTGAATCATGCTACTCATGATTTACATAAGTGTAAGTCCCACGATTGGCATGTGATCATGCAATTGGTTCTTCTATTGTTTAAGCACTGTTTCTCCAAGCACAAGGATTTCATAGGGCTATTATGCAAATTAGTATTACCTTCTCCCTCTTGTGTGAGAAGGTAGTGAATCGAGAAAACATAGTCGCCGTAAAATTGGCTGTGATCGAAGTGATTTGTGTATTGGATAAGTACTTTCCCCCATCATTCTTTGACATAAGTGTTCACTTGTTGGTACACCTATGTGACGAGGCAATTCTTTGTAGTCCAGTTAGATATCGATGGATGTATCCGTTTGAAAGATTGATGAAAGTTTTTAAATATTACGTCAAGAATACGCGATACATTGCAGGATCAATTGCAGAGGAATACATCACCGTGGAGTCATCAATATATACTCAGGAATATATGCCTGACTCGACCAGCGTTGATGACACTGATGAATTCGTCGATGATGGTGGTCATGTGATGGGAAAATGAGTGAAATTAACGAGTTTGCAACATGAACAAATAGCTCGTTATCTATTTGACACACATGAAGATGTCGAAGAATGGAAAAAGTAAGTTTCGATTATTGTAATGTTTAACATTATTTTAGATTATTTTATACATGATTAATTTTGTAATATGCAGAAATATGAAGCCTGTGAGAACAATAAAAGACGAAAAACAATGGTACAATCAGATAGGGAATTTAGGTTGTGGTTGACACAAGAGGTAATTATAATGAAAACAGTCGTTATATAACGTTACATTACACTCAAATTTTACCACTAATATAATTAATTTATCTATATTCTCAGCTCCTAAAGACGGGTGATGCGACATCAAGGCTTGCTCGTCTAGCCACTGGACCCTTGTTCGTGGTACAAGAGTACAAAAAGTATCGATTGAACGGTTACATTTTTGGCGCTAAAGTGTACGAGGAAAGTACAAATGTACAGAACTCGGGAATTTCATACAAAGCTCTTACTATCTTTCGAGCGAGCGTAAAAGATAAAAACCTCGTTGAAGCTGAAATGACTTACTATGTTGTAATCCAAAATATATTTGAATTGGATTATATAAGCTTCAAAGAGGTTGTATTTTACTGTGACTGGGTAAGAGTTGAGGATAAAAATGCTTGTAAAGTTGATCCTGTCACCAATTTGATCATGGTTGACTTGTCCAAGTTGAAGAGCAATGACCACGTGAGCGATGAGCCGTTTGTTTGTGCATTTCAAAAGGTTAAGCAAGTGTTTTATTCGGAGTATATCAATAACAAGCCGTGGTCAATTGTCCAACACGCTCCAAGGCGTCTAAATAGTTGAGTGGATGACTTGGCTGCTCCTACCGAATATCAATCCATTTTTTATGATAACCCGAATTTGAAATAATTTTTCAATTTGTAATAAATATTTCAATTTGTACCGAAACATCCATTTTTAATTCTTTTAATTGATTTGCACTTTTTCATTTTCACTCTTGTGTAGTGTGCGTGTGTGGAGAGGAGATTAATACATAAATATTCCAACTACATCTAAGTTTTGTTTATACTAATCCATGAATATACGCTTCTTACCTTAAATAGGTGATTAGTACATAGTTATTTGGGGTGTCCTATTTGTGGAGAGGAGACTGAATCTCTTCGTCTATCCGAACACTAAGAAATTCCATAATCTTATGGAGTTATGCTCTGCAAATTCCTCCCAACCGTTATGTAGCCAAACATCACCAGTTGAAGTTGTCAATTCCACTTTCCATACCCCACCACTTGGAACCTCTAGCAAAACATGGGAGACCATTGAAAGGTAGAATTGACAACTTCAACTGCTGATTTTTGGCTACACAACGGTTGGAAGGAATTTGCAGCGCATAACTCCATAAGATTATGGCATTTCTTAGTGTTCAGATATGAAGGAAATTATATTTGACACGATTGCTCGGGGTATATTAGTTGGAAGGCGGTGCCATATGAGCCCAAGTTAGCTGTTTGGGTGACACTACAGGTAATGTATTTATATTTATATGTCGATTTTGATTTCAATTTCGATTTATATTTATCTATATTTGCGGGGCGGATACTAATTTTACTTTATTTTATTTCTGGGGACAGGGAGTGGCCCTGAGGGTAGGCCACATATGCTCGATACTTATGTGGCTATTCGAACAAGAAGGGAAGGATAAAGAGGTGTCCCCGAGCGTCGCGGTACAAAATCTCTTTTCTAGCTAAATAGTTTGTAGATTTGAGATAATTGATGGTGATGTTGTTTCTTCTTAAATAGTTTCTATTTTGAATGTATATTTGCGTTATCTCTAGTTTATTTGGATATATGATATTTGAATAGGTACAACGTTGATATAACAGCTACAAATATACTGCTGGGCAGTGGCAGTGGCCATACTGCCCAACAGATTTTTTTTCAATTCTGCCCAAAATTTTCACGGTCATTGACCGTGATAATTTTTTTTAGAAAGGGACAAGAATTTGTCACGGTTATTAACCGTGACTAAACGTGTCACGATCTTAGACCGTGCACGACCGTGACAATTCATACGAGGTTATCACGGTCTATGACCGTGGCACGTCCGTGACAAAAAAAGTTGTCTCATCCCAAATTATCACGGTCATTGACCTTGACAAGTCCAACTTGTCAAGGTCAATAACCGTGACAATAGTAAAGATTTGGTGTAGTGCCCCGAACCGGTTCACCCTACGGTTCGGGGTACCCTGCTGGCCTGGAAGCTTGGTTTCTCTCGTCTCTCAAAATCTAAGTGTTCTCTAATATCTCATCACTTGCTTTGGCCCCTTACAATATCCTAGACCCTTGGGTTCCCTAAAAAGCCTCTACCAAGCCCTCGAAATGCGTTCAAGCTCTCTCAAAAAGTGTGTTTCCTCGATCCCTATCATGACCCGTGCTTTCGGACTCGTAGCTATCCTAACTCAAACACTACTACTGTACACAATATTTCACCCCATACGCGTCGGGGGTGCGACGACCTCTCATTTTATGATCACTCAACCCCGAAACGGGGTTCGACAACCAAATGGTGTCGATCTCTTCTACGCATGCCTCAACATATAGCTTTAGGCGCTTTCCATTGACTTTGAACGCATCTCCCTCTTTGGGATCTTCCACTTCTACCGCTCCGTGGGGGAATACGCTCTTCATAACGAATGGGCTAGTCCATCGAGACCGCAATTTACCCGAAAATAGGTGAAGCCGGGAGTTATAGAGGAGCACTTTTTATCCCGGTTGAAACTCTTTGCGTCGAATAATCTTATCATGTGCTAGTTTCATCAGGGCTTTTGCAATCTTGGCATTCTCATACGCGTCATTATGTATCTCCTCTAACTCATTAAGTTGAAGCTTATGAGCTTCACCGGCTTTGTCCATATCGCAATTTAATCTCTTAATGGCCCAATATGCCTTATGATCTAACTCGACAGGAAGATGGCAAGGTTTGCCATACACAAAGCGAAATGGGGACATACCGAGTGGGTTCTTATGTGCGGTGCGATAGGCCCATAGTGAATCATTTAATCGAAGTGACCAATATTTCCGGTTGGGACTAACGGTCTTCTCGAGGATGTGCTTGATTTCCCGATTCGCTAATTCGGCCTGCCCATTCGTATGTGGGTGATATGTCGTTCCAACCTTGTGAATGACGCCATACTTTCCCATGAGTTTCTCGAATGGCTTGTTGCAAAAGTGCATGCCATTATCACTAATTATCACTTTCGAAGCACCAAAGCGGGAAAGTATGTGTTCCTGTAGGAACCTAATCACCACTTTGTTGTCATTTGTGTTGGTATCTATGGCTTCCACCCATTTAGAAACGTAATCTACCACGACAAGGATGTATAGGAAATCAAAAGATGGGGGAAAAGGGCCCATGAAGTCAATATCCCAGCAGTCAAAGATCTTAATAATGAGTATCGGGGTTAATGGCATCATGTCTCTCGGGTTATCGCTCCCATCCTTTGACACCTATCGCAAGATTTTCAATAATTGCTCACATCCCAGAATATTGTGGGCCAATAGAAATCGCTTTAAAGAATCTTAGCGGTCGTCTTTTTCGTCGAAAAGTGACCTCCACAAGCTTCCAAATGACATAATTGGATGACTTTCGATATCTCGTCATCCGATATGCACCGTCGGATAATTTGGTCAGCGCAATATTTAAAAAGGAAGGGATCGTCATAGAAAAACATGCGCGACCAAGTAATGAACCTCTTCTTACCTTGCGGTGTCTACTCGGGAGGGACGGCTCCCGTGACAAGATAATTCACTATATTCGCAAACCAGGGCAATGAAGAGGTAGCAAAGAGTTGCTCATTCGAAAAATATTCGTCTATGGGTAGCAAATCGCTAGGTACATCGGATGAAAGCCGTGATAAATGGTCGGCAATGACGTTTTCTACTCCTTTTTTATATTTGATGGAGAGATTGAACTCTTATAGGAGTAGGATCCACCTTATGAGGCGCGACTTTGTGTCCTTCTTCGCAAGTAGATACTTGAGAGCCGTGTGGTCGGTGAAACAAGTGATGGGGGACCCAATGAGATAGGATCAAAATTTGTCTAGAGCAAATACTAAGGCTAGCAATTCCTTCTCCATAGTGGAGTAACTGAGTTGTGGTCCGATAAGAGTCCGGCTAGCGTAGTAGAGGACGGGAGCCTTTTTATCCCTCCGTTGGCCCAAAATAGCCCCTATTGCAAAATCACTTGCATCACACATGAGCTCGAATGGTAAGGACCAATCCGGCATTTTCATGATGGGAGTGGACACAAGCATGCTTTTTAATTTTTCAAAAGCACTTTGGAATGCTTCATTCCGCTCGAATGGTGTATCCTTCATAAGGACGTTACTTAAGGGCCTAGCGATGGCGCTCAAGTTCTTAATGAACCTTTGATAAAACCCCGCGTGGCCCAAGAAGGAGCACACGTCCTTGAGCGATTGTGGTGTGGGTAGATCGGCTATAACATCTATCTTAGCTCTATCAACTTCAATCCCTTTGGATGAAACTGTGTGGCCAAGAACTATAACCTCCGTGACCATAAAATGGAATTTCTCCTAATTTAGTACTAACTTCTTCTCCACACACCGGGTAAGTACTTTTTCTAAATTTGCCAGACAATGATCGAAAGAGGTGCCAAAAATGCTAAAGTCGTCCATGAACACTTCAAGTCCTCTCTCAATTATGTCTCTAAATAGACCCAATATGCATCTTTAAAAGGTCGCGGGTGCATTACATAAGCCGAATGGCATACGTTTGTAGGGAAACGTACGAAAGGGGAAAGTGAAGGTCATTTTCTCATGGTCAAGTATATCTACCTCAATCTGGTTATATCCAGAATAACCATCAAGTAAGCAGTACTAAGGGTAGCCCGCTACTCTCTCAAGCATCTGATCAATAAATGGTGAGGGGAAATGGTCTTTCCTAGTTTCGGAATTGAGTTTTCGATAATCAATGCAAACGCGCCGCCCAGTGGTGGTTCGTTGGGGAACTAGCTCTCCCTTGGCATTTTCAATCACTGTCATGTCCGACTTCTTAGGGACAACTTGAATAGGGCTCACCCAATTGCTATCCGAGATTGGGTAGATGATCCCGACATCTAATAACTTAATGATTTGGATTCTCACCACTTCTTTCATATTGGGGTTTAGACTTATTTGCATTTCTCTAGAGGGCTTTACATCCTCTTCGAGGTGGATCATATGGGTGAAAATCAAAGGGCTTATCCCCTTTAAATCAGCAATACACCAACCAAAAGCACTTTGGTGCTTCCTCAGAATCTTTAATAGCTTACCCTCCTGCTCGTCATCTAGGCTAGAAGAGACAACAATAGGAAATGTCTCGTCCTTTCCTAAATATGCATATTTAATATGGGAGGGCAGTTGCTTCAATTCAAGGGTTGGAAATTTGTCACTGGAGGGAAGCATGCGTGCCTCTCTCGGCGGTAACTCCTCGAATCGAGAAACCCAACTTACATCTCTCACGTCCTCGTCTGACGCTATTTCATCAAGTAACTCTCTCAACTTCCTTCTCGAATTCAGTATACGCTCCCTCACTCTCGTGGCTCGACATTAAGCAGGTCCCCAGGGCATCTCCACAATATTTTTCCTCAAATTACTCCTCTACGATCTCATCGATCAAGCTCACTGCGTGAAGATCATATTCTTCCCTTATATGTTGGGCTATATGGAAGATGTTAGTCTCTAAAGTCATATTCCCAAAGGTAAGATGCATCTGCCCATTTCGAGTATTGATTATTGTGTTAGCCGTAGCTAAGAATGGGCAACCAAGGATAATGGGAACATGATTACTCGAAGAGAAGGAGGGCTCCGTGTCCCAAATGGCAAAATCTACCGAAAATTAAAAAGTGTCAACTTAGAGGATCACGTCCTCAACTATACCTCTTGGGATCTTCACGGTTCGATCCGCCAATTAGAAAGTGATCTTTGTGGGCTTGAGGTCGCCCAGATCGAGTTGCCTATAGATGGCGTAAGGGAGAATATTGACACTTGCTCCCAAGTCAAGTAAGGCTTTTTTAATTTTTTTTCTGCAATGATGCAGGAAATGGTGGGTGCATAGGGATCTTTGAATTTTGGCGGGAGATCATTAAGTAGAATGGAGCTCACGTTCTGTGCTAGAAATACGTTTTTCTTTACCTTTCTCTTCCTCTTCACTATTAACAAGTCCTTGATGACTTTTGCATAAGTCAGAATATGCTTGATGGCATTGAGGAAAGGTGAATTTAACTTTACTTGCTTTAGCACGTCTAGCACTTCATCATGGGGGTTTCCTTTGTGGGAAGGAACTAGTCTTTGAGGAAATGGTACCATGGAAGGTGGTTTCACTACTACCTCGGGCTCGCTAGTGTCTTCTTTATCACTCTATTTTAAGGGGACATCTTCGGCCTCTTTCGTGCCGGGCAAAATCTCCCTGTCTTTGGTTGTGTCGTGTGGAGGAGGTGATAAATCTACGACTCTCTTACTACGAAGAGTGGTCACAACTTGACATTGCTCCCGATGTTCTGTAGAGGTGGAGCTAACACTAGTTTGACCTTGGGGAGGTCTTTGACCCTGGGCAGGAAACTTTCCCTTCTCTTGGATACTCAACGATGATTGCATCTTTGAAATAGTCGCATTTATATCGTTGATCATGCACTCATGTCTAGCTGTGGTTGCATTCTGGGCTTTGATAAATTATTTTATCGTATCCTCGCGACTTTTCCGCGGTGGAGTGATATATGGCCCTGGAGGTGGCGGTGCTTGTTGAAAGTGTGATGGTGGGGGAGGGGCAACATGTGATTTAGGATTCATCATAACATTTTGTTGCCCATAGCTAAAACCAGGGTGGTTTTTCCATGAAGGGTTGTAGGAATTCCCGTGCGGTGCACCGAAATTACCCTTAAATCCTCTTACACCACTCACTTGCTCTTGAAGCATGACTTTGTAGGCAGAAATCATCGGGCATTCCTCTGTTGAATGCCCCGCCTCACGAATAGCACACACCCTCTCACTGGGGTTCAGGATAGAGACAGTTGGCCCTTTAGCACATATCTCAAGTACTTCTCGCGTTCCTTTTTCTAGCAAATCGAGTCGACTGGCCATCATAGTATCCTTTTCTATGTAAAATAGGCTGGTCGCTGATGGAGTGGTGGTCACTTGGCGCATTCGAGTATGAGCAGTAGGGTCAGATGTATCCCATGCTTGGGTAGTCTCGGTGACACATACCTCAGGTGAGGCTCAGCATCGTTGGTATCTAGGTCGACAAATAGACCATCACACATGGTTTCAAAGAGTTGTTTGGAATTTATATTCATCCCATTATGGAAGAAAGAAATGATTTGCAATTTATCAAATCCATGATGAGGGCATGAAGTGATTAACTCGTAAAAATGCTCGTAACATCGATTAAATGACTCATTTTTTGATTGTCGGAAGGTTTGAATTTGAGCCTTGATGGAGTTCGTTCGATGTGGAGGAAAGAAATTCTTAAGGAATTTAGGTTGAAAGTCGTTCCATGATGCAATCTAGTTTGGAGGTAAAGACCATAGCCAGGTCTTAGCCTTGTCCTTTAGCGAAAATGGGAAGAGTTTGAGGCGGATCACATATTTTGTGCAAGTTTGATCTCCGAGGGTCTTGCACGCCTCCTCAAATTCCCGGATGTGGAGCTATGGCTTTTCTAATTCCATTCCATGGTCGTTAGGAGGCATCTGAATCATCCCATTCCTAAAGCGAAATTTCCCTGCATTATACGGGAGTAAAATGCATCCCGGAGTGACTGTTCGCTCGAGATATAAGATTTCTCTCAAAGGGAGGTACGGGACCTCTTCCTCACCGGTGGATACACTACCGTGTTGTGACATGGCTCTCTTACTTGATGACTCTGTATCCTCACTTGGTATGCTCGGAGCGTGCTCTGTGTGTTGTCCTAAGAGGGATGTTGGAGTGTTACTTGGAATTGAGTGTTGAGGTGTGGGAGGTAGAACCCAGAATTATGGAGCGTTTGGAGTGTGAGGGCTATTGGGGTCGTACTCAACTATCGAGATTTCATGAATGCTAGTTGGAGTATTTTAGGGAGTTAGAGTGAGTTCAGGATTTTGCATTAACAGGCTTTTGAGAGATGAAGTATCTTTTTGTGCTTTTTAATTTTTTTTTTGGTCGAAGTTTTAGATTAACGGAATCTAATCCTACGTCTACCTAATTCCCCAGCAACGGCGCCAAAAACTTAACGCGACTAAGAATGTGTCTCTAAAGTGCATTCTCTCTAGGCTCAAGTGCAAGCCTATCGCGTTAGTAATAAACCCGGTAAGTCGGGATCGTCTCCACAGGGAAATAGGATAAGAAAATCGTGATGATGAAAAGACAGATGGTTAACCTAAATTCAACTCTAACAAGAAGGAAAAGATGATTTGAATGGTGAAATAGCTACAACTAGATGCAATTTTGAAAATGATTAATTAATGAAATCAGGAATGAATGGAATGCAATTACTCTAAATTACTTAAAATACTGATGATGATTGAACTGAAACTTGGATTATATGATGAGAAAAATAAGCCATGAATACAATCCCTCATCCCTAGTGTATTGCTGGTATAAAACTAATCGTAAATTTAACTGATTAATCAGACCCAAACTTTAGTACTCCCAAGCATTACGTATATGAGGTTCAAGCCTGCACCATACGTAATCATAGGACGAGTAAAGCGGTAAAACGATAGCTACACTCGCTTTGCAGTCTAAAGCATCCCGATTACCCTGGAGCAAACGATATCCAAAGATTTACAATGGTTGTATTCTCTACGCAATATGGTCGTAATAAATCCTTAAGTTTAGGGGATTAATTTTATACACATGCAACTATCACATCGGGTTGAGTTTATGCATCCCGACCCTAAAAAATCTAGCTGGACATGTTGAACCTAACTGTGCATGAATTAACTACGTTGCATGTGAAAGAAATCATGATGGAAGTGTATTGAAACATGCAAGGAATTATTATGAACTTAGAAATGAACTGAATCATGCAAGAAGAATAACATGCAAAACAATAATAGAGAAAACAAAACTTGAGATCAAACCCGGAAATAATCAATCTTGAATCACAAAATCAAAGCTATGTTCCTAGGGTATTCTCCTACTTGTCTCCCTATAAAAAACTATTCAAAACTATGTTTTCTAAGTCAATACAATGATACATGTACGTTTTAGAAGAAGTTGTAACATGATAGGACTCTTTGGACCAATCAACTTTCAAGTGGAATTTTGCGCATCAGGCACCTCGAACCGGTTCGCAGGTACCCCGAATCGGTTCGCACTGTGGTTCGGGGGAATTCGTTGGTTTGTCCCTTCTTTTCTTCCTCTCCAACACTTAGAAAATTTTCAATATTTCTTCTTTTCTTCCTTGGATTTTTCTTCAACTTCAAGGGATCATAACTCTTTCACCGTAGCTCGGATTTGGTTGCCATCTCTTCTAGTGTTATCGTTGTTCCGAGCTCTTCAATTTCTAGCAAGCTCCACCTCTAGGATCTGGCTACAGAATTATCAAAATGCCCTTGAACTTGGCTTCCTAGCTTTTCTTTCAATCTCTCTTCAAAATCTCATGATTTTCTCGCATCTTAGGGTCTTCATAACTTCTGATCCCAAAATCATATTGGGACACCGTTTCTTCCTATGTGCTCATGAATGTGAGATCTTCGACTTTTATTTTGGGTCCTTAACCGGATTCCTGGTGAAAATTATGCTTTTTCCCTTTTGATTCGTCCTTTTTCTTTTCTCTTGCTTCTTCCGATTTCTTTCTTTCTTTCATGCGTTAAATACCTGTCTCCTGAGTGTCAGGCAGCGAGCAGGAGAAACCACCAGAGTATACATCACTCATTTCAATAAATAGAAACTAGAAGTGGTTGATTACGAAGAAAAAATAGCCATCATCGCCTTTATGAGTGGAAACTAGAAGTGGTTGATTACGAAGAAAAAATAACCATCACTGCCTTGACGAGTGGATTACTTGCAGAGAAGCTATACTACGCTTTGGCAAAATATCCTCCTAAAACCATGACGGAGCTCATTGCTAAGGTAGGAAAAGTCATGAATGCTAAGGAAGCAATGACTACAAAGCAAAGTCTCGCCATTAAGCCTGAGAAGAAGGAACAAAAACAGAAGAAAGATGAGAAGCCCAAAACGTACGACGCATATACTCCATTGACAGTGAGTATCCAATATATCCTGGAAGAAATTAGGTACAATAAAGATTTGAAGTGGCCTGAGAAGCTGAGGATACCCCGACAAGAAAGATGGATCCAAATATCGTGAATTCCACAAGGATCATGGACATACGATCGATCATTGTATTGATTTAAAGAACGAAGTTAAAACCTTTATTCGTCGAGGAAAGTTGAGCAAATTTATGAATCGCCATGCAAGCTGAGAGGTAGAAGGAAGGCCAAATTATCCTTGTAAAACTAAATATGACTGGAATCGAAACATTAAGATGGTTATGAAGACGATCCCGACCTACCAAAGAAGCCAAAGCAACTCGAAATTGAGGTAGCCATGATAAGTTTTGGTTCTTTTGATTGTCATGTCATCACAGGTGGAGATGCAGGAGGAGGAGATCAAACTGCAGAACGAAAAGCTTACCTGAATGAAGCACAAGCCCGCTCCTTTATATAATGAATCAATATAAATGAAGATGATCAACCCAGGAAAGTAAACAAAGACAAACTGGTCATTGGCTTCTACAAAAATGATCTCTCTGGAATACTGTATCCTCTTGATGATCAATCCAGGATGCCATCATCGCCAGGGTTTTGATAGACAATGGAAGTTCAGACGATATTATGTTTTATCCTTGTTTCCGGAGTTTGGGCTTATTGCTTAACCAATTAGAACCACATCACAAACCTTTGATTGGATTTTCGGGGGAAAAAGTTTATCCCCTAGGAACGGTCAAGTTGGAAGTGTTATTTGGCACTTGGCCAACAAACCACACCGAAAATATACGCTTTTTATTATGGATAAAAATATTAAGTCTGCTTATAATGTGATCTTTGATAGGGTAGGACTAAAGAAATTTGAAGTTGTACCATCCACAATCCATCAATGTTTGAAGTTACCTACTCATTTTGGGGTTGGTGTCATGAAAGGTGATCAAAAAGTGGCCAGAGAATGCTATTAATCCTTAATCAAGCAGGATGAGTCGGTCGATGTGACTAAAAAGACCACTACTTACCAAGTTGACACTCTGGAGCCTAATAGCAAATCAGAAGTTGATACATTAGATCCCAGAGATGAGACAGAGTTAATCAAAGGACAGGTTATAGAAGTCACTGAAAGCATAATCTTAGATGATGAAAGATGGGAAGACCCCCCCCCCCCAAAAAAAAAAAAAAAAATTGCCTCCACACCTCAGACAAGAATCAATTGCATTCTTAAGGAAATGAAAGAATGTATTTGCTTGGAGTCACAAATAAATGCCTAAGATTGATCCCAACTTCCTCTATCATAATCTCAATATTAACAAAGACGTTAAGTCGATCAAATAAAAGCGTAGGGTGTTCAGTCTTGAGTAAAATCAAGCCATACAGGAAGAAGTAGAAAAACTACAAAAAGCCTAATTTATTGAGGATGTAAAATATCTAGCATGGTTGACAAATGTTGTGATGATGAAAAAGAAAAATGATAAGTGGCGAATGTGTGTCGATTTTACTGATCTTAATAAGGATTGCCCAAAGGACCATTTTCCTTTACCCAGAATTGATCAGTTGGTAGATGCCACATCGGCACATGAGTTGTTGAGTTCCATGGATGCTTATTGTGGGTATAACCAAATAAAAATGAAACCAGAGGACAGAGAAAACACTTATTTCATTCAACCGAGGTACTTATTACGACAATGTAATTCCCTTAGGGATTAGAAACACTAGAGAAACATACCAAAGGTTGGTTAATAAGGTGTTTGAAGAACAGATTGGGAAAAATATGGAGGTGTACAAAGACGATATGCTGACTAAAAGCAAGAAAGCTTCAGATCATATTAAGGACCTCAGTGAGACTTTCAACCAGCTGGAAAAACATCAAATGAAATTAAATCCGACCAAGTGCGTGTGTGATGTCCAAGAGGGAATGTTCATTCTCTTTATAGTAAACCAAAGCGGAATTGAAGCTAATCCTTCAAAAATCAAAGCTCTGATAGAGATATAATCACTGATCTGCAAAAAAGATGTTTAAAAACTTACTAGTAGAGTGGCTGCCATAAATCGATTTATTTCTAGAGCAATAAATAGGTGTTTACCATTCTTTAAGGTGCTTAAAAAGAACTTTGAGTGAAATTCAAAGTGTGAAGAAGCATTTTAAGAATTGAAGAAGTATTTGGGATCTCCACCGATGTTGTCCCGACCAATCTTGGGAGAAAAATGTACTTATATTTATCAGTTTTTGAGTTCGCTGTTAGTTCGACATTAGTTCGGTCGGAGAATGGGATCCAAAAACCCATCTACTATAATATCAAAGCATTCAGGGGAACCGAAATCAGGTATCCATGTTTGGAAAAACTGGCCTTAACTCTTATTGAAGCCTCCAGGCGAACGAAGCCTTATTTTCAAGCACACACGATAGTAGTATACACTGATCTCCCTCTTTGGCAAGCACTTCATAAACCCAAAAAGTCAGGCAGACTGATGTATTGGGCAATAGAGCTGGGAGAATATGACATCATTTACGAGCCAAGGTCATCGTTAAAAGGGCAAGCTTTTGCATTTTTCATTACAGAATTTACGTATCTAGAGGTTACCGACCAATCAAACTTGCCTGCCGAGTAGACTTCTACGGAAGATAGATCAGCTCAAAAGCAAGACAAAGTCGTAGCCGATCAACCGGAATCGTCCAGCGCTCAAGATATGGCTCAGAAGTATACAGAGGAAAGTAAGAAGATATTCCGCCACGGGGTTCTGTCTATAGAAAGCTTTAGAGATGAAATTTCGTTATGGAACTTATATATGGATGGATTTTCATGCACCACTAGTAGTTGAGCATGTATCATACTTAACACTCCTGATAATATTGATGTTGAATATGCCCTCAAGTTTTAATTAAAGCCATCAAATAATGAAGCTGAGTACGAGGCTTTGATCACTGGACTAGAATTAGCCCAGTCATTAGGCATCGAGCAAGTAGTGGCCCACAGTGATTCCTAGTTGGTCGTCAACCCCGTGCTTCATATATATGGAGTCAAAGGAGATTTAATGACTAGATACTTGGCCAAGGCAATGTAAGTCATTTCTAAATTTCCAAGCGTACAAATGAATAGGATACCAAGGATAGCCAATGCCCGAGCTAACGCACTTGCTCGGTTGGCTTCAACAATAAGAATAGAACTCAGGAGAAGAATTCCAATTGAGATCTTGGCAACCAGGAGCATAAATTAGGATCCAATGATCAATTTTATTGCTGTAGATTTGGGACCTTCCTGGATGGATCCAATTAGAGCTTACATCGAAGAAGGATCTCTACTAACTAATCCAAAAGAGGCAAAAAATCTCCGGTATAAAGCATCCAGATATGTGTTGGAGAAAGGAATCTTGTGCAAAAGGGGATTCAATGTTTCCTTATTACGCTGTGTCCACCCATTGGAAGTTGATGATTTGATCAAGGAAGTGAATGTGGGTTCTTGTGGAGCTCATTCAGCTGGTCGGTCATTAGTCCATAGAATCAACACGCAGGGGTATTACTGGCCAACTATGAGGGCAAATTATAAGGCCTTCACCAGAAAATATAATAAGTGCAGAGGCTTGCTACAATTCACAAAGCACCCAGCGTTGCTTTAACGCCAATTATTTCTCCTTAGCCATTCGCCATTTGGGAAATTGACTTGGTCGGCCACCAAAGGTAGGTTCAAATACCTTGTGGTAGTTGTCGATTAATTCACGAAGTAAGTGGAAGCAGAGCCATTGATAGAGATGCCTTACGAGAAGGTATACCAATTCATCTGGAAGAACTTCATATGTAGGTATGGCATGTCGTATGCCTTTATTACTAACCATGGAATCCAATTCGATAATAATGAATTTGAAGCATACTGTGTTCAATCCAAGATCCAAAAACTTCACTCTGCCCTAGTGTATGAATAAAGCAACTGTCAAACAAAACCTTGCTTAATAAACTAAAGAAGAGACGCGATGATGCCAAGGGTAATTGGATTAATGAATTACACTATATTAATTGGGCTTATAGAATAACGGCGAGGATAACAACTAGAAAAACAACTTATATGCTTACGTTTGGGATAAAAGCCATGGTATCATCCGAGATAGGCCTACCAACTCACAGAGTGTTAAACTTTGATTCTCCCAAAAGTGATCTAATGAGAAGATTGGACTTGGATATGTTTGAAGAAGTTCGCGAAGATGCCACACTCGGAAATGATGCATATCAACAAAGGACTGCTCGCTTTTACAATAAACGGGTCAAGCCGACCAACTTAAAAGAAGGCGACTACGTCCTCAAGAAAGTCATCATGAAGGGAAATAAGCTTGAGGCCAATTGGCATAGCCCATATCGTATTTCAACAGTAATTCGACCAAGGACTTTTCGGCTAGAGACACTAGATGGGGAAGAATTCAAGAACCCTTGGAACGCTGAGCATCTCCGAAAATACTATCAGTGAATAAAGGCATTTTATATTTTTTAACTTTATGTTCAACAAAACATTGTTTCTAGTTCAATAAAATATCTTTTGTTTCTATTTTTTTTTATTTTTTTCGGAGTATGGCGATATACATCCCCCAAAACAATACACAAACAATATCTCTTGGTCTTCAACCCCTGCCAATCAACAGACGACAATAACTATACAAACTACATGACTCAAATACTTAATCAGGTTGAGCTTATCAAATTCGAGATGCACCAATAGCTTAATAAGCAGTTCGAGATGCACCAACAGCTTAACTAGCAGTCATGTTTTACTAAGCTATTACTTCATTATGACTTCGTATTAAAAAGTCACGAACAAGAAGTCAGTAAAGCTGGACGCATTAACACAAGAAGCTTTACCCGACCAAGTAAACATAGGAATATACACATATATTCCTAACACACTTGGTCACCACTAGTAACTTACTTTATGTATGACTTCATCTTTGACAGGTCAAGAACAAGAAGTCTGTAAAACTTTGTATACAACTCAAGCAATTAAAAACAAGTTTTACCCGACTAGGTTAAATGCAGGAAAACATGTATACATTCCTAAATAAAGAAATACACACATATATTCCTCATACACTTAGTCGCCATTGATAACTGATGCTAAAATTGGATCAACAAAACTATTTATAGTTTCATCTAAGTGCATTGGTAGAATCTAATGCCCTACAATTACAGTTTAATAACTCATCATTAAACAATATCTTAGTCTACTAACTGATTAATTAATCATAAGTTGACAACGACAACACAAAAGCATGTATTTTTATTCAAATACTAAATATATTATGTATTACATTCAAGAGCAGGCGAATACAAAAAATAGAAGAATTATCTAGTTAGATGTTTTCCTTGTTCTTTGGTCATTTCATAAAAAGTCTGTTTCACTCTCTCCATCCCAGCAGGAGGATCATCCAGGGTATATGGGGAATTTATGTAATTAAAACCCCTCAATATTTGCCTATTGCTGCTGCTCGGCCAATTGATCAGATGAGGAGGACAAATTATTTCGTGCACATCATGAAGACTGTAATATCCCGGGTATTTAGTGATTAAGCACTGAGGAGTGGCATCAGGAGGGATCCATGATATGTCTAACTTAAATGGAGACTTGTCACAATCCAGTGAACCGGGTTCATTCCAATACCATAACTCACTATTTTGGTCATACTTCAAAAAGGTAAGCAAGTTGGTCCATCCCCACCTATAACCTTCACGATGACATTATGCAAGATGATCGTCTACATGGCAGAGGGCCTCATTATAACCTTCCATCCAAACCGCCTTGGGTTGCTTCTGAAATTAAAAGGTTAACCTTTCAACCTGATGTTGAAGTTTCTTCAGGACATCACTCTTGACTTTCAATTGGACAGATTGATCGGCGATAGCTTTATTCGTAGCATCTAGCTGGATAAACAAGTCAACAATGGCCTAAATCTTTGCTTTCAACGGGGCAGATTGGTCGGCTAGAGTTTTTCTAGTTCTTTCTTCATTTACAGTTGGTCGGATAACCCTCCATTTCCTAGAAGTTTGCCCAGGTTTGTTTTTTTACAATGCTTCAAGTTCCTCCACCAGCCTTTCATTCCGAGTCTCTAATAAAGAAGCACCTTCATCAGCACCACTGGTGGACGATTTCTTTAGACTGTCTAGCTCATTTATAAGTCGATTATTTTCCTCTTTAAGCAGTTTGCCTATCTCCCGAGCTTCATCAACTCTCAGTTCAATAATAATTCCTTTTGCCTATTTATGGAGGCATACTCTTCAAGTTTCTTCCCAAAGCCCCATCCTTCACTCAACGATTTATACTTAGGTTCTTAGTTGACATGTAATAAAGATTTAGTCTCGCTATGATCTTCTTGCAAATCTTCAATTATCTCATAATATACAACATTGTTTACTACATCCCTATCCAACAAGCAATAAATATGAATGTATGATTCCTTAACTTAGTCGAAAATATAAGGACCAAGCAATACAACTAAGTCTTCTTTAGATATTGTAACATGGCCAACTTCCAGAAGGTTTATATTCTGCCTGAGCAGGTCTAATTCAGCAAAAACTATTCCTTGCATCAAACTGAAAATTACAATTGTAAGAATACAAGGATGATTGTTGAGAAAATATGATACAAGGTGTGTGACTTCATGAAGATAATACAACCAAGAAGAAGGCATAAGTATGGCAAATGCAACACATTTAGTCAAAAGGAATTGTTTTCATTAATAAACCAAGTGGTGTTATAGAATAACGATCCTATTACAAGGCAGAAGAACAAAAGGAAAATAAGCAATAAAGGAGTTAAGCGTTCTCTTTATCCTGAACATTAGCTTCAAAAGGTAGATCTACAAAAAGGATAACTTCACTAATTATCTTTAAGGTAGACTCAATAGGATGAATGGAAGATTCTCTTGATCCTTCTTTATCATTAAATTCTTCCTCCAAGTTTGGAGGAGTGCCTGGATATGCCTTTGGAACAACTCAGAGTCTTTAGTAGTGCCGACTTCCTTGAATGACTCCGACCAACCATCCTTGAATGATTTCTTCCCGATATACTCAATTTGTGCAGAGGCAGCCAAGACCGCTTTGTCCCAACCTTTATTAAAGGAATCTTCCTTTATTTTCTTATTTTTGGTTTCTACAACCAAGTCAGCAGTCAGACCTACTGTCTTCTCCTTGGAAGGCTTGAGAAGGGTTTAATTTTCCACCAACTTGTTCTTGACCACCTTGGCCTTGTCCTCAGCAGCTATTAGACTAGTCTCATCAGTCTTCAATTTTCCCTCAGCAGTAGTGGCCTTATTATTGGCCTTCTATAATTCTTTTTCCCAAGACTTCTGCTTGGACTCCAACGCTTATCTTGAAGCTTCCAAAGATTTCTGTAGACCTTCAAAGGCCTCTTCCACATCTCCTTTAGAAGAACGCAATTGATCGTCCATCTCCATCATCTGGTTGAAATTATTCAAAAACTACACAAAGGAAAAATATCATACTAAAAAAAAGAGAAATAAGACAGTACAAAAATCAAACTCCGGCAAATATTTTTTGCCAAATTTAATCGTGGCAAAGAAGCAATAGTTGCCCTATCAGCAAGGCGAGTACCAGCTTTTATCAATTTCCTAACTAGACCAGGATTAATAGCTACATAGCAACAATAGGCATGTCAGCTTGGATTGTCTCGACCAACTCTTGTTAGTCGACAGTATTCTTCTCAGATTGTTTCTCAGAAAGACCTTTCCTCAACCTCTTATATTGAGGTGCCAAAACATCAACGTCCTCAACATTGATAACTTGAGTCACTTTCTCAGTAACCACAGAAACTTTCTCAGCCACCTTAGATTTATGAGTATTGGCAGCTTTAACAGTCTTTTCTGTAGCCTTCTTGGAGGTAGGGGATAAGGCTCTAGACATCAAGTTAGGAATTTTCCTCTTGTCCATGATAGAAAATGGGGAGGTGGGAATAGTAGAAATATCCAAAGATTCGAAAGAGGATGAGGTACCAAAATTATTTTAACTCCTGCAGATTCCTCAGTCGAAGAAGTTGGAATTGGTTCTTCTTCCAAATTTATGGGGATTGGAGGTGCTGCAACAATTGGCCTAGCAACAAAAGAAGTAATAGAACTTCTATATTATAACAGGTAAGATGCTGCTCTAGGGTGCTCCTCACCAATTCTTTGATGGATGCTCCATAAAAATTTTAGCTCTTGAAGATTGATGTCCCCTTCTTTAGGATACTTTTTCTAGCTCTCAATTGTACAAAACAGGACAAGAAACATTAGTCAACGTATCATCAAATAGTTGGTCAGCAGTAAAGTAAGATACATTAATCAAGGTTAGCAACCTATGCCATATCCTACTTGAGGATACCTTGGCCCATCATACACTTCTCCTCTTTGAAGAGGAGTATATTGCTAGTTCTTTGCTATTACTCCATAGTCAAAGTAGTCTTTATTAGAATCTGGTAAATTGACTACTAAAGCTCTGTTGACAAACCTAGTTTTTAGGTAATAGGTACTGTAACTAGTAACCCATTTGTAGCAAAACATCAACTCAGGGATACCAATATGGGTTCCTTATAAATGGTTAAGCCTATTAATCCCATTCACTATTCTCCACATATTGGGGGTTACTATAGCAGGAACAATGTCAAAATATTGGCATAACTCTTGAAAGAAATGATTGGGGGGAAGGTAATACCACATTCATCTATAAATAATGAGGGAATCCAATGGCCCTATGGTAGTGATAAAACCTCAACTGGTGGTATTGGCATTTCTAAGTCTACCCAGTCAGGGATGTTTCTTTCCCTCCTAAATTCATCTAAAGAATCCCCATGAACAATGTACACCATGATTACAGCAAAGAAAGAAATCAAAAAGAGAGGGAATATGAAAGCTTACAGAGAAATGGTGGCAGAAGTAAGGGTAGAACGGAAAAGAAAGCTCAAAGATGAAAATCTTGGGGAAGAAAAAGAGTTTGAAAGTTTGAAAATTTATGGTACAAAAATCGACAAAACTCCCGTCTCTTATAGCTTACCTAGAAAATAGTGCAGGTAATGATTAATTGTATCAACGATTGATGTTCTAATAGCTTCGCAGCTCTAAAGGTAGGAAAATACCAATATACCCTTTGGCAGTTCGTTAAATTTCAAATTATTCATAAAACTGCCATTATGTGGTCAAATCATGGAAAATTTTACAAGTCCTATAAGTCGGCAGCCGTCTAAAGCTACAAAGACTGTCGATCAACTCTGCAGGGCTCATACTCCATCCTTTCAACAAAATATCAAAAATGAAGCATTAGGGGATTTTGTTGATACAAAAAATTATCAATCTACATGAACCAATTAGAAATGGACATTTGTCTCATTACGTGGCATCAGTTATAGTCAACACTCACTTAGTCGGCCCAGATGATAGCTGCTCAACAAGTAAGCCGACCAACATGAAGAATGCAGACCATCACAGTAGATAAATAGTCACTATGTGGGAAATAGCCAAGGGTCATACCACACGTGTTCAAGACTATTAACTATCACATTCATTATGTACGGGTGTAAATGCTTGAATATATAAACTTGAATATATAAAGGCATTATAACCCTTGATCTTCGGGTCACTATAAATACATTGTATTCCTTTCATAAAAGGCAAGATAGAACGGATTCTAGGTTATTCTTGTAACAAGAGTACCTAGCCTTCTGTAATCACTAAAATTAACACAAAAACAGTGGATGTAGGCTTTTCTTCGCAGTCGAACCACTTTAAAAACTCCCTGTCTCTTGTATGTTTATTTCATCACATATTATATTTTATATGTGCTTAGAAAATTTTATCTAGTCCATTTTTTACATCATCAATCACCATTAGTGGAATTCTGATCCTTGTATAGAGTTTGGAACTTTTTCCCCATCATCGTGCCCTAGCCTATGCAAAAAGGGGGAAAATACACGTTTAGGCAGACTGTTGAGCCGAATCGGTTCGCCCTAGGGCCGAATCGATTTACCCCCCTGAATAACAAATTCGAGTTCTTCCCCCCTTTTCCCTCAACTTTCACCCACATATACATCCACCTTCCCTCCTAAACTTTTCTCTTCCCACCATACATAAATTTTCCACCCTTTTACCTCCCTCCAACCTAAAACCTACCCAAAATTCACCCCCTCCAAATTTAATTTCCAACCCTTTGCCCACCACCCACACATGTATAAATACCCTTCCACCCACCCTTACCCCTCACAAAAATCATCCATTTTTCCTTCCATATTCTCTCAAGTCTTAATCTCGTACTTTCCATCATGACTCGACCGGCAAAATACGACCTCGTCGACTAATTGACGAGGATGAAACAGAGAAATTTTGGTCATGCCAAGAGCAAAATTGGGTCGAATATTTTTTTGGCCCAACCCGAACGGTTTTTATCGAGAACAAAAAAATATGGGACGACCTCCCCACCGAGGTCACCAACCTTTTCAATCGTTTCGGGTGGTGCAAATGGTAAAGCCACTCGATAACCAAGTCCAAGATAAACTTGTGCGTATTTTCTATGGCACGCTAGTCCATAAATCTCGGGACCAATACGAAGCATACGTCCATGGAAAAAAGTCCCCCTCTAACTACAAATCATTCAATGCAAAATGCGAGAAATGGGGGTCACCATTTATCAAAATCATAACTACCCGAATGCCTCCCTTCTCATCTCGAAGCAAGCATGCGCCAACCGTTGGGCACCCAAAAATGAGTGGGCAGCAGACACTTTCCCCGTCGAGAAACTTCCCGAGCACATCCGTTATGACCATATCATCACGTGTGGCACCATACTCCCCACTACAAATAACTCTGCCATCCACTTACGCCACCACTTCCTCAACGAGAAAAGTTGCATTAGCTTACCTCATATATATCTCCAAGATATCACTACCACAGCGTTTAACAAGCACGATAAAAAGTCTCTACCTTATGCGTGATATATTTGTCCATTTTTCCATGACGCTCATGTCTCCGGAGGGGGTTCCTTCATCCATGTGGCCAAGCCAATAAATGCATCTTCCATTGGGTAAAGCACCTGTCAAATATGGAACATGCAACCTCCTCCACCTATCTTTTAGGATGTCAAAATGAAGGAGGGCATGGAGATAACGTAAGTGAGGAAGAAGTTCAAGTTAGGGGGAGGACTATGAGGCGGAATTTGACGAGAATACATACAATACGATGGTCATTAATAGCCGTATTGACGAATTAGAGACTCGTCTCGACGGGTTTATTACCGAGTATCGCAAGGAGCGCAAAGTGGACTGTCGAGAATATAGGCACGATATGAGCATGATGATGGGCCTTCAAGCGGACATGTACCGCCTGAACATGGGCCCAAATGTGCAATTCCCGAACTACTTTAACGACCCATACACCCGAGACCCCAATGCTCCCGCCCCTCTCACTCGCTCATTTGGGCGTGATTGTTTATTTTTGTGTTATGTAGTTCTTTAATTCTTATTGATGTATCTTTTTCCAAAGAACTATGTAATCCTCTATCTTTTGTTAATGCGATCGTATTTAAGTTCTTTTATGTCCTATTGCATTTTAATATTTGCTTGTTCATATTCACAGTCTTCTTTTCTTATTTAGATTTTAGTCCTTTTGCTTGAGAACAATGCAAAAGTCTAAGTTAGAGGAGGTACATATGCGTTTTTAAACTTCACAAATAAAATGCCCCCCCCCCCCCCAAATAAAATTTTTTCTAAAATTTCCAAAAAAATTGAAAAATCCCAAAAAGTCAAAAATATTTTTAAATAAAAATTGGAATTTAAAATCTTCAAAAATATCACAATTTTTTTGAAATCTCAATTTGTAAAAATCAAATGAACTAAGTCGAAATTGATCAAAAATAAAAATTGAGCAAAAGTTTACGACTTAACGAATAAGTGTGGAGATTTCTTAATTCAGTGAGATTTTTGAGCCAATCATTTTTTTTCGAGAAATTAAATTAATCCGAGTTAAAAGTTAGCTCCAAAGTTCTTTTCAAAATTAAAAATTCGTTGAAGATCTCTAAATCAATGTTTGATTGGCTACGGAAAATAAATGAAATATTGTTTTGAAAACGTGCTAAAAATATCTCAAAAATAAAATTCATCTCGAGACGCATATAGTAATGTGATTAGTAGTTCGAATAAATGAAGTTAGGCCATCGTTTGTTTACCCCAAAATATTAGCCATTAAAAATCCATTAAAATCATCCTTTTGCAAGCCATTTTGAGCCCAAAAATTGATATACCTTTTCATTTGGTTACCTGAAATACCCAATTATCTCGGAGTTGTGAAAATCGAAAATTCATCAATTTAGTCCAAAATGGTACATAAATGTGGAAAATAGAAAAACTACTTAAACAAAATCGAAAAAATAGAAATAAATAAATACAAAAAGAAAAAAAATAGAAAAATGAGAAAAATATAAAAAAAAGTAGATTGAACAAGAAAAGAAAAGGAAAAAATGAGCAAAAGCCCGAAAAAGTGTCAACAGACATTGTAAGGAAATTTTACAACTCCAAAATTCCCAAATATTCCTATTTTTACCCAAGTCACCTTATCTCGAAAAAGTCCTAACCGAATTCGAATTATGAAATTAATTACTTCATGGAGAGATAAAATACGAAAAGATAATAAAGAGACAAAACAGTGCGAATAAAGAATCGTGTTTTTTCGTTTTCCAATAATAGGATTCGGCTCATGGGATATTCTCACCATAAAATTTTCGTCTTTCAATTTGTGTGCGTGAACTCGTGTTTCATTACATTTACTCCTAACATCGCGCACGCATAGAGAAAATAGCCATAATTCGAGAGATTTGTTTATGAGCGTATTCCATGAGAAATTGAATCAAAGCGAATTTTTAAAAAGTAATCAATTGATGGAAGTTAGCAATTAAATTTTCAGCTTCGTACAGACACACTATGAATTAAGATTTATCGAATAAAAATTTGAAGTGATTATTTTTTTGGAATTTAAATTGTATGATTTTTAATTATTTTGATATTTTCTTAGAGACGTCCAAAAATGTATTTTGTGGGTAAATTCACTGCAACCCTCACGAGACACCACTCGTCCTACTAGGGTAACCTAGAGGTTTAACGGCTTGTTGCATAATCTAAATACAATCTCTTTCCCTCAAAAGAGGTATCCTATCATGTTAGTTATTTATAAGTCCATTTACACTCATACTCTTATTCCTATACATTGCTCGAGGCAAGAATCTTTCTAAGTTAGGAGGTTAGATGAGGTATAAATATTTAATATTTATCCACTTAATTCCGGTATTTTTATGGTCCCGTGCAATGTATGTAGACCAAATTTATCCCATATTTATGATACCAAACCTTTTTGGTGAGTGTTTCATGTTTTGTGTAATTCTCTCTTATTTTGTATTTCATACAAGTGGATGCGAGAGGAAAATCGAAACGGTGAAAGAATTGAATGAAAGGAAAGACAAGGGCATTATCATAATTTTCCAGCCAAAATTTAGAGGAGAAGACACTAAAGATTCAAAATTTTTGAAGTCACAATCACACTGGAAGAAACGTCACCCAAATCCGAGTTACGATGAAAGAGTTATGAGCAATTGAAGTTGGGATAAAAATCCAGGGGAAAAGTGAAAATATGAAGAATTCGTCCAAGATAAAGAAGCTTTGTCAGTCCCAAAGGTTGAGCTGGTTCAATATTGGGGCGAACCGTCTGGGAGAATTGGTTCAGGTATATGCGTCTCTCTAACATTGCAGTCATGGTAAAATCTTGGTTTATTTAATTATCAGGAACTTCCAAGCACACAAATTTTCTATAAATTAAAATAGAAAACTGAAGGCTTGTTATTCAGCAGTATAACATGACTTATATGCCCGTGTAAACCAAGATATATTTAGATCATTTTGTAAATGAATAAAGTGAGTTGTAAAAATAGAAAATGGAGTTCTGTACAACTAATTGCGGTATAACAATGGGTTTACCTGATGCAGAAATTTTATTTTCTTCCTACTTTTTGACCCAAAAGAGTTTATTGTTTTGAGGATTATTGTAAATGACTTGGGACTTATGTAAACACACATTAGGAGTCTTTTGACATAGTTTTTCATCAATTAGAAGGCTGGAGAAGGAGAAGAACATCAAGGTTTAATTGTGTTAATTTTCATGCAAGCAATTATCAATAGAGAGCTAGTATTTTTTCGATTTTAATTCAAGGCTTGGTATGTGCATCTTCCTTCTTCTTCACTTCTTCAGTGATATGATATACATGTTTTGTTGCTATTTTTCAGTCATCATTTCTTCATGCAACGTTATTAACGCATGCGTAGTTAGTTTCAATATGTATGGCCAAATTATTAGAGGGTTGGGATACAGGATCCCAACCTAGGAAGATGATTTGGATATAAAATTGAATATAATATAATTATTGGGTTTGATATTTTGTCGAAACTAATATTATAGGTCTCTTAAATTTGTTTGTCATAGGTAACCAAAGTGTTTGAGAATATAATACACGTCTCGGCAATCTCGTCATTCACGTCAAATTAACTATTGACTAAATATTATGCGGAGTAAAATTCTCATGTATGTAGTACTTTGAAAATTTTGATGTTTTATTCTAATTACATATATAATTATTGATAAATTTATATCTAATGAAAATACCAACGGTTAGGGGGATTGGATCCCGACTACACTTTTCTTAAATAGTTTTCAAAAATTAAAATTTGAGTTTTTCTTTCTTTTTAAATTGCATTTGCTAGATAGGTTGCTTTAGTTAAGTAGAAATTCTCATAAAAATCATCACCTTTTCCTCTTCCTTTTCCTTTTGCGAGGAAATATTTAGATTTTATAAGCCTTCCTTATGGTTGTGGTCACGATATCCGTCCTATTCCCTACGAATTTGACCCCGACTTACTGGGACTGTTACTTGTGCGACCGACTTGAACTTGAATTGTAGATACGTACACTGGACACACTTTTTGCATCACGTCATGAGCCTCATTATCATTTTACGATAAATCACCGCTCCTTAAGTATGCCATTATTGGATCCATCCGAGATAGAGCCATTTGGATCTGCATGACCTTTGATGGTGTCTCTGATTCATCGATGCCTAGTTGGTCAACATATTCAACAACGATCTTCTTTCTCAAACGGAGTCAATGGCCAATGCTAAAGTGGTTAAGTAATCGACGTGACTATTGTTGTTTATCGACAAGTATTCTACTAAGGATGGCTTGGAAAGATCCACTACACCCACTGCCTTATTCCGATAAGTGAGCATTTTGGGATCTTGCGCTTCCTATTTCCTATTAAGTTGATTTATAACCAGCAGAGAATCACAGTACAATGTTACATCTTTAGATCCCATGTTGATCACCCGTTGCATGCCATGGATTATGGCCGTGTATTCGGCCTTGTTATTAGATCCATTGAACAAAAGGCGATCCGTCTACTCAATGAGATATTCTTGAGGGGTGATAAGAATGATTCCAACGCTGGTTCCACGCTCGTTAGATTCCCCATCCATAAACCATTTCCATCCCTGTGGTTGATCATCCTCTATGATGGGTAGCATCTCTAGGATTGGACTCAGTTGTACTTTCTCTTTCTTCGGAGGTGCTATAGAGAGTTCGGCGACAAAATAAGCTGTAAATTACCCCTTGACGGTTGTTAGTGGTTATTACTTGATGTCGAATTGTCTCAGCTCCAAACACCACTTTGTCATTTTGTTGGATAAATATGCTTTTTTAGAGTGTGGCTTTCGATGGTAACTAACCAAATAAAAATTAATTCACCTAATTGAAGAAAAAGGGAGTATTAATTTGTTATTCCAAAAGGGTTAACAATCCAAAACTCTATGCGATAAAATATTTTACTATATTTTTTTAATCCAAATTTTACCTTCTTAATTAAGAAAATATTATAAAAAATATGAAAAAAAAGAAAATAAGCACATGACCGGATGTATGAGGGAAAAAAACCCACTAACGAGAAAAAACTTGAGCCGATAAGAACAACAAATGCACTATAGGGGAGTATTACAACTGAAATGTAAAGATTTATAACCACACAATGCTATGACATACATAAATATTTTTCACACCATATCTTCAGAGGAGAGCATCAACAAATGAAGAACACTACACAACCGCCATCGATTTTGTTCGGAGGCCAATGTCGTCAAATCTTCTGCCAAAAATTTTCTTTAAAATTGAAGCAACTTGTTACAAGAATGGAACCTTCAAGCAACCGCACACACTAATAATTTTGAGGGAATACTAAAAGGTTGTGTTGTTTTATTATGAGGCTACGGCGATATAAATGTTAAGATGAATTTTTCAAACCAATGAAGAGAATATATCCACTCACGAACAAAAAGTTTAGAAAAAGATTTGTGAACACAAATATAAATAAATAAATCTTTAAGATTTCTAAATGAGAAAAAATTTGAAAAACAATGGCTTGAAGAACTTAAAGACGAGGAGTGAAAAATATGCTCTCAAAAATTTTGAAATGCTTTGATTAGCTAAAAGACTTTTCAAAGCTCTCACTCTTTGTTTGGAAAGAATTATATTTGAAAGTGTTTGGAAGGCTAATAGTTTAGGTGTCACACCCATACGGTGTAAAGTAGTCACTTCATAGATAAAGTCGGCCAAAAGAGTGTACTTGGTACACAAACCAATAAGATCTTAAGGAATGATCTTGTAAAACAAATGCTTTCAATGCTGTCACCCTCGGTCGTTGATGGCTTGCGGCAGCGGAGAAAATATTCATTGTGGCGATCCTAAAGCAATAAGATCGTGTGAGCTTCCAAAGAAAAAAGCACAGGATAAAATAATCAAGCGATGGTCTTTCGTTGCAGTGAAAAAATACATCGCTGCAGCGAACCAATCTGTGAGAATGTCCACGGATTTTTTCCAGTTTTACCTAAAAAGATTTTGAAAGTAAGTTTTGGCAAAACTCGAAGTATGTTTGTCCCAATCAAGAACATCCATACTTAAAATACACGAAAAAGATGCAAGTTATTATGAAAATATATTTTTTAATATGAAAAATATATTTGCATAGTGTATTTGACAATTTATCCAGACAAGGTTAATTCAAAAGAATTTTCAATTATGAAAACAGTTCACCAGGGTGTGAATATAAGTCTGTTAAGTCTTGTAACTTTCCTAAGTGGTGTAATTGAGGTTTGTCATGAGTGAATTCCAGTAGAAGTTGATGAAGCTTTCTGGTGACCTCTTGGACAAAGACTCAAATATGTTTTGGCAAGGAATTTAGGCAATCTATTCTATGGAGTACATTGAGTATACTATACTCTTACAATATCCTTATTTGTCGAATTTCAAGACAAAACATAAAAGGAAATATTTAATGCAAGAGAAATAAATCTACAATTTTATGACTCGCCTCGCCAAGGGCAAATACAAAAATAAAAAATTACATTTTGTTGCATGCAACAAATCACTACAAGAGACTCACCCGTATTCATGGAACAAAACGCTTCATGCAAAAATACTTTCGTGATAGACACTACCAAACTCATCAATATACCAATGTGAAAGAGTAATATAAGAAAACATGGTAAATATGAACATGTGAATATATACGTAAGAACAAGGACATCATATCAGTCCTAAATAGGTCCCCCTCGATATAATACTTCTCAATAAATATGATATAAGAACAAATAATTCTAAGCAACCTCTCATGATTTGAAAATAATACACCCCCATCTATAAACTTCTCAATTTTTGTCACGAAAAGCGATAAAGGAAAGAATTAAGCACATAATGGGATAAAGTAAGAGAAGAAATCTAAATCTAAGAGAGTAAAACATGTTAATCAAACCAAGAAATAGAGAATGAACCATATTGTGAGTGAATTATTAAAATGAATCCTGAGCAAGATATAATGGTGAGAATATTCGGCCTAAGAAGTACACTTTTAACTACGCATGAAAAGATAAAATATATCATGCAAATATATACAAATAATGCTGAAACGGAATAAGCATTAAAAATTCAGAGTTACAAGGATTACAAATGATATGGTCAGTATGAGTTAAACCCAATAACTCTCGAACAAACAAACAAATCCAGAAACACAAAACAAAGTACATCACATCTTTCTCTTCAAAGTTTTCAATGCACACAAAGCCATAACACTATTGTGAACATCATGCAAGTCATACCCATCATTCTTCACTTGAGCATTAAAGGTGTGTAGGAACTCATCGCAAAATAAATATCTCGTCGAACTAAAGAAAGAAATATGATTCTTAGAGTCCTTAAAGATGGGTAGCAAACTAGAACGCAAATGAGTAGATAACTACTAAATGGTAGATCTAAATCATTTCCAGTCAAATGGCATATACTAGGTTCACGTAAAGTATGGGTAGGACGAGGAACTGGTTGAGGGATAACATGAGATGGTGTAAGTGATCCACTATAATCGTCAAATTGAGAAATATATCGATAATATGATTAGATGGTGAACCGATACTCGGGCTTTTTTTGAATTTTGTTTGGAAGAATAGGAATCCCAAACTCTAAAAGCAAACGCATTATCAAAGACCGAACGACAAAGCGTGATTTTTCTTATCGTCCTTGGTGTGAGCAAAGATCGAGTCCAATATTAAATAACACAAACACATATCAAACACACAATTCAATGGAATACAACCATTCGACATGTTTGAAAGATATGTTATAGGGGTGGTATATGGGCAAAATACACGAGGACACAACCATATTTAAAATATAAAAATCCTTTGAGGAAAATTGAACCAAATTCAAGACTGATAATGGTTACCACTGAAAAAATGATCGCATCCCGTTGGGATGGTTCATCAATACTCGACGTCTAAGGAAATTTGGGATAATGTTCTATTGGGATATTATAATGGTCATTTATCTACTCGACAAAGATTATAATATGTGCTCCCCTTAATTCAGTAGATAAAACTCTAGAGACTAAATGATCCTTACTATATACAAGGGCCGAATAAAATTATCTCACCATATTGGGGTAACAAGGTCCGGTTTGAGAACAAACTCTAGTCCACTTTATTTTCTTCATGATTTTGCAAACACAAGTGTTAGAAAGTGAAGCTAAATCTACCGATCTCTACTAATGACATAATGTGTAGAGGAGAGCTCATCAAATCTAGAATGGACAGAGGAAGTCGAGATAAGTGAGCGAGATTTTGGAGCCATAGATATTAGCTTATAAAAACACACACCGAGACAATAAAACACATAAATCCTATAAGAAATGATACAATCAGAAGATAAATCAAGGACCCAATGCTAAAATATGAGAAAGAGTCTCATGAATGACAAGAAGTCATACACTCATTAACTCTACACATATACATAAGAGTAGACAAACCCCTAAAAAATGGGTAAAACAAAGTTATACATACTAAAAATTACTCGAGATAATAAATCTTATCTCAATACAAGTAAAACTCATCAATCCTAGAAAATAAATCTTCAAAATACAAGTAAAATTTGAGAATTTAGGAGAAATAAATTTAGCAAGATGATGATTGATCACTCTAATGAGGTCGAGAATACCTAAAAATAGCTTCCTAAATACCAAGATTGGAGAACGGTATGAGGATTCTAATGGTGAAAGGGGTTTTGAAAGCTAAAGTGGGTAAAAGTTATGAAATCCCGATTTGGGCATTTTTAACAAACCCGGGAGCATTCGCTGCAATAATGAATGTATCACTGGTTGTGAGGCTTCATTGTAGCGAAGTATGAGCTTCCAAGGAAAAAAAGACAGGACAAAATGATCTAGCGATGGTCTTTCACTGCATCGAAGAAATATGTCGCTACGATAAAATAACCCCAGAGAATGTCCAAGGATTTTTTTTTCAAGTTTTGTCTAAAAAATATTTTGAAAATTAGTTATGGTAAAACTCTAAGTATGGTTGCACCAACCAAAAACATCCATACTTAAAAATACATGAAAATATGTAATTTCTAAGAAAATATATTTTATATATGAAAATTATATTTATATATTGTTTTTGACAATTTATCGAAACAAGATTAATTCAAAAGATTTTTCAATTATGAAAAAAATTAACTAAGATGTGAATGTAAGTCCTCTAAATTTTATACCTTTCCAAAGTGGTGTACTTGAGGTTCGACATAAGTGAATCTGGGTAGAAGTTGATGAAGCTTTCTAGTGACCTCTTGGACAAAGACTCAAGCATATTTTGGTAAGGAATTTAGACAATCTATTCAATGGATCACATCGAATATACTACAATCTTACAATTCCCCCCTTTTGTCTAATTCCGAGACAAAACATAAAAGGAAAAAATTCAAGAAAATGAAAGAAATCCACTATCTTATGACTCGCTTGGCTAAAGGAAAAGAAAAAATAGAAAATTATATTTTGTTGAAAGCAACTAATCACTACAAGAGACTTAACCATCTCCATGTAACAAATGAGCTTTTAGCAAAAAATATTTTCCTATCACACACTAGCAAACTCATCAAAATACCAATGTAAAAGAATAAGACAAGAAAATATGATAAATATGAACATGTGAATATATCCATAAGAACATTAACGTCATATCTATCAATGACACCCCCTAAAGTATATAATACTTCTTAATAAATATGATGTAGCAATAAATAACTCTAAGCAACCTATCTTGCTTTGAAAACAATACTCTCCCCATCTACAAACTTCTCCCACTTTTTTTTTTATCACGGGAAGCAACAAAAGAAAGAACTAAGCACATAATGGGATAAAGTAAATGAAGAAATATAAAAGAGTAAAAATGTAATCAAACCATAAAATAAAAAATAAATGATATTGTGAATGAATAATTAGAATGGAGTATAAGTAAGATATAATCATGAGAATAATAAGCCTAATAACTACAATTTTAACTACACATGGAGAAAAGAAATATATCATGCAAATATGTATGAATACTGCTAAAATGGAATAAGCATTAAAACTTAAAAGTTACAAGGATTACAAATGGTATGATCAATATAACTTAAATTCAACACCTCTCTAATAAACAAACAAAGCCCAAAACACAAAACAAAGAACATCACTTCTTATTCTTCAATATCTTTAATGCACACAAATCAATAACAAAATTGTGAAGATATTCTAAGGCATCCTCATAGTGAAGAAGTCTTCTCTTAATCTGGGCCGAACAGAGGTATCTGTGGTAGCTGAAGCAAGCGTCCGTAAAGATCACCTGCGGGTGTCCGACTATTGAGTCCCATAGTTAATCAATCCGAGTTAGTGGAAAACTGTACCTAGAGTAATGATTATTGAGGTTGGCGAAATAGACTCAAAACCTCCATTTCTAGCTCTTCTTTTAGACTACAATGGTTTTGGAAATCCAATCTCAGAATTGGACTTCTTTTGATGGATCCCGCATAGAGTAGATACTCGACTTCATTATTTATGACTCTCACTTTATCTAGAGATGATTATCTAGGCTTCAGCTTGATTAGTCGATAGGTTGGATCAACATATAGTCGAATACAAGCAATATCTGGATTAATCCCTATAAAGTTAAAAGGTTACCAGGTAAATACATTTGCGTTTATTTATAGAAATTGAACGAAGTGATCTACTTACTCCCTGGGAAGCTCTTAACCGATCGGGAAGGTCTTATCTGGTTGGGATAAATTTAGAGGAATGGTGATGAGGTCCTCCATTACTCGCTCGATGGGGACTTACCTGGTCTTTTTAGCCCTTCATTAAACACGCTTTGGTTGATACTTGGGTTGGTTATCCTATAAACTGTCTACCCTTTTACTTACCTTGGACTAATTATGTTTAGTCTTAATGGTCATAAGGAAACAACTGCGAGTTATCCCCCAATCTCTCCTTATTTTAATAACTCACTGGTCGCTTAGAAACTTGAGCTTTTGATGAAGGGAGGAGGGATGACCCTCATAATGTGGAGTGAACCGTGTCAATGATGGCACTATAAGGTAATTATGATTGGATGATGTGAAACTCTATCTTACGACTGACAGAGCTAATTTTGACATAAAGATTAATCTTCCCCAATATGATCTCCATATATCCATTAAAATCAATTAACGATCCTACATTTGTGTCTAGATACTAGACATTATAATCGATCATGAGTAATAAACTAAGGATATAATATCTTAAGAGCTTACTTGATTGATCATTATCCTCTTCACTTCAAAATTTTCCATCGAGTGATAATTATGGCATCTTTTTTAGGGTAGATTAATGCAAACTAGATCATCATCGATGAACATTATTTCTTGATCGAAATCGATATCCCTATGCTCCCATTTAACCAAAACAAGCTTAGACACTTCCACCTGAAAACCTCTTGGATGTAAGATGCAATATTCACTATTTCTATGAGCTTATTGTTGATGCATTGTGAGAGATCGTTATATCCATATATGGAAATGACTATTCTCGAAGGTGGGAGATCATCCTCTTTGCCCACTTTCTCCGTTGCATTTACCAAGCCAAGGACCTCATCTTAGCTATATAAACATACCCATTGAGATGACTTGCTTACATGAGATGTTTTAGGTTTAAATTGAATATCTTGTAATTCTTCATGACATGACTGTGGTCCTGGTGGTAGGTACACCTGAGATTGGTGTCCTTGTCATTTGGGTCGCTAGCCATCTTGGTTGGTGTCTTAAAGACTGGTTTATTATTTATTTGAGGAATTAACTTGTATATTGGCTCATTAAAGAAGGTTTAAACTGTCTGATAGGTGATTTTATTATTATGTGACTTGGAAGTCTTCTGTAAGTGTGAGTTAGTCCACATTATTCGCTAGAGTTGACTGGTTTCCTCCCTTGATTGACTTCATTGAGTTTTTTTGGCCCGTTTAAAATTTTGATTGGCTAGAACCTCCACATTGAGAAGCACGTCTTCTACCTTGTTATATTTCTCAATAAGTGACATGAGGTCATCCATAGTCGACGTTGGCCTATTGGTCGAGGATTGGTAGAGATCGTCAGATTTAGTGAGTCCAAACATGAAGGAGGATATGGATAAATGCTCTTTGCATTTATCGATCTTGTTGAACATTTCCCAATAGCACTGAGCATACTGTTTGAGGGATTCCCATGTCTTCCTTTTGAGGGAGATAAATGAATTGGCCTCTTTGACTACTATGCTGCTAGTGATGAAGCTAGCCATAAACTGCTCGGTCGGCTCTCTGGATGAGGAAATCAACTTACGGGTCAATTTTTTAAACCACTTGAGACTGATCTCCCTAAGAGTAAATGGAAAAACTTGGCAAATGGGGGCATCATAGTGACTTCATAGAGACATCGTATACGTATAGTGCCTGATGTGGTGAGTGGGGTATACTTTATGTCATATGTAGTAGTTTTTGGAACAGTAAGCTTCTTTAGTAGCTCTGAAAGTTCTATCTCCACGGTAAACGACAAGATTGAACTATGCTCTATGCACAAGTGCTCTCCTAGCAATATCCTTCGGAGTTCGTGATAAATTGGGATTCAGCCTTCCCTCTAATTCCTTTTTCATGATGTCCATGAGATAATCACTACTGACCTTCTTTGACAACACCCTATGATAGGCCGACCTTATAAGACCCGTATAAAACAACGCGTTTAAATTTACTATTTTGACCTATTTATTTGAAGAATAAGTAATCCTACCCTAATATATAAGAAATATAAGAAATATTCTTGGATTTGTATCAACATAAGCCTTATAAAAATACAAATTTCAAAGTTACCCTTAAGTTTCCACAATTACAAAACACCCCCTAAAGATTTCAATGGACTTTTTAGCTATCTAAATAAGTTATATGTTTCAATATTTATCTAGGAACACCTTCATTATTATTTGAAATTACAAGTCAGGCCCTCCCAATACTTTCTTAACTTTTGAAATTTACACAAAGTCCCCAAAAGTTTGAAAAATAAAGAATAACTACTTTAAACTTAACCAAAACCTCATAAGGACCTAAACTAAACTTTCCATAATCTCTCTCATCAGAAGGGCTGATAAGAATGACAAGTAACCTCCATAGGAACCCATGAAAAGCCAAAGAAAACCTATACCTTTTTACTCCCTAAACTTCCCCTTTATACTTATCTCCTATTGGACCAACTTATTTCCACCCCAATTTCGACCAATAAACTCACCTTCACATCCCCAATATAAAGCCTCTATCTGCAGAGAGATAATAGTACAAACAATTGCTAAAAACCAAAGCTTAAATTTTGGTATTTTCGAGTATTTTATTATTTTATGCTTAGTGCTTAATTCTTTCACTTTAGTGACATTTCTGCATTAGAATAGGATTCAATTAATCTTTTACTAGTAATCTTTTACGTAGGAATCACGAGTTAAAGGCAAAAATTAGAAGATCACCACAGATGCTTGAGCTCCAAAGGTGGCTTCTGAGTTCCCGACTTTAAACCAGTTTTAAAGTGGATATCATTGTCCTTAGACTTATAGGATCTCTTAACCATACAGTTTGATTTCATTATAGTATCCATAATTTTTCATAATCCAAGCTTTACAACTTCGAAAGTTTAAACTTCAAAATCAAAATTTTCCATGTACAGGATGAATTAAACCTTCAAACCAAAATCATTTTGTTAACAATTCACACACAAATAAAAACCCAATATTGCCATGCTTCGAATTTCACTACAAATCCATGAATATCAAATTGAAGTTTTTGAAATTTTATAATTCTTAGAAGAAGGCTCTACAGTCGACCTCAACTTTTAAAATTTATATATTTGGAATCCTTGTGAAAAGCTAGAAAGATCGGCTTTTGACTCAACTCAAATGGTATTACGTAGAGGTTTTAATCGAAGGGTCAAAGTTTTCAAACCCTAAAGTCAAAATTCGAGAGTTTGAAGATGCGTGTTGTACACGTGCGCGAGTGAAGTCAAATTCAACGAGCGATAGCTTTGACCCAACGCGTGAGAGTGCGTGATCAATAAAAAAATTCTGAATTTATTTTATTTTATTTTTCTAGTCAAAATGGTATATTACAACCCCCTATTTGGATATCCATAACTCAAATTCAACATATACCCTAAAATATATATTAAATTTTAATTTTGGTTTTTACACATAAACCCCTGAACTTTTTCAACTTATGTATTTTTACCCCAAACTTTTTCCATAACCTTTTGACATTATTAGGAACAAAAAAGTCTCTTAACACCTATCTTAAAAAGTTGAGGAATTTAATTAATAAACTTTAACTTTACTTTTAATTTAGACCCCAATACTTATTTTCTACGCAATTTTATAAGTTTATCGCACTTTCAGATTAAGTTAAACTATACTTGCACCAAATACAATTTCTCTGTAACAGACATACACAGATTACCACCTTTACCATTAACAACTCTTCGGAACATTCAAAAACCCTAAATACAAGTAAGTGATTTCTTATTCAATATTAATTTCACGCAATGCTTTTGATTACGCCTTTTGTTGACATCACTTTGTGATAGACCTAGTATATAATATTCTCATTGTGGAACTCATTCTAATAGTTCAAACTGTTTACGTATAATTGATTCACATTTTGAAATGACTATGGATTCATACTAATTCGTATAATGCAAATTTTTCTCGTTCTACTATAGCATACAATATGACTATGGAATAATCTTTCATTACACCAACGACTGTATTATTTGGCCTGTAGGACTCAGATATCGAGGCCTAGTTATTGCTACTATATGGATTGTCAAATTGACTTAGCACTATTAATTTTATCTCGAGTATCTGAATTGATTGTCTCCAAGTATTTTGGATTGATTTTGGCGTATGTATTTGCTATTGCCTTAAAGCCTCTAAACGAATAATTATGGGTTATTTTTTTAGAAATCATTCCTAATCATTACCAATTCTATCCAGATATTTCTATATCATTTTTGAAACAAACGGGTTATCATATTATAGCATTGAATCTCTTTCATATTGAATTTTCATGTACTGACTCATTCAGAAATTATGTTTTGAAATGTATAGAATCAGAATTATATACTTTTCAATTTTGCTTATGTTTTTGAAATACCAGATGGACCCAGGCAATAGAGAAAGCAACATCACCCCAACCCCATGCTATTTTAATGCATCGCCCCGTGTTACTCTAAGAATTATATATGCCTGGAAAATCAGTCGCAGAATGAAGACCCCCTTCATAATTTCTTATGTTACTACATATAAATGGATGTAATTCGTATAGTACCAAGACAGTTTATTTATTTTATGGAGTATGTAATAAAGGTTCGTGCCTCTATTTATAATGAATGTAACAAATAATTTACCTCCATTCTTTACTTCAAATTAAGAAACACTGCCACTATTTAAAAATATGTTATACTTCCGCTATTTAAATTTATTTTCTAGTTACACCTATAAACCCAACCCCCAGATCACTCCTGATTATTTCGGGACGTGATAGACCTAGTTTTATATGTAACTTATGTTACCTGAATGGGAACATGATTGTGAATGTCAACGAGTGATTGATATGTCGTAGGTTATATTGTACTACACGAGGGCTCCTTGATCTAGAAACTCTGCCAATTTGATTGAATATGTTATTCTTTAGGTAACGGATCTGCCACCTTTTACGTCATTTCAGATTATAAGAACTGGAGATGTGCTCCTCTGACTACTCGATCAAATTTCTACTTAGATGGGAAATCTCTTCATCAAGATCGTCCAGTCTATTTTCATGAATATTGGTCGGTCATGACGTTGCCATCCCCAAAACTCGTTATGCAGAATGGTTATAACGTTGTTGCCTAAGATAAGAACTTCTGGTCACTTTGACCTTGCTCAATTAATAGGTGAAGGGGACATCGAATGAGTCCCATCTATCTTGATAATTAATACCTCGTATTAGATATGACTTCTAGCCTAGGAACAGTGAGATTTATGAGCACTTTTATTGTTATAGGTTAGATATTTTATAATTGTGAGAAATAAAAGTTTCCCCACAGATGATGCCAAATTATAAGGGATATGTAATCCATAGTAAATCCAATATTACTAATCGACCCCAAAGTATGAATGCAATATAAAAAACCTTTGTCGTTCTCCCTAAAATTTAACAAATAGTCCTATCTATGTCCATGGGAAAAGTTGTATATTAATTGAGAAAAAGGAAAGACGATTGAAGTGTTACAGTTGATAGTTGAGAGTCCAAGTCTCCATGATATGGATATATTTGAATACCCCTAAACTGTTGGGGTCACCCTTATTTATAAGTACAAGTTTCCTAGAAATATAGGTATCTCTTATTTGAGCATATTTTTAAAGTGGTAGGATCATGACTAGTTTATTCGTTCATAATATGTTACGATCTTTCTTGATTCTTTGTTAGCCGCCCATAGTATTTGAACAACTGTACTGCCTAAACTTCTTAAGGTCATGTGTGAGTCTACATGGCGTGATCGACCAATGCAACTTCAATTGCCCCCAGTATTGGGTCGATCGGTATTTAGGCCTCGTCATCCTAATCCTATTACTAGTTATACACGTGTCCATAAGAGTTTACTTAATGATTGCTAATAAGTTGACATGTGACCACTTACTCAAGTAGGAGTGCAATAATTTCTTATGATGTGGAAAATTCCCACGCCTGGGATTATGTGATTCATCAGGTCTTTCCCTTAGGAAAAGATTGCGCATGTGGCGTGTGACCATGGGGACAAGTCGCTCAAGTCTCCCTGCCAAAGGTAAGCTGTAGCTTTATCCTTGATGATAGAAGGTATAAGGGTTTGGAGAGCCCTTATATATCTTCTTTTCAATTCTAACTTTAAGATGTATCACTACTTCATTCTCTCTATAGATTTTTTTAAAAAGTGTAGCTCTAAATCATCTTTTTCTTCTACATTTCTTCTTTGTCACATTCTCTCATCGTGTCTATGCATTTATGAAGGTATGAAGTGACTTCAAAGAATAACTTTGAAGCATTTTGTACTAGATATCTCACACCAGACAACATTCATAAGAGGATTTCATCTAAAGAAGAAGATACCTTTGACATTGATGGTGAAGTCTCTTTTATGACGGTTGTCATTAGGGGGGAGTGGTGATGCTGGAAATAGCACCACCAGGTCAAAGTGATGAATAATCTCACACCAGCACAATAATGGCAGAAATGTAATAAAAATATAGCAATATAACAGTAGAGAGAGATGAGGAGAAGAGAAAGAACACCATAATTTAAGTGGTTCGGCAGGAGCCTATGTCCACTGTGTGTGTGTGTGTGTGAGAGAGTGAAATCCACTAACAAATATGGCTCTAATGGCCTGGGTTACAACACTCAAGCTTTCTTTCTCTTCTGGATACAAATGAGCAGAGTTTTGTTAGGGTTTCGATTAAGTGATCCTTTATAATAAAGAAGATGAGATGTATTTATAGTGATTTGGGGGTGTATTGCATTGCACCCCCAAGCACGCAATAAGCACGTGCAGAATATTCCTATCCAATGAGGAGGAGCCAGTTGTCTCCGTCACATGTATGTCATGATGATAAAATATTCCCTCATGTGAGAGAATGATCTGGGTATAACGGTTTTAGTTCACGTGTGTCACACACCCATGCGCACATCTCCACGCATCTCCCAATGCACGTGTTATGTTAGTAATATGACCCCGACCGACCACATTGGCCGAGGTTAGACTTATAGATTCATGAACTACTGAAGAGTTAATACCCATGATGTTGATTTGTCTCAGCCTGTCCTCGTCGGCCTGGGTGAGGCCGAGAACGAGGGTGCTAATCTCTGAGAACAATGCCGATAACTCATCTTGGCCAGTTACTGAAGGTCGAGGCATCCCAAGCTACTCCATCGATCGAGTTACTAAAGGTCGAGGCTGATCAGGTCCCACTTCTGAATGGTTAGTGAAGTTTGGCTATGACCGAGGCTGTATGACCATGGATGAGGACACAATTGGCATATCAATCACCCTTAGCCCTTAGTCTCTGACGTGTGGATGAGGCTGAGGGGTAATGATGTTATGTCATATGTTGACACTGATTGTAGTTGTTAGGAGGACGTATGGTAGCTATCAAGTGAGTGGCAACTATTTGTGATAAGTCTCACAGTTCCCATAGGGTTGTATCCAATCGAGGAATAGGTGACGGCTCAAATGCTTAGGGTTTTGCACTTGATATGATGAGCATATGGGAAACTGTGCGCCACTTTGTAAAACATGCATAAATCATTACTAGTATTTAAATGGGTTTTTCAAAACCATTTTCTCTATCCTTGTTTCATACCTTCCGAACGCCTCTCTCTCTAGAACCAGAGCTCTCACCTCCTGTCTTTGTGCTTCCAAGCATCTCTCAAGGCCATTCTTACTTCATCGTTCTCCCATTCCCTCCAGGTAACCCTCTTTTGCCATTTCTTTCAAGATTTCTTTTAGTTTTCATCTTGTTATAATTTTTTCGCGAGTTCATTTAATACTTTGGCAACTGTATTAGGTGGATATGGTTCGTTTCCAGGTAGTTACTGGTGGTTTTGGGTATGTAGAGGTTCTTTGGGGGCCATAATATATTATCTTTGGGCTTGTTTGTGCCTTATTAGACTGTTTAATTTACTTAGGCGATATTTTGGTCATCTTCCCAGACGACCCTTCAAACTGTTCTTTATTGTTCATTCACAAAACGATTCACTTTCCACCCTTTGATCGTTATGTCAAGGTTAATCAAACCCTTAAGTTTCTTATTCCTTTCACGCTTTTTGTTTTTGGTAGCTCAAGTGTTGCCTCGGCTCTTGGATATTGCAAGAGCTTTATAGGTTAGCTAAAGAATTTCCATCACTTAGGGAGAAGTGCATCCAGGAGATTTGTAGGATAGAAGAAGAGTACGAGGCAAAGCATAAAGCTGATCCCATTTGGATATGACACATTTTCCCTATCCCTATGAAAACCATATACCCCTCTCCCTCTGAGGATAATAGGGACGACATGACTGGATCGTCATCTCCATTAGCTGATAGGAGGGACTCATTCCAGGAGGCCATGAGGGTGCCCCCATCTTATGTTGCTAAGCCTGAGGTGGCTGAGACCTCAACTCGTACCACGTCATCAAGACAAGTCGAGTCTTCCAGCCGAGATGACCCTTCTCTCCAAATCATAGATGAGGATACTTCAAGGGGATCTTCAGTCCAGGTCGTCTCTAAATCTGTCAAGCCAACCATAAACGTTGCCCTTCCGCCATTCTCCATCCCTCTAAGTGCCATGGCAGGTGATGAATTTTAAGAGATGTTTCCAGATGGATGCCCGCCATCTGAGGCCGAGGTAGTGAATGAGGCTGAGGCAGGAGATGAGTATGAAAGCGATGAGGGCACTCGCTCTGAAGAAGAGGCCCTTGTTGACTATACTTTCGTCGAGCGGTTTCCCTAATAAGTTGAAGAGTCTGACCTCTTCCTCTAGAGATACCTCTATGGCATTAAGTTTGACATAATTATGCGCGTACCGACCGAGGAAGAGAGGGCCTATGGAAGTTGAGAAGGCGAGATCATAGTTTATGAGAAAATGTTCAAACTCTGGTTCGGGTTACCATTTTACCCTACCGTACGAGCCATTCTTTATAAATTAGATCTTGCTCCGACCCAACTGGTGCCCAACTCTTGGTGGGTCATCCTCGACTACATCACACTGTGGTTGAACAACTCCACGGATGATCCTTCTATAGAGATATTCAAAGCCTTCTACCACATATCATCTTCTAAGACCTATGCAGGCTATTATCATCTGGGGGAAAGGAAGCCTGACAAGAAGATAATACAAGTCACCCAAACTCTAACCACTTCTGAAAATCGAGGTTCTTTTTTATCTCTGGAGCCTGGGAGTTTTCGTCTGATGCCGATCTATTAGAGGACGAGCCTAGAGTTCCTCGTACCTGGGAGAACCCTTCAAAGTGGGCCAAACTGGACCCCAACCTGAGTAAACCAAACTGGGAGAGGGTGGCGTACTTGTAGAGTTTGGGGAAGGAAGGTATTCTTCCCAAGTTTGAAGACATAGCGACTCCTACTCTTTTGGAGAAGCTGACCTATGGGTTGACCCCCTCACTGAGCCATGTGAGTGATCTTTATTTTTTATTCTTTCAAATATTCTGTTGGCTCTGACTTTTATTATTACTGATCACTTTTTCTTTTAAACTGTTGACTGTCCACCACACATTTCATACCATCTCTGGAACATGACTGCCCCAAGTTTGAAAAACATTTTGAAGAAGGGGACAAAAAGCCTATAAAGGAGACTGCTGCTAGTGGGTTGTCCCATCCTGAGGTCGGCCAAAAATGAAAGGCACCCCCTCCCCAAGTCAATTCCACCATCCACTCATTCATAGATCGTTCCTTTATCTTCGGCCCCTAGCTCATCATTTGGGGAGACCTTCGATCATTACTGGGCCGCTAACATCACTCAGCTGAGGGATACTCCTGGTACGATCTTTCCATCATCATCATCAAGGGCTAAGAGATCCATTCTGCATGCCCCTTCCAAGGAAGATTACGAGTTCTTGTCTAAAGTCCTGACTCCCCCTCCTTCACTCAGGTATTGGCACTTTCTTGACAAATTATTGTCTCGTCTCTAAAAAGTACATTTTGACATTTTCTAATCATTTTGTAAGCTGTGTGTGGTCTCGCCTCTACCTCCAAATGGATGGTCGAGAACTATCCCAAGGTTCGTGATGTTGACAGGGCCTTGAGGTCTAAAGAGGAGATGAAGGGAAAGCTCAAGGACATCCGACGCGACTATTAGAAGGATCTGGACACTCTGAGAGAAATGAACACGGCTTTACAGATAAAGGATGACTTTCTAAAGACCCAGGGCAAGCTCCTTTTAAAGAAGGATTAAGACCTTTTAGTTTTGACTGACCAACATGCCAAAGATCTTGAATTCGCCATTTCCCAGGCCAAGGCCGAGTCTTTGTCGGTCAAGTCTCTACAAAAGATAAGGGATGAAGCCATTGAAGAGTATAAGTCCAGTGAAAAGTTTGGAGGTTTCGGCATGGAGTACTTTGAGAGGGGACTTAAGACAACCTATAGTTGGGTCACTATCAAGTTTGTTGAAGTAGTCTCCTTTATTCGCTCTGAATTAGAATCTCCTAACATGGAGGACTCTTTTATGGTTGATGAGGCTCTGCAGGCAGCTGAGGCCGATGAAGTGACACTCGACCCCTTATTACGAATACCAATGCCTCAGTAGTCCCTAGTCTGGCCGAGAGGACTGCCGGTGGGTCAACCATCATAATTGAGCAAGCCCTTACTGATAAGAGAGTTACAAATACAGAGCTAACTTCATAGGGTGGTCGTTTGTGACCCTACCCTCTTATCTGTAACAACTTAGTTTACTTTGACAAACTCTTGTTTCTTCTTGTTTTATTTTTGAACATGGATGATCATAGCTTATATTTAAGCTGAATATATAATGTTTCTTCTCTCATTTTTTCTGAATTATATTTGCCTTTGTATGCATGTCATCGTTTGATGTTTTGGTCAACTAACCATAACCATAATAAAGTGATGTTTATTAATGATGTTTGGTAATGAACCACAACTAAGTGATTTTTAATTTGCATCCACCAAATTATGGTGTTTAAGCATAAGTCCCCTCTCGTCATTTTGAGAATGTATGGATGAGTGTCATCTCGTCCATGCATTGTCGTCTCGGTCGAGAGAGTAAAATCCACCAAGTTGAACTACAACTAAGTGATTTTTAATTTTCCTCCACCAAATTATGATGTTTAAGCGTAAGTTCCCTCTCATCATTTTGAGAATGTTTGGATGAGTGTCGTCTCGTCCATGCACTGTCGTCTCGGTCGAGAGAGTAAAATCCACAAAGTTAATGATGTTTAATAATAAACCACAACTAAGTGATTTTTAATTTGCATCCACCAAATTATGGTGTTTAAGCGTAAGTCCCCTCGTCATTTTGAGAGTGTATGGATGAGTGTCGTCTTATCCATACACTGTCATCTCGACCGAGAGAGTAAAATCCACCAAGTTAATGATCTTTAATAATAAGTGTTTTTCGATGTTATTGATAGTCAATGGATGTGGTTGACCTCATCTGGACTATCGTATCACCGAGGGCAACTTAAGGCTACTTCACCATGACTGATGTTTTATAGCTTAAGATGAGTTGATAACTAGATAGAAACTAGCAAGACTGAAATGTTACTGGTAATACTTTTTAAGGTGGTCGGCGTTCCATGGGTTGGAGAATGGCTCTCCTTCCAGATTCTCCAATCCGTACGTCCTCGGTACTACTTCTTCAACCACTCTGTATGGGCCATGCCAATTTGGATGTAGCTTATTAGGCTTCTGCCATGTTTTATTTAACACCAGGTCTCATACCTTCAGTGGTCGTGCCTTTACTCTCTTATTGTAGAACTTCGCTGTCCTTTTCTAGTAGGAGGTTTGCCTAACCTCAGCATCTTCCTTCCTTTCTTCCATGAGGTCTAATTCAAGTCTTCGTCATCAATGTTCCCCTATGGGTCACAGGTCTGAACCCTGTGGGTGGGGAGACCTACCTCTGTTAGCAACACTGCCTATGAACCATAGGCCAACATAAATGGAGTTTCCCCAGTAGGAGTTCTCTCCGTCGTCTTGTACGCCCAGAGGACAGCATATACTTCTTCAACCCACCTGCCTTTGGCATCTTCTATCCTCTTCTTGATTCCATCAAGAATCATATGGTTTGTTACTTCTGTTTACCCATTAGCCTGGGGTCAGCCAAGAGCAGAGAAAAACTGCTTGATGCCGACCCGTTCACAATATTTTTCCAAGGAAATGTTCTGGAATTGTGTTCCATTATCAGAAGTCAGAGTATTGGGTAGGCCATACCTGCAAATGATATTTTTCCATATAAATTGGAAGGCTTTCTTCTTTGTTATTATTATCATCATCTCGGATAATCGATCGCCACGATCAAGTAGCGATAGTTGTTCGCAGTTCTTGGTAGTGGTCTAACCAGGTCAATCCCCTAAACCGCAAAAGGCCAAGGAGATGTAATGGAGGTAAGATGCTGATGTGGTTGATGGGGTGTTGTGGCAAACCTTTGGCACTTGCCGCACTTTTTTACGTATGTCGCTACATCTTTGACCAACGTCAGCCACCAATATCCCTGGGTAATGATCCTCTTAGCTAACGGTTATCCTCCAATGTGGCTGGAACACGATCCCTCATGCACATCTTTTAAAATATACTCCACCTCAGATGGATATACACATCTAAGGAGAGGAAGCATAAACCCTTTCTTATACAAGATGTCTCCTATGAGGGAGAACTTGGCAGCTTTATACCTCAACTTCTTTTTCTCGGCCTTGGACTCAGGCAGCTCCCCATCTCTAATGTAACGAATGATAGGATCCATCCAGGAAGCTCCCATACTCGTATTAAAATAAAATTCCATGGTACTTTTTTCTCCCTCGATCATCGACCGATGGGGAATCTCCACCGGGACTGTTCTTCTAATATTAGTTCTGGTGGCTGAAGCTAACCTTGCCAGAGCATCGGCTTGGTCATTACCCAGTCGGCGTATCCTCTTCAATTTCACTTCGACGAACTTCTTCACTACTATCCTAACCCTTCCCTGGGTACTTTGACATTCTATCATCTTTGGCCTTGTATGCCCCCAAAATTTGATTGACAACCAACCTAGAATCACTATGAACAAGGAATTGGCCAACATTCAGTGTTCGGGTAAGGGAGATACCTTCTAAGAGAGCCTCATACTCATATTCATTATTAGAAGCTTTGAAGTTGAATCTCAGTGCGTACTCAATATCGGTCCCATCTGGAGCCGACACTATCAATCCTGCCCCGCTTCCATTCTCACATGAAGACCCATCAACAAAGAGGCTCCACACAATACCATGAGGTGAAAAACTAGCCTCTTTTAGGGTTCCATTCTTGAAAATATACCTTTCCTCCTCATTCTCAAACACTTTGTTTCTTGCCAAACTCGTCTCGACCTCGATCGAGGGAGGACATACTCTGCCTTATTGCCCACAAGCTGTAGCTTCAATATCGTCAATATCGACCTCGTTCCAAGTGAACTCGGTCACAAAGTCAGCTAGGGCTTGCCCTTTAATAGCCGTTCTTGACTGGTAGATTATGTTGAACTCTCCCAACTCGATTGCCGAAGCCATTAGTCTTCTTGATTTCTCAGGCTTGTGAATTACTTGCCTGAGGGGTGAGTCTGTGAGGACCACCATGGTGTGTGCCTAAGAGTATGGCTTCATCTTCCTCGAGGCATGGATCAGTGCATATGTTAACTCCTTCATCTTAGGGGTACCTCTGCTCAGCCCCTTGGAGTGCCCTACTATTGAAATACACTGGTTTTTGAACTCCATCCTCTTCTCTTACAATAGCGGCACTGATAGCCGACTCAACTTCCAAATAAAGATATAGTTTCTCCCCTTGAACTGGTCTAGATAATAGGAGTGGAGGGCCGAGGTAGGACTTCAAATCCTTAAAGGCTCTATCACACTCTTCGTTCCATTCAAAATCTTTTCTCAGTACTTCAAAGAAAGGAAGGCATTTATCAGTGGCTCAAGACACAAACAAGTTTAGTGCTGCCACCCTTTCGATGAGTCTCTGCACATCCTTTATCTTCATAGGAGTCTTCAACTTTAATAAGGCCTTGATCTTCTCAGGGTTGGCTTCGATTCCCCTATGATTCATAATGAATCCCAAAAATTTGCCTGCTCCCACACCGAAGACACACTTGGCGGGGTTGAGTTTCATCTGGTACTTGTCCATCGTGTCAAAGGTGCATTCAAGGTCGGCCACATGAGTGTCGTCCTTGAGGCTCTTTGTCAACATATAATCAATGTACACTTCCAATGTCTTCCCGATCTGGTCCTCAAATAATTTGTTTACTAGCCTCTGATACGTGGCCCCATCATTCTTCAACCCAAAGGGCATGACCTTGTAGCAGTAGGTATGATTATAAATATTGTTTTATCTTCATCAGCCGAGTCCATGAATATCTGGTTGTAGCCTGAGTAGGAATCCATAAAACTCATTAATTGATGGCCAGCTATAACGTCTACCATCTAATCAATCTTGGGCAAGGGGAAACTATCTTTCGGGCACACTTTGTTCATATCCGTGAAGTCAACACACATCCTCCATTTTCCATTGGCCTTGGGGACGATGATAACGTTTTGCCAACCAGTTAGGGTAGATGACTTCCCGAATAAAGTCAGCCTTCTCCAATTTCTTGACTTCCTCTCTAATAACGTCATACTTTTTTCTTGAGTAAACTCATCTTCTTTGTCTTATCGGCTTTGCATCATCGGCCACATTGAGCTTATGACATAAGACTTCTGGGTCAATATCGGTTATATCTTCGTGGCTCCAGACAAAGATGCTTCGCCTCTTATTTAACAACTTAATCAACTCTTCCTTGACCTCTTTCTTTAGGTCTTTGCCAACCTGGAGGTTTTTTTTCGTCTCGTCCTGATTAAGGACGATGGATTCTACCTCCTCCGCGGCTTCCCCTTTCTTTAATTTTATCTCGTCTCTAGGGTCCAATGTATCAACATTATACATTGTAATGGCTTTCTTATGAGCTTACCTCTCCTTGGCTGAGTTGAAGTAGCATTCTCGTTCCAGCACTTGATCACCTTGGAATTCTCCTACCCCATAAGGAGTCAGGAATTTCACCATTTGGTGTACAGTGAAGGGCACGACCTCAAACTCTTTGAGGGCCACTCTTCCCATAATAATGTTATTAGACAATTATACACTTTCATCCATTACAAAGAAATTGAACTTCTTAGTGAGACTTTTCGGCCAAATATCTCTCATCCTGATGTCCATCTCATACATTCCCAATGGATGGACTTTTTCACCACTGAATCCAATCAAGGGGTGACGATAAGGCACGAGCCTCTTCTTGCTGAACCCCAAACTTTGAAGCATGGCCAGAACATAACATCGGTCGAACTTCCTCCGTCAACCAGTATTCTCGACACGTCATACCCATAAACCCTAGTTGTAATCACCAGAAGGTCGTCTTGGGGTGCTAGGATACCTTTGAAGTCAAGTTTTGAAAAACCCACAATCAAAGTGTCATGACCCCATCCCAAAATTAGTAGTAAGGAACAAGTGTCTTGACATGCCACCAAGGAAACAAATATTTTGATTTAATTTTTTCCTTAAATAAATGCAAAGGAAATATGATCACATGGTTGTGAATTGTAAAATACTGAAAGTAAAGGAATTAAGTCATCAGAGATTTCTAAAGGAAACTTCATATATATTAAAAGTAACAACGAGTTACAAACTTAAGAGAAAAATTTAAAACTTATTACAAGAGAGCCATATATGCTCTAAATAAACATTTTACAAAAAGAGCTCTAAAAGCTAAATCTTCAATATAGTCCTTTTTTCGTTCCGTCTGTGAACCTAAACGTTTCCTGAAAAATGGTTATTTATACAACATCAGCTAAAAGCCCAATGAGGTTCAATCTCCAGACATTCCGGGGTTTCAAAAAATAGATACCTATTCAAGTCAAAAGAGAAGGCATATACATATATTAATAGGAACTTGCAGTAAATATATATATATATATATATTTTGAAATGAAAGTATATATATCACAATTGGATAGTTCAGAATAAGACGAATGCAACAAATCAAATGTGATATCTTTTTCTTTCAAATATATCATTTTGATGGCCAAGTACACTCTAATACCGTATTCTTCTACCGTATTATTCCCCGGTAATTGAGGGTCAATCGAACTAGTTCGTCACAACGCCTTATTTAGGGCACACCAACGATAACCCTGCTGGGAAGGTCAGTCAGTAAAGAAGTCCCTTAGGCCGAATCTTATTTCCAATATTCAATCTCATTTTTAATACTCATTTCAATCAATATGTCTATATGGAGAGATATAAACATATCACAAACGAATCAATCATCGGTATCAGATGCATTTTGAGAATAAAATAATTTCACAAAATACATAGTTTGCATGATATCATATAATTTAAATGTGCAAGAAATGACATAGAGTACTCACCTAAAATAGAGGCTCGAAAATATAGATATTGAGTCTTGGATCACACGTTAATCTAATAAATACAATAAATGTTTAATTACGTATTCTAAATAAATCCCAATTCTAAATATTGTGTTTTAATCCTAAAATAACTTGCTGAAAAAGGTTACTAAAACCATTTCTCAAATTTTTATATTCATTCATCGTATTTAAAGAATTCAATTCATAGTTCTTCCTAATTAGTCGATTCCCAGTAGAGATGGAGGGTCATAGGGGCACCACTTAAATACCATCTCATCTAGACAGAACTTCACCAGGCCTGACTTTGGAATTACTTAAATGGGATTCCATAATAACGAGAATTTTTTTTAAAACTAATCATTTTTTTAAAAACGTATAATTTCAAACAAGTTTACATATATTGAAAATAAAATCAACTTGGATTTCTTCTAATTTTTAAGTTTTGATTAGTGAATCCTTTAGTGTATTTTACCATCATAACTACTAAGTAAAGCTATAAAACAATAAATTAAAATTATAAAGATGCATTATAACATTAAGATTACCTTAAGATGAATATCCCTAAGAACTTCTTCTTAAATGTTTCCACGCTTTCTCTCACTACTTCTCTCTATAATTCTCAAGGAATTTGATGTGAGTTTCAAATGATCCCAAAGGCCCTATTTATTGTTTTCCAAAGATATCACGGCGTTGACATGTGTCTATGATGACCAAGCTTTTACAATGGCGAGTCAGCGTTGACTTGTCACGTAACGGAGGCGTCTTGCAGTCTTATTTCAATTGACTGCGACACATGTTTTAGCTTCACCTCTAACAATGACACGTGTTTTGGCTTCTCCTCTAATGATGACATGTGTACGATGGAGGTGTCAAAACCAAGCACGAGGTGTCGAGCACGAGGTGGAAATGTATTAAGGTATAAGGGTCATTTTACACCTAAAGGGCATTTTGGTAATTTCACACCATATATTTTTAATATTTCTTAGAGGTCCCAGAAAATATTTTATTTGCAAAAAGGTCCTTTTTTTATTTTCATTTTGGTCCCTAAAACTTTCTTAATTAAAATCAAATCCCTAAAGTTTCAAAAAATTACATTTTTTACCCCAAAACTTATCACTTAGCTTAGGATGTGCCATAAAACTTCAATTTGACCCATTTTACAGTTGATTCTTCAAATTTTAAAACGGGTTTTGTCATATTAAGAATCCAGAATATCACATTTGTAATATTATAACATTTTCAAATAGTAACTAAGACGCAATTGTAGAAATGATTATATATATTGGCATACAAAAATGGGGTCATTACACAAAGTGTCCATATCCACCTTCTTCCTTTTCTCTGACTTAGCGCTTACTGCAGCCGAGTTAACCTCTTCAACTTTGGGAAGAGCTTTAAACTCTTCAACGTGTGCCTTTCTATGGGTCACCTCTGAGCCTCCTCTTTCGATGGCAGGTCTATCATCGTCGTCTGAGGCATCATCCTTTTTCTAGGAGCATCCTCTTTGCACTTATCGGGTCTTCTTTTTCTTGGGTTGTCTCAGCCTCCTCTTGGACCATCACTGCTTACATATTTTCTCACCTTACCAGTCTTGAGCGTCTTCTTAATCTCATCCTTTAAAGTGAAACATTTGTCGATTAGGTTCCCGTGGTCCTGGTGAAATTCAGACCACATGTTTTTTTCCACTAGTGAGGGGGAGATTTTAGCTTTTTGGTCCACTTCAGGGACCAATCATTCTTGATCTCATTCAAGATATGCTCGCAACTATCCATGAGTGGAGTGTAGTCGACAAACTTATCATCTGCTGATCTTTTTTTTCCTTCTTTACTCTTCTTTTGGAACTTGACCCCACTGCTCGTTGTAATACACCGTATTTTTGGCATATTATTTTATATATAGATTTTGGATTAATTAAATAAAATGGAGAAAATTTTATTTCTAATTAATCCGGATTTAATTGTAATAATTGCTAGCGTGATAAGAGTTAGTATTTACTGATGATAATTATGTTAAATATTACTTAGAGAGTAAAGTAATATATGATTAAGAAATATTATTATGTCCGGGAGTGAAAAATACGGCAGTTGTAATACACTTAGTTTGGGACGCACATGTGAGTCGTGTCGGTACTATTTTGTTGGGTTAATAAGATAATTTAATTTTTTAGTAACTCGGTTGGCCGTTTTGAGTGCTCCAGTGTGTCCGAAAGGGTCGAAATAATCAGAAAACACTACTCGAGCGTTTTATTTGGATTCCGGGGCAAGTTAGGCCAAATCAACACCCCAGAGGGGTATTTTGGGATTTTTAGGAATTAAAATGGACGAAAATCAGGAATTAAATTAGGAGTGTGCGTGGGTTAGAAGAGAGTTGTCAGTTTCCAACTTACGTGAGAGAGAGGGAGAGAACCAATAGGAAGAATGAGAACTCAATAGTGCTTTGGGATAAGAAGTCAAGTCCTTCTACCGGAAATCACATTAACGCGTAGATCGCGAAAAGTCAAGTGTTTATCTTGATGTATTTTTGAGCATATATGATTCATGTTAACATTAGTTGATGAGATAACTAGAATTCTATGAAGTTGAGACTGAGTTGGGCATAAACCTTTAATTTGGGAGTATAGTGTTGCATGTAGTTGAATAACCATGTTCTGGGTGTATTAAATCTGAGTTTTATATGTGATTTCATGAAATTAAACCTAGTTTCATGTTATTGTTAATGGAGTTTATGATAAACTAGGGCTCATTGAAGATTTGGGTAAATTATTGAAATTCGTGTTAAAATCTTAAGGATTTGATGTTGAAAACAGATAGGATGGTGTTTTAATACTAGGGGGTAAAGTTGTTAAATGTGAATTAGGATGAGTTTTGAAGTAATTTTGTGTTGAACAAATTGGAAAAATGAAACTTTTGGAAGACAGGGACAACCTTGAATTCTCATTCGAAGACCTGCCCAGGTCGTTCGAACGACCTCGTTCGAATGAGACTTCAAATGATAATTCCAACGAGATTACCAACGAAATTTTAGAGTTTATTCGAAGTGAGAAACTTGTTCAAACGACCTCATTCGAACAACCTCGTTCGAACGAGAATCCCCAGGTTCTAATGAGATTTCAAAACTCCAATTTTTCCCAAATGAGTTAAGGACCCTTCTAGATTCCTTTAAGTGAGAGATTAGGACCTACGCTATCCTGGAGTAGTTTCTTTTCATGATATAGTAGTGTGAGAAATTGTGTAACTGCTAAGGGAATGGGTTGGAATGAGAGAACCTTAAAGAGTATATACGGTAGAGAGGTAAGTTGTACAATTAAAGCATTATGGGTAGTAGGGACGAATATACTACATATAAATTTAGGAACATAGGGTGCATGAATACCTAATGAATATAATGAGTTGTGTGTATACTTATTGATCGAACTATTATGGGTATAACATGCCTACGCTGATTGCTATCGAGCGGAGGTTGTGCTTGTGGACAATCGTGCCTTGAGGAGCCTTCGGGTGGGATATTGATTTGTACCACTAAAGCATAGAACTTAGGTACGGACTATCTGTGAGAACGGTAGTGATGACGGTCATATGGGTGCGTAGGTATCTGCGTAGCCCATCGGCTTGGAACTATGTCCGCCTCCACTATATGTGTTTTGTTTTTCTGGTTTGCGAGAGACTGAACCTTTAGTCCTTTATGTAATGAGCGATGCAACGGGACATGATAGTAGAATATGCTGGCACCGCAACTGTGTCTCGGGGTGAAATATTGTATATATATATATACCTGTAATGATATCTACTGTGTGAATTGAGCAGGTATAATTAATAATGAAATCTGAAATGAATTAAGTAGCGAACACTTAATTATATTAAACTGAAAGGGTCTGTTAATGCTAAAGAGGAATTGATTATATGTATTATATATTGCGAGGATAATCCATGGGAACGATGTCGGATTATGATTAGTTATTAGACAGAAAGGACTAGTTAGTATAGGAGTAGAACTAGTGGGATTTGAATATTCGCTAAGCGTGCACATTAGATGAGAGGTGAACATCCCAAGTGAGTTCGTTAACTTAAAATGAAAAATATATGTGCAAATAAATCATTTTAAGCACTTGCTGATTTTTAAAATGTTTTCAACTCGGGCTCTGACCCGTTTTCTGCAAATCTCTTTTCTTGTCAAATTATTTTAGGTACTTAGCCACAGGGACACCAGGCTTATGAGTTCCATTCATTCGACGAGTTGTAGCTGCTGTGGAGGCTACATGACTTTGGTAGTAGAAGCCTTTGAGTCTATCATTCCATACTTTTGAATTATTTGCATCAGCTGGACATGTCGTCCCTTCTTATTTATATATTCAGAGATTTGAGATTTAATTCCTTACTCCTCTTACTTATTGGATTTATTTAGTTGGATTACTGTATTTAATTTTTGACTGGAAGTGTTTACTCCGGTACCTTTTATTATGTCAGTTATTTCATTTCTTATGAGATTGGATTGAATGGTGAATGTGTAACTATTTCATTACATGGTGTTATATTAATTGAAAAGATAAAATTTTGACATTAGTCTTTTTAAATATTAGGTGGTTAGTTTTAATTTTAAAGTTTTCGACATTGATGCATAATCTGAACCGACTGGATATTCTGAATTAATTAATAAAGGACTGATCACCCGGTATTTAATTAGGCGGGGTGTCACACTCGTCCCCTTTTCATCCTCATACTTTGCGGCCATATCTTCCTTGGTGTTCATGACCTTGACGACCATCGCCAATAGCTCGACCATAGACTTCGATGGGTCATGAGCAAGCTTACAGAGTAATTTCCCTTTCTGTAGACCTCCTATCAGTGCTATCATCGCAATACTTTCTTGATAATCATCAACTTCTAACTTTTCCTTATTGAATCTTGCTATGCACTCCCTGAGACTCTCATTGTTTCCCTGCTTGACATACATTAGGTGAGTAGTCTTCTTTTGGGGTCTTACCTAGAAACAAAAGTTATGTATGAATCTCTCTGTGAGTTGCCTGAAGTTCTTAATTGAACTCTTTCGGAGTGAAGTGAACCATACATGAGTTTCTTCGGTCAAATTACTTGAAAAGGCATGACACCTCATCTCATCCGAGACTGAGTAAATATTGACAGCTGACTGGTACATCTCGATTTGGCGAACCGGATTAGTTCTCCCATCATACTTGAATTTGGTTGGAGTTGGATAACTTATTATCCTGGCGATAAAGGGAGATTCTTCATTATATCCCCTCTGTAAGGGGTCTCGGCTCTTTAAAATGTCCCCTATCTTTTCTTCCAACCGTTGTATGGAGTCATTCCATGGTCTGTCGACCACCTTAACCTCGACCATATTCTCTCCGGCTCCCTCTCTACCTTTTGGTCGAACTGAAGCTTCTCTGGAAGTCGTTCTCTATCGGATGTTTACCTCTCTTTGTTCCTCATCTTGGCCTCTTGGGTCCTGACGACCATCACCCCCATTGTTCCTTCGAGAGTCGGCTATACTTCTTAATCTGGAAAAGGCGATTTCTTAGATCATTTGGTGCTGGGCCGAGCCTGTAAAAGGCCGACCCCCTACTCAACCTGTCTAGGGCTGATGCCCTCGGCCTATAATCTCATCTTGGCCTTCCAGTATGGCCTCAAATTGGTTGAATTGGTCTTACACTGCCACCTGTGATCTGGTAGGCCTCCCAATAGCTTCTATCATCTTCCTCCTCGCACTATTGCTCCTCACTGTTGGGGCACCGATGACCTGGCCTCCCCAGCTGTAAACTCATAGGGTCGGCCACGTCTCTACACCTCTGCTGGTGAGAGAGATCCTTTTGTGGGGACTGGTATAGTCCTTTGGCCTCCAAATATTGGCGTTCTTTCATTGCTGTCAGAGTTATCATATTATCTTCATCGGGCCCGATCACTTTTTCGCTAAGGGTAATGAAATGCTACTACATCAACTACTGGCTGGCCACTAGGGAGCAGAGAGCCATCGCTACTTCAGTTATTTCTGACTGAGGAGGCTGGGTGGTACTGGGTCCACCACCCCTTGGTGGTGGTGGTGGAAATTCTCATGCCATGTCTCAAACCTGATGGATGAGCTGTAACTGAAGAGTAGAAGCTTAGAAGCTCAACAAGAGCTCTTTCAATGGTGAAACATCTCCATAAGAGAGGGGGGGGGGGGGATTGGTTCACCGCTAGAGACTCCGGTGAGTACAAGCTAAAGAAGGGAAGAGATGATAATTCTAGTTCCCACAGATGGCACCAGACTGATGATGCTGGAAATAGCACCACCAGATTAGAGTGATTAATAAGCTCACACTAGCACAACAATGGCAAAAATGCAACAGAAATATAATATTATAACAGTAGAGAGAGATGAGAAGAAGAGGAAGAACACCAGAATTTAAGTGGTTCGGCCAGAGCCTATATCCACTATGTGTGTGTGTGAGTGAAATTCACTAACAAATATGGCTCTAATGGCCTGGGTTACAACACTCAAGCTTTCTCTCTCTTCTAGATACAAATGAGCAGAGTTTTGCTAGGGTTTCGATTAAGCGATCCTTTACAATGAAGAAGATGAGATGTATTTATAGTGCCTTGGGGGTGTGTTGCACCCCCAAGCATGCAATAAGCATGTGCAGAATGTTCCTAGCTAATGAGGAGGAGCCAACTGTCTTTATCACATGTATGTCATGATGATGAAATATTCCCTCACATGAGAGAATGATCTGGGTATAACGGTTTTAGTTCATGTGTATCACACATCCATGCGCACATCTCCACGCATCTCCCAATGCACGTGTTCTGTCAGCAATATGACCCCGACCGACCACATTGGTCAAGTTTAGACTTATAGATCCGTGAACTACTGAAGAGTTGACACCTGTGATGTTGATTAGTCTCGGCCTGTCCTCGTCGACCTTGGTGAGGCCGAGGACGAGGGTGATCAATCTCTGAGAACAATGCAGGTAACTCATCTTGGCCCGTTACTGAAGGCCGAGGCATCCCAAGTTGCTCCATCGGCCGAGTTAGTGTTGGCCACGCCTGATTAGGATGAGTTGTAACGTCCCACTTCTGGATGGTTGGTGAAGGTCAGCTATGGCTGAGGCTGTATAATCATGGATGAGGACACACTTGGCATCAGGGAGTTTGCTTCCCCCTCCACCCATTATTGGTGTATGTACTCCGTTATTATGGAATACTTCCAATCAAAACAAATAAAAGTTTCTTCCAAATTGTTATGGTCATAATTGCCATAAATTAAATGCGTGTGATAAATATTGGCCTGAATGAAATAAGATATTATTATGACCTAAGGATATCATCTCGATCTAATGTTTACCATTTCCAGGCTAGAGCTAAATCTCGCAATCTAGTGACTAGGCTACCTATATCACAAAAAGATATCGACAAATAGGTCATAGTGTTTTCTAGTTCATTATATAGGGAGAAGTACACGATTTTTTTTATGCCTGCTCAGGTCGAATCTCGTGGTAGGTCATCTTCCATTTTTATGAATATATCTAACTTATATATTTCTTATTACCGATCGACTTATTTTTCCATGTGAAGATCCTTACTACAAAAGAAAACCCAGAGATTTTGAAGTTAACTTGCACGACCTTCAAATCATTTGGAATAAGCGACGTCCGGTAGGTGTGAATTTCAACTAGAGAGTGGCTCACATGTTTCTCAGCTGCCACCTTAATATTTCCTTTATCAATAACTTGACAGTCATCCCAAAAGTATCCATAGTCGATTACATTGTAGTCGGTGATCCTGTAATTTCCATAGTAGCCCCCTTACAAGTGAAGCAGCGAGAAGTGTTTACTTCGGATAATAATCTCCCCCATTTACGTTGTATCAACCAATTTCAACGAGGACCAACCAGATGGGGGATAACATAGAGAGAAAATAAGGAATAAAGAAATAAAAAAACTCCTTGACAACTTTGAACCCTAGTTCTCCTATGAAGAGGTCGGCATCTCAGGTCGACTTTAGGAGAAAGTAAAAGATAAGGGGAGTTTACAGTTGGCCGACTTTACATTCCCCTGTTCTAGATAATATTAAGGAGATGACCAATTGAACTAATTAATTATTTAACTTGGTCGCTGTCTATGCCAACAAAAAGAAGATGGGCGGTTCGACCGGGTAAAACGCTTCAGGTGCAGCTAGCACCAAAAAGAGGGTGATTACTCTCAGAGATAAAAAAAAGTTTTTGAGATAGAACAACCGAGGGAGCGACAGAGACAGGCTGAGAAGGAAAAAATAATACTAGAGAAGTCTGCTCCCACCACTCCTACTCCTCCACCACCAGTTAATGTTAGTCGTTCAATGGTTATCACTTCATGGCAATAGAGTCATCAATTGACTACTGCCACCAAACACAACAAATGTTCATCACTAGACGATTAGTTTTATAAAGGGCAAAGATCCCTTGAAGACCATACATTTTTCTTACTACGATCTCAATGTCGGGTACTCAGTCTCCCAAGTCGCTATGCTGCCCCATTGAGGCTTTAAAAGCGCTTTCACTAGAACGCCTTCACAAGGAAAAGTCCATCATAACATGCTTGTAAGCCCTATCCTTAGATATATTTCATAATTTTTTAAATGCTTATTCCTTCATTAATTTTTGCTCTTAATTATCTTTTACAGGCCATGCACACCATGCAGGAAGTGGTCACCAGGACCAGGCACTGGGAAAGATATAATGACGTTCTTCTTGATAATAATAATGTCTTAAAGAACACTATGATTGAGAAGACCAAGGAGGTGATCGACCTCAAAGCCAAAATAAAAGAGGAAATGCTTGTAAAGAATAAAGTTGTGAAATAGGTCAAACAGATTCAGTTGGAGTTCAAGAGGGTTGGTAGTGAATTGTGTGACCTTAGGCAATCTTAATGCCCCAAAAAGTGGAAAAAATGATTTTACAATGGCAAAAATATATCATAAAGGGAAAAATTTAAGCCGACCTAGAAAAGGCATATGCCCATGGCTTTGGATCTGTGGTGCAAGAAGTTTCTCTGCCACTTGACTTTCATGAGTTAGTGATATTCAACCTTGGGTGGGTCGTAGATCTCCAATGGGGTAATGTCCCTAAGGTCGATCCGGATTACGGGAGCATCCTTGTTTGGAACGACCTGTCGTAGAGGGGGCTGGTTCCCCCTTGACTCCCACTGATAAGGTTGAATATGTCGTTGTTTGTCTTGTCGCTCTAGCTGATGGAGCCTGTAACACCCCGCCTAATTAAATACCGGGTGGCCAGTCCCATACCAAATTAAAATAGAATATACAGTTGGCTCATTCTTAGCATCACTGTCGAAAACATTAACTAATCACCCAATACCCAATTAAGCTGGTGTTAAAAACTTTCCAAATTTTAATTCAACAAAATCCATTTTTTAGTTTCCAAATAACACAACACATATTATTCTATAACACTAATAATTGAACAGATAACACAAAAGAATTTAAATGCAATTGGAATAAACATTCCCAAATAATTTCTCAATACAGTACCCAATAATAATAAATGTATTAACATGACACGAATACAAGAGTATTTGACTCAGATAGAAAGATGATAACTGAATTCCTTTTGGGCGACATGCCCTACATAGAAGAATACTGTGAATAAAATGCAGATAGGCGTCTAAGCAATACTCCATAGCTCGTCATAATCCGCTAAGGTTGGCGTCCCTGTTGCTGGACACCTGATATAGAAGGTACAATAGAAAAGAAAATATGCAAGGAAACGGGTGAGAGCCCGATGTGAAATTGATTTTGAAAACATCAAGTATTTAACAAGTGCAATAAAGCATTTATTATGTACATGTTAGATCCAAACTCTCACTTGATATTCTCACCTCTCATCTAGAGTGCACACTTAACGTTTCCTATCAACCTCCTAGTTAATGGTTCTTCTTCACTAATTCCATAATATGATTTCCGTCCCATATCATAACCCCGTATGTCCCATAACATACATAATATAATCATTCATATTCGTTTCCCATTAACATGAATCATTTCTCATTAATATGAATTAAGCTCTTCAATTCTATAAGAATAAACATTCATTAACTTAATTCAATTCTTTTTTCAATTCACCGTTATCTACAATTATCACACAGTAGATTAATCAAACCACTCTATATACATTCATTTAATTCATTATATATATATATATATATATATATATATATAATAAGGCACCCCGAGACACAGATGCGGTGCATGCATTACTCTGCTATCACGTCTCAATATCGAAGGTCGCCGAATAGGGGGCTAAAGGTTCGGTAAGAATTCCTCGAACCACAAACAACAACACACAAATTGGAGGCAAACATAGTTCTCGTATCCATGGGTCACGCACATACATACATACCCACAGTCAACGGACTTATCAACTCCCCGATAAGTCTTTCATGGACCTATGTTCTCGGGCGACAAATAAAAAATCCCATGGATTCATCAGGATATGACTGCCCTCACGCGCAAACCTCCCGTCGATAGCAAGTAAGCTAGGTATGTCATACACATAAATCATCAATCAATCAAATAGGCATTATCATCTACCTATAAATATAATATCAACAAGGTACTCACATTACCCTAAGATAATTGCCATACGTAGCATTATATCTCTTTCAATCCTACGCATTAAAATATTTTGACTTTACTTCTTTAATTTTATTATCCCAGAGTCTCACTCATTACCCAAGGTTTAAATAGGTTTTTCCTCAACATTTTATTCAGTAAGAAAATCACTAATATCCTACTGGTCCATATCATCTTATCTCCCAAATTACCACGAATTAAACTCTCCTTAGGGTTATAACCGATTATTTCTAATCTCTTATAAACACATCTTCTATCAACTAGGATTGAATACCATCATCACATGGCTCATAGTCTATAGTGTTTCATTCACACTATATGACTTATCAACAAAATCAACATCCTCGCATCCTATAACATCTCTCCACTCCCGACGTCGTTAAGGTTCATGCGCGGAGCGTCTCGCAAAGCGAAATCAAAACAAGGAACCCCTCCAATACACTACTACTTAACTTTGTCAGTCGTAGAGGTCCGTCAACTTCAAATACGCAACCGAGATAACATCATACCCTCTTTCAATCAAATGTGGTCTGAACTCCCATCTCTATCCAGGAGCGATACCACTAAGCGCTTGTAATACACTCAGTCCTTACGCAATCAATAATGAGCTTAAACTCAGTTCTTGATGTTCAAATTGTAACCCTAAGGCTACCCAGGTGTTATATTAAATCTCCCCTACTGGACCTATCCTTAATCCTCATGCATACAAATTAGAATTCAACACATGAATCTAGCAACCGAAATTTCATTCAATTATTCTAATCAATTAAATCCCAATCAAATCAATTCGATTTTTAACTAAGGCTTACTGATCTTCCCTAAGTCCCATTATATCCAATTAATAATCACCAAAGATTTAAAAAAGGTTTGGGATAAGAACAAGCATTAAAAATAAACAACTTTAAGGATTCTGTGGAGGTCGATCGATCGAAGGCAGGGGGTCGATCGATCGATCGCCCAGATAACAGCCTAGTTTTCTGCATTTCTTCTACTACGGGTTTCATCACTTTTGATCATTCAAACCTTCATATTAACTACCCAAATTCCTTATAAACCTTACTACTTGATATAACAACATATGTGAATGATTTCTAATGCTCTAAACATCCTAGAATCATCAAGAGTTTGAATTAAAAGCCTATATTTATCCTCTTTTTCCAGAAAATTATATATATGATATCTTCAAGAACACAACAATGATTCTCATAATTTCTTCAACAACTTACTGATTATTTCATGGATTACTATCTACCTACAACATGAGTTTGATTCCCATATATTTTTAGTTTCCAGTAAATCCATTAACAACTCTATCTTTTCATCTTCCAAACATGTAAAATCTCATTTTTATAAATATCCTAACATGGACAATATACAAACTTAGTTTGCAATTATCAAACACTTGCCTCTAATGAAGATCTGATCCTTTGGGGTTGTATAACACAGGTGGTTCTCCCTTTCTCCGGCCAACTTCCGGTAGTGGTTGATGGTGGTGACCTTTGGCCTTTGGTTCTCCTCCTTCCCAAGCAAACTTCTCTTCTTCCAAGCAACCTTTCACTCTCTCTAAGAAGATGACCTTTCAATTTTGTGTAGAAGAGATGAAATGAACCTACGTACACTAATCTCCAAATACTTATAATAAGACAAAATCCGAAATCACTATTCATCCCCCTTGTAAAAATAACCAAAATGCCCTTTTGGGTTGTCTTTTCATTTTCAAATGACCCGAGACTCAAAACCAACATCCAAACAAACTTTTCTGACTATTTCAACTCTTCCGGATGCAACGACGCAGTCGAAACGACTACAAGGTTGATGTAAAAATAAGTTTCCTTTTTAATTTAACAAATTAGTCCCGACACGTCCCATACCGCGTCCGACTAAAAATTCAAATTACGGAATTAATAACTCACCGCAATATCAATAACATCACATTCATATATTACCTAAATATCTTTAAGTAATATTCAGAATCATTCATTTTAATATCCATAATTCGGATAAAACCCAAATGAATTAATTTATAATAAAATCCAATTAATCCATTAATTTAAAATATAACCATTTTACAAGTCATAAAAATTACGGGGTATTACAGAGCCTCCAATGTCTCCTTAGAGGATGCTCATTTGGAAAGTTAGGGGAAGGTCACCCCTAACTCTAATTTTGTTTGTTAAACTTTTGTAGGTCATTTGTATAATTTTATAGGCATTAAGACACTTTTTTACGTGATATGACAGTTCATTATACCTTATGCATTTGTGTTTTTCATTTTAGTCTACACTTTTTAACATAATCAATTTTACTTGACTCAATTATGCTACGTGTGCTAGAGTTTTGCAAAAGTAATAGTTCGATTCGAGTACCTTGGGTTTTTAAGTTAAGGATCTACCATTTAACTTATTGTTAATATAACTTTGACTATATATATAATAAATTTCAACTTATGTTATATTTGGTAATTGGTTAAAGTAAAATCGAGAGATCGTGTAAAGACTCTAGTAGTTGTTATCGGTCCAACTCTCAATACATAAAAATTAAACTTTAACTACACTTGTTTTTATAAGTATAACGGCTAGTTTAAGTTTGCCAGAATTTAATCAATTTAATACTTCACAAAAAAGAGTGTAAAATATGATCTTTGGTTTAAAATGTTTTATACCACCATTAACATTAAACAAAGATTGAAACTAAATTAAATTACAAGAATTAAAGCTACAAGTTGAGAATAATATCCCTCACCATGGAATACATAGCATAAATGTTTACATGGTTAGATAATCCTAAAAAAAGATTAATACTCATTTGAACAATCTCTTAAACCCGAATGCCACTCCCCAAATTCTCATAAAAGACTAAAAATAACCTTGGCGTCAACAATACTCATGAAATCACACACGGATGGTAATAAATATGGTGCATACATGATATACTCCCTTTAAGGTTCCTAGGCGTAAAATTAAGAATAATAAATCCATTAAAGAAAGCGTATACCATCCTACCATAGCAAAGCAACCAAATACCCAAGGTGAGTTCAACAATCTCAACCTAATTTATTAGCTACAAACATTATAAAGCTAACTACAACATGTAATGAGAGAAAACAATAGAGAAATAAAAATAACTAATTACTTTGAATTAAATGGAAACTAGGTTACAAAGCTTTAAAACTAACTATTAAATATTAACAAAGAAGAAGATGAATAGTATACTTACAAAGAAAACCCTAGGAGAGAGAATCTCCCAACTCCAATGAGGCCAATATCACAAAAACTAACCTAAAAATGAACTGAAGATATTATTCCCGAAGGTGGGAGATTTCCGTCCTCACCCAATTTCCTCGCTGCATTTAATTTATTTTAGTTGTATAAATATACTCCTTTAGAGTCCATGTCTGCACGAGATCCTCAAGGTGTTAGTTAAACATCTTGTAATTCTTCGTGAGATGACAGTGATCCTCATGGTAGGTAGTCCTGAGATTGGTGTCCCTGTTATTTGGTTCGCTGGATATCTTGACTTGTCTCTTGAAGAATAATTTATCTTTTATTGAGGAATCAACTTGTATAATAGTTCCTTGAAGAAGGTATCTACTTTTTGATGGGTGCTTTCGTTGTTCTGTTACTTGGATGTCCTCTGGAAGTGTGAGTTTGTCCTCTCTTCTTCGCGGGAGTTGACTGGTTTCCTCGCTTGATTGGCTTCTTGTTGATCTTATTGACCTCTGTAGAACTTTTATCATTTGGAATCTCCACACTAAGAATCTCATCTTCCACCTTGGTGTATTTCTCAATAAGTACCATAAGGTCTTCCATATTCGATTATGGATTCTTGGTCAAGGACTCGTAGAAATCGTTCCATTTGGAGAAGCCAAACTTGAATGAAAATATGCCTAATAACTCATTGTAATTATAAATCTCGTTGAATAACTCCCAATAAAGTTGAATGTCTTGCCTAAGTGATTCCCTTTTTTCCATTTAAGGGTGATCAATGAATTGACCTCTTTAACTACATTGCTACTAGTGATGAATCCAATAATAATCTCTGAATGAGTAAATTGACATAGGGAACAATATGTAAACCACCTAAGACTAATCTTCCCTAGAGTAGATGGGAAAACTCGGCACATGAGGGCGTTGTGGTGACTCTATAGAGACATCGTTTGTGTTTAGTGCCTGATGTAGTGATTATGGTCTACCTTTCCATTATATACAGTAATCTTTAGGAAGAAAAACTACTTTCATGGTTCTAAATCTTCTATCTCCATAATAAACGGTGAGGCCGAGCCATGCCCCGGAGCTCTCCTAGCAAGATTCCTCGGAGTTCATGCCAAATTGGTATTCAAACTTCCCTCTAATTCATTTTTTATTAGGTCGTTGAGATAGTCATTTATGATCTTCTTTGAATGCACCCTAGGATGGAATGACCTAGTGCTATGTGTAGATTTTGCTGACCGAATGGGTATATGGTTGTGATTAGTGGAGCGGTGTGCAATTCGTAATTAACACGCCACATGTTAAATTGCACTGCATGAGGGATCCTTGATCTAAAAACTCTATATACTTGATTAAATATGTTGTGCCTTAGGGAATAGATCTTTCGCCTTTTACATCGTTCCATATTATGAGAACTGGATTTGTGCTCCTCTGACTACTCGGTCAACTGCCTTACTAGACGGGCATTCTTTTCATCACGATCATATAGTCTCTCTTCATAAAAACTAACCAATCAGGATGTTTTCCCCACAGGTCGTTCTACGAAAGGGGTGTTACATCACCAACTAAGACCAGACCTTCTAGGCGAGCATCCGCTTTACCTTATTTGACCAGATTCCCCATAAGTCTTGTCCCTCATAATAACTTGCACTTCAGATTTGATACAACTTCAAGTTTGGGATGATTAGATTGATGAGAACTCATATTATTTATTGTACCATAAATATAGATCACCCAATGAGCCTCCAAGTGATAACACGTGTCCTCATACAGTGCAGAGAGGAGATCGATTTCTTATTGAATCTGGTCGACCACAGCAATAATGTCAGCTCATGTGTAAATCTATTCAGCTTAACTATATTATCAACTGTCTCATCACTGTTAACACAATGTTAACTAACACTATTTGTCAACCCCGTAAATGCAAGCTTGTACCATGTGATGGAATAGTAGTTGTCATACTTACACCGACTGTGCATGTGAGGAGATACACAGTATTCCTCCTTTGTCGTGCTGTAACAAACTCATTATTATCCACTTATTGGCTTGTAAAAGGTGTAACTGCCGACTATAAAGGCGTGCCACCTATATCACTACTCCCGCTCTTACATAACAACCTACAAATAGCACACAATCCCTCATAACAAAAGATCAAAAGATATTCTACCTGACTATTGTCTTGCTCAGATAAAAAGAGAACACGAGAGCTTGCATCCATACCGTGTCCACGGAAATTTCCCATTGAAATAAATTTATTCATCACTATACCTGTGGACGTTGGCACCTCATTGGGCTGAACCACATAAACCCTTAGTTTCCTTCCTTTTCTCTCACATCTCTCTTATTTCATCCTAATTTGACATCTTGGTGGTAATTGTCTATTTATGTGTTGTTGTTAATGATCGAGGGTGAAAAGCGACGCGCGTCAAAACGCCGATCGTTATTTTTTGTTCACCTCCTCAATACAAAAACCTAAACTTATGACTACTCTCAACGGGTGAGTATAGCGGCCAAGTCCGGGTATCAAAAATCCACAGATACGAGTTGCTAGAATTTATAAGGTTTAGTATTCCTAAAATAAAAGCGTAAAAGATAATACAACAAAAAGGAAAAGATGCAAAAAGGGAAAGATTAATCTAGGCGAGGGAAAATTAAACTAGATTGACAAAGCGGTAAAAACTAGATTCGATCGAATATCCCTCACCCTAGTTAATTAGTATAAAATGGTTACATGGGTCGACGAGTTATTAAGACTGCGTCTCATTTCGACAGTTAATTAAATCAAGAGTTGTCACACCCCTAAATTCACATAAAAGTTTAATATGATTTTGGCGTCAACAAATACCCTGAAAATTACGCACACAAGGTCGTAAGCACGGAGCATACATGATATACCCCGTCAAATCTCCTAGGCCTAATAACTAGGACAACACACTCGAAATAAACCCGTAAACTCCATCACCAAAGAAAAATAACACGTCAACCCGAGGTGAGTTCAATCCGACACAACCTAGACTAATTTAGCTAGAAAGCATGATAAAAATGCAGTAAATAAACGCGATAAAAATACACTAGAAAGCAACTAAAGAAAGAAAGTGAATTAACTACAAAGCAAGAAAATAAGGAAATACAACTTAAATTAATTGGAAGGGAGAATGAATAGTGCACTTACAACCCTAAAATGGGGAACACCCAAAGAAGAAGATGAAATGAGCTCTCCACCCCCAAACCCTAACCTAAACTATCAAAAAACTAATTATATCTGAAAATAGAAACCGAAATTGGTTTATATAGTAAGTTACAAAAGAAATAAAGGAAAAAGAAAAGAAAAGAATCGAAGCAACAAATATCTGGTATACGCGGTCAACCGCGACCAGGGGACCGGTCAACCGCACCTTTAAGTTAAAGCCCACTGTCTTCGAGTCAAGGAAAAATGCCAAACCGCGGTCGACCGACATCATAAGCGCGGTCGACCGGTACTCTGTTTTCTTAATTCTTTGGTCTTCACAGGGGAGGAAAAGTCCATTACGAAATGGCTATAACTTCTTCGTCCGAACTCGAAACGACGCGCCGTTTGCGACCACGTGATGCTAACTCAAAGAACTACACATCCATGGAATTTCATGAGACAAAGATGAAATGTGAATTGACTAAAATGCCCTTGAAATAGCGTCCAGTGATGAAACTTCTCCGAAACGCAACCGATCCTCACTTTTAGTGTTCCAATACCTACAAAAGCACAATTAACCCCTACAAAGCATGTATATATCCAAATCCAAGGTTGTCTGGTTAATGAGTATAAATATAGGCATTAAGTACCATAAAAGTGCTAGAATGCATAAAGATATAGGGTGAAAATATGCAATATTCGATACGAATCACACCCCCTAACTTAGACATTGCTAGTCTCTAGTATGAAACAAACAAAACTAGTCCACAGAAGGCAGGTACAAGATGTATATATGCATCAAAATATAAATTTCACTTTTATGGGGAACACGATTGCATTTAGCATATGTAATAAGCCGTTAAACCCCTAGGTTACCCTAGTGGACGAGTGTCGTCTCGTGAGGGTTTTCAGGGATGAAACCCACAAACATCATATGGTTTCCTCAAAAAATGCCCAAACCAACATGCGACAAGCCCAACAATACGAACAAGATTTTATACACATTATTAGCAAAGTAAATGAATTCACACAAAAGTCCGTATTATTAACATTATAGAATGCACCTCATAGAATTGAAACATTAAAATGTGGGAGGGGAGCGAGCACACACAAAATATGATTTGGCAAAACTTATATAAATCGGATAAACATTAAAGCAAGCATATATTCAATCCTCTTGAGCATTACACTCATCCAGTGAATTCACTCGAAACAGGGAGTTAACACACGGAACATGCAGGAATAAAGAGTAAATGTAAATGGAAAGTAGGCCGCACACATGTCACAAATGAAGAACGCAATATAGAAAATGCAAAATATGTAATCCTAATGAAAGATACCACTCATTAAAAGAGGCGAAATGCATTTTCACAAATTATCAAAATATTTTGACTTTTAAATTAAATGCACCCTAGCATCACATAGGACTTTATAGGGTTGTAATGTAGGCTAGACTAGGGTACGAAACGAAGGACATGTATGTACGGGCTCAAAGTGTTTGGAAATGAAAACTCGGGATAATGGAAAAAATGCGGGCAATATAAAAAATGGAAAGTAACTTCCAAACAAGCATTAAATGTAACAATTGCAGAGTAATCAAAGCTTATTGAACTATATACACAAAATATAAAAATTTCTCTTTCTTTTCTTTTTCTCATTTTTCTCTTTTGTTTTCTTTTGCTTTTCACTTCTCTTTTTCTTCCCTTTTTCAGTTCTTTCTTTTCTTCACTTTTCACACTCTCGCATGCCTAAATTGCAACCACACAACAATAACATCATTTAATCCCAAGTAACATTCCAAACAAGGGTAAGAAAGGTAATAAGTATGGGCTAAAACTCCAATTTAGACTTGGTTATGGGATTTTGGGGTATGAAACGAAAGGCTATAATAAGGCTCAAAGGAGTTGACAAGGAAAAACATTTAAGACGAGGTCAAGGCTAATATGGGTGATATAACAAAGATGGCCTATGATCATTTCCTAAAGTTTACGCAATTCTCGAGTCAAAACAATGTAAGAAAATCATGCTCAAGTAACACATTTCAACATATAAACTCAATTAGTGAACAATCATATGAAAGAATAGAGAGATTACCAACGAATTCAACGTTTTCAAAGAGTAAAGAATAGTGTATAACACTCACAAACGACGAAAGGTACAAAGCTTACTCGGTGTAAGTATATACAATGCAACAAAAGATTACCGAGTTATAAAAATCTTAAACCAAATCAATAAAGTAAGAAAAGTGCATGTGCTCATGGGATTAAATTTTAATTCATGAAGTTATTCATAATATCAATAATTAGGACTAAAGTCTAATAACTTCTAAAATCGAGAACATGCATCGTTGAGTTGTCCATTGAATCGGGAAATTATTGAAATTTATCATCGAAAACAAAGGCAAAATGCTTAACAAAGGAGAAAAAAAAGAAAGAAAATCTTTTTGAATTTTTTTAATTTTTATAAGAAATGCATATTAAGTAACTAACATGTGAGAAGAAACATGGACTAAAAAAAGAAATGGATAGAATATCCCACACCCCCTAACTTAAAACCTGACATTGTCCTCAATGTGAATTAAGAACCAAGTTAAAGAGAGGAAGAGCGATATTATCCAAAATTGGAGCGATCCCCATAAGAACAAGTCCAAAGAATCTACAAAACAAGTTAGTACCGAGCATAGCAAAAACAAATAACAAAAAGTTAACTAATTACAAGAAACTAAATTAAAAGAAAGAAAAACTAAAGAAATAAATGATAAAAAAAACTAACTATATACAACCTACTATTTAGTCTTCACACTAACTATACACTAGAAATCTAAATAGCTGAGGGTCCACCATGAAAATAATTTGACTTTGGAGGATAACCGGTGTACCCTCACTCCGAAGCATGCCTTCCGAAAAATATGAATTCCGTTTAAAAAATGGAAGGCATGGGTAAGGCAGAAGAAATGAACCATCGCTAATTAAACGTTTTGGAGGGATGATGGGAGATTTGGATTGAATGGGTGACAAAAACATGTGGGGACCGAGAAAAGCAGAATATCCTCCCAAGGATTTTGAAATTGGAATCGGAGGTAGCGTACATAAGGGCAAAGATGCCTTAATGGAAGGTGACTTGAGCAAGTACTCCTCATCGGCGAAAAGGTTTAACACATTAAAGTTTGAAACCGATTCATCGGGTACTTGTGACGGTGTGATAAAAGAGAATGAAAATGGGGAGGAAAGAAATTCAAACTCAAGAGATGAGTTATCATCGCTTGAAGATTGAGTTTCGAAGGAAATAAGATCATTTTCAATGAAATGTTCTTCTTTGGGGGCTAAAGAAGAAATCATTTCATTGCAAATGGATATTACTTCCATTTCATCCTCACTTTCAATATCTATTATGAGATGGGAAAAGTCAATAATGGTTTGTTCCAAAGTAGGCACAAAGTCCTCATTTGGTTCAAAACATTCCTCAACTTCAAAAGTCTCGGAAGAAAAATCGTCATCGAATTCAAATAATAAATCCAATTCATGCTCCCACAAACGATTTTCTTCCCGATAACGATTTTCAATTTTTTCATTTTCAAGCATGCGCAGACCCTCACCGAAAGTCATAGGTCGAGGCGCGAATTCTTGAAAGTGCAAAGTTTGAAAATTACCATTGGATTTATACTCAAACTCATTATTATAAGAATTTTGAAAACTATTGCAATTCGTTTAAAAATTCCTATTATAAGGAATTAGAGGCCCAAAATCGTTATCATCATCCTCAAAATTCCAATAACCCAAGTTTTGACTTTCGTTATACTCGCCCAAAGTCATTTTTGAATTTGTAATTTTTTGGGACTCTAAGTATTGACCGAAAGTCATAGGATTACGGGCATTTTGAAAATTATAATAATGATTACCGAAAGAATTGGAATAAGACATGCTTACCCCAAAAATGGCTCGAAGTGGCGAATTCCACAAAGTAGATATGCGGGGGAAAGATTCAAGCGTTTCTTGGCGCTTAAATGTAGAAGTCCTGCAAAAAGGTTAGAAAAAAAATACAAATAGAAAGAAAATATTACGAAATACTAAATCAAATAAATTCTAAAACAAATTCAATCCCCGACAACGTCCCCATCTTGATCGAGGGTGAAAAGCGGCGTGCGTCAAAACGCCGATCGTTGTTTTCTGTTCACCGCCTCAATACAAAAATCTAAACTTATGACTACACTCAGCGGGTGAGTATGGCGACCAAGTCCAGGTATAGAGAATCCACAGAGATGAGTTGCTAGAATTTATAAGGTTTAGTATTCCTAAAATAAAAGCGTAAAAGGTAATTACAACAAAAAGGAAAAGATGCAAAAAGGGAAAGATTAATCTAGGCGAGGGAAAATTAAACTAGATTAACAAAGTGGTAAAAACTATAGGTTGCGTCGAATATCCCTCACTCGAGTTAATTAGTATAAAATGGTTACATGGGTTGACGAGTTATTAAGACTACGTCTCATTTAGACAGTTAATTAAATCAAGAGTTGTCTCACCCCTAAATTCGCATAAAAGTCTAATATGATTTTGGCGTCAACAAATACCCCAGAAATTATGCACGCAAGGTCATAAGCACGGAGCATACATGATATACCCCGTCAAATCTCCTAGGCATAATAACTAGGACAAAACACTCGAAATAAACCCGTAAACTCCATCACCAAAGCAAAGCAACACGTCAACCCGAGGTGAGTTCAATCCGACACAACCTAGACTAGTTTAGCTAGAAAGTATGATAAAAATGCGATAAATAAAGCGGTTAATAAACGCGATAAAACTACACTAGAGAGAAACTAAAGAAATCAAGTAAATTAACTACAAAGCAAGAAAAGAATCGAAGCAACAAATATCTGGTATACGCGGTCGACCGCGGCCAGGGGACCGGTCGACCGCGCTTTTAAGTTAAAGCCCACTGTCTTCGAGTCAAGGAAAAATGCCAAACCGCAGTCGACCGACATCATAAGCGTGGTCGATCGGTACTCTGCTTTCTACAATTCTTTGGTCTTCACTGGGGAAGAAAAGTTCACTACGAAAATGGCTATAACTTCTTCGTCCGAACTCAAAACGACGCGCCGTTTACAGCCACGCGATGCTAACTCAATGAACTATGCATCCGTGGAATTTTCATGAGATAAAGATGAAATGTGAATTGATTAAAATGCCCTTAAAGTAGCATCTAGCGACGAAACTTCTCCGAAATGCAATCAATCCTCACTTTTAGCATTCCAATACCTACAAAAGCATAATTAACCCCTGAAAGCTTGTATATATCCAAATCCAAGGTTGTCTGATTAATGAGCATAAATATAGGCATTAAGTACCATAAAAGTGCTAGAATGAATAAAGATATAGGGCAAAAATATGCAATATTTGATACGAATCAGTTAACTATTGGCATATTCCAGCTAGGGCCGATAAATCCATATACTAGTTTTAGATAATAACAGATTGACACCGTCTCCGTCTGTGGGAAATCGAGAAGCCATTTATTATTTCATATTGTTATCGATTCACAAATCCTTTTCGATTTTTGATAAATTTACCTTGTATGTTTTCCTCAATTTCGGATTCATTCCGTTACAATCCTTATTTATGTTTTGGCACACTCTATTTTCTACATCCACGATACTCTGTTTTTCTACACATTTTGGGAAAATTGGAGAGAATTTAGAAAGTAGTAGCGTTGCAGAGGGAAATCCTCCTTAATGTCTAGTGGTGCAAGCGATCTATGGGGGTCTTGTTGAGTTTTTCCAGAGGCTATGTAAGATCGTGTATAGCAGTTGACACATACATTCTTGTCCAGGCTGGGTAGGCCCAGAGCAGATTCTATTACCCAAGTTGGGGGTGGGCACTTTGATAGGAGGTGTGGAATGCTGCCTCTTACCCCGTATAGAGATAGGAGGCAAACCTACCACGATAGAGCAATGGAGAACCCTAAGAGGCTAAATTTGGGTTCACGAGATGAATGAAGAAGATCTAGGTACTCTAGATTTTGAGATGACATGTCATACCGTCTAGGAGACATTTTGATCCTCATGACAACTAGTTACGACGATGAGTAAACCTACTATGAGGATAGAATTAGTGTGTTAGAAAGGATGATCATAGGCTCTGCATTTGATCATTTAGGCCCACGAGTAGTGAGAGGGCATCATCACAGAAAGCTAGCCTAGGGAGCACAGTTAAGAATCGAGGAGGTCAGTTACCAGAAGAATAAAATTCTTAGCCAAGTCCAGGATAAGCGTGAGAGGATTGGACCAAGCCTCGAAAACTTCCTAGGAAGAGAGCTCATCTTAAAGTCGAGGTCGATCAGGAAAGTCTGTTATAATTAAGGCCGAATAAGAAGACCAGTCTTCAAAGGGGTCAATTCAGCGTTTGGATGATCGTCTAGGGAATATTGAAAAGGCAAAGAACCCCTTACAGAGAGGTTTTATGAAAGGATCTCCATTTACTCCATCCACTATGGGCTATTCAATGCCCACAAAGTTTAAATCACCGTCATTACCCCGAGGTAACATAAACTAACCTAGTACTACACGTGGAATAATTACAAGTTGTTACTAAAATCCACTCGATTCCTAACGAGATGCGTTGTCGAGCTTTTTCTAGTATGATCATTGGGTCAGCACAGATCTGGTAAAATAGTTTGTTGTGGGGACATATCTCAAATTTTCAGTAACTGGATGATCTCGTCATTAATAATTTTTATTTTAGAGCCAAGCCTAGTAAGAAAGTGGCTCATCTGTTGTGTGTTCGCCAAAAAGATGATGAGACAACCTGTGAATTCATCACTTGCTTCAACAATGAGAAGCTGGAAGTGATGGATTACAATGATAAGACTACAATCACTGCGCTGATGATTTTTATATTTTTGAGGAAGTTGTATTGGGTGTTGGCTAAAGAACTAGTGAGAATGATGATTGAGTTATTGGTTAAAGAAGGCATGATTATGAATATTGAAGAGGCCTTAGCGACTAAGGATTTGAGTAACTCCAAGACGAATACTAGAAAGAGTTCATAAAATAAAGAGCCAAAAGATAAGAAGGTTGATAAGCTAATGAGATATAATGAGTATACCCTGTTGATCATTGGCATGCACCATATCCTTGAAAAAATTCGAGGAAGCAAGGACCGGAAGGGCCTAGAAAGTTGAAGGCTCTTGTAAGGAAAAAAAGATAAGATCAAGTATTGTGAGTTCCACAAGGATTAAGACTACAAAAGAAATAACCGTTTGACCCTAAAAATGAGATTAAAAACCTAATCAGACAAAGAAAACTATCGAAGTACATGGACAAGGGAGGTCAAAGAGATCAAATGGATGAGCAAAAACATAGGAGATGATTAGAATCCCCTTGAAGGAAGGCTGATGAGAGGAAAAAGGCTAGAGATGATTCGAAAGATGACTCGGATAGGACCAAGGAGCCTATGCATGACGTTAACCTGATCGCTTTTGGGTGCAATTTCATTGTAGGAGGAGACTTTGGAGGTGAGGATAGACTCACAAAGAGGCAAGCCTATCTCAATGAGGCAAAGGCTAGTGCTCACATTGAACAGATCAACTTGATAGGCATTATGGACACTTGCCCCAACAAGGTGAACAAAGATTTCCTAGTGGTTGGATGTTCCAAGGATGATTTTCCTGGCATGCTTTGCCCCCACAACGACCCTCTGGTCATCATAATGATGATACATAAGTGCAAAGTGGAAAAATTCAAGTCGACAATAGCTGTTCAGTCGATGTCTATTTTTACAGCTATTTTAAGAACTTGAGGTTAAGAGGTAATAAACTTGAGGCGAATCACAAGCCTATTATTAGTTGTTCGAGGGAGAAGGTATACCCCTGGGGAGCATTCGAGTTAGAAGTTATGGTCGACACTTAGCCCACATGCCAAATAAAAATGATCCATTTTTTCATCTTGGATAAGAATGTTCATTCATCGTAGAACATCATTTTCGGCAGAGTGGGTTTGAAGAGGTTTGAAGCAATCCCATCCACTATGCACTAATACTTAAAGTTCCCCATAAACTATGGGGTCGAAATGGTGAAGGGAAACCAAGTCGAAGATAGAGAGTGTTACTACACCTTCGTAGAGCAGGAAGAGCAGAAGAATCAGAAAATGACTTATTAGATCGAGACACTAGATCCTCGAGATGAAAATAAGTGAGTTAAAGGCCAGGTTGTAGAGGAGATTGAACCAACTATCTTGAGTCATCGAGGACTCGTAGGGATACTAAAAACTAAGAAAATCCCATTCCTATACAAAATTCGATCTACCCCAATCCTAGAAAAGAAAATTACATTACTCAACTAAATACAGACCAATACCTTATAGATATTCTTATAAAACGAGGTACTAATTTCCTGAAAATAAGATAACTAAGATCAAGAATTTTCGTTGAAGTAATCAAAATAATGTCCAAGTGGACTCAAAGTTTCTCCCCCATTTTGTCTCAAATGGACAAAGGGTAGGCACTAATATACATCAACAAATAAGGTAGAAAGAAGCTATATATATATTTATACCCGCATAAATATTAACGAGTCACATCAAGGATCTTCTACATAAAACAAATATAGGAGGCGTCTTTTATCATTTTTGAAACATCCGTGCCCTATATCCTCAAAGATCAATTATTAGCATTAATATGACCGGATGATATTTATGTGAGGATAGACATTTATTCAAGAAATATCATGCCAATAGATTTTCATAAAGACTCAAATCCGATATTATCTAAAGGTTTTGTGAACAAATCATCTAATTGAAGATCTGTGGGCAAATACATAATTTGTAATTCCTTAGATTCTACTAATTCACGAATAAAGTGATATCAAATCTCAATGTGTTTTGTGCGAGAGTGTTGCACAGGATTTTTGGAAATATTAATTGCATTTTGATTATCACAATAGATGTGCAACTTATCTTTAATTATGCCATAATCTTTTAACATCTGTTTTATCCGAAGTAATTGCAAAGAACAACTTCCGACTGAAATGTACTCAGATTCAGTGGTGGATAACGATGAATAGTTTTTTTTATAGACCATCCTATGAAATTATTTCCTATATATTAGCATGCTCCGGACATACTCTTACTGCCATCAGAACACCCTGCCCAATCAACATCGGTGTAACTAATTACAATGATGGATGTGTCATTGGTATACCAAAGTCCTAAATTGAGAGTTCCTTTAACATATTTAATAATTCGCTTAACACGGGATAAATTACTCTCTTTAGGTGCATTCTGATATCTAGCGCATACACAAACAACATACATAATGTCAGGGCGTGAAGCAGTTAGGTATAGGAAGCTTCCTATCATGCTACGATAGAGAGTAGGATCAATGGATTTCCCATGTTCATCCTTAGACAATTTTACCGAGGTACTCATGGGTGTCCTAGCATCTTTAGCATTTTCTAGGCCGAATTTCTAAACAATCTCTAAAGCATATTTGGATTGCAAAATGAATAAACCTTTTCAATTATGTTTGACTTGAACACCTAAAAAGAATTGCAATTCCCCCATAAGAGACATTTAAAATTCTCCATGCATAACTTTGGAGAAATTTTCAACTTCTATTAAGGACATAGATCAAAGATGATATCATCTACGTAGACTTGGGCTATAACTACAGTTTTTCAAAATGTTTAACAAATAGAGTTGAATTATTACCACCTGTCCTAAAGAGGTTATTTAATAAAAACGTAGACAATCGATCATACCAAGCACGGGGTGCTTGTTTTAGACCATATAAGGCCTTTTTCAATCGAAAAATGTGATTAGGATGGTGTGGGTCAATAAAACCTTTTGGCTGTTCTACATTGACTTCCTCAGTTAAAATACCATTAAGGAACGCTGATTTCACATCCATTTGGTAGAGAGTGATTTGGAAATGACAAGCTATTGGTAAGAGTAGACGAACATATTCAAGGCGGGTAACTGGTGCAAATGTTTCCTCTAAATCTATTCCTTTAATTTGAGAGTAGCCTTGGGCAACTAATCTATCCTTAATTCTAATGACCATCCCAGTTTTATCTATTTTATTTTTGAAAACCCAGTGTCTGCCAATAACCTTTTTATTTTCTGGCCTGGGTATAAGATACCATACTTCATGAGCGACAAATTGAAGAAATTCCTCCTGCATAGCACTTATCCACAAGGAGTCACTTAGGGCTACATTTACATTCTTTGGTTCTACAAGAGACACAAAGCATGCATAATGAGAAAAATTATGTAGTTGGGATCTTGTACGTACAAGGTTTTTAGGTTTACTAACCACGCTATCTAAGGGATGATCTTTAGAGACCCAATTAGGTACTTTGAGCATTTCAGTTAGTGACATCTATCTCTGGGGAGTCATAGCTTAAAATATTTTTAGACTCTTCCATGATAATTGGTTCCGCGGGTTTACTCTCAACATTAGTGTCACTAACAATCACATTAATGGATTCCATGAGGGTTTTGGTTCGAAGATTATAGACACGATAGGCTCTACTATTGGTAGAGTAACCTAAGAATATGGCTTTATCACCTCTGGTTTCAAATTTGGGCAAATATTCTCTATCCTTACACATATAACAAGCACTGCCAAAGGTTCTAAAATATTTTAGGTTAGGTTTCTTGCCGTACCACTGTTCGTAAGGAGTCTATTTGGTATCTTTTCTAAGGTAGACACGATTTATGATGTGGCACGCAGTCCTAACATCCTCTACCAAAAAAATACTTAGGAAGGTTTTTGGAATGAATCATAACTCGTGTCATTTATTGAATAGTCATACTCTTTCTTTCAGCTATACCATTTTACTGAGGGGTATTAGGAGAACTAAATTCATGTTGATATCCATTATAGGTACAATATTCAGTTACTCATAAGTCTTTAAACTCTCCACCTACTACGGATATGATTTACTCGACTATCCTTCTCGTTCTCAATACGTAGAAGAATTTTTAGAAATTCTTAAAAGGTGTCGGACTTTTGTTTAAGGAAAGCTATCCAAGTAAAACGAGTAAACTCCTCGACCATCACTAATATGTAGCTATTTCCACGTAGACTAACCGTTCTAGCAGGACCCATTAGGTCCATATGGATGAGTTCTAGAGGTTTAGAAGTCAATACATCTTTGACTTTTATCTTAGGAAGACCTCTAACTATTTATTGAGAACACAATTTACCAAGGCTATAAAAATTTATGTGACCCAACTTATTATGCCAAATCTTATTGTCATCCATTCTGGCAATGTTACAAACCTCGTTACTTGGATTAACTGTGTAACAGTTATCCGGAGTACGAAGGCCTATAATAATGCAGTCACCATTTTCATTTAAAAATTTTCAATTATTCTTTAAAAATGTGACAGTATGGTTAGAGTTACAAAATTATGATATACCAAGTAAATTTTCTTTTAGACCTTTTACTAGAAGACATCTTCTAAAGTAGGCAACCCTTTTTCATGAAGTGTCCCTTTACCAATGATCTGGGCTGATACCCATCTCCAAACAAAAATTTACCTCCAGAGCAGCTAGTTTTATATGAAAGTTTGGTATCATCCCCAGTCATGTGTTTAGAACATCCTGAATCTAAATACCATACAGATGCTATGTTATCAGCTTTTAAATCACTGATCATGATATTACATTTGATCTAGGGTTTTAATTCATCCTTCCTAACCCATATTGCTATAGTTTTTAAACGTTTCCACTAATTAGCTCGAATAAGGTAAAGTTTGCGAGCATTAGACTTTTCTTTAAAAGGTTTTTACGCAAATTGATTTTTCTCAAATTTCTGAGCATTTGGTTTAGGCATGAATCTAGGATTTCCTCTTGTTGATGATCTTTTAGTACTAGATCTTTTCTTCCTATGACGATAGTTAGAGTTCTTATCTGGTTGCCTAGGAAGAATATAGTTATTTCTGCCTTTCATAGAGGAGTTGAAATTATGATAGACATGTGAACTAAAGACCGGTTTATGTAGACGTTTAGAAAAACATCCATCAACAGAATGTCCATAGACATCGCAATATGAGCAATAAAGATGGCTCGTAGGAGTCGTATCCTTAGAAAAGTTGTTAAACATTAGTTTGCCTAAAGGTTGGACTCTAGCTTTATTTCTAGGGGGCACGAGTTATAAAGAGGATTCATATTTCCTTATGGGAGGATAGACGTATTTAGCCTTATGTTCAACATTAAGCTTAGAGGTACTGGCCTCACCAATGTCTATCTTTTGTTATTTCAAATCAAGGTCGTTTTTCAAGGCTTGAAAATTTGGACAGGTTTCAATAGGTCTTTTTCCACTGAATATAAAATTAATAGTTTTAAGATTTTTCGTTTATTTTTTGGTACTGGGGCAAAATCCTATTTCAGTTCTATCATCAGAATTGGTTTTACTTTCAACAACAAATTCTTCAAAACAGTTTGAGTTATTTTCAAATTTTGCAAATTTTTTGAAGACTGTTGGTGTATTTTCTTTAGTTTGTTCCAATTCTAACAACGTCCCTTTATATTTATTTTCCAGAATTTCATTTGATTAAGATAGTTCCTTGATTTTTTGAGAAAAAATCTTAGTCTCATTCTCATGATCTAGACATTGAGAGGTGTACTCTTTAGCATTCTGTTTGATCATTTGACTTAGGGCTTCTACTTTCTGGGTAAGGTCCTGACTACTTTTTCAAGTTTAGTACTCTTCTTAATGGTTTTCGTGTATAGTATGTGAATATCTGGGAGGTCCTCATTGTCGGAGCCACTAAGTGTACAGTGTGTAGTGTCCCCTAGCTATTCATTTTTAGGACTCACACACATTTTCATCATCAATAGAACGTTCCCTTTGACTCACACACACGACATTAGAACTACTAGTATCATTCTCCAGTAACAAAGCACATAGACCATTATTAATGTGGTAAAACCTCACCCAACTGAGGAAAGATCCACGACTATCAAATTCAGAGATACTACTATCAAATTCAGATATACTACTATCCATTATCCAGGAACAATATCATTCAACATAGCATGGTCAAAGATACTACTATCAAATTCAGTACTAGTCATATGCTCATCATCATAAATGATTTTAGCAAAGAATGACATACAGGGGTCAAAAGAATTAGATGACTCAGGCTCATCAGTTTCTGATGAAAAGCTGTTACTAAAGCCGTTTAATATAAGATTAAACTATTTACGTAACTCTGAATTGTTTTTTGAAGAAACTCTTTTCTTTAAATCAAATCAGGTTAATAAAAAGATGTGTTTAAAAAATAAGCACAAAATCAGTTCAAGATTTGTTAGCAAGTTTTGAAAAACAAAACAGAAATAGTTTAAATCAGCACACCAGCAAGAATGAGATGAGGAGATGTAGAAAGATTAATGACAAGAGATTTTTAATGAGGTAAAACCTCACCCAACTGAGGAAAGATCCACGACTCCCTCTACAAGTAAAAAGAAAAATCCACTAAAACGAAATATATCAGTTACAAACTATATAACACACATGCACACAAATCAGTCCTATACAAGTTTAGGAATGTACCCACTGGTTTCCTTTTAACTTCTCTGCAGGTCTGATTGTTGATGTGGCTCGCCCAGTTTCCTAACTTCCACTTTGTTCCAGTCTTTATGTCGACTCTTGTTTAAAGATCTTATTACGAACACTTTCAGTGTTGTAGTGTGTAAATGTTTGTGATGGTGCTCTAACACATGCATGAACACACTCACGCTTATTTTTACAAACAGTCCTAGCAAATTACAAACCAGATCTGTATGCTGTGATTTTAAGTTTCTCTCTTCTCAGAAACTTCAAACCTTATTTGACCTTTAAAATGATCCCGGAATCCACGGCTATCTTGCTCAGAAGACATTTCTATATCTTAATTAATTTCAGGGTTTTAAAAATTATTTTTGAAATAAAAAACTGCCAAGTGTGATTCCAACTAGGTCAAAGCTCTTGTTTCAAAAGAACTAGAAATAAAAAATGATTTTATTGATTTTGAAGATGAAAACATTTACAGAAAATAATCAACAAAAGACTTCTCAAGATGAGAAACTAAGAATGCAGATCTAAGTGTAACGTACCATAAAATGACTAGATCTATGATTTCTATGAAATGAAAATACAGATCTAACCTAATGTTTAAGTTGGACACAAGATCTTAAAATGAAGAGGTTACAACACGAAATAACTTTCAAACCAACACTAAAAAACTCTCAAACACTCAGGATTGGTGTTTGGTGTAAGCTGGTTTTTGAAAGGAGGGGTAGGGTTTGATAAAGTGTTTGGAACGATTTAGGGCTAGGGTTTCTAACTCAGTGATTTCTCTCTCTTTTTCTCTCTCCTCTCTCTATTCTCTTCTCCCTTGAATTAGACGAAGTGGAAAAAACTCCTCAAAGGCTGAGGGTTGGCCTCTTTTTATACTGGGCTGAGAAGGATCAAGAAGGAGGTTCGAAATCAATGGCTGAGATTATGTCTTGCCATATTGACTTCCATCTAACGGTTTAAGATAAGCGGTTGGTTAAAAACTTTATGATTGGCTAAGAGAGGTTCACAGGGATTGGGACAAGGATGCATGTAGGGCGTTGATAAATACAATCCAAGGGCTATTAATGAATACCAGTTTTCTCTCTTAAAAGAAACACACAATCAACCCGTAGGAGTGCAACAGGTGTAGGGCAAATAACGGACCACAAACGCGCATCTAAAAAATAATTACAAACACACCCTAATGTCTTCAGCGCTTTCGGATCCTACCCAAGTGAACTTTATAGGAATAAAACCAACAACCAGAAATTAGAGAATGACCCCAAAACATTTTAATTCCAATTTTAATTATGAAACAATTGTTTTAAAAATCAATAAAAATTCCCACAAAAATTATTAAAAATTATTTTAAGGGAAATTAACACACACAATACACACACAAACAATTTATGCAATATATGAACAATGTATGTAATCCTAATATGTGTGAGTGTTTATAAGTATACCTTTGATCAATCAAACAAGAGGAATGAATTGTATTGTGGTGTCTGAGGCTCTTTGGCATTCTAAGGAAGGGACACAATTTTGTCTCCATTTCCAAACTAGACGAGCACTTATACAATGTAGACTCAAGTGAGTCAAGAGTATAAGGTGCTTTAATCTCCCCCTTTGGAAATATGAGACAAAATCTCCTTTGAGTCATCTTGGTCTCGTAGGGCAACAAAGAGAAAAGAAAAATCCTATTCCTATATAAAAATTCTATCTACCCATTTCCTAGAAAAGAAAATTACATAACTCAACTAATTACAATTCAATACCCTATTACAACTGTTGAGAATAACTGTGTACCCATCCTCCGGATCCTCGCGGTAGGCGGCCGGCGCGATGGAGGATCCTAGGTCCTGCACGTTCCTCTCGAGAGCGCTTCGATCGGCGTCATTTGGGTGAGGTGAAATATGTAGAGAGATTAGAGTCGCCAGTCTATTTTATTCAAAACAGACAAAAGAAAGGGAGTCATCCCGAAGGACAGCATCCAAAGACATACTGATGCATACAAAACCAAAATGATTCGAAAAGGGTCCAGAGGCTAAGTTACGAAATGAAAAGGTGTTAGGGACCCATTCCACCCTTTCGGTCTCTCATGGGTTCTGTTATTTTCCTTTATTTTCCCCGTGATGTGTGTGCATGTGTATATATAATGGAGATAGGAGTCATCGACTTGTACCATGGAAGAGGTAAAGAGAGTCATCCGTAGGAAGGTATAAAAACATTAGAAAATAGGATTTACGCGATTATCCTTATGTTGACCGTTATGATGGAACGGTAACGCATGCGGAATAATACGCCACTAAGAACAAATATATGTATATATATAATATAAGAGAGTGGAGTTTAGAGAAAATAGAAAATGAGAGAAAAAGTAAAAATAGGACTCGAATCTCGGGTTTTACCCCGAGATGCCTACGTAGCCAATAGAGGCATCAGAGTCCATGTAGTTCGCATGCAAAACGAGGGGTGGGGCTTATCCCATAAATCCAACCAGGGGATTCTCTTATTTGTGTGTGTGGAAAAAGTGTTTTAGTTGTGAGAAAAGTGTAAGAAAAGTATGAGGATTCCTGTTTGGAATTTATGAGCAAACCCTCTTTTTCTTATTTTTTGGGTTTTTATTTGTATGAAAATAAGAGATGTGCAATAATACTAAATAAAAGATATATTAGGATGTGTGAGATGAGATAATGAAAGTGCTAAGTAATAAAATAAGTTATTGCGAATTTATGAGAATTTAAGGAGAGAGTTGACAAAATTGGACCTTCTTGATGATCTTGAGCTTGATCTTGAATGTTGGAGAGAAACCCATAGACTTGGATGATGATGGAGGGTAGTGAATTCAACAAGTTTGATGAAAAGTGAAGGTTGAAAGGGATTTGGGTGTGGAAATCACACTGACTTCGAGAGAGGTTTTCTGGATTTGTTGAGAGTGATATCTATCAGATCTGGGCTCCTCTTATAAGTGAGGTCAGGCCTCCTTTTTATAAGAACAGGGCATTGCCGATCGGCATATCCCTGTTCCTGCCAATCGTCAGGTGCTTTTAGGCACACTGTCGATAGGCAGGGTCTGGGACCTGCCGTTTGGCAGTGTCTTTTAGGACTTTTTGGAAAATCGGCCACAAAATGCAAACCGTTGATCAGAATTGCACACGGGGTAGACCGTTAGAAAGGTAATTCAGAGACCTTTGAAAGTACTTGGACTATTCCCAGGTTTGGGAGTTGACTTTGGGTCAAATATGGCTCAAAAGCATTCGTCAGTCCGTTGGGTGGGGAATCATCGTACGCAAACAGATTGTTCGTCCGCATGGTAAGTCTGAATCACGCACGAGGTAGATCATTAGAAAGGTTAGGAGATGTAATTTGACATTTTAAAGAGTTTTATCCAATTCGGGGAGTTGACTTCGGTCAATCGAGCCCTGGAAGCATTCGGTGACCTTTGGAGTAAAATGGATCGTTCGTTCGTAGTGTAACTTAGAATCGCGCACGGGGCGGACCGTTGGAAAGGGGTTTCAGTGTCCTTAGAATATTTATTCAGTCTCGATAGAGTTGAAGAGCTAACTTAGGTCAAATAGAGCTCGAGAGCTCCCGGTGGCCTCCTGATTGAGTTTCAGGGGAAAACAGGTCGTTCCTTCACATGGTAAGTTCGAATCGCGCACGGGGCGGACCATTAGAAAGGTTAGGAGATGTAGTTCGACATTCCAAAGAGTTTGATCCGATTCGTGGAGTAAACTTCAGTCAATCAAGCCCTGGAAGCATTCAGTGACCTTTCAGAGTAAAACGGATCGTTCGTTCGTACCGTAAGTCAGAATCACGCACGGGGTAGACCGTTGGAAAATGGTTTCAGTGTCCTTCTAATATTAATTCAGTCTTAGTAGAGTTGAAGAGTTGACTTAGGTCAAACAGAGCATGGGAGTGCCCGGTGGCCTCCTAATTGAGTTTTGGGGGAAAATAGGTCGTTCGTCCGTATGGTAAGTCAGAATCGCGCACGGGATGGACCGTTGGAATGGGGTTTCAGTGCCCTTCGAAGATTCATTCAGTCTCGGTCGAGTTGAAGAGTTGACTTAGGTCAAACAGAGCCCCAGAGCGCCCGGTGGCCTCTTGATTGAGTTTCGGGGGAAAACAGGTCGTTCGTCCACATGGTAAGTTAGAATCGCGCACGGGACAGACCATTGGAAAGGGGTTTCAGTGCCCTTCGAAGATTCATTTAGTCTCGGTCGTGTTGAAGACTTTGACTTTTGGTCAAATAGAGCATGGGAGTGTCCGATGGCTTCTATGTCAGTACTCGAGGTATGACCTGGGTTTGTAGTGATGAAGGGAGGTGCTAGGGACCTAAGGAGAGTTTAGGGGGTAACAGAATAGGGTGCCCATAGTACAGAATCCTGCAAATTATCACTAAGATCAAGCTTATTAGAATATGTACAAATGAACTCATAAGACTCAAATTTCTCCCCCATTTTGTCTCAAATGGACAAAGGGAAAAGCTATGCTAATCAAAGAGTTTATTCAGAACAAAACATTCCTATCGATTTAAGTAAAGAAATAAATCTATTGTAATCCAAAAGGTTGGTAAACATATCTGCGAGTTACAAATCAGTAGGAAGATAATTGATTTCTAATTTCTTAGTTTCAACTAATTCGCGTATAAAGTGATGTCTTATTTTTATGTGTTTTGTTCGCAAGTGTGGTGACAATTATTATGCAACACAAATAAATATGAAAGAGGTAACAATCCAAGAAAAGATAAATAAAATGCCAATCACACAACAACGGGTATACGTGGTTCAGCAAAGATGTGCCTACGTCCACGATGGTGCAGTCAGTGTTATTTCTCTATATTATGAAGAATAAGTACAGAGAATACAGCTTGTCCTTTGCCCCGGACTTAAGGTTTAATTTATACATGTATATGTTGGAGTAGTGGGGGTGATGGGTTCCTCCTTATTAGCCATCTCCCCTACATGGGATCGCGTTCTCCCACAACTCCTCTTCATGGGATCGTGGGGTGATCGGATCAATACAAAAGGTGATGGGCCTGGGCTTTGGTCCGCTAAGGAGAGGCTACTCGTCCAGGCCTATGATGCTAAATTCAGGGTACCCATAATTGCCCCTAAATTTGTTGGGCCATTTTTACAGGTCCAATGAATTTAAATAATCAGCTATTATGGTTGATTTCTTTGAAAACTGTGAAGTTGCTTTGGCGGCACCCGCTTCGCTATCCGTGCGCTATGATTAGACTTGAAGGCTCGTTGGAATAAGACACATTCTCTCTTCGTCGTTTCAGCTTTTTCAGCAATCTTCTATCTTCTGAGAACTCTTACGCTTTGTACCTTCTGTTTTCGATCTCTACTTTCGTTGCTTCTTCGCCATTTGACCTGATCTTCTGTCTTGTAAGTCTCTCGTGCCCTTTTCATTTTCTCTTGAGTTTATAGTTTTTCTTGTGTTTTTCCAATGGCGAAGATTGGAAATAGGTCAGTCGTTGAGTTTAGAAAATTCTACAACATTCATGAGTGGGTAGAGATTGAGTGTTGCGCCTCACCTCGTAGGAACGTTAGGGATATAGAGGATGCGCATTGGATTCACGTTTTTTTGCTCTCCCAGGGGGGACTTACCTTTCCCCCTAACGATCTGTTTCTTCATTTTTTTAGCTATTTTAGTATTGTGCCTGCACAATGTTCGCCCAACGTATGGAAAATAGTGAATGGCGTGCATAGGATAAATCAACTATATGGCACAAGGTTCGGGTTTGCCGAGGTCTGCTTTTGTTACTCCTTTTCTCGTACGAGTTCGGGTGTTTTGTACCTTAAGGCTAGGAGTCCTGATAAGGTATTGGTAGTAAATTTACATGATTCCCATAAGGACTACTGGCAAGAAGGTTTTCTTGTTAGGAATTGGCAATTCTCCCCCCATTCTGAAGGGTCGAGGTCTGAGAGGTTCACTGTTCCCTTTTATGGGGAAGAATATATAGGTAGATGTTATATTATTGCTTCAATCTTTGCTGACTTGTGATTTTTCTAACCTCTCTTTGCTTTTTCTTTCACAGCGAGGACAAAGAATTTGGAGCCTGCTCTCAGCGAGGTCCGTATCTCAGAGCTGGTGAAAGCTTGGAATATTAGGGAGCCTTTGGTTAACGGCGAGCATCCTAGGGCTGCTGCTTTTTTGCTTGAATACAAGAACACAGGCTCCAGCTTCATAGCTCGACCTGTGGATAGTGTTCCAGACTTTGATTCTTCTGTAGAGACTTCGGCTGAGCCCATCCAGTTGGACGAAGAAGAGAGCAACTCAGAGAGTGAACCTGCAGGCGTTGTGAGTAGTTTGGGTGCATGAAGTGCTGGCAGTAGCAGTTCTTCTGAAGGAGATTCTGAGGCTCAAGACTCGTCGAGCACTACCAACAGTTCTTCTGAAGAGATGCCTCCCAGGAAGAATTTGATCAGAGATGACGATGATGATGTGCTCTTTGCACAGAGGTCCAAGAAAATGAAGACTGCCTCTGGGGCCATAGCTACTGGTTCCCAGCCTTCTTCTCAGGAGCAAGAGAAGAAGAGGAGGGAGGAGGAGCAGGTGAGAGAGAGAGAGAGGAAAAAGGAGGAGGAGAGGAAGAAAGTGGAGGAGAAAAAGAAAGTGGAGGAGAGAAAGAGAAGAGAGAGAGAAAAAGAGGAGGAGAGGAGGAAGGTGGAATCGAGGACCAAGACGGGTTAAGCCCTGGTCCCAGTGTCTGCTTTACCCGAGGGGGCTTCGGTGGCTGCCTCTCCTCAGCTTGCCCCTGCGCTGCTCGAGAGAGCAGTTCTTCCTGCAGATCGCGAGAGGGCGTTGGGGTCCAATCAGTTGGCTCTGCAGGCTATCCAGAGGCTCGCCTTGGTAAAGTTCTCTTCTAATTCTCAATTTCTTTTAACCAGTTTTGATGGTTTCTTCTTTCTGATCCTTTCCTTATTTTTTTGCAGTTTGTGACCGACTTCGCTGTGCTCTATCGCTCTCACGACGAGCTGGTGAGAAGGAACGGTGAGCTGGAGCAGCAGAAGTCTACTCTGGTAGCCAGGGGTTCTCAGCTGGACGCCGATCTGAAGGCTGCTGATGCAGCTCGAGCTTCATCTGCATCGGCCCAGCTGATTCTGCTCGCGAGAGAGATGACGCTGTCAGGGAGCTTGGCGAGCTGAGGAAGGCGTACGACCTGGTGTGCTCGAGTAAGCTAGACCTTGTAGAGAAGAACAGGGTTCTGTCCGAGCAGCTGGAGGGGGAGAAAGCCCAAGCGGCCACTCTTAAGGAAGATTCGTACAACTCTGGCTGGGCTGCTGCGTATGAGGACGCTGAGGTTCAGATAGGCTATATCAGCCGTCTGAACTTCAAGAAAGGGTGGAATAAGGCTCTCGTGGCTGCTGGGGTGGACGTTGCATCTCCCCTCTTTGATGAGCATGACCCAGGGCCAAAGCCAGTCGTAGATGAGGACCCAGCCCCAACTGTTGAAGGCACCAACCCTCTCTCTCAGGTGACCTCTACTGATGCTCTGTTGGTCGAGAGGACAGAGGACGTCCCTGCAGAGGGTAATGCCCCCGCTGATGCTGACAAGGACAAGGGACCATCCGAGGTTGCTAATTGATAGGGCTTCTTTGTAATTTTTTTTTCTTTTTTGATCTGATGTAACCTCGCTCATTATCAATGAAAAGACTTCATTTTTGTTTATGCTGATCTCTTTCTTTTCTCTTTCTTTTACTTGTAGTTGGTTGATGTGGATGACTATATTCCTGTTACCTCCCAACTAGGTAGGACTCTTGGTCCTAATGCAAGCCCTGCAGTTCGCCAGGCCTTCGCTAGGCTTTGCAGGTTTGCTAAGTCACGGAACCAGAAATATAAGGATCAGTCCGAGCTAGTGGCCAAGTTGAAGGACAGGCTCCAGGAAATGGAAGAGATCGGTGCTTCAGTGCAAGAATAAGTTAGCGAGCTGAGAGCGAAGTTACTGGAGGCCACCGAGGTCAACCAAGTTGGGGAGTTTATACAGCGGGAGAATGAAGACCTGAGGCGGGAGGTCTCGAAGCTTAAGGAGAATTTGCCGAGCACCGTTTCGGCAGTCCTACAAGGCTCCTCTTCGTCGCAAGCTGATCGGCCTCCCCTCCCGCGTGCTGGTAGGAGTGCCAGGGGTAGGAATAGGGAAGTCAAGGAACAGTGTGAGAGGGAAATGGAGGAGCTGCGCGACGATGTTCGGCGAGCATACGTGACTGCTACTGGGCTCCAGAGGGACGTCACCCGTCTCCGGCATTTGTTCAAGAACGGTCCTCGACAAGTGTGGTCCGATGGCTACGATCAAGGCTGGCTGGATGCTCCGACGAGACTGTCAGAGTTTGAAGAGTTATCCTTCATCAGGGGGTGATTGATCGCCCTCAAAGAGTTTCGCCGACTAAACATGTACTGTTACTGTTTGTAAATGTAAAGGATTAATGAGAAGTTCGAGTTTTGGGCAATTTGCCGACTAAACGTGTTCATCAATCCTTTTGTATTCTTGTATTGTAAATGCTTTGGGCGAGCTTCGCCGACTAAACATGTACTATTACTGTTTGTAAATATGAAAGATTAATGAGAAGTTCGAGTTTTGGGCAATTTTGCCGACTAAACGTGTTCATCAATCCTTTTATATTCTTGTAGATTTTGTCATGTGAGTGTCCGCCCAGTCCAGTATAAGAATACCATTGTGCCCTCCCTTTACCTTTTAGGTCGTGTCGTCACACTCCCTTAGGCCTAAGTAGGGCAATTGGCGAGGACACACCTGGTATTGGATGTCTTTATTCGGTCAGGATTTTGTTTAACCAAAGTAGGTTTGTTGCCTAAGAATACTCTGTAGGGCTTCATATATTGCCATGGGCAATGCTAAGAGGTCTGTCGTGCTTCATGACGATGACCCGAGGAGGGGTGCTCCCCTGCTATGTCAACCATTATGCCTGTGATTTGAAAAGGATGTGTGATAAGATAAAATTGTTACTTTTTAGAGAGTGATCAACTGAGAGATTTTCATTGGCGAATTGAGAAATGAACTTTCCTTTCACAAGATGAGTACAATAAAAAGATCTAACAATATAAATCCTAAAAATAGAATTTCTTGAGATTAGCCGCGTTCCATGCTCGTGGTATCTCTCTGCCCTCTATTATTTTCAAATGATAGGTACCTCGCAGGTCATCTCTAATTATCTCATAAGGTCCTTCCCAGTTCGGGCCCAGTTTACCGTCTGATGGCTTCGCTGTGTTGCCCAGGACCTTTCTTAGGACGTAGTCCCCAACTTTGAATTTCCTCGGATTGACCCTTTTGCTGTAATGCTTCGCGAGCTGTTGCTGATAGCTCGTTAGTTTTATTAGGGTAAGTTCCGTGCGCTCGTCGGCCAAGTCGAGTTCAGCGAGTAAAGCCTGATCGTTCTGACCCTGCTCGACAAGGTCGGATCTTATTGTAGGCAATCCTGCTTCTAGTGGGATGACCGCCTCCATACCATATGCTAGTGAGAATGGCGTTTCCCCTGTGGCTCGCCTAGGAGTCGTTCTGTACGCCCATAGGACATGTGGTAGCTCGGTTGTCCACGCGCCTTTTGCTCGCTCTAACCGCTTCTTCAATCCAGCGATCACTGTCTTGTTTGAAGCCTCAGCTTGTCCGTTGCTTTGAGGGTAGGCCACCGAGCTGAAGTGGTGCCTGATCCTGTGTTTGTCATAGAAGTCCTGAAAAGGGCCACTCTCGAACTGTGTTCCATTTTCAGTGATGATGGTTCTGGGGATTCCGAATCGGGTGATTATATTTCTCCATATGAACCTCATCATGTCAGCATCTCGGATGTTCGCCAGTGGTTCTGCCTTGATCCACTTGGTAAAGTAATCAGTTGCAACCAACAGGTATTTGCGATTGCCGGCAGCGGTGGGCAGTGGTCCCACGATGTCCATGCCCCACTGGGCGAAGGGCCAGGGACTCGTCAGAGATTTTAATTCGCTGGCGGGTGGTGGACCATAGGAGCGTGAAGTTGGCATTTTAGGCATTTGCGGACATATACCGCGGAGTCCTTTTGCATGTATGGCCACCAATAACCTTCCTTCATTGCTCGGAAGGCTAGAGATCTTCCTCCGACGTGGCTTCCGCAGATTCCTTCGTGAAGCACTGCCTTGACATCGCCTGGGTGGACGCACCTAAGGTAGGGTTCGTAGAAAGATCTTTTGTACAAGTCGCCTCCTGTGGATAAGTGAAAGCGAGCAGCTTTGACTCTTATCTGGTGGGCAGTTCTCTTATCCTCTGGAAGCGTTCCGTTCTTCAAATAGTCTCTCAAGGGATCCATCCAGCTGGGGGCTGGTTCCAATTGGAGTATTGGTTTCACTTTGGTCAGCTCGCAGTTGGGGTAGATGCTCGGGCAGCTGAGGAAATCGATAGGGATGATCCTTTTAAGGCTAGAATCAACTGCCGAGCTCAGGGCTGCTAAGGCGTCAGCGTGGCTGTTTTGCCCCCTGGGAAACTGTTGGATGTTGATGTCTTCAAAGTTCGTCATTAAGTTTTTTACCAAGGAGAGGTAGGCTGCCATCCTCTCATCCTTCGCGTTATAGTCTCCACTTATCTGATTGGAAACTAGTTGTGAATCTCCGAATACCTGTAAATGCTTTGCTCCCAGAGTTTGCGCCCTTTGGAGACCTGCTATTAAGGCTTCGTATTCTGCTTCGTTGTTGGAGGCTGCAAATCCTAGACTGATTCCTTGCTCGAGGACTGTATTTCTGGAGTGATGAGAACAATTCCTACTCCTGCCCCCTTTGAGTTGGAGGCTCCATCAACGAATAGTTTCCAGCTTCTCCCTGTAGCTTGGTTGTTTTGTTCTGTTGGCATAGACTGGTCGATGCGTTCTTCGCTTGTGAATTCAGCTATGAAGTCAGTAAGGATTTGACCCTTGATAGCTGTCCTTGGTTGAAATTGGATGTCAAATCGGCCGAGCTCGACTGACCATTTAGACAGTCTGCCCGACAAATCCTCCTTCCTTAGGATAGCCTTGAGGGGGTGTGATGTAAGGACGATGATGGTATGAGCTTCGAAGTAATGTTTCAGTTTCCTCGAGGCCATTACTAGGGCGAATGCGAGCTTTTCCAATGGTAGGTAGCGCTGCTCGGCATCTAATAGGGTTTTGCTCGCGTAATGGACTGGATGTTGAATCCCTGTAACTTCACACATTAGCGCTGAGCTGACAGTATGGCTGGATACAGAGAGGTAGAGGTATAAAGAGTCCATTTGCTGTGGTATGACAAGCAATGGTGGGGAGCTCAGGTAGGACTTGAGCTCGTCTAATGCTCATGAGAAACTTGAGGTCCATTCTACTATTTTGCTGCCTTTTAGGAGTTGGAAGAAGGGGCATCTCTCGGAGGATTTAGAGATGAAACGATTTAGAGCAGCGAGCATTCCAGTGAGCTTCTGTACATCGCGGATTGTTCGAGGAGGTTGCACTCGTTTGATTGCATCAATCTGGTCCGGATTAGCCTCTATGCCTTGCTTGCTGGCCAAATACCCAAGAAACTTTCCTGACTGGACACCGAAGGAACACTTGCTCGTGTTGAGTTTCATTCGATACTTCCTGAGGATTTCGAAGGTACTTGATAAGTTCGAGAGGTGTTTTTCCTTCTCCTTGCTCTTGACGATCATGTCGTCGATGTAGACCTCCATCGTGTCTCCCATTTGATTCTTGAACATTTTGGTAACTAGCCGCTGATAGGTTGCCCCTGCATTTTTTAGCCCGAAAGGCATGACCTTGTAACAGTATAAACCAACCGTTGTGATAAACGCCGTTTTGTCCTGATCTGGGGTATACAGGGGAATCTGGTGATATCCTGAGTATGCGTCCAGGAAACTCATTCGTTCGTGAGCTGCGGTGGCGTCTACTAGTTGGTCTATTTTTGGAAGAGGGAAGCTATCCTTGGGGCAGGCTTTGTTGAGGTCAGTGAAGTCTATGCAAACTCTCCACTTCCCGTTGCTTTTTGGGACTACCACTGGGTTGGATAACCGTTTGGGAAATTGCACTTCCCGTATGGACCCTGCATCCAGTAGTTTTTCGACTTCTTTCTCTATTGCTCTGGCCTTCTCGGGGGCAGTTCGTCGTGCCTTCTGCGCTATCGGCTTGAATATGGGATCGACGTGCAACTGATGGCAGACCATATTGGGGTCGATTCCTGGCAGCTCATAGGGTTCCCAAGCGAAAACGTCTATGTTCTTCTGAGTAAGGTTGATAAGTCCTTTTGCTCTTGGTCAGTGAGTGAGGTTTCGATCAGGAAGACTTTGCTATTGTCGCCCTCTTTAGCCGACACTTCTACCAGGTCCTCGACGACGCGCTCGGAGGGGAGGAGCCTGGTCTCTTCCACCCCGGGCCTTCCATATTTTAATTGCTATTTGGAAGGAATTGCACCTTCCTCCATCTTCTCGCTGGTTTGAACAGCTCTTTTCTCTGGCTTTGGTCGGATGGCCGCTATGAAGCACTTTCTTTCCATTGCCTGGTCGCCATGTATCTCCATCACTCCCCGCTCGGTGACATATTTGAGTTTCTGGTGGTAGGTCGAGGAGACTGCCTTCATTGCATGAAGCCATCCCCTACCGAGGATGGCTTGATACGGTGAATCGATGTCGACCACCAAGAATTCGATCATTTTTAAAACATTTCCAGCGAGCACTGGCAGTACTATCTTGCCCAGAGGCATGGTCATCTTCCCAGCGAAGCCGACCAGAGGGACAGTGGTTCCCTTTAGGTCGGCGATGTTCAACTTCAATTTCCTGAACAGGTCGATGTACATTACTTCGGATGAGCTCCCTTGATCGATGAGCAGCCTGTCGATATTAAAATTGGCTATCCTGAGTGTAATGACTAAGGCATCGTGATGTGGGGTCCTTACTCCCACAAGATCTTCATCCGTGAAAACAATATGCTTGTTGTAGTTGATGTCCTCTGCTCGCCGACGTTTTCCTGCCTGTGATTTTTCTAGATCAATCTGAAAAGCTTGCATCACCGCTGTCAGCTTCTTTACCTCCATTCGAGCTGAGTTACCCTGGATTTGCTTAACATCGGATACTCCATGGATTACTGCGAATTCGTGTCCGGCGTTGTCTTCCAATACGTTGTCGGGTTTTGCCTCTTTGTGGACAGTCACTCTCTCTACCTTCTTTTCCACAAAGTTATTCAAATGTCCGGATTGGGCCAACTCCTCGAGGTGGGACTTAAGAGCCTTGCAGTGCTCGGTCTTATGCCCTCCCTCTTTGTGGAAGGTGCATCTCAGGGCATTGTTCCTTTTCGAGGGGTCTCCTCCCATTTTCCGGGGCCATTTAATGAACGACTCATCCTTGATCTTCGCGAGGATTTTGTAAATTGGTTCTTTGAAGACGGTGTTGACCGCCTGGAACGATTTTGCAACGTCAGGGTTCCCACCATTTTTGGAGCCATTCTTGCTCCCACTCTTTCCTCATTTTTTCTGGTTATCAACTTTCTCACTTCCCTTGCTAGCGAGCTTGGCTCGACCGTTTTCTCCTATGTTAAGGCGGGTGACATCTTCCACCTTTGCGTATTTCTCAATTCGGGCCATCAGGTCATCAATGGTTGTAGCTTTCTTCTTTGTCAAGGATTGGTAAAGGAGGGAAGAGCTAGGTAGCCCGATTTTGAATGAAGCCACTGCCACTTCTTCTGCGCAGTCCTCGGCCTCATTGAATAACTCCCAATACCTCTTCGCGTAGTCTCGCAGTGTCTCCTGAGGCGTTTTCTTCATTGTTAATAGAGCATCCATCCTTTTGGGATGGGAGCTGCTGGTGATGAATCGAGCCGTAAAGAGCTCGGCCAGGGATTTGAAATTCCTTATGGATCGGTGAGGGAGTCTCTCGAACCATTTCTGGGCCACGTCATGAAGGCTCGAGGGGAATATACGGCACATCAGTGCATCTCGGTGATTCCAGAGGGTCATAGCCTGCCGGTACTGCCTGACATGATCGATGGGATCAGTCTTCCCGTCGTAAATCTTGAACCTTGGAATGGCAAACTTCTTTGGGGCCTCTTCTTCTTTAATTTCCCTCGTGAAGGGTGATTTCATCTGGGTCTTGCGGGCTCTCCTGGCGAGTTCTCTGGTCGACCTGGTGCCGCGGTGAGCTGGATGTTGGTCCATCTCTCTGCGGACCAGGTTCCGTATGTTGTCGTCGCTGCGAGCAGGGCTCTGGTAGCGGCGAGCTTGTCTTAGTTGTTCGCGAAGGTCGTCGTCTGAGTCGCCACCTTCGTTCCGTTGATATTTCCGCCTAGGGCTCCTTCCTCGGCTGCGAGATTTGCTCGCCTGAGGGCTAGGAGTGCGATAGGGGCGTCTCCTGGTATCAGGACGTAATTCTTTTTGTAGTTTTTCCAGTCTTCTTTTCAGGCGAGCATTCTCAGCCTCATATCTGCGAGAAGACTCCCTCTGCTCGTGGAGCCTTGCTTCGTATGCATCAATCAATCTGGATATCTGCGTGGACCTTGCTGGTCCTTGACTTTCTTCTGATGCGGGCCTTTCTAAGCGAGCCCCTTGATCTGAACGTCGGACTTCAGACCTAATCCTGCGGGGAGCAGGTGGCTCCTGAATGTCTCCTGCTTGAGGAGCGTTGCTACTGTGACCAGACATCTTAGATTTTTACTTGGTGTGGGCTCTTCTCAGGGAAAGATGAACGTTTCCCACAGACGGCGCCAATTGTGGTGACAATTATTATGCAACACAAATAAATATGAAAGAGGTAACAATCCAAGAAAAGATAAATAAAATGCCAATCACACAACAACGGGTATACGTGGTTCAACAAAGATGTGCCTACGTCCACGATGGTGCAGTCAGTGTTATTTCTCTATATTATGAAGAATAAGTACAGATAATACAACTTGTCCTTTGCCCCAGACTTAGGGTTTAATTTATACATGTATATGTTGGAGTAGTGGGGGTGATGGGTTCCTCCTTATTGGCCATCTCCCCTACATGGGATCGCGTTCTCCCACAACTCCTCTTCATGGGATCGTGGGGTGATCGGATCAATAGAAAAGGTGATGGGCCTGGGCTTTGGGCCGCTAAGGAGAGGCTACTCGTCCAGGCCTATGATGCTAAATTCAGGGTACCCACAGCAAGTATTGAACAGGATTTTTAGAGATATTGATCACGCTGTGATTATCAAAATAGAGAGGTAATTGTTCCTCTTTAATACCATAATCACTTAGCATTTGCTTAAGCCAAAGTAATTGAGCACATCAACTTCCAGCGGCTATATATTCCGATTCAGCAGTCGATAATGAAGTGCAGTTTTATTTCTTACTACTCCAACCTATCAAATTATTACCAATATAGTAACATGCTCCTGATGTGCTCTTACTATCATCAGTACACCCTGCCCAATCGGCATCAGTGTATCCTATTATAGTGCTAGGAGTATCATTGGTGTACCAAAGTCCTAAATTTGGAGTGCCTTTTATGTATTTTATGATTCTTTTAACACACGTTGAATGGCTCTCTTTAGGATTGTTTTGATAGCGGGCACCACGCAAACAACGTACATCATATCAGGACGCGAGGCAGTAAGGTATAGCAAGGTTCCTATCATACTACGATACAAGGTTGGATCTACGGATTTCCTAGTTTCATCCTTAGACAGTTTGACAGTAGTACTCATGGGAGTTTTAGCATCTTTTGCTCTCTCAAGGCCGAATTTTTTAACAATCTCTAAAGCGTATTTTGATTGAGAAACAAATAATCCTTCTGAATTCTGTTTGACTTGAAGACCCAATAAAATTGTAACTCCCCCATAAGAGACATTTGAAATTCTTTATGCATAATTTCAGAAAAACATTTAACTTCTGAAGGGGAAGTTGATCCAAAGATGATATCGTTAACATAAACTTGAGCTATAATGATATGTTTGTCAAAATGTTTGACAAAAAGGGTTTGATCATTTCCTCCTCTCTTAAAACCTCTGTCTAAGAGAAAGTTGGAAAGACGCTCATACGAGGCTCTTGACGCTTGTTTTAGGCCATACAAAGCCTTTTTAAGACGAAAGACATGATTTGGATATTTAGGGTCAATGAACCCTTTTGGTTGTTCTACATAGGTCTCCTAAGTCAATATTCCATTAAGGAAGGCAGATTTAACATCCATTTGATAAAGCGTAAAATGTAAGTAGCAAACTATGGCAAAGAGAAGACGAACAGATTCTAATCGATTAACAGGAGCAAAAGTCTTGTTAAAATCTATTCCTTCAATTTGAGAGTATCCTTGAGGAACTAATCTGGCTTTGTTTCTAATGACTATCCCACTTTCATCATATTTGTTTTTAAATATCCAACATGTGCCAATAACCTTTTTGTGATCAGGCCTAGGTACAAGATACCAAACATCATGAATGACAAATTGAAGAAGTTCTTCCTGCATTGCAAAAATCCAATGAGGATCATTCAATGCATCATTTATATTCTTTGGTTCCATAAGGGAAACAAAACATGCATAATGAGCATAGTTTATTAATTGAGATCTTGTATGTACATGTTCACTAGGGTTACGAACAATGTTATTTATGGGATGTTCTTTAGAAACCCAATTAGATACTTCAGGTGTCTCAATTGATAAAGAATCATCTATTTCTAGAGAGTCATTTTCTAAAACATTTTCAGACTCTTCCACAATAATTGGTTCTCCAGTCTTACTCTCTACAGTAGTGTCACTTACAATAACATTTATGGATTCCATTAAGGTCTTAGTGCGAAGATTATAGACACGGTACGCTCTATTGTTAGGAGAATATTCTAGAAAGATAGCTTTATCTCCACGAGTCTCAAATTTGGATAAGTGTTTTCTGTCTTTGAAGACATAACACGTACTACCAAAGGTTCTATGGTACTTAAGGTTGGGATTCTTCCCATACCAAAGTTAGTAAGGAGTTTGTTTAGAATTCTTTCTAAGATAGACCCTATTGATAATGTGACACGCAGTACGAATATATTCTACCCAAAAATACTTAGGTAAAGTTTTGGCATGAATCATAACACGTGCCATCTCTTGAAGGGTAAGATTCTTTCTCTCAGCAATACCATTTTGTTGAGGAGTCTTAGGTGCACTAAATTCATGTTTGTAACCATTATAGTCACAGTACTTAATAACACCAGTATCTATAAATTCTCCACCTCTATCACTACGAATTCTATTTACTTGAGTTTCTTTCTCATTTTCAATTCGAAGTAAAATCTTCAAAAAGGTTTGGACAGTGTCAGACTTTTGTTTTAAGAAATCTACCCAAGTAAATCTAGTGAAATCATCAACCATAACAAGAATGTAACTGTGTCCACAGTGACTAACAGTTCGAGATGGACCCATTAGGTCCATATGGATGAGCTCCAAGGGTTTAGAGGTAAGGATATCTCTGACTTTCTTATAAGGGGGTTTAAAAATTTTTCCTTCCTGACATGATCCACAGACAATATTAGAAATAGGTTTGATCTTAGGAATACCTCTAACTATTTCTTGAGAAGACAGTCTACTAAGGTTTTCGTAATTTATGTGACCCATTCGATTATGCCATATCTCATTGTCATCCATTCTGGCAATGTTACAAACCTCAACACTGTTTTGAATAGTATAACAATTGTCCGGAGTCCTGTAATAATGCACTCACCTTTTTCATTTAAAATTTTGCAATTATTCTTTGAAAAGGTGACAGTATGATTTGAGTCATAAAATTATGAGATACTAAGTAGATTAGTCTTAAGACCTTTTACTAGAAGAACATTTTCAAGTAAAGGTAATCCTTCTTCTTGGAGTGTTCCTTTACCAATGATTTGAGATGATACACCATCACCAAAAATAACTTTTCCTCCAGCAAAGCTGGTTTTGTTTAAAAGTTTGGTATCATCCCCAGTCATATGTTTTGAACATTCAAAATCTAAATACCAACTAGAGGGAATGTGTTCAGCTTTTAAAGCAGTAATCACAATATTACACTTCATTTGGGGAAATAGTTAATCTTTTATAACCCAAACAACTCTTGTTTTCATTTTGCGCCTATTTGCTCTCATTTGATAAAATTTGCGAGCATTAGATTTTTGTTGAAAAATGTTTTGCACATGAGGTTGAATTTTATGAAAAGTATGAGCATTTGATTTAGAAAAGTGTCTAGGAACCCTTCTTAGAAATGATCTTTTAGGTTTAGTCTTTCTCTTTCTATAGTTAGAATTTTTGTCTGGTTGTCTAGGGAGAACATAATTGTTATGGCTTCTCCTAGAATAGTTAAAGTTTTGGTACACAGGAGTATTATAAACAGGGTTGACTAAACGTCTAGAGTAACATCCTTCAAAGGAATGACCATATAAGTCACAGTAAGAGCAAAATAAATTGCTTGAAGATGGTATCTCCTTAGGAAAGTCTCTAAACATAGGCTTCATGGAATTTTGGGGTTGAACCTTATTCTTAGGGAGTACAGTTTGAAAACCAGAATCACTCTTCCTAATTGGGGGGGCAGACATATTTAGCCTTAGGTTGACTTCACACTTAGAGCAACTTGATTCCCCAATATCAAACTTTGATTATTTTTCATCAAACTCATTTTTCAGAAAATAAAAATCTGGACAAGTTTCTATAGGTCTTTTGCCTCCAGACACAAACTTAATTGGTTCAAAATTTTTAGTTTCAGTCTTCAAATTAGGGCAAAACCCTATTCCAGTTCGATCATCAGAATTGGTTTTTGAATCAGCAACAAAATCATCGAAACAGTTTGAATTGTTTTCAATTTTTGCAAATTTTTTGAAAACTGTTGCTGTCATTTCTTTAGATTGTTCTAATTTTAATAAAGTCCCTTTATATTTTTTCTCCAGAGTTTCATTTTCTTCAATCAAATTCTTCAATTTTTGATAAAAAGTTTTGACTTCATTTTCATGAGTTAGACATTGGGTAATATACTCTTCAGTATTAAGTTTAACCATCAGGCTGAGATCTTCTAGTTTCTTAGTGAGATCTTTCACTATCTTCTCTAGTCTAGTGCTTTTCTTTAGGGTTTTAGCATAAAGTGTGTGAATATCAGGGAGGTCTTCATTGTCCGAGTCACTAAATGTAGTGTGTGAAGTGACCCCTAATGATTCAATTCTTGAACTCACACACCCATTGACATCGTCATTATCGCTTTCCCTTTGACTCACACACCTCGTAGTAGAACTAACAATATTCTCAGAAATTAAAGCATCTAAACCAGTAGCATCATGATTCATAACAACAGAAGTAGAGTTACTAACATCATTCTCATACACAGGCAGAGGCATATCATCATTATAGATTAGCTTGGAAAATTAAGAATGCAAGGATAAAAAACATCAGTAGATTCAGGTTCCTCATTTTCAGAATCACTTGAATGATCCCATGTTTTGCAAATGTTGGCCCTAGTATATTTATTGGCAGTGTTCAGTTTCACTCTACAGTCTTGTGATATGTGTCCTAGTTTTCCACATCTAAAACATTCAATGTTCTTGAAGTCTTTGTTGGGTCTCATGTCCGTGTGATGTTTGTCTTGACATTTCTCATGAGGTTTGTAGTTAGACTGAGTTGGATAATTTGGCTTGGCTTGTCTGTTTGCCAATTTATTTCTAAATTTGATAATTTTCTTAAATTATTTTGACATCAAGGAAATTTGATTATCCAAACTATCTATATCACATTCCTCATCAGAATCATCAGTGGGAATAGTAAGCTCAGGTTTCATCAGCTTAGAGGAAAAACTTAAGTTGGAACTAGTCTGTTTCCTATGGGACTGGGTCATTTGTTTCTTAAATTCTAATTCCATTTTCACAGTTCGTAGTTTACTACTGAGTAATTCAGGAGTGATATTTTGATCACACATTTCCTCAATAGCATATCTTTTGTTATCAAATTTCTGTAGTAATGATCTTAGAATTTTAGGTACAATTTCATGTCTGTCATATGTTATCCCATTAGCATGCAGTTTGGTCACAATGTTAGTCAATTTCATGTAAAAATCATCAAAGGATTCAGAATCTGACATAATTAGGGAATTATACTGTTGGACAAGCATTTGAGTTTTAGCAGCCTTAACTCTAGTGTCACCTTCATGTGCAGTGATCAGTGTATCCCAAGCTTCCTTAGAAGTGGCACAAGATGAGATCCTTTTGAACTCATGTCCATTTATGGACATAAAGATGGCATTCTTGCCTTTGTTATTATTTCGAGAAGTTTGCTTCTCTTCTTTTCTTAATCCTCTCATTACTTTCTTTAGTGGCTGGTTTAGTAGGATAAATGTATCCATTTTTAAAAATATCCCAGACATCATCTCCCAAAGTTCCTTATATGAAAGCAACCATTCTTACCTTCCAGTAAGCAAAGTTGTTTTCATCAATGAGTGGGGGTCTGGTCAGGTTGCCAAATCTTTCATTTTTCTCGTCCATTGTTTTGATTTTAAGAAAATAATTTCAGAAACACAAGATCTTTTTTAAAAAGATTTCCAAAGCTCTGATACCAATTGAAAAACTATTACTAAAGCCATTTAATACAAGATTAAACTATTTAAGTAACTCCGAACTGTTTTTTGAAGAAACTCTTTTCTTTAAATCAAATCAGGTTAATCACAAGATGTGTTTAAAAAACATGCACGAGATCAATTCAAGATTTGTTAACAAGTTTTGAAAAACAAAACATAAACATTTTAAATCAGCACACCAGTAAGAATGAGATGAGGAGATGTAGAAAGATTAATGACAAGAGATTTTAATGTGGTAAAACCTCACCCAACTGAGGAAACATCCACGACTCCCTCTACGGAGTAAAAAGAAAAATCCACTAAAACAAAATATATCAGTTACAAACTATATAACACACATGCACACAAATCAGTCCTATACAAGTTTCGGAATGTACCCACTGGTTTCCTTCTTGTACCCACTGGTTTCCTTCTAACTTCTATGCATGTCTGATTGTTGATATGGCACTCCCAGTTTGCTAACTTCCACTTTGTTCCAGTCTTTACGTTGACTCTTGTTTAAAGATCTTATTACCAACACTTTCATTGCTGTAGTGTGTAAATATTTGTGATGGTACTCTAACACATGCATGCACACACTCACGCTTATTTTTACAAACAGTCCTAGCAAATTACAAACCAGATCTATATGCTGTGATTTTTAGTTTCTCTGTTCTCAGAAAATTCAAACCTTATTTGACCTTTAAAATGATCCCGGAATCCATGGCTATCTTGCTCAGAAGATATTTCAAGATCTTAATCAATTTCTGGGTTTTAAAAATTATTTTTGAAATTGAAAACCTCCAAGTGTGATTCCAACTAGGTCAAAGGTCTTGTTTCAAAACAACTAGAAACAGAAAATGATTTTGTTGATTTTGAAGATGAAAACATTTACAGAAAATAATCAACAAAAGATTTCTCAAGATGAGAAACTAAGAATGCAGATCTAAGTGTAATGTAACATAAAATGACCAGATCTATGATTTCTATGAAACAGAAATACAAATCTAACCTAATGTTTAAGTTGGGCACAAGATGTTAAAACGAAGAGGTTACAGCACGAAACAACTTTCAAACCAACACTAAAAAACTCTCAAACACTCATGGTTGGTGTTTGGTGTAAACTGGTTTTTGAAAGGAGGGTTAGGGTTTGATAAAGTGTTTTGAATGATTTAGGGTTAAGGTTTCTAACTCTGTGATTTCTCTCTCTCTTCTCTCTCTACTCTTTTCTCACTTGAATTAGGCGAAGTGGCAAAAAATCCTCAAAGGCTGAGGGTTGGCCTCTTTTTATACTGGGCTGAGAAGGATCGAGAAGGAGGTTCGAAATCAATGGCTGAGATTAAGTCTTGGCATATTGACTTCCATCCAACAGTTTAAGATAAGCGGTTGGTTAAACACTTTATGATTGGCTAAGAGAGGTTCACAGGGATTGGGACAAGGACGCATGCAGGGCATTGATAAATACAATCCTAGGGCTGTTAATGAATATCAATTTTTTCTCTTAAAAGAAACACACAATCAACCAGTAGGAGTGTGACAAGTTTATGGCAAATAACGGACCCGAAACGCGCGTCTAAAAAATAATTACAAACACACCCTAATGTCTTCAGTGCTTTCGGATCCTACCCAAGTGAACTTTATAGGAATAAAACCAATAACCAGAAATTAGAGAATGACCCCAAAACCTTTTAATTCCAATTTTAATTATGAAATAATTGTTTTAAAAATCAATAAAAATTCCCCAAAAAACTATTAAATTTTTTTAAAGGGAAATTAACACACACAACACACACACACAAATAATTTATGCAATATATGAACAATGTATGCAGTCCTAATGTGTGTGAGTGTTTGTAAGTATACCTTTGATCAATCAAACAAGAGGAATGAATTGTATTGTAGTGTCTGAGGCTCTTTGGTATTCTAGGGAAGGGACACAATTTTGTCTCTATTTCCAAACTAGATGAGCACTTATACAATGTAGACTCAAGTGAGTCAAGAGTACAAGGTTCTTCATCTGATTCACTGGATTCATCTCAGGTCTTGCACAAATTATCCCTATTGTTTTTGTTATTATTATTCAAGTTGACTCTACAATCATTTGCCATATGTCTTAATTTTCCACATCTAAAACAATAAACATTTTTAGGTCTTTTCCAGGTTTATTTTGGTTATTAGGTTGGTGTTTGTCCTGTCTTTTCTCAGGAGGCCTATTATTAGAGAACTTTGAATAAGCAGGTTTGTCTTGTCTGTTTGCAACTTTATTTCGAAATTTCAAAATTTTCTTAAACTGTTTAGACATTTAGGCAATGTGATTATCCAAATTGTCTAAATTATATTCCTCATCAGAGTCTAAGTTAATATCGATCAAATTGAACTCGAGTTTGGTTAACTTAGAGGAGAACACAAGATTAGAACTGGATTGTTTCTTTTGAGTATGAGTTAACTGCTTCTTCAACTCTATTCCATTTCCACTGTTCTTAGCTTGCTACTGAGGAGTTCAGGTGTTAAGTTTGGATCGTCCATCTCCTCAATGGCATAGCGCGTGTTATCAAATTTTTATGGAAGTGACCTTAGAATTTTAGAAATAATTTCCTTCCTATCATAGACAATTCCATTGGCATGCAACTTAGTCATGATTCTGTTAATCTAATATAGAAGTCATCAAATGACTCAGTCTTAGTCATGACCAAAGTGTTGTACTGCTAGATTAACATTCGGGTTTTAGCAGCTTTACATGTGTGTCTCCTTCATGTGCAGTCACTAGAGTGTCCCATGCTTCCTTAGAGGTAGTACAGAAAGATATCCTCTTGAATAGGTGTTCATTGATAGACATGAATATGGCATTTTTTCCTTTATTATTATTATTATTATTATTATTATTATTATTATTATTATTATTATTATTATTATTATTATTATTATTATTATTATTATTATTATTATTATTAAGGGAGGTATGTTTCTCTTCTTTGGTGAATTCACTTAGCAGTTTCCTAATCCTCACAGTACTTCCTTCTACGGCTGGTTTAGTAAGAAAAGTGTATCCATTTTATATAGCATCCTAAACATCATCTCCCAATGTACCTTGGATGAAAGCAACCATCCTCACTTTCCAGTAAGGTAAGTTAGTTGCATCAAAGAGTGGGAGTCCGGATAGGTTACATAATCTCTCAAATTTCTAGTCCATTGTTTTGTTTTGAAATAAAATAATTTCAGAAAATCAGGATCAAAAAGATTTTGTAAAACCAATGCTCTGATACCAATTGAAATATAATGCCACTTCAGTTGTTAAAAGGTTTAAGACAATTTAAATGGCTCCGAACAGTTTGTTTGAGAAACTCCTTTTTTTAGAAAACAAATACTAACACAAGATGTATATAAAAAGTTATGAACAAGATATTTCGGTTAGGTGACCAAGTTTTGACAAAACAAAACTAAATATATTCTAAATCAGCACGCAATCAGTAGGGGATGAGAGGAAGATTAAACATACAAGAACACAAGATTTTAACGTGGTAAAACCCCACCTAATTGGGGAAACATCCACGGAGGTCTCTACACCTCAAAAGGAAAATCCATTAAAATAGAGTAAACATATTACAAGCTATATAACAACCTAAACACACAATCAGACCTAATCTAAGTCAAGAATTTTGACCAATTCCATTAGGTAATTCTGGCTTCTCTGAAGGTTCTGATGTTTTAGTTGTTCTCCCATCTTTGCAACTCCTCCTCCTTTAGCTTTACGTAGACTCTAAAAGTCAAGAATCTCTCTACCAACACTTATTTAGTGTTGTAGTGTGAAAAGTGTAAGTGGTAAAGTGCCTAACACATGCATGCAACACACACACACACATATACACACACTCTTATACATCTACATTTTCCTACAAATTACAGATATTGTCTAATACGAGTTTGGATTTTTGAATCTCAATTTGTTGAAAACGTTAGACTTCTGATCTTTATTCTTTACCACAGATCAAGTGACAACCTTGCTTTTCAAAATAGACAAGGTCCTATATGCTTTCTTTCTATTTATATACACTTCTATTTCACAAAACGTGAAATATGAACTTTGAAAGCATAAATGTCTCAAGATCTTCAACTAGATAGAAGTTAATTTTTCTCAAAACTTGAAACAGAAAAAAGATTTGTTGGTAACATGTTTAGAAAAACTTTTGAGATTAAAATAACCAACAAATATCTTGAAAAAATAATTCAGCTTAACAAAATCAACGTGATTTATATCACAAATAGATCAGATCTACACTTTCTATGAAGAGAAAATGAGATCCAAACTCGTAACAAGTTGGGCAAAATATTAAAGACCAGGGAGGAATGATTCTTCGACTGGAACAACTCTCAAACTGACAGGGTAAATTTTTTAAAGAAAATTTTCTGGTTTGGGTACAATTTCTAATCTCTCTCTCTCCTCTCTTTTTTCCCTCAAGTTTGAGGTGATCAAAAGATTGTAAACGTTAACCCAATGGCATCTATTTATATTGCTGGATGGAAGGGTCTGGAAGATTGAGGCAAAACAACGATTGAGATTGATTCTGGCTTAAACGATATAAATCTTAGGGCTGAAAATACATCGCATTTAAACGTGCGTTCATTGGTCCACTCAGGCGTCACAAGGATTTATACAAATACATGCAGGCCATAGATTAACAATGATCGAATGAACATGATTGATTCTTAGGACTATGAGTGTAAACAAAAAATCTGACCGATATAACAGCAAAACGTGTATGGCCAAATTAACAATAAAACGCGTGTTTTTGAAGTTTAAACAATTCCATTTTGTACCACACATTTCTCTGCTGCTTTCGAATTCTATCCAATCAAAGTTTTTAAGAGATAAAAGAATCTACAAATATGCCTAAAACATTTTAAAACCAATTTTTAAATGTTTTAAAAATGTTTATAAATTCCTAAAAATTATTTAAAAAATCCCAAAAATTATTAGAAAATTATTTTAATGAGAATTAATACTCACACACCTAAATTAATATGAATGCAACAAAGAAATGCAATCCTAGGTGCAGTGTTGGTATTATACCTTTGAGACTAATAGAAGAAATATCATGTAGAGTCTGAGGTTTTTGGTAAACTAGGGTATGACTCAAATTTTGTCACTATTTCCAAACTAGACAAACGCCTATATAATATAGATTCAATTGAGTCAAATATATAGGGTGCTTCATGTTATTACAGGACATGAGCTGCTCAATTTTATGAATGCTTATTCAGGATGCCCAAAGATCAGGAGACCTCATTCATCACCAATCGAAGTACTTACTGCTACAATGTTATGCTCTTCGGGTTTAAAAATGTTGGAGCCACATATCAAAGGCTAGTTAATAAAGTTTTTGAAGATCAAATTGGCAAAAATATGGAGGTTTATATCGATGATATGCTGATAAAGAGCAAAAAAGTTATTGACCATATCAAAGAGCTGGGACAAACTTTCAATTAGCAGGAAAGACATTAGATGAAGCTCAAACCGACGAAGTGCATCTTCGGGGTAAAGGACGGGAAATTTCTAGGCTTTATAGTCAACCAAATAGGCATTAATGCCAACCCCGATAAGATCTAGCCACAGATTAACATGAACTCCCCAACAAACAAGAAGAAGATTCAAAGGCTAATGGGACGCGTGGCCATTCTAATCAAATTCGTTTCAAGAGCTACTGACAAGTCTAATCCATTCATCAAGGTGCCATGGAAGACCTTTGAATGAAATGACGAGTATGAAGCGATATTTGGGCTCTAGCACCAACACGGTCAATGCTAGTTTTGGGCAGGAAGCTTTATCTGTATATAGTAATGTTTGAGTATGCAGTCAGTTTGCTCTGGTTGGACATGAAGCTGGGGTACAAAGGCATGTGTATTACACTAGAAAGGCATACTGTGGAGTGGAAAGTCGGTATCTTAAGATAGAAAACACTACACCAAATCTGCCGAATTTGACTTGTCAAGGTCAATGACCGTGACAATTCTGGGGGTGACAACGTTTGTTATCACGGACTTGTCACGGTCATTGACCGTGACAAGTTCATTAGACTTGTCATGATCATGTCACGGTCCTTAACCTTGACAAGTTTTGTCATGGTTAAGGACCGTGACAAACCCGTGACATGTAATAAAAAATTGTCAGGGTCATTGACCGTGACAAGTTTCCTTTGTCACGGACTTATCACGGTCTGGGCAGAATTGAAAAAAATTTTGCTGGGCAGTATGGCCACTGCCACCGCCCCGCAGTATATTTGTACGTGTTATAGCAACGTTGTACCTGTTCAAACATCATATATCCAAATAAAATAGAGATAATGTAAATATACATTCAAAACAATATGCATCATGATATAATCCAAATATAATTCAAATGTAACAACTTAAAACAATTCAACTTAAATAATAATATCACTACATGTCTGGGGTAGGGGTAGCTCTGAGGAGGTGAGTAGGCCACATGATATACGAATTGATACACCAAGAAATATACATCGTGCCGCATTATTCGCGCAACCACAATGGGGAATTCTCCTTCCCGGGTATCACATTCGTGAAGAGCACCTTGAACTCGATGTCTTGAAGTAACCGTCCATGAACTGGCATACCCTGGACGGTATTCGGGTCCCTCAACCCCCTCCCTATCCGCTTGCCATCAAATATGTCCAGTATAAACACGTTCGGCAAACCAAGTGTCAAGATCGGTCGATTGAAGGGAGCCAAATAGGAGGGACTGTATCATCAAAGTCCGCACGTGTCGAAAATAAAGCAGCGAGGTCCACATCCTCGTCCTCCTGCACCTCATCCTCCACCACCTTCTCCTTCCTTTTCCCCTTACGACTTTTGACTAATGAATGCTTCATGAATGAGAACATATCTTGGACCGTCACCTCCAAATGGGATAGCTTTACGTCATACGAGTCCATCGTTCAAGCCAACCCGGTGTCGCTCGTCTCCAATCCGATGATCCTAGATTTGGCCACCCCCGAGCTCATCCCCTTATCCTCCCCTTGCGATCAGGGATAAGCACTTGGCTGAGTGCGTCTGTAGACAAAGATGCCTTGTCGGCATCAGACTGCGACTCTTGCACTTCCTTAAGCTTTGCCTGAAACGACAAAAAGCACATGATTAGTGAAATAAGTAAATAAAAAAATTATAACGTAATTAATAAAAAGTAAACTACCGGATTACTTACAATCGTGACCGCGACGCTCGGGGACACCTCCTTATCCTTCCCCTTCTTCGTCCGAATAGCCATATAAGTAACGAGCCTATGTGGCCTACCCCTAGGGCCACTCCCTGTCCCCTGAAATAAAATAATAAAAATTAGTATCGGCCCCGCAAAGTAAAATAATGCGGAATAATATATTTCTATAGTTATAAAAAAATTAAATCTTACCATCATCCTATGCTCCACCTTAGCGTAAGACGTCCGGCTAGAGTAGTGCACGTCTGTCTTTTTTGTCCGATTTTCCTTCCTCGATTGGCGAGATGCTAATCGTCGTAATCAACATAATCAGCATAATCATCCTTACCTTAATACCTGAAGGAGATATTTTCTATAAAAAAATGTTGTTATTAGTACAAATCAAAATGAATTAGAAGAAGGCATGCAAATATGTACAATTACTACAAATCCAAATGAATTGTTACTGTTTAACACCTCAATTCTGAATTCCAAAACAACAACATCTAGCTCATAATATGTACAATTACTAAAAATCCGAAACATCCCCACCCCCACCCCTACCACCCACCCACACACACACTACACAAGAGTGAAAATGACAAAGTGAAAATCAATTAAAAGCATTAAAAATGGATTGATAAAATACAAATTGGAATATTTATTACAAATTGAAAAATTATTTCAAATTCGGGTTATCGTAAAAAATGGATTGATATTCGGTTGGAGCAGCCAAGTCATCCACACTATTATTTAGACGCTTTGGGCGTGTACGACAATTGACCACGGCTTGTTGTTGATATACTCTGAGTAAAACACTTGGTTAACCTTTTGAAATGCACAAACAAACGGCTCATCGCTCACGTGGTCGTTGCTCTTCAACTTGGACAAGTCAACCATGATCAAATTGGTGACAGGATCAACTTTACAAGCATTTTTATCCTCAACTCTTACCCAGTCACAGTAAAATACAATATCTTTTAAGCTTATATAATCCAATTCAAATATATTTCGAATTACACCATAGTAAGTCATTTCAGCTTCAATGAGGTTTTTATCTTTTACGCTCGCTTGAAAGAAAGTAAGAGCCTTGTATGAAATGCCCGAATTCTGTACATTTGTACTTTCCTCATACACTTTTGTGCCAAATACGTAACCATTCAATTGATACTTTTTGTACTCTTGTGCCACGAACAAGGGTCCATTGTCTAGACGAGCAAGCCTTAATATAGATAAATTAAATAGATTAGTTGTAAAGTTTGAGTGTAATGTAACGTTATATAACAATCATTTTCATTATAATTACCTCTTGTGACAACCACAACCTAAATTCGCTATCTGATTGTACCATTGTTTTTCGTCTTTTATCGTTCTCACAGGCTTCATATTTTCTGCATATTACAAAATTAATCATGTATAAAATAATCTAAAATATTCTAAAATAATGTTAAACATTAAAATAATTTAAACTTACTTTTTCCATTCTTCGACATCTTCATGTGTGTCAAATAGATAACGAGCTACTTGTTCATGTTGCAAACTTGTTAATTTCACTCGTTTTCCCATCACATGACCACCATCATCGACGAACTCATCAGTGTCATCAACGTTGGTCGAGTCGGGCATATATTCCCGACTATATATTGATGACTCCACGCTGATGTATTCCTCTGTAATTGATCCTATAATGTATCGCGTATTCTTGACGTAATCTTTAAAAACATTCATTAATCTTTCGAATGGATATATCCACCAATATCTAACTGGACCACAAAGAAGTACCTTGTCACATAGGTGTACCAACAAGTGAACACTTATGTCAAAGAATGCTGCGAGAAAGTACTTCTCCAACACACAAATCGCTTCGATCACCGCCAATTTTGCTGCCACTATGTGTTCTCGATTGACTACCTTCTCACACAAGAGTGAGAAGGTAATACTAATTTTCATAATAGCCCTTCGAAAATCCTTGTGCTTGGAGAAACAGTGCTTAAACAATAGAGGAACCAATTGCATGATCACATGCCAATCGTGGGACTTACACTTATGTAAATCATGAGTAGCATAATTCACAATCCTTTGCAACTTGGACGAAAAATTAGACGGGCCCTTCAAATTATATATTGTGTCTAAAAGCACCTTCCTTTCCCCACTCGTCAAAGTAAACGCACCAGGGGGAATTATTGTCCTTCCCCTACTATATTCTTTCAACCATAGTTGTGGCTTAAGTTTCAACGATTTAAGGTCTTTTTGTGCATTTTCTCCATCCTTCGAATGACTCCCCCCAAGGAAAGTTCCCACAATATATTCAACGAAGTTCTTCTCTGCATGCATCACATCCAATACATGGCGCACCGGGTTATTCTTCCAATAAGGCAAGTCAAATAAAATTGACCTCATAGACCATGCCTTTCTTGTCTCAGTTTCATTCCCAGTTGGGGTCTTCTTATGCTTGACATTCTTAAATTTGGGATTCTTACCTGGCATATTAGGGCCACATTCAGAAGATTTACTTTCAATTTCTGAACCTGAAAGTTGTCTTGGTGGTAACCTATTTTCAACCCCGCCCAATAAAAAATTGGAACCTTTCTCAAATCTGAAACTATGAGCCGAGGGTAAAAACCTCCTATGGCGATGGTATACATTTTTTGAGCTAACGGATAGACGAAGAGATTCAATCTCCTCTCCATAAATAGGACACCCCAAATAACCATGTACTACACAACCGGATAATGTCCCATAAGCTAGAAAATCATGAATTTCCCACACCAACATAGCTTTCAGCGTAAACTCTTCTTTTATAAAAGAGTCAAATTATTGAACACCCTCTTCCCACAACTCATTTAATTCTTCTACCAAAGGAGCCAGGTAGACGTCGATGTCATCAGTTGGTGCCTTTGGCCCAGGTATTAACAAAGACATCATCGAAAATTCAGGTCTCATACACTGTGAAGGAGGGAGGTTGAGTGGGGCTAGGATCACTGGCCTTACACTCTGATTGGTGCTTATATTTCCAAATGGATTGAAACCATCTGTTGATATAGCCAAACGAATGTTGCGCTATTCTCGAGCAAACGAATGTAGTTCAACTATTTTCCACTCAAACACCTTACCATTCTTACACCTAGCACACGAACACGAAAACTCTTCATCATTATGATATCTCTTTGCGTATTTCACAAATTCATTAGCACCTCTGCAAAACACATCCCCCATTCAATTTGTCTCACCCATCCACTCTTTGTATTTCGGATATCCCATCACAGCTACCACAACTAATCACTTATCAAAGGTAAGAAGCGTATATTTATGGATTAGTATAAACAAAACTTAGATTTATAGTATGTTTCATTTAATTATGTCATATTAATATTCGATTTTTAAATTTCAAATTCAAATTAAATTTATAATAGAAATTCCTATTTCCTCCATCTCCTCTAAAGGGTGAGTGGTCCTATCTCATTCAAGACCGCATATTTCTGTAATATACTTAACAGCTTATGCACATTATTACGATTTGAAAAAAATTCGGCAGTATAGCCTCGTAGTTCTCCAAGTACACGACGTAGATTGTCAAGTGTGAGTGTTATTTCAATTGAAATAACAGTCACACTTGTCAATCTAGTATGTACCCAGAGAACATTAGGATACGACTGCAGAACTTCCTCCAAAAGTAACAACTTTAAGCCACTAAGAATATTATTATACAGAAATTATGCAGTCCCAAACTGTCCAAACGGGACAATTCGAGAGATCTCATTACAGGGGTAATGACTCTCGAACGAGTCTAAGGGCTATTGAATGCGTACGCATAAGAACTAGAAGGCTAGTATTCATGCGCACTATATGTAATTTCAAGTATGTTTCATTTAATTATCCTAATATATATATATATATATATATATATATATTATTCGTTATGCAAAGTAATTTTCAAAAAAAGTTGAAAAATCTCACCTCCATATGGACAATAATCCAGTGGTCATGCCACTTTCAAACTTAACCAACCCAACATCGATCCACTATAATCCAACCGCAATGGCAACAACAAATGTGTATCCTGTACTCCTTCTAATTCATCTACTCAATTAATTCTTTTCATCAATTAAACTAACAATTAAAGTATACAATTATTAATTTACTAATTTACAATGAGGGGCAATCCTATTTGCATATGAAAGGGGCACTAATTATTAATTTACAAAAAAAATTAACAACCAATCAATATTAAATCAATCAATTCTTTTACAAGGGGCACTACAATATGAGGGGCAATATCTAATAAACCAATAAAAATTTAATTAAAAAAATACACACACGCACATATACACACACCCCCCCTGCCCACCCCCACCCCCAGCCCTGCCCCCCTGCCGCTGCCCACCACACATGCACACACACACACATATACACGTGCACATATACACACACGCATATATACACACACAAACATATACATACACACACACACACACACACATGCACATACCCCCATCCCTACTCCTTCCCCCTCCACACGCATATATACACCACACACACACAAACGCGCACATTTACACACATATATTTACACACACACACATATTTACACACACGCACATATACGTACACATATACATAAATGGAGGAGGTATAGAGAGAGAACGTACCAAATTTATGGAGAGAGAGAGAGAGAGAAATGGTGGGAATTATAATCGGTGGAAAAAAAGAAGAGGGAGGGTTTTTTTACTGACAGAATTGTCACGGACATGTCACGATCCTTGACCGTGACAACTTTATAGGATTGTCACGGTCAATGATCATGATAAGACCTTGTCACGGTTAATGACCGTGATAAAAAATGCGTGTTTTTTTTTGTCACGATCATTGACCATGACAAGGCTGGCTGGTTGAAGGGTGCCAATTTGACCATTTTGGTATAGTGAAAGTTAGCATTAGCCTTAATTGAAGCCTCCGGGAGAATAAAGCCGTACTTCCAAGTGCATACTATTATCGTCTATACAGACCTACCTCTACATTAGGCTATTCACAAGATAGAGAAATCGGTCAGACTGATGTCCTAAATAGTAGAGTTATGAGAGTATGCCATTTAGTATGAACGGAGAAGGACAATCAAGTGCCAATCGGTGGCCAATTTTATTACAGAATTTATATATGAATAAAAGCCTAGCAATAAGGCTTCTACAAATAAGATCTCAACAGTAAAATCGAGAGAGTAGACTTTTACAGAAAAGAGCTCAACCCCGAAACAGACCGAGCAGACTTTTCTGGAAGAAATCTCAACAGTTCGACTAGATGAGCAAACTTCTGCACAAGATAGCTTAGTGGTAAACCCAACTGACCAGGTCGTTGACATACCAGAGTCATCAACTGGGTAAAAAAAAGTTCTCGCGACCTCGAGCAAATGAAAAAGTTATTTGAAAATGAATGCTTAGTTTACAAAAGATTTGGAGAGGAACCTCCAGTTTGGCAATTGTTCGTATATAGTTCGTCCTTTGCCACTGGCAAAAGAGTAGGCTTAATAATAATAACACCAGATAGGGTCAATGTGGAGTATGCCCTCTAGTTTAATTTTGAGGCCTCTAATAGTGAGGCAGATTATGAAGTCCTCATGGCAAGATTTGGGAGAGCATCATCAGTAGGCATCGAGCAGCTACTAGTATATAGTGACTCTCAACTCATTGTAAACCAAGTTCTAGGAAGTTATGAGGTGAGGGAAAAATCTATGGCGAAGTACCTAGTCAAGGAGAAATAATTATGTCAAAATTCTCAGTAGTCAAGATGATCAGAATTTCAAAGGCAAAAAATGCACGAGCAGATGCACTCGTTCATCTAACATCAGTCATAAGGACAAAACGAAGAAGAATAATGCGTGTAGAAATACCCATGCACTTTAGTTTCGATGAAGAAAATGTTGTTATGAGGGAGCTAGACTCGGGACCATCTTGGATGGATACCGTACGAGAATATTTGGAGATTGGCGCAGTCCCAACAGATCTAAAAGAAGAAAGACGACTCCAAAATAAGGAAACAAGGTATTACTAGAAGGGGGAATCCGTTGAAAAGAGGATTTATCATATAATTGATCAGATATGTCCATCCATCCAAATTTAATAACTTGATAAAGGAGGTGCATATCAACAAGTGAATCACTAGTGAAGCGGGTGGCCACGTAAGGCTACGACTGGCCTACCATGAAGGCAGACTATGCAGATTATACAAAAAGATATGATAAATGCCAGAATATGCCATAATCCACTAGATTCAAGGACACTCAGTCATGCCAATCACATCCCCATAGCCTTTCACCATGTGGGGGATCGATCTGGTTGACCCACTTCCAAAGATGAGAGGCCGATTCAAATATATAGTCACGGCTATAGACTATTTTAATAAATAAGTAGAGGCTGAACATCTGGCAGAGATGCCATATGAGAAGGTCTTTCATTTCATATAGAGGAATATTATTTTCCATTATGAGATTCCGTATGCCTTCATCACTGATCATGGTACCTAGTTCGATAACCAAGAGTTTGAAGACTATTCCATACAATCCAAAATTTAGAAGTTACACTCAACACCAAGTTATTCGTAGTGTAATGGATAGACAAAGGTGACGGATAAAATATTACTGGAAGAAATGAAGAAAAGGTTGGATGATGCTAAGGGGAATTGGATTAATGAGTTATATAGCATCATCTGGGTATACAAAATCAAACTGAGAATCGTAATGGGAGAGACCCCGTATATATTGTCTTTTGGAATAAAAATGACAGTCCTAACAATGATTGGTCTGCTCAATCACCGCATCCTTAACTTTGACTCACCACAGAGCGAACTGATGAGAATATTGGATTTGGACTTAGTAGAAGAAGTCAAGGAGCACGCAACACTTCGAGTAGCAGCGTACTAGCATCGAACTGCTCGGTTAAACTTTAAAAGAGGGGACTATGTGTTAAAAAGGGTCATCCAGAAAGGGAACAAGCTGGAGCCTAACTGGCACGATCCATACAAGTATTAGCTATCATGTGACCAAGAACTTCCCAAATCGGAACCTTGGAAGGAGATCAGTTCAATAATCTAGGGAACTCAGAACACTTAAGGAAATACTACCAGTAATGGCATGAAACAAGTTGAAACAAAAAATGTATAGTCTTTTCATACCTTTTTAATTCAATTTAGTGATAAGTGACGATAAAAAATTTCCCCACGCATGCTATAATTTCAAAAAAAAAATTCCCGTTGGTATGGGAGATGTGTAAGAAGCCTAGGCCAAAGACATCTCAGCAGTGCATCTCAATATGCACAACCAAAACCAAACTTTATATATAGCCTCATCTTTAGACATGCCAGTAACAAGAAGCTTAACTTTATGAACGGTCTTGTCTTCGAACTGGCCATGAATAAAAATTTAAATAAATCCAAAAAATCCGTTGCAGTCATATGGACGATAAGATCCGACCGTAATTGTCTTATGTAAGGATATATCCTTATATATTTGGTCAACTCAGGAAACCAATGATGACACATGGCCAGGAAGACAAGATGCGTCCATACGACCAGTAAGTTGGCACAAGAATCAGTAGAACCTAAGTTAGGACAATCTAGGTTCATCCAAAACTAACAGCCAGTAAGGAAGATCGGTAGGTAAAAGCCGACCACATGATCATAAGACTAAACTACTAACATGACCATCTTAATACCAATTAGCTAGTAAGTTGACATGACAAGTAGGCAAAATACTAAAGTAAGTCCATAAGACTAAAACTAACTAGGTCAAAGAGATCCGACCACATTTACTTACCAAAAACATTTTGGCATGAACATTGATCACGAGTTATGGTAGAAAACATAACCGAGAAAAAATTATTGGTAAAAAATACATATAATGAACATATGCATGCACGAAAATAATAATTGACAACATATATCAAACCAAGCATAAATGTAAATCTATTCATTACAAACCAAAAAAGTAAAACTATTCCTCACAAATAAAAATATGAAAGTGTTCACCATAAAAGTACCAGAGGAGGTATAAAAGCTTCATAAAAATGGGGACAAAGAGATTTAGGCATTAAGAGCATGCCCAACTTGGGCCTCAACAGCGTGACCAACACCAGCTTCAGTCCTCTGGACATCCTCAACCATGATAGGTATGGCATTGGTAGCACTGGTCTGATCAATAACAATCTTAGCTTGCTCGTCTACATCATCATCAGCAGCGTCATCCACTACCGTAGCCTCACGTTCAGCAGCTAAGGATTTATCTTCATCATCGTCACGTTCCCATGCCTGAACGGTTTCAACTATGTTAAGAAAGTACTTGATGTCATCATATCCCTCTATAAATATTATCACCAGATTAATGTTATATTTGCCCGATAACTTAAACTTCTTGATGCCCTCCTCCTTAGTAAGTGCAAGGTCATCAGTGGCTTTCTCCATGGCTTCATTGGCCACCTTAAGGGCATCATTGGTATTCTTCAAATATTTTTCTCCCTTAAAAAGTGCCTTATCGAAAGACTTAAGATTAACTGCCACTATCTCAACCCACTCCTTCAGTTTCCTGTTCTCCTCCTCTACTTAGCTCAAAGTACCCACATTGGCCACTAACTGATTATCCTTTTCTTTAAGCTCAGAGCAGACCTTATCATGATAAGCTTTAACAATCTTTATCTCCTCAGATAAGGTCTCATAATGTCCAAGGAGATCATTGTGGTCTTCCCTCAGGTTACCGTATGTGTTCTGGTACGAAGCCACCTGCTCCCTCATAATGGTGGCGCCCGTAACACCCTAAAATGAAATAGATCAGCGCTTAATTAAACACATTCTAGATAAGCTAAAAAATATATGTCTAGTTCGAAACTTACCACCATCATCCCATGCTGCATTATATTCCATAGCTCATCAGCGTTGAATTTCTTAAGATATTAGAAGTCCCAGCCATAACCATGGTACCCAAGCACATCAGTAGCATTTTCCATATGGTAAAAAATGGAGTCCTTTTCACTCGTTAGCTGCTCCTGGGTGACTAGGTGCTCGAGATCCCAGGTGAAAGGCTCCACTTCTCCATAGGGGCTTGAAGACCCATCACTACAAACTAGGCATCGAGCAGGTGCTCTTAAGATTTGAACTATCTCCCCACAAGCTCTGTGATATACTGAAAATATATCCACTTATAGACACACAATATATAGAAGAATAGGGTCGCGAAAGGCATGGTTATTATTCTCATAACTGCAGCTTGAGTACAAACATGTCGCAGAGCTTTGTACTAGGAACAATAGCCATCATAGGCAATGACCCGATCAGGGATTGGTTGTAGCCGTATCACTCCACCATTAGTTGAACGCATGATGAAGACATTAATTTACTTATCGTGGACCTTGACATGTCAGCAACTGGCCGCCAGCTGTCCACCTTCTAGATTCCATCTTTGTGATAATTATCCATAAATTATGTGCACCATACACGTGATACTCCTACTAATTCCTGTCAATAGAGGTCCTCGCCTCCTCATGAAAGGACTTCCTTTTTGGCAGTGACGTCCTACCAAACTCTCTACTCTCTCTCTACCTGAGATTACACTCAGGTCACCTGCTCTGTTCACTTGAGCCATACAAGTTCGAGGCCTCTCTTCAGCCTACTCTATGAGGCCGCATCGCTCTTAGCATAAAATTTGTATGTTCTTGTATTATTACATATGGATAATAAGAAAAAGTCACCAAAGGGTATGTATGATCATTTTAATATCCAAATTTTTGTTATATCTCTTCGTCTCCATATTATTCTATTTTCTATAACTTAGATTGTTGAGTATAGCTTTGATGGCACGAATCATTCCTATAGATCCATGTCCCAACATCATGAATTTAGCATCGTTTGTGGGAACGAGGTATTCTACCAAGTTTCTCATAAATTGGGTCCATTATGTCTAATTTCATCCATAGGGGTCTCCGGATCTACATCCTGTAGGTGTAACCTCACCCATATTTGCATATACACCCTCTAAGGATATCTTTATATTTCCAAATCTGTTTTTTCAAGTCTGTTTTATGGTTTTTGGACACATCCACTTATGCCAATGATGTTTCCATGTCTAAATATTGCTAAGAAGCTTGACAGGCCACAACCTCATAAGGACTGGTAACTAGGGATGTGCCTATATTCACCATTCTCTTCACTTTTAGTAATTTTATGCCATGTTATGACCCATACAGTAGGGGCTTGCTACTAAACTTATGTTATTTTGCACATAAGGACTTTTTATGCCTTGGATCAACACCCAAAGACTTTTTAGTCCAATTATTGGGGTGTGAAATCACATATTGGGCAAATTTGGGGTAAAATTTGCTTTTTTACCCTGGATGCGGCCTGACATGTTGTCATATTACAAGTCACGGCCGCCGGCTGATAGCTTAGGCCATTTCGTCTGCTTGGGGCATATTTACCATTTTTTGTTAAAAAATTATTTAATCCTAGACCAAAAACGCCACAAAAATGTTTGAAAACCCCTGTAACACGCTTTATGGCTTGTAGGTCGTGTTAAATTGAATAAGGCTATGTCATATGATTAAAAATCGATGATTTTGTGGGAAAAATCCGACTAGACTATTGCCTCAAGGATCGATAAAATGGCTACTATAGGATAAATATGCTTTTACTAACTTTTCAATTATTCTTCATTCTGAGGGAGTGTACTCGACAAAGTGTTCTCCAGATAGAATCATCTCATGATGAAAACCATGTTTGATCATATCATTTGCAATTTAAAAACTTCCATAAAGGAGAAAGACCATAGCCTCTTCCCTCCTAATAGGCCACAACCTCATCCAATTTGATATGACAGGATGCAAACTTAATTTAGTGGTTACATCCCTTCACTAATATCTGCTCACTCATTGATTCTTCTTATATGACTCCTGGATATCTCACCCTTTTATTTTTATCTCAGAGAAAATTTTGTAAAAATAATTAATAATTTGGAAGAGTCGTGGATGGAAGTTAAGGATTAGATTCCTAACAAATTGAAGATATAGCTCACTTGATGAGATGCACCAACTATCTGTATTAGGGTCAAGCATCCCTCTAGGGTCAGATTAACCTCCTCGGGTAGAGAATCCCATTGTTCGAGTCTGTAACCTTTACCATCATGCTAAAGGTCTAATACCCTAGGTTTAAGTTGGTATCTGCGGCAATTAAAGGGAAGGTTGTAGCATTTTCAATGGAAAACAAGAGGAAGCATGAAGACCGATCGAAAAATCCATATAAGGAGTTCATCCCTTTGAACTATAACCTGGAGGATATTTTAATAAGAATTAAGGATAAAAACCTCCTCAAATGGACGAAAAAGTTAAAATCTCCAGCTTATAAGAGGTATAAGAGCAAGTGGTGCGAGTTCCACCAGGACCATGGCCACACAACTAACAAGTGTTTCTTTATGAAAATGAAGTCAAAAGGCTTATCAGACAAGGAATGTTACAATGTTTTAAAGAGGTCAAAGCCTCAAACTAAACATCCCATACCCCAGGAGATATTCCTTGAAAGACTTTGAGGAAATGTTATTTTTATATCTTTGCAGCTATTGCAAAAACTACAAGTTTATATATTAATTTTGTATTTTCTGAGCATATATTTATGCACTTATTAATGAAAAGTTCATATTGATATCTCTGCTAATTCTTACTCTAATTTCAAAGAAAAACCTAGCCTAACACAATTGTCAAAGATTCTCTCTACTAACCTCCGTAGAGGAAGAGGCACCATAACTTGAAAATGAGAAGATCAAGGTGGTATGGAAGGAATGGTGCAAACCTATCAAGGTTTGTGAAAGTAGAGATGCAGAGTAATTATGGAATGCTGACTCAACTTCAAATAGCTTTGGGCAGCTCACAATACCCGATGATAACCTCGGGTGGCTTACAACAGCCCATGATAGTCTTGGTTGGCTCCTAATACACCAAGATAGCCTTGGGTGGCTCCTAATAACCCCATATAGTCTTGGGTGTTTTACAAAATCCCAAGACAAATGGGGTGGCTCCTAATAACCCCACATAGCCTTGGGTGGCTTACAATATCCCAAGGCAGTCTTAGGTGGCTCCTAATAATGCCATATAGCCTCGAGTGGCTCCTAATAAATCCACATATCCTCGGGTGGCTCCTAATAGCCTCACATAGACTCGAGTGGCTCCTAATGACTCCACATAGACTAAGGCGACTCTTAATAACCCCATATAGCCTTGGGTGTCTCCTAGTAACCCCATATAGCCCCAGGTGGCTCCTAATAAGTCCACATAGCCTTGGGTGGCTCATAATATCCCAATACAACCTTAGGTATCTTATAATTCAGGAAAACCTTGGGTGGTTTATAATACCCCAATATAGTGGGGGTGGCTCTTAATATAATGCGAGGAGTTCAAAGAATTAAAAAAATCCAACACTAGCTTGATGGCTGCAACCTAGTAGAATAACATAAAGTCTTGGGGCTATGGACCTAGAGTCCACGACAACTACCTAATTTCTTATATCTATCCACAGAGGATCTAGCTAAGCTCACATAACTATACAGATAATGTTCGCAGCTTAAAGTTAAGCAGTAAAGTTAAGTAATAAGCATCCTAAAAGCTTCTATATCAATACCTCTGCAGCCAAAAGCTAAGCAGCAAAGTAGCTACAGCTAAGTCTACACATACAAGCATATAAGTTTTAAGACATGCAACGAGTTATAATGGGTGCAAAAATATGCAAACATGATTATAAGAGACTGTGGAATAATATGCTCATTGCTAAGGCCAAATGAATTTACAATTACATGGTTCTAAAGAGGGTAATTACAAGATTAAATATCAATACTCTGCCTCCTCCTCCTCCTCCTCCTCCTCCTCCTCCTCATCATCATCATCATCATCATCATCATCATCATCATCATCATCATCATCATCATCATCATCATCATCATCATCGCCCTCCATGCCAGTCTCAGTCTTAGCCTCCTCAGCTTCAAGCGCTACAATATCCTCCCTTTGCTTCTTGTTAAGCTCATCCGTAGCCTTGAGTTCATCCACATAGAGTATGTACTCAACGTCTGTGAACCTCCAGGCATATATGTTGTCCTTAGCATCAAAGTAATTTTTTGCAATCTTGTGCTTCATATATTTATAATCGCGGATGTATGCCTTATTATGAAGCAGAAATAAATCTTATGAAGTCCTGAAGTGGGACACAACATCCTCAACAACCTTCTTCGAGGTTATGGCATGGTCATCCCCCATCTTCTGTAATTCGCGGCATGATCGTCGGTTAGTTTCATCACTTTCTCATCATGGGCTTGGGCCAGCCCTTGGGTCTTCGAATCAAGTTGGATAAATTTATCTTCTCTGGCTGCAGCCTACCTTGCAGCCTCCAAGAACTTAACCTCCGATATCATTAATGCATTCGTAGCCTCTTTAAAATTAAGTTTAACCTCCTACTTTGAACTTTCAGCAGCCTCCTGAGCAATAAGGCTCTAATATTGAAAGGAAGCAACCGCAAATTTCTTTCTAACCTAAAAAGAGGAAGCTTTGTCACTTTCCAACTGGTCTCGGTGAGAGATTTCCACAGCCTTATAAATCTTGTAGAGCCTTTCATATTTGTCCCTTTGGCTCATAGTTATCTTAATAGCCCAGAGAAAAGAAAATATCAATGTGAGGATATAAACAAAGAGTATGCGGCCCGTAAAAAGAATAGTGTATTATCTTACCCTAAGGAGGCTGTGAAGTGTGTATTCCTCCACATCCTCTACTTCCTCATCAAAAAGGCATTTTTAGGTCTTCAGGGTTCGCAAGTTCCTCATTAATGGCATTGCATTGGCTGTGGTGTCCCGGGAAGACTTAGTATCTAATTGCCTCAAGTGAGCTTGCAGATGGGAACCTCCAACACTTTCTTATCTACTCCGCGGAGTGAGCACATTAACATCAATAGTAACATCAGTCTGCAAACAGGATTTTAATATTGAAATATGGAAGGAATCAACCGGTTCATGGTCTTCCCCCATTGGGGAAGCTATACCAGTCATAGTAAGATTGGTCGCAACATCATCAAACATCATAACTGTTGGACGGTTCGCAATAGTAACCTCCACTTGTACAGCAACAGCAGTAGCAACATTTGAGGCAATATCCTTATCATATTCCCTCTTTCTCTTTTTTTCTTTAGCCTTTTACAACGCTTAATTCAAGTCTGGACATTGTCCTCCAGCTTATCTAGCTGTGAGAGGAGCAAGTCACGATCGATTTCTATAATATGATCACCCTCAGCAGTCGTACTTGTATAGTGAAGCATTAGTTACAATATAAAGGTCTGCAACATTTCAAAGTTAATGTCAAATTCAATACCTATTGCGGCCTTCCTCATTGGTGGTGTGAGAGATGTGTAGTAGCCAAATGTGAATAGAGCCCGCAGAGTCACTATCGTAGGAAAGTATTTTTTCATATTAGAAATTGTAACCGTAACCTCAATTCTCTTCCTCTATCATTCAGAAGGTTTCAAACCTGCAAAAACTATAAGGAAGCTAGAATAAAGGCTATTACAGACAAGTTAAGGCATGATGATCTCAAAGACTGCGAGAATGTTAAAAAATAAAAACCACGACAATGTTAAGAGATAAAGGTCATGGAAATGTTATAAGTTACCTTCCGTAGGGGGATGATCCAAGACCACAACAGTCTGTGGGCCTTCTCCCTATCAGGATCATCAGGGTTAATTTCCCAACTCATCCCAAAAATTTAGTGTAACACCTCGTATTTTTGAGTATTTATTTTTGAGCATATAAATTACACGTGTGCATGTAATTTAAGAAAAATGAGAAATAATGATTATTAAATAAATATTAATTCACGAGAAAAGGATAAATATTTATGTGAAAATATATTTACTAGTGTGGTAAGTAAATAAAATTACGCAAAATGGTATTATGCCGTAAGTGAGTAAAAAGCGACGGGTTTTGACGGTATCTCATTCGGGACGCGTGTGCAGGGTCGTGTTGGGAATGAGATGGGAAATTACTATTAGGTGACTCAGATGATTTTTTGAGTGCACGGATGATCCGAGATGGGTTGAAATAATCAAAATTAGGTACCCGAGGTGGCCATCGGGTTCGGGGGGATTTTCAGACTAATTAGGACCCGTATAGTGGCATTCAGGTCATTTTATACTTAACCTTAAGCATAATTTCGATATTAGAGGATAATTAGGGACGTTGGATGATGGGGGAAGCCATACCATCATTCTAAGATACCTAGGTTTGAGAGAGAGGAGAAAATAGAAGGGAGAACTCAAAAGAAACTAAAGAAGGTCATTTCGGGAAGAGATCGGGACAATTTCGGGTTTGAATTCTTTTGCAAGAAGGATCACCAAGAACGAATTTAAAGTCTATAACCTAATAAGGCAAGCATTTAAACTTTATCTGATAATTTATGCTTTGTCTTTAATTCATATTAGAGTTGGTGAAAATATGGATTTTGGGTGGGATTCACATGAAAAAAATGGGATTTTTTTGGGAATGATATATAGTAGATGATTTGTAATCCCATGTATATATAATATGAGATTGAAATATATAAACGAAGTGACCTTAATTAGAATCTGATAATGATTCATAGAAAAGATTAAATCTTGATTAGTTCGTGAGAGAAATTAAAAATCTTGATTTTAATTAAGAAAGTGAGTGATTTCTTGTTGTTGATATTAAATCCCACGGATTAAGATGTTATTTGTTGATTTAGGGCATAAAAATGTGATTATGTATGTTTATAATTGAAGGGCTTATGTTGGGTTAAATTTGAGTGAATTTTGGAGACCATGTAGTGCTTAGAGGATGGGGAAAACTCATCAATACCATAACAGACCAACCCAGGCCAGAACTAGGGGGCAAACCGATTCGGTCAACCTATTCAACCCAGGTTGGGTATTTTAATATTTTCTTGAATTGGTTTGGGTTTGGGTTGATATAGGTGGTCCATAGATGAGATTAGGACGTCTAGAAAATATTTAGGGATATTATTTTACCTTGGGTTAGTCAGGAATAAATTTCGGTGTATGGAAATACGGGTGTTTGGAGTGAACGACACTTGGTATATGAGATAGATTAGAATAGCTTAGTGTCCGGAATAATAATGGTATTTGTGAATAAATTATAAGTAAGTGGCTACTTATGTATTCAGGAGTCGGGATTAGAATTGGGGATTATGGGCTAGTGCTACCAGTGACACACACACGTTTAGACGGTCTTATATATATATATATATATATATGTATGTATGTATGTATGTGTGATTGATATATGTGAAACATTCCTTCTCTACGGATGCTATCATTGAAGGTTGCGCGTACCCTGGCATTGACTAGCATGTGTTAGATCGATTCCCCAGGTTATAGGTCTGTCGCATGACCACTATACATGAGTAGTCTAGTTGGGTAATGTGGTATGGTTATAACCCACGAATGTAAGACTATGACCGCCTATGATTATGTGTTTACGATTTCGGTTCGGTGGTGAGAATCTAACCTGTTGGCCAGGAGTGGTACACGATGTACCTAGAGCCGATAACATGCTAGAAAATGCATCCGTGAGGTCTCAGCTCTGGGGATGAAATTATACATATATAGTGAGTGATATATATGTATGTGTACGAGATGTGATATAAATATATGTATATAAGCATGATAAATATGTATGGGTGAATAACATGAATGTGTGAATATTGAATTAATAACTAGTGTGAAATTATATGTATCTTTTAACCATGAGAATTAAAATGATTTAGCGTATGTGCTAGTTAAATAAGAATTAAAGAAAATAATAATTACATGTGACACAGTTTGGCTAGAAGGTTAGCGTGTGGGGCTAAGGTGAGTGTTAGTACTTGGTACTAGTTAGGCTGGGTAGCATAACTAGGGTGTTTAAAATACATGCGTTAGGTGCGCGCTATAGATGAGGGGTGAGGATTATCTTATGGGAGTGCGACACCGGTTTAAATATGAACATTTACATTGCATAATTATTTTTGTATTTTAAACATTTGCAAAATATTTTCAAATGGTTTTTGGGATCTCACCCGTATCAAAATATTTTTCAAAACCGTTTAGGTGCCCAACCACATGGACGCCCGACATGATCATTCCTTCCAGTCAGACGGTGTTGCAGCAGCTGTGGATGCTTGCAGGGATTTCTTAGACGCATTTATCTTTGAGTTCTGGATGAGATTCGCAGTTTAGTTTATTCAGTCATGTCACCCACTATCAAACAATGTTTATTTATTTGGACTTTATTTCATTTCAGTTAAAATGGATTATTGTATTGGATTTTTTTCGAGTGTTATTCAATTATTTTGGATTATTACACATATTCAGCATTTAGTTCATTATCGTGGTAAATGTTTATTTCATTTATTAGAATGGTTTGTTGTATGAATGGAAGTTTTATTTTGTCAAGTTAATAAGATTTACAAATTGACATCGGGCTTAATGGGGTGTTAGTAATTAATTTAATTTTTAACAGTGATGCTAAGAATGAGCTAGTCTAAGATTTATGATTTATTTTAGTAGACGGCTGGCCACCTGTTATTTTAATAGGCAGGGTGTCACATGTAGAAGTATTTTACTTTCTAGTATTTTGTACTAGAAGGTCGCCCTCTCATCAAGTACATGTTACCACTCCGCAGGCTCATATAATAATACCAAAGGTTCTCCACAGAGTTCTCTTCGGGTTTGTAAAAATCAAATAACTCTGCGACCATTATATCTCTTTTGAAATTATTATTCCAGGCCACCAAGGAAGCAGGGATAGTCCTCCAGTATTTGGGAAAAACTTAGGCTGGGGATAAATTCTCCACTTTCAAAATCTCCCCTTAAAAGAAAGGCTCGTAGTGGAAGCATGCCCCGTCGTTTAGGATTATGGAGCTTGACCTTTGGTCTGTGGGTCCCATGTGGAAATTCACAGGCCTTAGTAAGCTGGACCAACCATTCCTCGTTCATAATGCAAGGATGGTTAAGGGCCGAATTATCCCTAATAGGCTCTGTGCCATGGCTAGAAGGCCTAGCCTCAATGTTCCTTGCCTCTGCAGCCTCAGTGGTGTATGCTACAATAATTTCTATAGGCATCTGATGATTGGTGGAGGAGGTGTCTTCTTCAACTCTATGACTACCCTTAGAAGCCTCCATTTGACCCTTATAGTCATAAGATCCTGCAGAGTCAGAATCAATACACACGTAGGTTGGGCGCTCCTTCATCTTGTAAGTCCCACTTATTTCAAAGGTTTGATATGCAACACCATGGGAGTAGGAACACTATAGTGTCTCTTCCAAAAATCCTCCAAAGTATTCGAATGAATAAGGCTGCAATAAGAACCTATAAAAGTAGAGGGGGATCCATTGTTAGAGGGATGCAACTATTATGATCGAAATACAGGAAACATAAGTTTAATAGAAACTGCCTTTAAATAGAAGTCGCAGCATCAGACAGAGTTGGGTGAATATAAACAAAAGCGGAAGTGAAGGGTAAAAATTATAAATGGCTTGACCAAGGCAGCTACTATGGAAAGGATATAACTAGACGATGAGTCCGCAACCAGCTATCCAAGGAAACACCTAGGAATGGCCTAGGGGATAAACGGTAAACATAAATGATTAAAATATTTAGATCCCCTATATCAAGAATTTTAAAATCTAGGGTTTTGGCAAGAATACTCACGAATAAACATTCGTGTTCTAGGCCCAAAACCAATCCAAAAATGGTTCCAACCCCAAATCTAACCAAATCTAAACCCTAAGCACCTCATTTGCGCCATTTTTGACCCTTTCAAATTCCAAAAAACATAAAAACACATGTATACCGAAAAGAAATGGGGCAATCCCAGTCCCAAATTGTTTTAAACCCAAACAAAATCATAAATTAAACCTATTCTGTATACCAAATCAAAGCAGAAAATCAAGCCAATGTTTATTTCAGTTCAAAGATGCAAATCAATGGGCAAACCAAAAATTAAACGATCCAGTCCAAATGCGAATTAAATCCCTAGCTAAATAGTTCATTATTTCAAGCAAATACTTAGGATATATCACAAATCAACGTGGGAAATTGAAGAAAACAAGGTTGTAATGCAAATCAAAATAAGAATCGAAGAGGAAATGAAGGAACTAACCTGAATCGGATAAGAGATCATCGAAAAAGTGTCCTGAAATCTCTCAAAGTTGTCGGAGAAGAAAACAACAAATACTTGAGAATCGCCTATTAGGAATGCTCTAAACACTTTAGGTAAGGTAATAAGGCCACAAACTCACCTCATTTATATAAGAGGGCTCTGGAAGTTGGAATGTTAGAGCAGACTGCCACAACACCCATGTGTATAAGGTTGCGTCCTCAATTGGAAAGGATAATTTAAACTGACTAAAGCATGACCGCGACACCAGGCCAAATATTCGCGGATAGAAATAAACCCACAGAACCAAATCTCTTACATCTTGTCACTGAGGCTTAAGGTCTTTTGATATACCTAAAATATTTCCACCCATAAACACATAAGACGTAACATAATAGTGCCGCGAAAGGAAGGTTAATTATGCTTGTGACCACAACTTGGAGTATAGACAGGCTGCAAAGATATGTACCAGGATCAATAGCCATCATAAGCCCCAGCCCATCCAGGGTTAGGCCATGATCGTATCACTCCACCATCAGTGGAATGCATGCCACGGACATTGACGTACCTGCAACGGACCTTGACACATCAGTAACTGCTTGCCAACTTTCTACCTTCTAGAAAGATTCCACCTCAGCAATACTTATCCATAAATCACGTGCACTATACATGTGACACTCCTACCAATCCTTATAAATAAATGTCCTCACTTCCTCATTAAAAGACTCCCTTTTTAGCAGCGAAGCCCTGACAAACTCTCTACTCTCTCTCTTTACTTGAGATCATACTCAGGTTACCTGCTCGGGTCACCTGATCCACACAGGTCCGTGGTCTCTCTTCATCCTACGCTATAAGGTTTCATCCTTCTCAGTACAAAATTTTTATGTTCATATATTTAGCCTTTCTTCTCTCTTATATGCCTCTAAGGCCAACAAATCTTCCATAATTACATATAGATAATGAGAATGAGGCATAAAAGTGGATGTAAGCTCATTTCCATAGCCGAACCACTCTATATCTTGTGTTATATATCTTCATCTCCATTTATATTCTGTTTTATATACTTTAGATTGTTGAATATAACTTTGATGGCACGAATCATTCTTATAGACACATTTGTTGACATCACCACTCTAGTTTTCTATTATTTGGGGCTTAGTTGAGGAAGAGGGCAATCTTTGGGCTTTTGTGACTAACTACTGGCCCATTATCATAAGAAATTTTCTTGTCTTTGACTTTGCCTTTGGCAATGACAACATTAACTTCGACATCAACTTGCCTTTCAGCTACATACTCAGCATTCTTTCAGGCCTCAGTGTTGGCCCTCTTCTCAACTTCATTTTCTTCTACTCCCTAGCCTAAGCACCGACAACTTTTCTCCTCTTGGTGGATGCATCAAGCTTCCACTTTCTGGCAATCTCCATTTCCACATAATCAAAGGCATAAGCAACCATTATATTTATTGGCTCAACGTGGGTGGTAGATGAACTACCTGATCGACTAAAGTGTTACCCTCAGCTACCAATTCTATCTCCTCGTTCTTGGGAAGAACACCTCAAGGAGGAATGTTATATCCAAGATGGATAAACTTCAGAACATAAAATAATTTTCAAACTCTACAGGCCTAGGAGTGAAAGTGTTCCTCACCAACTTCTTTAGAATGGATGGTAACTTTAAAGCTTTCTTCACTGCAAAAAGGCCAAATAAATACAAGGTTAATTTGTTATAAATCAGAGCAAGAATAGAAAAATGAAACGTTGAGTATGTACCAATGCAATGGGGGGAACATCAATCACGAGGGATGCTACAAGACCTATCCCTCTTTTAAAATTAGAATTCCTAATTGCCTTTTATGTACACAAATTTGTTTTCCAATTGTTATTGTTCATTTATATAACCTTCCCTATTTCTTTGTCGCATTTTCGAGGAGAAAAGTAGTAATAATTTTTGGCTTTGGCGTTGTCCTTCACGTCATAAACAAATCTAAAGATATCCCTGGTCAGGTCAAAATTAATTTGGAGTTGTCAGTAAACCCTAGACCCAAGGATTGACATATAAACGTTTGGTGGGAGCTGTGTGGGAGTAACACCATAACCCCTCAAAATAGATATAATGATGGGGTAAAGAGGAAGCCGGACTCCAACCTATAAGGCCCAAACTGGAAAACATATCTCATCGCATTAGGCCGATCATAAACTCTTTCATCGTAGTCAGGTAACCTCACGTAGTTCCTTATAGTGATGTCGTATCCATCCCTCAATTCATTTAGTTCATCCTTAAGGAGGTCGCAACCATGATTTATAGCATCGGTAGTGGCTAAATCCATGGAGTTAAAAAAGAAAACCCTAGGCCAGTTTGGGGGGAATAAATTTAAAAAAGAAAAGGAGGACCAGCTTGGGGGGAATAAAGTTAGCCCCAGATGAAAACCCTAAAAAACTAAGAACCCTAGGCCAACTAACTCAAAGGTCACCTAAAAATGACTACTCCACCAATTACTCACCAATGACAACCCAATCCAGTAACAATACATAACAAAGAAGGTAGAGTCGAATGAAATTATGAAGTTTTCTATAGAAAAGCCCTAAAAAGTAAAGGGATGAGAAATGGCATATCCAAAAATCATAAGGAGTTTAAAAACAACTGAAAATGCTTAACTTCAAAACAAAACAACGAAAAATTATAAAAGCTTGTTGGATACAGGAAGTTTTTCTCTCACTAAAATACGATTCGAGGAAGGGAAATAATACGAAAAAGGTGAAATGTTTTTTAATTTGGTATTTATACTCTCCGGGCATAAATAGTTATATTTAATAGAGGTGACATGTGATCTCATGATTGGGAAAGGTAACTGACGTTTGGGGGTTGTCACATGCTCCCAAGTACATGTATAATAATGACGTTTGACATGCCTCCAAGCCAACTTTCAAAAAAAATCTCACAAGTTGATCTGATCGGCATGCATCGAGAAGGTTAAAGTACAACCAAAATTCAGGAAGCAGAGGACATTACTTCACTCATTCAATCCACATAGAAAATGCTAAGAAGATACAACACTCTAGAGAATCCACTATAAATTCTAATCACGAGTAAAGTCTTAGGGGCTTTTATTGTATCAAAAATATATTTCACCCAATGAGCCTTTTGTGACACCCCGCCTAATTAAATACCGGGCGATTACTCCTTTATTAAATTAAAATCAAGGTGAACAGTTGGTTCATTCTTAGCATCACTGTCGTAAAAAAAATACTTTTCCAATTTAAACACCCTAAATAATTAAGCTAAGTGTCAAAACCATTTAAAAATCTTATTCTCATTTTATTAAATCCGGTTATAAAACCTTAAACCATTAACATCTAAAGAGTCACCCATTAAGAATAAAAATAGAATTGAACATACACGAATTTAATCATCAATAATAAATCCCAACATTTACAACACTAAAGGAAAACATCCTGACAGTAATAAATCCCGAAATAAAGGTACTGAAAGTAAAAATTTCAATCTCTGACTATACCAACTAAATAATAGAAAGAGGACGACACATGCCCCTGCTGGATAAAACTGAACTAGGTGTAGAATCAAATGGATAAAGTCGTCTAAACAACAGGCCTGTAACTCCCACCTAAGCTGCAGCACGTTCCTTCCAAAGGATCCTAAGTAAGACGCCCCTATGGCTGGGCACCTGTAATACATACATATATATATATATATATATAAGAGAAAAGGAAATAGAAACGGGTCAGAGCCCGATAGTGTATATGATTTAAAAATTCGTTTAGAAAGTATTTAAATTGATACAGGCCAATGCAACAACATATTAGTGCGACACTCTCTTGAGAAATTCTCACCTCTCTTCTAATGTGCACACATATCGCACTAACCTTCCCAATGGTCTATCTCGTCATATACCACACTATCTTACCCCAATGAGTTAACTTATCTTAGGTTATTCACAGGATTTACAACTAAACAACAGAAGTATTTAAAACGTAAGATTTCAATTTGTAACCAAGGTTCTCCTTTTAACTTTATTAATCAATAAAGTTTTCCAGTGTCATATTATACTTTCTCAAAACAATTATTTATAATTTGAGTCATCAACCATGTCCTACATATCAAATCACAGTAGGCAGTTCCAGATTTCAGAATTTCATATATATATTAACTACTCGTATAATATATATATCATAACAGCACCCCACATAAAAACTATGGTGCGGCATACTCTACTATCCAAACCCCGTATCACTCGTATTAAGGGGAGATACAAATTCGGAATCACTCTCGAATTGTATTAACACATACACAACAATATTGAGGCGAAGCATAGATTCCAAGTCTCTAAGAGGATGGCACATACCCGCGTCTCTTAGGACCTTCTGAACTATCAAATCGATAGCCTGTACCAAGGATATCTATCTCCTAGGGTACGAGTCAATATCCCCCATAAGGCAACACAGGATAAGACCGTCCCAGCGCGGCAACCTCAGGGATAGCAAGTAGCGTGGGCATGATTTTCACAAGTATATAATATATGCATACACAATCATATAAATATACCACTTTTATTATATCAGTTTAGGTTTATCCCATAACTCACATTCACAACATTTATCCTTATTTTCCCATTATTATATATCAAATATAATGGTTCGTTTCTAACTTCAACTTGAAGGGTTTTTCCAACTTACTACGTAACCCTCATGGACTCTATTCTTCCAAATGTACAATTCAGTAAATATCCATTTATGTTCCAACGTAACTCTCTCTTACGTGTCTCTCCCCTTTAATATATACTTACATCATCCCTTATGCAAAATATCCCAAAAATATAGATTTCGCCTTACATTAAAGGATTTTGAATTTTATTTTCAAAGATGAGAATTTCAAACGGTTTCGAAATCGGAATTAAAATGGAGTTTTTAATTGAATTTTTTTATTACTTAGAAGAGTCCTCAAAATATAAAACTCTCTAAGAGTCCTCAAAACATAAAACTTTCTAGTAAAAATAATAGTTTTAGAAATCCGACCGTCTGATCAAGCTGAATTTTTGTCAGCAGTCCTGTCTCGCCGTTCGCTACGACATACTAAAATTTCAAGCGATTCCAATGGTCCTATCATCCGAAATAAGTTTTTTAGTGTTTGTATCTGATTAGAACTCTTTTCTTAATCAAACTCTTAATCCTTTACATGACAAAGGGTTTACAAAATATCATATAAATCATCACTACATGAAAATTTCCCATCTCAAATTGGGTTTTTCTTCCATAAATTCATCCTAATCATTCCTAAACCAATATGAAAGATGCATCAACGAAATAAGCAAGATAAACAATTGCCTGGGATTTTCAAAAATCTGGTTTGGTGTTGAATTTGGTGTGGTTGCGTTCCCCGTCTCGCGATCTACACGTTGGCGGTGGCGGCGGTGCAAACGGTTGAGTTTTGAGCCTTGGAATGCCTTGAGAGCTCTCTCCTCTCCTCTCCAATGGACGTTCTAGTGTTTTGAGTTATCTAACCCTAGGAGATAACCTAAACATCTGATATAACCCCGTTAATTTTCGTGGGTTTAATTACCCAAAAATACAAAATGACTCAAATGCCCTCCCGGGGTACTAATTAGGCCTAAAACTGCCCCAAGACCCAAATCAAACTCCCGGGTATACTTTTCTGACTATCTCGACCCTTCCGGACGCGTTGGCGCACTCAAAACGACCATATGAACAACTTATAAAATATTCACTTTTATTAATCCACATTTAGTCCCGACACGACACAGGCGCGTCCCGACTTAAATTTCCACAATTGTCATTTTATTCACACGTGACAATATTATAAAAATAAATCTCATATATTACTATACTCATCCAGTAATATGCAACAAATAATATATTCCCAATAATTACTAACTCTTGTCACGCTAGTAAATATTTAAAACAACATTTCGGATTAAAATTAAATTAATTTATCTCAATTAAATTTAATAAATCATTAAATTTAAAAACCATGAAAATACGGGGTATTACACCTTTCTGGTGATAACACTTGTCCTTATAAAGTGCAGAGGGGAGATCATCTTCATATTAAATCTGGTCGACCACAACAATAAGATCGGCTCAAGTATGAGTCTTCTTAGCTTGACATTATTATCAATCGTCTCATAACTGTCAGCACAATGTTAAGTAACACTATTAGTTAATCCCATCAATGCAAGATTGTACAACGTAATGGAATACCGGTAGTCATACTTACATCGCCTATGCACGTGAGTGATATGCGCAATATTACTCCTTTATCGTGCTGTAACAAACTCATGAGTATCCACATACTAGAATGTAATATATATATATGCCTAAGCTATAAAGGCACGCCACCTGTCCCACTACACTCTCTCTCCTATAACATCCTATAAATAGCACACAATCCCTCATAGCAAGGTATGGAGCGATATTCTACCTGACTGTTATGCTGCCTAGATAAAAAGAGAACACGAGAGCTTGTATCCAACCCGTTCTATGGTTATTTCCCATTGAAATCAATATATTCATCACTTCACTTGTGAACGTAGGCATCTCCTTGGCCCAAATCATGTAAACCCCCGATTTCTTTATTTTTCTCTCATATCTCTATTATTACATCCTAATTTGACATCTTTGTGGTAATTATCTATTTATTTGTACTTGTTTACTATATTTATATTATAGCTATGGCCCATAAATCCATACACTAGTTTTATATAATAACATTGTCATAGAGATGCTATTTCATGATGGTGAGGGTTCAAAGTTTTCCCACAGACTACACGAAATTGTGGGGGATATCAAATACACAATAAATGCAATATTACAAATAAGTCCCAAAGTATGAATGCATTATAAAAAATGACACACACACACACACACACACACACACACACACATATATATATATATATATATATATATATATATATATATATATATATATATATATATATATACGTGGTTCAGTAGATCGTCCTGTCTACATCCAAGGGGAAATGAGGGAGCTATATATTAACTAGGAAAAAGGAAGGACGATTGGAGTGTTAGGGTTGCTAGCTGAGAGTTCAACTAGCCATGATATGCATACAATTGAATATCCCAAAACTGGATGGGCTCACCCTTTCTTTATTTTATTTTTTATTTTTTTAAGAAGAGGGACGGAACTCCATGCACGCGTATTATATCAAAATTTGGAAAAACAACCTCTTTAGGGTGGCATATATAAGCTTAGAGGAACAAAACAATCATAAATCCTTAGGGGAGCTAATTACCAAAAGCATGCAAAAATTTAGGACTTTATCTTAGACCCAATACAAGAAATGAAGAAGAAAAAGGATTAAATAATAGGCCCAGTACAACCCAAGTAAATTTTACTAATGTAATACATACAAAGATGTCTAACTTACAAGCGCTTTTCATAAAGTTAGGCAGATCAACGTAATTTTAAAAAACTTTGAGATCATTCAGCCCAATTCCTAAAGTGGTAGAATCATGACTTATTTTATCGTTCGTCATATGCTACGATCTTCCTTGATTCTCCCCTAGCTGTCCCTTGGTATTTGGCCTACTGTACGTGTCAATCCATATGGTATGATCAATGAAATTCTCCTTTAGGTGAAATTTTGAAATTAATATCCACTCTAACAATAATCCACTTGAATTTATTCTCCATCTATTATCTAATTTTTAGCACCCTCTCCCAAGTAAATAAGCTACCTTGCTTATATTGCACATTGCGAGGATGGTATTTTCTACAATACCTTGATAGCATAAATCCAACCCATAAGGATTCACCTTCGGTTATATTTCTTCATAGTTATATACTAAATGATTTTATAATATCATTCATACATCTAATACTAATACCACCTTAGCTAGTGGGATAATATTTATTTTTTCATAAAATCCAGTGGTGTTTGTATTTACCCAACAAAAATTTAGCAAGCATCATTTGCAATAATTTAACTACGTCATTGAGAGGATCCAAGGAAACCAAAAGATGAATGTCATGGATCGAAGCATGTATCTTATTGAAATCAGTCTACCACCCATGGATAAACATTTTTCTTTCCATCCACTGAAATCTTTCTAATTTTATCAAGAAACTTAAACTAGAGACTCTTGCATTTTTTTCATTAAATAAATGAATTCCTAAGTAAATTACATACAAGGTTCTCTCACTGAAATCAATGATAAGGTTGTTTGAGGCTTTTGACGAGTTATCTAGGTTTCAAGTTAAATATTTAAGTTTGGTGACACACTCCAACCCAGTTACTTATAATTAAGTCTTAAAGTCAAAGTGAGTCAAACCATAATTAATCTAATCAAACCATAAACACGAGTTTTAATTTCAGAGTCATCATTGTAAGTCCATGTAACTGAAAGCCTTTTTACAACATCAGAGTAGTCATGTCCAAAAAAACTTTCTTAAAGGATAAGTTAAATTAATTACATCATTTATATTTACACAAAATCATTGTTTCTTCCGTTCCTGTCTAACCCAACCTGACCTCCTAGATTTGGCAGTGACATCGCGTTACCTGAAAAATGTGAACATAGGAACCGTGAGCAAAATAGCCCAGTAAATGCATAACTACTATACTAATGCATGAATTTAAATTCAATAAATCATGTCCATATAATTATGTATTAACTTATCCGGCTCATTCATAATGAATGACTAACTTTTCCGAATCATGATTCACATATCCTGTCTAAATAGACAATTCTCCCCCATTCCTGGTCGAGGAGTAACCCCTTGTCATTAATAGACAAATATCCCCCATTCCGGGTCGAGGAGTAACCTACTATTTTGGTAAACCGAAATAAATTTTTTTATATTCGTAACATTATGATCATATTCATAACAGTATACAAATACATCATTCCAGTGAGTACACTCACCTTGGGTTGTCAACTGCGTATTTACATTTCCTTTGGGAGGAGCTGAACTGGGTTGATTAGACCTTACACCTGTCAATCCAACTAAATCACTACTGAATCTCAATCATAAGTATTATCCTAACATAATTATGTAACTTTCAATGACTATACAACAACAATATTAATTCCACTTAAGTCACATTCCATGAAACATGAGTAAAGACAAAACAATGCTATACATGTTAATAAAGTTATTAACATTCAACCGTACGAAATTCCTCATAAGGAATTTATTACTAAAATTAAGTAACATGAAAGTATACATCTCAATGTATATACACATGAAACATGTACTCAAAATACTCTTTGGAAAGAGGAGATAACAATATTATTTCATAGGGTATCCAGTATGGCCTCAGATTATTGCCCTCTATACTCAACCATCCTATATTCCTAAATTATATAAATACAGGGGTCCAACCTTATCAATATGAATATACTTTCCAGTACAAGTGACGGTGTAATTTTTCAAGATTCCTAGAGCAGGTTATGACCATTTCTTTACAACACAAGAAATCTGCCCTACAAGCTCCTCTATTGTTCCTTCGAATTCCCAGAATTTTCATAATTTTTCTACAACATAAATTTCCATGATTTTCAACCCATTTTCAGTACACATAATTAATAGTACATAATTAAAGTTTCATAAATATTTGACTTCATTTGCTATGTCAAAAGCTTGACGAAACGCAGGGCATGCCGAAATGAAACATACAAACAACAACTATATACCAACTTTAAACCATCACTAAGGCCTAACCACAAGGAGTTAAATCCTAATTATCGGATATGATATGAATATATGAGTCTAATTTCATATCCAATTGGAATTTCTCAATTCCAGTAATCACACAAAAATATATTCAAGTTTGAATGCAAGGGGTTTCAATACAAAGCAATTTTAAGGGTTTATGCATTCAGCCTAACTTAAACTTGCATATATCCATACATATGCACCCAATCATGAAAGTTCAATAAAAAAATCAAGGATTTATATCATATAAATCATAAATATATGAAAAATAACAAGATTTTCAATTAGGATTACCTTCGGGACTTTTACGTAATTTCTACGAATTTTTCTACACTTTTTCTGCTCACTTTTCTTCCTAAACTTCTACCTTGTGTTTCCTCAAGATAACAACACTTGAAACTGAACCTAGGGATTAATTTGATGTAGAAATAAGTTAGAGGTAGAGTTTAAGTCGGCCAAGGCTGCCTCCTAAGCCAACCAATCAAATTAAACCATTTGGTTTAATAAAAGACAATTTACCACTTAAAGGGAATTGACAGATTTTCCCCTTGTTCGTAAATTTGGCCTAACTTCTTACTCGTACATCCGTTTGATGTACCGTTTGTTGTGTTACAACCGTAACTCATATGTATACAATTAAATATTTTTCACCTCAAGTCAATTGTTATGTTATAAAGGTCAAAACTAGTCTTAAACAGGGACATTTCTATCGAAAACAACAAAATTTCGTGTTTGTAAATAATTCGACATTTCATGATTTATGAAAATAGGATTAGACTAAACATAGACATTAGATATACTAATAACATATTATCCATATCACATAAGCTAATCATGATTTAAACATAATTTATCATAATTATATTCAGGTTGTCACAACTCACCCCCCTTAGAAAATTTCGTCCCCGAAATTTAATATAAAGGACACTTACCAAACAAATAGGGATATTGTTTCTTCATGCTATAATCCATTTCCCAAGTTTCTTCTTTAACTCCATGTCTCATCCACATAACTTTAACTAAGTGAATAACTTTATTCCTCAATACCTGCTCCTTACGATCAATAATTTCCAATGGTTCCTCGATGTACGACAAGTCTTCCTTCAGTTCAATTGGTTGAGTTTTCAACTAATGATATGGATCCGCCAAATACTTACGAAGCATAGATACGTGAAACACATCATGTAAATGGGATAAATCTTGAGGTAATGCTAATCTATATGCTAGGGCCCCAATTCTTTCAACACCTCATATGGTCCAATGTATCTTGGACTTAGTTTCCCCTTTTTCCCAAACCTCATGACACCTTTCCATGGTGAAATACGTAGGAATACAAAATCCCCCTTTTGAAATTCTAATGGATGCTTCCTCTTATCTGCATAAATTTTCTTCCTTCTTTGCGCTATCTTTATCCATTCCCGAATCATTTTGACCTTTTCAGTTGTCATATCTATCAATTCCGGACCCAAAATTTTCCTTTCACCTACTTCATCCCAACACAAAGGCGTTTTACATCTCCTCCCATATAAAGCTTCATAAGGAGCCATACCAATGGTGGACTGATAACTATTATTATATAAAAATTCCATCAATGGAAAATGATCATCCCAACTACCTTTGAAGTAAAAAACACAAGCTCGTAACATGTCTTCTAATATTTGAATCGTCCTTTTTGATTGCCCATCAGTTTGTGGACGAAATGCTGTACTGCACTTCAAACTTGTGCCCATGGCATTCTGTAAACGAGGCCATAATTTAGAAGTGAACGTTGGATCTCTATCTGATATAATTGACACTGGTGCCCCATGTAAACGGATAATCTCGTCAACGTACATACGTGCATACTTGTCAACAGTGTATGTGGTCTTAACTAGAAGAAAATGAGTCGACTTTATCAATAGGTCTACAATCACCCAAATAGAATCATGCCCTTTTGGTGACCAGGGTAATCCTGTAACAAAGTCCATCGCTATATGTTCCCACTTCCATTCCGGAATAGGCAACGATTGTAATAATCCTGCCGGCTTCTAATGCTCCGCCTTTACTTGCTCGCATACTAAACATTTAGCTACGAACTCTGCAATCTCACATTTCATATTGTTCCACCAGTAATACTCTTTCAAATCTCTATACATTTTGGTACCTCCCGGATGCAGATAGTAAATAGAACTATGTGCCTCTTCTAATATATCCTTCTTTAAGTGTGGGTCATTCGGTACACAAATCCTATTTTTATAACACAACGATTCACCATTCTTAACCTCAAAGTCACTCTCTTTACCGTCCTGCACTTCTTGTTTCTTCTTCTCTAGGAATGGATCACTGATTTGCAAATTACGTATGCGTTCTGCCAATAAAGGTCTCACTATGACATGTGCTAATAATCCTCCGCTTTTTGAAAACTTCAATTCAATCCCCATCGATGCCAAGTCAAGAATATTTCCAACATGGGCACACCGTATACAACCAAGAACCCCTGATGATTTTCAACTCAAAGCATCTGCTATTACATTGGCCTTCCCAGGATGATGATGGATGGTACAGTGATAGTCTTTAATCAGCTCTATCCCACGCCTTTGTCTCAAATTCAGTTCTTTCTGTGTAAAAAAGTATTTCAAACTTTGATGATCTGTAAATATCTCACAAGTTTCTCCATACAAGTAATGTCTCCACAACTTTAAAGCAAAAACAATGGCTGCTAGCTCCAAATCATGTGTAGGGTAGTTTCGTTCATGCGTCTTTAATTATCTGGAAGCATATGCTATTACCTTCCCATTCTGCATAATAACACATCCTAACCCCTGAAATGAAGCGTCTGTATAGGTCACAAAAGACTCATTCCCACATGGAATAGTAAGTATAGGGGATAAAACTATTTGATTCTTTAATTCTTTAAAACTCCTCTCGCATTCTTCATCCCATACAAACTTCACTTATTTATGAGTCAACTTTGTCAATGGTAATGCTATTGCTGAAAATCCCTTAATGAGTCTGCGATAGTAACCTGCCAATCCTAGGAAACTCCTAATTTCTGTCACATTCTTAGGACTTTCCCATTCAACAATTTCTTCCACCTTTTTTGGATCAATATATATCCCATTTCCCGAGACAACGTGCCCTAAAAACACAATTTCATTCAACCAAAACTCACACTTACTGAATTTAGCAAACAATTTATTCTCTCTCAAAATCTGCAATACAAGTCTCAACTGTTTCTCATGTTCCTCCATGTTATGTGAGTAAATCAACACATCGTCTATGAATACAATCATAAATGAATCAATGAAAGGGTGGAATACCCAGTTCATCAAATCCATAAAAACTGTTAGAGCATTAGTTAATCCAAATGGCATCACTAAAAACTCATAGTGCCCATATCGAGTCCGAAAAGCTGTTTTGGAAATATCACTATCCTTTACTTTCAATTGGTGGTAACCCGATCTCAAATCAATCTTTGAAAATACTGTGGCCCCCTATAATTGGTCAAACAAATCATCGATACGAGGTAGAGGGTACTTGTTTCTAATGGTCACCTTATTCAATTACTGATAATCAATACATAATCGCATTGTCCCATCTTTCTTTTTCACAAATAACACTGGGGCTCCCCATGGCGAAACACTAGGCTGAATGAAACCTCTGCTTATCAGATCTTGTAATTGCACTTTCAATTCTTTCAACTCTGTTGCTGCCATTCTATATGGAGCAAGGGAAATCAAGCCAGTGCCTAAAATTAATTCAATGGAAAACTCTACTTCCCTATCGGGTGGCAATCCTGGCAATTCCTCTGGGAAGACATCAAAAAATTCTCTAACACTAGTATATCTTCAACTTTAAGTGCTCCCTTACTAACATCAACCACATACGCTAAATACCCTGTATAACCCTTACTCAATAACTTTCTGCTCTTAATTGTTGAGATGAGACAATTAGGGACAACATTCCTTTCCCCTATAAACTGGAACTCGGGTTCACCAGGAAGATGAAATGCAACTTCTTTTTGAAAACAATCAATGGAATCATGATACGATGATAACCAATCCATCCCCATTATAATATCAAAATCCCAAATGTCCAACGGTATCAAATCAACATAGAAATCTCGCTCACCCATTCGTAAGACACAATCTTTATAAACATGCTCCACCAGAATTACACTTTCCATTGGGGTAGAAATATATAAGGCACAATTAAAAAATGAACATGGTCTACCCAAATATGAAACAATATGTAATACCACAAATGAATGCGTAGATCCAGGATCAATAAATGCATATAAATCTTTATTTGCAATATAAAGTTTACCTGTAACCACTTCCGGTGTAGCATGGGCATCTTGCAGTATCATTGTAAACACTCTTCCTCCTGCCCTCGATCCAGCTACGTGTTCTGTACCTCTCCCCCTGGTGGCACTGCCTGGAGAGGATCCTTTATGAGGCCCCACACTACTGATTGAAACCGCTCTTGATAACATAGGATAATTCTTTCTCAGATGGCCCTTCTGATGACAGTTAAAACATTCTATATTCAGTAGTTTTGGGCAATTTCTCTTTACATGACCCGATGTCCCACAAAAGAAACTAACATTTGGATCTCCTTGTGCTGAAACTCTTAAACCTCTTCCACCACTTGCTTCACCCCTTTGCGAACTACCTCCCATGCCTCTACCATGCTGGAATTTCTTCCCTCTAAGTCTCGAATATTCTGTATCACTACCCTTTTGATAACTTGGATCGAATCTGCTTCTCTTTACGCCTCGTTCTCGATTCCCCCTCGCTTCATTAATGTCCTTTTTTACTAGCATGGCTTTGTTCACCAAGGCAAAATAGTTAACAGTCTCTAAAGCCGACAACCTTGATTTAATAACTAACTCAAGTCCGTCAAGAAATCGGTTACACATGCCTTCCTCATTTTGTATAAACCTCAAAGAAAACCGAGATAAAGCTGTAAGTTTAGCTTCGTATTCTCTAACTGTCATACTCCCCTGATTCAACATGAAATATTCCTTCTCCTTTTGTTTTCGATACATTGGGGGAAAATACTTATCATACAAAGATTTGACAAAATCATCCCATGAGATCACATTCCCACCTCCTGGAGTAATCAACAAATGTTTTGTGGCATCCCACCAATATTTAGCTTCTCCTTTCAGCATGTACGTCACCAAGATCACTCGTTGATTTTCAGGCATTCTCATCACCCCGAAAATAAGTTCAATCTCTTTAACTCATTCTTCTGCCTCTCCTGGATCAACTGCTCCTTCAAATGAGGGTGGATTCATTTTAATAAATTTCTCATGTGAAGTACTCCTTTCTTCCCAGTGTATCACCTCCTCAGCCCTAGCCAATGCTTGTGCCTCCAGTTGCCTGGTCTGTTGTTCTTCCACATAAGCCATAAATCTAGCTTGTTGCTCTGCCATTAGAGTCATAGCACGTGCCATTTTTTGCATGTCTGTCAATTGTTCTGGCTCGGGTTCTACATTTCCATAAATAGGTTGCTCAACCTCCGCTTCTGCTGCCATATTTGAAGACTCATCTTCTATTCTCACATTAACATTTCCTCCTTCCATACTTTTATATCTGAAATAAATCAAAGATATAACAACATACATATAGACATATCTTTCCTAACATAATCGTTAGTATCATATAATATATATTTCTAACATTCACTGCAAAATCTAGACTCTTCTCACTCCAGAACCTCTAAAACCTAGGCTCTGATACCAAAAGCTAACACACCCCAACCCAGTTACTTATAATTAAGTCTGAAAGTCAAAGTGAGTCAAACCATAATTAATCTAACAAAACCATAAACACGAGTTTTAATTTCAGAGTCATCATTATAAATCCATGTAACTGAAAGCCTTTTTGCAACATCAGAGTAGTCATGTCCATAAAAACTTTCTTGAAGGATAAGTTAAATTAATTACATCATTTACATTTACACAAAATCATTGTTTCTTCCGTTCCTGTCTAACCCAACCCGACCTCCTAGATTTGGCAGTGACATCGCGTTACCTGAAAAATGTGAATATATGAACTATGAGCAAAATAGCCCAGTGAATGCATCACTACTATACTAATGCATGAATTTAAATTCAATAAATCATGTCCATATAATTATGTATTAACTTATCCATCTCATTCATAATGAATGACCAACTTTTCCGAATCATGATTCACATATCCTGTCTAAACAGACAATTCTCCCCCATTCCTGGTCGAGGAGTAACCCCTTGTCATTAATAGACAAATATCCCCCATTCCGGGTCGAGGAGTAACCTCCCATTTCGGTAAACCTAAATGAAATTTTTTATATTCGTAACATTATGATCATATTCATAACAGTATACAAATACATCATTCCAGTGAGTACACTCACCTTGTGTTGTCAACTACGTATTTACATTTCCTTGGGAGGAGATGAACTGGGTTGATTAGACCTTACACCTGTCAATCCAACTAAATCAGAACTGAATCTCAATCATAAGTATTATCCTAATATAATTATGTAACTTTCAATGACTATACAACAACAATATTAATTCCACTTAAGTCACATTCCATGAAACATGAGTAAAGACAAAACAATGCTATACATGTTAATAAAGTTATGAACATTCAACCGTACGAAATACCTCATAAGGAATTTATTACTAAAATTAAGTAACATGAAAGTATACTTCTCAATGTATATACACATGAAACATGTACTCAAAATACTCTTTGGAAAGAGGAGATAACAATATTATTTCATAGGGTATCCAGTATGGCCTCAAATTATTGCCCTCTATACTCAACCATCCTATATTCCTAAATTATATAAATACAGGGGTCCAACCTTATCAATATGAATATACTTTCCAGTACAAGTGACGGTGTAATTTTTCAAGCTTCCTAGAGCAAGTTATGACCATTTCTTTACAACACAAGAAATCTACCCTACAAGCTCCTCTATTGTTCCTTCGAATTCCCAGAATTTTCATAATTTTTCTACAACATAAATTTCCATGATTTTCAACCCATTTTCAGTACACATAATGAATAGTACATAATTAAAGTTTCATAAATTTTTGACTTCATTTGCTATATCAAAGCTTGACAAAACTCAGGGCATGCCGAAATGAAATATACAAACAGCAACTATATACCAATTTCAACCATCACTATGGCCTAACCACAAGGAGTTAAATCTTAATTATCCGATATGATATGAATATATGAGTCTAATTTCATATCCAATTTGAATTTCTCAATTCCAGTAATCACACAAAAATATATTCAAGTTTGAATGCAAGGGGTTTCAATACAAAATAATTTTAAGGGTTTATGCATTCAACCTAACTTAAACTTGCATATATCCATAAATATGCACCCAATCATGAAATTTCAATAAAAAAATCAAGTATTTATATCATATAAATCATAAATATATGAAAAATAACAAGATTTACAATTAGGATTACCTTCGGGACTTTTACGTAATTTCTACGGATTTTTCTACACTTTTTTCCTCACTTTTCTTCCTAAACTTCTACCTTCTCTTTCCTCAAGCTAACAACACTTGAAACTGAACCTAAGGATAATTTGATGAACAAATAAGTTATAGGGAGAGTTTAAGTCGGCCAAGGCTACCTCCCAAGCCAACCAATCAAATTAAACCATTTGGTTTAATAAAAGACAATTTACCACTTAAAGGGAATTGACAGATTTGCCCCTTGTTTGTAAATTTGGCCTAACTTCTTACTCGTACATCCGTTTGATGTACCGTTTATTGTGTTACAACCCCAACTCATATGTCTATAATTATATAGACCTCAAGTCAATTGTTATGTTATAAAGGTCAAAACTAGTCTTAAACAGGGACATTTCTATCGAAAACAACAAAATTTCGTGTTTGTAAATAATTCAACATTTCATGATTTATGAAAATAGATTAGACTAAACATAATCACTTAACATTAGATATACTAATAACATATTATCCATATCACATAAGCTAATCATGATTTAAACATAATTTATCATAATTATATTCGGGTTGTCTCATTTGGAGTCTTAATAAAACATTTAAGTTGGAAAATTCATTAGAATTTTTATATTGCAATAAAAATTAGTATCATAGGGAAAAAATATTGATCATAAACTCATACAAATATAAATGTAAGTTTGTTTAAGGCTACGATAATCTTATTTTTCAAACACAAATGAAGGAGAATAAACAACTGTTATATGTTACATTTTGTTAATAAATTAGAGTTTTTCATTTTTGTCCTTTGCTATTTTTTTTTGCTTTAGTCCATTTACATATTGGGCGCTAAGGCCCCACACCCCTTAATGTGTACCTTATAAATTATGGTATACAAAAATTTAACACGTGTATATTATAAAAATTGTGTATACATTGTGAAATTCCACATAAAAATTACAATTTATTCGGAAAAAAATCATTTATAATTTACAAAAATTATTGTATAGATTAGAGAAATTTGATTATACATTCAGGGAGAGTAAACCTAGTACCTAAAAAATAGGTTAGTGGACTAGTAAAAAAAATACCGGCCAATGAGTTAAGCCCCCCAAAATGTTAATCTATATTATACCTCTAATACAATAGTATTAGAGGTTAATGAAGCTCTTATGATTATAAATGCTCATCTTTTTGTTTTCCTATACACGTCATTTGTATTTATCTCTCTCTCTCTCTTTTCATAAACTCAAAGTCCTTATATTTTGGTTTTCCTATACACACCGTTTGTATTTCTCTCTCTCTCTACATAAACCCAAAGTCCCAAGTACCTTGAATTAATTACAAATTTCTTTTGGTTGGACTATAAATCACGAGTCTCGACAAAACAACACAGACTATACCTTTTAAATTTATCCTCTTTGAGTTTTGATGCGTTTCCTCTAATAGTGGTAAGAGCTTTCCACTGAGAAATCTTTACCTTTCGTTATGAATTGGTTGTTGGATTTTATTTTTTCACTGGGTTTCATTTAGTGACTGATTTATTTAGGTTTGTTCTTCTTCTATTTCGATTTTAATAATCAAATTGTGTTTAATCAAAAATTTAATCTTTAAGATCGGTTTGGGATTTATATTTATGTTGAAAAGTTTTGGATTTTGACATAATGTTTTTAGATCTATTTTATTTATTGTCTTTATTCTTTTATTTCAAATATCCCATCAGTTTGATTCAAATTGTATAATCAGTTTTTTTTCTGTGTATTTTATTGGTTTTTCCCTCTTCAATTTTTCAGATCTGAGTGTGATTTAGGTGGTTGATTTGTGAGTACAAATAAGTGTCACAGCCCGCAAAATCTGACAGATGGGGTGGCCAACCACCGCCACCGAATCATGCCGGGCGTGGGTAAAAAAATACCATTCTTAGCATGAGAAAGATATAAGACATAAATAAATCAGTCCATAAGATATATAATTGAATCTATCCCAAATGATCATAAAAAATTGAGCGATAAAAGATCCATCACATGCTAAAACTCCAAGTAAAAACCAATCTCCAAAAAAAATCTGAATAATAAAGAACTGTGAATAATCCAACTGAAATCCTCTAACAACTTTGGAACCGAATGGCCCAATAAAAACCCAAATGAAGTCTCATAATGGAATACGACTGAAAAGAAAGTCTAACTAAATAAAGTGAGAAAAGAATAAACTCCAACTGCACCTCCAAACGATATCCAATAAATCCTATGCAGCTACTCCAACACTAATACCTGAAAAAGTTAGTCAACGCACGAGGTCAGAGCCCCGATCATGAATACACACTACTCCCCTCAAATAGGATCCTTGAATCCAGACAGTAGCATTATACGCCATAAATATCACAATATAATATTTTAATTAAACGAGATAATTAAACGCGATAAATATAAAACTAAATACCCTCAGAAATTCCCATTTAAAAAACACACCAATATGATTTTAAATTTTCAAGTCCCACGATGTTAATTTAATTAAATTAACCCAAATTTATTATTGTTCTCACTTTTTATTATGGCAGTCTTCCCGTCTGTAACAACCCAGGTTTTTGAGCGCCTATTTATTTCGCCCGATGGGCTAATACTCTAAAATAGGGGAAGTTGGAGTAAATATTATTCCCGTGAGATTTAGGGATAATACTTACTATGTTTTGTCTATTTACCGTATGAGAAGGTAAATGGCATTATATTGTGATATATTGCGTCGTTATATGTAAGACGACGATTATGGCTCATGTTTGAATTGAGGTATAATTAATAAAGTAAAATAAAATTTGGAACATAAAATTGTTCACACTTTCCCGAATGCCAAAATAGGGGGTGCGGTTGTTTTTAGAATAGTCGATATAGTCGAAATAAGTGCCATGTTGTGTTTTTGGGTTTCGGGCACTTTTGACGCGTTTTGGCTCAATTATGCAGATACGAGTCATTTTAATGGTGTATTAGCAATTAAAAGAGGTTAATTATGTTTTAAGACTCGTTGAAGTCCCCCCACCCCTTTTCTTTCTTCATTTTGTGAGAGAAGCCAAAGGAGAGAAAGAGAGAGGAGAGAGCTTGGGAGAAATGGGAGAAAGGAGAGAAAATGGAGATTTGTGGCCGAAATCCGTTGCTACCGGAGTTGAATCCAAGACTACAAACTCGAGGCAAGTTTCTTACTTGCTAGATGTTGATTTAATGTGATAAATTGCATGTTTAGTTAAGTTTTGGAGATTTAAACCATATATTGCTTTTTGTTGATTTCGATGATTAAACCCTTAATTCTTAGTTTTAATTTGATTTGAGGATAAATTAGTAGTTAGTAATGGTGTAGAAATGATTTGGGTTAAATTGTTGTTGTTGATATTGGGCAAAATCAAGGGTTTGAGGGTTTTGGGATTTTAGGGTTCAAACAACCCGTAACCCATACCTGGAAATTTTGCAGGATCGAATCGATTCCCCCCTAGCGAATCGATTCGACAATAGGGAAAGTTACAGGTCTGAATAGGGCGAATCGATTCGGACCTACCAAATCGATTCGGGGTTATGCAGAATGCCAGGGTCTTCTTGACCGAATCGATTCGGACCTACCGAATCGATTCGCTTTTGGGGACCGAATCGATTCGGACAGGGCCAATCGATTCGAAAGTCCTGGATTTTTGGGATGTTTTTCTAGTTTAGTTTTGGCTCTTTTCTTTTAGGCTCGGAGTTTAGGAACCTTCCTTTGGGAAGTAATTAAGAGTCCTAGAGGGTGGTTTTGGGTAGACTAATTCCCTAGGATTAAATGGGATATTTAGGCTTACCCCGAGGGCTAGTTTGCGTAGGTTGATATCCGAATGATTTAGGAGATTAACCTAGAGTTAAATTGGAGATAAAATGTTAAGGTTGAGGCAATTGGGAGACTCTCCTTGAGGGAGATTCATTTTAATGGTTTAAAATATTATATTGAAGTCTTCGAGACTAATTTGAGGTTTATGGCACTTCGGGTCTTAAGTCATTAATAAAATATGACATTAAGAATGAGAAATGCATAAAGATAAAATGTGGTACTAATAAATAAGAACAAATGATTTTGAGAATGTAAAATTGGATGTTTTCAAAAGGAAAAATTAATGGTTTTCATAAATGTTAATGGATGGATACACACCTCACTAAATCGCTATCTTAAGGGAAGTTCGCGCATTATGGTGAATTCCCTTGACAAATTAACGCAGGGCGGATATAGTCCCTAGGCCATGGGAGCGTTTGTGTTGTATATTTTTCTGCGATGGGTAGGAGATTCTGGGTGTGGTCTTGACTATCCCGCATGCGCATGGCCGCTTCCCGACGTTTCGATAGGATCCCAGGTTGTCTAAATGATAGGCCCTGGAAGATGATAGCCATTTAGGGGCGCGCACAGTGGGGAAACCCGGACGGGTGGTCTTAGAATCGTTATATATATATGATTATAACTATTCTAAATCAAGTTGGACTTGATGTATGATGGTGCCATAAAGAGCACAATGAAAATGCCATAGAGAGCATGAGAAAGTGCCATAAAGAGCACGAGGAAAACGCCACAAAGTGCATAAGATGATAATTATATTCCTGATAAGGAAGATATTTTTACAAAATGTATAGTTGAAATGAAAATGCCACAAAGAGCATAAAAGCTATGATTATATTTCCTGATAAGGAATGTGACTATGAAATGAAATTGTATACGATGAAATTGATTGGTAAACATTTGATAAAATGTTGTACCATTTATATATATATTCCTAAAGAATAAATGGGAATTATGTTTTTGATGGTGAATGGATATAATTATATATCCTTGAGTAGTAGTAGATGAGACCTCTCACACACATATATATAAAATATTGTGCTAAGGGTCTAATGCATCTCGACGATCAACCTTGCCTAGTAGTGTATCGGGGGGGTTCCTTGTTTGGATTTCGCTTTGCGAGACACCCCACGCACGAATAAGGGCATAGTGTTGTAACTGGGGAGAAATTAGCCTTTAGTACTTGAATTCATTAGGACAGGGTCTAATGTATCTCGACGATCAACCTTGCCTAGTAGTAGTGTATCGGGGGGGGGGGGGGGGGGAGGGGTTCCTTATTTGGATTTCGCTTTGCGAGACACCCCACTCACGAATAAGGGCATAGTGTTGAGACTGGGGAGAAGTTAGCCTTCTGTTCTTTCTTTAACCTGAGCATCATTTATATTACGCTAGGTTGTTTTTAGATTGAGAGGTGAGAAATATTATTGTTAACTGCGAGAGAATTTCGTACTTAACTGTCATGCATTTTATTCACATGGGAATCATATCAAATCGGGCCCTGACCCGTATCTATATTTCTTTATTTCTGCTCATATTACTGCCGTTACAGGTGCTCTACCGCATGGACACCCGTGTTTACATTTCCATTCCGGTTGTCATGGAGCTACAGCATATTGCGGATGTTGTAGGTTATTGGTATTAGACGCTTCTTTCCTTTGTACTTTAGTTAGGTTCAGTTTATTTATTCGGGCGTGTTCGCCCAAGCGTTTCACTCATTTACTAAATTGTAAATATTGAAATGTAATACTCGGTGTAACTATTTGTAGTAGTCTGTGCACCGACAGCTTATTCGGTGATTCTTTATGATAATGTCGTTCTTCATTATCGATTTTTGATATCCACCGTTTTCGCAAATGGGATTGTCTAAGTGTTTTCTTTTATTTACAAAATTTTCTTTTATTGACAATCTGTTTTCTAAAATGATTGGTGGTTATCTCGTACTATTATTTTAAACGACAGTGATGCTGAGAATGGACCATCTATGATTCCTGTGATTATTAGAGTATTGGGCTGGCCACCTATTATTTTAGTTGGCGGGTTGTCACAGATGGTATCAGAGCATTAGGTTCTAGAGTCCTTAGGAATCTGTGCGGATGTATTTTGCTTTTAGCGTTACTTCTGATTTGATATAGAACCCTAAGACTAAGATCGTTGATTTCTTTGGTGAGAACTCGTTCTCCTGCTATGATATGAGAACCCCGAAAATCTTTTGCGTATTCGTGTAAGACTGGTAAGTCATTAGATGAAGGGCATCATGGAAGGCCGTTATGAAGGCATTATGAGAACGGATTTTAAGAGTTGTAAGCTGTAGTTAGGGATGTGGGCCGCTTTATAGGTCACCCCTTTTGTAGCAATCTCTCCTATTGCTACTATGACTACTAAGTATAGTAGAGATGATTTTTCCATGTGCCGCTGCTAGCAAAAGTGGTATTACGCTTGGGATTCCAAGCGATGTCAATCTATAGATTGAGAAGTCCTTGATGAGGACCACATGTTGAAGTTCGGACGGATCGGAAAAGTGAAATCTCATTTGGTGAGAATATGAGGCCCGAGAGTTTGGCCTAGAGTTGGGCATAGAAGTGCCCAGGTGCGAAGATCGGAAGGAAAATCTTCCACCCATTTGGAGTAAGGTTAAAATGGCGGAATAGGTAGTCGCCTTATATTGATGGAGTATGAGGTTTTGGCTCATAGGGAAACCCGTTAAAAAGTTTCGATGACAAGTTTCTCTATGGTGCTGGGAATGATGAAAAAAATAAATTCTCAAGTATTCATGCGAGGTTCGGGTAAAGGCTGACAGTGAATTAAGGGTGTCCCGATTTGGGAAATCGTGCACCAAAATAAGATTGGTATGAAGAGGAAGGAGCCCTTGATAGAAAGAACGTCTCACAAGTAAGTGTTGTTAACACTTTAGGAGAAGCGGTGTTCATGAGACCCCATCAGTGGACATTGACCTGGGGAAGACTCATTGAACTAAGGCCGGGGAGGTTAGTAGAATGTCCCCTTTATAAGAGAAGTTATGGGAACTATGCGAGAAATTGATAGAGTATCTAGAGATAGAAGTTGTTTACGTTGGTTCAGACTAGAATTATACGTCTAGGAACCTTTAGTAATGGCCAAAGAGATTGGCAAGTATGTCGGCGGGAATTTCCACCGTAGTTGAAGGTGGGATGTTCCTTATGTTAAAATGGAATAGTATTATATTTACCCTAGATTCGGGTGAGTATATTGAACATGTGGTAGTATATCTATAGAGCTTCCATTATAGGGAAGTTCTATCTTTTCTTTCACTCGTTATGGGGAGAGTGATGATATGTGTGGTATGTGTTGCTTGTATTATATGTAATATACGAGTAGAGATATTCTTGGATTGGTTGGTGTGATAGTAAGTGAATAAATCGCGGGGATATCCTATTTCTAGTTCTAGGGAGGACTAGTTGTTCTATAATATCTCTTCTGGATACAGGTTGAGACTTTATGGAGGTGGTTTATGGTATGTAGATAGTTTTCATTTTTTATTTTATTTTTCTTTGTTTGTTTTGTTTTATTATTTGCTTGCTTTGCTTGTGTATGCTATTGCCTTATCTCCACGACCAACAAGTTAAGGGGATTGTGTGGAGGGGTTCCTTGTTTGGATTTCGCTTTTGCGAGACGCTCCACGCATGAACCTTAACGAAGTTGGAAGTGAAAAGATGTGCATTTTTCTTTCTTTTCTTTCTTTCCTTTCTTTCTGTTGGTTAAGTGCTGGGCTGGAAAGTTTAGCCAAGAATCACGTACATGAGTGATTAGAGGGCTAAGTTAAAGTGCGTGATATGAGCACTGTGATAGTTTTTCCTCTGATTGATGTGGGGAAGACTAAGATATGAAAGTCAAATTTAGACTTATGATTATGCCTTAATGAGAAGGTCATCTATAAAAGATGTATGTATGTATATTGGGATAAGGTAATTGTAGCGTCTTACAGAAAGTAAGCGCTCGATCAGTTAAAATTTTCATTTTTCTGTTGAATTGGTAAGACTTAGAGTTAGGGTTTTTAGCAATCCCGATCATGTGTCTTCGATCATTACTTCTCGATGACCGACGATGCGAGGTAGTAGTGTAACGAGAGGGTTCCATGTTTGGATTTCGCCTCGGCGAGATGTCCCACGCATGAAACCGAGCTAATGTCGGGAGTTGGGAAAGGTCTTGGGCACTAGGGATCTAGTTAGGATTTTACGTATACGACTAGACTAGGATAGATAGATTGACTTTAGGATTATTAGGATGTAAGGCCTTTAGGGCATGTAATGTAGTTTTAGGAAGGTGATAGGGAGTTGACCACAATAGGGTTGTGGGTTAACTCTAAGTGGGATTTGGTCCCTAGAACGACGAAGAGGTTTAGGATCTTGAGTGATTCGGAATGTTAGGCCGTAGAAGGAGGGGCCTTTCTTAGATAGAGCGTTACGTCGGTAACCTATCTTTAGAGGAGTTTAAGTATGAATTGAATTTTACTCGTGCACTCGTGCTGTTAAGATCGAGAGTGGATTTGATAAACGAGTCCTTGCCAGGAATGGGAAGTATTAATGCTGGCGCATGAACCCATTGTTTACGCATCTCACAGACTTAAATTCGGTGAGAAATATTATTTCCCCGCTCAATTTAGAGCTTGTAGCGGTAGTATTAGCCTTAAGGAATAAAGGCACTACTTCCTGGGTCGGGATTTGGTCTTTTCACGAGCAAGAAGCTAAAGTTTGTGAGGGACTATCGATGGAATACTCCCCTTTCGCTAAGGAAATGCGGATGGGTTAGTAAATGCTCCGAGTAGAGAACCGTCGAAGAGATTAGGTAGGCACGGGATGCCAAGTAGAACGAGCTTCACCGAGGGGATGCTATAGTAAGAGCGCTCGTGTCCGTGATTGACCGACTCACCTACTAGTGTGAAGAGACTAGTGGTGGGACTAGGAAGGACGGGAATAATACTTTGTAGGGATTGAAATCTCCGTACAATTGTTCGGATCATTTCTTGTAAGTAGAGTACCGGGATGTACAAGTGTCTCCTTCCATAATACAAAGGTAGGATCGATAGTTCTAGAGGAATGATTAGGTTCTATGTTAGAGCAAGAAGAAGGTAGACTAAGATCGAATTATGATGACCTTAGTTGGAGCAAAATAGGAATGCCACTTTTTAACCAGGGGTTTACTAGGAATGATAGAATGGTAGTTTATAGTGGTATACCCTTATGTGGTTATACTATATGCCTGAATTTTGAGGGCAAAATTCCCTTCTAAGGGGGGGAGTATGTAACAACCCAGGTTTTTGAGCGCCTATTTTATATTATTTCGCCCGATTGGCTAATACTCTAAAATAGGGGAAGTTGGAGCAAATATTATTCCCGTGAGATTTAGGGATAATACTTACTATGTTTTGTCTATTTACCGTATGAGAAGGTAAATGGCATTATATTGTGATATATTGCGTCGTTATATGTAAGACGACGATTATGGCTCATGTTTGAATTGAGGTATAATTAATAAAGTAAAATAAAATTTGGAACATAAAATTGTTCAAACTTTCTCGAAAGCCAAAATAGGGGGTGCGGTTGTTTTTAGAATAGTCGAGATAGTCGAAATAAGTGCCATGTTGTGTTTTTGGGTTTCGGGCACTTTTGACGCGTTTTGGCTCAATTATGCAGATACGAGTCATTTTAATGGTGTATTAGCAATTAAAAGAGGTCAATTATGTTTTAAGACTCATTGAAGTCCCCCCACTCCTTTTCTTTCTTCATTTTGTGAGAGAAGCCAAAGGAGAGAAAGAGAGAGGAGAGAGCTTGGGAGAAATGGGAGAAAGGAGAGAAAATGGAGATTTGTGGCCGAAATCCGTTGCTACCGGAGTTGTATCCGAGACTACAAACTCGAGGCAAGTTTCTTACTTACTAGATGTTGATTTAATATGATAAATTGCATGTTTAGTTAAGTTTTGGAGATTTAAACCATATATTGGTTTTTGTTGATTTCGATGATTAAACCCTTAATTCTTAGTTTTAATTTGATTTGAGGATAAATTAGTAGTTAGTAATGGTGTAGAAATGATCTGGGTTAAATTGTGGTTGTTGATATTGGGAAAAATCAAGGGTTTGAGGATTTTGGGATTTTAGGGTTCAAACAACCCGTAACCCATACCTGGAAATTTTGCAGGATCGAATCGATTCCCCCCTAGGGAATCGATTCGACAATAGGGAAAGTTACAGGTTTGAATAGGGCGAATTGATTCGGACCTACCGAATCGATTCGGGGTTATGCAGAATGCCAGGGTCTTCTTGACCGAATCGATTCGGACCTACCGAATCGATTCGCTTTTGGGGACTGAATCTATTCGGACAGGGCGAATCGATTCGAAAGTCCTGCATTTTTGGGATGTTTTTCTAGTTTAGTTTTGGCTCTTTTCTTTTAGGCTCGGAGTTTAGGAACCTTCCTTTGGGAAGTAATTAAGAGTCCTAGAGGGTGGTTTTGGGTAGACTAATGCCCTAGGATTAAATGGGATATTTAGGTTACCCCGAGGGCTAGTTTGCGTAGGTTGATATCCGAATGATTTAGGAGATTAACCTAGAGTTAAATTGGAGATAAAATGTTAAGGTTGAGACAATTGGGAGACTCTCCTTGAGGGATATTCATTTTAATGGTTTAAAATATTATATGGAAATCTTAGAGACTAATTTGAGGTTTATGGCACTTCGGGTCTTAAGTCATTAATAAAGTATGACATTAAGAATGAGAAATACATAAATATAAAATGTGGTACTAATAAATAAGTACCTTTGAGAATGTAAAATTCGATGTTTTCAAAAGGAAAAAGTAATGGTTTTCATAAATGTTAATGGATGGATACACACCTCTCTAAATCGCTATCTTAAGGGAAGTTCGCGCGTTGTGGTGAAGCCCCCTGACAAATTAGCGCAGGGAGGATATAGTCCCTAGGCCATTTGAGCGTTTGCGTTATATATTTTTCTGCGATGGGTAGGAGATTCTGGGTGTGGTCTTGACTATCCCGCAGGCACATGGCCGCTTACCGACGTTTCGATAGGATCCCAGGTTGTCTAAATGATAGGCCCTGGAAGATGATAGCCATTTAGGGGCGCGCACAGTGGGGAAACCCGGACGGGTGGTCTAAGAATCGTTATATATATATGATTATAACTATTCTAAATCAAGTTGGGCTTGATGTATGATGGTGCCATAAAAAGCACAATGAAAATGCCATAAAGAGCATGGGAAAGTGCCATAAAGAGCACGAGGAAAATGCCACAAAGAGCATAAGATGATAATTATATTCCTGATAAGGAAGATATTTTTACAAAATGTATAGTTGAAATGAAAATGCCACAAAGAGCATAAAAGCTATGATTATATTTCCTGATAAGGAATGTGACTATGAAATGAAATTGTATACGATGAAATTGATTGGTAAACATTTGATGAAATGTTGTACCATTTATATATATATTCCTAAAGAATAAATGGGAATTATGTTTTTGATGGTGAATGGATATAATTATATATCCTTGAGTAGTAGTAGATGAGACCTCTCACACACATATATATAAAATATTGTGCTAAGGGTCTAATGTATCTCGACGTTCAACCTTGCCTAGTAGTAGTGTATCGGGGGGGTTCCTTGTTTGGATTTCGCTTTGCGAGACACCCCACACACGAATAAGGGCATAGTGTTGTAACTGGGGAGAAATTAGCCTTTAGTGCTTGAATTAATTAGGACAGGTTCTAATGTATCTCGACGATCAACCTTGCCTAGTAGTAGTGTATCGGGGGTGGAGGGGGGGTTCCTTGTTTGGATTTCTCTTTGCGAGACACCCCACGCACGAATAAGGGCATAGTGTTGAGACTGGGGAGAAGTTAGCCTTCTGTTCTTTCTTTAAGCTGAGCATCATTTATATTACTCTAGGTTGTTTTTAGATTGAGAGGTGAGAAATATTATTGTTAACTGCGAGAGAATTTCGTACTTAACTGTCATGCATTTTATTCACATGGGAATCATATCAAACCGGGCCCTGACCCGTATCTATATTTCTTTATTTCTGCACATATTATTGCCGTTACAGGTGCTCTACCGCATGGACACCCGTGTTTACATTTCCATTCCGGTTGTCATGGAGCTACAGCATATTGCGGATGTTGTAGGTTATTGGTATTAGACGCTTCTTTCCTTTGTACTTTAGTTAGGTTCAGTTTATTTATTCGGGCGTGTTCTCCCAAGCATTGCACTCATTTACTATATTGTAAATATTGAAATGTAATACTCGGTGTAACTATTTGTAGTAGTCTGTGCACCGACAGCTTATTCGGTGATTCTTTATGATAATTGTCGTTCTTCATTATCGATTTTTGATATCCACCGTTTTCGCAAATGGGATTATCTAAGTGTTTTCTTTTATTTACAAAATTTTCTTTTATTGACAATCTGTTTTCTAAAATGATTGGTGGTTATCTCGTACTATTATTTTAAACGACAGTGATGCTGAGAATGGACCATCTATGATTCCTGTGATTATTAGAGTATTGGGCTGGCCACCTATTATTTTAGTTGGCGGGTTGTCACACCGTCCCCGGTGGTAATCCACAAAAGTGTCACACTTCCCCTTGTCAAATGGCCTATGATCCATTTAAACTGTCGACCCCGCCCCATGACTAGGTTTCACACACGACACGACATAAATCGTCCGCTGATCCATTTAAAATGTCGATCCATGATACATTATATCGCCATAAATTTTAATACCCATTTTTATCTTAGGCATTAATTCTCATTTCCTCAATTTATAAATTATCCCACCCTTTTAATCGATGTGAGATCCTCAAAATACCCCTTAGTCCCATACCTAAGTGTTACCAAGTACACATGCGTCCTATCCTACATATAGGATGAATCACCAATATAAAATACGTCCTAGTCACATGCCTAGGCTAACGAAAAGGCGGTATAACATAAAAATCTGCCCCACCCCGAAATATTAAATCCCCACGAATTTACACTAACTACTCCCATACCTAGCAAGTATAAATTTTAACCAAGGCCTACCCAGTACTCCCATACCTAGTAAGCATCCTACAATGGAGCTGCGCAATATACTACTCAAAATCCCCTCGTCCCCGCGATGGTAAAAGTGAATAATAATAATCCACACAATATCATAAATCATAAACACAACATGACAATATAATCATAAAGTCCCAATTTAATTTAATTCAATTAATAGCACCGTCGTTATTTTCAACATAATTCATTCTACTGAATAATATTAAATTTATTAACATGTGATATTATTCAATATGACATAAACGTTCTCATTTATAAGCCATCTAATTTTTATAATTGTGAGCGCGTCCCATTAACTATATAAATAATCCCATAAAAACTCTACATGAGAACCTACATCCAAAACCATAAAACACATAAATCTAACCTACGCACCCAAGGGTTTTAAACATTAAATCATATTCAAAACTTTCATAAAAACAGTCCCAAAATTTAAGTGTCCACACTCTGTAATTAAGTTACTAATTAATTTGAATAAAAAACACATGATTAAGTGTTAATGAGACACGTAAAACACATAATACTAAAGGAAAGGAATAGAGTATTCATGACTGAGTGAAGATAGATTTGAAAATATGATTAGAAATCAGGATTCCTATCGAAAAATTAGCTAAGAGTTGTTCTTGGACAAACTTGATTAAATCCCAATTAAGCCTTTCAATACTTGTGACAAAAAACTTGATTATGTTGGAGGTTGATAAATATGGTGGAGAGGAAAAACTTTTGGAAGAGCTCTCTGGTGAAAAACTTGGGAAAAAGTGATTATGAGAAGTCCCCCCACGAATTAGAATGGTTAAATACCAATTAGGAATCCTAACCCAACTCAAACTCTAAAATATAACCCACTGACTCAAATTCTGGGCATAGTCGATCGATCGACTCCCAGGGTCGATCGATCGACCCTACAGGTTTGGCGATAGTTCCCCCACAAAATGCCTATAAGGCAAAAATAATTAAAAACTCAATTAAAAATCCATTTTAAATCCGATTTAAATTCCACTTGAAGTTTTATTCTTCTAAAATCAAAACCAACATATTTTACTAATAAAAATCATTAAATCCAAAAATTTATTTTTTCAAATATTCTAATTAATTAATTAAATTAATTAATAAAAACACGGGGTGTTACATACTTCCCCACTAGCAAAGAATTTTTTCCTCAAAATTAGACGAAGCATACACATCACCGCGTAAATCTCGCAAAAGAAAATAAGTCTCATATATGTCTACCCATAGACTGTCATAATTGGGCGCCCATACACCCAATCCTACGCGCACTTACCCCACAAACAACAAAATAATATATATATATATATATATATATATATATATATACGCATAACTATGAAAATAACAGCGTACCACACGCTCTCACAAATCCCCACTAGATCCTATCTCCAAAAGTCATCAAAATGGTAAAGTCCTCAAATTAAATCTTAACACCAAAAATCGATACATAAGATACCTAACATCTGCACTAAAATCTCCAAAATAATTATCATCTCCATAATCCATTCTAAGGATCCTCACATCAAGCTTACTAATTCTAAACTCAATGCCTACGACGTCCATAATACCAAACTCCATATCTCCAAGAAGCACATCGAACAAGTATGCTAGACCCTCTACCTTAAGGAGTACGAATCAATAAAGGGAATCAAAGATCGATAATACGGAAGATAAACGGACTCACAACCTATGAGACCTAATACCATTCTCTGATACCATCTGTCACACCCCGCAAAATCCGACAGACGGGGTGGCCAGCCATCGTCGTCGAACCGTGCTGGGCGTGAGTGAATAAATACCATTCTTAGCATGAGACAAATATGAGACATAAATAAATGAGTCCATAAGATAAATAATTGAATCAATCCCAAATGATCATAAACAATGGAACGATAAAAGATCCATCACATGCTAAAACTCCAAGTAAAAATCAATCTCCAATAAAATCTGAATAATAAAGAACTGTGAATTATTCAACTAAAATCCTCTAACAACTTTGGAACCGAGTGGCCCAATAAAAACCCAAATGAAGTCTCATAAATAAATACGACTGAAAAGAAAGTCTAACTAAATAAAGTGATAAAAGAATAAACTCCAGCTGCACCTCCAAACGATATCCAATAAATCCTATGCAGCTACTCCAGCACTAATACCTGAAAAAGTTAGTCAACACACGAGGTCAAATCCCCGATCATGAGTACACACTACTCCCCTCAAATAGTATCCTTGAATCCAGACAATAGCATTATACGCAATAAATATCACAATAGAATATTTTAATTAAACGAGATAATTAAACGCGATAAATATAAAACTAACTACCCTCAGAAATTTCCATTTCAAAAACACACCAATATGATTTTAAATTTTCAAGTTCAACGATGTTAATTTAATTAAACTAACTCAAATTTATTATTGTTCTCACTTTTTATTATGGCGGTCCTCCCGCCCCGGGTGGTAATCCACCAAAGTGTCACACTTCCCCTTGTCAAATGGCCTCTGATCCATTTAAACTTTCGACCCTGCCCCATGACTAGATTCCACACACGATATGGCATAAATCATCCGCTGACCTGTTTAAACTGTCGGTCCCTGACATATTATGTCCCCACAAATTTTAATACCCATTTTTATCTTAGGCATTAATTATCATTTTCTCAATTTCTCAATTTATAAATTACCCCACCCTTTTAATCGATGTGAGATCCTCAAAATACGCCTTAGTCCCATACCTAAGGGTTCCCATGTACACATGCGTCCTATCCTACATATAGGATGAATCACCAATATAAAACACATCCTAGTCGCATGCCTAGGCTAATGAAAAGGCGGTATAACATAAAAATCTACCCCACCTCGAAATATAAAATCCCTACGAATTTACACTACCGAGTCCCATACCTAGCAAGTATAAATTTTAACCAAGTCCTACCCACTAGTCCCATACCTAGTAAGCATCTTACAATAGAGGTGAGATATATACTACCCAAAAGCCTCTCATCCCCGCGATGGTAAAAGTGAATAATAATAATCCACACAATATCATAAATCATAAACACAACATGACAATATAATCATAAAGTCCCAATTTAATTTAATTTAATTTAATTAATAGCACCGTCATTATTTTCGACATAATTCATTCTATTGAATAATATTAAATTTATTAACATGCGATATTATTCAATATGACATAAACGTTCTCTTTTATAAGCCATCTAAATTTTATAATTGTGAGCGTATCTCATTAACCATATAAATAACCCCATAAAAACTCTACATGAGAACCTATACCCAAAACCATAAAACCCATAAATTTAACCTATGCACCCAAGAGTTTCAAAGAATAAATCATATTCAAAACTTTCATAAAAACACTCCTAAAATTTAAGTGTCCACTTTCTCTAATTAAGTTACTAATTAATTTTAATCAAAAATACGCGATTGAGGGTTTAGGCGACACTTAAAACGCATAATACTAAAGGAAAGGAATAGAGTATTCATGCCTAAGTGAAGATCAATTTGAAAATATGATTAGAAATCTGGATTTCTCTCGAAAAATTAGCAAAGAGTTATTCTTGGACAAACTTGATTAAACCCCAATTAAGACTTTCAAAACTTGTGACTAAAAACTTGATTATGTTGTAGGTTGATGAATATGGTGGAGAGAAAAAACTTTTAGAAGAGCTCTCTGGTAAAAAACATGGGGAAAAATAATTATGAGAAGTCCCCCCACGAATTAGAATGGTTAAATACCAATTAGGAATCCTAACCCAACTCAAACTCTAAAATATAACTCACATACTCAAATTCTGGGAATAGTCGATCGATCGACTCCCAGGATCGATCGATCGACCCTACAGGTCTGGCGACAGTTTCCTCACAAAATGCCTATAAGGCAAAAATAATTAAAAACTCAATTAAAAATTCATTTTAAATCCGATTTAAATTCCGCTTGAAGTTTTATTCTTCTAAAATCAAAATCAACATATTTTACTAATGAAAATTATTAAATCCAAAATTTTATTTTTATCGAATATTCCAATTAATTGATTAAATTAATTAATAAAAAGACGGGGTCTTACAATAAGTATATATGAATATATGTGTATGTGAGATAAGTCCCTTTGTTTGCATGTAAGTATATACACTGATCGAGTCTATCTGATTTTTATTTTGGATTTTTTAAGATACTGGACAATATGAAACAATTTAATTCGTCTCACTCCTCAATGTCATTTGATTTTGTTGTTTGCTTGTATAAAATATTACATTGAAGAAAGTAGCACTCGACCATTTTAAACATGAACTGGAATCTTTATGTTTATGTTTTTTGCTAGTTTGTTGAGTGATTCACGTACACATATAATATTGTATTAGTAAATGATGCATGACTTTTCTTATATATTGGTAAAAAAATGATGTGAATTAAAATTATTTTATTTTGTGATATTTGTAAAGGAAATGTATAGTTCTAAGATTAGAAATAAATGTAACACGGAAGACAAATGCGTCGTTTAATTTGGTGTTGTTTTTATAGTTTTCCTTAATAAAGTATTTACTTTTTAAAATCATTTCAAATTTCCCTTTACAACTCCTATAAAATTTTGTTAATGTTTTTTTATTATTTTAGAAAGCTATTATTTTTTATTTCTTAAAATATAAATTATTTTTTTCATCCTTTAAATATTAATTTCTTTTTTGCTGTTGAATTTAATATTCCAGTGGTTTGGAATAAGCTCCAAGAGTTAGATTTTTTTTTTGTTGAATATAATCTTTCAATAGTTTGGAATAAACTCCAAGAGTTAGATTTCTATGTAATATAAATTTGTTTTATTTATGAGATTACCATAGTTTTTAGTCAAAATTTCGTTCAATTTTCATGAGGCGGTAATGCCAGCTTGATTTTCTCAAAATATCGAAAAATTAGGTTGATTTTTTTTGGCTCTACATGGCTCTAACTCTTTTTATTAATTTTTATATATCACCTGCTTTACTTTTTTTTGCACTTCCATCTCTACTTCTTACCTTACCATCAATTTTGTTTTATTGGAATATGCCTATTGTTTTGAAAAATAAAAATTTGAAGGCCCCAAAAAAGAGACTATGTTCAGTTTGCATGTATGTGTAATTCCTTTATCAATTTGATAAATCCATTTCCTAATTTTTAATTTTTCACAATGGTTATGCTCGTGATATGACATTTTTTTTATTAGCTAAAAACCATACTAAAACATTTTATACTTTGGTCTTTTTTAGTCCAAATATTATTGTTGAATAACTGACTTAAAAGTTTCAAAAAATCATTTGAAAAGTATCGTAAATTATTTTTTATAAATGTCTAACATTTTGGTAAAAGGCTACGTAAAATGATAATTATTTAAGTGTTGTACAATTTTTCAAATTCTCAATTTTATATCGGTTGTTGAATTCGTCTATCAATTTAAGATTTCAATTCAAACTCAGAAATTTATAGTATGTCAAATAATCATTTTTTTTCTAGTTTACCATGAAAGACTTAAATCTTGAAAATAATTTTCCTTGTTTATGTATCAAACTACGATAAAAATAATATATGCGTCCGCGCATCGCGCGGATTGCATGCTAGTAAATACATAATGATAATAATTTAAAATTCAATAAAATTTTATTATGAAGATGCTCTTTAAATTCATAGATTTGCCATTTATTCAATTTCTTCGGTTAATAGATAAACACATTTTTTACTTTAATTTAACTTATCTTATCAAAATATGTATCACTTACATTTTACATGAGGCATGTTTAAAAAGTTTGTTGCTATTGACGTCCAAAATTTGCTACACAATACCGCGGTGAAAAAATATTATGCTTTTGCTAAGGCAATCACATGGTATAAATAGTTTATGTAAAATTTTGCATTGGGTACCACTTCATTTTTCTTCACCTTATATGACTCAAAATTTCATTTTCTCACAACCATCTTCCCTAGCATCCCATCCCACCCCACCCCACTATCTCCACCACCCACCAATGCAAATGTCTCTACACACATACACAACTCTCTCTCTCTCTCTCTCTCTCTCTCGCACAAGCAAAATACCCTAGTTATGAATATTTTATATTTGTAATGAAAAAATGACCCAAATAAATATTTTATCTTCATAGTCAACCCATAAATAACTTAAAATAAGGTATATAATCATATAGGATTCAAATAACTCTTAAAATTAAAAAAAAAATCACAGTTCCGAAAAATTGCAATTTCACTCCCCGATCTTAAAAATAATGACAAAATTTAGGGTCTAAGCCTCGAATGTGGATAAAAATAAAAAATAAAATATTTTGTACATACTCAAGGTTAAAGCCTGGAGTTTGGGGAAAAAAATTAGGAGTCTAAGCCCCAATTTTGGGGCAAACATTTGGGGTCCAGGTTCTGAGTAGGTAAAATTTTGTCATTTTAGTGAACTTAATTCATTTGCGGTCCAGGCCCCTAATTTGGATCCAAATTTCGGGCTCCAGAATCCTAATTTAAGGTAAAATTTCGGGGTCCACACCTTGAATTGAGAGAAAAATTTCAGAATCGGGTAAACAAAGTTTTGGGATTCAGAAATTTTTATTTATTTTTATCAAAATTGTAACTATGTTTTGAATCAAATGTTTATGTTTTGAATAAAATGTTAGTCTGTATTTTATTTTAAGTTGTTTATGGGTTGACTTTTAAAAAATAACGGATCTTAGGATCATTTAATGATTAAAAATAAATTATTTTATATACTAGGATTTTTTGTGAGAGAAAGTTAATGAGAGAGAGAAAATAAATACATATATGCACACACATACATACAAATTGTTACATTGGTTGTTATGGTGGTGGAAGTTTTGGTGGCATGTGGTGGAGATGGTGACGATTGTAATACCCCGTATTTTAGAAGTAATTAATTAATCATTAAATTGATTAATTATTTGAGATAAAATGTTAATTATTTGTGACATGTGGTATGTCACTCAATATAATTGTTATATATTGACATGAGATTCATATATGTTATTGTACACGTGGTACATAAATTAACACTCTTTGAAAATTGGCTTAATACATGGTAATTCATTATTTAAATATCGTAAGTGATTTAGAATCATGGACGACTATGGAATAGTCAGGGACTAGGTGTTGGGAATTTCCTTGTTTAGATTATTCCCTCGGTATCGGGTTCCACCGATTGTAAAGTAGTTTCTTATAATGTTTAGTCACACGTAACAGATTAATAATTGCGTTTTATCTTAATTAACTCGTGTCGGCTTAATAAATTAACTTATTGAGGAAATTAATTTGTTAAAATATGTTTTTCAGATTGACTTTTGGGGTGTTTAGAATATCCGTTATTGATTTAAAATAGTAGGCTTTAAGTATAGTGAGTTAGTACACGATTTAGGTAGAGTTTCGCGCCATTTGAAGTGTTATTTGGATTTATTGGGTTGAGGTTGTGATGGGATCAAGCCTAATTTCGTAGGAATATTGACTATTAGGCTATTAGACAAACTTAATAACAAAAATTATACATTGGAGGAATCCTAAAGAGCTTGAGAGAGGAGGCACACAAAGGTGATGAGAAAATAAGAGGTTTTGGGACTTTGATTCTTCAATTAGTCCATATGCAAGTTTATATCGACTAAAAATATAATTAGAACTGTGTTATGATAGTTGAAAGGAGAATGGCCGAATTTGTCCATGTGGAACGAGTCGTGTCACATGGCATGCCACGTGAAAGGCGTTTATTGGATGATTGTAGCTCAGGGAGATAAAAAATATGAAGGGAGACAAGATCAAATATGGAAGATCATGTTAACGATTTAGGAGACTAGTGTCAACAAGACTCTATGACGTAGCTAGGAGGAACACAAAGAGACCTAGAGAAGTTGGACCCCCAAGCTTATAAGTAAGGGTGACCTTGCTCAAATTTAATGGTAACTCGCACGAGACAACTTTTACTCTCAGCTAGCATCTCTAGTACTCCAATTGTCATTAATCTTCCTAGTTAATAAACCGATCTCCACCTTTTCCCCCCCGTGGACATAGGCAGATCTCACTATCGAACCATTTACATCTAGTCTTTCTTATTCTTTTTCTGCACTCATAAATTTTTGGGGATAATATCCAATTATTTCTTTATTGTGGGTAATTATCCTCTATAATTTGGCATTGTTTGTGAGAAACACGAAGTTCTCACCATTATTAGATCTACTTAGCCCAAAATTCATCATGAATGAAAATCAATTTCGCCCCACTCACGCAAGAAGTCACGTTCAGTTTGAAGTATGTATCGTAAGGAGGAACCACACCCCTGCTAGGCTCCCTTCTCTCCCACGACATTCTAGGTCCTCGTATTTTTATATAATTTAAATTGGTGAAATTAAAAAAAATTGCGTGAATAAATTACTTGTACATGATTAAGTGATTCGATTATACCGAATGTGTGTATTAGTGGAAAATTAATTTGCATGTTTTGTGAATTATTATTATTATCACATGAGTAATATAACTAAATGTGTACTTTATTGTAAACATTGTTTGAGTACATTCTAGAGTGATTTAGGAACTCGTTTAGGCATTTTTAACATCTTAAGTTGGGCCCGAGGGATAGGTGTACCTTTAGGAGAGATTTTGGACCACTTTGGGTGTTATTTTGGGCTTGTTTGAGGGCCTGAAATTGGGTATTAAGGGGAGATACGGGATTAAGGGTTTAATAGGTTAATAAACCAACTTAATTACACATTCCATCCACTTCTAAAAAAACTTAGTAGGCTTGCACTTTTGGGGGAAGATACTAGGAGTAAGCTTCTATCATCTATAAAAGGCAAGAATTTTCTTATAAACTTTTAATAATATATTATTTGATTCGTATGCATGTCTTTTATACCAATTTCGAATTATAAATTTGATTGGAGATTGAAATATAGATGAATTTGGATCTAAAGCTATTTAAAATTAATTGATCATTAATTGTGTTTAAAAAAATATATACCTCTGTGACAACCCCGAGTTGATATCGTTTTATCGGAGAAACTACTACTAGAATCCATGTGATAGGATTAATGCTTATATCTGATTTCAAATCATATGGTGATCTTACTATTTTAGTAATCTTGGATGAGAATAATAATGTGACAACCCGGATATAATTAGGATAAATCATGTTTAAATCATGCTTACCTTATGGGATGGGGATAATGTGTTATTGGCGTATATAATGTTAAGTTATTATTTTTAGTCTAATCCTACCTTCATAACTCATGAGATATCGAATTAGTTAAAAACACAAATTTTTGAAGTTTTCGGCAGGAATGCTCAAGTTGGAGACTTGTTTTGACCATTATAATATAACATCTCACTTGAGGTGAAAACTAGATAGTTGTAGATATGTGAGTTAGGTTTGTAACACTATAAAAAGTGCATCGAATGGACATTCGAGTGAGAAGATATTGTCTTTTTACGAATATGGGGTAAAGTAGTCATTTAGCCTTAAATGATATTTTGTCCTACATGGTGCCACGTGTTATAGTTTGATTGGACCAAGGGGAGGTGCCTTATGACGACTTATAACCCTTAAAAATCATCCCCTTTCTTCATAAAATCAGGCTTGGTTCAGTTTGGAGAGATTATCTTGAGGAAAGAGAGTCGGGAAGTTCGGGAAGAAGAAAGTGAGGAGAAAAATCCGTAGAAATTATGTAAAAGTCCATAAGATAATTCTACCCATAAATCTTGTTATATTTTTATAATTATCGATTGAAATGATATAAATCATCATTTGTTTACTAAACTTTCATGTTTTGAGGTATACGTATGGATAAATGAGAGTTTAACCAAAGTTGAACGTGTAAATCCTGTATATTGCTTCGATTGGAAACCTTGTGTATTCAAACTTCTATATCTTTTTGTATATTTATTGGAATTGAATAATTCCAATTGGATATGAAAATAGACTCATATATGTATAACATATCGAAAATTATATGAAAATACCAATAAATGAATCTTTGGTGATAGTTTGAAGTTTAGGTATAAAATCTGCCCCAAAAGTGTAAGTATGCACACCATGTGTTCGATGTTTTGCTTGACATAGCAAATGAACCTTCAAAATTATGAAAATTCCTGGAAGTTGACCGAACGATAGAGGAGATTATAGGGAAGATTTGCTATGTAGCAAAGAAATGGGCATATCTTGCACTAGGAAACTTAAAATGATGTGTCGTCTTTTGGATTCGGAACCCAATATGTTAAGGATGAAACTAATAAGAAGAAATTAAAATATATTTGGCCTATGATTTGGGTATGGTAAATATCTTAGCATGAAGTTAGGTTGGACTTCATTTACGATATATGATTTGAATGGGATTATATGATGCTTATGCATTGGGTTAAGTTTAAGTTATTATTTGCATTGTTAAAATCCTTATGATGATACTGATATTGTAAAAATTTATATGTTAAAGGTAAGAAGAGCCGGTTGAACAAGTGCCAGTCAAAGGCAAGGAAAAAATACATAAAGTGGCCAAGGGGAGTGTACTCACTGGAAATACATGTATTATACATGGTTATGGAGATGATTTAAATATCACTCACGGGTAAGATGTATTCAACATGGTTATGGATACGATCTGAATATCACTCACGGGTAAGATGTATTACACATGGTTATGGATACGATGTGAATATGACTCACTGGTGAGATGTATTATACATGGTTATGGATATGATCTGAATATCACTTATTGGTAAGATGTATACATGGTTACAGATAAGATCAGAATAATATTGAATATGAATTTGTTTATTTCGATTTACCGAAATGGGAGGTTATTCCCCGATCCGAAATGGGGGAATATTTATCTATTAAAGACAAGGGGTTACTCCTCGACCAGGAATGGGGGAGAATTCTCTATTGCAGACAGGATATGTGAATCATGATTCGGATAAGTGTCACACCCCGCAAAATTCGACAGACGGGGTGGCCAACCACCGCCGCCGAACTATGCCGGGCGTGAACTAAATAAAATACCATTCATAGCATGAGACAGATATGAGACATAAATAATCAGTCCATAAATAATTGAACCAATCTCAAATAATCACAAATAACTAAGCGATAAAAGATCCATCACATGCTAACTCCAAAAAATCCAATCTCCAATAATGATTAAATAAAACCTGAATAATAAAGATCTGAATAATCCAATATAAATCCTTTAAACAACTTTGGAACCGAATGGCCCAATAAAACTCCAATGAAGTCTCATAATAAAATAAGACTGGAAAAGAAAGTCTAAACTAAAACAAAATGATAAAGTAAATCAGCTCCAGCTGCACCTTCAAATGATAACTCCGATAAACTTATGCAGCTTCTCCAATTCTAATCCTGAAAAATATTAGTCAACGCATGGGTCAGAGCCAAAGCCCCGAGCAAGAATACACACTACTCTCCTCAAATAGGATCCTTGAATCCAGACAGTAGCATTATACGCAATAAATATCACAATAGAATATTTTAAATTAAACGGGATAATTAAACGCGATAATTATATCACACATGTTGGTTATGATTTTATATTGATTTTACAATATTTTACAATATTTTTGGGCGAATCGGAGTTAAAACGGATGTTTTCTTTGACATAGCAAATGAACCTTAAAAATTATGAAAATTCCTAGAAGTTGAAGGAACGATAGAGGAGCCTATAGGGAAGATTTACTATTTAGCAAATAAATGGGCATATCTTGCTCTGGGAAACTTGAAATGATATGTCGTCTTTTGGATTGGGAACCCATTATGTTAAGGATGGAACTAATAAGAAGAAATTAAAATATATTTGGCCTATGATTTGGGTATGGTAAATATCATACCATGAAGTTAGATTGGACTTCATTTACGATATATGATTTGAATGGGATTATATGATGCTTATTAATTGGGTTAAGTTTAAGTTATTATTTGGATTGTTAATATCCTTATGATGATACTAATGTTGTAATAATTTATATGTGAAAGTTAAGAAGAACCGGTTGAATAAGTGCCAGCCAAAGGCAAGGGAAAAACAAATAAAGTTCCCAAGGTAAGTGTACTCACTGGAAAGAGATGTATTATACAAGGTTATGGAGATGATTTGAATATCACTCACGGGGATGATATATTACACATGGTTATGGATACGATTTGAATATCACTCACTGGTAAGATGTATTATACAGGGTTATGGATATGATCTGAATATCACTTAATGGTAAGATGTATTATACACGGTTACGGATATGATAAGAATAATATTGAATATGAATTTGTTCATTTCGGTTTATCGAAATGGGAGGTTGTTCCCCGACCCGAAATGGGAGAATATTTATCTATTAAAGACAAGGGGTTACTCCTTGACCAGGAATGGGGGGGAATTGTCTATTGCAGACATGATATGTGAATCATGATTCGGATAAGGTGGTCATTCTTTTTGAATGAGTCAGATAAGTATATAATTGACCATTCTTTACGAATGAGCCAGATAAGTATATAATTGGTCATTATTTATGAATGAACCGAATAAGTATATAATTGCTAATTCTTTATTTATGGGGTGGATAAGTATGCATATATCATCACGGGGATATGATTTAAATTTTATGCAATAGTGTAGTAGTGATGCATTGGCTGAGCTATTCTGCTCATGATTCCTATGTTTATGTTTTTCAGGTATTGTGATGTCACTTACAAATCTTGGAGGTCGGTGGGGTTAGCAAGGGATGCATAAAATCATAATTTTGGTCAAACGTAAATGGGGTAAATTAAGCCCACTTATCTTTTTAGTAAGTTTGAATAAGCATAATTACCTTGAAGTTGTCAAATGTTTTAGTTTTATTAGTTCATGTTAATAACTGAAAAAGGATACTCACGTTTATGGTTTGCTTAAGGTAATTTTGATTTAACTCACTTTAACTTTCAAACTTAGTTATAAGTAACTGGGTTGGGGTGTGTCAACTTTGGTATCAGAGCTTAGGTTTTAGAGGTTTTGGGGGGAGGAGCGCCTAGATTTGGCAGTGTAAGTAGAAATTATTTTGAGTCATAAGCAAATTGGCTTTATTGACTAACATCTGTTAGTTATACATATATATTATTGTATAGGATATGAAATGTAAGGATCTTGCAGGAAAGGAAATGAGATGTTAAGGTTTATTCGGGGATGACAGCGAATATAGGTATTTTAATATGAATCATTGCATTATTTTATTTATGGTACGGATAAACATGTCATTAAAGGAAAAATTTTAAAGACAAAATGTGGTATACAAAAATTGTGAAGTATTGGAAGCAATCTCTTTTTATACTGGAATATGTAGACTTGAGTTGTGTCACTTATTAAACTATGGTTTGGTGTGTGTGCCCATTTATGTGGGAGAATGAGGTACGAGAACCCATATTCCGTTAAAGGATGAGATGGTAAATTGTTAGAGTGTGAATAAAATGAAGATTCACATGGTAAAGGTGGAGTGAGAAGATTAATAGTTGTATATGTTTAAATTTAATATATGAAATGGTCTGAAATTCAATTACTAGTCAATATATCACAATTGATCCGAATACGGGTTCATACTGAATTGTGATAAGTAGAAGAAAAGAGTAATAAGAGTTGAGATGTATTTTTTTAATAGTATGAGTATATGTAGTCAATATTACTCTTGGGATGTTTTGAAATGCTTATATGAATAGTAAAGTTGAGACGAGGTGTTAAAGAGTTGGAAGTTTAAAAATATTGGGGAGCCCTTTTAAGAGTATGTGTTGTGTATGAGTATGGGAAAGATGCTAATCGGGTTGGAATATCGACAACTGGTTTGGGTGGATATTGAGTTGTATTTATCATTGTACGTACGTGTTATCACTAAGAGTATGACATATAATGAATATGATTGACATTATACGGAGTCACCAAGAAGTATGTGTAAGGATAATGTGCTATGTGAGATATCGTAAGGGGATATATTAAGGTATTTGTACAGATTATTTGAAAGAAATACGACATATAATAGTTATAGAGGTATTATGGGGTTGGTAAGTACGGTTAAAGTTTTAAGTGGTGATGGTACGTTTAACATCCATGCTACCAAACGAGTAAGATGAGTGTATTAATGATATTGCATAAGAATATCATGTTAATAAGCATTGGGATAAGATTATGATTGTAAAATTATTGAGTTAGATAAAGTACTTATTAAGGTCATTGTATGTTTAGTTAAAGAACAATCAAATGATACTGAAAAAGGGAATATAGTGAGAATTTCGATTGATTTCATAATGCACGACTGCATAATAGACATGAAGGTGAATATAAAATCTTGGTTAAGAATTAACATTTAGTGAATGATTGTTCAGTTTTGATATATGAATAGTAGTGAAGCAGTATTTAAATTTAGAAATTGTAAGGATGATATTTAACATACTCTTAAACTTCAGAAATGATACAAAAAGTAGTTGAGGTCAAACACATGTATTTGGTGTTGGATGGAAGATGGAAATGTGATGTGTAATAAGCTAGTTTGATAATATGATATTTATGAATTGAAATATTACACGATGATAAGGATAGACTATAGGAATGAAGGGAGAAAGGTAAAGAATGATACTAGGTTTGTTAAGAATGTTCATTCATTGTGAATATATGATGATACAACTCATAATCTATTATATGTGAATGTTCGACATACATATATAACGGTATGAAGTAATATATGTGTTGGGAATTGGTTTTCATTGATAAGAAATCATTAGATGACTATCCTTACGTGTAAATGATAAAGAAACTGAAGATATTATGAAAAGTTTATCGTACATCGAAGAACCCGTGGAAATTATTAATCGAAAGGAGAAAGTATTACGGAATAAGGTTACTCCCGTAGTTAAAGTGTTGTGGAGGATCAATGAAATTAGAGAATCAACTTGGTAATGGGAATATAACATGAGTAAATAGTATCCTCAATTGTTTGGTAAGTGAAATTCATACTAACTTTCGGGGACAAAATTTTCTAAGGTGGCAAGTTGTGACAACCCGGATATAATTGTAATAAATCATGTTTAAATCATGATTACCTATCACCAGTTGTCCAGTATCTAGGAGGATTCCTCATTCTTCAGACTTATCCATATGTGACGTGCCCTAAGCACATGACACCACCTTTATGTCTGCTATAAATAGAGATGCTCACCTCATAATTAGGGGATCCAAGAAGAGAATTACCCGGCGAAGCCCTGCCAAACTCTCATCTCTTTCTCTCTAAATTCCACCATGCTTGGGGGCTCCTATTCTTTGCATCCGCAGTAAGGTCAACCTTTGGCAGGCCACATCACTGGTTGTTTATCTGGCCAGTTACATGTATTCTATTCTATTCTCTCTCTTGTACGCCTCTTATGGCATTGTAAACTTGTATTACACTACTTACATAATGAGAAGGAAGTACCAAAGTGGATGTTAGCTCATTTTTATAGCTAAACCATTCTCTATTTTGTGTTCTTTCTCTTATTGCTTGCTTGACATTCATTCTACCCTTGATTTGATGCTCGAGAGAGACATGTGCCTGATTTATTGTATCATCAATCTTGCATCGTCTGTGGGAACAAGGTATTTTTATATTATTTCTTCTTATCTAGGGTTCCAAATCCCTTATTTCATCTACGGGGACACTCTGGGTTGTGATTCCATGGGTGAGATTTTGGTTATTGAGTCCTTGCATTTATGTAGAACCCATTGAGGGGATCTTTCTTTTTCAGATCTATTTATTGTTCTTCCTTTTTATGACCATAAATCTATTTTCTACACCCCAATGATGTTACCTTACCTAAATAGTGTTGAAAAACACAAAAGGCAGTCACCTCCTAAAGGTGGGTAACTAAGGAAGAGTTCGATGCACTTATCTATGTCTCTTTATGCCTATGATCTAGGGTTTATTACCAAGTTTGTGCTATTTTTGCACATAAAGGTTATTTTTCCCTTGGTAAGTTCCTAGTAGGCACATTCTGTGTATATCCTATGAACTAATCTCAGGTTGAGCCTATTTTTGGGACTACCCCTTCACTACTACCCGAGGGATGCGACCGAGTAGTTTTATTGCCAGAATGCCATAGCATTCTTAAGGCAGTTGATCTTTACAGCTTCTATAGTTCACCTGGGAAAACTGGACTTGTCTTTGGACTCAGATTTAGGAAATTCCCATTGATATGACCGCATCAGTACTTGCATATGTGCCTCGGGCTGACGTTGCAGATAGTAAAAGGATGCACACCAATCACTATGCTTAGTTTTTCCTCAATTCTTTGGCTTCACCATTGTTTGGTTGATCTCAGAGTATATATATTTCTAAAAGGCAAACAAAGAAAAAGTCATGGAAGGAAACTATGGAAAAAATGTAGAACATAATGGAGAGATTGCTCAACTATAAAACCACATCAATCATCTCTATGACAGTAAGTCCTCACTCTAGAGTCGTGTCAACTTCCTAATGCTGAGGGTGTTATTGTTGGAGTCTGTAACACTCACCTTAGCTCAGGCCATAGCACTAAAGGCCCCAATCCTCATACCTATAGCCACAATGGCTAAAGCACCGGCCGAAATAGATTCAGAGGCTGTGGCGTGGATCCAAAAAAGGAGTTTGGAAGGGCCTAAGCCAAGGAAAGCCTATGAGAACTACACCCAACTGACTACAAGTCATCAAGGAAAAGAAATTGCTGAGATGGCCTGAGAAGCTGAGGGCTCCTCCCCACAAAAGGAAGCAGGACAAATGGTGTAAATTTCACCAGGACCATGGCCACGACACCAACAAATGCTGATCTTTAGTGGATGAGATTGAAAGGCTTGTGAAGCAGGGGATGCTCCGGCGATTCACAAAAGTTGCCACCCATAAATGAGACAGCTGCATGCCCAATCTTGCCTTATAATATTTCAGTTTTCGTTCATATTACAAGGAAAATTATGTTTGGATTTTATGCATGCTTTTGTATTTCCTTTACAAAAACCACACACACACACACACACACACACACACACACACACACACACACACACACACACACACATATATATATATATATATATATATATATACATGAGAATGATGGTTTCTATTATATATTTATTCTTGATCTCCTCATTTATAACCTTGTGAAAAATCTTTGTCTTATCAGATTTCAAAAGGAAACTTAATGACTAGGTACCTCGAAAGATTATTTATTACGGGAGAAACAGTCAAAGGAGGAGAAGGGGTGATGGCCTTAATTGGCATAAAAAATCCCTCACATCACAAAGGCATTCAAAGATTTGGGATGTCTCAATTACCCACGGGGTCAAACAATGCTCATTCTTAGCTCTCGGGATGCCTCAGTTAGCCATTGGGTTTTATAATGCTCTTTCTCAGCTCTCGGGATGCTTCAATTAGCCATGGGGTCTTATAATACCCAGACAGGGATGGATTTATATATATCTGATTATAGTTGTGGATGGCTTGAAAACTAACCCAGCCTATGGAGGCTTAAAAGTGCCCAAAGAAAAGAAAAGAAAAGATGCAAATTGGTGAGTAAGGTGGGCCACAGACTTTAATTGTCCATGACAAGGATCTAGTTCCAAATGTCCACAACATTTCAACATCATTGCCACATCATTTCTAGCAAAGTCGTGTGACACCTCGTCTAATTAAAGACCGGGTAGATACTCCTTTATTAAATTAAAACAGAATATTAAGTTTGTTCAGTCTTAGCATCACTATCGAAATCATTTAATCAGTTACTAGCCACCTAATATTTATAAAGTGAGATGCCAAATTTTATTAAATAAATTAATTTACGACTAAGTAATGAATAACCAACCATTCAATCATATTCACGTAAACAATCTCATATGAACAACTAATGTAATGAAATAAACTGAGTCTGGAGTAAACACTCCAATAATAGTCTAAATGGCAAAATAGTCCCAAAACATAAGTCTAAATAAATAATCCAACAACTGAAATAAAATGAAAGTCTTAAAACTGTTGTCTCTGAATAAGAGTGGTCAACATGCCCTAACTGATATGAATAACTCCGAAGGAAGAAAATATAGATGTGGAGGCATCTAATACCGAGGTCCTATAACTTCCACAGCAGCTACAACACGTCAACAGAATGGAACTCCTATGTTTGGCGTCCCCGTGTCTGGGCACCTAAAATGTTTTTACAAAAACAAAATAGATTTGGAAGAAAACGGGTTAGAGCTCGAGGTGAAAATATTTTAAAAACAACAAGTGTTCAATTGCATTAAACAGTAAATATTATATACATGTTAGTCACGTGCTCTCACTTGAGATTCTCACCCCTCAACTATTGTGCACGCCTAAAGCATTATTTTAACCCATTCTAGTTATGCGACCACTTAACTAGCATGTACCAAATTTATGTATACGGACTTCCTTACGATTCCTACTCGTATTACCCAATTAAGACAGAATTACATTTCAAATACTCATCATTTAGATCAATTATCTCCTGAATTATTTAAGTTCCCCCGTCTTTAATTCTTTAAACATCTAAACCATTCTCATCTACTAAGAAACAGTGAACAATCACAAGTATATATATATATACATAAATCACTCTCGGTACATATATATACATATAGAACCCCTAGGCTAAATTGCGGTGCTCGCATACTCTGCTATCGAATCCCGGTACATTACGTACATAAGGATCACGAGTTCCGAATCACTCAGGAATCGTATCAGTACAAATCCCACATATTGGAGGCGAACATAGTTCACGTACCCATGAGTCACGCATATACCTACGCTCCCATGGTGAGCTAACTTATCAACTCACAAATAAGACTTCACAGTCCTATGTTCTTGAGGTACCAAATCTAAATCCCCCCGAAGGTACACAAGACAAGATTGTCCTCTTCCTACACCCACCCGTGATAGCAAGTATAGTAGGTATGTCATACATATAATAATATATATTAGGTAATCAAACAACCTAAGTAATCATAATATCAATATAGGTATACTCCTGCCTATATCATTAGTCTCATCCGTATAATAGTATCATCCCGATTATTCCACGTAAAATGTTTAGAGCGATAACTCTTGTCGTATATTTTTGAGTACTATAACCTAACCCAAAAGGTTACTAAGTCTCCCACTTGTCTCTAAGGTTATTTCAGTAATCTAAGGTCCCCCAACTACTGTCTCTAACCTTAAGTTATGGTTTATGCAAATTAAATTCAAGTTCTCATATTTTCCAATCGTAACTCACTCGTCGGACACTCATAAGTTTATTATTAAATCCCAAACCAAACTAATATTTTTTTCCGGCCTCAAATACACTCCCACTGACCTTCCCTAAGTCCCAATATGTTCAAATAGCCCATCCCAATAGTTTTTAAAAGTCGAAATTAGATTAAACCTTAAAAGGAATTTTTCTCACAAATGCAGGGGAGTCGATCGATCGACTATGAATGTCGATCGATATCGACCAGTTACAACCCATAATTTATTTCATTTTTGGCCATCATTTTATCGCCAAACTCCATTACATGATCCCAATATCCAAAGTAAACATATATGATGTTATACCAACCTAAACTCATGATTTCTAACATTCCAGAATCATTAAATCAATACGAAAATGCATACAAATCTATATGTTCATCAAGTTCTCATGTGTAAACCCTAGGATAACTTCTCTCAATTTAAGATAACCAAATACTTAGATTTAAGCAATGATTTATATCATTATGGTTCTGATTCAAATCTCTAATCTTTCCAGAATTTCTCTACATGCAAAACCTACCCATATTCAAGATTTAATTCTCCTAATTCATGAAAATATCAATATATCAAGTTTAGTCTCCAATTCTAAACTACCATGGATATTATATTTGCTGAATCTTAATAAGTTAAATCACTTAGAGGTTTTGATCCTTTGGAGAAGATGGTAGGGTGGTGGTTTTCTTTCTCCGATCACAACTTCGGCGATGATGGTGGTGCAAGGTGGTTGTTTGGCCCTAATAACCCTTGGAAAACCCTTCCTTTCTCTCTACTTCTCTCTCTCAAGTTTGTAGCAGCCAATGAACCTAATTACCCTAAGATTTGGATGATATAATAGTTCTAAATTTCGTAGGTCTCTAATCATCAATTAATAAAATGAGTAAAATACCCTCCCGTGTAGCCGGTTTGGCCTAAAACTACCCCGAGCCCAAACTAAACCCCCGGGTAGACTTGTCTGACTATCTCGATACTTCCAGACACATCGATGCACTCAAAATGACCAGAAGGATAATATAAAAACAATATACTTTATAATCCATTAAATTAGTTCCAACACGACTCGCACACGCGTCCCAACTTAATTTCCAAAATTACCATATTTTCTACTTGTGATAATTTTAATAATTCCATAATCATTTATACTATACTCGCTCAGTAATATTCAACCAAATGATCATAATCAAATACTAACTCTTGTCTCACTAGTATTTAAATCCAAATTAATTACTAATTAAATTCCCATTTTAATTCAATTAATCTCATAATTAAAATCAGTAAAAATACGGGGTATTTCATACTTCCCCCCTAATAATGGAATTTCGTCCCGAAATTCGGAAATAAAGGTATACCAAGTAAAAATAACTCTGCATATTTTTCGCACATCTCATCCTCGCGCTCCCAGGTAGACTCCTCAGCATTATGATGCCGTCACTGAACACGTACCAGCGGTACTACTTTCGATCTCAATTTCCTCTTGCTATGATCGAGGATAGCAATTGGCCGCTCCTCGTAGGAACTATCGGGCTACAAATCAATCTCCTCCAAAGAAATGTGAGTATGGGCCAACTCATCCAGAAGATATTTTCGTAACGAAGAAATATGGAACACATCTTGAATCCTATGTAAGTGCTCCGGTAACCCAAGTCTATAAGCAACCGGCCCAACCCGCTCGATGATAGGGAATGGCCCCACATATCTTGGTGCCAACTTCCCTTTATTACCAAAACGTATTACCCTCTTCACAGGAGATACTCTCAGAAATACTTGGTCTCCAATATTGAACTCCCGGTAGAACCTCTTGGCATCAGTGTAGCTCTTTTATCTGTCCTGAGCAACCCGAATACGACTCTGAATCATCTCGCCTGGCTGAAGTATCCTGGATTACCTCCGACCTGAGTAGCTTGTTGTCCCCCACCTCTAACCAACATGTTGGAGAATGACAAGGTCTACTGTATAATGCCTCGAATGGAACCATGCCAATCGTATACTGGTAGGAGTTATTATAGGCAAACTCCACAAGTGGAAGATACTGCTCCCATCCCTCGCCAAAATCTAGGATACACATTCACAACATATCCTCTAGCATCTGATTGGTCCGCTCAGTCTGCCCATCAGTCTGCGATTGATAGGCCAAACTCAAACGTAACTCGGTACCCATGGCCTCCTGGAAACTCTCCCAAAATTTGGGCACAAAAATCTTGTCCCGATCGAACAAAATATCAAGAGGCACTCCGTGAAGTCTCACTATCTCCGCGATGAATATCTGAGCGTACTGCCCCGTAGTATAATCAGTCGGAACTGGAAGAAAATGGTATACCTTGGTCAAACGATCCACAATCACCCATATCGAATCGTAACCTCGCTGAGATGTAGGTAACCCTGTGATTAAATCCATAGAAATTCTCTCCCACTTACACATAGGGATTTCTAATGATTGTAGACGCCCTGGCAATCTCTCGTGGTCCACTTTTACCAGATGACAAGTGGCACACTTAGAAACAAACTCGGCAATATCTTTCTTCATTCCACTCCACCAGACTGTCGTCTCATATCCTAGTACATCTTATCCCCACCGGGATGTACCACAAAACGTGAACTATGCGACTCTGTCATCATCTCATGTCGCAAGTCCTCCCCCTCAGGAACAACCAATCTCCCATTAAAGAGCAAACCTCCATACGAACCAATAATGTAAGACTTGTCCCCTGTGCTAGAAGTTGTACTATTCGATCCTGGTAGAACGAATCCATTGCCTGAGCCTGTACCACCCTCATAATAATCTAAGGCGTAACTGTCATAACAAACATAAATGATCGGGCCACTGCATCTTGGTTCCCCAACTCCTTCCATTTCTTTTTCCATACCTCGTCCACCTCACATACTGGCCTACGGCTCAATGCGTCTGCTATCATATTAGCCTTCCCCCGGGTGGTATTGGATATTGAACTGATAATCCTTCACAAATTCAAGCCACCTGCACCGACGCATATTCAACTCCTTCTGAGTGAAGAGGTACTGTAGTGACTTATGATCTGTGAATAAGAGAAATTTCTCTCCCAAAAGATAATGTCTCCAAATACGAAATGCAAACACGACTACATATAACTCCAAGTCATGGGTGGGGTAATTCCTCTCATGAGGTTTAAGCTTTCGTGAAGCATAAGATATATCATGTTCCTCCTGCTGAAGCACACCCCGAGTCCCTGTAAAGATGCATCAGTGTAGACTAAATACTCCATTCTCGGCCTGGGTAGTGCTAAGATGGGTGCCGAAGTCAACTTGTCCTTCATCTCATTAAAGGCTAACTGATAGGTGTCATCCTAGATGAATGGCACCCCTTTGCGAGTCAGGTATGTCAATGGACCCGCTATCTTCGAGAATCCCTGAATAAACCTCGTGTAATATCCTACGAGGCCCAAGAAACTATGTATCTCTGTCAGTGTCATGGGCTGCCCCCACTCCCTCACCATTGATACTTTCCTCAGATCTATGAATATACCCTTATCTGATACTATGTGCCCCAAAAACTGGAGCTCCTTCAGCCAAAACCCACACTTCTCATATTTGGCATACAATTCGTGCTGGTGCAGTGTCTATAACACCTGACACAAATGATCAGAATGCTCCTCCTCAGTCTGAGAATATATCAAAATGTTATCTATGAAGACAATGACAAATTGATCAAGGAACTCTCTGAACACCCTTTTAATTAAGTCCATAAATACGGCTGGAGCGTTGGTTAGCCCAAATGGCATAACCCTGAACTCATAGGATCCATATCTCATCAAGAATGTAGTCTTAGATACGTTATGCTCCCTAATACGTAACAGATGTTATCTAGATTGCAAGTCTATCTTTGAGAAGAAGGCAGCTCCTCGCAACTGATCGAATAAATCATCAATTCGGGGCAATGGATACTTATTCCGTATCGTGACCTTATTCAGCTCTCGGTAATCAACACATAACCGTAAAGATCCATCCCTTTTATTCACAAATAGCACGGGAGCAACCCAAGGCAAGGTACTCCTCCGGATGAACCCCTGTCCCAACAGCTGCTCAATTTGATCCTGTAACTCCCTCATCTCTGTCGGAGCCATACGGTAAGGTGCGCGGCCTATCGAACGAGTTCCCGATGTTAAATCTATAACAAAGTCTATCTCTCTACTAGGTGGCAATCCTGGTATCTATTGAAATACATCCGTGAACTCATGTACAACAGGAATCGAATCAAGTGGGATTACTACCTCCTTAGAAGTCTCCTCCTCTATATAATACAAGTGAGTGGATGATCCTCCCTCAGGGCGAGGCATTGCCACCAGGAACATCTCCTGACCCAGTATAGAAAATATAATACTCTGACTAAAGCAATCGATAATGGCCCTATACGCACCAAGACAACCCATACCGATAATCACATCATACTCATGCATATCTAAAATAAGCATATCTACCGGTAATAACAATCTCCCAATCTTTATGCCTACTCCCAGACATATAAATAAAACCAGTGACCCATATCCCAATGGTGAATCTACACTAGTAATTTTGCTCTCTGTCGTGTCTAACAACCCCGTGGCGCATGCAAAGATAGTGGCAACGAAACTATGTGATGCACCTGTGTCAAACAAAATACGCCCCAAAGTACCCTGGATAAAAAACATACACTCAATCACGGGTGGAGCATGTGGTACTATGGCTTGATGGACGTTGTAAACATGCCCATATTGTAACTACCCTTGCTAAACTGGGACTGTTGGTATAGCTGGAAAAACTGGCATCTGAGGTGGTGGTGGGAGGGCGACGGGGAATATCGGTCTCTGAGGCTTCTGTCGAGCACCCTGCTACTACGGCTGTGAAACCCTGCCCTTTTCAGGACAATCATGACGCTTGTGGCCAATCTTGTCACATATGAAACACTTTCCACCAAAATTTCCCCCTCTCTGTCCCTGCTACCCTCGGCCCTGCTGGCCGTTACCACATCTTCCGTGGCCTTACTGGCCCTACTACTACTGCTGCTGGCCCTGTTGACCCTGCTGGCCATGCCTATAACCTCCCTAACCATGTCGAAAACCTTCAAATCTGAAGCTCTTAGAATCCCCCTGTTGGGAATTCTGGTCACCCTGCCTCGGCTGGCCCTGTGCTAATTGGGCTCCACTGGTACCACTACCTCCTATCCTTCCCTGCTCGCTAGACTCCCCTACTTGCTTGCTCCCTGACAGATGGAAGCGGTGGTCCTGGCAGTGAAGTAGTGTTGCATTAAGCACATCGGTATAGGTCTGAAATGAGAGGTTACCCAGAAGATGCTACTGAATCCTCCAGGTAAGGCCATCCATGAACATCTCTATCTTCTTCTCCTTAGTAGGTACTTCTGATGGTACCAAATTAACTAGCCTAATGAACTCTTCCTCGTACTCAGCTACGGTCTTCCCCTCCTGGGTGTGGTTTAGTAGTTTCCGCCTCATCTCAATCTAAACGGAGGAAGGGAAGTATTTGCGGTCGAACCACACCTAGAAGTCCTGAATAGTAAAGACATCTCTCTCCTCAGCAGTGGTACGTGGAAAGCATAACAAGCCGTACAGATCCTAAAGACTCTAGAACCTGATGGTATGATACCACCTGTAACTCCTGTTTAATTAAATACCGGGTAACTACTCCTTAATTAAATTAAAATGGAACATCAAGTTGGTTCAGTCTTAGCATCACTGTCAAAAACATTTAATTAGTTACTAGCCACCTAATATTTAAAAAGTGAGATGCCAAAATTTATTAATTAAATTAACTTACAACTAAGTAATGAATAACCAACCATTCAATCATTCACATAAACAATCTCATAGGAACAACTAATGTAATGAAATAAACTGAGTCTGGAGTAAACACTCCAATAATAATCTAAGTGGCAAAATAATCCCAAAACATAAGTCTGAATAAATAATCCAACAACTGAAATAAAATGAAAGTCTAAAAACTGCGGTTTATGAATAAGAGTGGGCAACATGCCTTAACTGATATGAATAACTCTGAAGGAACCAAAGATATATGTGGAGGCATCTAATACCGAGGTTCTGTAACTTCCACAGCAGCTACATCACATCAACATAATGGAACTATAATGCTTGGTGTCCCTGTGGTTGGACACTTAAAATGTTTTTTCAAAAACAAAATAGATTTGGAAGCAAACGGGTCAGATCCCGAGGTGAAAATATTTTAAAAATAGCAAGTGTTTAATTGCATTAAACAGTTAATATTATATACATGTTAGCCATATGCTCTCACTTGAGATTCTCACCCCTCAACTATTGTGCACGCCTAGCGCATTCTTTTAACCCATTCTAGTTATGCGACCACCTAACTAGCCTGTACCAAATCTATTTGTACGGACTTACTTACGTTGCCTACTCGTAGTACCCAATTAAGACATAATTACATTTCAAATACTCATCATTTAGATCAATTATCTCCTGAATTATTTAAGTTCCCATGTCTTTAAGTCATTAAACATCTTAACTATTCTGATCAACTAAGCAACAATGTACAATCACCAGTATATATATATATATATAAATCACTCTCACTACATATATATACATATGGCACACCTAGGCTAAGCTGTGGTGCTAGCATACTCTGCTATTGAATCCCGATACATCACGTACATAAGGATCACGAGTTCCGAATCACTCAGGAACTGTATCAGTACAAATCACACATATTGGAGGCGAACATAGTTCACATACCCATGGGTCATGCACTTACCTATGCTCCCATGGTCAGATGACTTATCAACTGATAAATAAGCCTTCACAATCCTATGTTCTTGAGGTACCAAATCTAAATCCCCCCCGAAGGCACACAAGACAAGATTGTCCTCTTCCTACAACCTACCGTAATAGCAAGTATGGTGGGTATGTCATACACATAATAATCTATATACTAGGTAATCATAAAACCTAAGTAATCATCATATCAATATAGGTATACTCCTTCCCTATATCATTAGTCTCATACGTATAATAGTATCATCCCGATTATTCCACATAATATGCTTAGAGCGATAACTCTCGTTGTATATTTCCGAGTACTTAAACCTAACCCAAAAGGTTACTTAGTCTCCCACTTGTCTCTAAGGCTATTTCAATAATCTAAGGTGCCCCTACTACTGTCTGTAACCTTAAGTTATGGTTTATGCAAATTAAATTCAAGTTCTCATAATTTCCAATCGTAACTCACTCGTCGGACACTCGTAAGATTATTATTAAATCCCATACCAAACTAATATTTTTTTTCCTGCCTCAAATACACCCCCACTAACCTTCCCTAAGTACCAATATGTTCAAATAGTCCATCCCAATAGTTTTTAAAAGTCGGAATTTAATTAAACCTTAGAAGAAAATTTTCTCACAACTGCAGGGGAGTCGATCGATCGACTCAAGAATGTCGATCGATCGAATCAGTCGATCGATCGACAATGAATGTCGATCGATATCGACCAGTTACTGCCCATAATTTATTTCATTTTTGTCCATCGTTTTATCTCCAAACTCCATTACATGATCCCAATCTCCAAAGTAAACATATATGATGTTATACCAACCTAAACTCATGATTTCTAACATTCCAGAATCATCAAATCAATACGAAAATGCATACAAATCTATATGTTCATCAAGTTCTCATGTGTAAACCCTAGGATAACTTCTCTCAATTTAAGATAACCAAATACTCAGATTTAATCCATGATTTATATCATTAAGGTTCTAATTCAAATCTCTAATCTTTCCAGAATTTCTCTCTATGTAAAACCTACCCATATTCAAGATTTAATTCTCCTAACTCATGAAATTATCAATATATCAAGTTTAGTCTGCAATTATAAACTACCACGGATATTATATTTGCTGAATCTTAACAAGTTAAATCACTTGCCTGGAAATAGAGGTTCTGATCCTTTGGAGAAGATGGTAGGGTGGTGGTGTTCTTTCTCCGGTCATAACTCCGGCGATGATGGTGGTGCAAGGTGGTTTTTTAGCCCCAACAACCTTTGGAAAACCCTTCCTTTCTCTCTACTTCTCTCTCTCAAGTTTGTAGCAGCCAATGAACCTAATTACCCTAAGATTTGGCTGATATAATAGTTCTAAATTTCTTAGGTCACTAATCATCAATTAATAAAATGACTAAAATACCCTCCCGTGTATTCGGTTTGGCCTAAAACTACCCCGAGACCAAAACTAAACCCTCGGGTAGACTTTTATGACTATCTCGATAATTCCGGACACATCGACGCACTCAAAATAACCATAAGGATGATATAAAATCAATTTACTTTATAATCCATTAAATTAGTCCCGACGTGACTGGCACACCCGTCCCAACTTAATTTCCGAAATTATCAAAATTACCACATTTTCTACTCGTGATAATTTTAATAATTCCATAATCATATATACTATACTCGCTAAGTAATATTCAACAAAATGATCATAATCAAATACTAACTCCCATCTCGCTAGTATTTAAATCCAGATTAATTACCAATTAAATTCCCATTTTAATTCAATTAATCTCATAATTAAAATCAGTAAAATTATGGGGTATTACAAGCCGCAGTCTATTGAAGAAAAGTGGGCCAAGGATATTGTCCCCGAAAGGAAAATTGTCCCCAACTATCCACTAATCTCATATTACTGCAATAATATTTCTTTAAGAAGCAAACATAGTTCCATAGATCGCGACAATCAACTCAATGGATATATCCATGGTCAAATATTTCTAGTCTAGGAGGAGTTGTAGCCAACAACTAAAGCTACTATAATGATTCAATATCAGTATCAAATGGCCAAGGAAAATAGTGTGCCAAAGAATTTATTGTCCGCAACCAATGTTTAAAGAAGTATCACTACTTCAACCTATCAATAAAGTACATGCTAAATTAGAAAGGTGTAAGCTTGAAGTATTCAACATGGCTGTAGCCTGACAAAAGCAATCGTAGCCTTACAAATATGGCTGCAGAAAATTCAAGATTAGTGATGGGAAAGTGGCATTCACCAAAGGCCGTAGCCTAAAAAGACATTTATTTTTCCGAGGACTTTAATTTTCCGTGGCAAGGGAACTAATTCCCATTATCCACTACCTTATTCTAAGTGGGCCATGGCAGCCTATCTATTTAAGGGCATTCAAGGATATTCAAGCAGTATTAGCAAGAAATATTATGTAGCCCTACTAGAATTGTGGAGAAAACATTCAAGCATCTAAGCATTCAAAAGTGAAGAAAAACATAGAAGCGTTCCGGTAAAGATTAAATATATTACTGGGACTACAAAGTATTGATTAGGGCTGCAGCTTTACAAAAGTAGCCGCAGCCCTGTGCTAGTTTCAGCAATTCAAAAATATGACCAGTCAAAATGGTCCTAGCAAAAAATGATTATGATTAAAAAAGATAAAGATCAGTGGTCAACTATGAGGCTGCGTCCTCCTCCACATCTTCATCCCCATCTTCACCATCTACTGCGGTCTCAGTTCCTTCATCATTAGTTACGACCATTTCCTCTATTAACTTCCTGTCTCTCTCCTCTGCGGCAACTCTTAGCTCTGGCACACATTTATCATGCTCAGCATCACTGAGCTTCCAGGCAAGGATCTTTTCCTTAAAATTAGTGAATCTTTTTACCACCCTATGCCTAAGATCTTGGAATCCATGGAAATAGGCCTTGTTATTTATGAAGAAGAAGTCCCTGAACTTCTTATACGCAGCTACAGCATCATCTAGAACTTTTGTTAAAGTTGCAGCACGGGACTCCTTCATCTATTTTAAGTTCGCGGCATGATTGATATCTTTCTGTTGGAGTGTGGAAGTGCTGCTTTGCTCCAGCTGATCATACTTCTTCTGCAGAAGGTTAAGTTTGCTCTCCAAATAAGTGGCTTGCCTGGCAGCCTCTATAGCTTTAGCCTCAGCAACTTGAAGGGATTTTGTAGCATTGGAGAAATTTAGTTCGACCTCATTTTTTGCCTTGGTGGCAGCCTCTAAGTTGATCTTAGCCAGTTCAAGTGTCGCGGACGATGACTTCTTTCCTGCTTCAAAAGAGGACGCCTTAGCATTCTCCAAGTTAGTCTTATAAACAGACTCCGCAGCCCTGCGAAGTTTGAATAGGCCTTCATGTTTTTCCTTTTGGGACATAACAACATCCATAGCCTGAATGTTGAATTTATGTTAGTGCAAGAAAGAAGTAATTTGTAGCGGAAAATAAACATTATAATGTACTTAGTCACAATAGACTGTGGAGGGCATGCTCTTCCAACTCCTCGTGATCCTCTTCAACTCGAATGTTGAGGTCAATAGTGTTCGCTATCCTCCTCATATTGAAGACTGCCCTGGAAGTTGTATCCCATGAGGATTTGGGATTGAGTTGCCTTAGTTGAGGACGTGAATAGAAATTAGGTCCCACCCTTGCCCTACTTTGTGGATTTAGAAAGTTGACATTAACTACCATCACGGTCCCTGAGAAGATTCATCGGTTGAGACATGTATGGGGCTACCACCAGCATTGAAATCCCCTCCAGAAGAGATGATACCTGTTGTTGTCAGTTGAACTCCTATGCATCATTAACGGGAGCATTTTTCTTATCCCCGACCACGTCATCAGCAACAGGGGTCGCATCTTTCTTAGTGGGTGGATTGGCCTCCGCGGCCTCGATTACAACACGTGGCTTAGCTATAGGAGCTGTCTCTTTTGGTGCCGTTTTTCTTTTAGTGCCTTTTTTCATGCGAGCTTGGTTGAGGGCCGCGATATCATCATCTATTTCAAGAAGTTGGGCCACAAGAAGTTCGCGATCAATCTCCTCAGCACCTACAATTGGGAGGTCAAAATTAGAAGTAATTTAGACGAAAGAATTTTTTTTGTACAATTGATCTTCACCTTCCGCGGTCATCTTTTTGTGTTGCTCCTCAGACGTAAAATATCCTTGTTTAAAAATTAATGTGGAGGTAACAAGATCAGAGAATTTCTTCTCCTTCTTAGGCAAGTTAGCCGCTTTCGCAACTCTCTTTTTCTATTTACCGTTGAGCTTCAGATTGTTAATAGTTGCACACAAGCATTGGTATTAGTATAAGCCACAGAAAGTAAAGAAATAATTAATAGAACTAAAGGCTAAATCAAGTGATTACCCACTTTTGAGGGACGTCCCCAAGTCCCCGACATTCAAAAAAGTTTCTCTCTCTCCATTTCCTCAGGATGGATTTCCCAATTATCCTAGAAATGAAAAAAAAAATTCCTTTCTAGTTCTTGACAGTGGAAGGCCTCTTAGTATACCAAAATTCATCTCTATCCTGGAGAGAGAAATAATAATACCACAGAAAGTCAACGGAGTTCTCATTTGGCCTATATAAGTGGAAGAACTCCGCGGGAGTAATATCCCTGCTAAATTTCTTCTGCTAAATAATGAGAGCGGAAATAATAGCCCTCCAGCCGTTTGGATCTAGTTGGGTTGGGGTCAAGTTCATGGCACTGAATATTCTCCTGACTGGGATTGGTAGCCACAACCCTTTGAGAAAGGCATGCAAAGGAAAATAGATCCCCTCATGGGGGACTATGGAACATACCCTTTGTTTCGCAGAAGGAAGTGTACATATTATAGATTGAGGAAATTCAAAAGTCACAGCAACCTCAACGATCCACTCTTCATCCATTATGCATTTGATGCTAAGTGCCATGGGAGATTTTTCAACAACTTGATTAGAAGGACCAGGTGGAGTATTTCGGACCTCTAGTGGAATTACTGAAGTTCCATTAACAGCCGTAGCCACCACTTCAATAGGGGGATTGTTACTAGAGTTTGTATCCTCCTCCATGATGTCTGTAGCCTCCCTAGTGTCCCTAAAATTAAAGGAGTCCGCGGAGTCAGAATCAATGGTGACACAGTTGGGCAGTCCTTAAGCAAGCAAGGCCCACTAGCCTTTAAAGGCTTTATATAGGGAATTTCACGAGGTGGAATACCGAAGTGACTTTTCTAGATGAAGTCCAAGAATTCAGAAGGGTTCTAACTCTTAGGGCAGCAGCAACACCTGAAAAGCAGAAGGGATCCGTAGTTAAGTGGCACAAACACTATGATCAGAGAAGACTCTTTGAGGCTACGACGGATACCAACAATATAGTAAAAGGATGCGGAAAGATTTTTTTTGAATCATTTGGGCTGCAACCAACCTAAAGGCTACAAAAATCATAGATATCTAAGGGGAATTTAAGGCCGTACCCAGTCAGTACAAAAACGAAGGACTCCGGCCATGGAGGTGAGTTTTGAATCCATACATCGAGTGTTTAAATCTAAAAGTCGCACTGTCCACTCTAAAAGACTGCAACCAAAGGAAACCTCGGGGCTATAGCCAAGAAAATTGATGATCAAGGATTCAATTATAGTCATAACAAGGTAGTGCAGACTCACTAAGAGGCCACGACCAGGGTACAAACATGTTAGATGTTTGAACTCTCAGTTTGAGAGGATTTTAAACCAAAACCTTAAGTTTTTGGCCAAGAAGACCAAGAACAAGTTATTGGTGTTATTGGCCAAACATAAAATCTAAATTAGGGTCCAAGTAATGATTTAACCCAAAGAAGTCCAAAATTCCCCAATCTTCGCAAAAAATCTATCTTAAACATATCCCAACCCAAGGTTGGACCTTGCCCAATTTTGTTTCTAAATCTAAACCCATATTGTCCAGAATGCCCCAAATAGAAAATAAAAAAAGTGGGTTTACACACAACATATTATGAATGTTTTAGTTTAGGCGTGTGATTCGTATCAAATATTGCATATTTCCACCCGTTATCTTTATTCATTCTAGCGCTTTTATGGTCCTTAATTCCTATATTTATGCTCATTAACCATACAACATTGGATTTGGAGATATACATGTTTTGCAGGGGTTAATTGTGATTTTGTTGGTATTGGAAAGCTAAAAGTGAGGATCTGTTGCATTTCGGAGAAGTTTCGTCGTTAGACGCTACTTCAAGGTAATTTTAGTGAATTCACTGTGACACCCCGACTATTTAAATACCGGGTAGCTACTCCTTTATTAAATTAAATCAGAACGCCAAGTTGGCTCAGTTAATAGCATCACTGTTGAAAACATTTTATTATTACTAACCACCTAGTATTTAAAAAGTAAGTGCCAAATTTTAATTTAAAGTCTGATTATCATGCAATAAGTGTAATGAAGAAATAATAACACCATTCACCATAAAGAAGTAATAGAGTAACCGTAACATGATATAAATAAAACTGGAGGAAAAACTCCTCATAATACAATCTCACAACTGAAGTAAGTAATGAAATACTGAATACTGAAATGAATACATGCCAAAGTCTGAAAACTGAAATGGGAGTGTATCTAATAGAATCTGGGCAACATGCCCTACAACTGAGGAAAAATGAACAAGGAATCCAAATGATATAAGCGTCTAAGAGGAAGTCCCTGTGGCTTCCACAAGCAGCTACAGCTCGTCATCTGAGTAAGAATCCTATGCATGGTGTCCTTGTGGCTGGGCACCTAAAATGTTTTTTCAAAAAAAAAAGATTTGAAAGCAAACGGGTCAGAGCCCGAATGTGTATATTTTAAAAACCTGCAAGTGCTTTAAAAACATTTAAAACAGTATATGCAAAGTACATGTTAGGACGTGCTCTCACATGATAAACTCGCCTCCCATCTTACTGTGCACTCCTAACGTTCCTGTACCCATTCGTATGTTATCTCATAACTATCTAAAGAGTTTCTAACACTGCTACTCGGTTCACGTTATAAGTTCCATCATTAACAATTAAATAGAGAGTTCTACTTTAATTCCCAAGTTCCCAATTATTAACCAAACCATTTATTTGATAAAAGATCTCTTTTTATCTTTCAAAACATTACCATAATTATACTCACAATTTATTATAATAAATTCCTTCTCGATTAACCGTATATTTTCACATCATAAATATACAATACAAGCACCCAAAGGCTAAGCTGCGGTGCACGCATACTCTGCTATCCATCCCGGTACATCACGTACATAAGGATTACAAATTCCGAATCTCTCAGGAATTGTTGGAATCAACACCACACACATAAATGGAGGCGAACATAATTCAATCATATCCATGGTCACGTACATACCTACGCTCCATAGTCAGCTGGCTTATTAACTCACAATTAAGTCATTCTCTTGAATTATGTCCTCTAGGCACCATTCTAAATCCGGGCAACACAAGGATGAGAAGGTCCTAAGCGAACGTAACCTCCCGTGATAGCAAGTATGGTAGGTATGTCATACACATAAGATTATATACTAAGCATTCACACATCTTAGATATTTCAATATTAATAAGGGTATTCTCTACATCATTATACCATTATTCCCAATTCATATATTTCAAGTATCCCGACAATATATATAAATTAAGTAATCGACACGTCTCACGTCGTAATATCTTAAACTTAAAACTTGTCACGAATAGACTATTAAGTTCCCATAATTCCCTCATATGACATCGCTTATACCTAAGGTCCTTACTTCTGCCCCAAACCTTATTTCATCAAATTATTCAAATTTGTACTATTAACCCAAATATTATCTCACATAACGAATTTCATCAATTTAGAATAATTCCTCAAACTAAATTCCAATTAATGTCCAATCTCAAAATCATGCCTACTGGTCTTCCTTAAAATTCAGGGTAATCACAATGTCTCCAATACTATTAATCAGGGGTTATCATCATTAAAATTCAATTAAGGAAAACTTTATTCATTCTGGGAAGGTCGATCGATCGACCTTGACCTTCGATCGACCGATTGTGGTCGATCGATCGACGGATGAATGTCGATCGATCGATTACACAGGTCTGTTACGGGCTGCTTCGTTTTGCAGTTACAGTTTCGTCCCAAAACTCCATTTTTAAGCATGAAACTCCAAGGTAAGGTTACTATAACATGATACTAACATTCTACAACGGTTTTAACATTCTAAGTCTCATAATTCATCATTTAAAAACTTAGTTTAGATCAAAAACTACATCAAACTATTTTCCAGAATTCTTCCATTCAAGAACATTATGAAATTCCTTCTAATTCCACTTTTAGATCATCATAGGTTCTGTTTATCACATATAAATTCGTCCAGAATATACTACATGCAATTCCTACATAACTCATGGCTTTTAACTTTCAATTCATGGGTCTAATTTATCTCCAAAAGTCAATTTCAAAAATTCCTACACATGGATACATATCTTGAATTAAAGGAGTTTAAATCACTTGCCTTAATTATCTCAGAATTTGGTGTAGAATCTTTGTAACTAAGTTGTTCCTCCTCTTTCTTTTCTGCAGAATTTTTCCCTTCTCTCTTTCTCTCAAGTTCTTCTCAAGGTTCCCTTCTCTCTCTCTCTCTCAAGCTTTTCCCAAGGTTGAAGATAATGGAGAATGGAGGTGTGAAATGGTTTGTGGGAGTTGAATTGCTATATCAACTTCTCCCGTAGCCCATAATAACATATAGTGGGGTTAGTGGGTTAAGTGGGTTAAGGAAATAGTCAGCTTATTAATTCCATTTTCGTCACTTTTTAATTCCCAAAAATACAACTTACCAAATTACCCCTTAAGATGCCGGTATGGCCCACAAATATCCCGGGACCCAAACTAAACTTCCGGCTAGTGTTTTCTGACTATCTCGACCCTTCCGGACGCGTTGGCGCACTCAAAACGACCATACGGTTAATGAAACTAAAATTCACTTTTTAAATTAATAAGATACCATGACGTGGCGGTCACATGCGTCAAATTAAAATTCCCAAATTGCCATATATCAAACACGTGACAATTTCAATATTACCGATATTCATATAATGCCAAGTATGCACATTATAATAAAATACTAACTCACATCTCGTTAATATTATTATCCGGATTAATTTCCAATTAATAAACATTTAATTCAATTAATCCCCAGAAATAAATAACGCAGAAAATACGGGGTATTACATTCACATTTCTTATACATCTCATGGAAATTCCACGGATACGTAGTTCATTAAGTTAGCATCGCGTGGCCACAAACGGTGCATCGTTTGGAGTTCGGACGAAGAAGTTATGGCCGTTTCCGTAATCAAACTTTCCCCCCTCTTCATGGACCAAAGAGTACCAGAAACAGAGTACCGGTCGACCGCGTTTGAAGGAACGGTCGACCGAGGTTTCATTTCTTTCCATGGGAAGGATACAGTCCACTTATACAAGAAGGCGTGGTTGACCGCGCCCCTGCGACCGGTCGATCGCGTATTCCAGATATTTTGGGATCTTTTTCTTTTCTTTTCTTTTCTTTTTCCTTTTCTTTTCTTTACTTTTTCCCACTTACTATAAATAGGTTTTTTGTTGTAATAATCAAATATACTTAGTTTAGAATAGTTTTAGAGAGTTTTTAGCTTAGGGTTTGTGGGATTTGAAGAGTTTGTCTTTGATTCTTCTTGGTTTGATACCCAATTGGGTTGTAAGTTACACTATTCATCTTCCCTACCATTTAATATAGTTGTATTTCACTCTTTCTTTCTTTGATAATTAGGTTTACATGCTTTCCTAAATAGTTTACATGCTTTGATTTAAGTGATTTCTAGGGTAGATTTACCGCGTTTATTTACTCGCTTTATTTATCGCGTTTTTAATATGCTTTCTAGGTAATTTAAATTAGGTTGTGCTTGAATTGAACTCACTGGAGTTGACGCGTTGCTTGGCTTTGGTGATGGTGTTTATGGGTATATTTCGGGTGTGTTGTCCTAGTTAGTGCGCCTAGGATATTTGACGGGACATATCATGTATGTCCCGTGCTTACGACCTTTCGTGCGCAATTTCCAAGATATTTGTTGACGCCAAAATCATATTAGGCTTTTATGCGGATTTAGGGGCGTGACAACCCTCGATTCAATTAACTGTCGAAATGAGACACATCCTTAATAACTCGTCGACCCATGTATCCATTTTATACAAATTAACTCGGGTGAGGGATATTCGACGCAACCTATAGTTTTACTCGCTTTGTTAATCTAGATTCAATACCCTCGCCTAGATTAATCATTTCCCTTTTTTGCATCTTTTCCTTTTTAGTTTGTAATCATCTTTTACACTTTTATTCCGGACTACTAAAGCTTATAAATTATAGCAACTCGTCCCCGTGGATTTTCGATACCCGACTTATCGTTGTGCTTGCCTCGCAAGTGTAGTCATAATTTTGGTTTGTTTGTATAGTCGCGGCGAGACAGAAAACAATGACTGTTCACTTACACGCGCACACCTCTCACGCGCTATGCAAACAAACCTAAATTTCTGCCTGGCACTCTATATAAGCACTTACACACACTATACAAACATGAAACCACGGTTGATCGGTCCTTGAAACGCAGTCGACCGGTACTCTGTTTCCTGGTACTCTTTGGTCCATGAAGAGGGGGAAAAGGTTGATTACAGAAACGACCATAGCTTCTTTGTTCGAACTCCAAACGATGCACCATTTGCGGCCACGCGATGCTAAATCAATGAGCTACGCATCCTTGGAATTTCCATGAGCCGGATAAGAAATATGAATTGACTAAAATACCCTTGAAGTAGCATCCGACGATGGAACTTCTCTGAAATGCAACGGATCCTCATTTTTAGCATTCCAATACCTACAAAAGCACAATTAACCCCTGCAAAATATGTATATCTCCAATAAAAGGTTGTCTAGTTAATGAGCATAAATATAGGCATTAAGGACCGTAAAAGCGCTAGAATGAATAAAGATAACGGGTGGAAATATGCAATATTTGATACGAATCAGCGTGCACAAGAGTTGAAAATATAAACAGGAATTTACAAAACTTGACATTCGAAGTGATTGGAACGAAGAAAAAGTATATTTTACAAAAATGGGTACAAGAAAAAAATTCAAAAATTTCAAGAATACTAAAGGTCAGTTCGAGGATTACTGGGAAATGGAAGATAAATGAAGAATCACTAGTTGCTCAGCCTCAACTCCGCCTCGAATAGCCTTGAACCACCTCTAAATAGTCACCGAAAAACTCCAAAAAGAAACTGACAGAGCTTCGCTTTTGATTTTCTCTCAAGATTTGGAAAAGGTAATGATCATCACGTCCATAACCCATTTATATAAGAGGAACGGGAAGGTGAAATGACACTTTGCAAAGTCCGTGGCAACGCTTGAACATTAACAAAGCCATAACCCCAACTCACCAACTCTTGGCATTACGGCTTGGGACTTATTGATATGTCCAATATAGTCCCTACTACCATGGAGGATCTATCAAGATCTTCTACCTGTGCTTAGAAAAACCTCGGCACCATACAGTTAGTCTTGAATTGTATTATCCGTTACCTGTTCTCAGACAGGCCACGACACCCCCTTTTTATCATGGCCGCTGCCTGAGATCAAACGGGTCGCGACCCCCTCCTTTAGACTTGCTTCTGCCTGGGCTCAAATAGGCTGCATCCCTTACTTATATGCTACAGTCGCCATTTATCCAACTTCTAGGAGGATTCCTCATTCTTCAGACTTATCCATATATCATGTGTCTTAAGCAGGTGAGACCACCTTTATAACTCCTATAAATAAAGATGCTCACCTCATAATTGGGGGAACCAAGAAGATAATTACCCAGATAAGCCCTGCCAAACTCTTATCTCTCTCTCTCTAGAGTCCACCATGATTGGGGGTTCCCATTCTCTATAGTCACAGTAAGGTCAACCTCTGGTAGGCCACATCACTGGTTGTTTATCTAGCCAGTTACATGTATTCTTTTCTATGCTCTCTCTTGTACGCCTCTTATGACATTATAAACTTGTATTACACTACAAACATAATGAGAGTGAAGTACCAAAGTGGATGTAGGCTCATTATTATAGCCGAACCACTCTATATTTTGTGTTATTTCGCTTATTGCTTGCTTTACATTCATTCTACGCTTGATTTGATGCTCGAGAGCGATATGTGTCCGATTTCTCGTATCATCACTTGGTAATCTGAAGGCTTGTTCAGAAAGAGATCTATAAAAATATCTGATCGATCGGTAAGAACTTTAAGTACTTGAAGAAAATAAAACAGCTAGACGACCTACTAGGTCCCCCTTGGTGGCAACAACCCTAAGACCGTCATAGTCTTCACTATAAAGGTGCCTAGATACCACAAGGATATTTTTTCAGTGTCCTTTTGTGATCAGGGCAAGTATGTGACTTTTCCTTAGCTTTGAGGTGGTATAGATCTGTGCTTGGGGAAGCCCTCAAGTCATAGTAATACATGGTCTCCTCAAGATATAGGTTTATCCCACATATTTTATTTATGGCTACTATACCCGTCATAATTCGGTTGAAGATACCATTTTCTTAGGATAGGAGTATTTCGTAATAACAGAGCACCCTTGCCAACAATGGGTGAAAGGGAAATGAACCACCTTCTAATATAATAATTCATAAAGGCGACTTCCCTAGAGGGAAGATCAAAGACATCCTCTTTATCTAGGGATACCATTATGTTAAACACTCTCAGGAATCCCATACTTATTACGAAATTCTCAAAAGTTGTTAGGTGTAGAAACTTCATACTTTTTAGCACGTCTAGACATGCAAGAAGATGAAAAAGGAGAAGAATAGAGATATGGAAGAAATTTCTGTTGAAAACTAGAATGCATAGAGAGTATAATTAAAAGTGTAGTAATGCCTTAGCAAATACAAAAGTGTTAAAGCCTTGGACCTTTTGTTCCCCATCACGCCAGCCACCGTTGTCGCTTGGGGAGAAGCATCATGTGCCCCCGCGCCATTGTTACTCTGGATAATGACACTGGTCCACGTGACCCTAGGGTGGGTATACGTGAAAAATAATTGCTTAAGCAATGATTAGGATCCCCTAAATGGTTCTAGATATGAGCACATGTAAATTTGGGGATACTTGCAAATTTGGGACGCGTGGCAGTCAAATTAAATACAAGTGTTGTATGTAAAAATTACCCACCTACATGGACCAATGATAAATATGCACCTATCCTCCTATGTGGAAGATCATCCACCATGATCAGCTTTAGAGAAATTTAGTCGGCTGGAATGCCGACCAACTCCAGAAGGCCAACCATCAGGAAGACCATAAGTTACTCGGATGGGATACCAACCAACACCGAATTCTAAGAGTTATATTTATCAAATACAGATGTAAATGCCTAAAAATATAAAGGCGTTCCATATAGGGTTTTACACCACTATAAATAGGGAATAACCCCTCAACTGGAGGGACAAAAAAATCACTCACATGGACACCATACTGAGCTATTATAAACCTTACTAAATAAAATCAACAGTGGATGTAGGCTATTTTACAGCTGACCACTCTAACAATCTCTTCATTTGTGTGTGTGATTTGCTTAACTCACTATATTATTATCTGTGATTATAAATAAGGAATAAGTTCATTTTTAGACATCAAAAGATTGGCGTCATCTATGGGAACGGCTGCTATTCAGTGTTCTTTACCTCATATACTTCATTCTTTAGTTTAAAGAATGAACGCTGCCCCTGAAAGCATCCTGGTAGCTGCAGGAAATAATCAAGAAATATTTGTTCCCCGTGGTGAGACAGATCTCCAAAGGATCCTATTTAATTTGGCTAAGGGACAAGAGGCTATGGAGGAGTCAATCAAGCAGTTGTCCCATACAATGCAAGACAAGTCTTCCAACTCCAGGAGAGATATGCCACCTCCACTGACCATAAATGAAAGAAGTCACTATTATTATTCTTCTTATGATCGGTTATACCGTCCCGATAAAACGTCTTCCGTCCGATCAATGGATTACTATGACGGTAGATCCTTTTCCAAAGAAAGGCCAAGTGTAATAAAGAGGCTAAGTAGGGAGACTGCTTTTGATCATCTAGGTCCTCGGGTAACTAGAGGCCATCACTGAGAGCGGGAACATCATTGCGAGCATAAAGAAAGATCTGTGAGATCAAGGGCTAGTATGAAGGGTTCTGTGCGTGTCTAGCAAACCAATGCTGAGGAGAGTTCAACACATAGGCACAGTAAAGTCTCTAAATCTACCTTGGTCAATTCCAAGTCATAATAGCCTTAGAAGGGATCCATGCAACGATTGGAAGATCAGATAGGTGAAATGGACAAAACCAAGAATCCACTGTAAAAGAGTTTTATTAAAGGTTCACCTTTTATTAAGGCTATCATGAACTATCCTACTCTATACAAGTTCAAGCCACCATTAGTTACTCCTAAGTACGATGAGAAAATAAATCCAGTTCTACACATAGATCAATATCAAGCTGCTGCTTACATCTACTCAGTGCCGATGAGATGAGGTGTAGATCTTTCTCTAATTATATCAAAGGGCCAACCCAAATCTAGTATTATAATCTCCCATCGACTGAATTATTCATAGATTAAGAGTGTCACTCATCTCTTAACCATGTGACAAAAGCCGGAAGAAAGTACTAGATAATATATTACACGTTTTAATAATGAAAAACTAGAGGTGGTAGACTGTGAGGAGAAGATAACCATTGCAACACTTATGAGTAAAGACCTATATTATGCTTTAATGAAGAATCCACCTAAAACCATGACAGAATTAATGGCTAAAGCTGGAAAAATAATATTCCTTCGGAAGCTATGGCATCCAAGGAAGCTCTTGAGACCAAGCGTGAAGGTAAAATAATAATTCTAATTTGTTCAATAAGGATAAAAAAAGACAAAAGGATAGATCGAATCAAGAAGTATGATGAATACACCCCACTCAACAAGGGTGTTCATCATATCCTGAAGGAAATAAAAGGGAACAAAGAGTCGAATTATCCTGAAACGTTGAAGACACCCACCAACAAGAGGGATAAGTCCAAGTACTATATCTTTCACAAGGACCATGGGCACAATATCAACAGCTGCATTGCATTGAAGTATGAGATTGAAAATCTTATTCGATAGGGAAAACTGGGTAAGTTTGTTGATCGAAACAATATTCGAGATGGTCGGAGAAGGTCTGAATCTTCAGCTTGAGTAAGAGAAGATAATAAAAAGGAAAGAAACAATGATTTTGAAGAAGATACAGACTTGCCAAAGAAGTCTGAGGAACCATAGGTGGAAGTAGGAATGATATCCTTTGGATGTCACTGCATCGCAGGAGGAGATGCATGAGGAGGAGATGAGATTGAAGAAAGGAAAGCGTACTTAAATGAAGCCAAAGCCTGGCCAACTGTCAGACAGATTGATATGGATAAATCTAGTGATAGTCGGCCGAAGAAAGTCAACAAAGATAGGCAGGTGATTTGATTCTCCAAAAATGATCTGAGTGGGGTACTTTATCCTCATGACGTTCTGTTAGTTATTACTTGCAGAGTTCATCATGGCAAAAGTGAAAGGATATTGGTTGATAATAGGAGTTCAGTCGATGTAATGTTCTATAACTGTTTCCAAAGCTTAGGGATGAAGAACAGTAAGCTAGAACCATATCATAGACTTCTCACTGGATTTTAAGGAGAAAAAAATACCCATTGGGAATGATCAAGCTAGAAGTTTTGGTCGGCACCTAGCCAGCGAGCACGAGGGAAACAATTCGTTCCTTTGTGTTAGATAAAAATATCCCATCATCTTACAATATCATCCCAGAAAGAGTGGGAATAAAGCAGTTAGAGGCTATGCCATCTACAGTGCATCAATGTATGAAATTTCCAACAAATTATGGAGTTGGAATAGTAAATGGAAATCAGAGAGAAGCTAGAGAATGTTATAATACTTTGGTCGACCAACAAGAAATTTAAATGAAAGGTACAACCACTTTCCACATTAACACTTTGGATCCTTAGGAAGAAGAGAAGCTTTTAAAGGGGCAAGTTATGGAAGAGACATAAGTTATTGTGCTGGAAGATGAAAAGCCAGAAAGGACTACCCAGATTGGTTCAAGATTATATCCATATCTCCAACATGAATTATTTACATTCCTTAGAGAAAGTAAAAATGTGTTCGCTTGGAGCCACGAAGATATGCAGGGGATTGATCCAAACTTCATGTGACATGAGCTTAATATTTATCTAGTATCTAAGCCAATCAAGCAAAAATGAAGAATTTTATCCGCGATAAGAATATGGCAATCTAGGAGGAAGTGGAGAAATTGCAGTGAGCACAGTTCATTGAAGATGTCAAGTACCCTAGTTGGTTGGCTAATGTGGTAATGGTCAGGAAGAAAAATTAAAAATGGCGCATATGTGTAGATTTCACAGATCTCAATGTGGAATGTCCAAAAGATCATTTTCCCTTATCAAGGATTGATTAACTAGTCGATGCTATAGCGGGTCATGAGTTACTCAATTTTATGGATGCTTATTTTGGTTATAATCAGATTGAGATGAAACCTGAAGACAAGGAAAACACTTCCTTTATTACCAATCGAGGAACTTATTCTTATAATGCCACGCCCTTTGGATTTAAGAACACATGAGAAACTTATCATAGGTTAGTGAACAAGGTTTTTGAAAACCAAATTGGCAAAAACATGGAAGTATATATAGATGATATGCTCACTAAGAGAAAATTTGTCGTCGACCACATTGCGAACTTGGCTCAAACCTTTGATCAATTGGAAAAACATCAGATGAAGCTCAACCTAACCAAATGTATCTTCGTAGCAGATGAAGTAATGATCTTAGGATAAATCATCAATCAAAAAGGAATAGGAGCAAACCCTACCAAAATTAAAGCCTTGATGGAAATAAAGTCCCCGACCAACAAGAAAGATGTTCAAAAGTTGATAGGAAGAGTAGCAGCATTAAATCGTTTTGTCTCCCTATCAACTGATAAATGTCTTCCATTCTTAAAAGTGATTAGAAAGACCTTTGAGTGGAATGAAAAATGCGAGAAATCCTTCGTGGATTTGAAGAAGTACTTGGGCTCTCTCCCACTCTTTTCCTGACCAGTTTGGGGAGAAAAGCTATATTTATATTCAATTATTTCAGAGTCAGCTATCAATTCGGCTTTGATTCGACTAGATAGAGGAGTTCAAAGTCCAATATATTATACTATAAAGGCATTTTGAGGAGCTAAAATTATATATCCACGTCTGGAGAAGTTAGTATAGATCTCATTGAAGCTTCTAGGAGGATGGGACCATACTTTCAAGCCCACATCATTATTGTCTACACACCTTTGCCTTTACGACAAGCACATAAACCTGAGAAGTCTGGTAGGTTAATTTCTTGGGTAGTTGAATTAGGAGAGTATGAAATTATTTATGAGCCCAGAGTGGTAATAAAAGGTGAAGCAGTGGAAAACTTCATTGCCAAATTCACATATGCAGAGTAGCAACATAATCCAAGTTTGCATGTCGAACAGACTTCTTCAAAAGAGAGCTTATCTCAAAACCAAACAGAGATTGTGACCGATCAACTAGACTCATAGGCTACTTAAGAAAGGATTCATCAGAGCAAGAACATGTTCAAACATGGAGTAATGATAGAAGAAGAATTGCCCGATGATATTCCAATTTGGCAGTTATTTATAGATAGATCTTCATATGCTATTGGAAGTGGAGTAGGTCTTATCATCAACACTCTGGATAATTTAGATATGGAATATGCTCTAAGATTCCAATTCAAGGCTTCTAGTAATGAGGCAGAATACGAGGCATTGATTGCAGGATTGGAATTGGCTTCATCGTTGGGAGCCGACCAAGTACTAGTATATAGATATTCTCAGCTAATTGTCAATCAAGTGCAGCAGATTTATGGTGTTAAAGGGGAAACAATGATGAGATATCATCAAAAATATATGGAGGTTATTTAATTTTTCACTTCAGTACGGATGGTGAGAATTCCTAGGATTAAAGATGCTTGAGCAGACGCTCTTGCTCGACATGCTTTAGCAAATCCAACGAAGCTCAGACGATAATTCTAGTAAAAATTCTTACCCATAGAAGCATTGATGGAATATACATTAATATAATAAATGTGGAATTAGGTCCCTCATGGATAGATCAAATTAGAGAGTACATTGAAAGAGTAACACTACTAACCGACCAGAAAAAGGCCAGGAATATGAGGTATGAAACAACTAGTTATGTGCTGGAAAAATGTGTTTTATATAGGTGAGGATACATTGTTTCCCTATTGCATTATGTTCATCCAAATGATCTAATAAAAGAGGTTCATGAAGGTTCATGTGGAGATCACATAGATGGGAGGTCTCTAAGACAACGAATAATAATGCAAGGTTACTACTGGCCAACAATGAAAAGCAAAATGTGCTGCCTTCCCCAAAAAGTGGGATAAGTGCAAAAAATTTACCACTATCCACAAAAGATCAGAAGCAAGTCTAACACCCATCACTTCTCCATGGCCTTTCACTATTTAGGGAATTAACTTGGTTAGGCCATTGGGAACCACCAAGGGAAGGTTCAAATATCTGGTTGTAGCAGTTGATTACTTCACCAAATGGGTGGAGGCTGAGCCTTTGATTGATATGCCTTATCAAAGGCTTTTTCAGTTCATATAGAAGCAAATTATTTGCAGGTATGGCATGACTTATGCCTTCATCATCGACCATGGCATCAATTTTATAATTAAGAATTTTAATAATACTGCATCAGGTCTAGCATCCAAAAACTTCATTTAGTACCTTGGCACCCACAGTGCAATGGCCAGATTGAAATCACCAACAAAACCTTACTAAATGGGTTGAATAAAAGGTTGAATGAGTCTAAAGGCAACTGGATTAATGAACTTCATAGTGTCCTTTGTACATATAGGACTACTCCTAGGTCAAATCATACCGTTCATATAGGACATATATGACTACTCCATAGGACATGTATGATTTGTCCTCGGTAAGTCAAGAACAAGAAGTTAGCAAAATTTCTTGACTTTATCAGACCAGGCTAAAACGTAGGAATAATTGTGCATTACTTATACACTTGGTTGCCACTGATAACTAATGCTACAATTTAATACAATAAAGCTATTTACAGTTTTATCTAGGTGCATTAGTCGAATCTAAGGCCGTATAAATGATTCAAGCATGAATCAAGTATTAAACTTTTGGGAAGGTTATTTAGTCTATAAGTCCATTAACTAATCATTATATAGATTAACTAGTCGGCAAAAAAGATTAAACATCAACCACAAGCTTAAAAATAGGAAACCCTCAATCAAAAATAACTTCATTGATTAAAAAATGCATTACAATTGGAAAAAGTGATACAATAGAAGGTGAAATATAAATCTATTCTACTGGACGCTTACCTTCTGACCTATCCATCATAGCAGGAGGATCATCAAGGGTATAAGGTGAATTTATCGTGTTGAAATCTTTAAACATATTCCTATTGCTGCTGCTCGACCAATTAAGCAAGTGAGAAGGGCAAATTATCTCACACTCGTCATTAAGTCCATAGTCACCCAAATATTTACTTACCAGGCATTGAGGAATGGCATTAGGAGGAATCCATATTGTATCTAATTTAAATGGAGGTTTGTCACCATCTAAGAAACCTGGGTCATTCTAGTGCCACAACTCACTGCTTTGATCATACTTAAATAATGTTAACAATTTAGTCCATCCTCATTTGTAAACTTCATGATTGATTTGAGCAAGATGATCATCCAAGTGGGTTAAGGCCTCATTATAGCCATCCATCCAAACTTCCCTTTGCTTCTTATGGAAGTTAATGTCAATCTATCAACTTGATCTTGAAGCTTCTTGAGGACAATGCCTTTGGATTTTAGCAAGGCAACTTGGTCATCCAGAGTTTTCTTTGTTCTCTCCTCCTCAATGGTGGGCCGAACAACTATATTTTTCCAGAGAATTCATCCAAGTTTGGATTTTATCTTCTCCAAGGCTTCTAGTTCTTCTAATAACCTGGAATTTCCAGTCTCTCAAAAGGAAACACCCTCGTTTGGATCTGTATTGGTTGATCTCTTCAAACTGTCAAGTTTATTCCTCAAGGCATTATTTTCTTTCTCCAACATTTCAGCAATTGATCGGGCACTCTCCAAATCTTATGTCAAAGATAATTCTCTCTTGTGCAGAGCTGAAGTAATATCTTTTAATTTTTGGTCAAAGCCACAACTTTCACTCAGTGCTCTGTATTTGGCTTCGTAGTCAGAGTGGAGCAATGCCTTAGACACTTTATGATCCTCCTGCATCCTTTCAATCATCTAGTAGTAACCAACATTATTTGCTACAACTCTATCTAAGGTCCAGTGGAGATGGATGTAAGATTGTTTTACTTGATCAAACAAATCTGGGCCGAGCAACCCTAATAGATCTTCCTCGGACAAAGGAACATGTCCTGCTTTAAAAAGATTCTTACAACGCCTAAGTAGGTCGGATTCAGTAGAGATAATATCTTTGTTCCTAGCATCAAACTATAAGGTTACAAGTACAAGTTTATGTGACAAATCTAGAGAAGTAGACAATACATAAAATAACAAACCAAGATCATTCAAAGTCATAAAGAGTTAAGAAAAAAATGTTCTTTCATTAATTAATCATAAAAGTACAAAGGCTGAAACATCATCAAGAAATAAAAGACAAAAAATAAACTTGTTGAAAAGGATCTAGACCTTCTCATTATTTTTTATGATCTGGGCTGGTAGCGGTTTGGTCAGCACTAGCATTTGGCACGACTGAAGACTCAATGGGCATCATTGAAGATTCTGCAGACCCATCTTCATCATCAAACTCCTAATCCATATTAGGAGGAGTACCGGGGTCATGCCTTTGGAAGAGTTTAAAATTTTTGTTTGTGCCGACCATCTTCAGGGTCTCAGAACACCCTTCCTTTATAGACATTTTTTTGGCATACTCAATTTGAGTAGAGGAAGAAAAAATGGCCTTCTCCTAACCTTTATCAAATGAATCTTTGCCTTTAGCCTTCAAGGAAGTAACTCTAGAAGTCAAACCAAACACTTTGTCTTTAGAAGTTTGGGCCCAAGTTATGACTTCTAAAAGTTTGTCTTCGATATTTTTGGCCCTACCTTCAGCATCAACCAGTTTTTTTCTCGGTAGCTTTTACTTGTTCCTCAATTGTATTTATTTGTCCTTCAGTTGTAGTTTCCCTGTCAGTGGCATTCTTCAATTACTCTTCCTAAAACTTAAGTTTCATTTCCAAAGCTTCTTGGGAAGCAACCAAAGATTGCCTCAGGCCCTCAAAGTCCTCTTCCACTTCATCTGGAGAAGTTCTCAGTTGGTCGTCCTTCTCCATCATTTAGTTAGAGTCAACTAAAAATTGTAAGAAGAATAAAACATAAGATGATTATAAGAAGTTTAGCGACATGAAGAAAAAGAAAAAGATAGTATATTGACCAATGCCAAATTAGGACAAGACCTCTCAGTAATCCTAGACCTACGCATGGGGGCTGATGCAGCTCAATCAGCAGGGAGAGTACCAGATTTAATCAAAACCCTGGACAAAGTTGGGTTAACAACCACAGACTTTAACCCAATATCAAGGTCATACTGTATTTTTCTCACCAATTCTTATTGGCCGACAGTTTTCTTTACATCCAACGCTTGTTGGTTGGCTTGCGTTTTTTGAGCTTATTTTAGACGTTCAGGCAAACCTCTCTTCAATCTCTTTGGTTAAGGTTTATAAGTGTGAGTCCTTTCAGCTAAAGGCCTCTTGTCATTGCCCTGGGACTTCCTCTTAACTAACTTCTTATGAGAATCAATACTTTTCTTGGGGGGGAAATATAATGGCCCACCTATCAAGTTGGGCATCTTCCTCTTGATCATGTCTGTTGAAGGAGAAAGTAGGATCTCAGAAATATCAAATGAGGAAGAAGTTCCACCCTTGATGGATTCATCACCAGTAAATTTAGTGGATGAATAAGTAGGTACAGGGTCTTGTTCTAAGTTGATAGGAACTTGGGGCAGCACAAGTGTTGGTTGAGAAACAAAATAAGTGATGGAGATCTTATATTTCCAACAATAAGTAACTAGCTCGGGGATGTTCCTCTCCAACCCTTTAATTCAGTCCCCATATAAACTTAAGCTCCTCAATATTAATTTCCCCTTCTTTGGGGCACCTCTTCTTACTTTCCTCCGCATCAGAAAGGAACAATAAAGTTAGTCAACCAAATGCAGAAACACATAACTAAAGAAAAAGAAAGTAAAAGAATTGCAACCTATTCCATGCCCTATTTGAGCACATCCGGGCCTAGTATAAGACACTCCCTGTGGAAGAGGAGCATGTTACCAGTTCTTAACAAATTCTCTATAATCCCAATAATCCTTATTGGAATCTGGTAAATTCACAACTAAGGCCCTACTTGTTTGCCTAGTCTTTAGATAACATGTACTTTCTCCAACAGTACCTCGCTTATAACAAAACATCATCTTTGAAACCCCAATATGGATCCCATATAGTTCATTCAATCTATTTACACCATTTACAATTCTCCAAGTGTTGGGTGCTACCCTAGCAGGGACTACGTCAAAGTATTGATAAAATTGAAGAAAAAAAGGGTTTGGGGGAAAAGTAATGCCATACTCAACAATGAATAAAGTAGGGATCCAATGACACTTAGGAAGTGAATACACATTTGTGGGACCCTGGGCTATCTCTAGATCTACCCAAGACATAATTTTTCTTTTTTTCTCTAAACTCGTCTAATGAACTCTCATCTACTATGTGAACTATGGTGGAAACAGAGGAAAATATGATCAAATATAGAAAGAGGTAAAGAAGGCTTATAGGAATCTAAAGGTGATTGCAAGAACTGAAGAAAAAATAACAGTAATGAACGATCGCATAAAGAAAGCCTGGAGACGAAGGAAAACTATTGAGTACAAAAGATTTGAGGTGAAAATAAATGAGGGAAATTTCTCTGTATTTATAAGTTGCCTCGATAAATGGGAACAAAATGATTAACTGAACAAACTATTAAATTACCACCGACTGCATGCCTCCCGAAGTGTCAAAAGACTATTGTATCTATTGGCGGTTCAAAAAAGGTTGAGTTATTTATAAAAATACCATTATCAAACAATTCCAGTGGAAATCTTTACAAGTGTGGGAAGTCGGCTACCGACCAGATTCTCAAAATAGTACACCGAGCAATTTCCTGGACTAAACACTCCATACTTTCGATCAATCATCAAGAATGGAGCATTAGGAGCTTTTCTTGTATGTAAAAATTACCGACCTACATGGACCAATGATAAATATACACCTGTCCTCTTACGTGGCCGACTAACCACCTTGATCAGCTTCAGAGACACTTAGTCGGTTGGAATGACTCCTAACTCCAGAAGGCCAATCATCAGGAAGACCAAAAGTTACTCGGATGGGATACCAACCCGCACTGAATTCCAAGACTTGCATTTATCAAATACAGATGTAAATGCTTAACAATATAAAAGCGTTCCATCTAGGTTTTTACACCACAATAAATAAGGAATATCCCTCAGCTGATGGGATAAAAAAATCTCTCATATGCACACCATACTGAGCGATTGTAAGCCCTGCTGAATAAAACCAATAGTGGATGTTGGCTATTTTATAGCTGAACCACTCTAAAAATCTCTTCCTTTGTGTGTGTGATTTGTTTAACTCGCTATATTTTTATCTATGATTATAAATCTAAAATAAGTCCATTTTCAGACATCAACAACAAGGTAGGGCCGACCAACGTGGTGTCCAATCACCCCAACCTTGAGGGAAATTAAAAGGAGAATGGTCGAACTCGACCATGTGAAAGGCGCATGTTGGACGATTATAACTCGGGGAGATCACAAATCTGAAGGGAGATAAAAATCGAATATTGGAAGATCGTGTTAACTGTTTGGGAGACTAGTGTCAATAGGACTCTTTGACATAACTTGGATAAACACAAAGATACCTAGAGAAGTACGACCCCCAAGTTTATAAATAAGGGCGACCTCGCTCAAATTTAATGGTAACTTGCACATGACAACTTGGACTCTCAGCTAGCATCTATAGCACTCCAATTATCATTACTCATCCTAGTTAATAAACTGATCTCTCTCCTTTTTCCCCGTGGATGTAGGCATATCTCACTGTAGAACCATGTACTTCTACTTTTCCTTATTCTTTATCCGCACTCGTAACTATTTGGGGCTAATCTCGTATTGATAAACTAGAATAGTTTTATGAGAAATCCTATAATTTCATACTGTAATCTAGTTTAAATTGATGGATTTCGAATCATGTTAATAACTCTAACAAAATCCCCTGTTTAATTTGAAATTTGATCAAAACCCAAGTTGAATTGAGTAGAAACAAGTACCTAGGGCTCTAAGATGCATAATCAGAAAATTACGATTAAGTAGTTGTTTAAATCATCCAAGACTTGTGGTTATAGTTTGGTTATTTAACTAATAGTGTTTTTAGTTATCATATGGTATTCTGGAGGGGTTAGGCCCTTAGTACAGGTCATTGAGAAGTGAGGTCTGGGTTATATGGATAAGTCGTAGAGTAGGTGAAACACATAAACACCAAATTCTATTTAGACCAAAGTTTATCTTGATTATATTATGTGAGCATGCCAGATATTTGATTTTAAATGAAACCAATAAAAATCAACAACAAACCAAAACAAGAAGAAGATGAGGAAAAATCCCTTTCTAGAAAACCTATATTCAGCACTATTTTCAACTAGACAAACATATACTGACTTATAAAAACTTAGAGATCCACTAAGTGATGCAATAATGTTTTCAAGATGTCCACAACAAATGATTCACATCCAGCACCATCCTACAACAAGATCCCCTTGCCTTGATATCCACCGATTAGCCTTAGGAATTGATATTCCTTTCTTCTTCAAGCATAGAAAGTTAACTCCATAAGGTCAGCAGTAGAGAATAATCTCCATAATGTTATGAACAAGGAGTGTGTACTTTGTAGTTTGGAAAAGTTATCACAAATCATCCAAGGTGTTTAGATTGAAAAAATAAAAGAGTTTGATCATAAAAACCTCTAAAAGGCTTAGATAAAAATGTAGTCCCGCATCTCTATTTATATAGGGAGAAGAATCTCCAAAAGTTATGTAAAAAAGATTGCATTTGAAATCTATATAAAAATCAAATAATCGCATACTCGCTCAAACAAAGGTACATCTTGTTTGAATGACGTACTCTTTCTTTTTAGAACATACTTCAAACAATTGATCCAATGAGATTCTAGAGCCTGCCAAAAGATGCAACAACTGATTTTGTTCGAACGAAGTTCGAAACATTTTAATGAGGTATAGGAAATCATTCGAATGTCATCTAAATGTCATTCTAACGACTTAGTGAAATTTCAAAAAAATTAAAATCAATTTGGAAAATTAGTCTAAGTTTTCAAACTCTTTAAAAATACCTCTAAACCAAAAAAATTCACAGATTTAACCTCATAAACCTTCTTGGATAAGTGTAGTGACAATTAATCTTTGATTATTGCTTTCGGTCACTAACTCTTCTTCACATGAAGTTTTGAGAATGTTCATGATGGTGCAGTGGGGTGTAACTGGATAAGCCAAACTAAAATAATGGATGAGCAATTATAAATATTGCTCTCACAGCCGTTAATAACGACTCAAGGTTGTTTGTAATAGGGAGTTTGGGAGAAAAATATGGTTTTCAGAATTTCTAGTTACGCACGCCATATATAGTTTGAAAGTCTCGTGCGAATGGGCACTGTGCTCATGACTAGGATTAGCCCCATGCGTATGGTATTGACAGATGTTTGGTATGTGCATTTTTTCACGTGGAAATGGTTGTAGATGGTTTATGGAAAATCTTATGAGGTTATTATGAGGATTTTTCAAATTAACTCGATGGGTTTTGGGTTCAATTGACTTTTGTAAATTTTGGATATTAGTTCTTAATTAATCAGAGATAATTAGTTTATCAAATATTTTTAGGAATCCATGAGCATATGGGATTTCGTGTAGTTTTTAGAGGACCTTGAATATGTCACTGAGTATTGAGATATTTAATGTGATAAACTTATGTTTAATGATTTTGTATATCACACGTTAGTTTATAATGTTTTATAACCCACTCACTATGGTAGTTATTATTAATATAATTCTTGATGAAGTTAGGTGTAACACGATGCCTAGTTTTGGGAGAGCTTGGGAGTTCGGGCTAATGTTATATATACCCAGTTTAGTTAACGTGCATACTAACTAATAATAAAGCATAAAGCACAAATTATATGTAATCCAATTGAGTAGGGTTTATACTTATTTATTTAGCCTATTTGCGCCGGGTTGAACTTGTTTACTTGATTTATGTCTAATTATACTAGAGTGCTGTGTGTATTCATGGGGGACGTACTACGAGGAATTTTGAATGGGGCAACATTAACCGCGTGTGGTATTCCAGGTGATGAGACGATCCTTATTTAGGTCTTATTTTCCCCAATCCTATGGTTGACGTAGCCGTATTTCTTGGGGGGATAAACGGGCAAGTTCTATCACAGAGCCTTTGGTATAGAGTCCGAGCGATACATGGGAATGCATAGTGATTATCTCTTACCAAGGATTTGATATTATAAGTTTGGGACACTCTATAACTATACCTACTATGCACGAGTGATCCTATAAGGCAAGAGGGATCAACCTTCATACTTTTATTTGTGTGCTCGAGCATAGCCCATTAGATTTGATGTGGGTTGTATAAATTCACAAATATTCTAGGTTATGTGATTATATATTTCAGTACTTGAGATGGTTGTACCGATTTATTACTTATACTAGCAATGTATAATCATATGGTTATGACTCATGAATATTGTGGTAATAATGTACTAGAGATGTATATATTGATATGTGACTTGAGAAAATTACAAACTATTACATTAAAGATGTGCATATTTTGAAAGATAACTTAAGACAATTAAAATAAGAGAACAATGTTTAGTAGAAGAATTACTATTACTGCATCAATCTACCATAGAGTACGAGCATTTTAAGTTGATTATTAAAGTTAAAAATGTTAAAGTAGAGATACTTAATTAATAGCGACATTATATCACATTGGGCCATATACAGGTTTGGGAATAAATTCGCATGTTTATTTAGGTTATTTGAGCTAGGTAACTTAAATGACTTAAAATATACTTAAAATGGAAGGAAGATGCATTATTATTGTCGTGCCCCAACTTTAGCTAAAATCTTACTTTTTATAAACTTGATGGGTTTAATCCTCGTTGTTAAATCTATTTTCCACGGGTCTTAGGCCGCTGTTACTGTCGTAGGCATGGGTTTTTCATTGGAAGAGTATCTCTAGTGACATTATTTTTATCATTCCTAGGGTGTAGGTTTTGTGCAATGTCACTCCTTTACATATTGTATTTATTTTAGTTCGAGTAATTGTACATATCTTAGTTTATCCCGAGTCAGAGATCTGTGAGATGTACTTATATATCGAGATGGATTTTGTATAGTTAAAATTTTACATTCGAGAGTTGGATTTATTTCTCATTGCAGTGATTGGTATCAGAGATGTTAGTTTTGATTTAGCAAGTTTATTATCTTGTATTGCATTTACATACTTCTTTTTTTTACTTTTTCATTTATTTATTTCATTATGCTAAGAATGTTGTCATATGTTTTTTATTCCTGTGATTTTTGCATTATACTGATCAATCTATGTATTGTAGCATATATATGGATCACCTAATAAGCCTCTAAGGTGATAACACGTGCCCTCTTAAAGTGCAGAGAGGTGATCGGCTTCACATTGAACCTGGTCGACCACAGCAATAAGGTCGACTTAGGTATGAATCTACTTAGCTACCATCTCATCACTATCAACACAATGTTAACTAACATTGTTAGTTAACCTTGTTAATGCAAGATTGTACCACGAGATGGAATACCAGCAATCATACGTACACCACATGTGCATGCGAGGGAGATATGAAATATTCCTCAGGTTTCATGCTGTAAGAAACTCATGATTATCCACCTACTGCCACGTAAAAGGTGTTACTGCCTAACCTATAAAGGAATGCCACCTATCCCACTACACTCTCTGTCCTATATCACAAGGCACGCCACTTGTCTCACTACACTATCTATCCTATATCAACCTATAAATAACATACGATCCCTTATAACAAGGGCTGGAGAGATATTCAACCAGACTATTACACTGCACGGATAAAAAGAGAACATAAGAGCTTGTATCCAACCCATTTCCACAGCTATTGCCAATTGAAATCAATATATTTATCACTGCACCTCTGGACGTAGGCACCTCCTTGGGCCGAATCACGTAAACCCCTAGTTTCCTTCTGTTCTTTCATCTCTCTCTCTCTCTCTCTCTCTCTCTACCTCTCTCTCTCTCTCTCGCTCCCTTATTTCATCCTCATTTGACATCTTGGTTGTAATTATCTCTTTATTTGTTATTATTTACTATTCGTATATTCTAACTAAGGCCCATAAATCCATATACTAGTTTTAGACAATAACATTATGTCTGAATTTTATGGGGTATTATATATTACTTTATAATACTCATGGTTCAAATTATCACTTGTAAATTAGGGCCCGTTTAGTTATGTATTTTCAATATTTGATTTAAACACAATTTTTAAATTCAGTTTTTTGTGTTTATACATATCAGTGTGCGTTTCGTAAACTTGTTTTTAAATTCAATCTTCTCAAAAATCGATAAAAATATTAAAAATGTGTATATATATTATACATATATGCATACATAATATATATTGCAGATGGTAATTTCTTACAGTGTATATATTAAATGTACACAAGCTAAATAAGAGAAAACACTCAAGAGGGAGGATAAAAAAGCACACAATATAGGAATATACGTGGTTCGGCAATGTGCCTACGTCTATGGTGTTTGGGGTTTCTCTTTTGTTAATTTAAAGAACATGTCGATAAAGTTTTAGTGATGCTCGACGTTACAATATCATATGTCCGTCCCCAAGAGGGGTGGGTTTACATATATAGAGGATCTTAAGAGTGTCCTAACTCAATTAATAGTTATCTCTAAAAGTTCATACCTATCTCTTATCTATTTGAGCCGTCCCAAGGGATAGATATGTGAGATTCCTTCGTGACATGGATTCTCAATTTAATTGATACGTAAGGAACTTTTAGGCCTATGTTGAACATGTGCATGCCATATTCCTCCGTAATTTCAATCCCCATAATTTCCCCCAAAGCTCAGTGCGTTTTGTGGTCGTTGGGCATTGTTGTGACTTGGTTGGCTGGCAACTTTGGCAAGTTGACATGCTGGAGAATTTGTTGGTTTGATTGAAGGGCAATATTATAAATGTCCATGATTGACTGGGGTTTTGCCACGACGCAAAAGTCACCTACGCGCCATTTGTTTATTATATTCAGCTCATTAACTCAATACAAAAACCTAAACTATGACTACACTCTTTAAAGGGAGTATAGCGGCCAGTCCGGGTATCAAAAATCCACAGAGACTAGTTGCTAGAATTATATTGATTTAATACTTCAGGAATAAAAGTGTAAAAGGTGATTTTAACAAAAAGGAAAAGATAATCTAGGCATGTGTATTTAAACTAGATTAACAAAAGGAATAAAAATTATAGGTTGCGACAAATATCCCTCACCTCGAGTTAATAAGTATAAATGGTTACACGGGTCTACAAATTTAGTAAGATCGAGTCTCATTTCAACAATTAATAAAATCTAGAGTTGTCACCCTCTAAATCGTCATAAAAGCCTAATATGATTTTGGCGTCGACAAATACCCCGGAAATTACACACGCAAGGTCGTAAATATGGAGCATACATGATATACCCCATTAAATATCCTAGGCGTAATAATAAGGACAACCCAATCGAATTAAAGTAATAAAATCCATCACCAAAGAAAAGTAACTAAATCAACCCAAGGTGAGTTCAATCAAACACAACCTAAACTAAGTTAGCCACTAAACATGATGAATTATATAAATTAAAGCAACTAATTAATTAAAGGAAACAATAAATAAATAAACTACAACAATTTATCTAGTCTTGGAAATAAATAATAAAACATGAAATAAAAGGAATAAAGCATAAATAAGAGGTAGAAGACAATGAATAGTAAAGTTCTTACATTAATGGGCATACAACCAAAGAAATGGAGTCGAGGGGAAAGCTCCACAAAAAACCCCCAAATGTCTAACCCTTAGTTCTAATACAAAAATGAGAGAAAAATAAGATATGAGACCTTTTACAAAAAAAAAAACTCTCCTATTTATATTAAGTTACAATTAAAATAAATCAAAAAAGGAAAAAGAAAAAGGAGCAACAGCTAGCGTCGGACTACTGCCAAGACCAGTGGACCACGACTAGGACCGGTCGACTGCAAAATAGAGAAAAGCCCATTACATTCGTGATAGGCCAAAATTGGAAAAATCGGTCGACTGGCAACAGCAGACATGCTCAGTGATTCTTAACGACACGAATTTGCCACTATATAGGATCGAACTTGGTTCAATTTTCCATTATGTCCAACGCCCTGCTACATATTTGGCAAAGGCCTGGTGCCATATTGCTACTAAAAGTCAATGACTACATTGGTTAACCCAAGACCCGAGCTTCTATCTCCAGTCTTCGTCGAGACCTGCAACAAATTGCCATAGACCTGTATGCAATTCGATCCGGGACACAAATGGCATTTATTGATTTGTTTTATTTTGAGAATTCCCTTTTATTTCTTCCCCGAATAAAAATTCGTAACTTTTTTGTTTGGACATGTATTTGAGCACCATTCACGGCCATGGGAAGCATATTTCGAGAGCTCACTTTGGGCAAAAATTCCGAACTGTGACTATACTATATTCCCCTAAACGTGGGATGGTCGATGGAGCTTTACCGGATTGCAACCAAACTTCTCACTAAGGACCTTAACATGTACAAAAGATCAATAATACCTCAAATAACATGTTAACATATAAAATGGAGGTTGTCTGGTTATCAAAAAAAATTATAGGAATTAAAGTACCCAATGGGGCTAAAATGCATAAGTATAGAAGGTATATATGTGCATGATTCGGGACGAATCACACCCTTAACTTACACATTGCTAGTCCCTATCAATGAAATTCAAAGTAAAAAAAACTATAATAAAACCACAAGACAAGAGATACATACAAAAGATATAAAAGCCGCTTTCGCGGCCGAACGATTGCATTTAGCATATGCAATAAGTCGTTAAACCCCTAGGTTTCCCTAGGGGACGAGTGTCGTCTCGTGAGGGTTTTTAGGGATGAAACCCATAAACATCATATGGTTTCCTCAAAATGTATGCCCAATCACATGCGACAAGCCCAACAATAACAAAAAAGATTTCAAACACGTTATTCGCAAAGTGAATGAATTCACACATAAGCCTGTATTATTAACATTATAAAATGAACTTCGTGAAATTGAAACCTTAAAATGCAGGAGGGGAGCGAGCACATGGAAAGTATGATTTGGCAAAAACATATATAAATCGGATAATAAACATTAAAGTGTGCATATATGTCAATCCTCGTCGGGTATTACGCTCAACAAATGAAATCACTAAGAGCGAGAGGTAATGCACGGGACATACAGGTATAAAGAGTAAATGTAAATGGAAATTAGGCCATGCACATGTCACAAATGAAGAACGCTATATATAAAAATAAAAACATGTAATCTCAATGAACGATACCGTTATGAAAGGAGGCGAAATGTATTTTCACATATTATCAAAACTATTTAAACTTTTAAATTGAATTCACCCTATGATCACATATGACTTTAGGGTTGTAATGTAGGTTTGGGATTAAGGTTATGAAATGAAAGGACTATGTACGGATTCAAAGTGTTCGGAGATGAAAACTCGGGATAATGGAAAATGTGGGCAAATACAAAATTGCAATATGATTCCAAAACAAGCATTGAATATAAAAATTGGAGAATGACAAAGGTTATTGAACACTATACACAACATATACAAATTTCTCTTTCTTTTCTTTTCTTCTTTCTCACTTTTTTTTTTGTTTTCTTTTGTTTTCTTTCTTTTTTTCTTCTCTTTCTTCTCTTTACTTTTCTCACTCTCACATGCATGATTGCAGCCACATAATGCGAACATCAATCAATCCCAAGTATCATTCCAAAAAAAAGTATGGAAGGTGATGTATATGGCTTATAACTCCAATGTGGAGTAAATTATGGGATTTTGGGTAATGAAACGAAAGGTTATGTTTAGGCTTAAAGGAGTTGATGAGGGAAAAAAATTAAGGTGAGGTCAAGGTCAATATGGGTGATATAACAAAGATGGTCTATGATCCTTTCCTAAACTTTACACAATTCTTGAGTCAAAATAACTTTTAAAATCATGCTCAAGTAACACATTTCGAGATATAAACTCAATCAATGAATGATCAATGAAAGCATAGTGAGATTACCAATGACTGAAACGTTTTCAAAGAGGAAAGAGAAGTGTATAACACTCACAAACGAACAAAATCCCAAAGCTCACTAGGTGTAAGTATATACAATACAACAAAAGATTACCGGGTTATAAAAATATTAAACCAAATCAATAAAGCAAGAAAAGTGCATGTGCTCACGAGTTAAAGTTTAATTCATGAACTCATTCATAATATCAATGATTTGAGGACTACAGTCTAATAACTTCTAAAATCAAGAACATGCATCATAAGTTGTCTATTACACCCGATAATTATTAAAATTTATCATCGGAAACAAAGGCAAAACGCCCAATAAAGGAGAAAAAAAGAAAGAAAATCTTTTTGAAAATTTTAATTTTTTACAAGAAAAGCATGCTTGGGAATAACATATAATCAAATGAAACAAACTACCAATTAATGGATAGAATATCCCACACCCCCTAACTTAAAACCTGACATTATTCTCAATATGAATTAAGAACCAAGTTAAAGAGAGAAAAAGAGCGATATTACCCAAAATGGAGTGATCTCGTGAAAGTACAACTCCAATGATTCAACAAAACATGTTAATACCAATCATAGAAAAAAAAATAATATAAACTTAACTAACTACACTAGATAATGAGTAAGAAAAAAGAAAAACTAGGGAAAAAAATATAAATTAACTATTTATAACCTACAATTTTAGCTTCTAACTAACTGTACAGTAGAAGTTGAAATTTTTAAGGGTCCGCCCAAAATAAGATTTGACTTTTGAGGATCAATGGGGGACCCTCCCTTTCACGAATACCTTTTAGGAAAATAGGAATTCTGTTCAAATAACGGAAGGCGTGTGTAAGGCGGAAGAAATAAACAATCACCAATTAAATTTTTTGGAGGGATGATGAGGGATTTGGATAAAATGGGTGAAAAGTACACAAGGGGACAAAAAATAGAATTTTCTCCCAAAGTTTTTGCAATTGGAATGGGAGGTGGTGCACATGGAGGCAAAGATGCCTTCATGGAAGGCAACTCGAGTGAGTACTCCTCATCAGTGAAAAGGTTTAACACTTTAAAGTTTGGGAATCGATTCATCGGGTACTTGCATCAGTTCGACAATATAAAATAAAGATGGGGACAAAAGAAATTCAAATTCAAGAGATGAGTCATCATCGCTTGAAGATTGAGTTTCGAAGGAATAAGATCATTTTTAATGAAATATTATACCTTGGGGACCAATGAATAAATCATTTCATTACAAATGGATACTACTTCCATTTCTTCCGCATTTTCCTTCTCTATTATACCATGGGCCAAAAGTCAAGAATGGTTTGTTCCAAAGTAGGCACAAAATCCTCATTTGGTTAAAATCATTCATCGACTTCGAAAATCTCATAAGAAAAATCGTCGTCGGATTCAAATAATAAATCCAGCTCACGCTCCCAACAACTATTTTCTTCCCAATAACGATTTTCAAATTTTTCATTTTCAAGAAGGCGCAAGCCCTCACTGAAAGTCATAGGTCGAGGTGCGAATACTTTCAAATGAGAACTTTGAAAATAATCCTTGAAACTACTATCAAAATCATTATTATAATAATTTTTAAAGCTATTGCAATTCGTTTCAAAATTATTATCATAAGGATTTTAAGGCCCAATATCGGAATAATCATTCTCAAAATTCCCGTAATCCATAACTTGACTTTTGTAATACTCACCCAAAGACATTTTAGATGTTTCAATTTTTTGGGTTTGTAAATATTGACCAAAAGTCATACGTGTAGGGGGATTTTGAGAATTATCATTACGATTATCGAAAAAATTGGAATAAGACATGCTTACCCCAAACAAGGCTCGAGATGGCAAATTCCACAAAGCGATGTGCATCCGAAAAATTCAAGTGTTTCTTGGTGCTCAAATGTAGAACTCCTATAAAAATTATTAACAAAGAATACAAATAGAAAGAAAAAAATACTACGAAATACTAAATCAATTAAATTCTAAAACAAATAAGTCCCCGTAACGGCTCCGTTTGATTGACTGGGGGTTTTTTGCAGCACAAGAGTCACCTACGCGCCGGTCGTTTATTATATTCGGCTCACCAACTCAATACATAAACCTAAACTATGACTACACTCTTTTGAAGGAGTATATCGGCCAGTCCAGGTATCGAAAATCCATAGAGACTAGTTGCTAGAATTATATTGATTTAATACTTCAGGAATAAAAGTGTAAAAGGTGATTTTAACAAAAAGGAAAAGATAATCTAAGCATGTGTATTTAAACTAGATTAACAAAAGGAATAAAAATTATAGGTTGCGATAAATATCCCTCACCTCGAGTTAATAAGTATAAATGGTTACACGGGTCTACAAATTTAGTAAGATCGAGTCTCATTTCAACAATTAATAAAATCTAGAGTTGTCACCCCCTAAATCGTCATAAAAGCCTAATATGATTTTGGCGTCAACAAATACCCCGGAAATTACACACGCAAGGTCGTAAATACGGAGCATACATGATATACCCCATTAAATATCCTAGGTGTAATAATAAGGACAACCCAATCGAATTAAATGAATAAATGCCATAACCAAATCAAAGCAACTAAATCAACCCAAGGTGAGTTCAATCAAACACAACCTAAACTAAGTTGGAATCTAAACATGATGAAATATATAAATTAAAGCAACTTGTAGGGGGATTGAAGATAATCTCGAGATTAGAGATAATCCCCCCAGCTAATACAACAGACTCAAGATATTAAGGCAACGATGTAGCTGAGTAAGGCAGCGATGCAGCTCAACAAGGAAGCTCAAGCGATGCAGCTCAAGCGAGGTAGTTCAGCGCGGCAGCCCAGGGGGATCTTCCAGTGAAGAAGCTGGCTGAGAGAACTCATCCTTTAGTCCTATTTCTTAACTTAGTCTTATTATATATTTTTTATTTATATTGACTATGAGTTGTAATGATTATAATGTCACTTAGCGTGAGGTCGAACGGTACTCGCGAGAGATCAGGGTTGGTAGGCCCTGGGAGAGTTTTCATGCTCTATCGAATGACCTCGCTGTGGGAACTTCAGAGGGATTTGGTTTGGAGGATTGAGAAGTGAGGCAGCGTTGGGGCCTGTCCTGACCATCTTAGATACACCTGGTAAAACGCTAAAGGACTTTGACATTGGAACCTTGGGCGGAGCAGCCTTGAGTTCCATCGGGCGTTGAGTTGTGAACCACTTGTGCCTTCTACTTAATGTCGCATCTACTTTAGGTGATGTCTCTAGCCAGCTAAATAATGTCAAATATGTACTTGAGTAAACCACTGTGGTATTTGGGGTTGTCAGATAGTTGGTGAGCCACCTCTATGGTGACATCCCCCTGACGCACAGTGGTTAGGCAAAAGGCATGTCTTGGAATTTAATACTTATGATGTGGAGTTTACTAGTCCATCACGCATTTAATGTTTGTGATGAAGGATGTCTTTCACAGTTGAAAAAGACTGGGGCATCTCGGGAGTGGTGAGAGGGCTATTTATTGGCCTCAACCACTTCTAAGAAAAGGGGTTCTTTTCTAAAGATTGTTGGAGAGAGAGATTGGATCCAAAAAGAAAGAAGTTATTGTAAAAACTAGAGTTTTTACTCATCCACCATTATCATTTATTACGAAGCTTTTAATATCTGATTGGAGACCTTTGAGAGTTGGTGTGTTTGGGTGCCTGCCAAGGTGTATCTAGAGTGCTTACTTCTCTCTCCCTCTAAATAAGTTACTTCTGAGTTCATTATTATCTTCTAAGTTATACGCGAGAGATTTATGAGTTCAAACTGAGTTTACCTCTATTAATTTGTGATTTTGTGCTTCAATTAGTTAGGGGTGTTTCTCGATTAACTTATTAGTGTTATACTCAAAAGGGGTTACGCCTCCATCTTATCTAAACTACCCTCCTAAATTTGGCGACTTCGCTGGGGAGGTATTCTTCTAAGCAAAGAGTATGGCGCAGGATAATGTTAATCGAAGAATTAACTTTGATGATATTCAACGCAATGAAGAATAAGCGGTGAGAGAGCTGGAGGTTTCTAGAGATGGGGCCCCTCAAGTGGAGGTACCTCCAATTCAAACGGTGACAAAAGTTCCAGGGGTGACGCAAGCTACCACGAGCGCCGGGTTAGGACCAGCTCAGGTGGCACTCCTCATGAATAAATTTTATGAGTTTTTGCAAACTCCTTTAGCTTCAAAGGTGTTAGGGGGATTTGAGGCCAATTCCTTCGCAATGCCAGGGGTAGCCCCAATGGCCCCCACTAAGCGTCGTTCCAATGGGAACTGCCCCAATAAGCATACCACCTGTTGTGTTTCCAATGATGGGAGCCCCAGGAGTAACAAGCATTCCAAATGTGGTGATTACTCCAGGTGCAACGGGCATCCCACCTATGGTCCCTTCTGTCGTTCCTTCAACGGTAACGACTATGGAGGAAATGAGAAAAGAGATGCTGAAGGAGATGCTGAAGTTTATACAAGCTTCCTCATAGTCTTTTGGCGAGGTAGCTTCAGTTTATGATGAATTTCGGACGCCTTACCCTCATGAATATAACGATGAGTTTTACCCAAAAGATTATATCCCTCCTATTTTCGAAAAGTACACAAGAAGGGGGGGGGGGGGGAACCTGAAGGAGCACATCAAACGTTTCATCGAACATCTAGGGGCTCACTACAATAACAAGAATCTCAGGTTGAGGGAGTTCCCAAAATCATTAACCGATAAATATTATATATGGTACTCCCATTTGGTGCCAAATAGTGTTTTAACGTGGGAGGAGATGCATGTTCTATTTTTCCAGAAGTTCTTTGGGGTAGAAGATGAGTTCACGTTAACACAATTGGGCAGGGAAAAGCAACGACCGAGAGAGGATGTGGTGGCTTATGTTCGAAGATTCAGGGAGAGGTCCCTCTACATGAGAGAAGAAGCCAAAGAGTCCAAATTGTTATAACTCTGTGCTGAGGGTTTACTCCCAGAGTAAATCTGTCACCTGATTAATGAAACTCGCGAAGGGACTTTTGAGGCATTTATAAAAGTTGAAAGTAATATATCATTGGTAGTTCGATCGAACCTTGTTATGGTACCAATGATGTTCAGGCATCCCGGACCACCCGTTGCAGCATGCAGCCAGTTCCCACAGGTGGGATATGTCGATGGAAGTGAAAGAAGCAAACAGCCGAAGAAAGATAACAAGAGAAAGTTTAGGAGAGATAGGGAACACCCACCACCATTACCCATCACAGTAGATGAGGCTATTAGCTATTACAATGCCATAGTTCAAGGAGGAATGGTGTATGAACCTAAGGGCATCCCCGCTGGGGAACTAGGCACCACAACCAGAGCGAATCCTAAGTATTGCCATATCCATCGAAAGATTCAACTTCCAACGGGAAGTTGCTTTACACTGAGGAAAATCATTGATAAACATGTAAAGGCAGGAACACTACAAATTCCTCCACAAAATGTTAATGACAACCCACTCCCATCACATGGGGCCAATCTGGTTGTGGGATATGGCGATAAGGCAGAAAGAAAAATGAGGGAGCTGACGACGGAGTAAGGGGAGTCCGAAGAAGCTCTAGAGGATTGTACCAGAGGAATGGATAATATGGTGTTAGCCTATGATGAAGCAAGTGCCAGAGATATGGAGGACATATACAACATTGAAGGTGAGGAAATGGACAAAGGCTTAGAGTACTGCACGATTTCATGGCCCCTAAAGTTCTCCTGGTTCTTCGACCAAATGGGAATGCCAAAAGAAAGTAGGTTGGAGATAACCCGAGAAATCCTAGATATTATGAGGAAGAATGCAGTCCCTTCGTTGAGATGGAAGGGACCCATGGCTAGGCTGGTGAAGAAATTTATGTCAAAAATAACGTTCAGCGATGCAGATTGGGTCGTGATATTTCCTTACAATTGATCATTATATGTGATTGCCAGCATCAATGGGGTTAGCTTCGTGAGGGCTCTTATGGATGGGGTAGCATCCATCAACATCATGCCAATCAGCTCTTTCCATGCAGCTAACATCCCAGAAGAAAGATTGGTCCCTATGCCTTTCACGATTTCAGGTTATGACAACCAGTCTTCCAAATCCATTAGCTATGTGAATATTGGGATTGTAATGGAAAATCTAAGTTCCCACATCAAGTTCCATGTGATAGAGAGTGCAAATTCCTACCATCTATTAATAGGAAGAGTGTGGATTCACAACCAAGGACTAGTTCCCTCGACGTATCACCAATGTGCTAAGGCAAATATTAAAGGAACTGAGATCACCATACGAGCTATGAAGAGGCCCTTCACTGTCGAAGAAGCTCACCTAGTGGATGAAACATTTTATACAGAGTTAGAGGAGGATGTTAGAGTCCTAACAAGAAGAATGGAGGGAGCCTGGGTTCCCTCGGTTAGAGAAAGGATGGGACCTGTGAATGTCCAGAATGCCAAAATTGCAAGTGACAGAGAAATAACAGAAGAAGCCCACCAAGTGGTCCCTCGACCTGAGAAAATCTCAAAGCAGCTAAAAGACAGGATGCATCCCAGAATGCACCCGATTGAACATGAGATCACGTGACAAAGTGTGTTAAGTCAATTCTCTGAAGGAAGAATAGCAGAGGCTTTGAGGGAGAGGAAAAGAAAGGCAGTTGCAACGGCCAACAGGCAATGCAAGAAGATTATTACTGAGGAAGGGAATGTGGTCTATCACATATTATGGTGTGAACTGATAACCGAAGGAGCTATGACAGAGATTAGAGAGGAGGCTCACCCGATATATGAGTGTTTTCTGGTGGATCAATGGGGACAATATATGATGATAGATAATTCTAACGTACGAGAGTTTATGGACGATGCCATCAAAGAACCAGATTATATGACGGACCAACCGAATCCACAAGCATAAGAATTGGAATAGCTAAACTTGGCAAAAGAAGGAGAGGACCCAAGGCCCATTTTCCTCTCAAAGGATCTCTGTATGGAGAAAGGGGAGGCTTTGATTGAGCTAATCTGGGAGTTTATAGACATTTTTGTATGAAAGTATACGAAGATTGAGGGGCTAGATGAAAGTGTAAGCTTCCACAAATTAAACATGATGCCTTCAGCCATTTCGATCAAGTAAGCAACGAGGACTTAAAAGCCTGAGCTGGACTTGAGGATTAAATAAGAGGTCTAACACCTGTTAGTAGCAGGGTTCATAAAACCATACAACACCCACTCTGGCTGTCTACGATTGTCCCAATGGGTAATAAAGACAAGAAGCATATAAGGATCTGCGTGGATTTTAAATACTTGAATAGGGCTTGTCCCAAAGATGAGTTCCCTCTGCCTTCCATCGATAGCTTGATAGATGCAACGGCTAGACAAGAGATCTATAGCTTCATGGATGGGTATGTAGGGTACAACCAGATTAAGATGGACCCTAGAGATGCAGAGAATACAACGTTTAGAATCCCGTTGGGCAAATTCATGTACAAGGTAATTCCGTTTGGACTCAAAAACGCTGGGGCTACTTATCAACTAATAATGATGGACATTTTCCATTACTTCTTTCACAAATTTGTGAGAGTTTTATGTGGATGATTTGGTCAATAAATCAAAGAAAGAAGGGTCCCACCTGAGCGATTTGAGGAAATTATTTGCCAGATGTAGGAAGTATAAACTGAAGATGAACCCACTAAAATGCATTTTCGGAGTAACCAGTGGAAAGTTTCTAGGCTTTGTGGTAGATCGACAGGGGGTGTAGATGGACTAAGATAAACAACGAGCGATCTTGGAGATGCCAAGCCTGAGAATGACGAAGGAGCTCAAAAGTGTCCTCAGTAAAGTTTTCTACCTTAGGAGATTTGTGCCTGGATTGGCCGAAATAACACACCCGTTGATACAACTTTTGCGAAAGAATACAAAGTTCAAATGGGAGGAAGTTCACCAGGAGTCTCTCACCAGGCTAAAGAAACTGCTCGTTTCACCTCAAACTATGATCCCCCATAAAGCAGGAATACTGTTGCTTCTATGCCTCACATCCACCACGAGGTCTGTCGAAGCTCTATTAGCAAAGGAGATTGATGGGAAAGACCGGCAAGTCTACTACCTTAGTAGAATCATATATGGGCCAGAGGTCAGGTATAGTAGCTTGTAAAGGCATTGTTTAGCCTTAGTCTTTGTAGCATAAAAAATTAGACATTATATGTTGTCTTTTACAATTCATATTGTAGAAAGATGTGATCCAATTAAGTTTTTATTAGCAAGAACCATATTTATTGGTAGAGCAGCTAGGTGGTTCCTTATTCTCTCAGAGTATGACTTGAAATGCATGGCTCCTCGCGCGATCAAGAGCTAGGCGTATGCAGACCTCTTGGCAATATTCCTATCTGGGATATCAGAGCCACCATGAGAGAGCATTCCAGGAGATGATCTATAGGCCAATCACCTAGATGCAAGCAAAGAGGAGTGGACGATGCAGTTTAATGGATCTTTAGCAGAGAAGAAAGGAGGAGCAGGGGTTATTATTTTAAGAGGAACGAAAGAAATTTATCTTTCCTACAAGCTAGACTTTCCTTGTTCCAACAATGAAGCAGAGTATGAGGCGTTGGTACTGGGGTTGTTGGAGGCCCTTCCAAGGGGAATTCATTCACTCTGCATCAAGGGTGACTCGAACTTAAGGATTCAGCAAGTAAATGGAGAATATGAATTGAAACACCTCAGTCTGGCACCGTACAGAATAATCATTCAGAGGATTCTGAACAAGTTCCATCGAACCAAGATTAAGAGGCATCCCCGAACATTGAAACGCCATCCAGACGTCTATGCCACCATCTCTCAGAAGATGATCATGAGAGACGATATAACTATTGTCGTGATCTAATGAAGAACAGATCCCTCGGTGGGACAGTCAATTTTGCCGATGGAGGATAACCCTGATTGGAGGGAGAGATTAGAAAACAATTGGAGTTTGGGGAATGAGCAATGGAGCTGAGAGAGTTAGCCCAATACTTTACAAATTAGGGAAACCTTTACTTTAAAAATGCAGGAGGATGGCTATCAAGATGCATCGGCCCAGAAGATGCAGAGCTAAGATTAAAGAAAACACACGAAGAGCACTGCGAAACAACTGAGATCCCTCTTTACAAGAGAATTCAAAGGGAGGGATACTTCTGGCCTGGAATGAAGCAGGATGAAAAAGAGCTACAACGGAAGTGAGATAAGTGCTAACTGTTCTTCAAGGCAGCTGAATGATATTTCGTTGAAGCTAAATCAGATTGGAGGCAACCCTATATTGACTTCATTAAAGATGGAGTTGTCCTAATAGAGAATATTTATGCGATGGGACTCAAACGAAGGGCCCCAAGGTTCTACGTTCAAGAAGGGCAGCTTTATCGAAGAGGGTACTTCAATAGGCCATTGCGTTGCATAACAAAGGAGGAAACAACCAAAGTCCTCAAGCAAGCTCATGATCCAACTCACATAGGGGAGCAAAGTTGTATGACCAGCTCATGACGTTGGGGTATTATTGGATAATGATGGATAAAGACTCGGCTGAGTTTGTCCAAAAATATAAAGCTTGCTAATTGCATGGAAATATGATCAATGCCCCATCGGTGGATCTACACTCTCTGGAAACACCTTATCCTTTTCACACTTGGGCATTTGATTTGGAAGGGGCAATACATCCTTCTTTAAGGGGGAAGATCTAGATACTAGTGGCAACGGAGTGCTTTACAAAGTGGGCTGAAGCAATACCACTAAGAAGGGCAACAACAAGGGTGGTGAGAAACTTCATCAGAGAATACATCATTTGACATTTTAGGATTCCAAAGGTAATACTCTCTGATAACGGAACCCCATTCATTAATTCAGAGGTAACGATGCACACAAATAAGTACTCTATTGTTCATCATACTTTAACGGTGGCATACCCAAAGGGAAACGGTCAAGCCGAAGCAAATAACAAAACATTGGTTAACATTTTGGCCAAGGAGATGGAGGATTTCCCAGGATCATAGGATGACAAGATACCAACTGTATTATGGGTCTATCGAACAACTAAAAGGAAGCCCATATGATATACCCCGTTCTTCCTTATATATGGAGCTGAAGCGATTCTCCTAGTGGAGTTGGAACTTCCCTCTACCCGACATGCCTTGCGAAGTAGCATGCTCCCTCAGAACAAATATGTGCAGTTGGAAGCGTTGGACAAACACAGAGATAATACGATGCAACACTTTCAAATATACACGGAGCAGCTCTCAACGGTATACATCAACTTGGTGAGACCAAGGAAGTTTGTTGAAGGAGACCTTATTTTGAAGGCAGTAGTAAAACACATCAGAGGTCTTCCTCTACCTAAGTTTGCAGCGAATTGGGAGGGACCTTTCATTGTAAAAGAGGCTCACGATTCAGGTTATTGCTTAATTTCTAAGATGGAAGAAGATAAACCATTTAAGATTAACAACAAATGGTTGAAGTTCTATCATGTGTAAAGCAAGTAACCTTAGAACATCGATGCATCTAGCCTTTTTGTTATGAATATATATAAGTCATTATTTTTCTCGAAAGATGTCTTTTGTTGTAACTAGAGTGAGATGGAAGATGGCAAAGTTTGTATTTTATGCAAGCAGTTATAACACAAAGAAGTGGCATGAAAAAAAGATATAACTTCTCTTTCATTCATAAATTGGGAGGCCGTCAGCCTAGGAAACAAAAAATTTATACAAGTATTTAGGAGGTCATCAGCCTAGGAGGAACCATAAGTGTGGAGCAGAAAAATAGTCTCCAGGCAAACTTGAGGAAGCTATTAGGCATGCTTGCTGAGCATTGATGGAACCTTCCAGCCTTGTCTGAACTTGAGCATACTCAATGAGGAGTTTTTCTTGCCTCATCTTCACTACACGTAAAGTTTCTTCGATATCCTCCACCTCTTTATTAGAAGCTTTAAGTAGAGATGTTAGTTCGGTCAGCTTAGCTTCTTAATCTCGTTGAGTATCTTGATGCTTCTGTAGTAATTCCCTCTGACTTGCCAATTGCTGACTCTTCAAGGTCTTCAAGTGTCCATCGACCAGCTAAATTGGAAGCCATCTCGGCCCAACTCCTTTAGATAGCCCAAGAATTAGTTGAGGAGAGGCCTAGTAACGTTTACAGTATGGGTGCTGACGATATCAACAATAACGATCGCTATACTTTGAAGCTTGTGGGTCATCATGGGAATGTTTGAATGCAGACAGTCGACAGTAAAAGTCTTGGGTGATGAGTTACGATCTATTCAATCACCAATCGATGGATGGTAGGTAGTTGGGGAGAGCAATGAAGGACCATGAGATAAAACTCATGAGGAGCTAGAATTGGCATAGGAAGCTCACAACCAGATTCACTGTCGGCCTGAGCACCTGTCGTGGAACCTTGGTCGTTAGGACTCGTTTCCTCAGATACAGCTGGTTCCCAATTTGGTGAGGCGATAGGCGAAGGAATCGCTGGAGGTTGATCTGCAACACGAGGGGACTCCCCAGCAGCCTGGGGACAGATCAAGAAAATAATGAATTAAGTAAAAAAATCTTAACAAGTGTTTATCATTGTTAAGTCATCGTTATTGGTGGAGTTTGACGAAAAATCTTAACAAGTGTTTATAATTGTTAAGTCACCATTACTGGTGGGTTGACGAAAAATCTTAACAAGTGTTATCATTGTTAAGTCACCGTTACTGGTGGAGTTTGACAAAAAATCTTAAAAAGTGTTTATCATTGTTAAGTCACTGTTACTGGTGGAGTTTGACGAAAAATCTTAACAAGTGTTTGTCATTGTTAAGTCACCATTACTAGTGGAGTTTGATGAAAAATCTTAACAAGTGTTTATCATTGTTAAGTCACCGTTACTGGTGGAGTTTGACAAAAACTCTTAAACAAGTGGTTGTCATTGTTAAGTCACCATTATGGGTGTCACCATTATTGGTGGAATTTTACAAAAAAAAATCTTAATAAGTGGTTTTCATTGTTAAGTCACCATTACAGGTAGAGTTTGAATATTTGAAAATGAGAGGCTTCTAGATTGTACATTGTCAAGATAAAGGACAAATAACAAGAAACGAAGAGAAAATGGACAAATACCTCAACAATGGATGGAGAAAAATGGGTGTCACTAAAGAGGCTATAACGGTGGGAATTATTGAAAGCAGGTTCATCTCCTCAGAAGCCTCCATGACACCCTCAACTAGAGGAACCTCGAACAGAGGGACCTCAATATTGGGTGAAGCTCCTGCGTCTACAAAGGGTACTAAGGCCAATATTGGGGTAGAGATTGAAGATGTCGTTTGATCTTCCGTAGATGCACTAATGCTGGTGGGGGCAGAAGAAGCACCAGGATTGGCAGAAGAGACAACGGTGGCCTTGGAAACTAGTAGAATCCTGAAGGATAATAGGGGGATAAGACTTGGAGAAAGATGTAAAAATAAATCTAAGTGTTAGAGGAGGGGAATAATACAGAAAGAAGAGACACACTTCACACTTAACTCACCTCGGTAATATGACTGAAAGGGGGAACAACAACGATGGTTCTTGTCAATGGAGTGGAAGAAGGATGTTGGCCAATGATAAAGCCAAAAAGGAAGATACCTCAACCTGAAATATACCAAGATGATAAGAAGATTCATATAGTGAAAAGATAGAAAAGAAAGATTTAGAAGTGTTTAGAACTTGTTACCTCGGGAGAGTTTGGAAAAACTAGAATCACAACCAGAGGAACCACCGACAAAGAGGGTGTACTAGAAGAAGCTAGGGGAGTCTCATCTGGATGAGAGGAAACCCCCACAGACTCAATCAGCACAACAAGTATCTTGGTATCCCGCTCTGTACGACTAGAGTCCGAACAATGTGAATAATTAAGACCTATCATGGGCGATCGAGGAGGAGATGATTCGGTCATAGATTCTCCAAAGCATCCTCCCACGAAAGGGCTGACTGGAGGAGAAGGCCTTTCTTCATCAGCCTCCTGATGGAAATAAGAAATAAAGAATAAGTGTCAACAAAAAGAAGAGAATTCACTAAGTTATAAACGACTAAGTATGGGGAGACTAACCTCGTGCTCAAAAGAAAAGTGTGATGGTATGACAATGGGCGAAGCTAGAGGAGATGAGTGAGGAGAAGCCCCCTCGGTGAGATCAGCTAGAGTCTCAAGGCTGTCATCAACTAGTATAACTGCTTCGGGATAAGGAGAAGTAGAACCCCCAGGAGTAAGGGTAACTGCTCTGGGTTACACTATAAAGGCTTGTTTTTTACTTGCCTTGGTTTCCAAAGTTTTCTTCCTCTTACTAGAAGCACCAGTCCCTAAAGGACCAAGAGAGCCCCTTTTTCTCCGTGAATTCCTTTCAGTAGGATCCAACATGATATTGGAAAATGACTCAGGAGGAGGAACCGATGGTGCAGTTTGTCGACATATCTATTATTACCGTTATAACTCCTTTCTAATTGCCTCCTGTATTTCCTCAGGCACGTCAGCATTGGGAGGAATATAGGCAATGGGAAAAGCATATATAGGGGCTTGGGACTTGTGTGGGGACTTGGGCTTCGAGGATTCCCCACTCCTGGTCTTCTTTGCCTTTTACGAAAGGGGTTGTGAGACCTCACCATAAGCTGTAACGACAGAAGAACCTCTAGGAAGGGGTTTAGGCATTGGAGCTTTCTTGGCCTTGGCAACAGCAACGGGGATTATAGGGAAGTACAGAGGTAGCTCACCAAGAGGATCCTTCGGTGTACGGATGAGAGGGAACTCAATTCCCAGAACGGAATTCCCCTTTATCCCCAGTTCCAAAGGGAGGCTAACGCCAAAGCCGAGGAAGCCTTAGCTACTGTGGCGAACGCTAAGGAAGATGCCTTCACCTGTGGTTGGGATAAGGCCTTTGCGAATGCCATAATGCAAAATCCCTACCTTAAGATGTATTTTTTTAAGAATGGTTGGGATGAAGATCTGGACAAGGTTAACACAATAGAGGCGTCAGATATCTTCAATGAGCATATCCTAGATTCCCCTCCTTAATTTGAGGAAGAGGTTGAGGAAGATGATGATGGAGTCGTTGCAGAGGAGAAGACTACCGAACAAACTCATGTCACAGATGAGTAAGTTGCCGACCTAAACCAAACGACTACCGAGCAAGCGATCAAGAATGTGAGGTTCAGAAAAATGACTTCTTAGGATCTTATTTTATGGAGTATTGTATTTTTATTTTTGTTTCCACTGATGTAGGGGCATGCCTCAATTGTAATCCCTTTTAATGGAATTAATGGCTTGATCTAATTATTACTGTCTCATTTAATTTTTACAAGTATCCTTTTTACTAAACTCATATATCTGACCAATTGTTCATGCAACTTAATGTAAGGACAGCATCACTGGTTGATGTACAGAACGACTTCCAATAAAGACACGAGAGACTATTCGTTGTTGGTCATGACGAAGATGATGAGGATAACGAGCTCCCGAGTCTTGATGTGTTAGCTCAAGTAAAAGAGGCATATGTGAACCTTCGTTGTCTCTTTCATCAGGCATTTGCAGATAATGTTGCCTATTATGACATAATTTTTATCGCCCAACGTAGCCACAAAAATCTCAAAACTAACTTCAAAAGAAAGGTAGATCATCTCAGGAAAGAGAGACTTTGATAAGAAGCTGGCTGTTATAGAATATTCCCATTCAAATAAGGAGTTTATTCTCTATGTCGATATCATGCGTGCTAGAGAGGTCGCTGATATCCTTGAGAAATAGAACAATGACTTGAGGGTTGATCTTAAGGCACTCAAAAAGCCCAAATCGAGCTAACAAGATGGGGAGGGCACTTGCTTTTTTGAAGAGGAGAATGCTCAATTAAGGGAGAAGCTCAGAAAGGTTAAAAAGGCCAAGGGCCAACCTTCCTCTCAAGGATAGAAGGGAATCACCTAGCCGAAGAGTTAGAAATGACCCAGAAGAATTTTCTCAACAAAGTATCAACTATTAAGAGTTTGACCGATAAGGTTGATCATTTTACATTTTAGTTCCACAAATAAACTCATCAGGTATGGTTGGACACCTATGAAGAGGCTCTTCTAAATATGGATTTTGTCCTAAATGATGCACGAAATGTTAGCTACACGAACGATTGGCTTAATGCCCTTGCCATGCCGAAGATCCCACAGGATTCTGAGTTATGGTATTTGTTTGACTTAGGCTGCTTGGACCATCCAAATCATACTTACAAGCTCGATGTGTTATGGATCCCAACATATGCCATTTTGGTCAGCCTTATTAAGAAATACCTTGGCAACTTTGGACTTAATGGGGACAAGTAACTCAACTGACCTTAACACTTGGTTGACATGTTGAGTCAAGGTGGGCCGTCAAGGATCAAATATATTATTGTGACTGTTACTCCTTAGGCATTGGATGTTCCACCTACCGAAGTTGGAAGTTCGATAAATGAGCAATCCCGATCATGTAATTGATCTGGCTATACTTACCATTTTGTTATAAATTATTTACTTTTTTCAAATTCCCAATAAAGAGTTATAAGTTTGAATGTAAATTTCTAAATTTTTTCTTTCTTATGTGATGTGTGGTCTTATGGTCTTACCTTTCAGGTGATATCATCACATCTAACCCGAGGCCTTGAACCAGAAAAGAAAAAACACACCTGTTTATGGGGTGGCTCCTCGGTGAGTATTTTTATAACCTAGTTGGTCGGGGGTCTGAAGATTTCCTAGTAGGCCTTTCACCAGCAGTAAACCATTTTTCATGTTCTATTATTTGCCAAAACTCTTTTTGTTGGCTAATGATATGCCCAAATATCACCTCGTCCCAGGATGAGACCACTCCACTCCAAACAGCCAAGCTTATGAACAAACTCATAGGTCACTTCCAAGACTCATCCAAGACCAAGGTTGGCCTCGTACTTACAACGTCGACTATGCAGAAAGTCGAGACTTCAAGAAAGAGTCACAGCAGCAAAGGGCATCTCTCATCATGTCTCCCAGCCGATACACTGAGTCGACCATCTTAGCCAACCTTGGCCTGAGCTCCTCAGGCCGAGAGTAGTTTCACGTGTAAAGTCAAGCGTTCCATTAATAACCTCATACTCGGTCAGGTAGAAACCTCTCCAGATGACATCGCGACTGGACGAGTAGTAGAAGGTACCAAGGTGACGTGTCCCACATGAGAAATTTAGTTATAACTAAGATTATTCTCCTCACGTGATGGGAGATTTCATCATCATTACATACATGTGGACATAGGCTCTGGCCGAACCACTTAAATCCAGGTGTTCGTCCTATTTACCTCACCTCCTTCTCTGTTGATTTAATGTGTGAATATTACATTGTTGTTTACCTATTTGAGCTTCACATGGTGATACCATTTCTGGTATCATCAGTCTCGTGCCGTCTGTGGGAATGAGTAGGTACATCTCTTCCCTCCTTTAGCTTGTCCTCACTAGAGTCTCTGGTGGTGAACCAGCCTTCCCCTCTTGTGGATCTGTTTCACCATTGAAAGAGTTGTTGTTGAGGTTCCAAGCTTATACTCCCTAGTTGTAGCTTACCCGCCAGGTTTAACACATGGCATAAGAATTTCCACCACCACCACTACCAGTTGGTGGTCCTAGTTCCATCAACACACCTCCTCAATCAGAAATGGCTGAAGTATAGGTGGTATTAAAGTCCTTGGTGGCTAGCCAACTGGAAATGCAAGAGCAGCTGGATGCTTTCAGCCAAAATGTTATAATTAGGCCAGCTGGGGTACAATCGGAGATGATTACTTCGACAGCCATGGAGAACCCTCAGGATGCCAGGCAACCACCCCAGGCACCACGCAAAGACTTGCCACCTCATAAGCGACGGGGGGACGTTACTGACCCTAGGCATTTACGCCTGGGGAGGCAAGGCCAACCCTGCTGGAGGATCGTTATAATGATTATGAGGCTGAAGATGCTCAGGCTGATTGTTGGGAGCCATACGAAGTATCTGGGAATACAGTATGCCCCATTCAAGGAAGTAGAGCCGTAATGAGAAGAGGTCGAGCCGTAATGAGAAGCCAAGGGGCTCTGCCTTTGAAGGTCAGCTTTCGAGAGGCTTGGCCCCGTTGGCAATTTGAGAGATAGGTTATTTAGGTCAAGGAGCAATGCTAGCTCAAGAAGAGAGGGGGCTAACTGTCGAACCCCGTGTGGCCAAGATGAGGGCCAGCAAGAAGTAAATAGTCGACGCAGGTCAGCAATAGGGGAACTTTTAGTTAGGTCGATTGAGGTAGTAGGGTATAACATTGTCCAGGGCAACATTGTTAAAGCGGCTAAGAGGCCTTCGAATGACACAATTCAAAGGCTAGAAAATAAAATTGGAGACATCCTTAAGAGTCGTAACCCCTTACAGATGGGATACTCAGAAGGTTCTCCTTTTGAAGCTAAGGTAGTTAGCTTCCCGACCCCTGCCAAGTTCAAGCCACCGATGGTTACTCCAAAGTATGATGGGAGTACCAACCCTGTGCACTATGTAGAGATGTACCATTCAGCTGCAGACATCTACTCCGTCTCAAATGAGATGAAATTCCATGGATTCTCAAGCACTTTGACTAGAGCTGCCCATATATGGTTCACGTCACTCCCGAAGAACTCCATTAAGAATTTCAAACAACTCGCAGAATGATTCAACCATAACTTCTACTTTGGGGTAAGACCCCAGAAGAAGTCTACTCACCCACCGTACGTTAAGCAGGGTAAGAATGAGAGTCTCAGGGAGTACATCGCGAGTTTTAATAAGGAAAAGTTAGAAGTGGAGGATTATGAGGAAAGTATTGCGATGACAACATTAATAGGAGGCCTGCAGAAAGGTAAATTGCTTTGGAAGCTTGCTGAGGACCCACCAAAGTCTATGGCCGAGCTATTGGTGACGGTCGGTAAGGTCATGAATGCTAAGAAAGCTACGGCAGATAAGTATGAGGATGAGAAGGGGACTAGTAGTGGGAGCAAGTTTCAGAAGAAGAATAAAGATGGAAAGAAGAGATCAACTAATGATAAGTTTATCGGGTATACTCCTCTCATGGTCAGTTATGAACACATTTTGAATGAGATCAAGAATGATCAGCCCCTAAGATGGCCCGAAAAGTTGAAATCTCCCCCTCACAAAAGGAATAAAAGCTTATGGTGTGAATTTCACCAAGATCACGGGCACTTAATCGATCAGTGTTTCGCTCTGAAAGATGAGATTGAGAAGATGATTAAGGCTGGGAATCTGAGAAAGTATGTGAGCAGTGGTAGCCCAAAGAGGGGATGAGACAACCCAAGAAAAAGAAGGGCCTATAAGTGCAAAGAGGATGCCCCTAGGAATAAAGATGATGCTTCAGACGACGATGATGAGGACGACCCAGATCTGCCACCAAAGGACGATGGTCCTAAAGGTCGCCTTCATACGATTTGATTCGATGTGAAGATAATTTGTAGGGGCCTAGCTGCAGGAGGCTCAGAGATGGCTAACAGAAAGGCACACATTGCAGAAGTCAAAGCTCTTCCTAAGGTTGAGGTGGTTAACTCGGCTGAAATAGGCATTAAATTAGAAAAAAAGAAGAAGGTGGATATGGACACTTTGATTGTGGGTTTTTCAAGACTCGACTTCAAAGGTATCCTAGCCCCCCAAGATGACTTCTGGTGATTACAACCAGGGTTCATGGGTATGACATGCTAAGAATACTGGTTGACGGCGAGAGTTTGACCGATGTTATGTTCTGGCCATGCTTCAAAGGCCTAGGACTTAACAAGAAGAGGCTCATGCCTTATCGTCACCCATTGATTGGATTCAGTGGTGAGAAAGTCCATCCGTTGGGAATGTATGAGATAGACGTCAGGATGGGAGATGTTTGGCCGATGAGTCTCACAAAGAAGGTCAATTTCTTTATAATGGATGAAAGTGTATACTCGGCTTATAACATTATTATGGGAAGAGTGGCCCTCAAATAGTTTGAGGTTGTGCCCTCCACTGTACACCAAATAGTGAAATTCTCGACTCCTTATGGGGTAGGGGAAGTCCAAGGTGATCAAGTGTTGGCACGGGAATACTACTTCAACTCAGTCGATGAGAGGGAAGCTCACAAAAAATAACTATGACCTACAATATCGATACCATAGACCCAAGAGATAAAAAGATACTCAAGAAGGGAGAAGCCGCTGAGGAGGTAGAATTTGTCATCCTCAATGAGGACGAGTTGGAAAAAACCATCCAAATTGGAAAAACCCTAAAAAAGGAGGTTAAGGAAGAACTAGTGAAGCTGTTGAAAAAGAGGCAAAGAATATTCGCATGGATCCACGAAGACATGCCAAGTATTGACCCACAAATTATGTGCCATAAGCTCAACGTAACCGATGATGCTAAGCCGATACGGTAGAGAATACGAGTCTACTCAAGAAAGAAGTATGATGCTATCAGAGAAGAGGTAAAGAAGTTGAAGAAGTCCAACTTCATCCGAGAAGTCATCTATACCGACTAGTTGGCAAACGCTATCATCATCCCTAAGGCCAATAGCAAGTGGAGGATGTTTGTCGACTTCACGGATATAAACAAAGCATGCTTAAAAGTAAGTTTCCCTTTGCCTAGGATTGATCACATGGTTGATTCTACTGCCGATCGTGAATTAATAAGATTCATGGATGCCTACTCAGGCTACAACCAGATATCCATGAACCCGGCCGATGAAGAAAAGATAGCCTTTATCACTGACAAGGAGGCCTATTATTATAAGGTCATGTTAGGCGTGCACATTAGTGGAGGGGTGAGGTGTCCTCAAGAGAGTGTGCAACACTAACTTAAGTATGGAGACATACTTGCATTTTAATTTACTGCATTTAAATTCACTTACTAAATATTTTCAAAATGTTTTAGGTTCTAACCCTTGCTATAAAATATTTTCAAAACCTTTTAGGTGTCTAGCCACAGGGACGCCAGAATTGCTCTATTCCAGGTTTTCACAGATGCGACACATGTGGATGTTGCAGGACTTTGACTTACCCATTTCAGTCATTTCATTCCTAGAGTAGGATGCAGTCAGTATTCCACTTGGGCATGTCGCACTAGTTGTCCATTTTATTTCAGTTAGTTGATGTATTCAGTTACTACTCATGTGATTCATTTCGTTATTTTATTTGTAGCCGATGGTTGTCTCGACAAGGTTTATATATATTCCTGTCTAGTATTGTTCATTTCCGTGTTTGTGTGAATGGTTAGTTGTATATTCTTTCGCATGTTATTGTTGGGATGTTAAATAAAAAGATAAATTTGTCACCATGTCTTTTGAATACTAGGTGGTTAGTATGTTTTAAAAAGTTTTCGACAGTGATGCTAAGAATGAACCAGACGAGACTCCTGTTTAACTTGATATAGGACTAATCACCCGGTATTTTATTAGGCGGGGTGTCACAATATAAAAAAATGTTCTTGTAATATTGGATCGAGCTAGCAACGTAGAATATGCATGATAATAATTGTGGATACGATTTCGAATTGTACTCTGGATAGAGGCTTGGCTAATAGGTTGATTTTGAAATATGGTTGCGTTACATGTTTTTAAGAAAAGCCATAGTTTACAAATAGTTTAATAAATTCCGGCCACTAGTTATGGTTGTGTTGAATAATTCGCAAAAGATTAAATAATGGAACATGTGTGATATTTGGTAAATAATGTTATGAACGATGGTGCAAAAATGTCGGGCAGTCATAAAATATATGAGAATTACTATCCCAAAGAGTGCATAAAGTACATAAGGAGGAAGGGCGTGTGAAGGTAAAATGAAATGTCCGATGCGGGTAAAGCATTGTGGATCAAGAACCAGAGGAAACATTTTAATTTAGGAGTGCTAAAGGATTTCCAAAAAGTCATCCACGGTAGATGATGTATATGTTGAGAGTAGTGACTTTCATTTAACCAATGATATGTGAATTTATAGTAAATTGTCCTTTCTCATTCGATATCCAAAATGGAATATAAACGGATGTATGTGAATGTGAAAATAGCCCCGAATTTCATGAATACTGTCAAGAGGTATAATTGAAAGTAAGTATGGAATATTCCATTTATGAGAGTGAGTAAAAAAAGAATTAATGAAAAGCAGTTGCAAATCCACTATAGGACCAAGTGGGCCAGCCGCCCCAGTTGAGATTTGAAAAAAAAATAGGGTTAGTCCAATCAATCATCTTCAAAGTTCAGGGTAGGTTTTGGAGATGGGGTCTTCATATTGAGCCTTAATTGTGCTAGGTGAGTTAACTTATTTTTGTACTTCATATTAAGCAAAATTCAATTGTCATCACTTCTAAAATTGGGGTATTGTGACTATTTATTAAGCGTTGTTTATTTCTTAAAATTAGTTAAGTATTGTTAATAATGATTGAGAGTAGTTGTTTCTGCATTATAAAGCTATACTTTGTATAAAACTCGGAATAACCAAAAAAATATTCGCCTCGAGGGCTACCGCCCTCGAATCCCCAGTACCAGTCGAAACTTTCGCCCCACTTCACCTAAATTCCTGGATCCTCCACTGATGAAAAGTGACAGAATTGTTGGATCTATATCAGGAAATATATTGTCAATATGTGAATCTTGTGCCCAAGTATGATGACCGAAAGAAACTTTGTGATTTTTTTTCAAAACTAGGATGACGAACGTTTACTCTGAGAATTAAGCAGGTGGATATTGAAGAAATATTTGTTTTTTTTATAGTCTGACACCATAAATTGCTAGGTTGGGTAAAAAGTTTCCAAAGAAGTTTACGCATATAAGTTTCATTTAATAGGTGTAAATCTTTGATACCAAGTCCTCCCAAATGTTTGGTAAGGGTGATAATATGCCAAGATAAAGACGAAGTTTTATGAGTATTTTTCCATGAAATCTAAAAAAAATAACTTTCCTTTTAATTTCAGTAAGAACTTGCTTAAGAGTGAGTAAAGTAGATATAAAATAAGAAGGAAGAGTGGAGGTAACAACATTTATCAAAGAAGGGTAAAACAATATTATACCAACTTTAAGGCGTTGGTCAAGTTTATTATTTAATTCTATAAACATTTGTTTAGTGGTACGATCATTTATCAATGTAATACCAAGATATTTATCATTTCCATGATGGATGAATTGCAAGTGTTGTAAAGTGGCCTGTCGAATACTACGAGGAGTACGTGGACTAAAAGTGACACTAGATTTCTTTCGATTAGTAGTTTGATCCAAAAAAGACAAGTTTTGTAAAATACTATTAAAATGATGTATAGTTTTTGTATTAGGCTGAAAAAAGAAAATACAATCATCAGCAAAACTCAGAGCCAAAATTATAGGTCCTTTAGCTGAAGTTCCAAGCGCCGTCATTTTTTTTATTGACTATCAGTTTCCATTTGGCCGAAAAACATCCGAGGCTAAAATAAATATAGTGGGAGACAAATGGTCACCTTGGTGGAGTCCACAAAAGGGATAAAAAGTATGCCTCATCTGTCCATTTACAAAAGTATTGAAATAAGTTGTGGAAACACATTCCATAATACATTGAATCCAGAATTCAAGAAAATTATGTTTTTGCAAAATTCATTTGATAAATGGTCATTCAAGTTGATCATAAGCTTTGGATAGGTCAATTTTTAAAGCACTACTACCTTTTTTGTTTTTGAATTTTTGCATTGTATGTAATATTTCATGCGTAATGAGAATATTATCATGAATATATCTATTCTAAATAGATACATATTGATAAGGAGAAATAAGGTAGGATATGACAGCATTCTAGAATTTATAATAGTAAACATAAGTTTATAGACAACATTGGAAAGATTAATTGGACGAAAATGTTTAACCTAGGATGCTTAATTTTTGGAATGAAAATAAGTAAAGTTTTATTAAGCTCGCATATATTATACCTATGGGTGAGAAAATCTTGGATTAAATTGGCGACTGAGTGTCCAACTATGGACCAATGTTTATTGAAAAATTTGCAAATCAAGCCATATGGACTCAAGCTCATATTATTTCCCATTTTAAAAAGATTAAATAATATTTCAGATTCAATTATGGTATTTAAGAGATTAGTTTTATCAACAGGTTTAACTTTAATAAAAGAATATTCATTATTCGGTATAGGTGGCAGTAAGGTGGGAAATATGTTTTTTGTAAAATTCTGTAAATTGGTTTTGTATTCCTTGAGGATAAGTATAACACCCATTTTTAGGATTGAAAATACATAATGTAGAATTATTGCTACGTAATTGTTTTACACATGCATGAAAGTATATGGTGTTGTCACCATCCCTAAACCATTTGTTGTTGTTTTTATTTTTCCATTATTGACATTCTAAGTGTTGACACTCAGTTATCTTATTTTTTTTAATTGTACCTCATGGTTAAGAAGTTCTTGCGTAGGATCATAGTCTAAAGAATGCTTTATTAGATCACGGTTAACTTTTTTTGATAAATAAATGATATATTAAAACCAAACCGCAAAGGGAGCGGTACCCGTATACATGAAGTATACATAACAACCAAAATTAACTTCAACCCGAAAGACATGCTCAAGAAAAAAACTCCTCGAAAACCAATGGACTAGAGGAATATACCACCCCCACTATAACAAGAAGCCAAGCACCCCACCTTAGAAACACCTTCCGAACTCTTCCCACTTCCCCCACTGGAAACACAAAAATTGAACCCCAAGAAAACCATCGAACTTGATGATAAAACCACTCCCGCTCCTCAACGACACAAGCCCACCGCCTAAAAAGCACCCTGCGAGTTCCTCCCAGTTCTCCCACCTAAACACAACTACCATTGGATAAAAAAAACCAGAAAAGCACTACAAAAAGACATCCACCACCTTCCTGGACAAAAAGCTCGAAGTCGAACTCTGGCTCGATCCCGCCCTCGCCGCCCTACTTATTAGCTTAAAATCCCCTCCCACATATTTTCTCAAAAAGTAAACGAGCTTTACTCTCATTTCCCTCAAAGTTTACCCCTACAATCTTACTAAAATCTCCCATTAAATCCTCAACCCATCCCATCGAGTCTTCTTCCCACCCCTCCCCCCCCCCCCTCTGAAAAAGTCTTTTCCAATTTCGGTATGCTGATGTCCACCCAAATATTAGAACCCCCTTCCTCCCTACACTCGAGGACCTCCTCCTGTGTAGGAATATCTAAGTCAACCCATAAATTTGAATTGTTAAGTTCAGTGAAAGTCACGTCACGAACCTTTCCACACACACCACTAGTCTCCCCGTATTCAAAATCCAACCCCCTATTATCATATTTGGTGGTTTCACCAGCCAGACTCATAGTCATATTATTCTGGAAAGGAATACCGGTCCACGCCTTATCCCCCAAACGAATATGTTTATTCTTACCCAACCCTGCCCTTCTTTTACCCGTTTTCCCCAATACATGAAGGTCTTAATATTCTTCAATCCTAACATGGCATTACCATAGTACACCTATTTTCTGCTACTATTCTTGCCACAGCCTAAAGCAGTTCCCTAACCATTATTTAATAAAGTGGACCCCTTAGTCACCCTCACAATGGATTTTTTTATTTAAAAACACCTCTTGCGGGAATCAAGACTAGCCATAATATTTCCTATTAAACGAGGGCCCACCTCCTCACTCGTACTAATAGGATGGACCATTTTATTCTTGTCCTCCTTCATAGCCCCTGCCAACCTACCATAAAAACTATTCTTACGTTCCTGCTTGTCCTCACTAGGGATAACCACATCCACTCTAGTAGCTTTAGCATAGGTCTGCAAACCCACCTGCTCACTACTCCCTAACACACCACTCTCCAAAACCCATTTGACACCTGCTACAACAGACCCCCCCCCCCCCATTTGTTCTTGGTTGCTCTCTAAAGAGTGTTTGATTCAAGTGCAAATCTTTTGCAACAAGTAGTAATCGGGTAAGACCGGGATCGTATTCATCGGGAATTGAACGCTCCTAGGAGAACAAGATTAGGATAAAGGATATTCTCTAAACGTCAAAAATTTAAAGTGTGAGAGATGATTTGATTGTTTGAAAAGGTGATTGTGATTAATCGCTAAACTAACATGCGTGTAAGTAACAACGAACAAGTCAACTATATAGATAAACCGAAGCAAACTAAGTTAAGCTTGAGTTCAAGAGATAAAAGGGATTGAGGATCATTCTCCAACCTTAGATTCACTAATAAAGATGATAGGTCTTGGTTAAAATTAATTCTAATCGATCATAACTAATTAGATCCGAACATCAACCTTGTAGAGACTAAACTCATCGATGGAGGATTAGGGTTAATTAATTATTGCTAAAATGGGTTGGGATTGTAGTAAACCATCAAAAACTACCCCTTGCATAACAAGGGAAGTTAAGAGACTAGGATACTCCAATATCAACACATGAAATTCAATTAGAACAATTCTAAACCAAACCCTAAATATGAAGTTCAAGCATCCGAGGTGACATTATGATCCCCAACCTTAAGTTTAGCTACTCATACTAGAAACTAGGCTACACATACAAAGGAACCACATATTTAAACAAGGCATCAAGTGTAAACACAAAACAATTAAAGCTATGGTAATAAATTAAATTTAAAGATAAAGAACACAAGTAGATATGGATTGAATGAAGAAAGTTTGCATTAATTAATAACTAACTTGTGAGAATTTTAAGCTTTACAAATAGGAAGAGCAATAAATACACATGACCTAGGAGAGAGAAGAGAGTGCTTCTATGTATCCAATTTCTAAAAAAAGTAATCTATAACTTCAAATGAAGGAAAACAAGGGATAAATCCCCAAAATTTTATCCAAAATGGTAAACTTGTAAATAGGAAAAAGAAGAGACTACAGAACCGAATCGATTAGGTAGAGTTCAAATCGATTTGCAAATGGGAAGGAGGTGCACTGTCTGCTTCTGAATCGATTCAGCAGAGTCCAAATCGATTCGGACCTGATCTCAAAAGAAGGATGCTTTGCATTTGGCTTTATTTTCCCAAAGTTTCACCGAATCATTCTTAAGTTCTTCGTTCTAGATCGAATTCATGCACCGTTAGAGGCCACGCGAAGATGAGAAGGAGGGATACAACTTCCATGAAGAGATCGGGAGCAAAACCCGAACACTGAATTTACTAAAATGCCCCCGAAGCTACAACTGTCAACGAAACTTTTTCGGAACTTATCCAAACTTCACAACTTGTATTCCCGAGACCTATAAAAGCTCAATTAAGGCGCACACAATATATATATGACAAATGGGGGTTAGTCAATAAATGAGCATAAGAACCGGGAATAACATGTACGGGAATGCTAGAATGTAAAAATTAACGGGGTTATAAATACATTAAAAGTGACTTATCACACCCCCTAACTTATACATTGCTAGTCCCGAGCAATGAAGTATGAATAAACAAGTCCCATCAACAAAACCAAAACAAGAGAAATATGTACAAAGAAGGAAAATACCACTTTCGCGGGTGAACTCATGCATTTAGTGTATGCAATAAGTCGTTAAATCCCTCGGTGTCCATAAGGGACGAGTGTCGTCTCGTGAGGGTTTCCAGGGATGATACCCACAAACATCAAGTCAGCTTATACAATGATATGGAAAAAACCGATGCACAGCTCAACAATTATCAAAAAAGCATAATATATTAACAAAGTGAACAAATCTCACATAAAAGACGGCAATTATCGACATTAAATAAGTAACTTCAATAGAAATTGAAACCATGGAAATGTGAAATAGGCGGACATGTGGGGTAATTTAGATTTGGCAAAACTTTCATAATCCATGTAAACGCTAAAGCATGCATAACTCAAGTTCTCTCCGATTGTTACACTCAACAAATGAAAACGCTCAGAAATAGGATGTAACACACACGGGACATGCAGGTATAATGAGTAATTGTAAAAGGAAACAAGGTCGCGTACATGTCACCAATGAAGAACGATGTATAAAAGTGAAAAATACAATCTCATGAAAGGATATCTATCGCATATTAACCGATGTAAAATGCACTTAAATAGATTATCGTTAATGTTCGATCTTTGAATCACATTACCCTATGATCAAGTAGGACTTTTCGGGTATATAATTTGGGGAATGCTACGGTTAGGAAATGAAAGTCTATGTACGGAAGAAAAGGGGATTAGGGAATAACATGCGGGATAATGGAATTAGTGGGCAATTTAAGGAATTGAATTCAAATTCCAAAAGCAAGATATTTATGAGAGTAAGACTTTTATTTCCATGTACATTGGAACCATTTATTCTATTTTTTCTTTCTTTTTTTAGTCCACTCATAGCTTGATTGCAATCCACATAAGTCAAACATCATTCAATCCCGAGAATAATCCCAAACCTAGGTACAAAAGGTGTATAAAGGTTTATAATTCCAATGTGGAGTTGGTTTGGGGATTTTTGGGTATGAAATGAAAGGTCATAATAAGTCTCAACAGGATTGACTAGGGACATGTATAAGGGTAAAGTTAAGTTCGAATGGAATTTCACAACAAAGAGGGCCTAGGATCCTTTCCTAAAGTTTCATGTGATTCTCGGGACTCAACACCATTGAAATCATGCTCAAGTGATAATTAAATTAACATGCAATCAATGAAAAGAAAATGAGATCGTCAACAAGATCATTTTTAAATAAAGAGATTGAGTATATATATATGCTCACAATTTAAGATAAATCTCTAATCTCGCTTATGTAAGGGTACATCATGCGCCTTATGATCACGAGTTAGAATAACTTTAAACCAAATCATAAACAATTATTTGTGTATTGTGCTCAAAGCTTCATAGTTTAATTTTATGCGGTTATTCACAATGCAAACAATAACGGGCTCAAGGCTAATAAACCATGAACTCTAAGAATGCATCATCGCTTTACAAAAGGATAAGGCGATCATATAAGTAATCATTGGACACAAGGGAGAAAAATAAGAATTTGAACTTTTGATTTTTTTTTCTTTTTTTAATTAAATAAATAAATACTAACCTCATAACCGGTATCAGAAATGTAATCCATACCCCCTAACTTGAAATGAATATTATTCCCAATGTTAGTATGAACAAAATGGAAAAGGGGTTAGAAAATAGTCACCCCATAAGGAGTAAATCAAAAACAGTGCAAAGGCATACCTGTTACATGTTAGTACTAACAACAATAATATATACAAAAGAGAGAGATATACAAGAGAGATAACAGAAAATGAAACCGAGTAATTTCATTAATATAATATCGAGTTGCGTACATGTGGAATAAAAACCAAAAATGAGAAAATACAATATTGAACTCTCTCGACCACAACATACACAACTATAATAACAAAAATCAACATATACAATATGGAGATAGAGCAAAAATAGCAGCAAATATAGAGCATGTCCCTAAGGAGAATCAAGGCGATGGCTAGAAGAACTAGTCACGTTGGGGTCACGCGGGGAATATGGATCGTATTCCGCGTAAACGATAAAATAGGTCCATCTGGGCCCATGCTAGCATAGAAATATCCCGCTCATAAGCACCCCAAAAATTAGCAAAGTCTGTCTGTAATGAATCCATCCTCGCAGCCAACTCTCTAATGGGTCCCAATGGCTGTGGAACAGGGGAGGTCCCTTCAGAACATTTGGCATCAGAGCATCAAAATAAAAGGCGATCCCAACAATCGCATGGTCTAACATCAACTTTTTCTTCCTCTACCAATAAGCCTTACCTAAGGTTTTCTCAATGGCATCATCATCAAGCAAGGAGGGTATTTTATCGGAGGCACCCCCCTCACATATAGCATCTCTACATATCCTAGAAACCAACCGTGCATAAGGGAGAGTAGTGGTTCCCTTATCACAGAAAGAGGCATTCAACATTTGTTGAAGCAGGAAAGCTAATGACGGTATTATCATCTAAGATATGGCAGAGGGAATAAGCTTGTTTCGACCTTAGGAATGACTTGGTTTGGGTGAGAATAATAGAGTTGACAGCAACCAAATGGATAAGGCGATGAGAGTCCACATGTGCTTCATAGGGAAAGAATCACCCGCCCAAACATGACCCGACGTCAGACGCGCGATAAGGACGTCATTGGGAAGTAAGGCAAGAAGATCGCTAGATGGATAGCCATCCACTTTTGGATTATCAGCACCCCCAACAGTTTAGACAAAATCGGCTTTGAAATCAGAATTTTTCTTCCCCGAATAAACGCCTGATAAGACCCGTCTCCTATTGAGACGAGCAATGCATAAAACCTCCTCACGTGCTCCTCGTTCACCGCACCCTCCATAGAAAGGTGAGTCTCCCAATGGAATTTCTAAAAATACCTCCTAACTTTGTTAGGAAAGTTACTAAGCTTCATTGGACGCTCAATAGCTATCACCTGATTCAATGGAAATTTCTCCCTATACTAGTCCTTCTCTTCCTTTGAACGGAAGGTTTCAAAGCCAGTGTGACCGGTTACGGCGTTGGTGGATGGTTTTTGAGCCATCTCAAACCTACAAAAAATTTCAATTCAATACATACACAATTAGTGTAATGCATAAAATTAAACTAAGCGTGAAAGGGTTCATAAAGGAACAAAGGGTGCATGTAGAAAGAAAATAAGCGAATATGCGTATCCGACATGCACCACACTCAAATAAGGGATAAATGTTGTAAATGTTTGATAGATGGTACAAAAATGGAACAATTATGCACAAACTGCCCATTGGGGCATTTTATCGAACATCTTGTGTGCATTATGCTCACACTAGGGAGAAAAGTGTGTTTGATTCATCAAAATCCCCCAACAAATACCCCTCAACCAATAAAACAAACATCACAAGTTGTATTTATTGGATAAAGAAGGAAATCAGTAAAAAATTTTGAGCATTTAAATTAATCAAACACAATCTATGAGCATGGAGGAACAATTCCCTATTTTGAACACAATTCATACAAATTACAACTAGAAATCAACATTAAAAGGTTTGGATTAATACCTTGAATGAGTGATCACTGAGAAAAGGAGAGAATTTGAGTAGGGAGAAGTGTGGGAAAAATAGAGGGATCGATGGTTTTTTTTAAAGGGTGAGGAGATGAAGTGGCATAAAATAGGTTAAGTGAATGAAGGTAGATTTGAAAGGCTGAATAGCAGAATGGATTTGGAGAAGTCCGAATCGATTCGCACATATCGAATTTGGATAGTGCCTTGGGGAGAATCGATTCGGATAAGTCCTAATCGATTCTAAATGGTTCCACTTTTTTACTGTTGATAAGAGAATTGATTTGGGGGATTGAAAATCTATTCGCAAATGGGGACCTGATGCACTGCCTAACCCCGAATCGATTCGGAGAGGTCCGAATCGATTTGCAAATCGATTTCCAACTTTCTGCTTCACTGTTTGATCAAATATCAAGGATTCAATGAATTGGGCTAGAAGTTCTTAGTTTTCTTGGACCTATTGGATATAAATAAGATATAGAATAGGTTCGGGACAAAAATATGCAACCCCACACGTGCCAGGAGTTTCTCGGCACAAAAACACAATTCTAGGAGTCCGATTCAGCCCCATAAACGGGTTGGACAACAAAATTGATTCTGAAAAAGGGTAAAATGCTTATAGATTGGGTTTCAGGCATTGACCATTCACCTTAAACCAATTCCCATCTTTTGGTTTCTCTGTCTCAATCACGCCATGAGGAAAAACGGTCCTAACCACAAATGAACCTGTCCACCTCGATCGCAACTTTCCCAAAAATAAATGGAGCCTGGAATTGTACAAGAACACTTTTTTATCAAGGTGAAAAGTTTTTTGGGATATGCTTTTATCATGCCTCTCTTTCACCCATTGCTTAAAAATTCTCGCGCACTCGTACGAATCATTTTGAATCTCGTCCAACTCATTGAGTTGGAACATTCTTTTCTTACCATCTTTATCCAAGTCAAAGTTCAACTTCTTTATCGCCCAATAAGCCTTATGTTCAAGTTCGATGGGGAGATGGCAAGGTTTTCCATACACAAGCCTAAAGGACGACATTCCAAGGGAAGTTTTATAGGCCGTGCGGTACGCCAATAACGCGTCAGTGAGTCTCAGGAACCAATCCTTGCAGTTAGGATTGACCGTTTTCTCAAGGATATGCTTAATATCTCGATTGGCCAGCTCAACTTAGCCACTTGTTTGGGCATGGTAGGTCATTCTAACTTTATGAATGACCCCATACTTCGCATAGGTTCGCAAATAGAGCATTAAAAAAATGCAAATCGTTGTCGTTAATTATTGCCTTTGGATTTCCAAAGCGCGAAAGTATGTGTTCCCTAAGGAACTTTACCACCACTCGATGATCATTGGTCCTTGACGCTATATATTCCACCCACTTAGAGACGTAATCAACCGCCACTAGGATGTAATGATTTATAAAAAAAAAAAAGGGAGAAATGGGCCCATGAAATTGATGCCCTAACAATCAAATACTTCAATCTCAATTATAGGGGACATCGGCATCATGTTTTGATAAGTTAAGGCTCCCAATTCTGGCAACGTTCACACAAAATTCATAATTCGTGTGGGCCAATAAAGTCCGCATTGCAAAAATTTTGCAACGGTTTTCTTAGAAAAAAATGACCTCCACACGCTTGCGAGTGGGAGAATCGAATAATGCTCAAAATTTCATCATCCGGAACACACTTCCGGATGATTTTGTCTGTGGAGAATTTAAACAAGTAGTAATCATCGAAGAAAAACCTTCGCACCCAAACAAAAAACTTCCTCTTCTCTTGAGGGGTCTAATGGGATGGAACAGAACCCATCACGAGGTAGTTCACTATGTCAGCAAACCATGGCAGAGAGGAAGTGGAGAACAATTATTCATCTGAGAAGACCTCAATAATGGGGAGTTGATCTTTGGGTGCCTCGAATGTCAAACGCACCAAGTGGTCAGCCATGACATTATATACTCCCTTTTTTTATCTTTGATAGACAAATTGAACTCTTGGAATAGAATCACCCACATTATCAAATACGTCTTGGCGTCTTTCTTTGAAAGAAGGTATTTTAATGCCGCGTGATCAGTAAAATAAACAATGGGAGATACCACTAAATATGCTCGAAATTTATCCAAGACATATACAACTGCTAACAACTCTTTCTCAGTGGTCGAATAGTTCAATTGTGCACCGTTAAGAGTCTGACTCGTGTAATAAATTACATGGGGGTTTTTATCGCTCCTTTGTCCTAACACTGCCCCAACAGCGAAGTCGCTAGCATCACACATCAACTCAAAAGGTAAAAGTCCAATAAGGTGCTTGCATAATGGGAGCGGTGGTAAGCATGCTTTTCAACTTCTCAAAAGCTACTTGACACTCGTCACTCCATTTGAATGGGGTCTCCTTAAAGAGGAGATTACATAAAGGCCTAGCACTGGAGCTAAAATCTTTTATGAATCTTCTATAAACCCCAGCATGCCCAAGAAATGACCTCACATCTTTGAGGGTCGTAGGAGCAGGTAAATTGGCAATGACCTCAATCTTAGCCTTATCAACCTCAATACCTTCCGAGGACATAATGTGTACGAGAACAATCCCTTTTATGACGATGGAATGGCACTTTTCCCAATTTAGCACGAGATTCTTCTCCACACACCTAGACAACTTTTTCAAGGATAGAGAGACAATGGTCATATGAGTTACCAAAGACGCTGAAATCATATATAAATACCTTCAAACCTCTCTCCGGCATATCACTGAACATACTTAACATGCACCTTTGGAATGTCACCGGTGCATTACACAATTGATAGTGCGCTAGAAGTGTGCGCGTGTAAGTTCACAGTCGTTGTTTTCTGTCTCGTCGCGACTATACAAACAAACATAAGTTACTACTACACTTGTGAGGCAAGCATAGCGGTAAGTCGGGTATCGAAAATCCATAGAGACGAGTTACTAGAATTTATAAATTTAATATTTCGAAATAAAAGTGTAAAAGGTGATTACAAACTAAAAATGAAAAGATGCATAAAAGGAAAATATTATTCTAGGCGAGGGAAATGAAACTAGATTAACAAAGCGGGAAAAACTATAGGTTGCGTCGAATATCCCTCACCCGAGTTAATTTGTATAAAATGGATACATGGGTCGACGAGTTATTTAGAATGTGTCTCATTTCGACAGTTAATTGAACAAAGGGTTGTCACGCCCCTAAATTCGCATAAAAGCCTAATATGATTTTGGAATCAACAAATATCTCAAAAATTACGCACGAAAGGTCGTAAGCACGGGACATACATGATATGCCCCGTCAAATCTCCTAGGCGTAATAACTAGGACAACGCTCCCGAAATAGTCCCGTAAACACCATCACCAAAGCCAAGCAACGCATCAATAGAATTATAATGTAGGTATGGCTAGGGTATGAAACGAAGGAATGTATATACGGATTCAAAGTGTTCAGGATGAAAACTCGGGATAATGGGAGAATGCGGGCAATAGCAAAATTGGAAAACAAGTTCCAAAAAGGCATTGGATATATCAACGGGGAGAGTAATCAAAGCTTATTGAACACTATACAAATATACAACTTTCTCTTTCTTTTCTTTTCTTCTTTTTCTCATTTTTCTTTTGTTTTCATTTTTTTCGCATTTTTCTTTTGTTTTCTATTGCTTTTTGCTTTCTCTCTTTCATCTCTTTTTTCACTACTTTCTTTTCTTTACTTATCAAATTCTCATATGCCTAAATTGCAACCGACATCATAACAACATCATTCAATCCTATGTAAAGTGTATGTATGGTATAAAACTCCAATTTAAAGTTGGTTATGGGATTTGGGTTATGAAACGAAAGGCTATATATAGGCTCAACGGGATTAACGAGGGTAAACAAATAAGGGTTAGGTCAAGGTCAATATGGGTGATATAACAAAGAAGGCCTATGATCATTTCCAAAAGTTTACGCAATTCTCGAATCAAAACAATATATGAAAATCATGCTCAAGTAATACATTTCAAGTATGAACTCAATTAATGAATGATCAAATGAAAGAATAGTGAGATTACCAACGAATTAAACATTTTCAATGAGAAAAGAATAGTGTATACACTCACAAATGACGAAAGGTACAAAGCTTACTCGGTGTAATTATATACAATGAAACAAAAGATTACCGAGTTATAAAAATCTTAAACCAAATCAATAGAACAATAAAAGTGCATGTGCTCATGGGATTAAAGTTTAATTCATGAAGTTATTCACAATATCAATAAGTGAGACTAAAGTCTAGTAACTTCTAAAATCGAGAACATGCATCGTTGGGTTGTCTATTGGATCGGGCAATTATGGAAATTTATCGTCGAAAACAAAGTCAAAAAGCCCAATAAAAAAGAAAAAGAAAAAGAAAGAAAATCTTTTTGAAATTTTTGAATTTTTCTAAGAAAAGCATACTACGTAACTAACATGTGAGCAAAAACATGGACTAAATAATGAAATGGATAGAATATCCCACACCCCCTAACTTAAACTTGACATTGTCCTCAATGTGAATTAAGAACCAAGTTAAAGAGAGGAAAATAGCGATATTACCCAAAATTGGAGCGATCCCCATAAGAACAAGTCTAAAGAATCTACAAAACAAGTTAGTACTGAGCATAGCAAAAACAAAAAACAAAAAGTTAACTAATTACACTAGACTAAATTAAAAAGGAAAGGAAAAATAAAAAGAAAGAAAGAATAAAAAGCTAACTATATACAACCTACTATTTAGGCTTCACACTAACTATACACTAGAAGTCTAAATAGGTGAAGGTCCACCATAAAAATGATTTGACTTTGGAGGATAACTGGTGTACCCCCACATACAAGCATGCCTTCCAAAAAATATGAATTCCGTTTGAACAACGGAAGGCATGGGTAAGGCAAAAGAAAGGAACCATCGCCAATTAAAAGTTTTGGAGGGACGATGGAGGTTTTGGATTGAACGGGTGACAAAAACAAGTGGGGATCGAGAAAAGCCGAATATCCTCCCAGGGATTTTGAAATTGGAATGGGAGGCGGCGCACACGATGGCACGAATGCGATCGTGGAAGGCGACTCGAGCAAGTACTCCTCATCGGCGAAAAGGTTTAAAATATTAAAGTTTGAAACCAAATCATCGGGTACTTATGACGGTGTGATAATAGAGAATGAAAATGGGGATGAAAGAAATTCAAACTCATGACATGAATCATCATCGCATGAAGTTCGAGTTTCGAATGAAATAATATCATTTTCAATGAAATGTTCTTCTTTGGGGGCCAAAGAAGAAATCATTTCATTGCAAATGGATATTACGTCATTTTCATCCTCACTTTCAATATCTATTACGAGATGGGCAAAGTCAAGAATGGTTTGTTCCAAAGTAGGCACAAGTACCTCATTTGGTTCAAAACATTCCTCGACTTCGAAAGTTTCGGAAGCAAAATAGTCGTCGAACTCAAATAATAAATCCAACTCATGTTCCCAACAACGATGTTCTTCCCGACAATGATTTTTAATTTTCTCATTTTCATACATACGCAAACTCTCATTGAATGTCATGGGTCGAGGTGCGGATGCATGAAAATGGGAACTTTGAAAGTTATTACCGGACTTAAACGAAAACTCATTATTATAGGAATTTTGAAAACTATTCGAATTCGTTTCAAAATTCCTATTATAAGGAGGTAAAGGCCCAAAATCATTATCATCATCATCGAAATTCCAATAACCCAAATTTTGACTTTCGTTCTACTCGCCCAAAGTAATATGTGAATTTGCAAATTTTTAGGATTCTAAGTATTGACCGAAAGTCATAGGCTTGCGAGAATTTTGAGAATTATAACAATGATCACCGAAAGAATTGGAATAAGACATGCTTACTCCAAAAATGGCTCGAAATGGTAAATTCCACAAAGTAAGTGCGCGCGGAAAAAATTCAAGCGTTTCTAAGTGCTCAAATTTGGAAGTCCTGTAAAATATTAACAAATAATACAAAAAGAAAGAAAATACTATGAAATACTAAATCAAATAAAGTCTAAAACAAACTAGTCCCCGACAACGGTGCCCTTTTAATAGCGTGCGAAAAGTGTGCGTGTGTAAGTGCACAATCGTTGTTTTCTGTCTCGCCGCGACTATACAAACAACCCTAAGTTACTACTACACTTGCGAGGCAAGCACAGCGGTAAGTCGGGTATCGAAAATCCACAGAGACGAGTTTCTAGAATTTATAAGATTTAATATTCCAAAATAAAAGAGTAAAAGGTGATTACAAACTAAAAAGGAAAAGATGCATAAAAGGGAAATATTATTCTAGGCGAGGGAAATGAAACTAGATTAACAAAGCAGGAAAAACTATAGGTTGCGCTAAATATCCCTCATCCGAGTTAATTTGTATAAAATGGATACATGGGTCGACGAGTTATTTAGAATGCGTCTCGTTTCGACAGTTAATTGAACCAAGGGTTGTCACGCCTCTAAATCCGCATAAAATCCTAATATGATTTTGGCGTCAACAAATATCCCGAAAATTGCACACGAAAGGTCGTAAGCACGGGACATACATGATATGCCCCGTCAAATCTCCTAGGCACAATAACATGGACAGCACACCCAAAATAGACCTGTAAACACCATCACCAAAGCCAAGCAACGCGTCAACTCGAGTGAGTTCAATTCAAGCACAACCTAATTTAAATTAGCTAGAAACCATTGTAAAAAACGTGGTAAAATAAAATGGTAAATAAACGCGGTAAAGTTACCTAGAAAGCACGTAAATCAAAGCATGTAAACTATTTAGGAAATCATGTAAATCTAATTAGAAATCAAGGAAATACAAACTATATTAATGGAGAGGATGATGAATAGTGCAACATTCAACCCAAATGGGGTGTCAATCCAAAAACAATTGAAGAAGAACTCTCCAAATCAGCCAAAACCTAAGCTACAACTCTCTAAAAACCAATATCCTACTTCATATCTTATATTTACACAAAATTTGGTTTATATAGTAAGTGGGAAATAAAATAGAAAAGAAAATAAGAAAGAAAATAAAACAGCAAAATATCTCCTGAAAACAGGGCATCGATCGATCTACCAAAATAGTCGATCGATCGATGGTGAACAAAATATCCCACTATCGAGAAGGATCGATCGATCTACCAAAATCGTCGATCGATCGATCAAGCAAGTATCAGCACACTGCATGCTATTTTTGCATGCTTGCATTTCTTGCCGCTAGAATCTTCGTAACTTCTTCATACGGACTCGGAATCGCGCACCATTTGCGGCCACGCGAAGCTTGCGAGGAGGGATACAACTTCCATGAAGATGTTGGGCTAGGTGCCCATGCTGTAAAAAGACTAAAATGCCATTGAACGTGTGATAGCGTACGAAAATCGAGCGAAATGCGTCCGAACTTCACACTTAGCATCCAAATACCTATAAAAGCTCAATTAACCCCTCCAAAACATGTTAACGTAGAAATCCGAGGTTGTCTTGTTAACGAGCATACATATAGAGAATAAGATACCCGAGGGGGCTAAAATGCGTCGGTTCGAGGGATGAAATACGCAATATTTGCGTATAATCAACAATCCAAAAGACAATCGTTTGTAGGAGAAAGTCCCAAAGGGGCATATGAATGTTGTTTTGTCTTGGCCCTTGATATCAAGCTCGATTTGGTTATATCCACTATAACCATCGAGGAAAAAGTAATAAGGGTGGTCGAAAACACGTTCCAATAGTTGATCAATAAAAGGAAGGGGAAATGATCTTTTAAGGTTATGGCATTAAGTTTTCTGTAGTTGATGCATACACGCCACCCAGTGGTTGTGCATTTGGTTATCAATTCTCCCTTCGTATTCTCGATGACCGTGACTCCCGATTTCTTGGGAACCACGTGAATCAAACTCACCCACTTGTTGTTCGATATCGGGTATATTATGTCAGCATCTAAAAGCTTTATCGCCCCAGCTCTAACCACTTCCTTTATTACCGAGTTTAACCTACGTTGCATCTCACAGGAGGACTTTGCATCCTCCTCTAAATGAATTTTATTAGTGCAAATTAAAAGGCTAATTCCCTTCAAATCCGTAATGGTCCACCCGAAAGCTCTTATACATTCTTAACAAGTCCATTGATTTTTTTTCTTGACCCCCATCGAGGATAGATGAGACAACTACGGGATATGTCTCATTATCACCCAAATATGCATATTTTAATTCAGAGGGAAATTACTTGATATCAAGCTTGCAAAATTGCACATCCGAGGGCACCTCGTATGAGTCGCGGGGGGGGGGGGGGGGGGGGTAAGTCCTCAAAAGAGAAACACCAACTAACGTCATCAATTCTCTCGTCCTCATCTAACAAAAAACTCATAAACTTGACTTCCTCATCGTACGTAGAATAATTATTCTCCAAGTCAATTGATTTCACCAAAAACAACCTCCCAAGGATCTGCAAAATAAGTAGCATCGAAATGCTCCTGTACTACCTCTTCAATGAGGTCAAGTTATTGAACATCATCATCATCACCCATTTTCTTTGTAACATTGAAAATGTTCATCTCCAAGATCATGTTTCCAAATGTAAGATTCATTTGTCCATTCCTAGCATTAATTAACGCATTAGAAGTTGTTGGGAAAGGACGACCAGGGATGATGGGAGTAGTATTACTACTCGGAGAAATCGTATGAGTGTCCAAAATGACAAAGTCCACTGAAAAATAGAATTTGTCAACTTGGATTATGACATCTTCTACAACCCCCTTCGGAACCTTAATTGAGCGATCCGCTAATTGGAGGGTTATCTTGGTGGGTTTGAGGTCTCCTAAACTGAGTTGTTCATACACATGGTATGGTAATAAATTCACACTCGCGTCTAGATTGAGCAAAGCTTGCTTAATCTTGAAGTTACCTATCACACAAGATATAGTGGGACAACCGGGGTCTTTGTACTTGGGAGGTAGCTCAGACTGAATTATTGAGCTAACATTTTCGGCTAAAAATGGTTTATTCCTCAAAAATTGCTTCTGCTTCATAGCGATCAAGTCCTTTTGGAACTTGGTATAGAGGGAACTTATTTAATTCTGAAAGGGGAACGTTAATTTTCACTTGTTTGAACATCTCTAAGATGTCGGCATTGTTAACATTTCCCTTTGGAGGAATGAGACTTTGGGAATAAGGCACAGGAAAGGGACACTTTGAAACCACTTTCGTCTCTATTTAAGGTTCTTTCTCACTTTCTTTTAAGGAAGCGTATTCAACCTCTATTGGGTCGGGCGAGACTTCCTTACTAAGGGTTGGGCAAGGAGGAGGGATAGTCTTATCAACGACTTTCCTACTCCGTAGAACAATAATAGCCTTTGCTTAGCCGGGAGGGGGATTCGAAGTGCCGGTCGCATAATGTTGCCCAATAGGCCTTTGGGGTTGTGAAGGGAACTCTCCCTTTTCTTGAATACTCAATGACGAGGTTAACTTGGAAATTTGCGCTTTAAGCCGACCATTAGTGGATTGTTGAGAAGTCATGAAAGATTGAAGATCTTCTTCAAGACTTCTTTTATTTGGGTGAGCATATAGGGGTATAACCGAAGGAGTGGGTCTTGAGGGGGGACCTTGCATTTGTACTGAGGAGGAGGAAGTTGATTGTATGGTTGTTGGTAATTTTAAGGTGGAGGAGGATTTTGATAATTAGGGTGAGGGGGACTTTGAGCTTATTGGGATTTCCCATAGGAGAAACTAGGGTGGTTTCTCCATGAAGAATTATATCCTTCTCCTATAGGAGTCATAAATTATTTCTTATACGTGTTTATTGCGCTTGCTTGGTCGTGAAGCATCACTTTGTACGCAGGGATTGTAGGACAATCCTTGGTTCAGTGATCTTCCACGCCGCATATAGCACAAGACTCTTTTATGTGCGAAGGATAAGGATTGGCGCGTTCCCAATTCTTTTGGTCCATGGCCTCAATACGCTTGGTAAGTTGGGATACTCTCAAAGGCATGTCATCCCCATCGGCAAGGTGATATATTTCATGGATTGAGGAAGGCGGAATGGGTGAACGCGATTTGTCTTTGCTAGGGTCTGAGGTGTCCCATGCTTGGGTAGTCTTGGCATAATATTTAAAGTGCACCCATGCGTCATCTAGGTCTAGTCCAAAGAACTCTCCGGAGAACATTGTGTCCACCATTTGTTTCACGTTTAAGGAAAGCCCATTATGGAAAAAAGAGATTAATCTTCATTTCTCAAAGACATGATGTGGGTATTTATGAAATATCTCATTAAATCTTTCCCAACATCGCTCGAAAGTCTCACCCTTGTCTTGAACAAAGGTTTGGATTTGGCCTTTGAGAGCATTGGTGCGATGGTTTGGAAAAAACTTCTTTAAAAACTACGCCTACATATCGCGCCAACTACGGATGGAATTAGGATCTAAGGACCAAAGCCAAGTTTTGGATTTTTCTTTTAAGGAGAAAGGGAAGAGTTTGAGTTAGGTTGCATCAAAAGGATAATTTTGGTCGCTAAATGTAGTGCAAACCTCCTCAAACTCTTGGACATGAAAATAAGGCTTCTCACTTTCCATGCCGTGGAATGTAGGAAGTAATTGAATCATTCCATTTCTAAAATGGAACTGCGCAGCATTGTAGGGAAAGAGGATACACGAAGGAGAGGTGTTCCTCTACAATTGTAAATACTCCCTCATTGGTTGATAGGGAGGCTCGCCTCCCCTTTGACTACCATGCCCACTTTTATTATCGGTCATGGTTGTAGGCTCGGAGTGGGCTCCGGTATAAGCTGAGATCGAAACGAAAGGAGTTAGAGATGGTCTCCAAAAGTTCGAATGTTCATTGGACAACGAGGATTCAACTATAGGGTTTAATGTGTTGTCGCTTGCGTCTTGCATCTATGGGATTTGGATTGCTTTTGGAAACCGTGTTGTCACAGTGACCACAGGGTTCGTAATAGTGTAAAGAGAACGTCTTCTAACCTAAAATTGTTGCCAATCCTCGACAACGACACCAAAAACTTGGTTGCTCTCTACAGAGTGTTTGATTCAAGTGCAAATCTTTCACAATAAGTAGTAATCGAGCAAGACCGGGATCGTATTCCTCAAGGATTGAATGCTTTTAGGAGAACAAGATAAGGATAAAGGATATTCTCTAAACGTCAAAAAGTTAAAGTGTGAGAGATGATTTGATTGTTTGATAAGGTTATTGTGATTAATCGCTAAACTAACATGCGTGTAATTAACAACTAACAAGTCAACTACAAAGAAAAATCGAAGCGAACTAAGTTAAGCTTGAGTTCAAGAGATAAAAGGGATTGAGGATCATTCTCCAACCTTAGATTCACTAATAAAGATGATAGGTCTGGGTTAAAATTAATTTTAATCGATCATAACTAATTAGATCCGAACATCAACGATGTAGAGACTAAACTCATCGATGGAGGATTAGGGTTAATTAATTATTGCTAAAATGGGTTGGGATTGTAGTAAACCATCAAAAACTACCCCTTGCATAACAAGGGAAGTTAAGAGACTAGGATACTCCAATATCAACACATAAAATTCAATTAGAACAATTCTAAACCAAACCCTAAATATGAAGTTCAAGCATCCGAGGTGACATTATGATCCCCAACCTTAAGTTTAGCTACTCATACTAGAAACTAGGCTACACATACAAAGGAACCACATATTTAAACAAGGCATCAAGTGTAAACACAAAACAATTAAAGCTATGGTAATAAATTAAATTTAAAGATAAATAACACAAGTAGATATGGATTGAATGAAGAAAGCTTGCATTAATTAATAACTAACTTGCGAGAATTCAAAGCTTTACAAATAAGAAGAGCAATAAATACACTTGACCTAGGAGAGAGAAGAGAGAGCTTCTATGTATCCAATTTCTAACAAAAGTAGTCTATTACTTCAAATGAAGGAAAACAAGGGATAAATCCCCAAAATTCTATCCAAAATGGCAAACTAGTAAATAGGAAAAAGAAGAGACTGCAGAACCGAATCGATTAGGTAGAGTTCGAATCGATTTGCAAATGGGAAGGAGGTGCACTGTCTGCTTCCGAATCGATTCGGCAGAGTCCAAATCGATTCGGACCTGCTCTCAAAAGAAGGATGCTTTGCATTTGGCTTTATTTTCCCAAAGTTTCACCGAATCATTCTTAACTTCTTCGTTCTAGATCAAATTCATGCACCGTCGGAGGCCACGCGAAGATGAGAAGGAGGGATACAACTTCCATAAAGAGATTGGGACCAAAACCCGAACACTGAATTTACTAAAATGCCCCCAAAGCTGCAACTGTCAACGAAACTTTTCTGGAACTTATCCAAACTTCACAACTTGCATTGCCGAGACTTATAAAAGCTCAATTAAGGCACACACAATATACATATGACAAAAATGGGGGTTTGTCAATAAATGAGCAAAAGAACATGGAATAACATGTACAGGAATACTAGAATATACAAATTAACGGGTTTATAAATACAATAAAAGTGACTTATCATTGCTCCCCAAGACGTCACCTTCCTTACTGTGCCTAACGACAACACCGACATAAAATATTGGAGGAAAACCATCCATTTTAGTGTAATCAGACATGGATCCATCTGCAAAAATCTCAGTCTCAAACCCGTCCGGCCTGCACGAAACCGCCCCGTTTAGACGTTCCAAAACACCCATCTCATCTCCGAAGGTGGTAATCGGCAAAGCCCATATAATCATCTCCACCACATTAATGTATCAACCTCCTACATTCCTACCACATGTTACCTGATTTGAGGGGGTTGCTACCACAACGGCTTGGGTTGCCTCCACCGCATCTTGAGAAACAACTAAAATGTCGCTAACACTCAAAGAATGATGCTCCTCTCCCCCAACCCTCTTTGTGCCCAACTGATTATGCTGACAAGTGACAGAAGTCTCCACCGTCGATTTAAAACACCACTTTTTCATCAGTGCTGCATCATGCCCAAAAAAGCAAGAAGCCTGAGTTTCCACCTCAATGGGTAGCACGAAGACCCACCCACCTGCTTTGACGGTAAATTTCTGCGGAACACTCTTGCACCATTTGACCTTGATCCGAGCCCATCTCAGCTCTACCCCCACCTGGGTATCTTCATCTATGGATAAATATCCCCCACATCTTTGTCCGATAGCATGGAACACCTCCTCCCCCACAAATGTAGTATGAGCCTAGTAACTCTTATCCAGCTGCTAGACGGACGACGAAATGTTCTATTACAACCCCCTAAAGGATACCACTTATCTAGATGAAGATGGGTCCCATGGACAGACCAACTCTTCATCTGCAGTGCATCTCACTGCCTCCATCTCAGATGCAAACAGGAAGCAGAATAAGGATATATCCAAGTAATGAACCACCACCCCGCCAAACGGCCTCTAATGTTCATTAGTCTGTAGCTTCATCTTCTCAATTGAAGGTGGTAAATCATCTTTTTTGCCTACTCGACCCACTAAAGCTCTCTAAAAAAAGTTAACCCTAGACAAGCACGAATCATCTTCAATAGAGAACTCAACACCCACTCCCGTATCATAACTAACCTTAATAGGAGAAAAAGACAGTTTTAGCTGAATCGGCATGAAGATAAGACCTATTATCCACCAGATAATCTAAGCATCTCATCGTTCTTAACACTCTATTTTCTCTACCAGAATCTCAAAACCAGATCTACTTCTGATCAAAGCCCCAAAAAGCTTACTCTCGATCTTACCGTAAATGCTCAGTTGTGAATATACATCTTTTGGATTTGATCAGTACTAGGGGTTCGGAGCTCAGATCTGAAAAGGTCATTCAAAGCTTTGGCTTGTTCACTAGTCGGATTCCACCGCCCACATCCAACTAATAAAAACAACCAGATCTACTGGCACAAGATCGACATCAGATTAGTCTTAGAAGTTGCTATTTTTTAAATGTCTGAAGCTGGGAACTGGGTTATAAGTAATGGGTACAAGGTAGAGTGGATATGGGTTAATGGTTTGGGCAGTGGTATTAAGGTGGTTAATGATGGGTTTTCGATTTAGGCTAGTCGAGTTATCGTCGATGGTTGAGGTGGGTTCCCATGTTTGGGAGTGGCCGGAGGTCAGATCACCGGCGGGAATGGGGATTTGGTAAAAACAGTCCATTCTTGACTCTAACGGGTATGGCCGATTGTGGGGACCACGGTTAACTTATTTCCTATTTAAGAGAGTATACTTTATTAGATATACTACCCAAAACATGTCTTTTTTCCAAATACTGGTGGAGGAACTGAAATATTTAACATGTCTACAAAATATATATGCATGATAACCTTGCATTAGAGTTACCATTTTTTATGCATAAGGTGGATAAATGAGTCATAATTCTATGCATGATAACCTTGTATTTGAGTTGTCCATTGTTGATGCACAAGGTGAATAAATGAGTCATAATTCTTTGCATGATAACCTTGTATTGGAGTTGTCCATTGTTGATGCATAAGGTGAATAAATGAGTCATAATTCGCCCATTCTAAGTAGTAGATGAAGCTAGGTTTTTATTTAATATATGTTGGAAGGGAATTCAAAAATAGTGGACAATGGTCAGACCTTGCATTAGTAAGGTGTTAATAGTGACATCCACAAAGGATTTCCCAAACCCGGATCAAGTTAGTCACAATATGATTTCCCAAGGTATTATTATTTTTGGAGGTGAAATTTGGTCCAAAAAACCCCAAGTCTTGAAGACTGCATGCATGCATAAATAAACGTAAGTGACATGCACTAGTATTTTAAAAAGAAACCCGTTTTCTTAGTTGACCTAAAATGGAGTTGAAATCACTCGAGAGAAGCCAAGGATGATGGCTATATTATTTATTTGGTGAAATTGATTCCATACATGAGTGTGCGCAACAGGTTGTGGAGGCATGTAAACAATAATGACTTCAGTAAAAAATGCATAAAGGTCATGTCCTACTATCATGCGTATAAACATAAGAGAAACAACAATTTCATGAATTACAATTAAAATTTCCACCAATCAAAAACCATATTCCTCCATATTGATCCAAGGCTGGTGAAATTATGGCAAGGCAAACTGAGGATTTCCCTGACCTATACACGTATCCATACGAGTATCTAGAATTACTGGCATATGTAGACGGTGTGAAAGAATAAAAATCATTAGTTTTGTGTAAAAACTTGAACTTACAACACCCGTAACATTCAAAAGTAGGATTCTCATAGTGTGTTGTGGGGGATTGTTTCTCCTACTCGAATTACAAACTCGTTTGGATGTGTTTTTGTTCTCATAATTTGACCCTCGTTTAGATCTGAGTGAACGTGATAGGTGTAGATCAATTCGTGATCCTCCAATGTTGGATGATTTTTAAATGCACGCGATGTCATGTGAGTTGATAATGGAATAATGTCGTCATGGCACCAAATCCTCCATCACCACAACTCCCCATCAACCCCGTCTCTAGAACTTTCAGAAAACAATCATACTTATCCAAACCCAGCCATGCATGGTCCAAGACATCGACTTATTAGTTCAGCTATACTTCACCATATTTCCAGTATTCCATTACCGAATCACACCACATCGTGTGCACTTAGAAACCGCCTAACATCGCGACTTGTTCGAGATTAACGAAAAACCGCCCAAAATCGCCAGACTTTGAGAATCACGAATGACCGACAACTATCATGCTCACCTAATTCCAAACGAGAATCACTATAAGAACACAAATCCTTTCAAATAAGTTTGTAACTCAGAGAGGACCACCCAGAGAAACAATCCGCACGACACCCCGTGAGAATCCTATTTTGGAATATTAGGGCTTGTTTGGTTTGCAACTATAATTCTGTTTTTTGTGTTTAAATACAATTCTGATAAAAATCTTCGTTTGACAATTTATTTTTAAACACATAATTATAATATTTTTATGTTATAATCAATTTTTTGAAAACAGGTTTAGGGTGTTTTATAACTTCTGTTTTTTATTTTTCTACTCAAAATTATTCATTCCTAATATTTTAAAGCAGTTATACCTTAATATATAATATACATACATAAAACATTAATATGTGTGTAATTCTTATACATAAAAAATATATATGTACATGTATACAAAATTACGTATGGAATAATATAAAGTTAAATAATATTATCAATAGATAATCATACTTATATATAGCTTTATACATATATTATTAATGTATGGAATAATATAAAATATACATATAATACATATGTATTAAAAAAATATTATCAATGTATGTATGTATATAATTTTATAGTGAATTATACATACAATATCAATATATATATATATATATATATATAGTTAAACTCCCCAACATACCTCATTAAATATATCTAAAAATACATGATATTAAATGTACATGTATATAATTTATGATGTATATATGTATGTATATATACATTCATATATCAATATATATATATATATATATATATATATATATATATATATATATATATATAATAATGTTCTTGTGCGGACTAGTCCGCATTTTAAGAATGTGGACCGGACATGTGTCACCTCACGGTGCGCCTAGAAATTATTGCCTAAATTATAGGCACACTCTCTCTCTTTTCTGGGCTCACCGTCAGGTGACACATGCCTGGTCTGCACTCTTAAAATGCGGACTAGTCCGCACAAGAGCAGGACTCTCTCTCTCTCTCTCTCTCTCTCTCTCTCTCTCTCTCTCTCTCTCTCTCTCTCTCTCTCTCTCTCTATATATATATATATATATATATATATATATACACACACACACACACACATATATATATATACACATACAGACACACACACACACACACACACACACATATATGATATAAATATACATGTTTGTCAATTTTATTAAATTTTCAAAAAACTGTATTTAAAAATAAATTTATCAAATGCTCATCAATAATTATAAACACAAAAAATTGAATTTAAAACTGTATTTAAAAATAACATTTAAATCAAATTTTCTTAATAGGGAATTAACATCCTTTAAAGTCCAAAATTTTATACGAAACTCGTGACTTTTATCTTTATACGGAACTGATGACTTTATCAGTTCACACCCTCCACATACGCTGATAATTCTGGTAACTCTAGACATTCATGAATACCAGTAGGTCAACCAGAAAAATTCGCCATTTACCTTACCAAAATAAGGTAATTTCACCCTAAGGAATATGAATTTTATGGATGGAAAGTTTAATTGTAAATCACAAAAATACTTTCTCCCACAGATTTATACACATGTTAATTGAACATGACCTTCTCCAGTTACAGTTCCTACTGAAGTCACTGTTGTTGTCTCCTGTACAGAACTTCACTAAATAAATAATATAATCACTCGTACTTACTTCTTTTGGGTGGTTTCAACACCATTTTAGGTTAATGGGAACAAGGTCAACACTACCAACTGGGTGGCCTTCCTTTTTTATTACATATCCCGCAAAGCGGAAAAGGAGAGTACAAAATAAGTTGTTAATATTCATCTCCTACCTGCGTAGTCCCCAAGCCATACCCCGTCATCATCGGGACGGACAGATACACACCTACTAGCTTTACATGCTTTTAACAACGTAGAAGTAGTAATGTTACTACTTAACATCAACTAGCATACAATATAGACAGTGGTTGGCATTACAACTTTTCCTGGTTAAGCCTCGCAGCCGCTGCCATGGATGCGGCAACACCATCTAGATGAGTAGCCAAGTCAGGCTTATTCCTAATCTCCGCTGAAATTACTCCTTCTGCATCCTCCCTTGTCATCAGCCCCCAGCTTTATAGTCGCGTCCTACGTCAAAAATAAATTAATTTTATAACGACAATAACAGTGTAACCTAATCAAAACAAGAGTGGACACATGAAGCGAAAACGACACGATGGGCTGAATAATATTACATAAATTATTTCTTCTTTATTTAAACAAGAAAATAATGCCTTTTGGGTTACTGTATGAGAAAGTTCCCTTAAAGTGGATCATCCTAATATTAGACATCGTAATAACTTAAGAGCGCAACTCGACTATCAAGAATTACAAGAGATATTACAAAATTATTGTCCACGAAAATTATTAAAGGGAGTCTAGATTTAATCAATAAGGTTACGATTATGATGCAGGATCAAAACAATCTTTAAAAGAAATATGTTCAAAATTTTATTTCATACAAAGCATCAAAAGGGATACCACAACCTTTGAAAAAATATGCATCAAAAGATTCTTTAGAACATATCCCTCACGATCAAGTCTAGACAAACAGTTTCCAAGAAAATTAAAAATTGAGGGTTTATAAAAAACAAATGGCAATTTGATTCTCCAATAACAAAAAAAAGAATCTTATTAGCATTTCTAGTTTGTTTTAGAAACAATCCTTGCATCAAAAGTTAATATTTTCTATAACACAGTAAGTATAACTTGCAATCTCTACTAAGATGAAAAAATCGTTTCAAATCATAAAAGATATATAATATCTGCATCATTATTAGTCCGAGTGTGCAACATGTAAACAAACTTAATTTGTTTAAAAAAATTAAATATGAAATTTTAGAGAAACAAAATGGGATACAATAATATGATAAGATAATGAGATAAATTGCTCACTTCATTAATGCCTTTTGATTTAACAACACACACATCGATAACATGATAATAAATTAAGTGCATAACCGTGAGTTTCTTCCGTAGTAACCGTGAAATATCGATTATATGATGCTTCTAGATTACTTTATTGGGTATAGTGCTATTTTATTATATTGTACACGATATTTGTGGACAACTTATTTTCACATACTATAATAATGTATGTGATCTATGATGTTCATTCAATCACTCGAAATCGATTCCCTGTAAGGAATAACCTTGCTTGAAGAAATAAATTCAACATACCCCATTAATATCTTTACAATTATAAGCATCATGAGTTACTAGTACCATCATCTTTACATTTAAAATTCATTGCCATTTTAGTCCGGTCACTGTGGTGACTACCAGCCATTTCATAATATGAATATTACATTACGTAAAGACTTATATACACAAGTTAATAAGTTTTTCACTTTTGTTCATTAAATATCGCATGAGCAATAAACTAAATTATTCATGTTTATTGTTTTCATAAACTTAATTGGTGATATGAAAGTGAAAGAAACTATGCTATCTGCGTTTGACGACCATTATTACCTTCCTAAAATATATATCACCACTTACATTTTGTTCAATTATTGTAATTGGACCTGTAGGTTTCCGAATCACAATAAATGAATAAACTATAATATGTATGCAACATTATAAAGTATCATCATCTTAGCATTCAATATCATACATGGATCCGTAGGCAACCAAAATATGCATGATATTAATGCATTGGTCCAATATTTATATCTTCTGTAATGGAGCACTTTAATGAATACCAAACCTTATATTATATAAATATTAGAGATATGCATACATGTTCAAAATACCCATAATACATGAATAAATTATATTATTGTCTATTTCGTAATTTGAAATTCACGAAAAATAGACATAATGTGAAAATCAAATAGACGAAGAGTTTACATGAGATATTACACAAATAATAGTAAATGAAAAACATAAGTCATTTACTTTCTTTTTATCACTTATGCATGTGTAACAAATCAGAAATATTGACCCAAATCATTCATGATCATATTAATGCATAATACGGTTATAATCACAATTATTATACTAGTGGCATGTGTACTAAATATGACTATATAACATTGATGCCAATTATTTAATATTTACAAAAATTCCAATATTTATTTGATTCAAATTTTAGTATGTGTCGTGCTTCAATTTAACCTTATAACAAACATTAGGATAATCTGAAATGACTACAAGTATAATATCTTCACATGTAATCTTGACCTATATTTGGCATTTGATTAAACTGAAGGAATACCTACTTATGATTCTCAAACTCTGCAAGTCATGCATTCAAATATGCATGCATGCAATGAAATCATAAATCTAGTATCCGCACATATGAATTGTAGCATGTGTTTGGCATTTAATTCAACTTAATGGGAGTACTAGCATTAAACTAAACAATAATTCTGATTTTTAACCACATGAATCGTTGGCCTGTGTTTGCAACGAGACTCATTAAAACACGAATATCATAATATTCAACAATATGAATCATTGGCCTGTGTTTCACACGAGACTCATCAAAATATGAATATTAGCAATAACACAAGTCTAATATCCTACCATATGAAATATGTTGGCCTGTGTTTGACACGAATATTCAACTAAAATAGGATCATTAGTGCAAGATTTTATCGGAGTTTACATGAAATATGGGAAAAATTATTTTTTTCCAAAAAAAATGAGTCAACATCATGCAGATGTAGAAAATTATTCCAGAATCACGAAACATTCGACGGGATTCAAAAATAATTTTTCTGGAAGTCTTAAATTTTATTTATGTAAAATCAATGCCCCAAAAAATATTATACTCAAAACTTAATGTATAATTAATGGTCCAAATAAAGATGCATACACAATAATCTGATATTTAAAATTATAGATTAAGACACTTTCATGTCTTCCCCATCCAACATCATATAAATATTATTGTCGAAACATCAATTCATAATTACATTAGGACCTTTGGGCTACCAATTATAGATTATGCACAATAACCTAATATATCGAAATGTTATTGCCAAACACATAATCATACATCTAATATTCAAAATTTTATAATGAACCCTTTCATCAATACCAAATAATACATAACATGAATATTAGAACAACCATGAACATAAAAAACAACCCTCGTGGTGAAAAAATACATAATATTTAGAAAAAATGGGGCTTTGGAAAAAGGTCCTCATAATTCTCAAAGTGTATAAAAATAGGACATCCACATAATTTTTATAAATTTAGTCCCTGTACTAAAAACGTGACTAAAACACCATAAAAAATGGTGCCGCTGGTGCGGACCCAAAAAATGAACTCCTAACTCAAATAAATGTTATTGTACCACAAGGACTAGATTTATAAAATTGAAAAGCATTGTCCTAAAATCCAAATATAGGAAGGAACATGACATATACCTTAATTCTCTATTAGGAAAATCGTAATTTTTGTCAAAAATAGAAAATTTGAGTTAGCACCACAGGGATGTAGAGAATTACTCCAGGATCTCAAAACAATTTGCGAAATTCAAAAATCAATTTTCTAGAGTGAGATATTGACGTCAACACTATTACCAAAAACGACAAAAACGTAATTTTAAGGGTTTAAACGACGTCAAAATGAAGAAGTAAGGTGATGCCCATTGTAAACAATGGGTTTTGTTTATTTCGAAGGTTCCAGTTGACCATGTCAGTTTCGTAAAATTTAGAGGAAGTTTTGGCCTTTCATTCTAACCAGTGAGTATTGACATTGACGACAGAAGAAAAACGTCACAGAAAGTCTTAGACTTATTTTAAAAGCAGATTTAATGATAGAAATAAGACGTCGCAGTAGGTCTCAGGCACAAAAGCAATTTAATGTAGATTTTATTATAGACAAACATCAATAAGAAAAATCATGAGATCTTAAACTTTAGCTCTGATACCACATGTAAAATCATTCTTAAGAAATTTCACTATTTAAAAACAAAGTTCACTCCCAACCTTTAAGAAGATATAATTTAGTGTTTACAAAATATGCACCTATGAAATGTCTAGGCATGGTATATTTTATTCAAAAAAATTTCATACAACTCTCTCCAAAACTTCTCTCAACATCCACAAATAATTTTGAGCAGAAAATAATTCTTCCCCAACTTGAAATTATATAATATTGAGCAATTTATTTTGAATGATTATTAGTATGTTATATAACTACGATGCATAGTTATATGAGGTGGAGTTGATTTTGGGATTCTTTTATACTGGGAAAGGCGTGACTGTACACTATCTGCACAGAAAGGGTAGAGCCGCGAAACGTCTTAAAGAGAGCGACATAGTCAAGATTCAACCCAAGAATTGTCTACTACAATTTTCATAAATAATTGAGGTAATATTATTTATTTTTATTGTGCAGTATTTAGTGAATGTGGCTCATATATGTGATACTGGTATGAGGTAACAATTTAATTTTAAGTAGCGCACTAAAATTATATTTTGATTTTGTTTTTCGATTTCTCCACAAAACTCTCTGGTGTAATTTTTAATCACAATATCTAAATTGTCCCAACAATTTTAAGACGTTTAGTATCGACCATGGAGATCGGAAAAAAAAAATCTTATGGGCTTATATGATTATATGATGCCTAAAATGAAAAAAAGGCCAATAAAGTTTCTGCCTCTAGATATTATAATTTTGACATTTTACCTCTAGAAATTACAGTTTAGCCCCGGACTTCCTAAATATTATATTTTGCGAAGTAGAAAAATAAATTTTGGTAGTTTTGTCAATTCGGAATCGTTCAATAATTTCGTAAAAAATTAGAATTTGAACAATAATGAACCTCTTGATGGAAAACTTTTATATAGGTCAATCTTATTTTTTAGTTATGAATGTGAAATATTATTTCACATAAGATGTTATTGTTAAATATGGAATTGTATAACTTTCTAGACAATTCATTTAGAGTCACATGTGGCTAAGAAAATAAATCAAATTTGTTATATGATGTAATACTCCGTATTTTTACGCATATTTATTTTATTATGAAATTATGGAAATTTGGATTAATTAATTTAAAGGGAGAAATTTAATTTATAATTAATCCTATTTAATGGTAATAATTACTAGCGTGACGAGAGTTAGTAATTATCGAAAATAATTATGTTGAAACCACGTTGAATAATAATTGTGTTGGACATTAAGTAGTGAGTAATGTAATAGATGGTTTTGAAAATAATAATATGGATGGGTACGAGATACACGACAGTTAAAATATAATTATTTGGGACGCGCGTATGAGTCGCGTCAATTTTCTATTTTCGAGGTTAAAAAGAAAATTTATTTTTAAATAACTCATATGGCCGTTTTGAATGTGTCAGTGTGTCCGGAAGGATCGAAATAGTCAGAAAACACTACTCGAATATTTTAATTGGAGTTCGGGGCATTTTAGCCCAAGACGACACCCCTGAGGGGTATTTTGGTCTTTTGAGATTTTAGAGTAATTAAATGGACGAAAATTAAGTTTTAATTAAAAGCAATGTGGGTTAGAGGTTGCAGTCAGTTGCAACCTACGTGAGAGAGAGAGAGAGAGAGAGAGAGAGAGAGAGAGAGAGAGAACCAACGAGGAAGAAGACCCCATAGGAGAACTAAGCCAAAAACTTAAGATTTCCACTCAAGAATTATACCAAAGCATAGATCGCGACGAGAGGATCAGCCACATATCGAATTCAACCAGAAAATCAGAAACCCATACAAAGGCAAGTGTTTATCTTGCTTCTCTTTTAGCATATATTGTTCCTGTTGATTTAGATTTGATGATACAAACTTGGTGCAATGAAAACTTAGGTTTAATTAGACTGAATTATAAATAAACCTTAGGAATCGGAGATGGGTATGCATGTAGAGGTTTTGCGCTTTGTTAGACTATTAAAATTTGGGAATCTTATGTTTTAATCACGAGTTATAATAAGAGTTTTGGACGATTAAAATTATGGGTTCATTATAAAGGAAATTTTAGAGATTTGAGTAATTGTTGATTTTCCCTTTTGTAAGTATGAGGATTTAAGCCCTAAATTGCGTTAGAGAATTCTCCATAATGATTAAGAATAACTTAATACTATCTTATTTGAGATTTCATGAAATTAGGGTTGGATCTGAGGTTTGAAATGTTAGAAAAATCGAATTTGGGGAAGAACTGGGTATGTTCGAAATTCTCGTTCGAAGACCTGCCCAGGTCGTTCAAACAGCCTCGTTCAACGAGAATTGCAACGAGTTATCTAACGAGATTTTCAGTTCGTTCGAAGTGAGGAGTTCGTTCAAACGTCCTCATTCGAATGAGAATCCCTGGACTTCTAATGAAATTTCAGAATTCAGTTTTAGGGTCCGGTCAAGTTAAAAATCATCATAGGTTTATCCCAGTGAGAGAAATAGCCTACGTGAATAACGAGTGACTTAAATTCCGAGTTAGTATTGAGTTGGGAGCGTGATTACTTTCGGGAGAAAGAAAGTTTATAGAACTGAGGAGAGGTTTAGGTTAAAGAGAGAATATAAATATATGTGGCATACGAAGAGGGTAGAAATGATAATATACTACTTACGTACTATGAGAATCGGGTTGCGTGAACGCCTATTAAGTTATATAAGTTGTGTGCATACTTATTGATTGGAATATTATGTGTATGACATACCTAGCTACTGGCTATCGAACGGAGGTTAGCGCGTTTTGGACGACCATATCTTGTGCGCCTTCGGGGGGATTTCGAGTCGTACCACTAGAGCATGGAACCTAGGTACGGGCTATCTGTGAGAACGATAGTGATGACGGTCGTGTGGGTGCGTAGGTATGTGCGTAGCCCATCGACTTGGAAGTATGTTCGCCTCCAATATGTGCATATGTTTTATTAGTTCCTGAGAGATTGAACCTGATGTCCTTCATGCTTGAGCGTTGCAATGGGACTAGATAGCCGAGTATGCCTAGCACCAGGGGTTTCTTAACCATGGGTGCAGTATTAATATATATATTTATATGTATGGATATTGAGATTTTATATATGTATACGGAGTTCCTATTCTGTGTTTCGTATTGGATGCTTTATCATAATATATACTTATTGGGTCACTACTTGAGAATTAAAAATGTTATGAGAATGAGATAAAGCACCTTTGAACCTATTCCTAAATGATATAAATATATTTCCTTGGGGTTATTTAGATATTGTAACCGACACAGTGGTTATACTACGTATACGTAGTCAAGCAGAGTATCATGACTAGTATGGGTAGTTAGGCTCGTTAGGCTAGCACATTAGATGAGAGGTGAACATCTCAAGGGAGTATGCTAAGTTAACATGAATAATATTTGTGCTAATTAAACAATTTAAGCACTTGCTATATTTAAATTGTTTTCTACTCTGGCTCTGACCCGTTTTTCTGCAAAACTCTTTTCTTGTTCCTTTATTTTAGGTGCTCAGCCACATGGGCACCAAGCTTAGGATATTCCATTAAATTATCGAGTTGTAGCTGCTATGGAAGCTACAAGACATTGCTAATAGACACTTCATAGTTTATCCTTCTTTATCTATCAGTTATTTACTTCAGTTGGACATGTCGTCCCTTCCTATTTTACATTCAGAGACTTAGATGTTTTATTCAGATAGTAGACTCTTATTTCATGGTTTTGGATTATTATATGGGATTTTATCTGGATGTGTTTACTCCAGTACTTCATATTATTTCAGTTAGTTCTTTCCTTACGCTTTTGTGTTAAATGGTGATGTTTAATTATTTTCCTTTTATGGCGATTACTGTTAATAAGATAAAATTTTGACATGAACCTTTTTAAATATTAGGTGGTTAGTTTTAGATAATAAAACTTTCGATAGTGATGCATAATCTGAACCAACCGGATATTCTGATTTAATTTTATAAAGGACTGATCACCCAGTTTTTAATTAGGCGGGGTGTCACAGGTGGTATCAGAGCATCAGGTTCTACTGTCTTTAGGATCTGTGCAACTTATTATGCTTCCAGCGTTGTTTTGTTTGATATAGAGCCCTATATTTAGGATTGTTGATTTCCATGGTGAGATTTCGTTCTCCTGCTATAACATATATATATATATATATATTAGTGAACCTTATTTGCATTCAGGCATGTTCGAACAATGAAGTACGACAGGCAAGGGCCGCTGGGCGGATAACATAAGGCAGGGCTTAGTTGAGGTTGTAGAGTATATTCGAGGATGATGACCATAGTCGAGGTCACCCCTATTATGGCATGAGAAGTCAGGACTGTAAAGATGGCTAAGGCGCATCATATGATTTCCAATTGCTACTATAGTCGAAAGTGGTGCCAAATTAGAGTCACCCAATGTGGTAGTATTAGGAGATAGTCAAACGAAGCATTGACGAGAACCATCAGTGGAAGATCTAAAAATGCGGGAATTGTGTGTGTTAACCAACGAAGGTAAAAATATCCAAAAGCTTGGGCATATGGCAGAGTGTGGTTAATCGGAAGTGAAAATTTGGGGTAAAATTTTTCTTGACTCGTCGGAGCAAAGTTATAATGATGGAAGTCACCCACCACATTTAGAAGTGGAATTTTGTGTCAATGGAAGGATCTTAGGTATGGTTTACGATTTGACTGAATGATCCTTCATCATATTTTCAGGTTAAGATGTGAATGTTGTTATGAACTCATCACAAGAAGGCCAAACAGAGGTCCATGTGTGAAAATGAATTTAATTATTTAACGAATCTTATGCCGGATAAAGTAGATACAAATGGAGAAGAGGATCTCAAGTGGTAAATCGACTCGTAAGAAAAGTTGACAACACTTAAAGGGAATCATGCTGGACAGTCGATCCATATGGTGACAATGTCACGCATTGTTAATATAAATGTTAACGCTTCTTTGTGAAGGGAGTTATAAGAATCAAAAGATTTAGTTGGGGAGTAAGACTGGAATAAATGGCGTTAGTGAGACGCCACAAAGGGAAACCATCAAGGGACCCATTTAAACGATTTGGGTAGCTGAATTCTTACCAAGCGATGGTGAATTTATTAAGGACTATTTAAGCCAGTAGCACGTTCCTTAGGGCCAACAAAGCTAAGGGAATGATGGGGGTAACCATCAGTAATCGATACTACCAAAGTCTGAGAGAAGGATAACCCTAATATGGTCAGTATGACCGATGATAAGTGGACTATTCATAAAAGTATTTTGCGAAGGGTGAAACCGTATGCATTACATTTTCTCAAAGAGAGTGAAAGGGATAAAAGTATAGTGCCTAGTAAAGGGAAGTGATTAAAGTAGTTTTTGTTTTGGTTCAGACAGGCGTGTTATGTCTGAAAACCATTTGAGCAGCCAAGGAAATTGGCAAGGTAGAAGTATGAGTTTTACCCTCGGAGGATGAGGCATGTTTTATGTGACACGAACGAGTCCCTATATTTTGATTTTTGATAGATTCGCACGTGAGATGAGCTTGATGCGTATATCATTAATGTTACTATTATGTGAATGTTTTCCCTGGTATAACGGAGTTATCTTTAGTGTTATCTACAGAGGATGAATGGATGTATTTTTTTTTTTGGAAAAATTTATGTGTATATAGAACCGTAACCGAACACTTTACAAGTACAAAGAGGAAAAAACCTCAAAACAAAGAAAACAAGGGGCATACCCCAAAAACTAAAAAGAAAAAGCAGATAATACATGGTGGGGCATACCCCACCAAAACATAATCAGCCACACCAAACTCAATTACACAAGGCCCAACAAGGGCAAACAAATCGCATAAGGATACACCAACAGACCCAGGCCCAAACCAAGTCAGACCCAAGCCCAAACCAAAGAAGACCCAGTTCGACAACGACCAAACGCTGGCCACGCCGGGAACCCATCACCGGCCTGGAGCAAGCAAACCCCTGAACACCATCTGCAACCGCTGCCGTCGCAAGGCACACACGACAGCGGGAAGCCACCACATTGCACCCCAAAACCGCGACAACACAGATCAACCACCATAAACAGACAAGGACCACACCTAAGTCGGCGTAAGTCGGACCTGTCCATTTATGAACTCACCGAAAAACAACCGAAAGCCAACACAGAGCAAAAAGCTACATCACAGACCAACCGCGAAACCACAAACATACGAGGACCACGCTAATGTCGGCGTAAGCCAGTACCCGCCCATATACGGTCAAATCAAAAACCAAACAAAGCAATCGCCAACAAAGAGCGTAGCAGCAAAATATAGAGGATAGGCGAACCCATCACCCATCCAATTAGTTTACCGTCACACAACTCCCAAACCGAATCCACAAAAACCAGTTCCAAACCAGAGTATCTAGCGTCCGAATCAACCATACCCCAACAAAAACTACAACCATCAACCTTACATGAAGCAACCTGGAAAAAATAGCGATCTCAGGAAGGTTTTTCTTGGTAGGGAGAAAGGGTCGTCGGACACAGCTGGGTCTCACACTAGGTGGCGTCACCGGGGTCAGAAGGTCCAATCAAGGTTCCGATCGACCCCAAATAGTAAAGAAGATATAGATATGGTAGCCACCCATCTTGGTCTGACATGAAGCTTTCCATTAAGATGGCGGCCAGGTGGTAGAGAATGGAAACTAAAATCCAGACAACTTTGAAAAGAGGGCCCAACCCATCTTCACTTAAAGAACAACCTGCAAACCAGTCTGACATAAGGCACACACGGGAAGATGGCGACATGAAAAGCAAGGCTCTGTAGTGTAGCATGGGGTGGGGATGACACAAAGGAGAGGGAGGAATGAGAAAGGGGAAAGTTGCTGGAAAATAGGTGCAGCCAAACCCTAGAGAGAGAAGCTATCAACCATCCGAAAAAGGAGGCATCCTTGCAATGGATGTATTGATAGTGGTATATACCTTATTGTGGTTACTCATTTTAGAGATGTGTTATACGAGTATGATATCATCTTGATTAGGGTTTTATAGTAATAATTAGACCGATAGTGGGTGGATATCGCAAGTCTATCGGGGTTGCTGTCGTAGTGTGGGATGTTTTATTCTGGCGAGGCCTCACCTACAAGAGGGTAGGGCTCGCATGTATATCATATATTATAGAGACTTCAAAGAGTATAGTAGTATCAAAATGTTTAATCCCGGGATGTGTAGGGACTTTATTGTTATGATTCGGTGTATTGGGCTTACTATTGAGCGAAAAGATTTAACTCATTATCATGTTTAGTGCTCAGGATTGGGTGATAGGAAGAGTGTATTGTTATATCGATTTTTTTTAGAGACGTGGGAGTTAAGATTTATATTCATATGTTTAGGGACAGAATCTCGAGAGTCCCGATTGTATGTGTACGAGGTTTATGGAATGTGATTGCCACCAATGCTAAACGATAGTACAATTGGCGAACAGTTCTTTGTTTAAGTGTAATTGCGGGAAGAGATGTAGCTTTTATGACAAGAGATGGAAATATAGGAGTATATGTTATGGATGGAGGGCCTAACGGATTCCAATAACCGACAATGCTAGGCAGTAGTGTATCGGGGGGGGGGGGGGGTTCTTATTTAGATTTCGCTTTGCGAGACATCCCACGCATAAAACTTAGCGTAAGGTTGGAAGTAGGGAGATGTTTGGTCATTCGTCCATAAGTCCAGTACGTCGGTCTCTATAGAAGTATGTAGTTATAACTGTAAATAGTTTAATTACGATATAAGGCCAGTGGAGCCGGTTGTGAGGTGAGGAGGCATTGAAAATTTTATCTTATCACCACGAGTAAAAGGGTGGAACGATGTTAAGGAGGATTTAGAAATTCAATTTCTAGGGTGATTGAGAGTACCCAAGTGTTATAACCACGTTGTGAGCACACGGTCAATAAAGAATTGGGTGTTATGTGTGAAGTGTATGTGATGTCTATGCCGGTATGCACAGTATATAGGCTATGTGGGCATCCTGGTTAGCTGAGGCCAGAATCGTCCGGGTTAAAGGAATGTGGGAATAGATGTGTGAAATATATGCCCGAAGGACTAATATAACGAATTAGAAATAGTAAAGTGGATTAAGCATCATGTGAGAATGATGATAATCCATAAAAACGTGTGCAATCAGAATAGCACACCCGAAATTGGTTGAAAAGCTGTGGGAAGACATTTAAAAAGCGGTATTCCTTGAGAAAAGTAAAATTTAACTCTTATGGGAAAACATTTGGAGCGGAGTTTTACCTAGTCAACTGTTGAGAGCGACTTACGCATAGAAAGAATGATGAGGTTAGTAAGGTATAAAAGGTCCAAAAGTGTACATCGTGGAGAAAAGTGCACGGGTCGTAACTTTTTGTATACGCCAAGGAAAGAAGGGGAGTATTAAGTGTCACTTAATGTGAGACATTATGAGTAGAAATTGATGTTAAGCGAGACATAGTGAGTAGTCTCCATGTGCACCACTCATAGATAGAGTTCAGTTGGATCACGAGGTTCATCCAGAAAACTTGTATCAAGCATACGATTCCGGTAATGGAAGAGGACAGTCAAGTCGGTAAAATTCCTTTGATGAGTTGCTAACATCAAGGTAAGGTCAAGAGTTCCTTATAATGTGTGAAACAAGTTGACCAAGAAGAAAGAGATTGATAATTCTTTGGGGTGATTCATAATATTAGATAGTGTGCCCAGTCTACCTTTGAAAAGAAAAATCGCGCCAGTATGTTGTCCCTCCCGGCATTGTTCTGAACTAGGGTGAGATTCTTGAACCTCACCTTCAATATGGGATTTCAAGAAGCAGTGGGGATAACATTTCGTTTGGGAGCAGGTGGTAACACCTATAGCCGGGGAGTAGGCGAAAGGTGATTTACAACTAGTGGAGTGTGACAACCCGCCTACTAAAATAAGAGGTGGCCAACCCGATACTCCAATAATCACAGGAATCATATATGGTCCATTCTTAGCATCACTGTCGTTAAAATAATAATACGAGATAACCACCAATTATTTTAAAAAACGGACTGTCAAATTTATTTTGTAAGTTAAAAGAAAAGAAGATTAGACAATCCAATTTGAAAAGAAGGTGGGTACCAAAAATCAACGAGTAATAGAATAAAAATATACATAAAGTGATAACCAAATAAGTTGTCGGTTAATAGACCAATACAAATGGGTTACACCGAATATTATAATTAAATATGACATTATAGTAAATGAGTACAAAGCATGGGCAACACGCCTGAATAAGTAAACTGAACATAGCTAGAGTACAAAGATTGAAGCGTGACGAATAACCTACAACATTCGCAAAATGCTATAGCTCCAGGACAACAGGAATGGAAAGGTCAATACGGGCGTCCTTGCGGTAAAGAACCTGGACGAATAAGGAATTCATGTAAAACAAAGAGACATAGACGGGCCAGGGCCCGGTTGGATATGATCACCATGTGAATAAAATGCATGACAGTTATGAATATCTAAACATCAACATGAACTTAACTTTCTCTCGCAAAAATCATAAAATTTCTCACCTCTCGTTCTAAAAGCATGACCTAGCGCAATATCAATGATAATGCTCAATGTTCATATAAGCATGGGAGAACTCATCTACTTTCTCAATGAAACTTCGTTTCTATTATTCACAATTTAAACGCACAATTCCTTTTCTCCTTAGGAAATATGTATATATCAATTCATTTCACAAAATATTTTACCAATTCAATTTCATCTCATAACTTCCAATTTCCCTTCTTACCTCCAGGAAATGTGTTTAAAGAAAATTTATTATCATAAAATGCTTTGACACCAATAATGTCCCATTGTGCGCACCCCTAAATGGCTATCATCTTTTAGGGCCTATCAAACAAGACAACCTGGGCATCCTACAACTTGAGACGTCAGGAAGCGACCATATACCTGCGACAATGAGTCATAACCACACCCGGAATTACCTCACTTCGTAAAATAAACGTATAATATAATAACCGGTTCTATGGCCGAGGAATATATTCACCCTGCATTCACTAGCCAGGGGACTTCACCTCATGTGTGTACTTCCCTTATGACAGCGATTTAGAGAGGTGTGTTTACGTAAATTATCATTTACAAAAATCATTTTTCCATTTGAAAATATTCACTTGTTACATTCTCAAAATCATTTATACTCAATGATTACCAATTTTAGAATATTCATTTCTTATTCTCAAAGTCATATTTTATTAATGACCTAAGACCCGAAGTGCAATTATCCTCACACTAGTCTCCAAAAGTCCAAAGTAATATCGTAACTCATCAAAAGTAATTTCCCACAATACTAGTCTCTCAAAAGTCCCAAACATTACCATTCTACTTTCTGTTAGTTCTAGGCTAACTTTCTACATCAAACGAAATATTAACCCTTATGAACTAACCTTTGGGATAAGCCCAAATAACCCCATGCTAACCTAAGATATTTGTCTCCCTAACATACACCTCTAATACTCTTTATTACTTCCCAAGAGAAGGTTCCTAAGCCTTGAACCTAAAAGAAAAGGACAAAAAAATAAAGCTAGAAAAATCTCACAAAAACAGGGCTTCCGAATCGACGCCTAGGGCCGAATCGATTCGCCCCTGACTTCGAATCGATTAACCCAAAAATGAATCGATTCGGTGAGGAAAACCATCCTACTGTCCCAGCCCGAATCGATTCGGCCGTAACCCAAATCAATTCGATTTCCCATACCTGTATCCTCCCCTGTAACTGAATTGGTTCGCTTGGGAGCCGAATCGATTCGGCCTGGCAGAAATGCCCAATTTGGGCTACGGGTTTAAGAACCCTAAATTTCTAAAACCCAAATTCTTCCCTCAAATCCCAACATCATCATCTAATAACTTACCCCAAAATAATATCTAACTAATATTCTCCACTCAAATCCAATTAAACTACAAGATTAAGGGTTTAAACACCAAAATCATCAAAAACCCATAAATGGTTTAAATTTAAAAAAAAAACTAACTATACATGCAATTTATCACATTAAATCATATACTAGAAAGTTAGAAACTTGCCTCAAGTTTGTAGTCTCGGATTCTCTTCCCGTAGCAACGATTTCTAGCTCCAAATCTTCAATTCTCTCTCTTTTCTCCATTTTCTCCCAAGTTCTCTCTTCTCCCTCTCTCTCTCTAAGATTATAACATAAGAATGAGAAATAAAAGGGTTGGAAGACTTATACGGCCTTAAACATAAATTTTTCTCTTTTAAATGTTGGGACACCATTAAAATGACTCATAACTACATAATTGAGTCATAACCTATCAAAAGTGCTCGAAACTCAAAAATACAACTTGGTATTTATTTTAAATATCTCCACTATTTCAAAACTAACCGCACATTCTAAATTGGCATCCGGAGTAACATATAATATTTTAGGGTCCAACGTCATTTTAATTCATTAATCATGCTCAAATTTGAATATAAGTCATAACCGCCGCTTAAAGCACAACGACGCAATAAAACACAACATGATTCTATTTACCTTCTCATAACAGTAAATAGGCAAAACATGGTAAATATTATCTCTTAAATCACTTAAAATAATATTTACCGCAACTTTCTCTATTTTATAAAATTTGCCCATCAGGTAAAATAATATAAAATAGTCACTCAAAAGTATGGGTTGTTACATGGAGCTGTATGAAAGTAATTTTGGACTCATTGTTGTCATTTCATATCCTAAGCAATTATAGCTGGTTAGTAAAGTATACTACGATACTTGGAAGAAGTTATTACCTAATGGTAGAGTTGTGTGTAAGCACTCGTACCTGTTTATGATGGACAAAGTACTTAATGAGGTCTTACAAAGAACCTTAACTATTCGCCCTCGAGTTGTTTAGAGGCGAGCGGATAATCATAATTGTGGATTGGCCGAGTTAGAATTCGATGACTAAAGAGGAGTAACCTTTTAACTATTGTAAGAGTTACATCTCCAGGAATTGAGATTTGAAGAATTGACAAGAGTAGTCAGATGTTCATATGGTTTCTCTCATGATGGGAGTTTTGTATTTAGATAAATACGAGTAGTTGACACGTAGTGAGGTACGACCTCCCAATAATATTGAGATAATGGGAGCCTGACGTATGTGCTCATCTTATTCGAATGTCGTCAGGTAGGAGCATGGTGAAGTGTCGTTATTGAGATGTGACCCTATAACTGAAAAAGTTTTGATAAAGTTAAACAAGCTTGTTGTGAGGGGGGGGGGGGTATAGTGATTAAACGCCTTACTCAAAACTTAGTTTTGCGTACTGATAAAGCATCCAAAATTATTTTACCATGTATACCATAATTTTTCGAATTTCGGGACGAAATTCTATTATTAGGGGGGAAGTATGTAATACCCCGTATTTTACGCATATTTATTTTATTATGAAATTATAGAAATTTGGATTAATTAATTTAAAGGGAGAAATTTAATTTATAATTAATCTGATTTAATGGTAATAATTACTAGCGTGACAACAGTTAGTAGTTATCGAAAATAATTATGTTAAAACCATGTTGAATAATAATTAGGTTGGACATTATGTAGTTACTAACGTAATAGATGGTTTCGGAAATAATAATATGGCCGGGGATGAGATACACGACAGTTAAAATATAATTATTTGGGACGCGCGTATGAGTCGCATTAATTTTCTATTTTGGGGGTTAAAAAGGTAATTTATTTTTAAATAACTCGTATAGCCGTTTTGAGTGCCCAGTGTGTCCGAACGGGTCGAGATTATCAGAAAATATTACTCGGGTGTTTTAATTGGAGTCCGGGGCATTTTAGCCCAAAACGACACCCCAGAGGGGTATTTTGGTCTTCTGGGATTTTAAAGTAATTAAATGGACGAAAATTATGTTTTAATTAAAAGCAACTTGGGTTAGAGGTTGCAGTCAGTTGCAACTTACGTGAGAGAGAGAGAGAGAGAGAGAGAGAGAGAGAGAGAGAGAGATAATCAAGGAGGAAGAAGCCCCCATAGGAGAATTAAGCCAAGAACTCAAGATTTCCCACAAAGAATTACACCAAAGCGTAGATCGTGACGAGAGGATCAACCACATATCGAATTCAACTAGAAAATCAAAAACCCATACAAAGGCAAGTGTTTATCTTGCTCCTCTTTTAGCATATAATGTTCTCGTTGATTTAGATTTGATGATATAAACCTGGTGTAATGAAAACTTAGGTTTAATTAGACTCAATTATAAAGAAACCTTAGGAATTGCAGATGGGTATGAATGTATAGGTTTTGCCCTTTGTTAGACTATCAAAATTTGGGAATCTTATGTTTTAATCATGAGTTATAATAAGAGTTTTGGGCAATTAAAATTCTGGGTTCATTATAAAGGAAATTTTAGAGATTTAAGTAATTGTTGATTTTCCCTTTTGTAAGTATGAGGATTTAACCCTAAATTGTGTTAGAGAATGCCCCTCAATGAATAAGAATATCTTAATACTATCTTATTTGAGATTTGATGAAATTAGGGTTGGATTTGAGGTTTGAAATGTTAGAAAAATCAAATTTGGGGAAGAACTGAGTATGTTCGAAATTCTCGTTTGAAGACCTGCCCAGGTCGTTCGAACGAGAATTGCAACGAGTTATCTAACGAGATTTTGAGTTCATTCGAAGTGAGGAGTTCGTTCGAACATCCTCGTTCGAATGAGAATCCCTGGACTTCAAACAAAATTTTAGAATGCAGTTTTAGGATCCAGTCAAGTTAAAAATCATCCTAGGTTTATCCCAGTGAGAGAAATAACCTACGTGAATAACGAGTGACTTAAATTCCGAGTTAGTATTGAGTTGGGAGCGTGATTACTTTCGAGACATAGAAAGTTTATAGAACCGAGGAGAGGTTTAGGTTCAAGAGAGAATATACATATATGTGACGTACGAAGAGGGTAGAAATGATAATATACTACTTACGTACTATGAGAATTGGGTTACGTGAATGCCTATTAAGTTATATAAGTTGTGTGCATACTTATTGATTGGAATATTATGTGTATGAAATACCTAGCTACTAGCTATCGAATGGAGGTTAGCGCATTTTGGACGACCATATCCTGTGTGCCTTTGCAGGAATTTTAAGTCATACCACTAGAGCATGGAACCTAGGTATTGGGTATCTGTGAGAACGATAGTGATGACGGACGTACGGGTGCGTAGGTATGTGCGTATCCCATCGTCTTGGAATGATGTTCGCCTCCAATATGTGTATATATTTTATTGGTTCCAAAGAGATTAAACCTGATATCCATCATGCGTGAGCATTGTAATGGAACTAGATAGCTGAGTATGCCTAGTACCAGGGGTTTCTTAACCATGGGTGCAGTATTGATATATATTTATATGTATACATATTGATATTTTGTATATTTATACGGAATTCCTATTCTGTGTTTCATATTGGCCGCTTTATCATAGTATATACTTATTGGGTCACTTGTTGAGAATTAAAAATGTTATGAGAATGAGTTAAAGCACCTTTGAACCTATTCCTAAATGATATAAATATATTGTTTTCGGGTTATTTAGATTGTGACAACCCATCATCCGAAATAGGGGTGGCCAGCCCGATACTCCAAAATAACGGAATCATGAATGGAATCATTCTCAGCATCACAACAAAATAAGAAGTATACGGGATAACCACTCCTTATTTCAGAAAACGGGCTGTCAAAAATTTTGGTTTTAAAGTTAAGAAAAGAAAACAACTTAACAACCCAATAAAAAGAAAGTGGAAACCTAAGAATATATACTACAATAATGACAAATAAACAATAAAAGGACCGAATGTGCTTTCGGTCTACACGTACATACCATGTGAAACAACAATTTAATGTAAATTACATAATACATTACATTAAGCACATACAACCGTTTGCGCCACGCGCCCGAGTAAAAGACTCGATCTTGATTAGAGAACAAGGATGATAGTGTCTATTTCAAAATGTCCCGTAATACCCGCAAAGCATCACGGTTCGCCAAAAATTCATCGGATTTGGAAAGTCAGAACAAGCGTCCTTGCGGCGGAGCACATGAGCAAAAACAAGATGCATGCACAATAAGAAATATGAACGGGTCAGGGCCCGGTTCTATATGATTACCAGATGAATAAGGAGTATGATAGTTATGAATAAAGTCATGCTAGAAAAGATAAGAATCTATCTACACAGTTTTAAAACATAAGGTAGGACAATTTAAAGAAAATCACGGCTTTAACTTAACTAAGCAGGAGAAAAGAAATAATTTCATTAATTAAAAACTTTCCTCATATACTCTGATTCATTTCATAGTTCCATTCCTTATTAGGAAAATATTATTACAATTAAGCTCTTTGTGGCTTTTATCTCAATTTTATGCTCTTTGTGGCATTTTATCTCAATTACATGCCTTTCCTGGCATTTCATTCCTTATCAGGAATATAATCATCATCAAATTCTCTTTGTGGCATTTCATTGTGCTCTTTGTGGCACTTCATCATGCTCTTTATGTCATATCTCACTACATCAAGTCCCACTTGATTATGAATAGTTATATTTATATACATATAACGATTCTAAGACTGCCTCTCCGAGTTTCCCCACTGGGCGCGCCCCTAAATAACCATCATCTTCTAGGGGCCTATAAAACAAGGCAGCCTGGGCACCTATCGCAACATCGAGAAGTGGCCATGTGCCTGCGGGGTAGTCATAACCACACCCGGAATTACCTACCCATCGCAGAAAAATATACAACAACAAACGCTCACATGGCCTAGGACTATATCCACCCTGCATTCACTAGCCAGGGGGCATCACCTCACGCACGAAACTTCCCTTATGATGCCATGTAGAGAGGTGTGTTTAAATAAATTAGCATTTACCGTATTCATAATTAAGTAAATTTTCATTTACCATAATTATTACCATTTCCATCTCATTTTCATTTTACACATGTATGTTTCATTTTATCCGAAACCAGTATCATTTACATTTTGTAAATAATTTAACTCATTTAATCCGGAGCCATACTTAAAACATCTTATCATTGTAACCTCGATGAATAAATAATCTTACAATTTATTCTCCCAAGATTCGTTGTGAATTTATTATAAACCATCAAGACTAATATAGCTCAATTGAGCTTCTAAAGTCTCCCAAACATAATACTATAACTCTTAGTTTTATAGTAATCAACTAGAAGAAAAGAATGCTCTATCATCAATGGGCATAACCCCGATAAACCCCATATAAACCATTACTAATCTAGGGTAGTTCCCCAACTCCTCTAGAACTCTAGGACTCTAAGTTTACTTCATATAAGAAGGTTCCTAGGTCTTAAGCCTAAAGAAAAAGAAGAAAAATTGAATAAAAAAAAATAACTCAAAAACAGCATGATTCCGAATCGATTCTCCCTAAGTCCGAATCGATTCGCCCTAGAGAATCGATTCACCCAAATAGCGAATCGGTTTGGACACAAGACCTGGGATTCTGCAAACTGCTGAATCGATTCGGGTACCTAGGCCTGGGAACTGACCCTTAGCGAATCGATTCGCCCAGGGGGTCGAATCGATTCAGCCTGGAGAAATTGCCAAGAATGGATTACGGGTTGTAAACCCTATATTTTCTCCAAACCTCAAATCTCTTCCATTTTTACCCACAACCAACATCATAAATCTACCACAAATCAACCTACATGAATATTCACTACTAAAACCCACAATTTTTTCAACCCAAAACAAAATTTAAGGTTTAAACACCATAAATTTCATATTTATCTCAAAATTACAAATACACAACTATCACACAAATTATTCAACTTAAATCACATATTAGCAAGTAGAAAACTTGCCTTAGGGTTGATATCTCAGATTTCTTTGAGGTAGGAGCAATCCCCATCTTCAATCTCCATTCTCTCTCTTATTTCTCCTCTTTTCTCTTCCTCTCTCTCTCTCTCTCTCTCTCTCTCTCTTGTTTAAGACATGAAATGGGGAAATTAGGGAATTTAGAAGACTAAAAATCGAGGCTTAAGTCTAAAGTCTCCAACTTAAATGGTTAACACCACATTAAAATGACTCCCAAATACGCATTTTAAGTTAAAACCAGTCAAAAGTGCCCGGAACCTAAAAATACAATATGGCACTTATTTTGACTGTCTCGGACATTCTGGGACTAACTACACCCTCTAAATTGGCATTCGGCAATTTTATAAATTATTTTGAGTTTCGATCTCATTGAAACCATAATGTCATTTAAAACACATGACACTATAAAACATACAACATGATGATATTTACTTTCACATACAGTAAACATGCATCAATCTAGTAAATATTAACTTTCAACTCAATCAATTAATATTTACTCTAGTTCCCAACATTTTATATAATTACGTTATGCGATAAATTAATATAAAATTAGCCTCCTAAAAGCGAGGGTTGTTACATAGATATTGTAACCGACACAGTGGTTATACTACGTATAGTCAAGCAGAGTATCATGACTAGTATGGGTAATTAGGCTCGTTAGGCGTGCACATTAGATGAGAGGTGAGCATCTCAAGGGAGGACGCTAAGTTAACATGAATAATATTTGTGCTAATTAAACAATTTAAGCACTTGCTATATTTAAACTTTTTTCTACTCAGGCTCTGACCCGTTTTTCTGCAAAATCTTTTCTCGCTCCTTTATTTTAGGTGCTCAACCACAAGGACACCAAGATTAGGCGAATCCATTAAATTGTTGAGCTGTAGCTGCTGTGGAAGCTACAGGACATTGCTAGTAGATGCTTCATAGTTTATCCTTCTTTATCTATCAGTTATTTACTTCAGTTGGACATGTCGTCCCTTCCTATTTTACATTCAGAGACTTAGATGTTTTATTCAGATAGTAGACTCTTATTTCATGGTTTTGGATTATTGTATGGGATTTTATCTGGATGTGTTTACTCCAGTTCTTCATATTATTCCAGTTAGTTCTTTCCTTACATTTTTGTATTGAATGGTGATGTTTAATTATTTTCCTTTTATGTTGATTACTGTTAATTAGATAAAATTTTGACATCAACCTTTTTAAATATTAGGTGGTTAGTTTTAAATAATAAAACTTTCGACAGTGATGCATTATCTGAACCAACCGGATATTCTAATTTAATTTTATAAAGGACTGATCACCCGGTATTTAATTAGGTGGGGTATCACATATGAAAACAAATGAAAATTTGTTATATGGAATCAAATAAAAATTTGATATTTGAAAACAAATAAAAATTTGTTATATGGAATCAACTTGAAATTTGATATTTGATAATACATGATTTTTTTTAAAGCGGTATGTTTACTATAAAATAAATTTGCTAAAATATTGTTTGAAGTATTTATAAGAAACTGTAGTTGGTTTTTTCCAACCACACTAAAGTGATCGATGATGAAAATAAATCTGAAATTTTTGTTATGAATTTTGTTGTAATATCATCTCAGTTTTTTTGACGATAAGTACACTGAAATTTCGTAAAATTTGGCATGCATATAGTATGTTGAGATTATGAATATTGAACCTTGGAATTTCTGAAATTTGAGTTGTATATCTTTCATTATGATTTTTACAAATGTGACGCGTAATGCTGAATTTTTTGGGCGACTTGTAGTGAAACGAGTTTATTTTAACTTGTACTTAGTATTTTTGAGTGATTCCAATTTTGTGTAAAACTAGGTTCATAAAGTATGAATTTTGAAAATTTTCATAAATTTTCGACAAGAGATTTGGTCGTGGTGAAATTTCAAACTTGAAGTTTTTCCTTTTGAATAAATGTTTTTGGACAACAACAATTTCTTTGAAAAATGTAGGAAGTAGTGTTCCCAACGGATTCAAAATATTTTGAAACCTTTATAATTTTTTTATTAAAGGATTTAAGAACTACTTAGAAAATTTGGACTCAAATTTATGGAAGATGATTGTTTTTTAAATTGTATAAAGTTATGTGTATTTTCTGTAATTATTTGTGCAACCTATAAAAATTATATATAATACTTTGCACCGCATGCGAATGATATAATCATGATGAGTACTCATATGTCGGACTTCATATTAAGTAAATAGAATTCATATGTCGAATAATAGTAATTGGATGATTTTATCATAATTGAGTTTGGTACAAATATAATCTTTACTTTGGTAAAGATATTCTACTTGAATGATTTCGAATAGAGTTTTAAACTCTAATAAGAAATATTATCTTATACGTTGTGAAAAATTATATATGAAAACCCATGTCTCATTTATATAAGAAATAGATTGCGTAACCTATATGTGACTTTCAGATCCTTGAAAGACTGAACTTATGAATAGAATGAATGAACATGCATTTTTTGAATCGAATATACTGGAAAGTATGAAGCATGTACTAATCTAAGGAATAAGATTAACTCTTATTTAATGTTGAAACACTATGATTTCAGATTCCATTTTTATGAATTAAAGATATAGTGGGGGCACATTACATGTAGCTTCTCAATGATCTACGTAGAGAATGGTGGGGGCACTCAAGCGAGTACCTCTCAACTATAATTGAAGAACATTTAATATAATCTAAAACTTTGATATTCAAGAGAACACTTAATTTTTTGAGTTGTGAGTTAAAAATAAAATCTTACTTATGTTATTGAAAAGGATTCAAAAAATCCATAGAGAAGTCATGTTATAAATGATTGACTGAATTCCTTAGAATGACCTAGAAATTAGTTTATAATTGACTTCCCTTATAACTTTAAGATAATAAGGTGTATACACATCCTTTGAAGGAATATTGAGATCATTATAATTTATGAATATAAGCTTTTATTTTCTGTAGTAAGATTACTCAGTTATACATGATGCATATTAAATTATTCTCATGAAAATGAAGTAGCTTCATTTAATTTGATTGTCATTGATATTATACATGAATTGAGTTAAAATTAAATTTATATAATATCACTTTTCGAATGATGACCTATGTAAGGCAATTTATTTGGACCGACTTGAAGTTGGAGAATTTATGAATATAGAAGGCACCAATAAATGGCATGATATTTTGATAATTTTAAGTCATCAAATGAGATTGAATTGATAATGATATAAAAGGTGTTTATCATTAAGTATGTTGAAATATGAATGTATTATTATTTATTTATGCTAATATGATTAACTAATATTTTGTTATGAGATTTTATTGCCAAGAAAAATAAATTTTTGCTAAGTCAAGGCGTTAGCAGAATGAATTTCAATGAAATAAGGATATTACTTGTTAATATTATAAGGCCAAATATGTATCGTTAATAGATCGAGTACCTTGAAATAAAAAAATATTTATTTAATAGATATATGCTAATCATCTTGTACTTCATATGACCTAAGTGTAAGAACACTATATTCAGTGTTAAGAAAGATGAATATGCAAACATCTTAAGTAGTCTAAGCTGAGCTACTATTTACAACTGACTTGAAATTGTCTAATTTTTGGGAGTACTATGAAGGTTTATAATTGAAAAGTGAATTGTTATGCTATTGTGAAAGGTTATGTGTTTTGATAAAAATCATGAATCTAGAATTGATTCTGAATCAATTAATCGATATGTGTTTAACACATATTATGATACTATTTTTTGGAACTCCAAAAAATATTAATAATTGACACAATTAATAATGGAGTTTATGGTGATACCATTAGCTATGTCTGGTGGGAAAATAAAAGGTTGAAAGACCTATTATAAGATACCCTTAATAGAGAGATTGATACCGATCATCTTATCCACAACAATATAACAATAAATATTATAAAATTTTAGAACTGTTATCATAACAGAAAGATTGATACCAGTCATCTTATCCATAACAATATAAGAACAATATAGTATGATAATTTAAAACTAATGAGCTATTAGTGTGGATTATGTTCGGACTGATGAGAATAGAACTTGACTTATCCTTTGACGAAAGGACTAATGTAAGAGAAGGTGTATAACACCTAGAAAGGGATGGGACTAAAGCCCGTTGATAATTGAATCCCTTGTGGTATTAACCTAACCTATAGACTGCAGATCCCAAGATATAGGTTCAAAGGGTAATAACAAGTCACAAGTGATATGACTTGAATTATGCTATTTATTGTATACATGGTTTTACTCCGAGTCTATCCCAAAGGAGCATGATATCCTGAAGCGAGTTAAGGTTGAGTTAATTATAATTCTTAATGAGGATCTATAACTCTATTTTGAGTGGGATACCTAGCTATAGAAGTATCCTTGATATACTCACGTATGTGAATGTGGAAGTGTGACCGCTTTCTATGGGAATTTTGGGCAAATTTTCTAGAGCGTTCACTATGCTGGGATAGAAGCAGATGGTCGTAACGTAGTGCCTTAAGGAATACACCCAAGTAGGATTGTGTATGAGATGTTGTGAAAGATAGAGTTCAAAACTACGGTTACTCTAGTATATTCTGAATCATCATTACTACGTAATGGTTCAAGTCAAAAGACACCTTCACTTATGAACAATTCTATGAATTATTTCTCGATAAAAATATTTTTCAAAATTTACAAGTGGAGGATTGTTGGAACAAACATCTTTTGTGTGTGGTGTATACCTTGAAAAGGAGTGAACCATTTTGTCTTTGAGAGAGTAAAAAAAACTCTATTGCCCAACCGTTTCAAGAAGTCCCACATAAGTGGTAGACAAAGATATACCACCATCCAAGGTGCTCATTCTTTTCCTCCAGAAAAATATCCTCCTTGATTTTTTTCTGCTTTTAAGCCTTAAATGAATTCAACCCTTTAAAAATAAATTTCACTCCCAGTTCTTAAGAAGACTCAATTCAGTGTTAGAAAAATATACACAAATGAAATGCATTCAGGCAGTGTACATTTTATCCGAATTTTTTTCATACAACTCTCTCCAAAAATTCTTTCAACATCCACAGATAGTTTTGAGAAAAAAATAATTCTTCCCCAACTTGAAATTATGTGATATTGAGCAATTTATTTTGAGTGGGTGTTAGTATGCCATATAACTACAGTGCATAGTTATATGAGACAGAGGTGATTCTGGTCTTATTTTATCCTGAGGACGGCGGGACTTTACCCTACTTGCATAAAGAGGGTAGAGTCATGAAACTTCTTAAAGAGAGCAACCTAGTCCGCGACTTAACCCAAGAATCATCTACTACAAATTTCATAAACAATTGAGGTAATATTTATTTCTTTTAAATATGCAGTATTTATTTTTATTCAACGCATGCGGTTCATATTTTTTATGTTGGTATGAGGTAACAATTTAATTTTGAGCAGTAGACTAAAATTATATTTTAATTTTGTTTTTCGATTTTTTGTAAAACTCTATGGTGTGATTTTTAATCACAATATCTAAATTGTCCCAACAAATGATATTTCTATTGTGCGAACAACCACTTCGCACGAGGCATGCCTTATTTAAACGAGACTTCACACGAGGCTTTATATTTTTGGATATCAAAAAATAATGTCTTATCGAAAGTTCATTGGAAGTGGGCTTTGCACAAAACTTCACGTGATTTCTCATGAGAAGTCAACTTTGCACAACGCTTCGAACTAGAGCTTTCTCTCTTAAACAAGGAGCCACTCTCGTTAGAATGAGACATTAAAATCATCTTTTATAATTTGAGTAAAATTCTTGTTTTAAAAAGTATCCCGACAAATATATTCAAATCAATTAATTACCATGTCCGTTATAATCAAATAATTTTTCATCAAACCAAATTTAAATTTTACTTAATAAAATTTATTAGGTCAGTCTTCATGCAGGTAATTCAGAAATAAGTGCGAAAGCCAAAACAATCACACATAATGCAGAGAGGGTTTAGAGTTGAAACCCTTGTTGGACACATTACTATCTCCTATCCCAAAAAACCATTAGTACTATATTGATTGTGTATAAGACTTAAATAGAGACAGACACATCTTACATATATGATAGTGATAATCACAACAAAATCACTCCCATGTGTTCTGATATTTGATGTCTCCTCGTACTAGACACAACTTCTCCACATGTGAACTCAACTATTATAGTCATCAGACCTCGATACTCGCTAATCTCTATGATTGACGATGATATTCCAACACGTTTTCTACGTGATAATCATCCACATGATTGCTTGTGCTGAAATTTTTTGTTGCTGAAGAAGAGTGGAGGGGATTATAAACCGAATGTTACTTTGAAATAATGAAATAAACACGATTCACTCTCTCAAAACCTAGTAAGGTTTTGTAAAAAATGTATTGCGTACAATGAAAGATGCGCCTGTGTTATTATTTATACTTTGCATTAATTAGTCAACAATTTAAGCACGTTTACTAAAAAAAACTCTTATTTGAACTATGGATACCTCGTCCGAATGAGGTCTTTTGCACAAGGGGTCTCTCGCATGATACTTCTATCTTACAAGGAGTAATATTTACAAAACACGATCCTGGTGCAAAAATAACTTTGTATGAGAGGATCTTGTACTAAGCATGTTTGGTACGAAGGTGTTCTCATTTCTTAAAAAAGATCTTGAGCGAAGTTTCTTTCGCACGAGTCCCTCGTTTGAAAGAGAGACTAAAATCTCTATTCCTTATAAGATTGTAAAAAAGAAGGAAAATATTAACCTCTCTTAGTTCGGTCAATTCCTAACTTAAAAAGTAAACTTAAGGAAATTATAAACTTCAAATGCTTACCAAACCTTTGATAATCTGAATTTTCTGGTCGGGTAGCTCTTTGTCGCAGTGCTTTCTCTTTTGACTTTTATTATATGACATGACAACTCAAAAGACACTAAAAAATACACTTTCACGTTATGTTTTGATATAAGACAAAACCAATACATTTGGAGTGTAAAATATTGTCCTTATAAATCTCCCCTTTTAGCTATTTTGGAACAAAATAAAAATGAAAAAGATCCAAAACAATTACTAGATAAAAAATATATTCATTAATGTACCCGTCTTGAATCTCTATGAGGCAGACTCGATACTTTGTACGTTTTTTTGCTCAACAATATAATTTACATAACGAGCCCTGTAAGTCTTGCACACTTAAACATATGCCTCGTGACGTACAATGGATACAAGAGAGTAATAAATGAATGGGAATTTTAAATATGAAATGCATTCACTAAACTACTCTTTGTTAGCATATACTCCCCCGGAATCCAAAATTTACCCCTTTAGGCTCAAATAAATAAGGGAAGGAACTCAACAACATATATCACAAATCAATCAAATCCAAGAATTCTAATACCAATACGAGAAATCATGTTCTCAAATGAGATAAGTAATATATATAATATAAAAATACATACAACATCATAAGCATATACCAAAAAAGTTTAGAAATATTGACATATTACATGACCTATATAATACCCCTTATTTTTTAAAAGATATGCATAAGCCCAATTCATATCTATTTGTATTTTATATTGGACTTAAGATATTTTGGTTGAATTTTATTATAGATCAAATATTTAGTTAAGTGAATTATATATTTGGACATTATTGTATTAAAAGAAATATCAAATTGGATAAGTTGTTTTTTATACCTAAGTTGAGATTTGTTTAAGTGTAAGATTGGATTAGGGTTGAAAATCTTAGGGGATAATTTTTACTTTTTAGGAAATTTAATTGGAAAGTTAGGAGTGAGTTACTTTTAATTTATCTAGAGATATTTTTATTATGGTTTATTTATTAAATCTTGGTGGTGATTTAATTTGGGGACTTGATAGTGGGAAAAATGCACTTAGAATAATAAAAATAAGTTCTCATGGATTATTAACCCATTTGGGTTAATTATTAGTGGATAAATATATGTATTTCGATCCTATTTGAATAGCTTAATGGAGTCCCATGTTAGAAGAATGGGATTAATATTTATAAAACCCTAGTTAATAAGTTATTAATATAAATATGTTATATTACAATACATGTGGTTTGATAGAAGGATATAGGAGGATTTATAACATTAGATAAGAAGATAAAATATAAGGAATGTGAAAGAGAGGAAGATTTCTCCAAATTCAACGGTTAGAGAGGAAGAATGGAGTGAAAGAGATGTTGAAATTATTTAAAATAAACTCATCACTTTCAAACTAGTTTCAGCGTGGTATATTGGTAAATATGACTTCCACACAAACTTTAGGTCCTGGATAATTGAATTTAGAATGTGTGGGCCCTCATTTTCATAATTTTTGAAGCTTTCATGAACATCTTATGAATTTTTTAGATTATTTTGTGAATTGAGACAGTTGTTCGTCCTCCTGTGGCTATTTTTTCACTACATGTATTCAACCTTATATATATATATATATATATATATATATATTGTAGGGGGGTTGAAGATAATCTCAAAATTAGAGATAATCCCCCTAGCTAATACAACAAACCCAAGGGATTAAGGTAGCAATGCAGCTCAAGTGATGAAGCTCAACGAGGCAGCTCAAGCGAGGTAGCCCATCGTGGCAGCCCAAAGAGATCTTCCGGTGAAGAAACTGGCCGAGAGAGCCCATCCTTTAGTTCTGTTATTTTGCTTAGTCTTGTTGTATCTTTTATTTTGACTATGAGATTTAACGATTATAATGTTATTTAGTGTGAGGTCAAACGGTACTCGCGAGTGACCAGGTATGGCAGGGCCTGGGAGAGCTTTCATGCTCTACCGAATGACCTCGTCGTGGGAACTTCAGAGGGACTTGGTTTGGAGGATTGAGAAGTGAGGCAGCGTTGGGGCTTGTCCTGACCATCTTAGATACACCTGGTAAAACACCAAAGGACCTTGACCATGGAACTTTGGGCGGAGCAGCCTTGAGTCCCATCGCGCGTTGAGTTGTGAACCACTTGTGCCTTCTACTTAATGTCACATCTATTGTAGGTGATGTCACTAGCAAGCTCAGTAACGTCAAATCCGCACTTGAGTAAACCACTGTGGTATTTAGAGGCTGCCAGACAGTTGGTGGGCCACCTCTGTGATGACAGCCTCCTGGCACACAATGGTTCGGCAAAAGGCATGTCTTGGCATTTAATGCTTATGATGTGGAGTTGACTTTTGTGACATAAAGTATGAAGGATATATTTTACGGTGGTAGATGACTGGGGCATCTCGTGAGTGTGTGGGGGTTATTTATTGGCCTCAACTACTTCTAAGAAAAGAGAGTTCTTTTATAGAGATATTTGGCTAGAAAGAGAAGATCATCAGAAAGAAAGCAGTTATTGCAAAACCAGAGCTATTACTCACCCACCATTGATCATTTAGTATGAAGCTTTCAATGTATGACTTTAGACCTTTGAGGGTTGGTGTGTTTGTATTCCTGCCAAGGTGTATCTAGTGTGCTTACTTATCTCTTCCTTTAAATGAGTCACTGCTGAATTCATTATAATCTTCTAAGTTATACACGAGAGACTTATGAGTTCAAAGTGAGTTTATTTTCACTAAGTTGTGATTTTTGTGTATTGTAATTAATCAAGAGTGTTCCCGGTTAACTTATCATTATTATACTCAAAAGGGGTTACGCCTCCATCTAATCTAAACTACCCTATTACAGTTGGCGACTCCGTTGGGGATCTATTCTTCTAGCAAAAGAGTATGGCATAGGATAACGTTAATCATAGACTCGACTTTGATAATGTCCAAGGCAATGAGGAACAAGCGACAAGGGAGCTAGAGGCTCCCAGAAGTGGGGTTACCACTCAAGTAAAGATTCCCTGAGATCCAACGATGACTAAAGTCCCAACAGTCACCCAAGCCTCTACTAGTGCTGTCCTAGGACCAGCACAAATGACCCTCCTCATAGGTAAGTTTTTTGATTTTTTATAGACACTTGAGGCTGCCACGGTCCTAAGAGGAGGAACATATCCTATCAATTTTGTGACACCTAGGGTGGTCCCAGTAGCTCTGATGAACCCTGCTTCAGCTATTCCCACGGGGACTAGACCTATAGGCATAACACCCACCCCTGCCTTAATGACGGGCATAACGAGTGTGACCAGCGTCCCATCGGTAGTCCTTCCAAACGCCACCAGTGTTCTATTAGTGGTCCCTCTAGCCTCTCCCTCCACGGTTGAGAATACGTCGGCGTCCGCGTTAGAAGAAATGAGGAAAGAAATGCAAAAAGAGGTGCTAAAAATGACAACAGCTTCTTCACAACAGACTAGCGAGGAAGCTTCAGTGTATGATGATTTTCTTACTCCCTATCCCCAAGAATACAATGATGAGCCTTACCCGAAGGACTACATCCCTCCCATCTTTGAGAAATACACTGGGAAGGGGGGGAACCCGAAGGAGCACATCAAACATTTCATCGAACATTTAGGGGCTCACTGCAATAATAAGAAGCTCAGGCTGAGGGAGTTCTGAAAATCATTAACTGATAAAGCTTATAAGTGGTACTCTTATTTAGTGCCAAAGAGTGTTTCAATGTGGGAAGAGATACATGTTTTATTTGTCCAGAAGTTCTTTTTGGCAGAAGATGAGTTCACATTAACACAATTGGGCAGGGAGAAGTAATGGCCGGGCGAAGATGTGGTGGCTTCTTGATACGACACACATATTGCATATTTTCGCCCTATATCTTTATGTATTCTAGCACTTTTACGGTCCTTAATGCCTATATTTATTCTCATTAACCAGACAACCTCGTATTTGGATATATACATGCTTTGCAGGGGTTAATTATGCTTTTATAGGTATTGTAACGCTAAAAGTGAGGAACCATTGCATTTTGGAGAAGTTTCATCGATGAACACTACTTCTAGGGCATTTTAGTCAATTCACATTTCATTTACAAATTATGTCATTTCCACGGATATGTAGTTAGCTGAGTTAGCATCGCACGGCCATAAACGGCGCGTCATTTGGAGTCCAGACAAAGAAGTTAGGGCTATTTCCGTAATGCACTTTTTCCCCTCATGTTGGATCAAACCCTGAGAAACAGAGTACCGGTCGACCGTGGTTAAAGGCCCGATCGACCGCGGTTTTGGATTTTTCCATGGAAAGGAGACAGTGGGCTTTAACTCAAAGGCGCGGTCAACTGCGCCCCTGCGTATACCAGTTTGTCGGCAATTTCCTTTCCTTTATTTTTCTTTTCTTTTTCCTTTATTTCTAATACCACTTACTATATAAGGGATTTTTGTGTAAAAATCAGATATAATTAGTTTTATATAGTTTAGGTTAGGGTTTGGGGGTTTGGAGAGCTCATCTTCATTTCTTCTTGGTTTGACACCCATTTGTGTTTGTAAGTTGAACTATTCATCTTCCCTCTCCATTAATATAGTTTGTATTTACTTTTTTTCTTGCTTTGTAGTTAATTTACTTTCTTTCTTTAGTTACTTTCTAGTGTAGTTTTATTGCATTTATTTACTGCTTTATTTATCGCATTTTTATCATGCTTTCTAGCTAAGTTAGTCTAGGTTGTGTCGGATTGAACTTAATTCGGGTTGATGTGTTGTTTTGCTTTGGTGATGGAGTTTACGGGTCTATTTCGACTGCGTAGTCCTAGTTATTATGCCTAGGATATTTGACGGGGTATATCATGTATGCTCTATTCTTACGACCTTGCGTGCGTAATTCCTGGGGTATTTGTTGACGCCAAAATCATATTAGACTTTTATGCGAATTTAGGGGTGTGACAACTCTTGATTTAATTAACTGTCGAAACGAGACGCAATCGTAATAACTCGTTGACCCATGTAACCATTTTATACTAATTAGGATATTCGACGCAACCTATAGTTTTTACCGCTTTTATTAGTCTAGTTTAAATACACATCTAGTTTAATCTTTCCCTTTTTTGCATCTTTTCTTTTTGTTGTAATTATCTTTTACACTTTTATTTGAGGAGTATTAAACCTTATAAATTCTAGCAACTCGTCTCTGTGGATTTTCGATACCCGGACTTGGCCACTATACTCACCTGTTGAGTGTAGTCATAAGTTAAGGATTTTGTATAGAGCTGGTGAGCCGAACATAAAACGACCGGTGCGCGGGTGACTCTAACGCCGCGGCGAAACCCTGTCTATCAAAATGGCGTCGTTACCGGGGATGAGTTATTTTTAGAATTTATTTGATTTAGTATTTCTTAGTATTTTCTTTCTATTTTATTTTTTTTGCTAACCTTTTTGCAGGACTTTTACATTTGAGCGCCAAGAAACGCTTAAATTTTTTGCGCCGGCATCTACTTTGTCGAATTCGCTACTTTGAGCCATTTTGGGGATAAGAAAGTCTTATTCCAATTCTTTTGGTAATCATTATTATAATTCTCAAAACGCCCGTAATCCTATGACTTTCGGTCAATACTTAGAGTCCCAAAAAATTACAAATTCAAAAATGATTTTGGGCGAGTATACCGAAAGTCAAAACTTGGGTTATTGGAATTTTGAGGATAATGATAATGATTTTGGGCCTCTAATTCCTTATAATAGGAATTTTGAAACGAATTGCAATAGTTTTCAAAATTCTTATAATAATGAATTTGAGTATAAGTCCGATGGTAATTTTCAAAGTTTGCATTTTCAAGAATCCGCGCCTCAGCCTATGACATTCGGTGAGGGCTTGCGCATGCTTGAAAATGAGAAAATTAAAAATCATTATCGGGAAGAAAATCGTTGTTGGGAACATGAATTGGATTTACTATTTGAATCCGACGATGATTTTTCTTCCGAGACTTTTGAAGTCGAGGAATGTTTTGAACCAAATGAGGATTTTGTGCCTACTTTGGAACAAACCATTGTTGACTTTTCCCATTGCATAATAGATATTGAAAGTGAGGATGAAATGGAAGTAATATCCATTTGCAATGAAATGATTTCTTCTTTGGCCCCCTAAGAAGAACATTTTATTGAAAATGATCTTATTTCCTTCGAAACTCAATCTTCAAGCGATGATGACTCATCTCTTGAGTTTGAATTTCTTTCCTCCCCATTTTCATTCTCTGTTATCACACCGTCAAAAGTACCCAATGAATCGGTTTCAAACTTTAATGTGTTAAACCTTTTCGCCAATGAGGAGTACTTGCTCGAGTCGCCTTCTATGAAGGCATCTTTGCCATCACGTGTGCCACCTCCCATTCCAATTTCAAAATCTTTGGAAGGATATTCTTCTTTTCTCGGTCCCCACATGTTTTTGTCACCCGTTCAATCCAAATCCCCCATCGTCCCTGCAAAACTTTTAATTGACGATGGTTTATTTCTTCCGCCTTACACATGCCTTTCGTTGTTTAAATGAAATTATTATTTTTCGGAAGGCATGCTTGAGAGTGAAGGTACACCGATCACCCTACAAAGTCAAATCGTTTTCGTGGTGGACCCTCAACTATTTAGACTTCTAATGTATAGTTAGTGTGAAGCCTAAATAGTAGGTTGTATATAGTTAGCTTTTTATCATTTCTTTCTTTAGCTTTTCTTTCTTTTAATTTAGTCTCTTGTAATTAGTTAACTTTTTGTTATTTGTTTTTTCAATGCTCATTACTAACTTGTTTTGTAGATTCTTTGGACTTGTTCTTATGGGAATCGCTCCAATTTTGAGTAATATCGCTCTTTTCCTCTCTTTAACTTGGTTCTTAATTCACATTGAGGACAATGTCAGGTTTTAAGTTAGGGGGTGTGGGATATTCTATCCATTTCTTTATTTAGTCCATGTTTTTGCTCACATGTTAGTTACTTAGTATGCTTTTCCTAGAAAAATTCAAAAATTTCAAAAAGATTTTCTTTCTTTTTTCTCCTTTATTAGGCATTTTCCCTTTGTTTCCGATGATAAATTTCAATAATTTCCCGATCCAACAGACAACTCAATGATGCATGTTCTCGATTTTCGAAGTTATTAGACTTTAGTCCTCAATCATTGATATTATGAATAACTTCATGAATTAAACTTTAATCCCATGAGCACATGAATTTTTCTTGCTTTATTGATTTGTTTAAGATTTTTATAACTCGGTAATCTTTTGTTGCATTGCATATACTTACACCGAGTAAGCTTTGTACCTTTCATTATTTTTGAGTGTATACACTATTCTTTCCTCTTTGAAAACGTTACAGTCGTTGGTAATCTCACTAGTCTTTCATTGATCATTTATTAATTGAGTTTATTCTTGAAATGTGTTACTTGAGCATGATTTTCAAATATTATTTTGACTCGAGAATTACGTAAACTTTATGAAATGATCATAGGCAATCTTTGCTATATCACCCATATTAGCCTTGACCTCACCTTATATGTTTCCCCTCGTCAACCCTTTGAGCCTAAATATTAGCCTTTCGTTTCATAACCCAAAATTCCCATAACCAACTCCAAATTGGAGTTTTAGCCCATACTTATTACCCTTCTTACCCTTGTTTGGAATGCTTCTTGGGATTAAATGATGCTACTGTCTTGTGGTTGCAATTTATGCATTCGAGAGTGTGAAAAGTAAACAAAAGAGAGATGTGAAAAAAGAGAAAAAGAGAAAGCAAAAAGCAAAAGAAAACAAAAGAAAAAATGAGAAAAAGAAGAAAGGAAAAAGAAAGAGAAGTTTGTATATGTTGCATATAGTTCAATAAGCTTTGATTACTCTCCCCATTTGTTATATTTAATGCTTGATCATGGATTGTATTTTCCATTTTTTAAAATTGCCCGCATTTTCCATTATCCCGAGTTTTCATCTCCAAACACTTTAAATCCGTACATACATATCCTTCGTTTCGTACCTTAGACAAACCTACATTATAACCCTATCAAATCCTATGTGATCTTAGGGTGCATTTAATTTAAATGTCAAAATAGTTTGATAATCTGTGAAAATGCATTTCGCCTCCTTTAATGAGCGGTATCTTTCATTGAGATTACAATTTTTAATTTCCTATATAGCGTTCTTCATTTGTGACATGTGTGCGGCCTTGTTTCCCTGTACATTTACTCATTATGCCCGCATGTCCCGTGTGTTGCCTCCCTGTTTCAAGTGAATTCATTTGATGAGTGTAATGCCCGTGAGGATTGATATATGCTTGCTTTCATGTTTAGTATCCGATTTATTTAAGTTTTTGCCAAATCACAATTTGCATGTGCTCATTCCCCTCACACATTTTAAGGTTTCAATTTAATGAGGTGCATTCTATAATGTTAATAACTACAAACTTTTCATGTGAATTCTTTTTCTATTCTAATAACATGTTGAAATCTTGTTCATATTATTGAGTTTGTCGCATGTGTGATGGGACATATTTTGAGGAAACAATATGATGTTTGTGGGTTTCATCCCTGAAAACCCTCACGAGATGACACTTGTCCACTAGGGTAACCTAGGGGTTTAATAGCTTATTGCATACTCTAAATGCAATCGTGTTCCCTACGAAAGTGGCATTTATATTTCGATGCATATATACGTCTTGTACTACCTTATGTGGACTGGTTTTGTTTGTTTCATCACTAGGGACTAGCAATGTCTAAGTTCGGGGTGTGATACGACTCAAATACTGCATCTTTCCGCCCTATATCTTTATGCATTCTAGAACTTTTAAGGTCCTTAATGCCTAATTTATGCTCATTAACCATATAACCTTGTATTGGGATATATACATGCTTTTCAGGGGTTAATTGTGCTTTTGTAGGTATTAGAACGCTAAAAGTGAGGAACTATTGCATTTCGGAGAAGTTCCATCGTCAGATGCTACTTTAAGGGCATTATAGTCAATTCGTATTTCATCTCCAGCTCATGGATTTTCCACGGATGCGTAGTTTACTGATTATCATCGCGTGACCGCAAACAGCGCGTCGTTTGGAGTCCGGACGAAGAAGTTAGGGCCATTTTCGTAATGGACTTTTTCCCCTCATGTTGGATCAAACAAGGATGAGAAACAAAGTACTGGTCGACCGTGGTTAAAGGCCTGGTCGACCACGGTTTTGGATCTTGCTATGGAAAGGAGACAGTGGGCTTTAACTCAAAGGCGCGGTCGACCGATCGCAGTTTCTCTGCAATTTCCTTTACATTCTTTTCTTTTCTTTTCTTTTTCCTTTAATTATAATCCCACTTACTATATAAGGGATTTTTGTGTAAAAATCAGATATAATTAGTTTTAGATAGTTTAGGTTAGGGTTTGGGGGTTTGGAGAGCTCATCCTCATTTTTTCTTGGTTTGACACCCATTTGGGTTTGTAAGTTGAACTATTCATCTTCCCTCTCCATTAATATAGTTTGTATTTTCTTATTTTCTTGCTTTGTAGTTAATTTACTTGATTTCTTTAGTTTCTTTCTAGTATAGTTTTATCGTGTTTATTTACTCCTTTATTTACCACGTTTTTATCATGCTTTCTAGTTAAGTTAGTCTAGGTTGTGTCGGATTGAACTTAATTCGGGTTGGCGTGTTGCTTTGCTTTGGTGATGGAGTTTACGGGTCTATTTTGAGTGCGTTGTCCTAGTTATTATGCTTAGGAGATTTGACGGGGTATATCATGTATGCTCCATGCTTACGATCTTGCGTGCGTAATTCCCGGGGTATTTGTTGATGCCAAAATCATATTACACTTTTATGCGAATTTAGGGGCGTGACAACTCTTGATTCATTTAACTGTCGAAATGAGATGCAATCGTAATAACTCGTCGACCCATGTAACCATTTTATACTAATTAGGATATTCGACGCAACCTATAGTTTTTACCGCTTTTATTAGTCTAGTTTAAATACACGACTAGTTTAATCTTTCCCTTTTTTGCATCTTTTCCTTTTTTTTTGTAATTAGCATTTACACTTTTATTTTAGGAGTATTAAACCTTATAAATTCTAGCTACTCGTCTCTATGGATTTTTGATACCCGGACTTGGACGCTATACTCACCTGTTGAGTGTAGTCATAAGTTTAGGTTTTTGTATAGAGCTGGTGAGTTGAACATAAAATGACCGGTGCGCAGGTGACTCTCGCGTCGTGGTGAAACCCCACCTATCACTTATGTTCGAAGATTCAGGGAGAGGTCCCTCGACGTGAGGGAAGAAGCCAAAGAGTCCAAACTGTTACAATTCTGTGCCGAGGGTTTTCTCCCAGAGTACATCTGTCACCTGATTAATGAAACTCGAGAAGGGACTTTTGTAGAATTTCCAAAAATAGTAAGGAATAGTAGTTCATCCGAACCCTATTGTAGTACTATTAATGTTCACACAGCCCAGGCCACCCGTTGAAGCACGGGGCCAGTCCCCATGGGTGGGATACATAGATGGAGGTGAAGAAAGCAAACAGCCGAAGAAGGATAATAAGAGAAAGTTTGGGAGAGATAGGTAAGACCCACCACCGTTACCCTGCACAATGGGGGAGGCTTTTACCTGTTACAACGCCATGGTTTAAGGAGTAATGGTGTATGAACCTAAGGGCATCCCCTCCGTGGAACTAGATGCGGTAACCAGAGCGGATCCCAAGTATTTCCAGATCCATCGGAAGATTCAACATCCAACGAAAAGTTATTTTACGCTAAGAAAAATTATCGATAAACATGTAAAGGCAGGGACACTATAAATCCCTTCGTAAAATGTTAACAATAACCCACTCCCAGCACATGGGGCAGATATGGTGGTGGCCTATGACGATGAGGCAAAAGAGAAGCGACGGTGGTAACGGTGGAGAAAGAGGAGTTTGAATAGGATTTGGTGGACTGTACCAGAGGAATGGCTAACGTGGTGTTAGCCTATGATGAAGTAAGTGCCAGAGATGTGAAGGACATATACAACATTAAAGGTGAGGAAATGGATCAAAGCCTGGAGTACTGCATGGTTTCACGGTCCCCAAAGTTTGCTTGGTTCTTCGTCCATATGGGAATGCCAAAAGATAGTAGGTTGGAGATAACACAAGCAATCCTTGATATTGTGAGGAAGAACATAGTCCCTTCACTGAGATGGAAGGGACCCATGGCCAGGCTGGTGAAGAAATTTCTGTCAGAAATAACGTTCAGCGATGCAGATAGGGCCGTGAGATTTCCTCATAATCGATCGTTATATGTGACTATCAACATCAATGGAGTTAGCTTCACGAGGGCTCTAATGGATGGGGGAGCATCCATCAACATCACGCCAATCAATTCTTTCCACTCAGCTAACATCCCAAAGGAAAGGTTGGTCCCCATGCCTTTGGCGGTTTTAGATTATGACAACCAGTCTTCCAAATCCATTGGTTATGTGAATATTGGGATTGTAATGGGAAATCTGAGTTCCCACATCAAATTCCACGTGATAGAGAGTGAAACTTCCTACCATCTATTGATAGGAAGAGTGTAGATGCACAACAAGGGACGAGTTCCTTCGACGTATCACAATGTGCCAAGGCAAATATCAAAGAAACTGAGATCACTATATAGGCTATGAAGAGGCCCTTCACCGTCGAAGAAGACCACCTAGTAGATGCAGCATTTTATACAGAGTTAGAGGAGGATGTCAGAGTCCTAATAGGAAGAATGGAGGGAGCCTGGGTTACCTCGATCAGAGAAAGGATGAGGCCTATGAACGGCTAGAATGAAGAAACTGTAAGCGGTAAAGGAGTAATAGAAGAAACCCACCAAGTGGTCCCTCGACCTAAGAAGATCTCGAAGAAGCTAAAGGCCATGATCCAAACTAGAATGGACCTGATGGAACACGAGGTTACACGATAAAGTGTGTTGAGTCGATTCTCTGAAGGAAGAATGGCAGAGGCTTCGAGGGAGAGGAAAATAAAGGCAGTTGTAACGGCCAACAGGCAATGAAAGAAGATTTTTACTAAGGAAGGGAAGGTGGTTTATCTCCTATGATGGTGTGAACGGGCAGTCGAAGGAGCTATGGAAGACGCTGACGAAGAGGCTGACCTGATATATGAGTGTTTTCAGGTGGATCAACGGGGACAATGCATGGTGATAGATAATTCTAACATACAGGAGTTCATGGAGGATGTCGCCGAAGAATAAGACTACATGACGGACCAACCGAAGCGATAAGCATAAGAATTAGAGCAGCTAAACCTGAAAAAATAAGTGGAGGAGCCAAGGCCCATTTTCCTCTCGAAGGATCTCTGCATGGAGAAACGAGAGGCTTTGATTGAGCTAATCTAGGAGTTTATAGATGTTTTTGCATGGAAGTACACGAAGATGGAGGGTCTAGATAAAGAAGTAAGATTCCACAAATTAAACATGATACCTTCAGCCATTCCGATCAATCAAGATATGAGGACTTACAAGCCTGAGATGGACTTGAAGATCAAAGAAGAGGTCCAATGCTTGTTGGCAGCAGGGTTCATCAAACCGATACAGCACCCACTCTAGTTGTCTAGCATTTTCCGAGTGGGTAAGAAGGACAAGATTCAGATAAGGATCTGCGTGGATTTCAGAGACTTGAATAGGGATTATCCCAAAGATGAGTTCCCTCTGCCCTCCATCGATAGCTTGATAGATGTAACGGCTCGACATGAGATGTATAGTTTCATAGATGGGTATGTAGGGTACAACCAGATTAAGATGGACCCCATAGATGCAGAGAAGATAATGTTTAGAACCCCGTTGGGTAACTTTATGAACAAGGTAATACCGTTTGGACTCAAAAATGCTGGGGCTACTTATCAAAGAACAATGATGGCCATTTTCCATGAATTCTTTCACAAGTTTGTGGATTTTTATGTGGATGATTTGGTGATCAAATCAAAGACCCACCTGAGCGATTTGAGGAAGGTATTTTCCAAATGTAGGAAGTATAAATTGAAGATGAACCTGCCGAAATGCATTTTCGGAGTAACTAGTGGAAAGTTTCTAGGCTTTGTGGTAGATCGGCAGGGGGTGCAGATGGACCAAGACAAACAGCGAGCGATCTTGGAGATGCCAAGTCCGAGAACGACGAAAGAGCTCAAGAGTTTCCTCTACAAAGTTTCCTACCTTAGGAGATTTGTGCTTGGATTGGCTGAAATAGCATCTTTTGCGAAAAAACACAAACTTCAAGTGGGAGGAAGTTCACTAGGAGTCTCTCACCAGGTTGAAAAAACTGCTCGTTTCACCTCAAACTATGATTCCTCTAAGGGTAGGAATACCCTTACAGCTATACATCATATCCACCACGAGGTCCGTCGGAGCCCTGTTAGCGCAGGAGATTGATGGCCAAGAACAACCAGTCTACTACCTTAGTAGAATTATACATGGGTTAGAGGTCAGGTATAGTAGCTTGGAAAGGCATTGTTTGGCCTTAGTCTTTGTAGCACAAAACTTAGACATTATATGTTGTCTTTTACATTCATATTGTAACGAGATGTGATCCTATTAAGTTTTTGTTGGTAAGAAGTATATTGATTGGTAGGGCAGCTAGGTGGTTCCTCATTCTCTCAGAGTATAACTTGAAATGCGTGGTCCCTCGCGCAATCAAGAGCCAGGCATATGCAGACCTTTTGGAAATCTTCCCTATTTGTAGGCCAATCACTTGGACGTAATCGATGAGGAATGGATGATGCAATTTGATGGATCTTCAGCAAAGAAGAAAGGAGGAGCAGGGGTTATTCTTTCAAGAGGACACAGAAAAAATTTATCTTTCCTACAAGCTAGACTTTCCTTATTCCAATAATGAAACAGAGTATGAGGCGTTGGTACTGGGATTACTGGAGGCCCTTCAAAAGGGGATTCGTTCACTATGCATCAAGAGTGATTCAAACTTGGTGATTTAGAAAGTAAATGGAGAATTTACCTTGAAACACCTCATCCTAGAACCTTACAGAACAATCATTCAAAGGTTTCTCAACCAATTCCATCGGACCAAGATCAAGAGGCATCCCCGAACGATGAACCTCCATCAAGGAGCCTATGCCACCATTGCTTAGAAGATGACCATAAGAGATGATACAACTACAATCATGATTCAATGAAGAACAACTCCCTTGGAGGTACAGTCAATTTTATCGATGGAGGATGACTCTGACTGGAGGGGAAATATTAGAAAATAATTGGAGTCTGGGGACAGAGAGATGGAGCTGAGAGAACTAGCCCAATACTTTACAAATCAAAGAAACCTCTACTATAGAAATACAGGAGGATGGCTATCAAGATGCATCGGCCCAGAAGAAGTAGAGAAGAGATTAAATAAAACACACGAAGAGCACTGCGAAACCACTGAGATCCTTCTTTACAGGAGAATTCAAAGGGAGTGATACTTCTTTCCTAGAATGAAGCAAGATGCAGCAGAGTTACAATGAAAGTGTGATAAGTGCCAGCTTTTCTTCGAAGCGACTGAATGACTTTTTGTTAAAGCTAAACCAGATTGGAGGCAACCCTATATTGACTTTATTAAATACGGAGTTGTCCCTACGGAGAAGACTGATGTGATGGAACTCAAAAGAAGGGCCCCAAGATTCTCGTTCATGAGGGGCAACTTTATCAAAGATGGTACTTCAACAGGCCATTGTGTTGCATCACAAAGGAAGAAGCAACCTAAGTTCTCAAGCAAGGTCACGACCCAGCTCACATAGGACGAGCAAGGTTGTATGACCAGCTAATGACATTGGGGTATTATTGGCCAACGATGGAGAAAGACTCTACTAAGTTCGTTCGAAATTGTAAATCTTTCCAACTACATGGAAATATGATTCATGCTCCATTGGTGGATCTACACTCCCCACTTTGGAGTTTGACCTGGTAGGGGAAATACATCCTTCTTCGAGAGGAAAAATTTGGATACAAGTTGCAACGGAGTGCTTTATAAAGTGGGATGAAGCGATACCACTAAGAAGGGCAACAACGGGGGTGGTGAGAAACTTCATCAGAGAATAAATCATTTGTCGTTTTAGGATTCCAAAGGTTATCCTCTCTGATAACGGAACTCCCTTCATCAATTCAGAGTTAACGATGCTGACAGGTAGATACTCCATTGTTCATCATACTTCAACGGTAGCATACCCAAAGGGAAACGGACAAGTCGAAGCAACTAACAAAACATTGGTCAACATTTTGGCCAAGACGATGGAAGACTTTTTGAGATCGTGGGATGATAAGATCTTTGTCGTCCTGTGGGCCTATCGAATAACTAAAAGGAAGCCCACAGGATATACCCCATTCTCCCTTGTATATAGAGCTAAAGCGATCCTCCCGGTGGAGTTGGAAGTTCCCTCTACTCGATATGCCTTGCAAAGTATCATGCACCCTCAGAACAAACATGTTCAGTTGGAGGCGTTGGATGAGCACATAGATAATGCGATGTAGCACTTTCAAATGTACACAAAGCAACTCTCAAGGGCATATGACAACTTGGTGAGACCAAGGAAGTTTGTTGAAGGAGACCTTGTTTTGAAGCTAGCAGTGAAGCACATCCGAGGGCTTCCTCTACCTAAGTTTACAGCAAACTGGGAGGGACCTTTCAGTGTAAAGGAGGCTCACGATTCAAGTTACTGCTTGATTTTTAAGATAGAAGAAGATAAACCATTTAAGATTAACAAAAAATGGTTGGAAGTCTATCATGTATAAGCAAGTAACCTTAGAACACCGATGTATCTATTTTTTGGTTATGAATATATAAGCCATTTTCTTTTAAAAGATGTCTTTCGTTGTTACTAGAGTAGGATGGAAGATTGGAAAGTTTATATTTTATGCAAGTAGTTATAACACAAAGAAATGGCATGAAAAATATATAACTTCTCTTTCATTCATAAATTAGGAGGCATTACAAAAATGGGAACTACTGCCCAACAATTACATAAGTGAGAAATGGAAAATTTATACAAGTATGGGGGAGAGATCATTGGCCTAGGAGGTACCACAAGTCTGAAGTAGAGAAAAAATTTCCTGCCAGACCCGAGGAAGCTCCTCAACATGCTTGTTGAGCGTTGATGGACCCCACCAGCCTAGTTTGAACTTGAGAATGCTCGATGAGCAGTTTCTCTCATTTCAACTTTGCTTGACGAAGAGATTTTACGATATCCTCCACCTATTTGTCGGAAGCTTCAAGTAGAGGTACTAGTTCGGCCAGCCTAGCTTCCTCAGCTCGTTGAGTATCTTCATGCTTTTGCAGTAATTCCTTTTGACTTTCTAATTGCTATCTCTTCAAAGTCTTCAAGTGTCCTATCATCCAGCTAAATTGGAAACCATCCTTGCTCAACTCCTTTAGATAACCCAAAAATTGATTAAGGAGGGGTCTGGTAACATTTACAGTAGGGGTGTTGACGAGATCAACAATAACGAGCGCCATACCTTGAAGCCTATGGCTCATCACTGGAATGTTTGAACAAAGATAGTCAATAGTAAAAGTCTTAGGATAATGAGTTGCGATATGTTCAATCACCAATCGATGGCTGGCAGGTAGTTGGGGAGAGGGACGAAAGACTATGAGGCAAAACTCATAAGGAGCTAGAGCTGGCAGAGGAAGCTCACAATAAAATTCATTGTCGACCTGAGCACCTATCGCGGAACCTTGGTCATTAGGACTCGTTTCCTCATATACATTCGGTTCTCGATTTAGTGAGGTGACAGGTGAAGGAACTGCTTGAGGTTGCTCTTCAACGCGAGGGGACTCCCTAGAAACTTGAGGATAGATAAAACAAATAATGAGTTAAGTACCAAAAAAATATTAACAAGTGGTTTTCATTGTTAAGTCACCATTACTGGTGGAGTTTGACGAAAAATATTAACAAGTGATTTTCATTGTTAAGTCACCGTTACTGGTGGAGTTTTACGAAAAATCTTAACAAGTGGTTTTCATTGTTAAGTCACTGTTACTGGTGGAGTCTAAAGAAAAATCTTAATAAGTGGTTTTCATTGTTAAGTCACCGTTCCTGGTGGATTTTGACAAAAAATCTTAACAAGTTGTTTTCATTATTAAGTCACCGTTACTGGTGGAGTTTGATGAAAAATCTTAACAAGTGGTTTTCATTGTTAAGTCACCGTTACTAGTGGAGTTTGACGAAAAATCTAAACAAGTGGTTTCCATTGTTAAGTCCCCGTTATGAGTGTCACCGTTATTGGTGGAGTTTTACAAAAAAAAATCTTAACAAGTGGTTATCATTGTTAAGTCACCATTATGGGTGTCACCGTTTGTGGCGGAGCTTTACAAAAATCTTAGCAAGTGGTTTTTTCATTGTTAAGTCACCATTATTGGTGGAGTTTGAATGTTTGAAAATGAGATTCTTCTAACAAGGAGATTGCACATTGTCAAGATAAAGGATAAAAACCACAAAACAAAGAGAAAATGGATAAATACCTCAAAAACTACTGGAGTGACACTAGGAGATGGGATAGAAGCTGCAACGGTTGGCACCGTAGTGGGAAAGTTCACCTCCTCAAGAATCTTCGCAGAACCCTCACTTAGAGGAACTTTAGACAGAGGAACCTTAACACTTGATGAAGCTCCTACTTCAACAAAAGGAACTAGGGCCAAGGTTAGGGGTGGGCTTGAAGGGGCCATTCGATCTTCCACAGATACGTCCTCCCTTGCAGGGCCAGAAGAAGGACCATGGTGAGTAGATAAGCCAATGGCAGCCCCAGTAACAGGTGGAGTCTTGATGGATGATGGTAGAGCTAAGCCTGGAGTAAGTTGAGAATATAAAACTAAGTGTTAAAATCAAGGCACATCACAGAAAGAAGGGACAAAGTGCACATTCAACCTACCTCAATGATGTTGGAAAAAGGGGAAAATTCATAGATGGGACTTAATAGTGGAGGCTGAAGGAGGGATGCATCTTTCTTCTTCATCTTCCTGCACTAAGCTACTAAGAGTTAGACAAATGAAGTTTGTTATAAAAAAAAGAGAAGAACAAAAGCACCAGTATACCTCTAATATAGGGGGAGTGAGACGATATCACCATAGGCGTGTAAGGAGGGGAAGCAGCTGGTGAAGACCTCTCCGTGGGATGGTTCTCAACAGTAGGACAGTCATCCAATGCCATAGCTCTAACAGCAGAAGGAGCTGGGGTGAAATGTACATCAGGAGCTCATTTCTTCTGGGACTTAGTACCTAGAGTCTTTTCCTCGCAGCAGCAACACTAAGACTTGGAGGAACCCTTGAGCTTTTCCTTCGCTTCGACCCTCCTTCAGATGGATCCACTAAGATAGTGGGGAAGGTAGTAGCAGGAGGAACAGCGGGAGTGTGTCGTTGAAACTCAGAATTTATTCGCTCCACCTCAGCTTGAATTTTCTTTCTTAACTCCTCACTCACTTCGGCAGACATAGGAGGAGGAACGGAGACAATGGGGAATTCTTCCAAGGGAGCTTGAGGATGAGGTTGGGACTTAGACTTTGAAGAAGTCCCACTATTGGATCTCCTAGTTTTTTTGGTTAGTGGCTTAGAGGGTCCTTCGCCAGAAGCTGCATCGGTTGAAACACCCTCACTAGAAACATCTTCACTGGGGGCAAGCTATTTTGGGGTTGCAACATTCTTGGGTTTAGGCATGGCAGTAAGGATCATGGGGAAATAAGGAGGTAGCTCGCTGGGAGGATCTTTGGGAGTCTTGCTCAAAGGGAACTCACCTCTGAGAATAGAGTTTCCCTTGAGGCCTAATTCCAAGGCATAGAAAGAAAGAATTGGGAGATACTGGGGGGACTTTGTTTGAATTCACGAATCCTGGTCAATTGCATCGGTCATAATTTAGTGGTAAAAGAAGTGGACACATCCCCTTTTCTAGTAGCACTGGGGATGGTAACTCGACCATCTATAGTAGAAGTCACGCCAAGTACCGCTGCAGAAAGGTTGAAAGTGAAGGCCTTAGCAAAAGTATTCCTCTTATTCGTTAATTGAATCATAGGTCGAGGAGCCCCTGGATCAAAACCAAACTGGCTGCTGCACCGATTGAGGTTATAAGGTTCAGAATTATATCCCCATTCAGTGAATGAAGGAATGAACCCAGGGGTGAATAGAACCATCACGGCTTGCGAAGGATCTTCTACAACCAGAACGAAAGTTATCGTTCTAGCTACAAAAGAGAAAAAATTCCAAGTCTGGGCGAAGGTTGATTCTCCGTACGGCCTCATGATGAAGAAATCCAAACGATAAAAAAACTCATTATCTCCTTTCGACTTTATTTTTTGTGGAAGCACAGTAGGCGAAGGGCTTGATGCCTTAGCTCACGAGATAAGGCACAAATTTGGCACAATAGCAGGGAAGCGGGTGTAGAGGAACCCCGTTAAGATAATGGTATATGAGAAATTAGCCAGGTTTTAATGGCCAAGGGATCGTTCTATGTCAAGGTGGGTTTGATCCAACCAAGTGTAAAGGGACCCTAAAGCAATGGCGGTCAGAGGAAGATTGAAACCTCTGTCTAAACGAATGGAGATGTTTATGAGGTCCCTCCTAGGCTGGTCGTTGGGTTTCCCAGTAAAGAAGAAATGGGAGAGCAACACAAGGATGTAGGCTGGTAATTCTAAAGATGTACCTTTACCCTTGCCTGTGACAGAAGTGACATCCTTCACAGTAGGTGAATTTTATATAAAAGCAGTTTGTTGGCGTGGACTCACATTCATTAAATGATATGGGTCCGCGCCAGCGGCACTAAATAATTGAAATGATGTGGGTCCGTGCCAGTATTTAAGAAATAGTTTTTCATACTTTTAATTAAAAAAACATACAATTTTTTTATAAGAAACTATTTTTAAGAAATAAAAAGAAAACTGTTTTCTTGAAGAAAAAAAAAAGATTTCAACTATTTTTTAACTGTTTTAAAAAATTGGTTAACAATATTTTTCAATTTTTATTTTTAAAAAATGGTTTAATTTTTTTTTATGAATGTAGTGTATTTTTTTTCAATGTAGCATAATCTCATTTTAACAAAACCTTGGGCAAAGATAATGTGTCTATATGTGTCCATGTACCACCACTTTATTTTGATATGTGGCTACTTTGTTTTGTTTCTTACATTTCTTCCCCCCCTTTTTTCTATTATTTTTCATGGGCTAAAAGGTTGCATCGGATGTATTATATAACAGTCTAAGTTTTTTTTGTAGTCAAATTGGAGTGTTAAGGAGAGAGGAATTAATTAATACATAAAATACCTCAAATGCCCCTTAAAATGGTCTTTGTCGTTAGCATATTTGGATGGGTTTTAAATAAGGTATGAAATTGAATCAATTTGAAAGGTGGTGGATTAAATTGAGACAGTAAAAAGATAAGAGGCTAAATCGAGACCAAGGAGGGTACTTTACTCAAACAATAACCCTACACTACACATCTGGCCTTAACCCACAACACCCATGCCTACCTTTTCAAGCCTTTATCCCTAACCAAAACACTTAAACCCATCAACAAAAACCCCACCATTCACAATAACCCATTATTTCAAACATCAACCCACATACCACTCTCTGACAAAAATAAGAAAAAGAAAATCAAGCCCACCTGGTCACTACCACCGAACGCACTAGAGCTGCCCTCCGACCACGTGGAATAGTAAAAACGACATGTCCAACTCAATCTCTACTGGACAGAGATCCCGTTGACCCACCTCCAAGCCACCAGAACCCATTACCGAGTGGGCCTGTCTTCTCTTTGCTAGGAACCTGCAACCTAAACCCACCTCTTCACCATGCAACCCACCTCTACTTATGACCACCTTCCTCGATCAAATTCATCCACAAGTTAAGGATTTGCTCCTACCGTAGTCAAATCTTTGGGGGAGATTAATGGCTCTCTTGGTTCATTACCAGGGGGGCTGTGCGATCGGAACCAAGAGTCCCCCATGCAGGGGTCAAGCCAGGATTGTATGTTGGGGGGACCATAATCTACCAGGGGTTCAGGGGCGAGAGCCCCCTAGGCAATTTTTTTTAGAGTTATTTACACTTTTATGCAATATTTTATCACTAAAAATATATTAACCATAAGTATTTTTTCCAACAATATCTTACATATACACCATCAAAATATTAAAATCGCACCACATACAAAACGCATTTTTTTCTCCATAAGTAAGATTCGACATTATTAAGTAATTGTTGAAACATAGTACAAAAATGAATTAAGGGTCTTTGACTTCTCCATATTTCTACAACACACAAATAAAACAATTAAAATTTGTCATTTTTCCTACACAAGTTAATTATTATATATTAATTAATAATAATTAATAATTAATACTACTTTAACTAAACTAATTAACTAATAATCACTAAATAATAAAATTAATACTATTTTAACAAAGGAAAAAACTAATTAAATCTTTAACAGTTAAGTAGGCTTTGAGTCATAACATGGATAGAGAAATACCTTTGATTTTTCAAAGCTCTCAAAATGAGGAAGTTCTTCTCTTTTGTTGCTGCCCCCGTGCATTTTGAAAATGAGGAAGTTGAGGAGGTTCTTTTTGTTAGGTTAACTTAAGGGAATAAATGAATGAAGTGGGTTTGGGAAATTGGGCTTTGGATTTTCTTTTATGTTGGGTATAAAATGAAGATATATTATATGTAGGCTAATTTTTTTCCAAAGTTTGGACCGGGCCATGGCCCCCCTCTGCCATGGCCTGGCTTCGCCCCTGCAAATGAATAGGTAAGAATAAAAGGTATGCAACAAATCAAATGTGTCATCTTCATCTTTAGATTATTTCATTTTAATGCCCGAGCACACTCCAATTACATGTTCTTCTACCGTATTATTCCCCGGTAGTTGAGGGTCAGTTGAACTAGTTCATCACAACTCCTTATTTATGGCACACCAGTCCTAACCCAATGGGAAGGTCACTCAGAAAGAGAGGTCCTTTAGGCCGAATCTTATTTCCAATATTCAATTGAATCTCATTTTCAATACTCATTTAAATCAGCATGTTTATATGGAGACATATAAGCATATCATGAATGAATCAATCATCGGTATTGAATGTATTTTGAGAATAAAATCAGTTTACAAAATACATATAGTTTGCATAATATCATATAATTTAAATGCACAAGAAATGGCATATAGTACTCACCTAAAATAGAGGTTCGAAAATACAGATATAGAGTCTTGGATCACATCTTAACCTAATAAATACATTAAAGCTTTAATTACTTATTCAAAACAAAATCCAGTTCTAAATATCGTGTTTTAATCCTAAAACAACTTATTGTAAAAGGTTAATAAAAATATCCTAAAATAACTTATTGTAAAAGGTTAATAAAAATATCCTAAAATAACTTATTGTAAAAGGTTAATAAAAATATCCTAAAATAACTTATTGAAAAAGGTTAATAAAAATCATTTTCTTATTTTTTTAAATTCATTAATCATAATTGAAGAATCCAATTCATAGTTCTTCCTAATGAGTCGATTCTCAGTCGAGATGGTGGATCACCACTTAAATACCATCTCATCTAGACATAACGTTTTCATATTCATTTCCATTCGAGATGGAGGGTCACAGGAGAACCACTTAAATACCATCTCATCTTAACAGAATTTCACTGGGTCTGACTTTGGAATTAGTTAAATGGAATTCCATAATAAGGAGCAATTACTTTAAAAAATATCATTTTTAAAAGCATATATATAATTTTGAACAGGTTAAGATATTATGAAAATAAAATCAATTTAGATTGTTTCCAAATTTTAAATTCTCATTAGTGGATCCTTTAATGTATTTTACCAGCATAACTACTAACTAAAGATAGAAAACAAGAAATTAAAACCATAAAAAAATGCATTAAAACATATAAACAAAATCATACATATGAGATGAATTTCTCTTCAAACTTATAAAACTCTTTCTTAAGATTTTTATCAAGGTTTCTGTCACTCTTTCATACTGTAATTCTCAAGAAATTGTTGTGAGTTTAAAATGATCCCAAAGACCTTGTTTATAGATTTCCAAAGATATTATGTGTGACACCCCGACTAATTAAACACCGGGTAGCTACTCCTTTATAAAATTAATTCAAAATGCCAAGTTGGCTCAGTTAATAGCATCACTGTCGAAAACGTTTTATTATTACTAACCACCTAGTATTTAAAAAGTAAGTGCCAAATTTTATTAAATCTGATTAACATGCACAAGAGTAGTGAATAACTAAATAACACCATTCACCATACTGAAGTAACAAGAATAACCATCACAATATGTAAATAAAACCTGGAGGAAAAACTCCTCAATACAAATCCCACAACTGATATGTAAACTGAAATAAATAACTAAAACTGAATACTGAGCAATGCATGCTAGAGTCTGAAAACTGAAATGTAAAAATGCTCTAAATAGGAATGGGCAACATGCCCTACAACTGATAGATAGTGACTCTGGAATCCAAAAGATAGAAGCGTATATGAGCAAATCCCTGTAGCTTCCACAACCAGCTACAGCACGTCACCTGAATGAGAATCCTATGCTTGGTGTCCTTGTGGCTGGGCACCTAAAATGGTTTTACAAGAAAATATATTTGAAAGCAAATGGGTCAGAGCCCGAAAGTGGAAATCATTTTAAAAACCTGCAAGTGCTTTAAAAACATTTAAAACATTAAATGCAAAGTACATGTTAGGACGTGCACTCACATTATATTCTCACCTCTCGTCTAACTGTGCACTCCTAACGTAAGTACCCATCTATAACTACCCATACTACTAGCTAACTGACAACATAACTAGCTATACTACCACGGGTTCTACCCATGTAATCGGTTCCATATAACATAACAACTCTCGTAATCAAGTAGAGGTTTACTGTGAACACAGTTACTAAATATGCCAATGATATAACTATCAGTTAACTCATTATATAACTCGAAACAATACCGTAATATTTTTACAACATTCACATGAGGATTTCCATTAATTTAATGTATATTATTCACATCATAAATATACGATACAAGCACCCCGCAATCTAAGCTGTAGTGCACACATACTCTGCTATCCATCCCGGTACATCACGTACATAAGGATCACATATTCCGAATCTCTCAGGAATAGTTCAGATAACACAAATCACAAATAGTGGAGGCGAACATAGTCACCATCACATGGGTCACGCACATACCTACGCTCCCATGGTCAGCGGACTTATTAATATCACAATAAGTCTTTCTATGACCTATGTTCATCAAGGTACCAGTCTATATCCCCCCCGTAGGCACACAAGGAATAGAGGGTCCTAAGCGAACGAAACCTCCCGTGATAGCAAGTATGGTAGGTATGTCATACATACAATCCATATATCAATACTAAGTAAACACACATCTTAGTAATACCGTATTATATTCGTAGTACATGTTGCACTCTCGTACTAATGATAATTATCACAACTTATTTTATTCCGGTTCATAATTATACGCGCCATAATTCATCCTCACGTCGTAGTAGTCACTCACGTCTCAACCCAAATGATTCATTGAATATAACTCTCGTATATGATTTACTCATCTCAATAACCCAAAAGTCCCAAATCAATCACTATATCATCAAATGGATGCTAACTCTACCCTTGTACCATCTCCCGGAACTCCAAAAGTCAAAACAGTCCAAAAAGGGTCAAACTGCCAACTCGTTAGAAGTCTCGTTCGAACGAGGCTTCGAACGAGTTTGGACTGTCAGGTCGTTAGAAGTCTCGTTCGAACGAGACTGTTCGAACGAGGTCCCAGTTCGTTCGAACGAACTGACCCTTCTAACGATATCTCGTTCGAACGAGATATCGAACGAAAATCCTACTCGTTAATAACGACTGGTCAACTCGTTAGAAGCTCGTTCGAACGAGCTCGTTCGAACGACCTGGGGGGTGCTTCTAACGAGATGCCAGTTTCTGCCCAGAACTTCCCAAAAATCGTTTTTCACCATTTTTACTCCTCAAACCTCTTCTAAAATTCGTTCCCACAATATATTGAGTTCTCTAATCATCCTCAAACATGTTAAGGGGTTATACTAACATCATTAAAGGGTTTGATATCATATAAACATCATTAAATCACAATTTCTACACTAATTCCCAATTTTCTTCAAGAACATAAACCCTAACTTTTTCTCATCATAAATTCCCAGATTTTAATTCGTTTATACATCACCTAGATATGAAATATCTGAAATTAAATCTCCCAACAATGTTTCTACATGCAAACCTATCCCAACATTCAATAATAACTTCAAATTTCATGGGTTTTCTTTTAATCTTTCAAGAACAATTAAGATTCTTCAATTTCTAACATGGAAAAGACATTCTCAGTAATTAAATGGAAATAAAGTCACTTGCCTTGGTTTGATTTCTGAATTTGGTGTGGATTCGGTGTAGAATTTCTGCAGAATCTCTCTCTCTCTCTCCTTCTCCAAGCTTTCTTCTCCAAAAGGCTATGGTGGCTAGGGTTTTGCTTTGGGGAAACTTATGAAACCTAATTTCAATAAACCTCCGTAGCTTGTTGGGTTAATAAGGGTTGGTTGGGGTCAATCCTTATCAGATTACAACTCTCAATTTTCGTCACTTTTAATTACCCAAAAATACCAAATTACTAAAATACCCTTTAAGTTACCGGTACGGTCTAAAATTACCCCGGGATCCAAACTATACCCCCGGCTAGTGTTTTCTGACTATCTCGACCCTTCCGGACGCGTTGGCGCGCTCAAAATGACCATACGGATTATCGATTTTAAATTCACTTTTTATTAATAAAATATTATACCGTGACGCGGCGGTCCCACGCGTCTCAACAAAATTTCCAAATTGCCGTATATAAATCTCACGACAAATTTTATAATACCAAATACATATATAATCATATATGCACATAATCAAATACCAATTCGCATCACATCAGTATTTATAACCCGGATTAATTTCCAATTAATACGCATTTAATTAATTAATCCCAAAAATAAATATAGCCAAAAGTACGGGGTATTACATACTCCCCCCCTAATAACTGAATTTCGTCCCGAAATTCGAAACTAGAAAGTACCTGCTAAAAAAAACAGCTCTGGATAACGTTCGCGCATCTCATCCTCGCGCTCCCATGTGGACTCCTCGACATTGTGATGTCGCCACTGAACACGTACTAACGGGACTATCTTTGACCGCAGTTTCCTCTCGCTTCGGTCCAAAATAGCAATTGGCCCCTCCTCATAAGAGCTATCCGGCTGGAGATCGATGTCCTCCACAGCAATGTGAGAATGAGCCAAATCATCCCTAAGGTATTTCCTCAGCGAGGAAATATGGAACACGTCGTGAATCCGATGTAAATGCTCCGGTAACCCGAGTCTATACGCAACCGGTCCGATCCGCTCAATAATAGGAAACGGCCCCACATACCTCGGTGCCAACTTCCCCTTCTTCCCGAATCGCATAATCCCCTTCATCGGAGAAACCCTGAGCAAAACCTGGTCCCCCACTTGGAACTCCCTGAAAAATCTCTTCGCATCAGCATAACTCTTCTGCCTGTCTTGAGCTACCCGAATGCGACTCCGAATCAACTCAATCCTTGCCGAAGTATCCTGAATTACTTCCGGCCCAAGTAGTTTGTTGTCCCCCACTTCCAACCAACATGCTGGGGAACGACAAGGCCTACCGTACAATGCCTCAAACGGAGCCATGCCAATCGTGAACTGATAGGAGTTGTTGTAAGCAAACTCCACCAGTGGAAGGTACTGCTCCCATCCACCCCCGAAGTCAATAATACACATGCGTAGCATGTCTTCCAACATCTGATTGGTGCGCTCGGTCTGCCCATCAGTCTGCGGATGATAAGCCGTACTCAACCGCAATTCCGTGCCCATGGCCTCCTGGAAACTCTCCCAAAACCTCGAAACAAATATCTTGTCTCTGTCAGACACGATATTTAGGGGCACACCGTGAAGTCTCACAATCTCTGAAATGAAGAGTTGGGCATACTGACCCGCAGTGTAATCAGTCCTAACGGGTAAAAAGTGAGCGACCTTGGACAATCTGTCCACAATTACCCAAACGGAGTCGTGACCCCTCTGCGACGTAGGCAACCCCGTGATAAAGTCCATGGATATGCTCTCCCACATCCACACCGGAACCTCCAATGGCTGTAGCAATCCTGTTGGTCTCTGATGATCCACTTTTACAAGCTGACAAGTGGCGCATTTCGAGACAAACTCTGCGATATCTCTCTTCATACCGCTCCACCAATACTGCCGTCTCATATCTTGGTACATTTTGTCCCCTCCGGGATGTACCGCGAACCGTGAGCCGTGCGACTCTGCCATCACATCGTGTCGCAGTTCCTCTCCTTCCGGAACTACCAATCTCCCATTGAAGCGTAATCCCCCGTCTGAGCTAACGGTATAGGATTCAGCTCCCTCAGCGAGTAATCGAACTATCTGCTCCTGACAGAACGAATCATTTGCCTGTGCCCGTACAACCTTCGTGACAATCTGCGGTGTAACGGTCATCACAGCCATGAAAGATCGGGCCACTGCATCCTGGTGTCCCAATTCCTTCCACTTCGCTTTCCACACCTCTGCCACCTCATCTGCTGGCCTGCGGCTCAACGCGTCTGCTACCACGTTAGCCTTACCCGGGTGGTACTGAATGTCGAACTGGTAGTCTTTCACAAATTCAAGCCACCTACGCTGCCGCATATTTAATTCCTTCTACGTGAACAGATACTGTAGTGACTTGTGGTCCGTGAACAGCTGAAACTTCTCCCCCAAAAGATAGTGCCTCCAAATCCTTAAGGCAAATACTACTGCTGCCAATTCCAAATCATGCGTGGGGTAATTCTTCTCATGAGGCTTAAGCTTACGGGAAGCATAAGCTATGGCATGTCTCTCCTGCTGCAAAACACCTCCAAGCCCTTGCAAAGACGCATCGGTGTAAACCAAATACTCAACTCCCGGTCTCGGCAATGCTAACACAGGTGCTGAGGTCAATTTGTCCTTCAACTCATCGAATGCCAACTGACAGGCATCACTCCAGATATATGGCACACCCTTACGAGTAAGATGTGTCAAAGGACCTGCTATCTCTGAGAAACCCCGAATAAACCTCCTGTAGTATCCTGCTAAACCCAAGAAACTACGAATCTCCGTTGGTGTCGTGGGCTGTCCCCACTCCCTCACCGCTGACACCTTCCCCGGATCGACAGATATTCCCTGGTCGGAAATAATGTGACCCAAGAACTGGACTTCCTTCAGCCAAAACCCGCACTTCTCATATTTTGCATACAGCTCGTTCTGACGAAGTGTCTGCAAAACCATCCTCAAATGCTCGGCGTGCTCCTCCTCTGTCTGAGAGTAAACCAGAATGTCATCAATGAAGACAATGACAAATTGATCTAGGAAATCTCTGAACACCCTATTCATCAAGTCCATAAACACTGCTGGAGCATTGGTCAAGCCGAAAGGCATAACCCGAAACTCATAAGAACCATATCTCGACAAGAACGCAGTCTTCGAGACATCCTCCTCCCTGATACGCAACTGATGGTATCCCGACCTCAAGTCAATCTTCGAGAAGAAAGAAGCTCCTCTCAACTGGTCGAATAAGTCATCGATTCGAGGCAACGGATACTTATTTCGTATCGTGACCTTATTCAACTCTCGGTAGTCCACGCACAATCTCAGTGAACCATCCCTCTTCTTCACAAACAAAACTGGAGCGCCCCAAGGTGAGGTACTCCTGCGAATAAAGCCCTGCCCTAACAGCTGCTCTATCTGATCCCGTAACTCTCGCATCTCAGCTGGAGCCATACGGTACGGTGCACGTGCTATAGGTCTCGTACCCGGTAGCAGATCAATAACGAAGTCTATCTCTCGACTGGGTGGTAAGCCTGGTATCTCCTGAAACACATCCGAATACTCCCTGACAACCGGGATCGAATCTAAAGGAATCACAACCTCCTTAGAGGTATCCTCCTCTATGTAATACAGATGAGCGGTCGATCCTCCCTCTGGGCGAGGCATCGCCACAATAAACATCTCCTGCCCCGGAATGGCAAAAACAATGCTCCCGCTGAAGCAATCAATCATGGCCCTATATGCTACGAGCCAATCCATCCCGATGATCACATCGTGAACATGCATGTCTAACACTAACATGTCCGCAGGCAATACCAAACCACCAACCTCTACCCCGACTCCCCGGCATATAAAGAAAATCAGTGACCCACTCCCTAATGGTGAGTCGACACACGTCACTGTGCTCTCTGCCGTAGCTAACAATCTTAAAGCTTTCGCGAAGTGTGTAGCTATAAAACAATGTGTAGCACCCGTATCAAATAACACCCGACCCATAGTGCCATGGATAGGAAACGTACCCTCGATTGCGGGTGGTGCCTGTGGAACTGCAGCCTGGTGAACGTTGTAGACACGTCCATACTGTAGTTGCCCCTGTTGAGCTGGGACTGCTGGAATGGGTGGCAATGCTGCCATCTGTGGCGGTGCAGGAAGAGCGGCGGGAAACATAGGTCTCTGTGGATCCTGGCGAGCACCCTGCTGCTGCTGTTGTGGGACCCTGCCCCTATCAGGACAATCCTGCTTCTTATGGCCAGTCTTGCCACAAGTAAAGCACTTCCCTGGGAAGTTTCCTCCCCTCTGCCCCTGCTGTCCCCGGCCCTGGTGGCCGTTACCATTCCTCCCTTGGCCCTGCTGGCCCTGATGGAACTGCTGCCCATTCTGCCCCTGCTGGCCCTGCTGGCCGTTTGGACCCTGATGGCCCTGGCGGAAACCTCCCTGTCCCTGCCTGTAGTTCCCTGATCGGAACCTCTTATTGTCCCCCTGCTGGGTACCCTGCTCAGTCTGTCTCTGCCCCTGACCGGTTTGTGCCCCGCTGGCACCATGTCCTCCAGTCCTGCCCTGATTGCTAGACTCCCCTGACCGCTTGCCCTCGGCCATATGAAAACGGTGGTCCTGGTAGTGTAGTAATGCAGCGTTAACCACATCAGAATACGTGGCCAACGATAGGTTCCCAAGCAGATGCTGCCGGATTCTCCAATTCAACCCGTCGGTGAACTTCTCTATCTTCTTCTTCTCTGTTGGAATCTCGTCTGGAACGATATTCAACAGGTTTGTGAACTCAGCCTCATACTCGGCCACTGTCTTGCCCTCCTGCTTCAAACTCATCAGCTTCCTCCTCATCTCTGTATGAACTGCGGACGGAAAGTACTTGCGGTCGAACCGCACCCAGAACTCCTGTATCGTGAGGGTATCCCTCTCCTCCGCGGTGGTAATGGACTCCCACCACTGCAGCGCAGATCCAACTAGCTTGAAAGTAGCTAGCACCTGTTTCTGAACATCAGTGCACTCATGCATCCTCAAATGCCTCTGCATGTCCTTCCTCCATTGGCTCGAGATAACCACATCTGAGCTTCCAGCAAACTCTGGTGGATGCGCTTTCTGAAAAGCGTCACGTACACGCTCCCAAGCAGACGGGAATGCATTAACCTGTACTGGCGCGGCAACCGGCGCCTGAGGTGGTGCCTGCTGAATCACGGCAATCGCGGCATTTACCGCTTGGGCTACTATAGCAGCAACCTCAGTGGCGTTCAACATGCCCTGAACTGGAGCGGGCTGTGGTTCGGGCGTAGCATTCCTGGGAACTCGTCGTGCACGTCGTGGAGGCATCTGAAATAAGAACAAAGTTTATAAGTTCACGGTTTATAAACTTAATATAGCTGAAGAACGAAGCATACACAAAAGAATACAACAGTCCTAAAATATAGGGCTCTATATCAAAGAAAACGTAGCGGAAACATAATAGCCGTACAGATCCTAAAGGACACTAGAACCTGATGCTCTGATACCACCTGTGACACCCCGACTAATTAAACACCGGGTAGCTACTCCTTTATAAAATTAATTCAAAATGCCAAGTTGGCTCAGTTAATAGCATCACTGTCGAAAACGTTTTATTATTACTAACCACCTAGTATTTAAAAAGTAAGTGCCAAATTTTATTAAATCTGATTAACATGCACAAGAGTAGTGAATAACTAAATAACACCATTCACCATACTGAAGTAACAAGAATAACCATCACAATATGTAAATAAAACCTGGAGGAAAAACTCCTCAATACAAATCCCACAACTGATATGTAAACTGAAATAAATAACTAAAACTGAATACTGAGCAATGCATGCTAGAGTCTGAAAACTGAAATGTAAAAATGCTCTAAATAGGAATGGGCAACATGCCCTACAACTGATAGATAGTGACTCTGGAATCCAAAAGATAGAAGCGTATATGAGCAAATCCCTGTAGCTTCCACAACCAGCTACAGCACGTCACCTGAATGAGAATCCTATGCTTGGTGTCCTTGTGGCTGGGCACCTAAAATGGTTTTACAAGAAAATATATTTGAAAGCAAATGGGTCAGAGCCCGAAAGTGGAAATCATTTTAAAAACCTGCAAGTGCTTTAAAAACATTTAAAACATTAAATGCAAAGTACATGTTAGGACGTGCACTCACATTATATTCTCACCTCTCGTCTAACTGTGCACTCCTAACGTAAGTACCCATCTATAACTACCCATACTACTAGCTAACTGACAACATAACTAGCTATACTACCACGGGTTCTACCCATGTAATCGGTTCCATATAACATAACAACTCTCGTAATCAAGTAGAGGTTTACTGTGAACACAGTTACTAAATATGCCAATGATATAACTATCAGTTAACTCATTATATAACTCGAAACAATACCGTAATATTTTTACAACATTCACATGAGGATTTCCATTAATTTAATGTATATTATTCACATCATAAATATACGATACAAGCACCCCGCAATCTAAGCTGTAGTGCACACATACTCTGCTATCCATCCCGGTACATCACGTACATAAGGATCACATATTCCGAATCTCTCAGGAATAGTTCAGATAACACAAATCACAAATAGTGGAGGCGAACATAGTCACCATCACATGGGTCACGCACATACCTACGCTCCCATGGTCAGCGGACTTATTAATATCACAATAAGTCTTTCTATGACCTATGTTCATCAAGGTACCAGTCTATATCCCCCCCGTAGGCACACAAGGAATAGAGGGTCCTAAGCGAACGAAACCTCCCGTGATAGCAAGTATGGTAGGTATGTCATACATACAATCCATATATCAATACTAAGTAAACACACATCTTAGTAATACCGTATTATATTCGTAGTACATGTTGCACTCTCGTACTAATGATAATTATCACAACTTATTTTATTCCGGTTCATAATTATACGCGCCATAATTCATCCTCACGTCGTAGTAGTCACTCACGTCTCAACCCAAATGATTCATTGAATATAACTCTCGTATATGATTTACTCATCTCAATAACCCAAAAGTCCCAAATCAATCACTATATCATCAAAGGGATGCTAACTCTACCCTTGTACCATCTCCCGGAACTCCAAAAGTCAAAACAGTCCAAAAAGGGTCAAACTGCCAACTCGTTAGAAGTCTCGTTCGAACGAGGCTTCGAACGAGTTTGGACTGTCAGGTCGTTAGAAATCTCGTTCGAACGAGACTGTTCGAACGAGGTCCCAGTTCGTTCGAACGAACTGACCCTTCTAACGATATCTCGTTCGAACGAGATATCGAACGAAAATCCTACTCGTTAATAACGAATGGTCAACTCGTTAGAAGCTCGTTCGAATGAGCTCGTTCGAACGACCTGGGGGTTGCTTCTAACGAGATGCCAGTTTCTGCCCAGAACTTCCCAAAAATCGTTTTTCACCATTTTTACTCCTCAAACCTCTTCTAAAATTCGTTCCCACAATATATTGAGTTCTCTAATCATCCTCAAACATGTTAAGGGGTTATACTAACATCATTAAAGGGTTTGATATCATATAAACATCATTAAATCACAATTTCTACACTAATTCCCAATTTTCTTCAAGAACATAAACCCTAACTTTTTCTCATCATAAATTCCCAGATTTTAATTCGTTTATACATCACCTAGATATGAAATATCTGAAATTAAATCTCCCAACAATGTTTCTACATGCAAACCTATCCCAACATTCAATAATAACTTCAAATTTCATGGGTTTTCTTTTAATCTTTCAAGAACAATTAAGATTCTTCAATTTCTAACATGGAAAAGACATTCTCAGTAATTAAATGGAAATAAAGTCACTTGCCTTGGTTTGATTTCTGAATTTGGTGTGGATTCGGTGTAGAATTTCTGCAGAATCTCTCTCTCTCTCTCCTTCTCCAAGCTTTCTTCTCCAAAAGGCTATGGTGGCTAGGGTTTTGCTTTGGGGAAACTTATGAAACCTAATTTCAATAAACCTCCGTAGCTTGTTGGGTTAATAAGGGTTGGTTGGGGTCAATCCTTATCAGATTACAACTCTCAATTTTCGTCACTTTTAATTACCCAAAAATACCAAATTACTAAAATACCCTTTAAGTTACCGGTACGGTCTAAAATTACCCCGGGATCCAAACTATACCCCCGGCTAGTGTTTTCTGACTATCTCGACCCTTCCGGACGCGTTGGCGCGCTCAAAACGACCATACGGATTATCGATTTTAAATTCACTTTTTATTAATAAAATATTATACCGTGACGCGGCGGTCCCACGCGTCTCAACAAAATTTCCAAATTGCCGTATATAAATCTCACGACAAATTTTATAATACCAAATACATATATAATCATATATGCACATAATCAAATACCAATTCGCATCACATCAGTATTTATAACCCGGATTAATTTCCAATTAATACGCATTTAATTAATTAATCCCAAAAATAAATATAGCCAAAAGTACGGGGTATTACATTATGGTGTTGACACATGTCTAGGTGACTAAGTTTTCATAGTGGCAAGTTAACGTTGAGGTGTCGCGTGCTGGAGTGGTCTTGTAGTACTAATATCCCTAAATGGTGATAAGTGTTTTAGCTTTTTCTCTAAAGACGACACGTGTAAGGTGGAGGTGTAAAAATTGAAGTACGAGGTGTCATGCATGAGGTGGCAAAGTGTCAAAGGCATACAGGTAATTTTACACTCGAAGGGTATATTAGTAACTTCACAATAAGTTATTTTTCAAATTTTCTTAGTATTCCCTGAAAATATTTTACTTACGAAATGGTCCTTTTTAAAATTTCGTTTTAGTCCCTAAAACTTTCTTTATTAAAACCAATCCCTAATGTTTCATTAAATTACATTTTGTACCCCAAAACTTATCATTTACCTTTGGATATGTCAAAAAGACTTCGATTTGATTTAATTTACAGTTGATTCTTCATATTTAAAAATGGGGTTTGTTATATTAAGAACCCAGAATACCACATATGTAATATTATAACATTTATCAGATAGTAAGTAACACAAAATTGTAAAAACAAACTATATATGAGCATATAAAAGTGGGGTGATTACATCATACCATCCTTACAAAAAGTTTGGTCAAAACTTACGTACATTAATTTTTAAATAGGTCGCTCCTTTGTTTCATCTTCCTTCTCCCACGTTGCTTCATTAATAGAATGATTTCTCCATAATACTTTAACTAATGGAATTACCTTGGTTCTTAATATTTGATCTTTATGGTCCAAAATTTCTACTGGATGCTCAATGTATGTCAAATCTTCTCTAACTTAACGAGGTTTATGACTTGATTGGATCAGGAACGTATTCCTTCATCATTGATACCTGAAACATGTTATGTACACTAGAGAGTTCAAGTGTTAAAGTAATTCTATATGCAACAACTCCTCCCTTTTCTAGGATTTCAAAAGGTCCTATGTATCTTAGGCTCAACTTTCCTTTCTTCCCAAATCGGATTCTACCTTTGTTGATGATACTCGCAAGAACACATAATCTCCTCTTTATAATTCTAACTGTCAGTATCGATTATCATTATAACTTTTTTATGGCTTTGAGCGATTCTAATTCGGTCTTATATCAATTTCACTTTCTTTATTGTGATTATAATCAATTCTGGTCCCAACAATTTTCTTTCACTAACTTCTACCCAACATACAGGAGAACGACATTTAAATAATTTTCTTTCACTAACTTCTAATTCGGCCTTGAGCCATTTGAATTTTTTTTATAACTATTATTATATGTGTAAGGACATAAATTTCCAATTGAGTCCTTTGTAGTTTTGGCTCAATTCCGGAAAAAAACATTGAGTCATAGGATAGAGTTCATTTGTATCCATTCGCTACGTATTAGGGAGCAGGATGTTTCAAAGACTACCTTCTTGACGAGATATGGGTCTTACGAGTTCAGAGTGATGCCATTCGGCCTCACAAATGCCCCAGTCGTGTTCATGGACTTAATGAACCGAGTGCTGAGAGAGTTCTTGCATCAGTTTGTCATCGTCTTCATAAATGACATTTTAATATATTCACACTCCGAGGAGGAGCATGCCGAGCACTTGAGACAGGTTCTTCAGACTCTATGAGAGTATCAGTTGTATGCTAAGTACGAGAAGTACGGATTCTGGTTGCGAGAAGTATAATTCTTGGGGCATGTTATTTCTGAACAGGGGATAGCAGTTGACCCGAGTAAAGTGTCAGCGGTGAGGGAGTGGGGACAACCCACGACACCGACGGAAGTGCGTAGTTTCTTGGGGTTAGTCGGATACTACAGGAGATTCATTCGGGGATTCTCCAAAATAGTGGGTCCATTGACGAACCTGACTCGCAAAGGGGTTCCATATATTTGGGATGATGCTTGTCAATTGGCTTTCGACGAGCTGAAAGACAAGCTTACTTCAATACTAGTCCTTGCCTTACCGAAGACGGGTGTGGAGTACCTAGTTTACACCGATGCCTCTTTATGGGGACTTGGGGGAGTACTTTAGTAGGAAGAGAAGGCTATAGATTTTGCCTCTCGTAAGCTTAAGCCGTCTATTACCCATTTGTCGTCATTTACGTCAATTGTTATCAGAGCCTTGTTGGTTCTACCCGTTGTTGTTGTTGTTGTGTAGGCACAAAAAAATCGTAGACCACGACAAATGGGTTTTTAGAGGAGATATGCTCCTGTGGAAGCTCATTATGATCGACTCGAGAGAGTCTTGAACCACCTCTTGGCACGACTCGATGATCTTGAGGCTTGCCTCCCCCCCCTCCACCCAAACCCTAACTTCTATGACATGTTTGTTGAAGATGTAGCGGCCAAGAGTATAAAGCTTCATCATATTGTTGCGTTTCAGTGCCTTATTTCACGTCATCAACATGAGGATTTCATAGTCTCCAAAAGGTATGAATGCAATAATATATATATATATATATATATATATATATATATATATATATATATATATATATATATATATATATATATATATATATATATAAGAGCTTCGAAATTTATTTTGGGTGTTAGTATATTTTTGTTAAATTTTTGTTAATTCATAGTTCTAAATATTTTGTTCTCGGACACCTTTTCGTAGAAAAATCATATCAAATCCAAAAAAAATCAGAAAAATACGAAACTAGCAGCCACGCGTTCGTATCGAAATTATCTAGAATCATGTCATGAGATCTCGTTAGATTGGTTATTCGAACAACCTCATTCAAATGAGAAGTTGTTCAAACGAGTTTTCAAACGAGAATATTTTTTTCATTCTGTCTCTTCATTAGAAGTGTCGTTCGAACGAAATTTCTAACGAAAATACAGCGGGAACAGTTTTAAGCCTGTTTTTTCCACTTTTCCACTACTTTGCCCCACTTTCTTTTTGACATACTTCTTAAGTGTGGGAACTAACTTTTTGAAGATTACTTTTTCACATTTCCAAGAGTCATTAGAGAAAAATACTTTGAAGAAAAAGTTCCTTTTTATGTGTTGAGTTTTATGGAGTAAATTCCTTTCAAAACACATATACACCCATATGTTTATCCAATTTTCTTTATATATATACTTTGCTTGGAGTTTTGGCACCGGTTTATCTCTACCATTAGAAGAGTTTATTTGGGTCTGCTTCCACATCCCCCAAAGAAGAAGTCCATTGTTTTGCTGTGGCATTCTCACATGGTGAAAGGCACCATGTGTGGTTGACGGTGTACCTATGTCTCATTGGTGAAGGCCAAGGTCCTGGTGGAGCTTCGGAGTTATCGACTAGGCGGAGGTGTTTACAAGAAGACGCGTCAAGGCTTGAAAGGGATCGAGTCGAGGAAGTAAGCCATCTGTCTTGTAATTGTAAAACCATACTTAGTGGACTTAAGGCTAGGGCCGTCCGAGATTTTTTCCCGTTGTGGGTTTTTCCTCGTACATCGTGGCGTAGTGATTCATTGTCTAATTTTATCTTGCTGTATCATCTAGAATGCATGCTTAGGTAAAAAGATAAAATTTGGTTTAATCACTACTTGGTTAATTTGGTGCTAAATAAATTATGGGTAATGTTTATGTTAATTTAATTCAAGTCATTTAATTTAAATTGATAAAATTGGTTTGGCAAATTTCTAGGACTTGGGTTAAATTAATTGTGTTTAAGTGAAATTAAAAATATGTGTGTGTTTCATCCTATTTCACTTCATTTAATTTTAATTTGAGATAAATTAAAATTTGTTTAAGTTGAACCATCAACGCTTCCGCATATATCTATAAAAAGGAAATTTCGTTTTGTAATAAAAGATTTTAAAAATTGGGGGCCTCATGTTCCAATAATATGAAAATTCCCCTAATGGTAAATGATCATCCAAATTCCCCTTCAAATCAAGTCCACATGTCCTAAGCATGTCCTCTAAGGTTTGAATGGATCTCTCGGATTGTCCATTCATTTGAGGATGAAAAGCGATGCTAAAATTCAATTATGTTCCTATGGCTTCTTGTAGAATTTTCCAAAAGAGAGACGCGAATCTAGGGTCATGATAAAAAAAAAAATTGAAATTGGGGTTCCATAAAGCCTAATAATTTCTCGTATGTACAACTTAGCTAACTTTTCTAAAGAATGGGTAATTTTAATGGAACGAAAATGAGAAGATTTAGTTAACTTATCAATAATTTCCCAAATAGGATCATTACTATTTGAACTCCTTGGTAAACCCGTCACAAAATCCATGGTAATATATTCTTATTTCCACTCAGGGCTAGGTAGAGGTTGTAATAATCCTAATGGTTTATGATGTTCAACTTTTACTTGTTGACAAACCAAACAGTGAGAAACAAATTCTGATATCTCCATTTTCATGTTGTTCCACCAAAACACTTCTCAAAGATTTCTATACATCTTAGTATTTTCGGGATGAAATGTGAATCTCGAGTAATGACTTTCCTCCAAAATTTGCCTCTTTAGTTGGGCATCACGTGGAACATACACTCTATTTCAAGACTTCAATATATCATCTCGTATCATTAATTCAATTCTCTTCCCTTCAATAACTTCTTCTCTAATCTTCTTCGGTTGTGGGGCATTTACTTATGCAATTTTGATCCTTTCCATTAACATGGGTGTACTTGTAAGTTCATGATTATTCCTCCTTTGCTATAAATACGAACATCTATTTTCATACTTATTAAATAGTTTAACAAAGGTTATTGATTCATAATGAGACATTCTAAATTTTTTCTAGACTTCCTGCCTAAAGCGTCGGCTACTATATTAGCTTTCCCTGGGTGATAATGAATATTTAAATCATAATCCTTCATAAATTCTAACCACCTCTTTTATCTCATGTTCAAATCAATTTTATTAAAAAAATATTTCAAACTCTTATGATCGGTATATATCTCACAAGCCTCACCGTGCAAATAATGTCTCCAAATCTTGAGGGCAAAAATTACAGCATTTAATTCTAAGCAATGGGTTGGAAACTGCTCATATGGTTTTAACTTCCTCGAGGAATAAGGTACTACTTTTCCATTTTTCATTATCACACATTCCAAACCATTTTTAAAAGCATCACTATAAATCACCAATACTCTTGTCCCTCAAGGAATAATCAAAATTGGGGCAATTACTAGTCGATTCTTATGTTCTTGAAAACTATTCTCAACTTTCTCAGACCATTCATATTTCAACTTCTTTTGTGTTAACCTAGAGAGAGGTTTGGCAATACTAGAAAATCCTTCAACAAGTCTTCAATAATAACCTGCCAATCTAAGGAAACTACGAGTCTCCATCACATTAGTTGGTCTAGGCCAATCTAGTATATCCTTGATCTTTTTGAGGGTCAACCGACACTCCCTCCTTGTAATTGCTCCTATACTCATTTTGTACTCATGATCTTAAATTTTCATTTTTAATTTCTTCTGAAATGTTAGTTTTGCGTATGGACAAGGTTTAGAATGCAAGTGACAAAGTCTGGATACAATTTGAGTAAGAAATTATCACTTACGGACCTTCTGAGGCAATATGGTACATTCAGACGACTAAATTAGGACTCGGACCAATCACGAAAATTGTAGGCCTTGAATCAAGGGATGCCTGAGTTAAAATGACGTGTCAATCGAAGTCCAAAAGAAAAAAATATGATCGTACAAAATTAAAATCGAAAGAAAGTCAAGTCAAATCTTCGGGTCACACCGACAGTCAAACTCTCTGACCCGTGGCAATCAATTACCCATTAAACCCCTTACCAAACCATATCCTTAGCCATCCCTAACCTCTAGTGTGTTGTGCGTGTATATATATATATATATATATATATATATATATCGTACTGTTGTATTTGCTATTATTATTATTATCATTATTTCTAGTAGTATTATATATGGATCTACGTTGTTATTATAATAGGTGTGTCATTTTTGTTTTGTTAGTTTGCATATTAATTTATTTTTTATATTTGTGTTGAGAATAATGATTTAAGTCTAAATAAAATATCCCAAGTCACCTCCCAAATGAATTAAGGTCTCAATAAAATGTTGTATCTTTTTATGTTAATAATGACACAATACAATATTTTAAGGGTATGCCAATTCATTTGGAATTATTTGAGGATTATATATTTGGACTCATAACGTTACTCTTGAGTGTTATATATATATATATATATATATATATATATATATATGTGTGTGTGTGTGTGTGTGTGTGTGTGTGTATCATTATCATCATCCTTGCCTTAACCCCATCATATGGGATCGACCACATGGATTCTCCTTTTCCATTCTAATCTATTATAAGCAATATTATCATTAAAGTTTAATTCCTTAGGATCTCTCTTAATAATTTTCTCTCACGATAACTTAAGGCGACCCCTTTATCGTTTTAGAGAATCCATCAACAAAATTTGACCTAAATTTTACAGTCAGATACCAACCTAACACTAACCCACCTCGTTTTACATCTAGACTTGGGCACGACAATGGTTGAGCCAAAAAGATTAATTAATTAATTAATTAATTATTTAATTAATAAAATACTCTTATAAATTAATATACAAAATAAATGTGCTAATAACTAAAACAAGAGCAAAAAAACACATACCCGAAGTCCTAAACTTCACAACCAATATATATATATATATATATATATATATATATATAGGCCACATCCTATAAGGACTCCTTATGGTGATACATACCATTTTGTTAAAATAGTAAAAAAAATGAATTTTTAGATGAAACTTCGTGGATATGATCCCCACAGTGAGAAGATCATTTACAATTCTTTTCATAAAAAAATTCAATAAAAAACCGTTGAGATGAGGTGATATGTAAAAAATGGTATAAACATGCATTTTTTACCGTTGAATTTTGGCGATCATCTCACCCACTTTTCGATTGAATTTTTTTATGAAACTTCGTGGATATGATCTTCATAGTGAGAATATCATAAATCTCTAACATTTTTGGCGAACACACGCACACACACACACACACGCACACGCACACACACACACATATATATATATATATATATATATATATATATAGGCTCTCCAACACGCACACGCACACACACACACACACACACACACTCATTAATTGTACCGGGTTATAAGCTAAACGAAGCGGGTCAACTAACAAAAATGGGTAGATATATAAACTAAAAATAAAATAGGTTTTTTTGCCAAAAGAAACACTCCCGCTCTCTCCACTTGAAGACCCGAAACCGGCGATTCCTCCAGCTAGGTTTTCTCCACTTGGAGACCTGAAACCGGCGATTCCTCCATCTCAGTCACTCGCGTTTCCTCCATCTCCGCCGATTCCGTTTCAACAGGTATTTTGTTTTGCATTTTCTACATTTCATTTTTTTTTATTTGAGACCTGTTATAAACCCAATTCCGTTGGATGATAATCATTTTTTTGTTCGAGATTGTTGTTGTATTAATGTATTAATAATGATACTGAATAGACAGAATAGAAAAAAACTTGTAATTATGTTTTTTTTGTTCATTTTTTGTTGTAATTATGAATATTTTAGTTCTAATTCAAGATCTCATTACAAGTTTATTGTAATTTCCATTTGAAATAAAAAATATCCGTTGATTGTTGTTCTGTATTTCTTGCTTATTTGAACTTTTTAATTAATGTATTTAATTAGTAAAGATTTTGTGCTTATTTAACTTATTTTGTGGTCTAGGTTATGTATTAATAGATTCATAATGTGAAAATGAGTTGTTGAGCACTACTGGCATTTTAATTGAAGTGTGTCTTGATTGTTGTTCTATATTTCTGGTTTATGTGAAAATGAGATATTGATCACACTGTTACTGGCATTTGAAGTTTAAGTAGTTGGTTATTCTTTTTGTTCTAATTCTCGTAATTAGTAAGAAATTTCTCATTATTCATCTTATTATTCTGGCTTATGTTATGGATTGTGCTTAAGACATTCATGATTGTGCTTAACAGAATATGATTAAAAATAATAAAAAAGTATAATTTGAATCGTGAATGTCTTAAGGAATTAGGTCCGTGCCAGCGGCACTTTTGTGATTTTTTTAATTTGAATCATGAATGTCTTAAGGAATAAGGTCCGCGCCAGCGACACTTCTGTGATTTTTTGTCTACTTTGACTAGTGTAAATCAATACTAAAATCATTTTCTTATTTTTTTTAAGCTATGACTGATTATATATTTTGCTTTTTCAGGATGGGTGAGATAAGTGATGAAATAGATTCGCCAACGGTAAATCATGTTGGAACGAAAAGTGGTTGGGATTGGGATAATTTGGAATTGGAAGTCGTGAATTGTGGCAATATGGATTTGGTTGGGAATGAAAGTGGGAAAATTGAAGAAAACGTTATAGAACCTAGTGTTGTCTATACACCACAAGTAGCTTCGGATAAGATACCAAGTAAGGGTCAAGAATTCCAATGTCTTCAAGACATTAAAGATTTTTACAATGCATACGCAAAGGAAGCGGGTTTTAGTGTACGAAATTGGAATGCGAAGAAGAAAAAGGATAGTGACGAGATTGTAAGAAAGGAGTATGTATGCTTTAAACAAGGGAGTGGTCAATGTATGGTCGATGTTGATGTGAAAAGGCGTCGGGGATTTGTGAAAGAGGGGTGCAAGGCTAGACTTGTAGTTGTGAAGTCATACTCCGGCTCGTATGTGGTTACCATTTTTGTTGAGGGCCATAGTCATCCTTTGGAAACGCCGAGGAAAACATAATTTTTGACGTCTTATCGCACAGTTTTAGATGCACAAAAGTCTCTGACTCACCAACTTAGCATGGTAAATGTCCCCCCACATCAACAATACAACTTTTTAGGGGTGCAAGCGGGCGGGTTTGAAAATATTGGGTTTACACAAAAGGATTTGTACAACCATGAAAGGGACAAGCGTAACGAGATGAAGGGGTATGATGGAGAGCTTCTACATGAGTATTTAAAGTTGGAAATGGAAAAGAACCCATCGTTCAATTTCAAGATCGAGGTAGATGAGGAGCGGAGAATCACACATTATTTTTGGGCGGATGTGACCTCTCGTAGAGATTATGGTTTTTATGGCGATGTGGTTGTATTCGATTCCACATATAATACCAACCGGTATGGATTTATTTTTGCACCATTGATGGGAGTTAATAATCATGGGCAAACAATCATTTTTGCTTGTGCATTCTTAAGTGACGAAACAACCGCTTCTTTTATGTGGCTATTTACCCAGTTTTTGGAAGCTATGCCGGGTGATGCTCCTAAGATGATCATTACCGATCAAGACCCAGCTATGACAAAAGCAATTACTGAAGCGCTTCCACACACTTTTCACAGATATTGTAGTTGGCATATACTAACGAAGTTCTCTGAAAAGATTGACACCGTAAAATATAGTCTCTACTATAAGGAGTTCTCAAATTGCATTTGGAAATCGAAGGGGGAGGAAGAGTTTGAATCAAAGTGGGTGGATCTCATCGAGAGAGCTGAATTAAATGAGAATAAATGGTTACAATCCATGTATAAAATCCGTTCAAAGTGGGTTCCCGCTTATGTGAATGGTGTTTTCTCGGCTGACATGTCAAGTAGCCAACGAGCGGAAAGATCGCATGCATTTTTTAAGAGGTATGTATCAAAGAACAACTCGTTGATGGAATTTATGATTCAATTTGGTAGGGGTTTAGCACGCCAACATCATGATGAGTTGATGTCCGATCACAAAGATTTGAATGAAAAGCCTAAACTGAAATTGCCAAATGATGTCTTATTCCAAATGGTAGACATTTCCACACATGAGATGTTTTTCAAATTTCAAGATGAGTTATGGGTTGAATTACAAAGTCGAGTTTATCAATGATGTTGATACTAGTCGTGTTTATAAAGTACATAGGAAAACTCGAGTGGTGGAAATAATATATAACAAGGACACGGAAATGGCTACATGTAGTTGTAAAAAGTTCGAAAGCTCATGGATACCTTGTAGGCACGTGCTTGCATACTTGCACAAGATCCATAACTTTGACAAGTTACCGGTTCAGTACATAAAGAAAAGATGGACTAAAGTAGAAAAATTCGGTGTGGTAAGTGATAGTATGGGTGTGGTGATACACGATGATAAATCATCTCTACTTAAGAGGACTCAATTAATTCAATCTTCTTTGGATTTAGTTGAGAAGTCCCTCATTAGTGAAGAAGCTACTAAAGTGTACAACGATCATATGGATAGTGCAAGGATAATAATTGATGAGATGGTTGGTTTTAGTGGCGAGAACTCTAATCAAATGTGTGGAATAAGTCAATTAGCTTCGGGGACAATGAGTTGCAATAGCGTACCCAATTATAATGAGCCCAATCAAGTGCGAGCAAAAGGGTGTGGAAAAAGACTAAAAGGGGGAAGGAGAGAGCCTTAGGAAGGGCGAAAGAAAAAAAGGCGCGACGTTGTCATGGTTGCGGTGAAGCAAACACATGATAAACGGAATTGCCCAATGACTATCAATCGGTATGGACAAACAATTCTTTATAATTCATATATTTTACTTGTTCGTATAATTCATGACATTTTTTCTGTTCATGTAGATCCTCCGTATATGACGTAGATGAAACTGGAGGAGGAAGCTCGGACGAGTTTAGCTCGGACACATGAAGAATATGCAACGTCATTGCTTTTTTGGGTGTTCTTTATTTTTGGAGGGGGGATTGAAAATATGTAGATGAAAATATATAGATGGATATTTAGATCATTTTTGTTGTACTAGTGTGGGAAATGTTTTATAATTTCCTGCTCAGCAATGAATGAAACTATTTGTTTCGATCTATTTGCTTAATTATTTGTTATGCACCTTAACAATTCAAAAGAATGGTACTGCAATTTGGTAGTTTGGTACTGCACTTTGGTACTACAAACAAATTGGTAGTTTGGTACTATAAACATATTGGTAGTTTAGTACTGCAATTTGGTACTGTAATTTGGTAGTTTAGTACTGTTCAGACATTTTCACCTTAGTACTGCAATTTGGTAGTTTAATTGAACCTTAGAAATTTAATATATTGGGATAACCCACTGGACTGAACCAAATTTAACTTTTTTTTACCGAATTCCTTGAGAAATTAGACCTGATTTTAATTGAACTTTATAACCTTGCTATTGAATCTTGGCAACTAGGAATTGTGCATAGTTGAAGGAAATTGATCTTGAATCTTAGCTAATGCAAGTTTTTCTTTTCAATCATGGGTTCCAGCAAAAGTAAAAGTGATATGTTATATTTGTTTTTAGTGATTTTCAATCTTTTAAAAGTGGGATGGTTGTTTATTACTCAAAAGTTCCAAAACACAGACTTAATCATTGAGATTGAGTGAATGGAGAGATAGAGTAATTCTTTTTGGCAGACCTGGTAGTTCTGTAATAGCAGTACTAGATAAAATTACTTTTGGCCTTTTTCTAAGTCTAACTAGCTGAAGCTAGTGTTGGGTATGAGTCTCTTCATGTGGGAGCTGTTCTTGTGCCTTAACAAGATCTGCTTTTAATTTGCAACTAAAGACATGTGGGATCAATAAGTTGTATTTGGCGAATACAATCACAGGTCATCAATTGGACAGTTTAAAAAAATTATTCATATGGCTATATAGTACACAATGTATGTCAGAACAAATGTCAGTATTTAGACTATTGGAAAATATGTGGCTAAATACTGTAGAATTTTTTTTTATATTTACGAAATTATTACAAAAGAAACAAAAAGAATGCATAAATGAAACCAAATCTCAATCCATTTCGTACATTAATTTCGAGAGTTTACAATAAAAAATTAACTTCCATCCATTCCATACATAGCCAGAGACTACAAAAATTAACTTCCATCCATTCCATACATATTAGTTTAATCTGCTTCTGATTAATCGGGCATGTGTTACTTTTCCATTTTGGGGATTTAATCTTCAATTGAATTGATGCACCACTTCTTCTTCTGATTGCGATTAAAGTTTCAATAGGAATGTGTTTGCCATTTAATCTCCATTTTTGCTTCGGTGCTTCTCAATCTTTGATTTTGGTGTGCCATATCTATTTTTGACTACGTTGATTGTGAAATTTGCTCATCCAATCAAAATTTCATTTGGTAATTTTCTCTAAAACCAACGAACCAACCAAAACTATCTCTGTTTCTGAATGCATTGACCGTAAAACTGATGTTCTTTTGTAGTCCCAAATCCTCAACACACCTAAAATCGATCTCAACACCTAAAATGAGTTAAACTCCGGCCAGAAAATGAGTTCACTGTGGCCGAAATCTGTGCAATATCTCAGCAAATCTGAAATCCAAGAGAGAGAGAGAGTGTTTCTATGTTTTAATTTTTGGTTACCCGTTTTTCTTAGTTAACATCTTCATTTAGCTTATAACCCGGTTCTATTAATGAGGTATGTTGCTAGGTATGTTAAGTTGGATATGTTGGAGAGCCTGACTGTATATATATATATATATATATATATATATATATATATATATGTGTGTGTGTGTGTGTGTGTGTGTGTGTGCGCGTGTGTGTGTGTGTGTGTGTATACTTTTTTTTAAGGAAACACATAGAGTACCATAAACTTCAAAACGATGTTACATCAAAAGACAAGGAATCCTCCAAAAAGCATGGAGTAGTTTTCTAAGGCCGAAAATCCCTAACATTTTTGGCATATTGAGACAATACATGGGCTGGCCCATTACCAAGGGGTTTAACAAAGTAGAAATTAATCGGACACCCATTTTGGATGCGCCATTTAATGGATTCAATATAATTACCACATTTCGACTAGTCACAATCCTCCTTTTGGAGTTTTAGAATAACATTTTGGTAGTACCCTTCAAGGGTAAAGACGAAAAAATCACAACTGATTAAAAACTATGTTTTTATATTCGTTGCCATGGCTTCCGCAATTTTAGCTCCTAGAGGTTGCGAAAGAAGTTGGGAGAGGGAATCTAGAAGGGTACCCCTATCAATCGCAAATAAAAACTCCAATACATGTACTTTTATATCCCTTAAAGTTGTTGCATCAAAGTTTACTTTAATCCTGCCCATTTTTGGGTAGTGCCATCTCTCCCACCACCCAGAGGGTGGAATGTGATCTTTGACCCAAGCATATCTGTAGTTTATATATAGGGTTGAAAACTTTGAAGCCAATTCCCTTGCAATTGCTCCATCACGCTCATGGAACACATTGTTTTCGTTTGACCAAATTGACTAAAAAACAAAGCACATGTAGTCAAAATGATCACTTTTTAATGTTTCAGCCAAGGGTAGAACCCATTTCCTCAAATCCCCATTACATGTCCCCAAAGAATCAGAATTCAAATCACAAAATTTAACTACATCAATAGCCATATGGAATTTTACAAAGGTATGTAAAGAGGAATCATTCCCAGCTTTGCACACACAATAAGACTGATTTTGGGTGACCATCTTACGCCTACAAAAATTTCTCCAGTGGGGAGAGAGTTACCGCACATTCGAAAGATAAAATGCTTGACTTTATTTGGTACCAAACCCCACCAAACAAAGTTCCAAGATTGAGAGCTCCTAGAAGAGGATGGTCCCTAAAATCTTTACACCCCATTAGATAAACCTATGTCCCAAGTGATACGATACCCACTTTTAGTAGAGTATTTACCATTTTTCTCGAAGTGACAAATTTTATTGTCCTCCGTTAGGGTGCTATTTAGGGGTATTCCGACGATACCATCAATTTCCTGTTGAGAAAAAAATTGGACATGAGATGAAGGTCCCATTGACCCAATAACGGGCAATGAGATCTTTAACAAAAATACAATTATGTTCATGTGTCAGCTTTGAGAATGGTTTAAAATATAGGGTCTTGGAATCCACCTATCTTCCCAGATTCTAATTTTCTCCCCATTTTCCACTCCCCACATCATCCCCCTTTCAAGCACCAATCTAGCCTCCAAATACTACTCCAGATATTCGAAGGATTATATCCCTTTTTGGCTTCCTAAAAAGAGACCCTAGGTAAGTATTTTTCATTTAAAATTCTACTAGAAAGGAAACTAGGATTAGTCAAACTACACCATCCCCTGTTTTGTGATAAGAGAAAGGTTAAAAGCATTAAGATCTCAAAAACCTAACCCTCCCTCCTTTTTTGGTTTACACAATTTTCCCAACTCAACCAAGTAATTACCCTTTCTTTTTCCCATGGGCCAACCAAAACTTACTCATAAGTGTTTTGAGGTCCTTGCACACGTAATTTCAAATTTTGAAATAGCTTATAGTAAATGTAGGTCACGTTTGTGTAATACCTTGTATTTCTGAATATTTTATTTAATTAAATTGGAAAATTAAATGAGAAAATACGGCTTAATTTAAATTATGTAAGAGGAGTAATTTAATGATATATATTAATAATTGTAATTATAGTATATTAATCGAGAGATAGTTACCGATTTATATTGCCTCATTATATTTACTTAGTGCGAGTAGTAAATAGTTACTTAACGCATGTAGACCGTTTTGGGGCGAGAACGAGTAATATATTTTTAAGTTACTCAAATGACAATTTAGAGGTCACGGTTAACCCCGGAAGGGTCAAAATAGTCAAAATAGTATACCCAGGGGTACTAGTTGGGTCCCGAGATGTTTTTGGGCTAAGCCGGGACCGTTCAGAGGCGTTTTAGTCTTTTAAATTATAGGAGTGAGAAGACCTACGAATTTAATAACTCTAAGTCAGATTATAAGAGTTGGAGGCTAGGGTTAGAGAGAATAAAAAACACACTATAGCCATTAGAGAGAAGAGAGAAACAATTCTCAAGGCAAAAGGAAGAATTGGGAAGGATTCAAAGGAGATTTTCACCACAAACTTGTGGGGAAGGAAGATTGAAGGAGAAAAACAATCAATCATCAACAACAATCACAAAATCAGAACCCCTCTATCAAGGCAAGTGTTTATTGCAAATCAAATTCAAGTTATAATACCCATGTGTAGGGAGTTTTAAGAATTGGTTAATTCTATTGAAAAATCATGAATTAAATGTTTGAATTGATCACATGTTTGGGTAGGATTGCATGTAGAATGAATCCCTAAGTAAAGGTAAAATTAAATTTGAATATATTTGATGATTAACATATAATCTTTATGAGTTCTTGGTTAAAGAACACGAATCTTGAATGACTTAGGATTTAATTGATGAACACAAGATGTCAATCTGCCAGAATTTTTGACACAACTTTAAACGTATGCCATTTGAGTTATACTTCGAATTATAGTGTTAACCATATATTACTAGAAAGGTGTTTCTCTTAGATATCCAATGAACTTGGAATCAGGTCAATCGGAGTTCTGTAGAGAGAGTAATAGACATATTACTACAAGGTGTTTAATCTGCCAGCATAGTAATCTGCCAGAAGTTTGACGTGACTTTAAACATGTACGATTTGAGATGTACTTAGAATTAGAGTGTGAATCATAGATGTATGGAAAGGTATATATCTTAGCTTTCCAATGAACTTGGAATCAGGTCAATCGGAGTTCGTTAGAGGGAGAAATCGAAGTTTTACTAGAAGGTGTTTAATCTGCCAGAAAATTTTATGATTCGTTAGGTTGCGAGAAAATGTAAGATATTTAATTTTAAGCCTCAAATGCCTAAAATTTTATCGGGGAAGTGTTTGGGACCTTGATGAAATATATTTTTGGAATAATGTTTTGGAAGTAGGTCTATGATTGAGCATTGGACTTTAATTTTGTGAGAGAATTAAAGTGGAGATTCATAGGCTTGATTGTGACGTATTCTAATTCGAGATGATAAGAATATAATTATGAAAAAGCATGAGCGAGCTTAAATTTATTGGGTCAATATGTTAACAAGGGTAGCTACTGAATTGATATTATGTTAGGGGTAACTTGGGCCCTTAGATTGTTGTGAATACTCAATTAAATGCGATTAATGAGATAAATCGTACAATGAATATTGTACGGTAAATATAAGAGAATAAAATATTACGCACGAACATGGTTGATAGGTCGGGCGTGTACCTACTGAATTGTATGAACTTTTAGGTAAAGACAAGTATACCTAAATTAACTATGTTAGGGTCGATGAGATATTCCGAACTAACATAGGGTTATTATATAATTGGGGTCGATGTATCATTCCGAACCAATTCTTACTTGGGGTCGATGAATCATTCCGAACCAAGAGTCCTTTATGTATGTAAAAAGGACAAATAGTAATGACTGATATTTAATATATATTGTGTGTAAATATATATTTAATGATATTCTACTTCTGTGTATTAGTAGATTGATATATACTTAAGTTAACTATGTTAGGGTCGATGAGACATTCCGAACTAACTAGGGTTATTATATGTTTGGGGTCGATGTAAAATGCCGAACCAAACCTTTGAACTGGTGGCGTGATGAAAGAGTCCGAGCCAGAATTTGTGTATATAAATAATTGGGGTCGATGAATCATTCCGAACCAAGAGTTCTTTATGTGTGTAAAAAGGACAAATAGTAATGACTGATATTTAGTATATATTATGTGTGAAATATATACACTTAATGACATTATACCGTTGTGAATAAGTAGATGAATATGATGTGTTTAATGTTACGTATCAAATTGGTAAGTTAAGTAGTGAAACTTAATTACGGAATGTATCTTTAGATAGAGAATATCTAATTAGTAACTTAAGTAGTGAAACTTAATTACATAAGTGGAAAGATAACAATTGTGAGAATCCTAGAAATTTAGTAGTGAAACTAAATAGCTTTGAAGCATAACATAGGTGAAATGTTATTTGAGCATTAATTAACCTTTGCGAGATGTTATTGAAATGAATGCACGGTGTGGGCGATGTGAGAACTTAAGCTTAAATAAGTTCAGATGATTACTTAGACCTAATTAACTTGGGGAACATGGCTAGGTAGGCTAGGTGTAGAAAGTTGGGTGTGCACAATAGATGAGAAGTGAGTGAACTCAAGAGAGTGTATGAAAACCTAACATGTGTAATCAATAACCGCATTTTATATTGTGATAAACGCTTGCTAAATATTTTCAAAATGTTTTGAGTACTAACTCTTGCTATAAAATATTTTCAAAACCTTTTAGGTGTCCAGCCACAGGGACGCCCTGGATGATGATTCTATTCCAGGGACTCGCAGCTGTAGCACAGTGGATGCTTACAGGATTTGACTAGACGATATCTCTCATTCAGATCTAGTACAGGATGTCACATTATTCCATGTATGGACTTGTAGTCCGGTATCAGTCTCAGATGTTAGTTTCAGATTAGTAGTTGTTCTATTGTTGTTTTGCATTTTTAGCCGATGGTTTATTCGGTAATACTTTTGCGCTGTTGTTCTTATACTTTGTTGGTTTGGGTTTTAACATGGTATTTGCTTTACTATTTTCCGCATGGTTGATTTATCTGTTTTAAGAAAGATAAAATTTGGCACCGGTCTAATTTTACTTAGGGGATTAGTAATTAAAAAGTTTTCGGCAGTGATGCTAAGAATGAACCATTTGAGAAACCTGTTTTAATTTAATAAAGGCCTGATCACCCGATGTTTAATTAGGCGGGGTGTCACAGTTTGGGCTACGATTTTAATAAGAATTTCTTTTCCCACCTTAGTTAAGAGGACCTCTTTCCACCCTTTAAACGTTTCCAGACTCTCTCTCTCTCTCTCTCTCTCTCAACCCCACAAAAATCTCCTTTTTAGACTTCCCCGCCACCAATGGTAAACCTAAGTATTTTTCATGCCCCACTACCTCTTGAATCCTCAACGTGTTGCAAAGGACATTCTTTAATTATTGAGAAATAGTTTTGCTAAAGACCGCACCAAATTTATCCACATTGATTTTTTGACCCGAGGCAAGTTCATACTCATTAAGAATATTTTTTTATTTCAGTCATCTCACTCAAGGCTGACCTACCAAAAAATGATGCTATCATCAGTAAAAAATAAATGGGTAACATTGGGAGTGTTTTTGCTCGCCTCCCATCCAGATATTCTACCCTCCGTTTTTGCATTGTTAGAAAGGGACAAGAGGCCATCTTCACAAAAGAGAAAAAGGTAAGGAGATAAATGGTCTCCTCCCTTGAGCCCACGTTGGGCGAAAAAAGAGCCTTTGACTCACTGTTAACAATTATAGAGAAAGAGGCTTATGTGACACAATTCATTATCAACCTAACCTACCGATCGGTAAATCCCAATTTTAACATAGTTTTCTCAAGAAAACACTTGTCCACCCTATCGTAGGCTTTACTCATGTCCAGTTTCAAAGCATAACCTCCCTTCCCCCCAGTCTTACATTTGCAGAGAGAATGATTTAATTTAAAATCTGATATGACATTACCTGTAATAAGTCGGCTAGGGACAAATGCACTTTAATTTTCTAAAATAATTAAATCCAAAACTCGTTTCAATTTATTAGTCAATATTTAAGAGATAATTTTATAAATCACGTTACAAAGACTAATAGGACGAAGTTGGTACATGAGTGTTGGATTTTTTATATTGGGATTCAAGGCAACTAGTGTGTGGTTAAAATCACCCAGTGGTTCCAAGAAATTCGAGACATTTAGGACCACTTTAGTGACATCAACCCCAATAATATGCCAATATTTTTTATAGAACAAAGTTTTCATACCATCCGGTCTCTGTTATTTGAAAGGAGACATTTGTTTTAGAGCAAAGATTACCTCAGGAGCTTTGAACTCTTCTAGTAGAATATCATTCATTTATCAAGAGACCCGACTATTGATTCCTTCGAGTATACACTCTTGGGCATCCAAGTGTGGGTGTTTGGATTTAAATAAATTAGTGAAATATCCCACAACACACTGAGATATGTTTTCTTCCCCGTAACACAAATACCTTCTCTTCAGTTAACTCCGAAATGATGTTGGATTTTCTGCGTTGGTAAGCTTTAGCATTGAAGAATTTCGTATTTCTATCTCCCTCTTTCAGCCACTCAATCTTTCCCCGTTGTTTCCAATATATATTTTCCACTTCAAGGAGTGTGTTGATTTCTATCAATAGGTTTTTTATTGCCAGAGTTCCTTCCTTGTAGAAATTTTAACCCGCCACTAGGGGTGGGCAAAAAAAAGACCGACCCGCTTGGACCGAACCGGACCCATTTTTATAGGCTTTTTTATAAATCGATCATAATTCGGTCATAAATTAAGAGCCCCGAATATATTCGGTTCGGTCTAAAATATAAATTTTAAATTTGGTCTTAGGACTGGTACATTTATTTTAATATTATATTAAATATATTAATTTTATATAAATATAACTAAATCCTAAAAAGAAACACAAAAAAAGAAAGGCTACACTCGGCCACACGCACATCTCAGTCTCACACTTATCACTCACTTTCCTCTTACATTCTTTCCCTCACTATCACTTTCTCTCTCCCATTTACACCAGATCTGGCAGACCGGCGTACACCCACAGCCACACCTCAACTCTGGTTTGAAAGCCACACCAGATCCGACGCACACCTCAACTCCACAGATCCAACTGTATATGTTTTTTCTTGATTTTATTGTGATTTTTTGTTATACTATGGTATATTACTTTAGTTTACTGAAACTATTATGATTTTCAAACGACCAACTGTTGTGATTTGGTGTTTTTGGTTCCCAACGACCAAGTATTGGTTTATAACTTCAGATTTTTAAACGGCCAACTGTTGTGATTTGTTGTTTAGGAACTGATTAATTATCAAATGATTTTAGAAAATATTTGTTGAACTTATTTGTTTGCTGAACATATTTTAGGAAGTGACTTCTTTATTTGTTGTGATTTGTTGTGGATGTTAATGTTAATATCCCACTGAATGTTAATATTTTTTGGTTCTTCTGTAAAAAAAAGCTTAATTTTTTATTTAGAAATAAATTTTACTCGTTCACTTGGAAGCAAAAATATCCCACTGCTGTTCACCAAGGAAAATAAAAAAAGGATAGCACAATTGAAGGGGCAAAACAACACCTTAAATAATGCAAAACAACATATAAAAGGTTCAAAAAAGGCTTTTAAAAGTTCAAAACAACCTCTAAATAGTACAAACAGCAAAAAATTTACAAGTTTTTATTTAAAAAGAAGTAAATAAATGTAAATGTGGACTGATTATTAACCTAACCATACTAAAAATAGCCTAGACCAAATAAATACGCTTATGGCCATCCCCGATCCTCACGGCGGGCGGGCAGAGTGAGGATCCTAGGTCCCGCGCGTCCCTCTCTGGAGCGCTTCGGCCGACGTCATTGATGAGGTGGAAAAGGGTCCGGAGGCTAAGTTACGAAAAGGGAAGGTGTTAGGCACCCATTCCGCCCTTACGGTCTCTCATGGGTTTTTGCTATTTTCCCCGTGATATGTGTGCATGTGTATATATAACGGAGATAGGAGTCATCTACTTGTACCATGGAAGAGATAAAGTGAGTCATCCGTAGGAATGTAAAAATAATATTAGAAAATAGGATTTACGCGATTATCCCTACGTTGATCGTTACGATGGAACGATAATGCATATGGGATAACACGCTACTAAGAACAACTATATAGAATATAAGAGAATTGAGTTTAGAAAAAAATAGAAAATGAGAGAAAAAGTAAAAATAGGACTCGAATCTCGAATTTTACCTCGAGACGCCTACGTAGCCCATAGAGGCATCAAAGTCCACGTAGTTCGCATGCAAAACGAGGGGTGGGGTTTATCCCATAAATCCAATTGGGGGATTATCTTATTTGTGTGTATGTGTGTGTGGAAAAAGTTCCTTAGTTGTGAGAGAAGTGTAAGAATTCCCGTTTGGAATTTATGAGCAAACCCTATTTTTCTTCTTTTTTGGGTTTTTTATTTATATAAAAATAAGAGATGTGCAATAATACTAGATAAAAAGTATATTAGGATATGTGAGATGAGAGAATAAAAATGCTAAGTAATAAAACAAGTTAACGCGAATTTATGAGAATTTAAAGAGATAATTGAGAAAATTGGACCTTCTTGAAGATCTTGAGCTTGATCTTGTATGTTAGAGAGCAGCCCTTGCACTTGGATGATGATGGAGGGTAGTTAATTCACCAAGTTTGATGAAAAGGATGGTGAAAAATGAAGATTGAAAAGGGATTTGGGTGTGAAAATCACGCTGACTTCGAGAGAGGTTTTCTGGATTTTCTACGAGTGATCTCTTTCAGATCTGGGCCCCCTTTGCAAATGAGGTCAGGCCCTCCTTTTAAAGAGTCTAGCATGAAGGAAGTAATCATCAAAGAATAACGCAATGCTAAACATGCATCTTGTAAGCACGCAAAAGAAATGAAACGAAGTCTCATAACATTACGAGCAAGTCACATGAATGGATGAAATGTAATTTTGATTTGAACATCTTAAATGCGCATCCATATATGGTCTAAAATAAAATACACAAATATTTTTGATTTTTTTTTGAAACTTTTTTTAAAAGAAAATAAAATCTTTGTGGAATTTTCAAAATATAAAGATAACAATAATATCTAGTAATGGGGACAAAGTATAGCAATATGAAAATCACCCTATACTAGGAACAATATCCAAATTCAATCAATGACATAAATACCCAAAGACTTCCTAAGATCCTCAAATCTGAGTGCATCGAAAGGTTTAGTTAAAATATCGATCAATTGACGTTCGAGTTTTACTTCCTACTCAACTAAGAGACAAGAGCTCTCCTAAAGTAAAAGAATCCACTCTAGGTTCTTTTACAACAATCAACATACCTATCCTAATTGGCAGTAGAATAAGCCGACAAATGGTCTTCGGTATCAAAGGAATACCAAAAGCCATAAGAAAGAGTCCCACTCACATATTTTACGATACATTTAAGTGCAAGAAAATGTTAATCTTTGGGGATGATTGGTAATGCGCACAAACTCCAACACTTAAGGCTATGCCAGGATGACTAGTGATTAAGTAGAGGAGATTAACTATCATACTCCTATAAAGTGTTTTCTCTACATTCGTGCCTTAAGTGTCTATGCTAATCTTAGTTGATGAACTCATAGGTGTGCAAAAGTTCTTAGTGGAGTATAAATATCCAACTATCGAGTTGATGCACTTGGAAATATAAGAACAAGTGAGTTCACCAACCATGCTCTGTAACACACCGTATTTCTGAGTATTTGAATTTTATTAATTCGGTAATTAATTAGTTTTATTTTAAATTATGCGAGTGAAGTAATTCAATTGAATTGAGTAATATGTTCTTACTATATGTAAATCGCAAGTGAGATAATAATTAATATTATGAATTTAATTTACTACGTGAATACTAAATAACATATGGAAATTATTACGTGTAATAGCGAGTGATATTGGTGTAATTAGATTTATCTCAACCGGGAGTCGCATGTAGATTAATTTGAGGTCAAGATGGAATAATTATGTAAAGTCTCGGATGATGATTTCGAGGTCATAGATGATTCCGAAAGGGTTGAAATAGTCAGAATAGTATACCCAGGGTATTATTTGGATCCCAGGGCATTTTTAGACTAAATTAGGGTCGTGTAAGGGTAATTTAGTCTTTCGGTAGCCTAGGGTATAATGACCTACGAATTTACCAACCTTATATCAGATGTTAGATAGAAGGGGCTAGTGTTGAGAGCGTTTAAAACTAAGGGAAACCATTAGAGAGGAAAAGGAGAGAGTCATTGGAGCTTTGAAGAGATTCTTCGAGCGTTTCATCTCAATCTTGCACCACAAGCAACCTATGAGTGAGGATTTAAAGAGAAGACAATCAAATCCACCACCATGTCACAAAATCAGACCCTACTGATCAAAGGCAAGTGTTTATATACAAGTTATTTGAAGTTATAATACCCATGTGACCAGGGCTTCATCATATTTTGATTAAAGTAATGATTCTTGGAAGAAAATAATGATTTTAACGCATGGTTGGATAGGAATTACATGTAGAAATATTTGATATCAGTAGAGGATAATAAATTAAATATTTTATGTTAATATCCATGAGTTAAATCTGGGTTTTTGATGAATAATGGTGGAAGAACATAAAACCTAGGGTTTTGAGGATTAGATGTTTAAATCCCTTCTTGAATGAAAATTATAAGGTTTTGATGTTGTATTTACATTAGAAATCATCCTAATGCATATATAAATGGTTAGGGACAATTGGTTTCAAATTTGGTGAAGAAATATGTAAGTTATGTGGGTGTTAATGGTGAAAAATGCACTTGCATAAGGAAGAAGATGAATCTGCAGAAAAACGAATCGATTCGGCCTCCTAGCGAATCGATTCGGTTTCCCAGAAAACATGAGAATTCCCCTTTTTATCCTATAACTCCTAAATTGTTGTCGAAAAAACTTTCGGGATAATGTTAGAATATAATGAGGGACCTATTATATTGCAATAGGACATGATAGTGTTATGGGAATTAAGTCTTATCGAGAGAATTAAGATGATAATTAAATGGGATCAAACGATAACGTAATTAATTCGCGAGAATGAGAATAAAATTACGGGAAAGTGTGAGTGAGTTTGTTATATAAACCAGTAGGGTAAGGAAGACTTAGCTAGTGAAATAAAATGAAGGGTAACTCGCTCCCTTAGAGTATAGAACAATACTTAATTAAATGAGATAGTGAGAATAAACGTAAATTAAATGTACGGTGAGTATTAGAGTGATATATATACTACGTACAAATGATGATAATTAGGTTGTGTGAATACCTACTGACTATATAGGTTGTGTGAATAGGTAATGAATAGATATGATTGATGATATATGTCAACATACCTACGCTACCTGCTATCACGGAGGTTCACGCGTAGTGGGCAATCCACCTTGCCGACTCCAGGGAGGTCTGAATTTAAGCCCTAGAATATAGAACTTAGGGCGGCTCACTATGTGTCGTGTATTAGTGTGTATGACGTGTTGTTTGGATACGTTATGTATGTGCGTATCTCAAAGGCTTAGAACTATATTCTCCTCCACTGCTTGTTATTTGATTTTGGGTTCGAGGAGAGGTACCGAACCATTTGTCCCTATTTAGTATGATAGGTACTTGGACTGATAGCTGAGTATGCCCATGCTTCACGGAGGTCCTTTTGAGAGACGCTGTAATGATATTTATTAGCGAGATAAATATATGTGTAACAATGTGAATATTTTACTTATGTGTGATAGTAGAAAGTTAGATAGTGTATATCTAACGATTGAATTAAGTAGTGACACTTAATTAATTGAATAATGAGAATATAAGTGAAATGCTAATTTCAACTCTTATATAGTACGAGAAACGTTAACTATTAGGTAAAGTACTGTATAGGCGGTACGAGAACAGAGACATGTTCACATTTAGAAATACTTAAGTCCGGTTATCTTGGGTAAAATAACTAGGTGGGCTAAGTAGAGACGTTAGGCGTGCAGAGGAGAGGTGAGGAAACTCAAGAGAGTGTACGTAAACCTAACATGTGTAATCAATAACCGATTTTAAATTGTCATAAATTCAAGATAAATATTTTTAAAATATTTTGGGTTCTAACCCTTGCTAAAAAATCTTTTCAAAACCTTTTAGGTGTCCATCCACAGGGACACCAGACTTGATGATTCTTTACAGGGATGCATAGGCACAACACTTTGGAGGCTTGCAGGTTTTTATTAGACGCATCAGCGTAGGAGTTTATTCCAGTATTTCAGTTTGGGCATGTTGCCCCATTTGAGACTTTATTCATTTAGTATTTCAGTTTCAGACTTGTATTCATATTTTCTTATTAGTTGGATTGATTATTTGGTTTGGGATTTAGCCGATAATTTATTCGGTAAGACTATTTATTTATTTACTTGAGATGATTTGGACTCTAGTATTGTGTGAGTGTTTTAATTTAGTTTTTTCGCATACTTTTAGTATCTGTTTAATGTAAGATAAAATTTGTCACCGACTTAATTAACTAATAGGTGATTAGTAAATAAATTTGGTTTTTTGATAGTGATGCTAAGAATGAACAAATTTGGAAATCCTATTTAATTTAGTAAAGGCCTGATCACTTGGTATTTAATTATGTGGGGAGTCACAGATGGTATCAGAGCATCAGGTTCTAGTGTCCATATGATCTGTATGGCTTATTACAATTTGAACGTATCTTTCTGTTGTTATAGAGCCTTATTTTTAGGATTGTTGCTTTTATCTTCACGTGCGTGAGATATCGTGATTCTGCTATTAAATTTTGTATAAACTGTGTACTTATACAATGCGATCTATTTTTAGATGCCACTAAGGAGAGAGCGAGCAACTAGGGTTGCAGCCAGGGATGAGGTAAGGGAGGCATACCAGGAGCCACAGGAGGTGCCTCATCCACAGCCACCACCAGAGATGATCTCGATAGCCCAGATGGTAGAGATTTTGGCCCAGGAGGTCAATGTAGTGATGACAGCTATGACCGTGCACTTCTCACAGCTCCAGCCGCAGCAGCTAGTGGCACCGGTCATTCAGGCCTAGACAGGGACATTTACTTGACAGATACTCAGAGAGACCTTACAGAAGGGCCACCCGCCCGAGTTTTAAGGTAGTTTTGATGTGGTGGATGGAGGCGTGTTAGTGGAAGAAGAATATTCAGCTCCATTTTCACATGGTGGAGTGTACTGAGACACAAAAACAAATGTTAGCTACTTCTAGAGTGGCCGAAGAAGCCTTACAGTGGTGGGAGCGAGAGATATGATGACCATTACCGAGTTTTGGGTGCAGTTTGACCGCAAACACTTTTCACCTGCAGTCGAGTCAAAGATGTGAAAGAAGTTTGGGGAAGCATCATAGGGTGACCGCTCAGTAGCTGAGTATGAGGAGGAGTTCACCCGTCTGGATAATTATATGCTAGATGAGGTGAGCAATGAGGAGAGAAAGAAATCAAAGTTTATGTACAATTTTCCCTGGAAGATCAGTGCAACACTTGATAGGTAACCCCCTGTTGGTGACATATACTGATGTCGTCAATGCCGCTCTTATACACTATTAGGATCATCGCTTCCATGCGAAGGGAAGTAAGAGAGGAGGAGAGCCTAGCCAGTACGGTAATGAAAATGGGAGTGGTTCCAGCGAAGGACTATAGCAGCAGACAACCAGTCAACAGGGGAAGGATTCCCGACAGGGGAACAATGCCAAAAGATTCAGGCACTAAGGGTACCGACCAAAGGGGCAGGGCTATAGATACGGTTAGCAAGGCCCAAATCAGTAGCATTTTCCTCAGGGCCATCAGGGCCAAGGTAACCAGGGGAGGCCACCAGGGTCGAGGCCATCAGGGCCAACAGGGCCAGAGACATAGAGAGTTTCTGGGACAATGGTTCATCTATGGACAATAGGGTCACAAGAGGGGAGTTTACCCACAGTAAGACAGAGCACAATAATAGGGACAACAGGCTCCTTTACTCCCTGCAGCACCAGGACTACTAGCCGCTCAGCAGCAGCAGGGACAGATGCACTATGGGCGTGTGTATAACGTTCGAGACATACCGATGCCACCTACACCTCAGGTGCCGCCAATAGTAGAGGGTAAGTTTCCTATTCATGGGCTTGAGGGTAGGATTCTTTTTTATATTGGGGCATCAGATTTGTTTATTAAGACCAGATTTTCTAGATTTTTTGATTTATTAGAAGTAACACCCGTGCGTCCGAAAAGAGACACGCGACATGGTACTACGATAAAAACTAAACTAAATCCTCAATAATTAGTATAGAGCATCTATTTTCATCAATTTAAATATAAAAAAATCCTTAAATTGTTACATTTTCACAATAATTGCAATAATGTTTCTCTCAAAATACAAAATTCTCCAACTATAATTACACCACCAATTTATACAACATCAAGAAAATCTTTCGATCCAAGCTCTAAAATAATTCTCCAAAATAGTCCATAGCGTCCCAATCCATGCTAGCCTGCCACTAAAAAAAATACGGGGAAGTACACAAGATGACAGGAATAGATGCTCAAAGAAATAATTAGCACGATGAATAAAGCGCAACAATACGAATGCACATATGCAAATCAAATGCAATACTCAAGCATTATGTCAATATTAATTTCTCAACAACACATCAATGGGTCACCAGGCCTCACCTCACCTCCCCTAGGCATCTTAAAGCCATATAACGTTTTTTGGACTATTAGCGGGTGCCCATTCTCCGTGCCATATTAAAATCTCATGACACTATGCTCAAATCAACAATATAATATATCTCAATGAATCAAATAATAGATTCCAACAATTTTTCAGGATTCCAATGAATATCACAATTCAGCATGAGTGCAATTGACACAGAAAACAAACGGAATACTCTCGAGAGATATTAGGAGCATATTGTATAGGTCCCATACCTCAAAATCATCACATGAATCATTACATATATTCTGCCTCAAAAATCAGATTGCTCCATCACGTTCCCCTCGCGAAAAATAGTCAAGTCACATTCTATCCCTAACACAAAATAACCCTAAATAGCCCTCCAAATCTATGGTTGAACATTGAATAAAATAGGGGCTAGGGTTTGTAGATGAAAGGGAATAATTTTGGAGAGGTCTTCGGGTTGAAAAGTTCATGAAAAAGTTATTTGAAAAGCCAAGCCATGAATTTGTTTTGATATATAAAGGATTAAAAGTTTGATTAAGAAAAGAGTTGAAATGAGATACATACACTAAAAAAAAACATTTCGAACGACCAGACCGTTGAAATTGGCTTAAAATTTTGGGTCATAGTAGCTGAAGATGAGAGGAAGCTGCCCAAAAAATTTCAGCTCAATCCGACGATTGAATATTCTTATAATTTTTTTCTAGAGAGTTTTATGTTTTGATTCTTTTAAACGCCCCAAGACTTATATATACTCATATTAGGAGTCTTTTATGCTAGCTTTCTGAATTCCGAATATAAAAACCAATATATTTAATTATTAAAATAATTAAATCCAAAATTTTATTTTTCTCTGATTTCCAAAATAAATTTAAAAATTCCCATTTAAAAAATCTGGGTTGTTACATTAGAGACCGCTAGTAGTCTCCTTATGTGTGTAGAGTCATCGATGGGTAGTGGTTCACTGATGCACTCGATTTATAGAGGAGTCGATATCGTGATAGGGAGACTGAGCTTTGAGACAGAACTTCTAGTGTTAGACATGGAGGGGTATGATGTGATTCTGGGTATGGATTGGTTGGCGGGTTATAGGGCGATGGTAGATTGCTATGAGAGGGCCATTGTGTTTTCCATTTAGGGATAGGAGATGTTCTTTGTGGCAATGCCTCTTCTCAAGGGAGGGTCGCACACACACTTATACTACATTGAGGAGGAGACCTCACAGGAGGTAGTGATTCCATTAGACTCGATTCTGGTCGTGAGAGATTTTGAGGATGTATTCCAAGAGATACTCGGGTTACCACCCAGTCAGGAAATCGAGTTTGTGATCGACTTAGCACCTGGTATGAGATTGATTACCTGAGCACCTTATCATATGACCCCTTCAAATATTCATGAGTTGAGAGAGAAGATTCAACAGCTCTTGGTTCAGGGTTTCATTTGGTAGAGTACATCTTATTGGGGTGCGTTGTGTTATTTATGAAGAAGAGGGACTGTTCGCTTCTATTGTGTGTGGATTTCTGGGAGTTGAACAAGGTCACGATAAGGAATAAATATTTGTTACTGAAGATCGATGACCTATGTGATAAGATGAGAAAGGCTGCCCACTTCTCAAAGATTGACTTGAGATCGGGTTATCACCAGGTGCGCATTCAGGAGGAGGATGTTCCCAAGATCGCTTTCCTATCACGGTACGGGTCATAAGGGTTTAGGGTGATGCTGTTTGGGCTCACCAATTCACCAGAAGTGTTCATGGATCTCATGAACAGATTATTCATGGAGTTCTTAGACCAGTTCGTGATCTTGTTTATAGACGACATTATGGTTTACTCTTATACGGTGGAGGAGAACGCGGAGCATCTGTATAGGGTCTTGTAGACGCTTCGGGACCATCCGTTGTATGCTCAATTCAGGAAGTGTGTATTTTGGCTACAGGAGGTGGAGTTTCTTGGCCACATCGTATCTGACAGAGGCATTGCAGCGGATTCTAATAAGGTATCGGTGATCAAGGAGTGTGGGCAGCCCATGACACCGACGGAGATTTGCATCTTCTTGGGTTTGGTCGGGTATTATCATCACTCCATTAAGGAATTTTAAAAGATTATGAGTCCATTGAAGAACTTGACTCGCAAGGGAGTACTGTTCGTGTGGAGTGACCACTGTAAGTTGGCCTTCAAGGAGCTGAAGGACAAGTTGACATCATCGCCAGTACTTGCATTGCCTAGAAGTGGGGTGGAGTATCTAGTTTACACAAATGCATCCTTGTAGGGACTTGGGTGTGTATTAAAGCAGTAGGAGAGGGCCATAGCTTATGCGTCTCAAAATCTTAAGCCCCATGAGAAGAATTACCCCACCCACGACCTTGAGTTAGAAGTGGTGGTATTTGTTCTGAGGATATCGGGGAATTATCTATTGGGAGGGTAGTTTACATTGTTCATATACCATAATTCACTTCAGTATCTCTTCACATAGAAGGATCTGAACATGAGACAGAGGCGGTGGATATAATTCATGAAGGACTAACAGTTTTAGAAACAATATCATCCTGGTAAGGCTAATGTGGTAGTAGACACGTTGAGACAAAGACCCACTAAGGAGTTGGGAGAGATCTGGAAAGCAAAGTGGAGTGAGCTTCGACATAATGATGAGGTTTCCATAGCGCGTATGGCAGTGTTATCTATCACTCTTGAGATTGTGATGCGGGTAGTGAAAGCGCAGGTAGAGGATTATTTTTGTCAGGACATGGTACGATAGTTATTGGCTGAGGGTGTGGAGTCTTACTCGATCATCTCAGAGGGAGGTCTACCTTTAATGGGAGATTAGTTATGACTCTGGATGAGGATTTGAGGCATGTTTTGATTAATAAGACATATGGTCTGAGGTTTGCGGTACATCTCGGTAGGGATAAGATGTACCAGGACATGAGGAGATAGTACTGGTGGGTAGGAATGAAGAGAGACATAGTAGAGTTTGTTTCAAAGTGTGTTACTTGTCAGCTTATGAAAGTTGACCATCATAGACCTTCAGGGATGCTACATCCATTGGAGATTCTCATGTGTAAGTTGGATATTATCTCGATGGATTTTATTATAGGTTGTCACGATTCCAATGGGGTGATAGTGGATCGATTGACCAAGGTGTCCCACTCCTTGCCGGTTCGCACCGACTACAAGATGAGTCAGTTCGTGCAGCTGTTCATTGTCGAGATAGTTAAGCTGCATGGGGTGACGATTAACATTGTGTCTGATAGAGACAAGATCTTCGTGTCTCACTTCTGGCAGAGCTTCCAGGAGGCCATGGGTACAAACTTGTGATTGAGTACCGCTTATCATCCACAGACAGACGGGGGAACTGAGCAAGTTAATTAGATGCTAGAGGACACGTTGAGAATGTACATTCTGGATTTTGGGGGAGAATGGGAGCGATACCTTCCATTGGTAGAGTTTGTGTATAATAGCTATTACCAATTTACTATCGACATGGCACCATTTGAGGCATTGTATGGGAGACCTTATCGTTCACCCGCTTGCTAGTTAGAGGTAGGATATAATAAGTTATTAGGGCCAGAGATGATACAAGAGACGACTGCCAAGATTGAGCTAATTCGAGGACAGATTTAGATTGATCAGGATAGGCATAAGAGTTATGATGATACATACCGGAGGCACATGGAGTCAGAGGTTGGGGACCAAGTGTTGGTTCATGTGTCTCCCATGAAGGGGGACATGAGATTCAGTAAGAAAGTGAAGCTAGCATCGAGATATGTGGGACATTTCCCTATTATTGAGAGAGTGGGACCAGTAGCTTACATTCTGGGTTTACGAGAGCACCTTTAGCGGATACATGATGTATTCCATATAGCATCACTAAAGAAGTACAGGAGGAGCGAGAGAGATTTCTGGCACGTTCCACTCAGGGAGATTGATTTTTAGCTAGACGTCTCGTATGAGGAGAGACCCATGGATATTCTAGATCGTAGTGACCATAAGTTACGGTAAGGTGGTGCCACTAGTTAGAGTTCAGTGGGGGCACTATAGTGTTGATGAGTTTACTTCGGAGCAGGAGGATTACTTGCGAGAGCAGTATCCAGAGTTGTTTACCGAAGGTATGACCTAATTTTGGGAATAAAATTCCTTTGTAAGGGGGGAAGTATGTAACACCCCGTATTTTTAAGTATTTGAATTTGATTAATTCGGTAATTAATTCGTTTTATTTTACATTACGCGAGAGACGTAATTTAATTGAATTGAGTAATAATGTGCTTACTATATATCAATCGCAAGTGAGATAATGATTAATATTATGAATTTAATTTACTAAGTGAATAGTAAATAACGTATGAAAATTATTACGCGTAATAGCGAGTGATATTGGTGTAATTAGATTTATCTCAACCGGGAGTCGCGTGTAGACTAATTTCAGGTTGAGATGGAATAATTATGTAGAGTGACTCGGATGATGATTTTGAGGTCACAGATGATTCCGAAAGGGTCGAAATAGTTAGAATAGTATACCTGGGGGTATTGGTTGGATCCCGGGGCATTTTTAGACAAAACTAGGGCCGTGTAAGGGTAATTTAGTCTTTCGGTAGCCTAGGGTAGAAGGAGATACGAATTTTCCAACCTTATATCAGATGTTAGTTAGAAGGGGCTAGGGTTGAGAGTGTTGAAAACCAAGGGAAGCCATTAGAGAGGAAAATGAGAGAGTCCTTGGAGCTTTTGAAGAGATTCTTGGAGCTTTTCATCTCAATCTTGCACCACAAACAACCTATGAGTGAGGATTGAAAGAGAAGACAATCAAATCCATCACGAAGCCATGAAATCAAACCCTACTGATCAAAGGCAAGTGTTTATATACAAGTTATTTGAATTTATAATACCTATGTGACTAGGGATTCATCACATTTTGATTAAAGTAATGATTCTTGGAAGAAAAGAGTGATTTAACGCATGTTTGGGTCGGAATTGCATGTAGAAAGATTTGATATCCATAGAAGATAATAAATTAGAGATTTTAAATTATTATCCACGAATTAAATCTAGATTTTTGATGAATAATGGTGGAAAAACATAAAACCTAGGGTTTTAAAAACTAGATGTTTAATTCCCTTCTTGAATGAAAATTATAAGTTTTTAATGTTGTATTTACGTTAGAAATCATCCTAATGCATGTGGAAATGGTTAGGGACAATTGGTTTCAAATTTAGTGAAGAAATATTTAAGTTATGTGGGTGTTAATGGTGAAAAACACACTTGAGTAAGGAAGAAGATGAATCTTTAGAAAAAGGAATCGATTCGTCCCAAAGGCGAATCGATTCGATTTCCCAGAAAACATGAGAATTCTCCCTTTTAGTCTAGAACTCCTAAATTGTTGTCAGGAAAACTTTTGGGACATTGTTAGAATATAATGAGGGCTGTATTATATTACAGTAGGCCATGATAGTGTTATGGGAATTAAGTCTTATCGAGAGCATTAAGACGATGATTAAACGGGATTAAACGATAACGCAATTAATTCGAGAGGATGAGAATAAAATTATGGAAAAGCGTGAGTCGGCTTGTTATATAAACCAGTAGGGTAAGGAAGAGTTATGTACTGAAATTAAATAAGGGGTAAATAGGGCCTTAGAGTAGAGAACAATACTCCGTTAAATTCGATAGTGAGAATAATCGTAAATTAAATATACGATGAGTATTAGAGTGATATATATACTACGTACAAATGATGATAACTAGGTTGTCTGAATACCTACTGAATATATAGGTTGTGTGTACCTATTATATTATTGATGATATATGTCAACATACCTACGCTACCTGTTATCATGGGGTTCTCGTGCAATGAACAATCCCACCTTGATGATTCCAGGGAGGTCTGAATTTGTGCCCCAGAACAGAGAACTTAGGGTGGCTCACTATGTGTCATGTATTAGTGTGTCCGGCATGTCGTTTGGCAATGTTAGGTATGTGCGTAGCCCAAAGGCTTAGAACTATGTTCGCCTCCACTGCTTGTTATTTGATTTTGGGTTCGAGGAGATGTACCAAACCATTTGTCCCTATTTAGTTCGATAGGTACTTAGACTGATAGCAGAGTATGCCCGTGTTTCACGATGGTCCTTTTGAGAGGCGCCATAATGATATTTATTAGCAAGATACATATAAGTGTACCAATGTGAATATTCTACTTACGTGTGACAGCAGACAGTTAGATATTGTATATATAAAGACTAAATTAAGTAGTGACACTTAATTAATTGAATAATGAGAATATAAAATGGTCATTTTAACTCTTATAACGTATGAAAAACATTAACTATTAGGTAAAGTACTGTATGGGCGGTACGAGAATAGAGACGCGTTTACATTTGGAAATACTCAAGTTCAGTTATCTTGGGTAGAATAACTAGGTGAGCTAAGTAGAGACGTTAGGCATGCACAATATTTGAGAGGTGAAGAAACTCAAGAGAGTATACATAAACCTAACATGTGTAATCAATAACCAATTTTAATTTGTGATAAATACTTGATAAATATTTTCAAAATGTTTTGGGTTCTATACCATTCTATAAAATCTTTCAAAACATTTTAGGTGTCCAGCCACCGGGACGCCAAACTTGATGATTCTTTACAGGGACGTATAGCTGCAGCACTATGGAGGCTTGCAGGGTTTTGATTAGATGCATCCATCATTTCATTCCTAGCATAGGTGTTTATTCCAGTATTTCAGTTTGGGCATGTTTCCCCATTTGAGACTTTATTTGTTTAGTATTTCAGTTTCAAACTTGTAATCAAATTTTCTTATTAGTTGGTTTCATTATTTGGTTTGGGATTTTAGTCGATGGTTTATTCGGTAAGACTTTATTTACTTATTTACTTGAGATGATTTGGACTCTAGTATTGTATATATGTTTTAATTCTGCCTTTTCGCATATTATTAGTATCTATTTAATGTAAGATAAAATTTGGAACCGACTTAATTAACTAATTAGTGATTAGTAAATCAATTTGGTTTTTCGACAGTAATGCTAAGAATGAACCAATTTGGAAGTCCTGTTTAATTTAATAAAGGCCTGATCACCCGATATTTAATTAGGTGGGGTGTCACATGCTCATCTCAAACTCACTCTTCATCTCCTTCTCAAAAGTGTGAGAATATTGGGAACATGTTGATTCAAAGACTATGTTGTCTACATAGTCTTGGGCAACCAATATAGCACCACCCTCTATCCTAACAACGAACGTCATATCAACCCCCCTCTTGAAAACACAAGCTAAGAGATAAGAAGTTAGCCTTTTGTACCAAGAACAGGGTGCTTGTTTCAAAACATACAAGGCCTTTTTTTTTAGATAAAAGACGTGTCCTGGATGCTTTGGGTCTTCAAATCCCTTTGTTTGTTCCACGTAAACCTCCTCCTGAAGAATTCTATTAAGAAAATCATTCTTGACGTCCATTTGGTATAACTTAAACTGAATATGACATGCTATGGAAAGTAATAAGCGGACATACTCAAGCCTAGAAACAAGAGTGAATGTCCTGTTAAAGTCTACACCCTCAATCTATGTGTAATCTTGAGAGACTAACCTAGCCTTATTACGAACAATGGTACCATTCTTTTGCATCTCGTTCTTGAACACCCACTTGGTACCAATCACATTAGTCTATTTAGGTCGGGGGACTAATTCCCAGATATCATGCTTTCAAAACTAAAGAAACTCATCATGCATAGCACATATCCAATGCTCATCCTTGAGTGCTTCCTTAACATTCTTAGGCTCTACTGTGGAAGTGTAGCAAAAATAGTTAATCACATTATGTAGTTAAACGCGAGTCTTAATACCTAGTGTGGTATCACCAAGTATGTCGGAAGGGTCATGACTCTTTCGAAACCAAGAGGGTGGATCCTCTATATCAAGAGTGGGGTCCACCATGGTGGAATGGGGGAACAATGAGATCAATACCGAAGGGTGCATTGTTCTCACACATAAGGCGAGGATCAATAAATGTAACTGGCGCATCGTCTCCGATCATGGCATTTATCTATTCCACTAACTTAAAGCTTTTAAGGTTAAACACCCCACATAAACTCTACGAGACGATGAATACCCTAAAGGTATTCCCTCAACGCTTTTAGAGATGAACTTCCCTAAGTGCTCTCTATCTATAAGGACATAGCAAGGACTCCCTAAAACTCGAAAATACGATAGGTTGGGTTTTTTCCCTATCCACAACTCATATGGAGTGTGAAGTGTATGTGGACAAAGATAAACCTTATTCACTTCATGGAATGTGGTATTAATCGCCTCTTCCAAAAAATTTATAGGCACGTTTCTTCCAAGAAGCACGAATCTAGCCATCTCTTGAATTATTTTATTCTTCCTCTCAATAATCCCAATTTTCTGAGGAGTGCGAATGGACAAAAACTCATGTTTGATGTGGACTTCACCACAAACGATATCCATTCTGTCTTCCTTAAACTAGTTTCCATTGTCACTATGAATTCGATTTATAGTGACACGATATTGATTCTATAGAACACGACACTTTATTGTTAGGAACTCAACAACATCAATCTTTTCTTTAAGAAATCCAATGATAGAATATCATGAAAAGTCATCAACCATCACTAGGATATACTTCTTACCACCAATACTCTCCATACATGTGGTACCTATAAGATCCATGTGTATCAACTCTAAAATATTGGAGGTGGTAATGGCATTCAACTTCCTATGGGGACTCTTGACTTTTTTCCCTTATTAGCAAGGACCGTAAATCGAGGAAGTTAGTTTTCCAATCGATGGTGAAGTATGTCTTTCTTTACTAATCTCTGAAGATCTAAAAAATTGACGTGATCTATTTGTTGATTCCAAAGGTCCATAGTGGAGATCTTAGCATTACAACACACTAAAGAGGACATGGTAATGATACCATAGAAATTATCGGTAATCCTTACACCTCAGATAAAAATTTCATTGTATTAATCATAAACTTTACACTCTGACCGGTCAAAATTTATCGCAAAATTAACATCGCAAAGTTGGATATTTCTTATCAAGTTCGATTTCAACCCTTTAACATACAACATATTTTCTAGCTTAGTAAAATCGGGTATCTCCATGCAACACCGTCCTAATATGCTAGACCTACTCCCATCTCCAAAGGTGACTTTTCCTTCCTTGCAATCCACAAGGTTGGTAAAATATGACTTTGTGACACCTCGCCCATTATAATAACGATTGATCAATCCTTTATTAAAATAAAATAAGAATCTCATCTAGTTCATTCTTAGCATCACTGTCAAAAACATTTTTATTACTAATACCCTATTAGGCTTGGTGTGAATTTTAAAACTCGTTAACTTGCTTACACATAATTCCCATTCACATAACCAACCATGCAAAGAATTAAACTCACACTCACTGGCATAAGTAAAGTAACCGATAATTCTCGATAAAAATCACAATACAAAAATCCAAATAACTGAAAGGAAAGTATCTGAATAAAATAAATACCAACTAACTGGGCGCCATGCTCGAAATAACTCTGAAGTAACTCCTATCTAGATCTTAAGTATAAAAGTGTCTAATCAATCCCTGCAGGCATCCATAGCTGATGCAGCATCGTCTGACTATAAGGATGGTTAAGCTAGGCGTCCCTGTGGCTGAACACCTAAAAGTTTTGATTTTTTTATACGGGTCAGAGCCCAATACCTTTTGAAAATATTTTTCAAGTGTTTAAAATAAATTAATAAATATGTTCTGTAATCTTTCATATCTAAACCGGTGTCGCACTCCCATGAGATACCCCTCGCCCCTCATCTATAGTGAACATCTAACACATGTATTTTATACACCCTAGTTAAGCTACGTAGCCTAACTAGTACCTCAACACTCATTTTAGTCCCATACGCTACCCTGTATAATGCGTATACTTTATTTCACATTAAATTCTCACTTAGCTTTCACATCCGCTATATAATTGTAATCCTCATTTATAATTGATCATTTCACTTCACATAACTTTATTCTAGTTATTAATTCAACGTTTATACCTTAGTGTCATATACCCGTATATATTTTTCTTCACATTTATATACATATTCACATCAATTATACATACATATAGATCACTCACAATATATGTATAACCCCAATTCCTAGAGCATTACCTTGCGGATGTGAATCACTAGCATGGTATCAAGCTCTAGGGAAAATACCTCTCTACCTAGGCAATCACACCACTGAACCCAAAACATAAACGAAACCTTGAGGTGGTCATAGTCATACATTTGTGGGCCGTAACCATACCACATTACCACCACCAGACTCTAAACTCACACACAAGGTGGTCATGCGACAAACTATGACCCAGGAGACCAATACTACACCTCCTGGGATTCGTCAGGAGAAATCACCCACAATGCGCAAACTTCACTGATAGAATATAGTATAGGTATGTTTCATAAAAATATATAATGCACACAGATATAATCACACATATATACTGTCTCCATACCCGTATATAGATCCATATAAATCCTGTTAACCGTGCATGTCACTCGTAACACTAGCCTATATTCTTCGAGTCTAAATTCGATTCCAAATCCATAAGTAGTCCCTTACTTATTTTATATCAAGATTATATTTTATTATGGACACTAAGCCTATCTCAATCTAACCCTTACCCCAATTCAATCTAAAATTCTCATTCGAATCCATAATATATTTTCGAGTGTTGTTCATCCTAAACAATCATAAATCCATTCCTCGATTTTATTCCCATCTAACCCCATGGTAATAATATATTCCAGTAATCCAGGAGTTCTAAACGCCTCTACAGACCTTTCAAAATAATCTAGATCCCAATTGAATCAATCACACATCAAAACACCTAACCTAAGTTGAGCAGGGCAGCCGAAAAGAGTCAAAATCCACAATTATAGGTCTGTTTTAAAAATACAAAAATATTATATCCAAACTTTATCCAAATCACTAATCTAACTTCAGATTTGGATTGTACATGAAAAATTGAGTCAGGTATGTGTTTTTAGTAAAAACACTCAAAAAGAAGATCTAAAACTCTCCAAAGTGATTCTTCTCATTCCTCTCATTTTTGCCTCTTTAAGTTTCATTTTGGCCTCTCTATTTGATATTCTTACACTTAAAATCAGCCTTAATATACCTTATCATCAATATACATGTCTTACATATCAATTGATCCAATAAATCATCTGCAACATGGGATCCAACATCAATTATTCAGAATGAATCCACCATAATTCCAATACCATCTTTTTCAATACTTTCCAGATTTATAATTTTAAGATCACATCTATTTATCACAATTAAATTTCATATTTCTCATAAAGATTTCACCTTTCATGTCAACTAAATTTAGATTTCATACGAGATAAATAATCACTTTTATTTCTATAGATTCTTCCCCAAAAATCTCATTTTTGTCATGTGAATCCCACCCAAAAGTTCATATTTATTTTTCACCATTCATGATATGAACTAAAACACAATATATATAACATCAAAATAAGTTAATCACTTTCCTAAAAGTTTGAGAAGAGTCTGAATCCTTTATTGTGTGATGATTCGAGTCCAGAAATCCCTTCAAATTCCTCTTAACTATTGCCTTTCTTGATATCCCCTTTGATCTTCCTTCACCTTTCTCTCTTCTCTAAAGCTTAGCTGGTTTATAATTAGTCATTGTCTTCCTCAATCATATAAAACCCTTTGATATACTCCTAATTCCAATTTCATGTTAAAATATAAGATTAAAATGACCCAAATACCCATGTACGGGTCCCGTATAGCTTAAAAAGTCCTGGGACCCGATTATAACCTCAGGGTACCTAATTCTGACTATCTCGACCCATCCCGGATCATTCATGTACTCAAAATCACCATTAGAGTTACCTATAATCAATTTACCATCTTATTCACAATACGACCTCACACGCGCGTCCCGAATAAGATCATGCCAACCCGTCGCTTTTACCCACATACGATGTAATATAAACTAATACAATTTCATTTACTTATCGTACAGGTAAATATAATAATACATAAATATTAATCCAATATTCACTTATTAATAAGTATTTGATTTACTTTATTTCTCAAATTAATTAAATTACGTGTAATTTAAATATTGCCCAAAACATGGGGTGTTACAGACTTATCACCCGTCATGTGCATAGAGTACCCAATATTAAAATACCATTGAGAAGTATCTTTAACCTTGAGAGAAACGTGAATAAAAAGGGATTTTTTGTCATTCTTAGGTATCCAAGATGATGTAACCTATTTCTTTCCCTTATCATTTTTCTCTCTAGTCATTACCATTGGAAGTGTTCTCAAAAGGCATATACATGCTTTGAAATTCTTCCATTAAGCTTTTGGAAGTTGTGACTGGAAACTAAACTTTCTCTTTAAGACTAGTAAAGTCACTATAAAGATGTGTTGGAGTATGTGTGTGAGAAAATCTTCCTAGCTTATAGAAAAATTCCCTAAGGTGACCTATTCATTTGCATTGAGTACAAGCATAGATTTGTTTGGGTTTATCTTAGATAAAATGCTTTGGAAGAGTTTTCCTTGGTGGGTTGGGTCGAGAACCATAGGGATCCATCACAAACTTCAGAACCGGTTCAAGTGCGTTATGGGAGGTGGATGCACCATCGTAACCTATCCCTTGCCTATGTTTAAAGACTAGCGCGAGACCTAGGAACATCTTTCCAAACTTCTTAGATGTGTCCTATAAAGTAACTTTGACCTCCCGGGCACATTCAGGATCTTTCTCAATTTGGAAAACATGTGCTTAAAGTTTCTCATGAGTTTCCAATGATGCGTGAAGATGTCTTGTAAGAATATCCACTTTGTTGGTCAAGTCAATATTTTCCCTCCCCACTAAAAAGAACTACTCACTCAAAGAAATCCTAACTGCGATCTCATTTTTAATACCTTGTATTTTTATGGCATTTAATTATGGGATTAATTAAATTAAATTGGGATATTAGTTTAATATTAATCCAGATTTTAAAACAAATATTTACTAGGGTGACGAGAGTTAGTATTTATATGTTGAATATTACAGGATGAGTAAAGTAATATATGAGATTTAAGGCATTAAAAATTTTCGCGAGTAAATAATACGACAATTATAGAAATTAAGTCGGAACGCACATGTGTCGTTCCAGGACTAAACTAATGGAATAAAAAGTAATTTTATTATAAGTCACCCGTATGGTTATTTTGAGTGCACCAATGTGTACGTAAGGGTTGAGATAGTCAGAAAAGTGTACCCGGGGGTTTAGTTTTGGTCACAGGACATTTTTAGGCCTAACCGGTAACCCATGAGGGCATTTTGGTAATTATCCATTTTTGGCCTTAATTATGGATGAAAATTGGAGTGTTATATCTGATGAGAGTTAGAGTCCTCGAGGGTTGGAAACCTTGGAGTTGCAGAGAGGCTAAGAAAGAGATAAGAGAGAATGCTTCCAAGGAGGAGAGCCACCATCCCTACACCACTCTCATCAATTCCACCACCAACGCATAAATTGGGGAACGGGGAACGAAACCATACCCATCATCATCAATAATTCAGACTTACATCCCTAAGGCAAGTATCTAACTTTTTGTTCTTTAGTTGATAACACATCCATGCTAGTGTAGGATCTTATGTCTTCATGAAAATAAAATGTTATTTGGGAGATTTTGTTGCAAATTTGGAGTAAAAACCATGTTAGGATGGATATCTGTCACATGTAGAATATTATCCACGAAATTGATGCCCAGTAGAGATAGAAATCTGGAAATTAGTTGAATTCTTGAGAAAATTAGATGAACTAGGGTTAAAAGATAATTTCTTGAATTAATCCCCTTTGATGATGATTCCCCTTTGATGATGATTCTTGATGAATTTTGAATATTTTATGTTAGAAATCTTCTATATTGGTTTATATAAGGTTCGTGATGTTTGGTTGGGAGTTTGGGACATGTTAATGGAGTTTTGAGGATTTATTTTGGATGAAACCCGTAGGTTAGTGTTGAAAACGCAAAGGCCCCCAATTTTTAAAATCTTACTACAAAAAGAAAATTTTCAATTTCCTTTTAAATATGCGGAAGCGAGATGATGGTTCAATTAAACAAATACACCAATTTTAATTTCTTTTCAAATTGAAATTAAACGAAGTGAAATATGATGAAACACACGCACATTTTGATTTCACTTAAACACAATTAATTCAACTCAAGTTGTAGAAATTTGCCTAAGTCATATTTTTCAAGTTTACCAAATTAGGCCAAATCAATTTTATCAAATTAAAATAAATGACTTGAACTAAATTAACATAAATATTACCCAAATTAATTATGTACCAAATTAAACAAGTAGTGATTAAACCATATTTTATCGTTTTACCTAAGCATGCGTTCTAGGTGATATATCAAGATAAAATAAACAATGAATCACTTGCCGCGATGTACGAGAAAAAACCCACAACGGGAAAAAATCTCGGACGACCCTAGCCTCAAATCCACTAAGTATGGTTTTACAAATACAAGATAGTAAGACTTACAACACTCGACTTGATCCCTATCAATACCCGATGCTTCTTCTTGTTTACACCTCCGCCTAGCGAATAACCACGGAGCTCCACCACCATCTCAGAATCCACCGATCGGACTTTTTATGGTCACCGCCACCCGAACAAGGAGCCTTTCTCCAAGTGGGTAAATCAACGCAAACTTCTTCTTCTTTGTGGAGGGAAGCAAACCCAAAAGAACTCTTCAATCGGTAGAGTAATACCCGGTGCCAAACACTCCAAGCAATGATATATATATTGGAACTTGGAATCAACAATATGGGTGTAAACTAGAGTGTTAAATGATCTTTCCTTGAAGAATTAGATACTCAAAACCACTACACCAAAACTGGCGATTGGTCACGGCCAAAATCCCTGACCAAAACTGTGGGTCGTGGACTTGGGCCGTGACCATTTCGGGCGTGACCATTTTCGTGGGTCGCGGCCCAAGTCCATGACCAAAAAATGGTCACGACCGAGTGGGGTCACGGCAGATGGATGCGGACTTGGGCCATGACCCATACCGTGACGAGTCACGGCCCTCATCCATGACCCACAACCGTGACAAATTGGTCGCGACCAAAGTCCGCGACCCACGTCCGTGACAAAAAAATAAAAAAAAATGGCCGCGGCCCTCATCCGTGACCCACAACCGTGACAAATTGGTCGCGGCCAAAGTCCGCGACCCACGACCGTGACAAAAAAACAAAAAAAAAATTGGTCGCGGCCCTCATCCGTGACCCACAATCGTGACAAATTGGTCGCGGCCAAAGTCCGCGACCCACAACCGTGACAAAAAAAATAAAAAAAAATGGTCGCGGCCCAAGTCCGTGACCCACAACCGTGACGAAAAAAAAAAATGGTCGCGGACTTTGGCCGCGACCATTTTTATGGGCGATGAAAAAAATAAAAAATGGTCATGGACAAAGTCCATGACCATATTTAATTATAATTTTTAAAAAAATATATTTTTTTGGTCCAATCCTAAAATTGGGGTTCCTGTGAGTGCACTGTCGGTTACTACGTGTAACGTTGGACGCGTACGAGGTGTTACAAATATTTATTATTGGCAAAACAATAAAAAAAAATCACAAATTGCGAATCGAGAACGTTGTTAATAAACAAATATATATACAAACATAAAAATATTACACGTCTTAATAATTCACAGACCAAAAAAAAATTGGGCAGAGTTTCCTCTATTTTCTTGACATTCTAAACCCTGTAAATGTAAAACCTGCTTATTATAAAGCCCGCACGGCCATAAAATTTCAACAATCAAATTATAAAACCCGCACAACCATAAAACTAAACAATAAAAGCCCGCACGGCCATAACACATAAAAAATAAAATCCTGAATGTCCACAACATATAAACAATCTTCATGTTGTAAACCATTGCCTCGTCCATTTGTTCCGCGTGCAAAAATCCTACAAATGATAGGATACATAAGAAAAAATATCAGTAACCAAGTAGTTTTACAAAAAATTTAATCAAGCTGAAAAATTGCATATGAATTAAAATTATCAACATATCAATATTTTTATGCCTAAGTCTACAAATATGAAAATTATCGTCGTATTCCCAAACCGAGAGTCCCGTGGCTGCGTGGCCAGTGCCTACGAGTTACATTGGTCTCGTGGGAGGTGTTGGTGCCACCCACGAGGTCGTTCGGGGGCAATTTTGGGTTTTCACCCTCAAATGCCATATTTTTAAGCCTAAGTCTAGAAAGATGCAAATTATCATTGTATTCTCAAATCGGGAGACCCAAGGCAATGGGGTCAGTTCCTACGAGTTACATTGGTCCCGTGGGAGGGGTTGGTGCCACCCACGGGGCCGTTCGGGGGTTGTTTTGAGTTTTCACCCTCTAACGCCATATTTTGCTTAAGTATAGAAATATGCAAATTATCGTCGTATTCTCAAGCCGAGAGTCTCGCGGCTGGGCGAGCAGTTCCTACAAGTTACATTGGTCCCGTGGGATGTGTTGGTGCCGCCCACGGGACCGTTCGGGGGCTGTTTTGGGTTTTCACCCTCTAACACCATGGTTTTAAGCCTAAGTCTAAAAATATAAAAATTACCGTCGTATTCTCAAAGCGAGAGTCCCGCGGCTGCGCTGTCAGTTCCTACGAGTTACATTGGTCCCGTGGGAGGTGTTGGTACCACCCACGGGGCCGTACGGGGGCTGTTTCGAGTTTTCACCCTCTAACACCATGTTTTGCTTAATTCTAGAAATATGCAAATTATCATCGTATTCTCAAACCGGGAGTCCCGCGGTTGCGTGGCCAGTACCTACGAGTTACATTGGTCTCGTGGGAGGTGTTGGTGCCACCCATGAGGCCGTTCGGGGGAAATTTTGGGTTTTCTGCCTCTAACGTCATATTTTTAAGCCTAAGTCTAGAAATATACAAATTGTCATCGTATTCTTAAATCGGGAGACCCGAGGCTATGGGGTCAGTTCCTACGAGTTACATTGGTCCCGTGGGAGGGGTTGGTGCCACCCACGAGGCTGTTCGGGGGCAATTTTGGGTTTTCTACCTCTAACGCCATATTTTTAAGCCTAAGTTTAGAAATATGCAAATTGTCATCGTATTCTTAAATCGGGAGCCTCGAGGCTATGGTGTCAGTTCCTACGAGCTACATTGGTCCCGTGGGAGGGGTTGGTGCCACCTACGGGACCGTTCGGGGGTTGTTTCGAGTTTTCACCCTCTAACGCCATGTTTTGCTTAAGTATGGAAATATGCAAATTATCGTTGTATTCTCAAGCCGGGAGTCTCGTGGCTTGGCGGGCAGTTCCTACGAGTTACATTGGTCCCGTGGGAGGTGTTGGTGCCACCCACGGGACCGTTCGGGGGCTGTTTTGGGTTTTCACCCTCTAACACCATGGTTTTAAGCCTAAGTCTAAAAATATGAAAATTATCATTGTATTCTCAAACTGGGAGTCCCGCAGTTGCGCTGTCAGTTCCTACGAGTTACATTGGTCCCGTGGGAGGTGTTGGTGCCACCCACGGGGCCGTTCGGGGGTTGTTTCGAGTTTTCACCCTCTAACGCCATCTTTTGCTTAAGTCTAGAAATATGCAAATTATCGTCCTATTCTAAAACCGAGAATCTCACGGCTAGACAGTCAGTTCCTACGAGTTACATTGGTCCCGTGGGAGGTGTTGGTGCCACCCACGAGGCCGTTATGGGGCTATTTTGGGTTTTCACCCTCTAACGCCATGTTTTTAAGCCTAAGTCTACAAATATGCAAATTATCATCGTATTCTCAAACCAGGAGTCCCGCTGCTGCGTGGCCAGTTCCTAGGAGTTACATTGGTCTCGTGGGAGGTGTTGGTGCCACCCACGAGGTCGTTCGGGGGGGCTGTTTTGGATTTTAACCCTCTAACGCCGTATTTTTAAGCCGAAGTCTAGAAATATGCAAATTATCATCGTATTCTCAAATCGGGAGACCCGCGGCTATGGGGTCAGTTCCTACGAGTTACATTGGTCCCGTGGGAGGGGTTGGTGCCACCCACGAGGCCGTTCGGGGGTTGTTTCGAGTTTTCACCCTCTAACGCCTTGTTTTGCTTAAGTTTAGAAATATTCAAATTATCGTCGTATTCTCAAATCGGGAGTCTCGCGACTGGGCGGTCAGTTCCTACGAGTTACATTGGTCCTGTGGGAGGTGGGGGTGCCACCCACGGGGCCGTTCGGGGGCTGTTTCGAGTTTTCACCCTCGAACGCCATCTTTTTAAGCGTAAGTCTAGAAATATGCAAATTATCGTCGTATTCTCAAACTGGGAGTCTCGCGGCTGGACGGTCAGTTCCTATGAGTTACATTGGTCCTGTGGGAGGTGTTGGTGCCACCAACAAGGCCGTTCGGGGGCTATTTTGCATTTTCACCCACTAACGCCATGTTTTTAAGACTAAGTTCACAAATATGCTGATTATCGTCGTATTCTCAAACCGAGAGTCCTGCGGCTGTGTGGCCAGTTCTTAGGAGTTACATTGGTCTCGTGGGAGGTGTTGGTGCCACCCACGGGGCCGTTCGGGGGACTGTTTTGGGTTTTCACCCTCTAATGCCGTATTTTTAAGCCTAAGTTTAGAAATATACAAATTATCATCATATTCTCAAATCGGGAGAGCCACAGCCATGGGGTCAGTTCCTATGAGTTACATTGGTCCCGTGGGAAGTGTTGGTGCCACCCACGAGGCCGTTCGGGGGCAGTTTCGAGTTTTCACCCTCTAACGCCATGTTTTTAAGCGTAAGTCTAGAAATATGCAAATTATTGTCGTATTCTCAAGCTGGGAGTCTCGCGGCTGGACGGTCAGTTCCTATGAGTTACATTGGTCCCGTGGGAGGTGTTGGTGCCACCAACGAGGCCGTTCGGGGGCTATTTGTCATTTTCACCCACTAACGCCATGTTTCTAAGCCTAAGTCTACAAATATGCAAATTATTGTCGAATTCTCAAACCGGGAGTCCTGCGGCTGCGTGGCCAATTCTTGGGAGTTACATTGGTCTCGTGGGAGGGTATTGGTGCCACCCACGGGGCCGTTCGGGGGACTGTTTTGGGTTTTGACCCTCTAATGCCGCATTTTTAAGCCTAAGTTTAGAAATATACCAATTATCATCATATTCTCAAATCGGGAGACCCACGGCTATGGGGTCAGTTCCTACGAGTTACATTGGTCCCGTGGGAGGTGTTGGTGCCACCCACGAGGCCGTTCGGGGGCTGTTTCGAGTTTTCACCCTCTAACGCCATGTTTTTAAGCGTAAGTCTAGAAATATTCAAATTATTGTCGTATTCTCAAGCTGGGAGTCTCGCGGCTGGACGGTCAGTTCCTATGAGTTACATTGGTCCCGTGGGAGGTGTTGGTGCCACCAACGAGGCCGTTCAGGGGCTATTTTGCATTTTCACCCACTAACGCCATGTTTTTAAGCCTAAGTCTACAAATATGCAAATTATTGTCGTATTCTCAAACCGGGAGTCCTGCGGCTGCGTGGCCAATTCTTGGGAGTTACATTGGTCTCGTGGGAGGTATTGGTGCCACCCACGGGGCCGTTCGGGGGACTATTTTGGGTTTTGACCCTCTAATGCCGTATTTTTAAGCCTAAGTTTAGAAATATGCAAATTATCATCATATTCTCAAATTGGGAGACCCACGGCTATGGGGTCAGTTCCTACGAGTTACATTGGTCCCGTGGGAGGTGTTGGTGCCACCCACGGGGCCGTTCGGGGGCTGTTTCGAGTTTTCACCCTCTGACGCCATGTTTTAAAGCCTAAGTCTAAAAATATGCAAATTACCATCGTATTCTCAAACCGGGAGTCCCGCGGCTGCGTGGTCAGTTCCTACGAGTTATATTGGTCCCGTGGGAGGTGTTGGTGCCACCCATGAGGCCGTTCGGGGGCTGTTTCGAGTTTTAACCCACTAACGCCAAGTTTTGCTTAAGACTAAAAATATACAAATTATCATCATATTCTCAAACTGGGAATCTCGCGGCTACGCTGTCAGTTCCTACGAGTTACATTGGTCCCGTGGGAGGTGTTGGTGCCACCCACGGGGCTGTTCGGGGGATGTTTTGAGTTTTTACCCTCTAACGCTATGTTTTGCTTAAGTCTAGAAATATACAAATTATCGTCGTATTCTCAAACCGGGAGTCTCGCGGATGGGCGGTCAGTTACTACGAATTACATTGGTCCCGTGGGAGGTGTTGGTGCCACCCACGGGGACGTTCGGGGGCTATTTTGGGTTTTCACCCTCTAACGCCATGTTTTTAAGCTTAAGTCTACAAATATGAACATTATCGTCATATCCTCAAACCGGGAGTCCCGCGGCTACGTGGCCAGTTCCTACGAGTTATATTGGTCTCGTGGGAGGTGTTGGTGCCAGCGACGGGGCCGTTCGGGGGCTATTTTGGGTTTTACCCTCAAACGCCATGTTTTTAAGCATAAGTCTAGAAATATGCAAATTATCGTCATATTTTCAAACCGGAGACCCACGGCTAAGGGGTCAGTTCCTACGAGCTACATTGGTCCCGTGGGAGGTGTTGGTGACACCAACGAGACCGTTCGGGGGTTGTTTTGGGTTTTCACACTCTAACGCCATGTTTGTAAGCCTAAGTCCAAAAATATGCAAATTACCAACGCATTCTCAAATCGAGAGTCCCAAGGCTGCGCGGTCAGTTCCTACGAGTTACATTGGTCCCGTGGGAAGTGTTAGTGCCACCCACGGTGCCGTTCAGAGGTTGTTTCGAGTTTTCACCCTCTAACGCCATGTTTTTAAGCCTAAGTATTGAAATATGCAAATTATCATCGTATTCTAAAATCGGGAGTCCCGCGGCTCCGCGGTCAGTTCCTACGAGTTACATTGGTCTCGTGGGAGGTGTTGGTGCCACTCACGGGGCCGTTCAGAGTCTTTTTAGGGTTTTCACCCTCTAACGCCATGTTTTTAAGCCTAAGCCTAGAAATATGCAAATTATCATCGTATTTTCAAATCGGGAGACCCGCGGCTATGGGGTCAGTTCCTAAGAGTTACATTGGTCCCATGGGTGGTTTTGGTGCCACCCACGGAACCGTTCGGGGGCTATTTTGGGTTTTCACCCTCTAATGCCATGTTTTTAAGCCTAAGTCTAGAAATATGCAAATTACAGTCGTATTCTCAAACCGGGAGTCTCGTGGCAGCGCGATCAGTTCCTACGAGTTTCATTGGTCCCATGGGAGGTGTTGGTGCCACCCACGGGGACGTTCGGGAGCTATTTTGGGTTTTCACCCTCTAAAGCCATGTTTTAAAACCTAAGTCTAAAAATATGCAAATTATCATCGTATTCTCAAATCGGGAGTCCTGCGGGTGCGTGTCCAGTACCTACGAGTTACATTGGTCTCGTGGGATGACTTAAATCACATATATTACTTTACTCATCCAATAATATTAGACATATAAATACTAACTCTCGTCACGCTAGTAAATATTTATTTTAAAATCCAAATTAATATTAAATTAATATCCCAATTTAATTTAGTTAATCCCATAATTAAATGCCATAAAGTTACGTGGTATTACATACTTCCCCCCTAATAACGGAATTTCATCCCGAAATTTAGAAAATAAGGCATACCTGGTAAAAACAATTCCGGATACTTTTCGCAGATATCTTCCTCGCGCTCCCAAGTGGACTCCTCTATAGTATGATGCTCCCACTGGACCCGCTCAAGTAGGACTACCTTCGACCTCAATTTCCTCTCACTATGGTCTAGGATAGCCACTGGTCTCTCCACATAAGAGCTGTCGGGCTGTAAATAAATCTCATCTACCGCAATATGAGTGTGGGCCAAATCATCCTGAAGATACCGCCTCAATGACTAAATGTGGAAACATCGTGAATATGGTGCAAGTTTTCTGGCAACCCAAGTCTTTATGCCACCGTTCTAATCCTCTCGATAATGGAAAATGGTCCTATGTACCTCGGAGACAATTTCCCTTTCTTCCCAAACCTCATTACTCCTTTCATAGGAGATACTCGCAACAATACTTGTTCTCCCATGTCAAACTCCCTGAAAGATAGCTTTGCATCAACGTAGCTTTTCTGCTTATCCTAGGATACCCGAATGCGACTCCTAATCAACTCAATCCTGGCTAACATCTCCTAAATTACCTCTGGCCCAAGTAGCTTGCTGTCCCCCACCTCTAGCCAACAAGTGGGAGAACGACAAGGTCTGCCATACAACGCCTCGAAAGGGGCCATGCCAATCGTAAACTGGTAGGAGTTACTATAAGCGAACTCTACCAGAGGAAGGTACTGTTCCCATCCTCCTCCAAAATCAAGGACACACATACGTAGCATATCTTCCCGCATCTAATTAGTACGCTCAGTCTGCCCATCCGTCTGTGGGTGATACGTCATACTTAATTGCATCTCAGTACCCATGGCCTCCTGAAAGCTCTCCTAGAAGCGTGACACAAAAATCTTGTCCCTATCGGACACGATTTACAAGGGCACCCCATACAACCTCACTATCTTAGCAATGAATAACTGGGCATACTGTCGCGTAGTGTAGTCTATCCGCACTGGCAGAAAATGTGCTACCTTGGTCAAATGATCCATCACCACCCAAATAGAATTGTGACCCCATTGTGATGTAGGCAACCCAGTGATGAAATCTATGGAAATGCTCTCCCATTTCCACGTAGGTATCTCCAACGGCTGAAGTAATCCTAGCGATCTCTGATGGTCCACCTTTACCGGCTGATAGGTGGTACACATAGACACGAACTCCGCAATATCCTTCTTCTTCCCACTCCACAAGTATTGTCACCTCATATCTTGGTACATTTTATTCCCTCCGAGATGTACTGCAAATCTGGACCCGTGCGACTACGTCATCAATGCATGACGTAAGTCCTCACCCTTCGGGACCACAAACCTCCCATTAAATCGCAATCCTCCATCTGAACTTACTGAGTAGGACTTCGCACCCTCGCCTAGAAGCCGTAAAATCTGATGCTAGCAAAATGAATCATTTTCTTAGGCCTGGATCACCCTCGTAACAATCTCTGGTGTGACTGTCATGACGAGTATAAAGGATTAGGCCACTGCCTCCTGATTTCACAACTCTTTCCACTTCGTCCTCCACACATCTGCCACCTCACTTACTGGCGTATGTCTTAACACATCACCAACTCGGATAGCCTTCCCTGGGTGGTACTGTATTTCGAAGTGGTAATCTTTCACAAACTAAAGCCACCTAAGAAGATGCATGTTCAACTGTCGCTGAATGAACAAGTATTGCAGTGACTTGTGGTCTGTAAACAGGCAAAACTTCTCCCCCAACAAGTAGTGTCTCCAAATTTGTAGGGCAAACACGACTACTGCTAGCTCCAAGTTGTGGGTGGGGTAATTCCTCTCGTGAGGCTTCAGCTTGCGGGAGACATAAGCCATAGACTTCTCCTCCTGCTGAAGTACTACACCAAGTCCTTGTAGGGAAGCGTCAGCATACACCAGGTACTCCACTCTTAGCCTGGGTAAAGTGAGGATTGGTGCCGAAGTCAACTTATCCTTTAGCTCATTGAAAGCCAACTGACAAGCGTCATCCCAAACGTATAGTACCCCCTTATGAGTCAGATTAGTTAATGGACCCACTAGTTTTGAGAATCCTCGAATGAACCGCCTGTTGTACCGTGCCAATCCAAAGAAACTACAGATCTCTGTCGGTGTCGTGGGCTACCCCCACTCCCTCACTGCTAACACCTTTCCTGGATCCGCGGATATTCCTCTGGCGAAAATAATGTGCCCCATAAACTGGACCTCTCGTAGGCAAAACCCACACTTCTCATACTTGGCATACAGATGATGCTCTCATAGAGTCTGAAGAACCCATCTCAAGTGTTCGACATGCTCCTCCTCAGTTTGTGAATAAATCAGGATGTTATCTATGAAAACGATGACAAATTGATCCAAGAACTCTATGAACACCCGGTTCATCAAGTCCATGAATATGATTGGAGCATTTGTCAGCCCAAACAGCATGACCCGAAACTCGTAAAATCCATAACGCATAAAGAAAGTAGTCTTCAACACATCCTACTCCCTAATCCAAAGCTAATGGTATCCTGATCTCAAGTTTATCTTCGAGAAGAAGGCAGCTCCCCTCAGCTGGTCGAACAAGTCATCGATTCGGGGCAATGGATACTTATTCCATATCGTGACATTATTAAACTCTCAGTAGTCCACATGCAAACTCAATGAACCATCTCTCTTTTTCAAAAACAACACGGGAGCACCCCAGGGTGAGGTAATACTACGGATAAAGCCCTGTCCCAATAGCTGCTCGATCTGATTACGTAACTCTCTCATCTCAGTTGGAGCCATACGGTATGGTGCTCGAGCTATTGACCGAGTGCTCAGTATCAAATCTATCTCTCGGCTAAGCGGTATTCCCGATATCTCCTGGAACACGTCGAAAAACTCACAAACTACGGGAATCGAATCGATGGGAATCACTACCTCCTTAGAGGTCTCCTCCTTTATGTAATATAAATGGGTGGATGACCCTCCCTCAGGACGAGGCATCGCCACCAGAAACATCTTCTGACTAGGAATAGTGAAAATAATACTCCTACTGAAATAGTTTATCATGGATCTATAAGCAGCAAGCCAACCCATGCTAATAATGGCGTCGTGCTCATGCATATCTAAGACTATCATGTCTGCAGGCAATCCATACCAATCTCTATACCTACTCCCCGACATATAAAGAAAATCAACAACCCATTACCCAACGGTGAGTGTACATATGTCACTGTACTCTCTGTCGAGTTTAACAACCCCGTGGTCCATCAAAAACTAGTGGATATGAAGCAGTGTGATGCCCCAGTGTCAAATAAAATGCGCCCCATAGTACCATGGATAGGGAACTTACCCTCAACTACGGGTGGCACTTACGGTGTTGTTGCCTGGTGGACGTTATAAACTCTTCCATACTGCTATTGTCCTTGTTGAACTAGGATGGATGGGATGGCTGGTAAGGTTGGCATTTGAGGTGGTGATGGGAGGGCGGCGGGGAAGATCGATCTTTGTGGCTCCTGACGGCCACCCTGCTACTACGGGGCCTTATCCCCCTCGAGACAATCCTGACATTTGTGGCCATTCTTTACACAACCAAAGCATCTGCCCCTGAAGTTTCCTCCCCGTTGTCCCTACTATCCTCGGCCTTGATGGCTGTTACCACCCCTCTATTGGCCCTGTTGGCCTTGCTAATAACGATGTTGGCCCTGATGGCCCTGTTGCTGGCCCTACTGGAAATGATGTGGGGCCTACTGACCATGCTGACTAGACTAGCCCTGTTGGCCTCGTCTAAACCCCCATATCCCTGCCTAGAATCACCAGATCAAAATCGCTTAGCAGGGTCCTCCTGATGGAAACTTTTCTCACTATGACGAACCTGTGCCTGAGCTGCTGGTGTCCCACCGGCACTACTACCTCCTGTCTGGGCCTACTGGTTGGACTCCCCTACTCGTTTGCTTCCCTATCGATGTAAGCGATGATCCTGATAATGTAACAGAGCACCGTTGAGTACATCAATGAAAGTACCCAATGACAGATTACCTATGAGATGCTGACGAATCCTCTAGGTCAGCCCATCCATAAACATTAAGATTTTCTTCTCCTCGGTAGGTGCCTCATCCGGCACTATAGTGAGAAGTCTCGAGAACTACTCGTCATACTCTGCAACCATCATATTTTCCTTCTTAAGATTTAGAAATTTCTGCCTCATCTCAGTCTTCATGGTGGAGGGAAAATATTTATGGTCTAACAGCACCTAAAAAGCCTGAATCGACATACTATTCCTCTCCTCTAAGGTGGTAGTGGACTCCCACCACTATAAGGAGGTTCCTACTAGTTTGAAAGAAGCCAGTAACTATCTTTGAACTTCAAAGCACTCATACATGTGTAGATGCCTCTGGATGTCCTTCTTCCATTGACTAGTGATGACAATGTCGGAACTGCCCGAGAACTCCCGAGGATGTGACTTCTGAAAGGAATCCCTAACCCTCTCCCATGATGTGGGAAGATGTGCTGGCACTGGCGCTACTGCCTGAACCTGGTGTGGGGAATGTTGTACCACCGCTAATGTTGCATTCACTACCTGAGCAACTATAGCAGCGATCTCAGTTGCGTTCATTATTCCCAGAGCTTGAGCTACTTGCTGCTCGGGCTGGGAATTTCTGTCTCAGGGTGCTCGCCTCAGAGGCATCTGAAACAAGAAGGAATTTTATTAGTCCATAGTTATTATTAAATCTCAAATAGATGAAGACATAATTGTATGAGAAAGAGTACAATAGTCCTAAAAATAGGGCTCTATATCAAAGGACAATAAGCGGAAAACATGATAAGCCGTACAGATCCTAAAGGACTTCAGAACGTGATGCTCTGATTCCACCTGTGACACCCTGCTTAATTAAATACTGGGTGATCATTCATTTATTAAATTAATTCAAAGTGCTCGGTTGGTTCATTCTTAGCATCACCGTCGTAAAACAATTTTCTTTATTAATCACCTAATAAATAATTAAGCTAAGTGTCAAAACATTTAATTAATAATTTAAGTTCGATTGTTATTATTTACTAAGAAACCATTTTTCATGAATGCAAATGATAATATTAAATCCAAACCATCTGAATGAAATGACCAAGCTAGATAAATCAATCCAAATAATTAATCCCAATCGCAGGACAAAGTAATAAGTAAAATAATCTCAACAATAGCTGAATACTGAAATAATAATGAGTACAAATCTCTCTGTGAACTAAAATAAATATGGAAATGGGCGACACATGCCCTAAATAGAGATGACTAAACTAGGAAAATGAGAAGGCAAGGATGAAGCTGTCTACTACCAGGACCTGCAACTTCTACACAAGATGCAGTACGTCAATGGTCTAAAGAACTAGGTCCGACGCCACTGATATGGAAAATATAGTACCTTGCCGCGGAATGTATACAATGGCAAGTGTAGAAGCTTATAGGTCGCGGCCCTACGGCACAAGGTGCGGCACCCACAGTATACATTACAGGATGCGGTCTCCCTTTACATATTACAGGGTGCAGCCTATTCTGTTCACTAACAGGCCGCAACCCTAAAGTAACAATAGTACATGATCCTCCTATAAATAGAGGTCCACAAATAGAGATAGGGTATCCCGGGGTAGATTCTACAATACCTGGTGAAGCCTTGCCAAATTATCTCTACACAACCTCAACATGCGGCTTGGGGGCTACTCACCTACATCGTCGTCATATCTCCGGCACTCCCAGAATCGCTACAATCATATATTCTTCTCTCTCATCTATCTTGTACGCCCATTATGGCATTGTAAACTTGTACAACAACGATATGAATATAATGAGAAGGAGGCACCAAAGTGGACGTAGGCTCTTTTATAGTCGAACCACTCTATATCTTGTCTTTGTCTCTCTTTATTTGCTATATTTGTTTATTACGCACTCTACACTTGATTTGTTGATACGGGAACGACAAGTGGATGATTTCTCGTATCATCAGTTTGGCGCCATCTGTGAGAACGAGATATATTAATTTTTTTTCTCTATGTTTCGAGTTTTTAAACACCTTATTTTATTCGTGGGGATCCTATGGATCATCGTCTCATGAATAAATTCTGGTTATTGAGCTCTATTTTATATTTACACCCTTAAATGGTTATTTCGTATATTCAGATTTGTTATGGTCTCTCTTTTATGACCTTAGATCTATTTTACGTACCCCTGTGATGTCATTTCATCTAGATAATGCTGAAAAGCATGATGGGCTTTAGCCCCGTAAAGAAGAGTGATTAGGGAAGAATTATATTTACCCCCTTTTTGTTGTTCTTGACCTATGATCTAGGGTTTTTTATTAGAGTTGTGTCTTTTTGTGCACCATGGGGGTATTCTCTCATTAATAGACCCTAGTAGGTATGCTCTTCACGTGTTTTGGGAGAAAAACTCAGTTTTTGGGTTTTAATTTTGGGATTGTTCCCTTCACTGCCCAATGCAGGATGCGATGTGGTAGTTCGACTGCCTTACATGCCGTGGTATCTACTGGTGCAGTTGCATTACGGAAGCTTCAAAACATCAAGGAACGGACTCAAGTGGTCTCTATCTAAACCTTGGTGAATATCATTCAAAGGCTGCGGCAGTACACCTATGTGCTTCACTGGCCGTGGCCTCAACTGTAGTGTCATGCAGCAGTGCAAACGCTGTATCCCAACTTCCTACTTGGTTAATTTAATATTTCTGTGATTACTCACTTCTCTAGTTTCATATTAGATTATATATTTTGTAAAGACTAACAAAGCAGAAAATGGAAGGAGAATCCAGCCAGAGCACAGAAGTCAAAGATGAGATTGTACAACTGTACAATCACCTCAATCATCTCTACGATAGTCATGCCTCACTCCAAACCCAGGTCAACTATTTGACCCAGAGGGTCGTCATGCTAAAGGTCGCAGCCTCACCCAATGTGGGTGCGGCACCCAGGATCATTGCCTCAACAACCTTCACTGCTGCGGCAGTGCCAGGAGTTCCATCTACGGAAGCAGTTAGCAGGAGCCATAAAAGGAAAGCAGAAAAGGGAGAAGAGAGCAAGAGCTCTAGGTCTTACACTCCATTGGACTTCCCAATTGCATACATATTCGAGTCCATTAAAGAGGACAAGCTACCGAAGTGGCCTGAAAAGCTTAAAGCTCCACCCCCACAATAGGAACAATGCCAAGTGGTGCAAATTTCATCTGGACCATGGCCATAACATTGAGCAATGCTATGCACTGAAGGATGAAATTGAAAGGCTGATTGGGCAAGGGATGCTGCAGAGGTTCCTCAGAGATGTTTAGGGGACGCAGCCTAGTATGACAGACCACATGCCCATTTTTCATGCCTTTGTCTTATATTTCATCTATTTCTATTTCAAAGTGAAACCTTTCTTACGCTATTTTAAATTAAACTTTTTATTGTCCTTGCAGAGTCACATACATATGAATAGATATATGAAATCAAGTTCACTCTTATAGTGCCATGTTTTGATTCTCATTTCCATGAAATGTTATCTTATAAATGACCGTTTTGTCTTAAACAGATCTCGATTCGAGACAGTATGTTGTAACGGGAATGATAATATCTAAACTGGCCCACAATGCCCGTCAAGATGCCAGATTGCCCAAAAGAACTATTAAGAGCAGCTATCGAAATTGGTCTGCAAAAATCACTCATAAAAGACTATATCCTAGCATGTAATAGCTACATTCTCGGAAGCAGTTATCAGAAAGCATTGTCAGCCATGGGGGCCTCATGTGCTTGTTCTTAGCTTTCGGGATGCGTCATTAGCCCGGGGAGGTTACTCCCCAGGAAAACATCATTAACTTGGTGGATATGAGACTAAACATCATTTAGTTGGTGATCTCAGCCCAAAAACATCATTAACTTGATGATCTCGCATTTGCTTGGGGAAGCTTCATAATACCTAGCCCGGGAAGGCCTGAAAATAACCCACAGGGGCCGAAGACTTAATTGTCTACGGATAATCCTATATTTTAATGGGCCGAAGACCTAATCGTCTACGGATGATCCTATACTTGAAGGGGTCGAAGACTTAATTGTCTACGGATAATCCTATTATATAGCCTAGGAAGGCATTATATATATCTAAACATAGCTTGGGGAAGCTTTATAATGCCTAGCCCGGGGGGGGGGGGGGGGCTGAAAATAACCCAATTGAAGCGACTAAAGGAAAGCCATGAAAGGCAGTCGAACCGACTAAAGGAGGCTGTGTTGCTGTGATCACGGAGCATGACAAAGCTACAGAAGGTTGGCCTCAATTTCCTAAAGGTCTAGAAAGGATCCACAACCTTATCAATATGGCTACAGGCGTTAGCTGAATTCATTTAGAAGACGCACTAGATAAAGGAAGGCAAAATTGTTAACCTGCTGCAGCCCTGTTCAAGAAAAATGACATTTGGATTAGGACCCAATTATAAAGAGAGGGCATTCATACACACAAATTCAGGTATAATTCAAAGGTTCCGCGGCCCTGTTCAAGAAGAGTGGAAAGGCCAAGGTGAAGAAAACATGTCGCAGCCTGTGTGAAGAAATACTTTGTTTAGATGTCGCAGCCTTAATCTATCAGTCGAACATCCAATCAAGCAAACAATCAAGCAAGCAAACAAGAATTTAAGTTTTTAAGTATTGGAACTATAAAGCATGCAAATGAGATACATAAACAATTGATTTCCAAAAGTGGCCGCAACCTTGATAATAAAGTTGGAAGCCAAAAATCTTGGCAGAGAATAATGTTAAGATTATACAGATAAAAAGTTTGTATCCTTACATATATCAAGATCAGTTAAAAAAGGGGGATGCCGACCAATGATAAGAAAGAAGACTAGTTGGCTGCATCATCTTCTAAATGTCCTTCCTCTCCTTCAGCAACGGTCTCAGTCTCCTACTCTACTTCCGCAGCCTCGACCTCTGACCTCAACCTGGATCTTTCTTCCGTCGCGGCCTTGATCTCAGCCATGCACTACTGATGCTCAGCATCACCATGGCCCTAAGAAATAATCGTCTCTTTAGAATTGGGGAAGTTTCTTATGACTCTATGCCTGAGCTCTTGGTAGGCACAGAGGTAGGATCTATTGTTGATAAGGAAGAAGTCTTTGGACCCCTTGAATGACTCCATCGTGCTATCAATAGCCAATTGAAGGGCCACGCCATGATCCTCTCCCATCTTCTTGACCACCGCAGCCTGGGCTTCAGCATCCTTGACAGCCTTGGCTTCTAATTCCTTATACTTCTTCTGCAGAAGTTCAAGTTTGCTGTTGGCAAACTCCGTGGCCTTGGCAGCTTTTGCAGTCTGAGATTGGGAAACCTTAAGAGACTCCACGGCCTATCTAAAATTTTCTTCAGCATCTTGCCTGGCCTGATTCGCAACCTTGAGGGAGGCATCTGCATTCATCTTTCACAACTCAAGGGCCACGGTAGAAGACTTCTTTCCATCTTTAAAAGAAACTGCCTGGGAGTTCTCCAAGTCAGAGGAATGAACTCTATCTGCGACCTCTTTCAGCTTGTACAGAGCCTCATACTTCCTCTTTTGAGAAATCATGACGTCCATGACCTGTAAAGAAACTTGGAGTTATAAATAAATACGGAATTTGAAAATAAAGTAGAGAAGGTACTTGCAATTACCCTCAGTAGACTGTGGAGACCATAATCCTCTAAGTCATCGTGGTCTTCATCCATGAGTCTATCAAGGTACGCAGTGTCTGGGACCCTCTTCATCCTGTGAACAACCCTCTCAGTCGTTTCCTAAGAGGATTTAGGTCGCAGTCGTATCCCAAGAGGATTCAGGGTTAGGCTGCCTAAGCTCTGGCCGTGGGTGGACATCAAGACCATCACTGATGCAACACTGAGGAGGTGCCAAGTTGGCATTTATTACGATAATTGGTGGTGGTGGGGGAGAGTTTGAATGGACAGGAGCATCAGACGCTGACATCAACCCTGTCGCGGACAGATTGGCCCCAATGTCATCATCAAAAGTACCCTCAGGCCTCTCGTGATGACCCTCCTCAACTTGGAGTTGGGGCGCGGTAGGAGTAGTTCATTTGGAAGCCTGATTTTGGTCACTTAAAGCGACCGCGATAGGAGCCTTGGTCCTGGACCTCTTCCTCTTCCTTTGTCTAGCTATGAGCAAGCTGTGCGAAAAACCGCTTCTTTTTTCCGGTTCCGAAACAACTTGGGCGAAATAGGGTTCTACCGGGAAACCATGGATTTTTGAGTTTTCGCCATTGGTTACTGGTTGAGCCACTGGAATGGAATGAGATAAGAATCTCTGGAGATCTTTCCTCTCCACTTACTCGTAACAGGCTTTCCCTCTGTAGAAGACTTCTTCTGAATGGCATAATTGTTGAGGACAGTTGCGTCCTCATCCATTTCTGCCAGTTGGGCAGCCAAGAGCTCCCTATCAACTTCCTCACCTGAAATAAAATAAAGCAAAGTCAATACCCAAAGTTGAATACAACTATCGCGGCAATGAAGAAAATCAAATACCTTCAGCACCCATATCCCTGGGAATAAACTTGTTGGGGAAGTAGCCTGATTCCAAAATGGAGGCAGAAGTTACAAGTATGTTAAACCTCTTCTCCTCAGCAGGAACTGCCGCGACCTTGGAAACTCTTTTCTCTTGTCTCTTTCTTAATTGCACATTATCAAGAACTGCAAAAAAATACAAAGGTTAGTACATAACATAGGTGGAGAATAATATGCAACCATAAAGAGGGGACGAGGCTATAATTGAAAAAGCACCTAGTTTAGAGGGACACCCTCATTGCCACGACATCCTAAATGATCTCTCCCTCTCACTCTCTTCAGGGTGGATCTCCCACCCTTCTCCAGAAATGTAGAAGTATTTACCCTTCTAGTTCTTTACACTCGTAGGCCTCCTAGAGTAAAGGGTCTCATCCTTTTCGCGGACTAAGAAGTAGTAGTACCCTGCAAACTTTATAGACTTTTCCTTGGGGTGCTAGAAGTGGAAAAACTCCGCGGGAGTAATATCTCTCTCGAATTGATTCTCCCATAGTACAACAGCGGCAATAATGGCCCTCCAGCCATTGGGATCTAATTGGGTGGGGGGCTAACCTCATTGTTTGGAAAATTCTCCTAATGGGAACAGGGACAGGCAGCCGCATCCCATAAATGAAAGTGTGTAGAGGGAAGAAGACCCCATTATCAGTAAGTGTCGTGCATGGTCTTTGTTCCGCAGTAGGTGCTGAGCACATCAAGTTCTCCAGAAATTCAAAGGCCTCAGTTACTTGATCAACCCAATCTTAGGTCATCGTGCTGCGGATGCTAAGTGCAACAAGAGGTCTCTCATCCCTCCCAGATGTGCTAGCAAGTTCATCCCTAACATTAAATACACCCCCTGTCGCGACATTATTGTCCACATCCATTGATTGGTTACTAGAATTGGCCTCTTCCTCCATAATCGTAGAATCTGAATCTGAGTCTAGTACCACACAGTTGGGGCAATTTTTCAGTTGGCAAGGCCCTACTGACTTCAAAGGAGGAACTGATTGAAGTTCAGGAGGAGAGGATCCAAAATGTTTTTCCCAAAAGTCTCTCAAAAATTCGTATGGGTCAAAGTTCATATGGCTGCAGCTGTACCTGAAAGCAAAGAGTCCGCAGCTAGGTACCGCAGCCAGTATGGTATTAAGGCCTCTCAAAGGTCACATAAGGAGAAAAAGAGCTAAACAGAAATGCTAGCAATATTGTCTAAGTACAAGAGTTGGGTTCTAAAAACCCTAGAAGTTAATTATTGCCGCGGTATATTGTTTTGGGGGAAGGTGTTATTTTCTTACAAGCCGTAGTCACTGAACTATGGGCTAAAATGCCACGGACTCTAATATGAGAATCCAAGAAAATAGTTGCTAGATGTCATAGCTTTTATTTAATACGTTTAGCAACCTTTATTAACTACATGCCGCATATGTTTCTTAAACTATTGGAAGTTTATATTCACTCGGAGCAGCCTTAATCTACTAAGGGATTTTATCACTTTGCGACCACTCAGTCAAACATGTTAGTATTTAGTTTAGGTAAATTGAAAGATCAAAAACCCTAGAATATGATGAGTCTCTCTCAAGAACGTCAAAAACATAATGGGGTCCTAAAGTCCAACCCAAACCAACGAAACTCATTTATTGGGTCAACATTGAAGAATCGATTCAGTACAAGATGGTTAACCTAGTTCAAACCCAAATAATTGTGTGAATTCAAATGGATTCGATTTATTGGGAGAAACAAATATATTCAAGCAGCAACATGAACTGGAAAGTTTTGTAGATATAATTCAGAAGTTCAGCAAACATGAACTGGAAATTACGAACTAAAAAAGCTATTAAAGAGGTTTGTAATTGAAAAAGTTACCTGGAAAAGGAGAAACCAACGGAGCTCAGCCTCAAAACACCTTCAGCCGCCTCAGAACCACCACTCATAGCTTCTAGAGGTCATCGAAAAACTCAAGTTGAATTATGAATAAATATTTTCTTTCGATATGCAAAGATTTGGAAAATGTTATGAAGTCCACGGTCGGAACAATTTATATTAGAGGGCACAGGAAGACGAAGCGTCACCTTGAAACTGTCGCGGCACCTTGAGAGGGCTTGACTACTCAGTCGCAGCCCCAATCACAATCTCTTAGCACTAGAACTTGGGGGTTTATTGATATGGCAAATATAGTACCTTGCCGCGGAATGTATACAATGCCAAGTGTAGAAGCTTATAGGTCGTGGCCCTACTCAGCACAGGATGGGGCACCCACAGTATACATTATGGGATGTGGCCTCCCTTTACATATTACAGGTGCATACCTATTCTATTCACTAACAGGTCGCAGCCCCAAAGTAACAATAGTACATGATCCTCCTATAAATAGAGGTCCAAACCTCGAGATAAGGGATCTCGGGGAAGATTCTAAAATACCTGGCGAAGCCTTGCCAAATTCTCTCTACACAACCTCAACATACCGCTTGGGGGCTACTCACCTACATCGTAGTCTTATATTCGGCACTCCCAAAACCCCTACAGTCATGTATTCTTCTCTCTCATCTATCTTGTACGCCCATTGTGGCATTGTAAACTTGTACATCAATGATATGAATATAATGAGAAGGAGGCACCAAAGTGGACGTAGGCTTTTTTATAGCCGAACCACTCTATATCTTATCTTTGTCTCTCTTTATTTGCTCTATTTGTTTATTACGCACTCTACACTTGATTTACTGATATAGGAAGGACAAGTGGATGATTTCTCGTATCATAAGCCCCCGTGGCTGGGCACCTGTAATATATATATATACAAGAGGGAGAAAAGATAACAGAAAAGGGTCAGAGCCTGAGTGTAAAATAACTTTAAAAATAGTTTAGCAATTATTTAAAATGCTTACCAGTTGATATTACATACATGTTAGTACCTTGACACTCACTTGAGAATTCTCACCTCTCAACTAGGGTGAATGCCTAACGTACTACCAAATTAACCTAGTTAAATTTAACCCGGTTAACTAGTCTAACCCAACTTCCATTCACCATGCCTAATCCAAGTGATCTCATAAACATAGTTTATATCTGATAACCTTTTTTTTATTAGGAATTTACTAAGTCAGTTACATTTATCTCAATTTAGACTTAAGTCCTCAACCACTTAACTCATGTAAAATGTATTAGTCAATTCTATCTACTTACAAACATAGTAGATTGATCACGGGTATATATATATTTATCACTCGTAATATATATACTACTACAAGGGCACCCTACATAAATCTATGGTACTGGAATACTCTGCTATCAAGTCCTCGAATCACTCGTACAAGAGGGGAATACTAGTTCGGAATCACTCTCGAACTGTATTAATGCAAAACACACATATTGGAGGCGAAGCATAGTTCCAAGTCACTAAGAGGTCAGTACATACCCTCACGTCTCTTAGGACCATCTGACTATCATCCTCGGACAGCCTGTACCAAGGATGCTATGTTCTAGGGTATAAGTCAATATCCCCCATAAAGGTCCAATCGAGATAAGACTGTCCTGGCGCGGAACCTCCGTGATATCAAGTAGCGCGAGTATGCTCACACACAAATATACAACATTATATATATATATATATATATATATATATATATATATATATATATATATATATATACCCAAGACCCATAATAAATGTGACGTATGCCCAATTTCTACGCATAATTAAATCATTCTTTTTATTTTCTCCATTACCTCAAATCCTAAATTACTTCTTGACTTTAGAAGTGTATCTTCTAGATAATCATAAAATCAGTAGGTGTACACTCAATATCCTACTGGTCTAAGTCCTTCTCAATTCTCACGAGACCTAATTTATCGTACACACGATTTCCCATTCAATTTATACTTCTGAAATACCACAGTTAAGTCCCATATAAAATCGCCTTTATCCGAACCCTACTTATACCCTACTTGTCCTTCCCAAGTCCCATTACGATATATAAATTTATGCCCAAGGGCCGTTACACATTGGGATTTAATTAACATTTAATAGGAGAAAAATTCCCATTTCCATGAGGAGTCGATCGATCGATGAAAGGGGGTCGATCGATCGATCCAGTTGATCGATCGACATTCTTGAGTCGATCTATCGATCGATCAAGCAGGTATTGGCCCAGTTTCTGCAATTCTAACTGTAAGGACATAAATTTCCAATTGAGTCCTTTGTAGTTTTGGCTCAATTCTGGACAAAAACGTTTGAATCATAGGATAGAGTTATTGATCATCCTTCAAGCCTATGACATGTTAAAGTTGAAGACGTATCGGCCAAGTTTAAAGCTTCATCAAAATGTCGAGTTTATTGTGCCTCGTTTCTACGTCATCAACAATGTTCCGTTTACTCCTAAGGTATGAATGCATTGTAAATATATATAGGAGCTTGGAACATTTTTATTGGGTGAAATTTTGTTTAAACTGTTGTTTATTTTCAGAAAGATTTTATTAAAACTTTAATATATAGTATATAAAGTTTCTGGGCTAAAAATAGAATTTTTATACTTTCTGGAAGTTCGTTCGAATTGTCGTTCGAACAAGAATGTCGTTCGAACGAGATCTGCCAACGAGTTCCCATATAGCCCACTGGAACATCATTCGAATTGTCTTTCAAACGAACAAAGCTGTTCGAACGAGAATTCCAATGAGATTTCTAACGAGTTCACACTAGAACTTCGTTAGAAGGCTCATTCTAATGAGACTTCATTCGAATGAAAATCTCGTTCGAACTAGTTTTGGTGGGAACAGTTATTTGGAAGTTTTGAGCAGTTTGTTTTCCCACTTCTTTTACAACTAACTTTTTACCTGAATATGTAAGTGCGGGAACCAAGTTTTCTAAATTAACTTTTTCACATCTTTCCGTATTCAAGAGAGAGTTTAAGAGAAAAATTTAAAAAAGAAAAAGTTCATCTTTTGAGTGTCTAATTCTTCAGGGAAAAATCATTTAACACTCTAGTTTACACCCATATTGTTGATTCCAAGTTCCAATATATATATATATATCATTGCTTGGAGTGTTTGGCACTGGGTATTACTCTACCGATTGAAGAGTTCGTTTGGGTTTGCTTCCCCCCACAAAGAAGAAGAAGTTTGTGTTGATTTATCCACTTGGATAAATGCTCCTTGTTCGGGTGGCGGTGACCATAAAAAGTCCGATCTGTGGATTCTGAGACAGCGGTGGAGCTCCGTGGTTATTCTCTAGGTGGATGTGTATACAAGAAGAGGCTCGGGGCTTGAGAGGGATCGAGTCGAGTGTTGTAAGTCTTACTGTCTTGTATTTGTAAAACCATACTTAGTGGACTTGAGGCTAGGGTCGTTCGAGTTTTTTTTTCGTTGTGGGTTTTTCCTCGTACATCGCGGCGTAGTGATTCATTATTTATTTTATCTTGCTATATCACCTAGAACTCATGCTTAGGTAAAAAGATAAAATATGGTTTAATCACTACTTGTTTAATTTGGTGCATAATTAATTTGGGTAATGTTTATGTTAATTTAATTCAAGTCATTTAATTTAATTTGATAAAATTGGTTTGGCCTAATTTGGTAAAATTGAAAAATATAACATTGGAAAATTTCTAGGACTTGAGTTGAATTGATTGTGTTTAAGTGAAATCAAAATGTGTGTGTGTTTCATCATATTTCACTTCGTTTAATTTCAATTTGAAAAGAAATTAAAATTGGTGTATTTGTTTAATTGAACCATCATCTCGCTTCCACATATTTAAAAGGAAATTGAAAATGATCTTTTGTAGTAAGATTTTAAAAATTGGGGGCCTTCGCGTTTTCAACAAGTGGTATCAGAGCCAAAACGATAAATTATTTCGTAAAGATCCTTTAAATATTTTTGGCTAAAATGGAATTTTCCCCATTTTCAAAATTTCCTATTTTCGATGGTTCTAATTACGCGTACTAGAAAGCGCAAATGAAATCGACACTTAAATCTATTGACGAGAGGGTTTGGTTATCTGTAGTTAACGGGTGGTCTCCACTAACTCATTTAGTAGATAATGAACGTGTTCGCAAACCGTCCGATAGATGGAGTGAGAATGAGTTTAAACTTTCAAATTTTAATTCTCGAGGTTTAAACGCCTTGTTTAGCGCTGTCACACCGGATGAATTCCAACGCATTATGATATGTCAGACCGCTAAAGAAGCATGGGATATTTTACAACTCACTCATGAAGGTACAAGTGTTGTAAAATCTTCTAAACTCCAAAACCTCACCACTCAATTTGAAACCATCAAAATTAATGGAAAAGAAACTTTTGATGAATTTTATGCTAGACTTTCCGATATTGTTAATTCATCTTTTAATTTGGGAGAGAAAATACCCGACAACCGAGTAGTAAAGAAAATTTTAAGGTTCCTACCCGATAGGTTTATTCCAAAAGTGACCGTTTTAAATTTTTTACCAACTTTAGCCTGTACGAAATTAAAAGAGCTCGTAGGTGATTTACAAACCTATGTACTAGACACGTTTCCCTCTAAAACCGAAAAGAAAATTGAAAAGGGCATTGCTTTAAAATCCCGAAAAGAGGAAAAACAAGTAGTAGAGAGCGAGAGTGATAGTGACTCAGAAGCACTGTTCTAAAAAACCCGCCTAGGCTCCGCCTAGGCACGCCTAGGCTTAAGGCTTGGGAGAAACGCCTCGCCTTACGCTTTTCACGCCTTATTCTTGGTAAAACCCTTAAGGCGCACTTTTTTATAAAAACAACAATGCTTTAGTGAAACGATGTCGCCTTTTAAAGAATCTCTTTACAAACCGGACCATTATCTCATCCAAAATAATCAAATAGTATTTTAATTTGGATATATTCAGACATATTTTTATGATATGTGCAATTTTTGTATTTTAATAGCCTTGTTATGGTTAAAAAATATTAAAATATATTAAGAAGGCCTAAACGCCTTTTCACGCCTTTTTACGCCTAGGCCCGCCAAGGCTTCTAAGGCTTAAGGCTTGGCCTCCACGCCTCAATCACGCCCCGCATTTTTTAGAACCTTGCTCAGAAGATATGGCTATGTTTACTAGAAAGTTTTGAAAATTTCTTAAATTTAACAAAGATAAATTTAAAAATAATTTTAAGAAATTTGAAAAATCTACGCATGACAAAGCCGAGAAGATCCCTAAAACTATTAATGAACATTTAAACAGGGACGAGTCAAATAGATGTTTTGGTTGTGAAGGGTATGGCCATAGGGCTTTTGAATTCCCCACTAAACTAAGGAGAGAGGGTAAGCGACCCATTTCATATAATGCGACCCTTAGTGATAGTAATAAGGAAGAGGGACCCGATTCTCCCACTAAGCCCAACTTTGTGGCTTTTATGTCTAGTCATGTGAGCACCGATAATGAATCTTCCCATGAAGATATTTAAACACATGACCCTTCCAAGGTCAAAGTTTATGATTCCCTTGTCTATGATGGTAGTGAAAGTGGAGAAGAAAGAGAGAGTGAAAATGAAGAAGACGTTGATGTGAGTGAAATTCAAAATTCTTTTCAAGAACTTTATGAAGAATCTATTTAATTAAAAAGAGCTAATTTGAAGTTAGAAGCTTGTTTAAAAGAGCATGTCAAGGTCGTTATGAGAGTACGTTAGTGAAAGACCTTAGGAAACGAGAGAGATCTCTTAGAGAGAAGCTAGAATATATAGAAGGCGAGAGAGATAGACTTAGAGGTTTAATGGAATCCTTGAAAAATGATCTTCTCGAGTTTGAAGAGAGCAATGGTTTGTTAGAGTCTAGAATTTTAGAATTAGAAGAACAATTAAAAGACTCTAGTAATGTCAAATTTGATTTGGAGTGTAGGTCCGAAAAACTAGATAAAATCTTAGGCACGATCCAAATTAAAAATGACACTTGTGGTTTAGGCTTCGATACCTGTAATGAATCAACTCAAAAATCCAAAACCAATGTTTTAGGAGAATCGCCTAGGAAAGCCTTTAGAGATCACTCCTTAGGTAAATCTTTTCACCGTGACTTTATGTGTTCACATTGTGGTCGAAAAGGCCATCTTAGAAAATTTTGTTTTGATCATAAACGAGGTCCTAGAAAATCCCAACGTAAGGCAACCAAGGTAGCCAAGATTCCTACACCCGAGATTGTCATTCGTCATTAGTTTAGGTTAGGAGATCCGACTTGGTCGCTTTACAAGATAGGGTATTTGATTCTCATTTACTTTCACATACTTCCTCCCTTGCAAAATCTAAAGGTTGAATGTGTTAGTTTTTTTTGCATACTTTACTTTTGTTCTTCATGCTATATTATCATGCTAAATGTATGCTTGTTTTAGTCATTTTTTAGTCATTGCTTTATTTCATATCTTAGGCTAGAAATCATGACTTGTTTATCTTTTGTATTTTATTCTTTCATTTTTTTTGCATTAAATGAAAAATAAAAAAAGATCTTTGTTTATCATTTGTGTTTTATCTTCTTGGTAATTTAAGATTAATGAAAATACAAATGATTTTGTTTGTCTTTTGAGTACATATTTTTATTTTTGGTGAAAAATTTCAAAAACTCAAAAAGATTTTTATTTTGTGTGTATTTTAGTTTGACACACTCTATGTGGCATATACGTGTGTTTGAATCCCATCTTTTTTGCTCCCATGAGCTAGAACTTTTGGTTTAAATTGTCAATCCTTATTATGTTCTTTACCATGCTTACATGGAGTAGTTGGATTTTGTGTTGATATAATGGATTCTATTTTTATATGCCTTTGTTCACAAATGCACGAGCTCTTTTGATATTTAATCGTCACATGTTATATTTGAGCTTTGTGAGGTGTTCTCCTACCAATCTTGTCATCTACATGTTTGTGAGCTAGGAGGACTAGTGCATGTCAAAATTCGTTGCACGTGAGATTTGTGAGAAATAAAAATATTATATATAAATGTTCACGTGGAAGGGCTCCGAAAGGATTTATTATCCTTTGGGAATAGTAAGCCACCGTTTGGAATGGACCTAAAAGAAATACGTGGTCCAAAGGCCTAAAATAAAATATGGCATTAAAAAGAAAAATATTTGTCAAGGCCTATTTTGTTTAATTGATATATTCATTCAAAATATATATGCTTATTGAGGGAGATAGGATGGTATATCAACGGTTTGCACAATGTCCATTTATCCTAGTTCAACTTTTAATGTCATGAATCTATTGGTTTGTAGAATCATCAACATGCTAGGCTTGTATGCATTGTGTATTTTTGTTCATTAAGTTCAATTTATATTGTCACATGAGGTTATATTCAAATGTGATGAAGTTTGCAATCAATTGAGAACTCCGTGAACATGTTTTTAAGTGATTGGGTCTAAATTTGTTTGTTACTAGTCCACACCCCAACACTTCTGTTTCCATATGACATATTTTTTCCATACAAGTGTGAAAAGCTTATTTTACTTTGTGTCATTTGAGTGTTTATATCTATATATATATATGATATTTTTCTGTCTTTGCCTTGATTTCTAGTCCATCTATGCTTCTACTTCATAATTGGTATATATCTTGTTGCATTCTTTGTTGATATCACATTCTTAACACTTTATGTATCATATTGGTATCATTTTCTTGCATCTTAGTTGGTATCGGTTAGTATTTGTTGGATTTGTTGTGAGTTTGTTGCCCATGTGCTTTAATATTCTCATCATTTTATGAACAATTGCATGTTTATCTTGTTATCCCGTTCTATTTGTCCTTTGTTTAGTTTAAAGGTGTATATGCTTTAATTGGGGGAGATAAGTTAATGTTTTGATTCTTAAGCCTTTGTCTATTCCTGAAAAAAAAGGGGGAGAATGATAGGGGGAGAAATGGTATCTAATCCTATTGTCATCGTATCTTAGTTTGGGAGATTTTACTTAGGGGGAGAGCGCTATCTTCATAGGTTGATCACAGTTAATAAAGGGGAGAATTAATTTAGGGGAACTAATTATTTTAATTACATTTAATATTTTGCTATTCTCTATGCGTTTGATAGTTTGCTTAAGTGTGCAGGAATTTTTCTAAATGGCAACTTTCATCGTCGGCAAAGATATTGATCCTTGGGTTGTTTGAGTCAAGCATTGTACTTTTATTTTGGGTGGGACATTTTGTCAGTCTAGTAGATCTTGACGACCCTTTAGGATTTTTGTTTGGTTTTTGTCCCGGAATAGCCAAAGGGGGAGATTTGTAAGGACACAAATTTCTAATTGAGTCCTCTGTAGTTTTGGCTCCATTCCGAAAAAAAAAACGTTTGAGTCATAGCATGGAGTTATTGATCATCCTTCAAGCCTATGACATGCTAAAGTTGAAGACGTAGAGGCCAAGTTTAAAACTTCATCAAAATGCCGAGTTTATTGTGCCTCATTTCTACGCCATCAACAATGTTCCGTTTACTCCTAAGGTATGAATGCATTGTAAATATATATAGGATCTTGGAATATTTTTATTGGGTGAACTTTTGTTTAAACTGTTGTTTATTTTCAGAAAGATTTTAATAAACTTTAATATATAGTATATAATGTTTTTGGGCTAAAAATAGAATTTTTATACTTTCTAGAAGTTCGTTCGAATTGTCGTTCGAACGAGTTTGTCGTTCGAACGAGAATGTCGTTCGAACCAGATCTGCCAACGAGTTCCCATATAGCCCACTGGAACATCGTTCGAATTGTCGTTCGAACGAACAATGCTGTTCGAACGAGATTTCCAATGAGATTTCTAACGAGTTCACACTGGAACTTCGTTAGAAGGCTCGTTTGGACGAGACTTCATTCGAACGAAATCTCGTTCGAACGAGTTTTGGTGGGAACAGTTATTTGGAGGTTTGGGCAGTTTTTTTCCCACTTTCCCACTTCTTTTACCACTAAGTTTTTACCTGAATATGTAAGTGAGGGAACTAAGTTTTCTAACTTAACTTTTTCACATCTTTCCATCTCGAAAAGAGAGTTTAAGAGAAAAATTTTAAAAGGAAAAAGTTCATGTTCACTACACCAAATCCTGTGAATGGTCATGCCCAGTGGGTCACGGCCCAAGTCCGCGACCAGCTGGTCGCGGACTTGGGCCGTGACCCACTCAATATTTGGCGTGACCATATTTATTATCACACTAAATTATCTATTATCTAGAAGTGGTCACGGACCAAGTCCGTGACCACAGTGGTCGCGGACTTGGGCCGTGACCAGGTCGTGACCATCTTGGCGCCAAACTCGCTCCAAAATTCCCTCCAAGCTTGGTCGCGGAGGGTCACGGCCCAAGTCCATGACCCATGGCATGACGAAGAAGTTAGTACACATTTTGGGGGTCACGGCTTAGGTCCGTGACAATTTCTTGATATGGGTCATGGCTATGGGCCATGACCATACCTCATTCAAGCAATAGGGTTGATGAAAAAGGGTTGCGCATCACTGATTGAGGGTCACGGCTCTAGGCCGTGACCATTTCTTGGTTTGGGTCACGGCTATGGGCCATGACCATGCTTCAATTCAAGGTCTGAAACTAGTCGCGCATGGGGGTCACGGCTATAGGCCGTGACCATCCTTCAATTCAAGGTCTGATATTGGTCACGCATGGGGGTCATGGATGTAGGCCGTGACCATTGGCTCTTCATGTAGCAGCAGTAAGGAGGTTATGGGTTGTGAAGTGGGTCGCGGCTGATGGCCGTGACCATGTAATTCCTAAAAAAAATGCACTTTAACATTTGACCCCTTTCATTTTCATTTACCCACTTCTCTCTCTCTCTCTCGTCAAAGACAAAGTTGTGGCTTCTCTCTCTCGTCAAACACTGGTGGGTTTTCTCTCTCTCTGCTGCCGACCCCTGCTGCCACCGGTAAGGTTAGCTTACTTTAATTTCTATTTTGATTTGTTTGATGAGATACATATATTTGAATGAGGGTTATTGGTTTTTTGATTTCGGTTTCATGAGATACAATCATACATATCTGTTTTCATTTTTGTTTGATGAGATACAAATACAGATACTTTAATTTCTATTTTGTTCTTTTATGTGTGTAATTGTATGTGTATGTATGTATAGATTTATGTCAAAAAAATATTAGGGTTTAAGTAAACCCTAGATTGTATGTGTGTATGTACAGGTTATGTCAACAAACCCTAGATTGTATGTATGTATTTTTATTTGGCAAAATATTATTCAAAACTCTAGACATTATATTTTTTTTGACAAAATATAATTAAATGGATTTATAATAAGTAAAAAAAATTACATCCGCCTTTTTATGGGTTATATATATGCATAGATTTATGTCAAAAAAATATTAGGGTTTAAGTAAACCCTAGATTGTATGTGTGTATGTATAGATTATGTCAATAAATCCTAGATTGTATGTGTATGTATTTTTTTTTGACAAAATATGCTTGTCTTTTTTTTTTGGACAAAATATGATTAAATGTTTATTTTGGCATACGAGTCGCAAAAACGTGACTATAGTGAGATATTGTTGGCTTGGTTGTTAGATATTATGTTGAATTTATTGAATTGATACTAGTGTCGATAAATGTACATGTTATTAAATTTGTTGGGTGTGCTCTTGATTTGCCTATGAAAAAGTATATCACGTATCTTGCGATTAATGTGCATTTTTTTACGTTTATGTCAAGATATTAGGAGGCTACAACTTGACATGGAACAAATACAACTTGATTCCATTCATTCATATTTTAACTTGACATGTACGCCATAATTCTGTTGATTTCATATAGTTCTGTTTTAGTTTGAGATTTGTTGTGATCAACTTGATTGGATATGTATTTTAAAACCTTAAAATGGCGGCGTAATAATCACAACTACATTGATATTATAGGCACCGGGTTGATATTATAGATTTTTGTTTTCCTTTGATTTTGTTTACTTTTCTTTACATATTATAGGAAGCAGGTTGCTCACGTTCGTTCGAATTACGGTGTTAAAATGGGGGAATAAATCTGCGTCATATGCAAATTTACGACATATTATAGGCAACAGATCTAATTCTTCAGTGGTTTTGTGAGGTACTTTCTTTAATTTTACATGACCGTTCTTCATAACACATTGTTTACGTATTACAGATCTAACTAATTAGATACCAGTGGGTCACCAAATCCTGCAAATGTGTGTGTATGTATAGATTTATGTCAAAAAAAATATTAGGGTTTAGTAAACCCTAAATAGTATGTGTGTGTATGTATATATTATGTCAATAAACCCTAGATTGTATGTCTGTGTTTGTATAGATTATGCTAATAAACCTAGATTGTATGTGTTTGTTTATTAGCTTAAAGATATTCTTGATTAGTCTGAGATGAATAGGAGAGATGTGAAAATGGAAATAAAAATTAGTGACCACTCATCTTATTCACTTGTCGCGCGGGACCAATGTGACTCGTAGGAACCGATCGCGTAGTCACGGGCTCCCGGTTTGAGTATACGATGCAAATTTCCAAAAAATTAGACTTGAGCATAAAAACATGTCATCGAAGGGTGAAAATGTAAAATAACCACAAAACGGTCCGGTAAGTGTCACGAACACCTCGCACGGGACCAATGTGATTCGTAGGAACCGACCGGGTAGTCATAGGGATCCCGGTTTGAGTGTACGACGTAATTTTACAAAACGTTAGACTTGAGAATAAAAAAGATGCCATCGAAGGGTGAAAATGTAAAATAGCCACAAAAAGGTCCCGTAAGAGTCACGAACATCTCGCACGGGACCAATGTAAGTCATAGGAACTGACCATGTAGTCACGGCGCTCCCGGTTTGATTGTACGACGTAAATTTACAAAAAATTAGAGTTAAGCATAAAACATGCCATCGAATGGTGAAAACATAAAATAGCCACAAAACGGTCCCGTAAGAGTCACGAACACCTCGCACGGGACCAATGTAAATTGTAGGAACAGACCGTGTAGTCACAGGGCTCCCAGTTTGAGTGTACGACGTAAATTTGCAAAAAGTTAGACTTAAGCATAAAAACATGCCATCGAAGGACAAAAACCTAAAACAGACACCAAACGGTCCCGTAAGAGTCACGAACACCTTGCACGGGACCAATGCGACTCATAGGAACCGACCGGGTAGTCACAGGGATCCCGGTTTGAGTGTACGACGTAAATTTGTAAAAAGTTAGACTTAAGCATAAAAACATGCCATCGAAGGGTGAAAACGTAAAACAACCACAAAACGGTCTGGTAAGAGTCACGAACACCTTGCACGGGACCAATTTGACTCACAGGAACCGACCATGTAGTCACGGGGCTCCCGATTAGAGTGTACGACATAAATTTGCAAAAAATTTAGAGTTGAGCATAAAAACTTGCAATCGAAGGGTGAAAATGTAAAACAGCCACAAAAAGGTCCCGTAAGAGTCACGAAACCTCGTACGGGACCAATACGACTCATAGAAACCGACCGCGTAGTCACGGGGCTCCCGGTTTGAGAATACTTTCTAAATTTGCACAAAGTTAGACCTAAGCATAAAAACATGCCATCAAAGGTTGAAAACATAAAACAAGCACAAAACGGTCCCATAAGAGTCACGAACACCTCGCACGGGACCCATGTGACTCGTAGGAACCGACCACGTAGTCACGGGGTTCCCGGTTTGAGTGTACGACGTAAATTTGCAAAAAAATAAACTTAAGCATAAAAACATGCCATCGAAGGGTGAAAATGTAAAACAACCTTAAAACAGTCTCGTAAGAGTCACGAACCCCTCGCACGGGACTAATATGACTCATAGGAACCGACCGCGTAGTCACGGGGCTCCCGGTTTGAGTGTACGACGTAAATTTGTAAAAAAATAAACTTAAGCATAAAAACATGCCATCGAAGGGTGAAAATGTAAAACAGCCTTAAAACGGTCCTGTAAGAGTCACGAACCCCTCGCACGGGACTAATATGACTCGTAGGAACCGACCGCGTAGTCACGGGGATCCCGGTTTGAGTGTATGACGTAAATTTGCAAAAAGTTAGACTTAAGCATAAAAACATGTCATCGAAGGGAGAAAACATAAAACAGCCATAAAACGGTTCGATAAGAGTCACGAACACCTCGCACGGGATTAATGTAACTCATAGAAACCGACCGCGTAGTCACGGCGCTCCTGGTTTGAGTGTACGACGTAAATTTGCAAAAAATTAGACTTAAGCATAAAAATATGCCATCGAAGGGTGAAAACGTACAACAAGCACAAAACGGTCCCGTAAGAGTCACGAACACCTCGCACGGGACCAATGTGAGTCGTAGGAATCGACCGCATAGTAACGGGACTTCCGAGTTGAGTGTACGACGCAAATTTGTAAAAAATTAGACTTGAGCATAAAAATATGCCATCGAAGGGTGAAAACCTAAAGTAGCCACTAAAAGGTCCAGTAAGAGTCACGAACACCTTGTACGAGACCAATGTGACTTGTAGGAACCGACGACATAGTCATGGGGCTCCCGGTTTGAGTGTACGACGTAAATTTGCAAAAAGTTAGACTTGCATGCCATCGAAGGGTGAAAATGTAAAACAACCTTAAAACGATCCCATAAGAGTCACGAACACCTCGCACGGGACCAACATAACTCGTAGGAACCGACCGCGTAGTCACGGCGCTCCCGGTTGGAGTGTACGACATAAATTTGCAAAAAATTAGACTTAAGCATAAAGCATGCCATCGAAGGGTGAAAATGTAAAAAAGCCACAAAACGGTCCCATAAGAGTCACGAACACCTCGTCGGGGGAGGGGACGGAGCATGGGGCGCGTGTGTGCGTGCGTGTGTGTTTGTGTGTGCGTGTTTGTGTGTGCGTGTGTGCGTGAGTGTTTGTGTGCGCGTGTGTGAGTGGGGAAGGGGGGAGGGGATGGGGCAGGGGGTGTGTGTGTGCATGTGTTCGTGTATGCATATATGCAATCTGCATATATGCATGTGTTTGTGTGTGTGTTTGTGTGCGCGTGTGTGCGTGTCTGAGTTGGGTAGGGGGAGGGGACGGGCATGGGGCGTGTGTGTGTGCGTGAGGAAGGGACGGGGCGCGTGTGTGCGTGTATGCATATATGCAATGTATATATGCAATTTTCATATATGCAATCTGCATATATGTAGTGCATATATGCATATGCATATATACATATGCATATATGCATATTGCAGTGTGTGTGCATGTGTGCATTCGTGCGTGTTTGTGTATGTTTGTGCGTGCGTGCATGCATGCGTGCGTGCGTGTATGGTGGATTAAAGAAGAAGGTCATGAAGACAACTAAAAATGCTTGGCATAATGGCTCAATCTACACAACACCAGCACTGTCTATCCCAGCGCTGCCTATCCCACCTTCACCCTACCAGGTGCCTATCCCTCCTCAGCGCCTGCTCAGCGCTGATCAGGTGCTGCACCAACAGCACTGCCCCTGCTCTTCCATAGGTGCTGCACCAATTTGTCTTGGCTCCGTGAGGTTTTTCGTGAAGTTTCCAGCAGGTTTCATTGTTGTGTCAAGGATTTTTGTAGTATGTACAATACAAATTGGTGCAAATAGAAGCTAATGCCCCGATTTAAGACTTCAATTGCCACTAGTTTTCAAGAATTTTATCAGTGGTTCTCACACTCGTAGAAAGATGCCGAAAATAACTGTGCAACAACTGCACAAAAACTAATTGTGCATTGACATCTTGCCAACCCAAAGTCTCCAACATGCTCAGTCATTTTGTTATCGAGAAGGACATTGCTTGGCTTCATATCATATTGAACTATATATACAATTATCCAACATACTGTATACATAATATATATACTTCATACCAGTATATATACTGCGTATATATGCATATATACATATATACAGTATATATAATGGTATATATATGCATATATATAAAGTATATGTACTGCATATACATACTAGTATATATACTGCTCTGCATATATACATATATAGAGTATATATAATGGTATATATATGCATATATATAAAGTATATATACTGCATATACATACTAGTATATATACTGTGTATAAATGCATATATATATATATATATATATATATGTAGAGCAGTATATATACTGGTATATATATGCATATATATACTGGTATATATAAGCATATATATATTGGTGTATATATGCACAAATTTTCTCTGAGAGTTATAATAGTAGCTTGAATTTTGATGAACAGTCTAAGAAGCAATAATTGATCCGGAATGGTTTCTTTCCTACTTTTGTGATGTGTTACTTAGAATATTTTTTTGGGGGTCGGGGGGGTGGAGATTTGGTTCTGAGTTAGGAAAAACTAGGGTCCAATCCAATATGATTTTGGCTTTAACATACATACATACACAGTATAACGATTCTAGACAGTCATTAACATACATACATAGTTATAAAGCAAGGACAAGGGACCACACACTGTACCGAATCTTATTTCTTTTACATTCAAAATCTCTTTACGGATAAAAATTTCTTTTGGCTTTAGGGATTTCATATCCAAAACAAAGTTTTGAAACCATCTTTAATAAGCGATTTGTTTATGTTTAAGCAAGACTTACAATTTGAAACAACCATTTTTTAAATATTTTTTTCCAACTGTTTATTGAGTTTTATAAGATCACTTTGATAAATTTCTATTGGAGCGGATAAAATCTTTTAAAGGCGCGCTTGAGAGATGCTTCGATAATGGGCTATCTAATCGATTCATTACGACCCCGAACGATCCCGTGGGTGGCACCAACACCTCCCACGGGACCAATATAACTCGTAAGAACTGACCGCGCAGCCGCGAGTCTCTCGGTTTGAGAATACAACGATAATTTGTATATTTCAATACTTAAGAAAAATATGGCGTTAGAGGGTGAAAACTCGAAACAACCCCCGAACGGCCCCGTGGGTGGCATCAACACCTCCCACGGGACCAATGTAAATCGTAGGAACTGATCGCGCAGCCGCGGGACTCCCGATTTGAGAATACGACGGTAATTTGAATATTTATAGACTTAGGCTTAAAATAATGGCCTTAGAGGGTGAAAACCCAAAACAGCCCCCGAACGGTCCTGTGGGTGGCACCAACACCTCCCACGGGACCAATGTAACTCGTAGGAACTGACCCCGTAGTCACGGGTCTCCCAGTTTGAAAATACGACGATAATTTACATATTTCTAGACATAGGCTTAAAAACATGGCGTTAGAGGGTGAAAACCCAAAACAGCCCCCGAACGGCCCCGTGGGTGGCACTAACACCTCCCACGAGACCAATGTAACATGTAGGAACTGGCCACGCAGCCGCGGGACTCCCGGTTTGAGAATACGATGATAATTTGTATATTTGTAGACTTAAGCTTAAAAATATGGCGTTAGAGGGTGAAAACCCAAAAAAGCCCCCGAACGGCCCCGTGGGTGGCACCAACACCTCCCACGGGACCAATGTAACTCGTAGGAACTGATCGCGCAGCCGCGGGACTCCCGATTTGAGAATACGGCGGTAATTTGAATATTTATAGATTAGGCTTAAAATAATGGCCTTAGAGGGTGAAAACCCAAAACAGCCCCCGAACGGTCCTGTGGGTGGCACCAACACCTCCCACGGGACCAATGTAACTCGTAGGAACTGACCCCGTAGTCACGGGTCTCTCAGTTTGAAAATACAACGATAATTTGCATATTTCTAGACTTAGGCTTAAAAACATGGCGTTAGAGGGTGAAAACCCAAAACAGCCCCCGAACGGCCCCGTGGGTGGCACTAACACCTCCCACGAGACCAATGTAATACGTAGGAACTGGCCACGCAGCCGCGGGACTCCCGGTTTGAGAATACGACGATAATTTCCATATTTGTAGACTTAAGCTTAAAAATATGGCGTTAGAGGGTGAAAACCCAAAAAAGCCCCCGAACTGCCCCGTAGGTGGAACCAACACCTCCCACGGGACCAATGTAACTCGTAGGAACTAATCGTCCAGCCACGAGACTCCCAATTTGAGAATACGACGATAATTTGCATATTTCTAGACTTAAGCAAAACATGGCGTTAGAGTGTGAAAACTCAAAACGACCCTCAAACGGCCCCGTGGGTGGAACCAACACCTCCCACGGGACTAATGTAACTCGTAGGAACTGACCGTGCAGCCGCGGGACTCCCAGTTTGAGAATACGACGGTAATTTGCATATTTCTAGACTTATGCTTAAAAACATAGCATTAGAGGGTGAGAACTAGAAACAACCCCCGAACGTCCCCGTGGGTTGCACCAACACCTCCCACGGAACCAGTGTAACTCGTAGGAACTGACCCCACAGCCGCGGGACTCCCAATTTGAGAATACGACCGTAATTTGCATATTTCTAGACTTAAGCAAAACATGGCGTTTGAGGGTGAAAACCCAAAACATCCTCCGAACGGCTCCATGGGTGGCATTAACACCTCCTACGGGACCAATGTAACTCGTAGGAACTGACCGCCCAACCGCGAGACTCCCGGTTTTAGAATACGACAAAAATTTGCATATTTCTATACTTAAGAAAAACATGGCTTTAGAGGGTGAAAACTAGAAACAACCCCCGAACAGCCCCGTGGGTGGCACCAACACCTCCCACGGGACCAATGTAACTCGTAGGAACTGACCCCATAGCCGTGGGTCTCCCGATTTGAGAATACGATGATAATTTGTATATTTCTAGACTTAGGCTTAAAAATACGGCGTTAGAGGGTTAAAACCCAAAACAGCCCCCGAACGGCCCCGTGGGTGGTACCAACACCTCCCACGAGACCAATGTAACTCGTAGGAACTGGCCACGCAGCCGCGGGTCTCCCGGTTTGAGAATACGCCGATAATTTGCATATTTGTAGACTTAGGCTTAAAAACATGGCGTTAGAGGGTAAAAATCCAAAATAGCCCCCAAACGACCCTGTGGGTGGAACCAACACCTGCCACGGGACCAATGTAACTCGTAGGAACTGACCGCACAGCCACGGGACTCCCGGTTTGAGAATACGATAGTAATTTGCATATTTTTAGACTTAGGCTTAAAAACATGGCGTTAGATGGTAAAAACCAAAAATAGCCCCCGAACGGTCCCGTGGGTGGCACCAACACCTCCCACGGGACTAATGTAACTCGTAGGCACTGACCGCCCAGCTGCGAGAATCCCGATTTGAGAATACGACGATAATTTGCATATTTCTATACTTAAGCAAAACGTGGCGTTAGAGGGTGGAAACTCGAAACAACCCCCGAACGGCCCCGTGGGTGGCACCTACCCCTCCCACGGGACTAATGTAACTCGTAGGAACTGACCCCATATCCGCGGGTTTCCCTATTTGAGAATACGAAGATAATTTGTATATTTCTAGACTTAGGCTTAAAAATATGGTGTTAGAGGGTGAAAACCCAAAACAGCTCCCAAACGGCCCCGTGGGTGGCACCAACACCTCCCACGAGACCAATGTAACTCGTAGGTACTGGCAACGCAGCCACGGAACTCGCGATTTGAGAATACGATGATAATTCACAAATTTGTAGACTTAGGCTTTAAAACATGGCGTTAGAGAGTGAAAACAAAAAACAGCCCCCGAACGGCACCGTGGGTGGCACCAACACCTCCCACGGGACCAATATAACTCGTAGGAACTCACCGCCCAACCGCGAGACTCCCGGCTTGAGAATATGACGATAATTTGCATATTTCTAGACTTAAGCAAAACATGGCGTTAGAGGGTGAAAAATCAAAACAACCCTCGAACGGCCCCGTGGGTGGAACCAACACCTCCCACGGGACCAATGTAACTCGTAGGAACTGATCGCACAGCCACGGGACTCTCGGTTTGAGAATACGATGTTAATTCTCATATTTCTAGACTTACGCTTAAAAACGTGGCGTTAGAGGGTGAAAACCCAAAACATCCTCCGAAAGGCTCCGTGGGTGGCACCAACACCTCCCACGGGACCAATGTAACTCGTAGGAACTGACTGCCCAGCCGCGAGACTCCCGGTTTGAGAATACGATGATAATTTGCATATTTCTATACTTAAGCAAAACATGGTGTTAGAGGGTGAAAACTCGAAACAACCCCCGAATGGCCCCGTGGGTGGCACCAACACCTCCCACGGGACCAATGTAACTAGTAGGAACTGACCCGAAAGTCGCGGGTCTCCCGATTTGAGAATACGACGATAATTTGCATATTTCTAGACTTAGGCTTAAAAATATGGCGTTAGAGGGTGAAAACCCAAAACAGCCCCCGAACGGTCCCGTGGGTGGCACCTACACCTCCCACGAGACCAATGAAACTCGTAGGAACTTGCCACGCAGTCGCAGGACTCCCGGTTTGAGAATACGACGATAATTTGCATATTTGTAGACTTAGGCTTAAAAATATGGCGTTAGAGGGTTAAAACCCAAAATGGCCCCAAAACGGCCACGTGGGTGGAACCAACACCTCCCTCGAGACCAATGTAACTCGTAGGAACTGACCAAGTACCCGCGAGACTCCCATTTTGAGAATACAACGATAATTTGTATATTTCTAGACTTAAGCAAAACATGGCGTTAGAGGGTGAAAACTCGAAACAACCCCCGAACGGCCCCGTGTGTGGCACCAAAACCTCCCACGGGACCAATGTAACTCGTAGGAACTGACCGCGCAGCCGCGGGACTCCCAATTTGAGAATACGACGGTAATTTGCATATTTTTAGACTAAGGCTTAAAAACATGGCGTTAGAGGGTGAAAACCCAAAACAGCCCCTGAACGGTCCCGTGGGTGGCACCAACACCTCCCACGAGACCAATGTAACTCGTAGGAACAGACCGCCCAGCTGCGAGACTCTCAGTTTGAGAATACGGTGATAATTTGCATATTTCTATAATTAAGCAAAACATGGCGTTAGAGGGTGAAAACTCGAAATAATCCCCTAATGGCCCCGTGGGTGGCACCAACACCTCCCACGGGACACATGTAACTTGTAGGAACTGGCCCCCATAGCAGCGCGTCTCCCGATTTTAGAATACGACGATAATTTATATATTTCTGGACTTAGGCTTAAAAATACGGCGTTAGAGGGTGAAAACCCAAAACAACCCCCGAACGGCCCCGTGGGTGGCACCAACACCTCCCACGAGACCAATGTAACTCATAGGAACTGACCCCGCAGCCGCGGGACTCCCGGTTTGAGAATACGAGGATAATTTGCATATTTGTAGACTTAGGCTTAAAAACATGGCATTAGAGGGTAAAAACCCAAAATAGCCCCCGAACGGTCCCGTGGGTGGCACCAACACCTCCCACGAGACCAATGTAACTCGTAGGAACTTGCCACGCAGTCGTGGGACTCTCGGTTTGAAAATACGACGATAATTTGCATATTTGTAGACTTAGGCTTAAAAATATGGCGTTAGAGGGTGAAAACCCAAAATTGCCCCCGAACGGCCCCGTGGGTGTCACCAACATCTCCAACGAGACCAATGTAACTCCGAGGAACTGGCCACGCAGCCGCGGGACTCCCGGTTTGAGAATACGACGATAATTTTTATATTTGTAGACTTAGGCTTAAAAACATGGCGTTAGAGGGTGAAAACCAAAAATAGCCCCCGAACGGCCTCGTGGGTGGCACCAACACCTCCCACGGGACCAATGTAACTCGTAAGAACTGACCGTCCAACCGCGAGACTCTCAATTTGAGAAAAGGACGATAATTTACATATTTCTAGACTTAAGCAAAACATGGCGTTAGAGGGTGAAAACTCGAAACAGCCCCCGAACGGCCCCGTGGGTGGCACCAACACCTCCCACGAGACCAATGTAACTCATAGGAACTGACCACGTAGCCGCCGGACTCCCGGTTTGAGAATACAACAATAATTTGCATATTTGTAGACTTAGGCTTACAAACACGGCGTTAGAGGGTAAAAACCCAAAATAGCCCCCGAACGGTCCCGTTGGTGGCACCAACACCTCCCACGAGACCATGTAACTCGTAGGAACTTGCCACGTAGTCGCGGGACTCTCGATTTGAAAATACGACGATAATTTGCATATGTGTAGACTTAGGCAGAAAAATACAGCGTTAGTGGGTGAAAACCCAAAATTGGCCCCGAACGGAACCGTGGGTGTCACCAACACCTCCCACGAGACCAATGTAACTCCGAGGAACTGGCCACGCAGTCGCGGGACTCCCGGTTTGAGAATACGACGATAATTTGCATATTTGTAGACTTAGACTTAAAAACATGGCGTTAGAGAGTGAAAACCCAAAATAGCCCCCGAACGGCCTCGTGGGTGGCACCAACACCTCCCACGGGACCAATGTAACTCGTAGAAACTGACCGTCCAGCCGCGAGACTCCCGGTTTGAGAATAGGACGATAATTTTCACATTTCTAGACTTAAGCAAAACATGGCGTTAGAGGGTGAAAACAAGAAACAGCCCCCGAACGGCCCCGTGGGTGGCACCAACACCTCCCACGGGACCAATGTAACTCGTAGGAACTGACAACACAGCCGCGGAACTCCCAATTTGAGAATACGACGGTAAGTTTCATATTTTTAGACTTAGGCTTAAAACCATGGCGGTAGAGGGTAAAAGCCCAAAACAGACCCTGAACGGTCCCGTGGGTGGCACCAACACCTCCCACGGGACCATTGTAACTCGTAGGAACTGCCCGCCCAGCCACGAGACTCCCGGCTTGAGAATACGACGATAATTTGCATATTTCTATACTTAAGCAAAACATGGCGTTAGAGGGTGAAAACTCGAAACAACCCCCGAACGGCCCCGTGGGTGGCACTAACCCCTCTCACGGGACCAATGTAACTCATAGGAACTGACCCCATAGCCTCGGGTCTCCCGATTTGAGGAAACGACGATAATTTGCATATTTCTAGGCTTAGGCTTAAAAATATGGCGTTAGAGGGTGAAAACGCAAAATTACCCCCAAACGGCCCCGTGGGTGGCACCAACACCTCCCACGAGACCAATATAACTCGTAGGTACTGGCCACGCAGCCGCGGGACTCCCGGTTTGGGAGCACGATGATAATTTACATATTTGAAGACTTAGGCTTTAAAACATGGCGTTAGAGGGTGAAAACCCAAAATAGCCCCCGAACGTCCCCATGGGTGGCACCAACACCTCCCACGGGACCAATGTAACTCGTAGGAACTGACCGTCCAACCGCGAGACTCTCAATTTGAGAAAAGGATGATAATTTACATATTTCTAGACTTAAGCAAAACATGGCGTTAGAGGGTGAAAACTCGAAACAGCCCCCGAACGGCCCCGTGGGTGGCACCAACACCTCCCACGAGACCAATGTAACTCATAGGAACTGACCCCGCAGCCGCGGGACTCCCGGTTTGAGAATACGAGGATAATTTGCATATTTGTAGACTTAGGCTTAAAAACATGGCATTAGAGGGTAAAAACCCAAAATAGCCTCCGAACGGCCCCGTGGGTGGCACCAACCCCTCCCACGGGACCAATGTAACTCATAGGAACTGACCCCATAGCCTCGGGTCTCTCGATTTGAGGAAACGACGATAATTTGCATATTTCTAGGCTTAGGCTTAAAAATATGGCGTTAGAGGGTGAAAACGTAAAATTACCCCCAAACGGCCCCGTGGGTGGCACCAACACCTCCCACGAGACCAATATAACTCGTAGGTACTGGCCACGCAGCCGCGGGACTCCCGGTTTGGGAACACGATGATAATTTACATATTTGAAGACTTGGGCTTTAAAACATGGCGTTAGAGGGTGAAAACCCAAAATAGCCCCCGAACGTCCCCATTGGTGGCACCAACACCTCCCACGGGACCAATGTAACTCGTAGGAACTGATCGCGATGCCGCGGGACTCCCGGTTTGAGAATACGACGAAAATTTGAATATTTCTAGACTTAAGCTTAAAAACATGACATTAGAGGGTGAAAACCCAAAACAACCCCTGAACGGTCCCGTGGGTGGCACCAATACCTCTCACGGGACCAAGGTAACTCATAGGAACTGACCCCGTAGCCGCGGGTCTCTCGGTTTGAGAATACGATGATAATTTTCATATTTCTAAGCTTAGGCTTAAAAACATGGCGTTAGAGGATGAAAACCCTAAAAAGACCCCGAACGGCCCCGTGGGTGGCACCAACACCTCCCACGAGACCAATGTAACTCGTAGGAACTGACCGCGGAGCCGCGGGACTCCCGATTTGAGAATACGACGATAATTTGCATATTTCAATACTTAGGCTTAAAAACATGGCGTTAGAGGGTGAAAACTTGAAATAACCCCCGAACGGCACCGTGGGTGGCACCAACACCTCCCACGGGACCAATGTTACTCGTAGGAACTGACCGCGCACCTCGGGACTCTCGGTTTGAGAATACGATGGTAATTTGCATATTTCTAGACTTAGGCTTAAAAATATGGCGTTAGAGGGTGAAAACCCAAAATAACCCCCGAACGGTCCCGTGGGTGGCACCAAAACCTCCCACGGACCAATGTAACTCGTAGGAACTGACCCCGTAGCTGCGGGTCTCCCGGTTTGAAAATATGCCAATAATTTGCATATTTCTAGACTTATGCTTAAAAACAGGGCGTTAGAGGGTAAAACCCAAAATAGCCTCCGAACGGCCCCGTGGGTGGTACCAACACCTCCCCTGAGACCAATATAACTTGTAGGAACTGGCCACGTAGCCGTGGGACTCTCGATTTGAGGATGCGATGATAATGTGCATATTTGTAGACTTAAGCTTAAAAACATGGCGTTAGAGGGTGAAAACCCAAAATATCCCCCGAACGGCCCCGTGGGTGGCACCAACACCTCCCACGGGACCAATATAACACGTAGTAACTGACCGTCCAGCCGTGAGACTCTAGGTTTGAGAATACGACGATAATTTGCATATTTCTAGACATAAGAAAAAGATGGCGTTAGAGGGTGAAAACTCAAAACGGCCCTCGAACGGCCCCGTGGGTGGAACCAACACCTCCCACGGGACCAATATAACTCGTAGGAACTGACCACGTAGCCGCGAGATTTCCAGTTTGAGAATACGATGATAATTTGCATATTTCTAGTCTTAAGCAAAACTTGGCGTTAGAGAGTGAAAACCCAAAATAACCCCCGAACGGCCCCGTGGGTGGCACCAGCACCTCCCACGGGACCAATGTAACTCGTAGGAACTGACCGTGCAGCCGCGGGACTCCCGGTTTGAGAATACGATGGTAATTTGTATATTTTTAGGATTTGGCTTTAAAACATGGCGTTAGAGGGTGAAAACTCGAAACAACCCCCGAACGGCCCCGTGGGTGGCACCAACACCTCCCACGGGACCAATGTAACTCGTAGGAACTGACCCGATAGCCGCGGGTCTCCCGATTTGAGAATACGACGATAATTTGCATATTTCTAGACTTAGGCTTAACAATATGGCGTTAGAGGTTGAAAACAAAAAATAGCCCCCGAACGGTCCCGTGGGTGGCACCTACAACTCCCACGAGATCAATGTAACTCGTAGGAACTTGCCACGCAGTCACGGGACTCCCGGTTTGAAAATACGACGATAATTTTCATATTTGTAGACTTAGGCTTAAAAACATGGCGTTAGAGGGTTAAAACCCAAAATGGCCCCAAAACGGCCACGTGGGTGGAACCAACACCTCCCTCGAGACCAATGTAACTCGTAGGAACTGACCAAGTACCCGCGAGACTCGCGTTTTGAGAATACAACGATAATTTGTATATTTTTAGACTTAAGCAAAACATGGCGTTAGAGGGTGAAAACTCGAAACAGCCCCCGAACGGCCCCGTGGGTGGCACCAACACCTCCCACGGGACCAATGTAACTCGTAGGAACTGACCGCGCAGCCGCGGGACTCCCAGTTTGAGAATACGACGGTAATTTCATATTTTTAGACTAAGGCTTAAAAACATGGCGTTAGAGGGTGAAAACCCAAAACAGCCCCTGAACGGTCCCGTGGGTGGCACCATCACCTCCCACGTGACCAATGTAACTCGTAGGAACTGACCGCCCAGCTGCGAGACTCTCGGTTTGAGAATACGATGATAATTTGCATATTTCTATACTTAACCAAAACATGGCGTTAGAGGGTGAAAACTCGAAACAACCCCCGAACGGCACCGTGGGTGGCACCAACCCCTCCCACGGGACCAATGTAACTCGTAGGAACTGACCCCATAGCCTCGGGTCTCCCGATTTGAGAATATGACGATAATTTGCATATTTTTAAACTCAGGCTTAAAAATATGGCGTTATAGGGTGAAAACCCAAAATTGCCCCCGAACGGCCCCGTGGGTGGCACCAACACCTCCCACGAAACCAATGTAACTCGTAGGTACTGGCCACGAAGCCGTGGGACTCCCGGTTTGAGAATACGATGATAATTTGCATATTTGAAGACTTAGGCTTTAAAACATGGCGTTAGAGGTTGAAAACCAAAAATAGCCCCCGAACGTCCCCGTGGGTGGCACCAACACCTCTCACGAGACCAATGTAACTCGTAGGAACTGATCGTGCTGTTGCGGGACTCTCGGTTTGAGAATACGATTAAAATTTGCATATTTCTAGACTTAGGCTTAAAAATACGGCGTTAGAGGGTGAAAACTCGAAACAACCCCCGAACGGCCCCGTAAGTGGCACCAACACCTCCCACGGGACCAATGTAACTCATAGGAACTGACCACGCATCCGCGGGACTCCCGGTTTGAGAATACGATGATAATTTGCATATTTGTAGACTTAGGCTTAAAACCATGGCCTTAGAGGGTAAAAACCCAAAATAACCCCCAAACGGTCCCGTGGGTGGCACCAACACCTCCCACGAGACCAATGTAACTCGTAGGAACTTGCCACGCAGTCGTGGGACTCTCGGTTTGAAAATACGACGATAATTTGCATATTTGTAGACTTAGGCTTAAAAATATGGCATTAGAGGGTGAAAACTCGAAACAGCCCCCGAACGGCCCCGTGGGTGTCACCAACACCTCCAATGAGACCACTGTAACTCCGAGGAACTGGCCACGCAGCCGCGGGACTCCCGGTTTGAGAATACGATGATAATTTGCATATTTGTAGACTTAGGCTTAAAAACATGGCGGTAGAGGGTGAAAACCCAAAATAGCTCCCGAACGGCCTCGTGGGTGGCACCAACACCTCCCACAGGACCAATGTAACTCGTAGGAACTGACCGTCCAGCAGCGAGACTCCCGGTTTGAGAATAGGACCATAATTTACATACTTCTAGACTTAAGTAAAACATGGCGTTAGAGGGTGAAAACTCGAAACAGCCCCCGAACGGCCCCGTGGGTGGAACCAACACCTCCCACCGGACCAATGTAACTCGTAGGAATTGACAGCGCTGCCGTGGTACTCCCAGTTTGAGAATACTAAGGTAATTTTCATATTTTTAGACTTAGGCTTAAAATCATGGTGTTAGAGGGTGAAAGCTCAAAACAGCCCCCGAACGGTCTCGTGGGTGGCACCAACACCTCCCACGGGACCAATGTAACTCGTAGGAACTACCCGCCCAGCCGCGAGACTCCCGGCTTAAGAATACGATGATAATTTGCATATTTCTATACTTAAGCAAAACATGGTGTTAGAGGGTGAAAACTCGAAACAACCCCCGAACGGCACCATGGGTGGCACCAGCCCCTCCCACGGGACCAATGTAAGTCGTAGGAACTGACCCCATAGCCTCGGGTCTCCCGATTTTAGAATACGACGATAATTTGCATATTTCTAGACTTAGGCTTAAAAATATGGCGTTAGAGGGTGAAACCCAAAATTGCCCCCGAACGGCCCCGTGGGTGGCACCAACACCTCCCACAAGACCAATGTAACTCGTAGGTACTGGCCACGGACTCGCGGGACTCCCGATTTGAGAATACGACGATCATTTGCATATTTGAAGACTTATGCTTTAAAACATGGCGTTAGAGGGTGAAAACCCAAAATAGCCCCCGAACGTCCCCGTGGGTGGCACCAACACCTCCCACGGGACCAATGTAACTCGTAGGAACTGATCGCGCTGCCGCGGGACTCTCGATTTGAGAATACGATGAAAATTTGCATATTTCTAGACTTAGGCTTAAAAATACGGCCTTAGAGGGTGAAAACCCAAAACATCCCCCCGAACGGCCCCGTAGGTGGCACCAACACCTCCCACGAGACCAATGTAACTCCTAGGGACTGGCCACGCTATCGCGTGACTCCCGGTTTGAGAATATGATGATAATTTGCATATTTGTAGACTTAGACTTAAAAATATGGCGTTAGAGGGTGAAAACCCAAAATTGCCTCCGAACGGCCCCGGGGGTGGCACCAACACCTCCCTCGATACCAATGTAACTCATAGGAACTGACCGCGTACCCGCGAGACTCCCGGTTTGATAATCCAACGATAATTTGCATATTTCTAGACTTACGCTTAAAAACATGGCGTTAGAGGGTGAAAACTTGAAACAACCCCCGAACGGCACCGGGGGTGGAACTAACACCTCCCACGGGACAAATGTAACTAGTAGGAACTGCCCGCCCAGCCGCGAGACTCCCGACTTGAGAATACGACGTTAATCTGCATATTTCTATACTTAAGCAGAACATGGCGTTAGAGGGTGAAAACTCGAGACAACCCCCGAACGGCACCGTGGGTGGCACCAACCCCTCCCACGGGACCAATGTAACTCGTAGGAACTGACCCCATAGCCTCGGGTCTCCCGATTTGAGAATATGACGATAATTTGCATATTTTTAGACTTAGGCTTAAAAATATGGCGTTATAGGGTGAAAACCCAAAATTGCCCCCGAACGGCCCCGTGGGTGGCACCAACACCTCCCACGAGACCAATGTAACTCGTAGGTACTAGCCACGAAGCCGCGGGACTCCCGGTTTGAGAATACGATGATAATTTGCATATTTGAAGACTTAGGCTTTAAAACATGGCGTTAGAGGTTGAAAACCAAAAATAGCCCCCGAACGTCCCCGTGGGTGGCACCAACACCCTTCACGGGACCAATGTAACTCGTAGGAACTGATCGCGCTGTCGCGGGACTCCCGGTTTGAGAATACGATTAAAATTTGCATATTTCTAGACTTAGGTTTAAAAATACGGCGTTAGAGTGTGAAAACTCGAAACAACCCCTGAACGGCCCCGTGGGTGGCACCAACACCTCCCACGGGACCAATGTAACTCGTAGGAACTGGCCCCATAGCAGCGGGTCTCCCGGTTTGAGAATACGACGATAATTTGCATATTTCTAGACTTAGGCTTAAAAATACGGCGTTAGAGGGTGAAAACCCAAAACAACCTCTGAACGGCCCCGTGGGTGGCACCAACACCTCCCACAAGACCAATGTAACTCATAGGAACTGACCACGCAGCCGCGGGACTCCCGGTTTGAGAATATGACGATAATTTGCATATTTGTAGACTTAGGCTTCAAAACATGGCTTTAGAGGGTAAAAACCCAAAATAGCCCCCGAACGGTCCCGTGGGTGGCACCAACACGTCCCACGAGACCAATGTAACTCATAGGAACTTGCCACGCAGTCGTGGGACTCTCGGTTTGAAAATACGACGATAATTTGCATATATGTAGACTTAGGCTTAAAAATATGGCGTTAGAGGGTGAAAACTCGAAACAGCCCCCAAACGGCCCCGTGGGTGTCACCAACACCTCCAATGAGACCACTGTAACTCCGAGGAACTGGCCACGCAGCCGCGGGACTCCCGGCTTGAGAATAACATGATAATTTGCATATTTGTATACTTAGGCTTAAAAACATGGCGTTAGAGGGTGAAAACCCAAAATAGCCCCCGAACGGCCTCGTGGGTGGCACCAACACCTCCCACGGGACCAATGTAACTCGTAGGAACTGACCGTCCAGCCGCGAGACTCCCGGTTTGAGAATAGGACCATAATTTACATACTTCTAGACTTAAGCAAAACATGGCGTTTGAGGGTGAAAACTCAAAACAGCCCCCGAACGGCCCCGTGGGTGGCACCAATACCTCCCACGGGACCAATGTAACTCGAAGGAACTGACAGCGCAGCCGTGGTACTCCCAGTTTGAGAATACTAAGGTAGTTTTCATATTTTTAGACTTAGGCTTAGAACCATGGTGTTAGAGGGTGAAAGCTCAGAACAGCCCCCGAACGGTCCCGTGGGTGGCACCAACACCTCCCACGGGACCAATGTAACTCGTAGGAACTGCCCGCCCAGCCGCGAGACTCCCGGCTTGAGAATACGATGATAATTTGCATATTTCTATACTTAAGCAAAACATGGCGTTAGAGGGTGAAAACTCGAAACAACCCCCGAACGGCACCGTGGGTGGCACCAACCCCTCCCACGGGACCAATGTAACCCGTAGGAACTGACCCCATAGCCTCGGGTCTCCCGATTTTAGAATACGACGATAATTTGCATATTTCTAGACTTAGGCTTAAAAATATGGCGTTAGAGGGTGAAAACCCAAAATTGCCCCCGAGCGGCCCCGTGGGTGGCACCAACACCTCCCACGAGACCAATGTAACTCCTAGGAACTGGCCACGCTGTCGCGTGACTCCCGGTTTGAGAATACGATGATAATTTGAATATTTGTAGACTTAGGCTTAAAAATATGGCGTTAGAGGGTGAAAACCCAAAATTGCCCCCGAACGGCCCCGGGGGTGGCACCAACACCTCCCTCGATACCAATGTAACTCATAGGAACTGACCGCGTACCCGCGAGACTCCCGGTTTGATAATCCAACGATAATTTGCATATTTCTAGACTTACGCTTAAAAACATGGCGTTAGAGGATGAAAACTTGAAACAACCCCCGAACGGCACCGTGTGTGGCACTAACACCTCCCGCGGGACCAATGTAACTCGTAGGAACTGACCGCGCAGCCGCAGGACTCCCGGCTTGAGAATACGATGGTAATTTGCATATTTCTAGACTTAAGCTTAAAAACATGGCGTTAGAGTGTGAAAACCCAAAACAGCCCCCGAACGGTCCCGTGGGTGGCACCAAAACCACCCACGGGACCAATGTAACTCATAGGAAATGACCCCGTAGCCGCGTGTCTCCCGGTTTGAAAATACGATGATAATTAACATATTTCTAGGATTAGGTTTAAAAACATGGCGTTAGAGGATGAAAACCCTAAAAAGACCCCGAACGGCCCCGTGGGTGGCACCAACACCTCCCACAAGACCAATGTAACTCGTAGGAACTGACCGCGGAGCCGCGGGACTCCCGATTTGAGAATACGACGATAATTTGCATATTTCAATACTTAGGCTCAAAAACATGGCGTTAGAGGGTGAAAACTCGAAATAACCCCCGAACGGCACCGTGGGTGGCACTAACACCTCCCACGGGACCAATGTAACTCGTAGGAACTGACCGCGCACCTCGGGACTCTCGGTTTGAGAATACGATGGTAATTTGCATATTTCTAGACTTAGGCTTAAAAACATGGCGTTAGAATGTGAAAACCCAAAACAGCCCCCGAATGGTCCCATTGGTGTCACCAACACCTCCCACGGGACCAATGTAACTCGTAGTAACTGACCGTCCAGCCGTGAGACTCCCGGTTTGAGAATACGACGATAAATTGCATATTTCTAGACTTAAGAAAAACATGTCGTTAGAGGGTGAAAACTAAAAACGGCCCTCGAACGGCCCCTTGAGTGGAACCAACACCTCCCACGGGATGAATATAACTCGTAGGAACTGTCCACGTAGCCGCGAGATTCCCAGTTTGAGAATACGACGATAATTTGCATATTTCTAGTCTTAAGCAAAACTTGGCGTTAGAGGGTTAAAACTCGAAACAACCCCCGAACGGCCTCGTGGGTGGCACCAACCCCTCCGACGGGACCAATGTAACTCGTAGGAATTGGCCACGCATCCGCGGGACTCCCGGTTTGAGAATACGACGATAATTTGCATATTTCTAGACTTAGGCTTAAAACCATGGTGTTAGAGGGTGAAAATCCAAAATAGCCCCCGAACGGCCTCGTTGGTGGCACCAACACCTCCCACGGGACCATTGTAACTCGTAGGAACTGACCGTCCAGTCGCGAGACTCCCAGTTTGAGAATACGACGATAATTTTCATATTTCTAGACTTACGCTTAAAAACATGGCGTTAGAGGTTGAAAATTCGAAACAGCCCCCGAACGGCCCCGTGGGTGGCACCCACACCTCCCATAGGACCAATGTAACTCGTAGGAACTGACCGCCCAGCCGCGAGAATCTCGGTTTGAGAATACGATGATAATTTGAATATTTTTATACTTAAGCAAAACATGGCGGTAGAGGGTGAAAACTCGAAACAACTCCCGAACGGCCCCGTGGGTGGCACCAACCCCTCCCACGGGACTAATGTAACTCATAGGAACTGACCCCATAGCCGCGGGTCTCCCGATTTGAGAATAAGACGATAATTTGCAAATTTCTAGGCTTAGGCTTAAAAATACGGCGTTAGAGGGTGAAAACCGAAAACAGCCCCCCGAACGGCCCTGTGGGTGGCACCAACACCTCCCACGAGACCAATGTAACGCCTAGGAACTGGCCACGCAGTCGCGTGACTCTCGGTTTGAGAATACGATGATAATTTCCATATTTGTAGACTTAGGCTTAAAAACATGGCGTTAGAGGGTGAAAACCCAAAACAGCCCCCGAACGGTCCCGTGGGTGGCACCAACACCTCCCACGAGACCAATGTAACTCGTAGGAACTGATCGCGCAGCCGCGAGACTCCCGGCTAGAGAATACGATGATAATTTGCATATTTTTATACTTAAGCAAAACATGGCATTAGAGGGTGAAAACTCGAAACAACCCCCAAACGTCCCCGTGGGTGGCACCAACACCTCCCACGGGACCGATGTAACTCGTAGGAACTGACCCGATAACCGCGGGTCTCCCGATTTGAGAATACGATGATAATTTGCATAATTCTAAACTTAGGCTTAAAAATATGGCGTTAGAGAGTGAAAACCCAAAATAGCCTCCGAACGGTCCCGTCAGTGGCATTTACACCTCCCACGAGACCAATGTAACTCGTAGGAACTTGCCACGCAGCCGCGGGACTCCCAGTTTGAGAATACAACGATAATTTGTATATTTCTAGACTTAAGCAAAACATGGCGTTAGAGGGTGAAAACTCGAAACAGCCCCTGAACAGCCCCGTGGGTGGGACCAACACCTCCCACGGGACCAATGTAACTCGTAGGAACTGACCGCGCAGCCGAGGAACTCCCAGTTTGAGAATACGACGGTAATTTGCATATTTTTAGACTAAGGCTTAAAACTATGTCGTTAGAGGGTGAAAATCCAAAACAGCCCCCGAACGGTCCCGTGGGTGGCACCAACACCTCCCACGGGACCAATGTAACTCATTGGAACTGACTGCCCAGCTGCGAGCCTCTCGGTTTGAGAATACGATGATAATTTGCATATTTATATAATTAAGCAAAATATGGCATTAGAGGGTGAAAACTCGAAACAACCCCCGAACGGCCCCGTGGGTGGAACCGACACCTCCCACGGGACTAATGTAACTCGTAGGAACTGGCCCCATAGCCGCGGGTCTCCCGATTTAAGAATACGACGATAATTTGCATATTTCTAGACTTAGGCTTAAAAATACGGCGTTAGAGGGTGAAAACCCAAAACAACCCCCGAACGGCCCCCTGGGTGGCATCAACACCTCCCACGAGACCAATGTAACTCATAGGAACTGACCACGCAGCCGCCAGACTCCCGGTTTGAGAATACAACAATAATTTGCATATTTGTAGACTTAGGCTTAAAAACACGGCGTTAGAGGGTAAAAACCCAAAATAGCCCCCGAACGGTCCCGTGTGTGGCACCAACACCTCCCACGAGACCAATGTAACTCGTACAAACTTGCCACGCAGTCGCAAGACTCTCGGTTTGAAAATACGATGATAATTTGCATATTTGTAGACTTAGGCTTAAAAATATGGCGTTAGAGGGTGAAAACCCAAAATTGCCCCCGAACGGCCCCGTGGGTGTCACCAACATCTCCCACGAGACCAATGTAACTCCGAGGAACTGGCCACGCAGCCGCGGGACCCCCAGTTTGAGAATACGACGATAATTTGCATATTTATAGACTTAGGCTTAAAAATATGGCGTTAGAGGGTGAAGACCCAAAATAGCCCCCGAACGGCCTCGTGGGTGGCACCAACACCTCCCACGGGACCAATGTAACTCTTAGGAACTGACCGTCCATCCACGAAACTCCCGGTTTGAGAATAGGACGATAATTTGCATATTTCTAGACTTAAGCAAAACATGGCATTAGAGGGTGAAAACTCGAAACATCCCCTGAACGTCCCCGTGGGTGGCACCAACACCTCCCACGGGACCAATGTAACTCGTAGGAACTGACAGCGCAGCCGCGGGACTCCCAGTTTGAGAATACGACGGTAATTTTCATATTTTTAGACTTAGGCTTAAAACCATGGTGTTAGAGGGTGAAAGCCGAAAACAGCCCCCGAACGGTCCCGTGGGTGGCACCAACACCTCCCACGGGACCAATGTAACTCGTAGGAACTGCCCGCCCAGCCGCAAGACTCCCGGCTTGAGAATACAACGATAATTTGCATATTTCTATACTTAAGCAAAACATGGCGTTAGAGGGTGAAAACTCGAAACAACCCCCGAACGGCCCCGTGGGTGGCACCAACCTCTCCCACGGGGCCAATGTAACTCGTAGGAACTGTCCCCATAGCCTCGGGTCTCCCGATTTGAGAATACGACGATAATTTGCATATTTCTAGACTTAGGCTTAAAAATATGGCGTTAGAGGGTGAAAACCCAAAATTGCCACCGAACGGCCCCGTGGGTGGCACCAACACCTTCCACGAGACCAATGTAACTCGTATGTACTGGATACGCACCCGCAGGACTCCCGTTTTGAGAATACGATGATAATTTGCATATGTTTAGACTTAGGTCATAAAACATGGCGTTAGTGGGTGAAAACCCAAAATAGCTCCCGAACGTCCCCGTGGGTGGCACCAACACCTCCCATGGGACCAATAAAACTCGTAGGAACTGATCGCGCTGCCGCGAGACTCCCGGTTTGAGAATACGACTGTAATTTGCGTATTTCTAGACTTAGGCTTAAAAACATGGCATTAGAGGGTGAAAACCCAAAATAGCCCCCGAACGGTTCCGTGGGTGGCACCAAAACCACCCACGGGACCAATGTAACTCTTAGGAACTGACCCCATAGCCGCGGGTCTCCCGATTTGAAAATACGACGATAATTTTCATATTTCTAGGCTTAGGCTTAAAAACATGGCGTTAGAGGGTGAAAACCCTAAAAAGACTCCGAACGGCCCCGTGGGTGGCACCAACACCTCCCACGAGACCAATGTAACTCGTAGGAACTGACCGCGGAGCCGCGGGACTCCCGATTTGAGAATACGACGATAATTTGCATATTTCAATACTTAGGCTTAAAAACATGGCGTTAGAGGGTGAAACCTCGAAACAACCTCCGAACGGCACCGTGGGTGGCACTAACACTTCCCACGGGACCAATGTAACTCGTAGGAACTGACCGCGCAGCCTTGGGACTCTCGATTTGAGAATGCGTTGGTAATTTGCATATTTTTGGACTTAGGCTTAAAAACATGGCGTTAGAGTGTGAAAACCCAAAACAGCCCCCGAACGGTCTCGTTGGTGTCACCAACACCTCCCACGGGACCAATGTAACTCGTAGGAACTGACCCCTTAGCCGTGGGTCTCCGGTTTGAAAATATGACGATAATTTGCATATTTCTAGACTTATGCTTAAAAACATGGCGTTTGAGGGTAAAACCCAAAACAGCCCCCGAACGGCCCCGTGGCTGGCACCAACACCTTCCACGAGACCAATATAACTCGTAGGAACTGGCCACGTAGCCGCGGGACTCCCAGTTTGAGTAGACGTTGATAATGTTCATATTTGTAGACTTAAGCTTAAAAACATGGCGTTAGAGGGTGAAAACCCAAAATAGCCCCCGAACGGCCCCGTGGGTGGCACCAACACCTCCCACGGGACCAATGTAACTCGTAGTAACTGACCGCCCATCCGCGAGACTCCCGGTTTGAGAATACGACGATAATTTGCGTATTTCTAGACTTAAGCAAAACATGGCGTTAGAGGGTAAAAACTCGAAACATCCCCCGAACGGCCCCGTGGGTGGCACCAGCACCTCCCACGAGACCAATGTAACTCGTAGGAACTGGCAGCGTAGCCGCGAGATTCCCAGTTTGAGAATATGATGATAATTTGTATATTTTTAGTCTTAAGCAAAACTTGGCGTTAGAGGGTTAAAACTCGAAACAGCCCCCGAACGGCCTCGTGGGTGGCACCAACACCTCCCACAGGACCAATGTAACTCGTAGGAACTGACCGCGCAGCCGCGGTACTCCCGGTTTGAGAATACGATGGTAATTTGCATATTTTTAGACTTAGGCTTTAAAACATGGCGTTAGAGGGTGAAAACTCGAAACAGCCCCCGAACGGCCCCGTGGGTGGAACCAACACCTCCCACGGGACCAATGTAACTCGTAGGAACTGACCTCATAGCCGTGGGTCTCCCGATTTGAGAATATGATGATAATTTGCATATTTCTAAACTTAGGCTTAAAAATACGGCATTAGAGGGTCAAAACCCAAAATAGTCCCCCGAACGGCCCCGTGGGTGGCACCAATACCTCCCACGAGACCAATGTAACTCCCAAGAATTGGCCACGCAGCCGCAGGACTCCCGGTTTGAGAATACGATAATAATTTGCATATTTGTAGACTTAGGCTTAAAAACATGGCGTTAGTGGGTGAAAATGCAAAATAGCCCCCGAACGGCCTCGTTGGTGGCACCAACACCTCCCACGGGATCAATGTAACTCATAGGAACTGACCGTCCAGCCGCGAGACTCTCAGTTTGAGAATACGGCGATATTTTGCATATTTCTAGACTTACGCTTAAAAACATGGCGTTAGAGGGTGAAAACCCGAAACAGCCCCCGAACGGCCCCGTGAGTGGCACCCCCACCTCCCACATTACCAATGTAACTCATAGGAACAGACCGCCTGCCGCGAGACTCCCGATTTGAGAATACGACGATAATTTGAATATTTCTAAACTTAAGCCAAACAAGGCGTTAGAGGGTGAAAACTCGAAACAACCCCCGAACGGACTTGTGGGTGGCACCAACCCCTCCCACGGGACCAATGTAACTCGTAGGAACTGACCCCATAGCCGCGGGTCTCCCGATTTGAGAATACGACGATAATTTGCATATTCCTAGACTTCGGCTTAAAAATACGGCGTTAGAGGGTGAAAATCCAAAACAGCCACCCGAACGGCCTCGTGGGTGGCACCAACACCTCCCACGAGACCAATGTAACTCCTAGGAACTGGCCACGCAGCAGCGGGACTCCTGGTTTGAGAATACGATGATAATTTGCATATTTGTAGACTTAGGCTTAAAAACATGGCGTTAGAGGGTGAAAACCCAAAACAGCCCCATAACGGCCTCGTGGGTGGCACCAACACCTCCCACGGGACCAATGTAACTCGTAGGAACTGACTGTCCAGCTGCGAGATTCTCGGTTTTAGAATAGGACGATAATTTGCATATTTGTAGTCTTAAGCAAAAGATGGCGTTAGAGGGTGAAAACTCGAAACAACCCCCGAGCGGCCCCGTGGGTGGCACCAACACCTCCCACGGGACCAATGTAACTCGTAGGAACTGACAGCGCAGCTGCGGGACTCCCAGTTTGAGAATACAACAATAATTTTCATATTTTTAGACTTAGGCTTAAAACCATGGTGTTAGAGGGTGAAAACCCAAAACAGCCCCCGAACGGTCCCGTGGGTGGCACCAACACCTCCCACGGGACCAATGTAACTCGTAGGAACTGCCCGCCCAGCCGCGAGACTCCCCGCTTGAGAATACAACGATAATTTGCATATTTCCATACTTAAGCAAAAAATGGCGTTAGAGGGTGAAAACTCGAAACAACCCCCGAACGGCCCCGTAGGTGGCACCAACCCCTCCTACGGGACCAATGTAACACGTAGGAACTGACACCATAGCCTCTTGTCTCCCGATTTAAGAATACGATGACAATTTGCATATTTCTAAACTTAGGCTTAAAAATATGGCATTAGAGGCAGAAAAAACAAAATTGCCCCCGAACAGCCTCGTGGGTGGCACCAACCCCTCCCACGGGACCAATGTAACTTGTAGGAACTGACCCCATAGCCTCGGGTCTCCCGATTTAAGAATACGATGACAATTAGCATATTTCTAGACTTAGGCTTAAAAATATGGCGTTTGAGGCAGAAAACCCAAAATTTCCCCCGAACGGCCTCGTGGGTGGCACCAACACCTCCCACGAGACCAATGTAACTCGTAGGTACTGGCCACGCAGTCGCGGGACTCCCGGTTTGAGAATACGATGATAATTTGCATATTTCTAGAATTAAGCAAAACATGGCGTTAGAGGATGAAAACTCGAAACAGCCCCCATACGGCCCCGTGGGTGGTACCAACACCTCCCACGGGACCAATGTAACTCGTAGGAACTGACAGCGCAGCCGCGGGACTCTCGCTTTGAGAATACGACGGTAATTTTTATATTTTTAGACTTAGGCTTAAAACCATGGTGTTAGAGGGTGAAAACCCAAAACAGCCCCCGAAGGGTCCCGTGGGCGGCACCAACACATCCCACGGAACCAATGTAACTTGTAGGAACTGCTCGCCCAGCCGCGAGACTCTCGGCTTGAGAATACGACGATAATTTGCATATTTCTATACTTAAGCAAAACATGGCGTTAGAGGGTGAAAACTCAAAACAACTCCCGAACGGCCCCGTGGGTGGCACCAACCCCTCCCACGGGACCAATGTAACTCGTAGGAACTGACCCCATTGCCTCGGGTCTCCCGATTTGAGAATACGATGATAATTTGCATCTTTCTAGACTTAGGCTTAAAAATATGGCGTTAGAGGGTGAAAACCCAAAATTGCCCCCGAACGACCCCGTGGGTGGCACCAAAACCTCCCACGGGACCATTGTAACTCATAGGAACTGACCCCGTAGCCGTGGGTCTCCCAGTTTGAAAATACGTCGATAATTTGCATATTTCAAGGCTTAGGCTTAAAAACATAACGTTAGAGGGTGAGAACCCTAAAAAGACCCCGGACGACCCCGTGGGTGGCACCAACACCTCCCACGAGACCAATGTAACTCGTAGGAATTGACCGCGCAGCCGCGGGACTCTCGGTTTGAGAATACGATGATAATTTGCATATTTCAATACTTAGGCTTAAAAACATGGCGTTAGAGGGTGAAAACTCGAAACAACCCCCGAACGGCACCGTGGGTGGCACTAACACCTCCCACGGGACCAATGTAACTCATAGGAACTGACCGCGCAGCCGCGGGACTCCCGGTTTGAGAATACGATGGTAATTTGCATATTTCTAGACTTAGGCTTTAAAACATGGCGTTAGAGTGTGAAAACCCAAAACAGCCCCCGAACGGTCCCGGTGGTGGCACCAACACCTCCCACGGAACCAATGTAACTCATAGGAACAAACCCCGTAGCCGCGGGTCTCCCGCTTTGAAAATACGACGATAATTTTCATATTTCTAGACTTATGCTTAAAAACATGGCGTTAGAGGGTAAAACCCAAAACAGCCCCCGAACGACCCCGTGGGTGGCACCAACACCTCCCTCGAGAACAATATAACTCGTAGGTACATGCCAAGTAGCCGCGGGACTCCCGGTTTGAGAATACGATGATAATATGCATATTTGTAGACTTAAACTTAAAAACATGGTGTTAGAGGGTGAAAACCCAAAATAGCCCCCGAACGGCCCCGTGGGTGGCTCCAACACCTCCCACGGGACCAATGTAACTCGTAGTAACTGACCGTCCAGCCGCGAGACTCCCGATTTGAGAATACGACGATAATTTGCATATTTCAAGACTTAAGAAAAACATGGCGTTAGATGGTGAAAACTCAAAACGGCCCTCGAACGGCCCCGTGGGTGGAACCAACATCTCCCACGGTACCAATATAATTCGTAGGAACTGACCGCGTAACCGCGAGATTCCCGGTTTGAGAATACGACGATAATTTTCATTTTTCTAGTCTTAAGCAAAACTTGGCGTTAGAGGGTAAAAACTCGAAACACCCACCGAACGCACCCGTGGGGGGCACCAACACCTCCCACGGGACCAATGTAACTCGTAAGAACTGACCGCGCAGCCGCGGGACTCCCGGTTTGAGAATACAACGGTAATTTGCATATTTTTAGACTTAGGATTAAAAACATGGTGTTAGAGGGTGAAAACTCGAAACAACCCCCGAACGGCCCCGTGGGTGGCACCAACACCTCCCACGGGACCAATGTAACTCGTAGGAACTGACCCCATAGCCGCGGGTCTCTCGAATTGAGAATACGATGATAATTTGCTTATTTCTAGACTTAGGCTTAAAAATACGGCATTAGAGGGTGAAAACCAAAAATAGGCCCCCGAACGACCCCGTGGGTGGCACCAACACCTCCCACGAGACCAATGTAACTCCTAGGAACTGGCCACGCAGTCGCGGGACTCCCGGTTTGAGAATACGAAGATAATTTGCATATTTGTACACTTAGGCTTAAAAACATGGCGTTAGAGGGTGAAAACCCAAAATAGCCCCCGAACGTCCCCGTGGGTGGCACCAACACCTCCCACGGGACCAATGTAACTCGTAGTAACTGACCACCCATCCGCGAGACTCCCGGTTTGAGAATACGACGATAATTTGCATATTTCTAGACTTAAGCAAAAACATGGCATTAGAGGGTGAAAACTTGAAACAATTCCCGAACGGCCCCGTGGGTGGCACCAACACCTCCCACGGGACCAATGTAACTCGTAGGAACTGACCCCACAGCCACGGCTCTCCCTGTTTGAGAATACGATGATAATTTGTATATTTCTAGACTTAGGCTTAAAAACATGGCGTTAGAGGGTGAAAACCCAAAACAGCCCCCGAACGGCCCCGTGGGTGACACCAACGCCACCTACGGGACAAATGTAACTCGTAGGAACTGACCACGCTGTCGCGAGACTCCCGGTTTGAGAATACAACAGTAATTTGCTTATTTTTATACTTAAGCAAAACATGGCGTTAGAGGGTGAAAACTCGAAACAACCCCTGAACGGCCCCGTGGGTGGCACCAGCCCCTCCTACGGGACCAATGTAACTCGTAGGAACTGACCCCATAGCCTCGGGTCTCCCGATTTGAGAATACGATGATAATTTGCATATATCTAGACTTAGGCTTAAAAATATGGCTTTAGAGGGTGAAAACCCAAAATTGCCCCCCGAACGGCCCCGTGGGTGGCACCAACACCTCCCACGAGACCAATGTAACTCGTAGGTACTGGCCACGCAGCCTTGGGACTCTCAGTTTGAGAATACGACTATAATTTGCATATTTGTAGACTTAGGTTTTAAAACATGGCGTTAGAGGGTGAAAACCCAAAATATCCCCCGAACGGCCCCGTGGGTGGCACCAACACCTCCCACGGGACCAATGTAACTCGTAGGAACTCATCGTGCTGCCGCAGGACTCCCGGTTTGAGAATACGATTGTAATTTGCATATTTCTAGACTTAGGCTTAAAAACATGGCGTTAGAGGGTGAAAACCCAAAAAATCCTCCGAACGGTCCCGTGGGTGGCACCAACACCTCCCACGAGACCAATGTAACTCGTAGGAACTGATCGCGCAGCCGCGAGACTCCCGGTTTGAGAATACGATGATAATTTGCATATTTCTATACTTAAGCAAAAATGGCATTAGAGGGTGAAAACTCGAAACAACCCCCAAACGTCCCCGTGGGTGGCACCAACACCTCCCACGGGACCAATGTAACTCGTAGGAACTGACCTGATAACCGCGGGTCTCCCGATTTGAGAATACGATGATAATTTGCATATTTCTAGACTTAGGCTTAAAAATATGGCGTTAGAGAGTGAAAACCCAAAATAGCTCCCGAACGGTCCCGTCGGTGGCACCTACACCTCCCACGAGACCAATGTAACTCGTAGGAACTTGCCACGCAGCCGCGGGACTCCCAGTTTGAGAATACGATGATAATTTGCATATTTGTAGACTTAGACTTAAAAACATGGCGTTAGAGGGTTAAAACCCAAAATGGACCCCAAATGGCCCCGTGGGTGGAACCAACACCTCCCTCGAGACCAATGTAACTCTTAGGAACTGACCAAGTACCCGCGAGACTCCCGTTTGGAGAATACAACGATAATTTGTATATTTCTAGACTTAAGCAAAACATGGCGTTAGAGGGTGAAAACTCGAAACAGCCCCCGAACAGCCCTGTGGGTGGCACCAACACCTCCCACGGGACCAATGTAACTCGTAGGAACTGACCGCGCAGCCGAGGGACTCCCAGTTTGAGAATACGACGGTAATTTGCATATTTTTAGACTAAGGCTTAAAAACATGCCGTTAGAGGGTGAAAATCCAAAACAGCCCCCGAACGGTCCCGTGGGTGGCACCAACACCTCCCACGGGACCAATGTAACTCATAGGAACTGACTGCCCAATTGCGAGCCTCTCGGTTTGAGAATACGATGATAATTTGCATATTTATATAATTAAGCAAAATATGGCGTTAGAGGGTGAAAACTCGAAACAACCCCCGAACGGCCCCGTGGGTGGAACCAACACCTCCCACGGGACTAATGTAACTCGTAGGAACTGGCCCCATAGTCGCGGGTCTCCCGATTTGAGAATACGACGATAATTTGCATATTTCTAGACTTAGGCTTAAAAATACGACGTTAGAGGATGAAAACCCAAAACAACCCCCGAACGGCCCCGTGGGTGGCATCAACACCTCCCACGAGACTAATGTAACTCATAGGAACTGACCACGCAGCCGCCAGACTCCCGGTTTGAGAATACAACAATAATTTGCATATTTGTAGACTTAGGCTTAAAAACACGGCGTTAGAGGGTAAAAACCCAAAATAGCCCCCGAACGGTCCCATGGGTGGCACCAACACCTCCCACGAGACCAATGTAACTCGTAGGAACTTGCCACGCAGTCGCGAGACTCTCGGTTTGAAAATACGATGATAATTTGCATATTTGTAGACTTAGGCTTAAAAATATGTCGTTAGAGGGTGAAAACCCAAAATTGCCCCCGAACGGCCCCGTGGGTGTCACTAACATCTCCCACGAGACCAATGTAACTCCGAGGAACTGGCCACGCAGTCGCGGGACCCCCAATTTGAGAATACGACGATAATTTGCATATTTGTAGACTTAGGCTTAAAAACATGGCGTTAGAGGGTGAAAACCCAAAATAGCCCCCGAACGGCCTCGTGGGTGGCACTAACACCTCCCACGGGACCAATGTAACTCGTAGGAACTGACCGTCCATCCACGAAACTCCCGGTTTGAGAATAGGACGATAATTTGCATATTTCTAGACTTAAGCAAAACATGGCATTAGAGGGTGAAAACTCGAAACAACCCCTGAACGTCCCCGTGGGTGGCACCAACACCTCCCACGGGACCAATGTAACTCGTAGGAACTGACAGCGCAGCCGCGGGACTCCCAGTTTGAGAATACGACGATAATTTTCATATTTTTAGACTTAGGCTTAAAACCATGGTGTTAGAGGGTGAAAGCCCAAAACAGCCCCCGAACGGTCCCGTGGGTGGCATCAACACCTCCCACGAGACCAATGTAACTCATAGGAATTGACCACGCAGCCGCCAGACTCCCGGTTTGAGAATACAACAATAATTTGCATATTTGTAGACTTAGGCTTAAAAACACGGCGTTAGAGGGTAAAAACCCAAAATAGCCCCCGAACGATCCCATGGGTGGCACCAACACCTCCCACGAGACCAATGTAACTCGTAGGAACTTGCCACGCAGTCGCGAGACTCTCGGTTTGAAAATACGATGATAATTTGCATATTTGTAGACTTAGGCTTAAAAATATGTCGTTAGAGGGTGAAAACCCAAAATTGCCCCCGAACGGCCCCGTGGGTGTCACCAACATCTCCCACGAGACCAATGTAACTCCGAGGAACTGGCCACGCAGCCGCGGGACCCCCAGTTTGAGAATACGACGATAATTTGCATATTTGTAGACTTAGGCTTAAAAACATGGCGTTAGAGGGTGAAAACCCAAAATAGCCCCCGAACGGCCTCGTGGGTGGCACCAACACCTCCCACGGGACCAATGTAACTCGTAGGAACTGACCGTCCATCCACGAAACTCCCGGTTTGAGAATAGGACGATAATTTGCATATTTCTAGACTTAAGCAAAACATGGCATTAGAGGGTGAAAACTCAAAACAGCCCCTGAACGTCCCCGTGGGTCGCACCAACACCTCCCACCGGACCAATGTAACTCGTAGGAACCGACAGCGCAGCCGTGGTACTCCCAGTTTGAGAATACTAAGGTAATTTTCATATTTTTAGACTTAGGCTTAAAAGCATGGTGTTAGAGGGTGAAAGCTCAAAACAGCCCCCGAACGGTCCCATGGGTGGCACCAACACCTCCCATGGGACCAATGTAACTCGTAGGAACTGCCCGCCCAGCCGCAAGACTCTCGGCTTGAGAATACGACGATAATTTGCATATTTCTATACTTAAGCAAAACATGGCGTTAGAGGGTGAAAACTCGAAACAACCCCCGAACGGTCCCATGGGTGGCAGTAACACCTCCCACGAGACCAATGTAACTCATAGGAACTTGCCATGCAGTCGCGAGACTCTCGGTTTGAAAATACGATGATAATTTGCATATTTGTAGACTTAGGCTTAAAAATATGTCGTTAGAGGGTGAAAACCCAAAATTGCCCCCGAACGGCCCCGTGGGTGTCACCAACATCTCCCACGGGACCAATGTAACTCGTAGGAACTGACCGTCCATCCACGAAACTCCCGGTTTGAGAATAGGACGATAATTTGCATATTTCTAGACTTAAGCAAAACATGGCATTAGAGGGTGAAAACTCGAAACATCCCCTGAACGTCCCCGTGGGTGGCACCAACACCTCCCACGGGACCAATGTAACTCGTAGGAACTGACAGCGCAGCCGCGGGACTCCCAGTTTGAGAATACGAAGGTAATTTTCATATTTTTAGACTTAGGCTTAAAACCATGGTGTTAGAGGGTGAAAGCCCAAAATAGCCCCCGAACGGTCCCGTGGGTGGCACCAACACCTCCCATGGGACCAATGTTACTCGTAGGAACTGCCCGCCCAGCCGCAAGACTCCCGGCTTGAGAATACGACGATAATTTGCATATTTCTATACTTAAGCAAAACATGGCGTTAGAGGGTGAAAACTCGAAACAACCCTCGAACGGCCCCGTGGGTGGCACCAACCCCTCCCACGAGACCAATGTAACTCGTAGGAACTTGCCACGTAGTCGCAAGACTCTCGGTTTGAAAATACGATGATAATTTGCATATTTGTAGACTTAGGCTTAAAAATATGTCGTTAGAGGGTGAAAACCCAAAATTTCCCCCGAACGGCCCCGTGGGTGTCACCAACATCTCCCACGAGACCAATGTAACTCCGAGGAACTGGCCACGCAGCCGCGGGACCCCCAGTTTGAGAATACGACGATGATTTGCATATTTGTAGACTTAGGCTTAAAAACATGGCGTTAGAGGGTGAAAACCCAAAATAGCCCCCGAACGGCCTCGTGGGTGGCACCAACACCTCCCACGGGACCAATGTAACTCGTAGGAACTGACCGTCCATCCACGAAACTCCTGGTTTGAGAATAGGACGATAATTTGCATATTTCTAGACTTAATCAAAACATGGCATTAGAGGGTGAAAACTCGAAACAGCCCCTGAACGTCCCCGTGGGTGGCACCAACACCTCCCACCGGACCAATGTAACTCGTAGGAACCGACAGCGCAGCCGTGGTACTCCCAGTTTGAGAATACTAAGGTAATTTTCATATTTTTAGACTTAGGCTTAAAACCATGGTGTTAGAGGGTGAAAGCTCAAAACAGCCCCCGAACGGTCCCATGGGTGGCACCAACACCTCCCACGGGACCAATGTAACTCGTAGGAACTGCCCGCCCAGCCGCAAGACTCCCGGCTTGAGAATACGACGATAATTTGCATATTTCTATACTTAAGCAAAACATGGCGTTAGAGGGTGAAAACTCGAAACAACCCCCGAACGGTCCCATGGGTGGCAGTAACACCTCCCACGAGACCAATGTAACTCGTAGGAACTTGCCATGCAGTCGCGAGACTCTCGGTTTGAAAATACGATGATAATTTGCATATTTGTAGACTTAGGCTTAAAAATATGTCGTTAGAGGGTGAAAACCCAAAATTGCCCCCGAACGGCCCCGTGGGTGTCACCAACATCTCCCACGAGACCAATGTAACTCCGAGGAACTGGCCACGCAGCCGCGGGACCCCCAGTTTGAGAATACGACGATAATTTGCATATTTGTTGACTTAGGCTTAAAAACATGGCGTTAGAGGGTGAAAACCCAAAATAGCCCCCGAACGGCCTCGTGGGTGGCACCAACACCTCCCATGGGACCAATGTTACTCGTAGGAACTGCCCGCCTAGCCGTAAGACTCCCGGCTTGAGAATACGACGATAATTTGCATATTTCTATACTTAAGCAAAACATGGCGTTAGAGGGTGAAAACTCGAAACAACCCCCAAACGGCCCCGTGGGTGGCACCAACCCCTCCCACGAGATCAATGTAACTCGTAGGAAATTTGCCACGTAGTCGCGAGACTCTCGGTTTGAAAATACGATGATAATTTGCATATTTGTAGACTTAGGCTTAAAAATATGTCGTTATAGGGTGAAAACCCAAAATTGCCCCCGAACGGCCCCGTGGGTGTCACCAACATCTCCCACGAGACCAATGTAACTCCGAGGAACTGGCCACGCAGCCGCGGGGCCCCCAGTTTGAGAATACGACGATAATTTGCATATTTGTAGACTTAGGCTTAAAAACACGGCGTTAAAGGGTGAAAACCCAAAATAGCCCCCGAACGGCCTCGTGGGTGGCACCAACACCTCCCACGGGACCAATGTAACTCGTAGGAACTGACCGTCCATCCACGAAACTCCCGGTTTGAGAATAGGACGATAATTTGCATATTTCTAGACTTAAGCAAAACATGGCATTAGAGGGTGAAAACTCGAAACAGCCCCTGAACGTCCCCGTGGGTGGCACCAACACCTCCCACCGGACCAATGTAACTCGTAGGAACTGACAGCGCAGCCGTGGTACTCCCAGTTTGAGAATACTAAGGTAATTTTCATATTTTTAGACTTAGGCTTAAAACCATGGTGTTAGAGGGTGAAAGCTCAAAACAGCCCCCGAACGGTCCCGTGGGTGGCACCAACACCTCCCACGGGACCAATGTAACTCATAGGAACTGCCCGCCCAGCCGCAAGACTCCCGGCTTGAGAATACGACGATAATTTGCATATTTCTATACTTAAGCAAAACATGGCGTTAGAGGGTCAAAACTCGAAACAACCCCCGAACGGCCCCGTGGGTGGCACCAACCCCTCCCACGGGGCTAATGTAACTCGTAGGAACTGTCCCCATAGCCTCGGGTCTCCCGATTTGAGAATACGATGATAATTTGCATATTTCTAGACTTAGGCTTAAAAATATGGCGTTAGAGGGTGAAAACCCAAAATTGCCCCCGAACGGCCCCGTGGGTGGCACCAACACCTCCCACGAGACCAATGTAACTCGTAGGTACTGGACACGCACCCGCAAGACTCCCGATTTGAGAATATGATGATAATTTGCATATTTTTAGACTTAGGTTTTAAAACATGGCTTTAGAGGGTGAAAACCCAAAATAGCTCCCGAACGTCCCCGTGGGTGGCACCAACACCTCCCATGGGACCAATGAAACTCGTAGGAACTGATCACGCTGCCGCGAGACTCCCGGTTTGAGAATACGACTGTAATTTGCATATTTCTAGACTTAGGCTTAAAAACATGGCATTAGAGGGTGAAAACCCAAAATAGCCCCCGAACGGTTCCGTGGGTGGCACCAAAACCACCCATGGGACCAATGTAACTCTTAGGAACTGACCCCATAGCCGCGGGTCTCCCGATTTGAAAATACGATGATAATTTGCATATTTCTAGGCTTAGGCTTAAAAACATGGCGTTAGAGGGTGAAAACCCTAAAAAGACTCTGAACGGCCCCGTGAGTGGCACCAACACCTCCCACGAGACCAATGTAACTCGTAGGAACTGACCGCGGAGCCGCGGGACTCCCGATTTGAGAATACGACGATAATTTGCATATTTCAATACTTAGGCTTAAAAACATGGCGTTAGAGGGTGAAAACTCGAAACAACCCCCGAACGGCACCGTGGGTGGCACTAACACTTCCCACGGGACCAATGTAACTCGTACGAACTGACCGCGCAGCCTTGGGACTCTCGATTTGAGAATGCGTTGGTAATTTGCATATTTTTGGACTTAGGCTTACAAACATGGCGTTAGAGTGTGAAAACCCAAAACAACCCCCGAACGGTCTCGTTGGTGTCACCAACACCTCCCACGGGACCAATGTAGCTCGTAGGAACTGACCCCTTAGCCGTGGGTCTCCGGTTTGAAAATATGACGATAATTTGCATATTTCTAGACTTATGCTTAAAAACATGGCATTTGAGGGTAAAACCCAAAATAGCCCCCGAACGGCCCCGTCGCTGGCACTAACACCTCCCACGAGACCAATATAACTCGTAGGAACTGGCCACGTAGCCGCGGGACTCCCGGTTTGAGGATATGACGATAATGTTCATATTTGTAGACTTAAGCTTAAAAACATGGCGTTAGAGGGTGAAAACCCAAAATAGCCCCCGAACGGCCCCGTGGGTGGCACCAACACCTCCCACGAGACCAATGTAACTCGTAGGTACTGGCCACGCAGCCTTGGGACTCTCGGTTTGAGAATACGACTATAATTTGCGTATTTGTAGACTTAGGCTTTAAAACATGGCGTTAGAGGGTGAAAACCCAAAATAGCCCCTGAACGGCCCCGTGGGTGGCACCAACACCTCCCACGGGACCAATGTAACTCGTAGGAACTCATCGTGCTGCCGCAGGACTGCCGGTTTGTGAATACGATGGTAATTTGCATATTTCTAGACTTAGGCTTAAAAACATGGCGTTAGAGGGTGAAAACCCAAAAAATCCTCCGAACGGTCCCGTGGGTGGCACCAACACCTCCCACGAGACCAATGTAACTCGTAGGAACTGATCGCGCAGCCGCGAGACTCCCGGTTTGAGAATACGATGATAATTTGCATATTTCTATACTTAAGCAAAACATGGCATTAGAGGGTGAAAACTCGAAACAACCCCCAAACGTCCCCGTGGGTGGCACCAACACCTCCCACGGGACCAATGTAACTCGTAGGAACTGACCTAATAACCGCGGGTCTCCCGATTTGAGAATACGATGATAATTTGCATATTTCTAGACTTAGGCTTAAAAATATGGCGTTAGAGAGTGAAAACCCAAAATAGCTCCCGAACGGTCCCGTCGGTGGCACCTACACCTCCCACGAGACCAATGTAACTCGTAGGAACTTGCCACGCAGCCGCGGGACTCCCAGTTTGAGAATACGATGATAATTTGCATATTTGTAGACTTAGACTTAAAAACATGGCGTTAGAGGGTTAAAACCCAAAATGGACCCCAAATGGCCCCGTGGGTGGAACCAACACCTCCCTCGAGACCAATGTAACTCTTAGGAACTGACCAAGTACCCGCGAGACTCCCGTTTTGAGAATACAACGATAATTTGTATATTTCTAGACTTAAGCAAAACATGGCGTTAGAGGGTGAAAACTTGAAACAGCCCCCGAACAGCCCTGTGGGTGGCACCAACACCTCCCACGGGACCAATGTAACTCGTAGGAACTGACCGCGCAGCCGAGGGACTCCCAGTTTGAGAATACGACGGTAATTTGCATATTTTTAGACTAAGGCTTAAAAACATGCCGTTAGAGGGTGAAAATCCAAAACAGCCCCCGAACGGTCCCGTGGGTGGCACCAACACCTCCCACGGGACCAATGTAACTCATAGGAACTGACTGTCCAATTGCGAGCCTCTCGGTTTGAGAATACGATGATAATTTGCATATTTATATAATTAAGCAAAATATGGCGTTAGAGGGTGAAAACTCGAAACAACCCCCGAACGGCCCCGTGGGTGGAACCAACACCTCCCACGGGACTAATGTAACTCGTAGGAACTGGCCCCATAGCCGCGGGTCTCCCGATTTGAGAATACGACGATAATTTGCATATTTCTAGACTTAGGCTTAAAAATACGACGTTAGAGGATGAAAACCCAAAACAACCCCCGAACGGCCCCGTGGGTGGAATCAACACCTCCCACGAGACTAATGTAACTCCTAGGAACTGACCACGCAGCCGCCAGACTCCCGGTTTGAGAATACAACAATAATTTGCATATTTGTAGACTTAGGCTTAAAAACACGGCGTTAGAGGGTAAAAACCCAAAATAGCCCCCGAACGGTCCCATGGGTGGCACCAACACCTCCCACGAGACCAATGTAACTCGTAGGAACTTGCCACGCAGTCGCGAGACTCTCGGTTTGAAAATACGATGATAATTTGCATATTTATAGACTTAGGCTTAAAAATATGTCGTTAGAGGGTGAAAACCCAAAATTGCCCCCGAACGGCCCCGTGGGTGTCACCAACATCTCCCACGAGACCAATGTAACTCCGAGGAACTGGCCACGCAGCCGCGGGACCCCCAATTTGAGAATACGACGATAATTTGCATATTTGTAGACTTAGGCTTAAAAACATGGCGTTAGAGGGTGAAAACCCAAAATAGCCCCCGAACGGCCTCGTGGGTGGCACTAACACCTCCCACGGGACCAATGTAACTCGTAGGAACTGACCGTCCATCCACGAAACTCCCGGTTTGAGAATAGGACGATAATTTGCATATTTCTAGACTTAAGCAAAACATGGCATTAGAGGGTGAAAACTCGAAACAACCCCTGAACGTCCCCGTGGGTGGCACCAACACCTCCCACGGGACCAATGTAACTCGTAGGAACTGACAGCGCAGCCGCGGGACTCCCAGTTTGAGAATACGACGATAATTTTCATATTTTTAGACTTAGGCTTAAAACCATGGTGTTAGAGGGTGAAAGCCCAAAACAGCCCCCGAACGGTCCCGTGGGTGGCATCAACACCTCCCACGAGACCAATGTAACTCATAGGAACTGACCACGCAGCCGCCAGACTCCCGGTTTGAGAATACAACAATAATTTGCATATTTGTAGACTTAGGCTTAAAAACACGGCGTTAGAGGGTAAAAACCCAAAATAGCCCCCGAACGATCCCATGGGTGGCACCAACACCTCCCACGAGACCAATGTAACTTGTAGGAACTTGCCACGCAGTCGCGAGACTCTCGATTTGAAAATACGATGATAATTTGCATATTTGTAGACTTAGGCTTAAAAATATGTCGTTAGAGGGTGAAAACCCAAAATTGCCCCCGAACGGCCCCGTGGGTGTCACCAACATCTCCCACGAGACCAATGTAACTCCGAGGAACTGGCCACGCAGCCGCGGGACCCCCAGTTTGAGAATACGACGATAATTTGCATATTTGTAGACTTAGGCTTAAAAACATGGCGTTAGAGGGTGAAAACCCAAAATAGCCCCCGAACGGCCTCGTGGGTGGCACCAACACCTCCCACGGGACCAATGTAACTCGTAGGAACTGACCGTCCATCCACGAAACTCCCGGTTTGAGAATAGGACAATAATTTGCATATTTCTAGACTTAAGCAAAACATGGCATTAGAGGGTGAAAACTCGAAACAGCCCCTGAACGTCCCCGTGGGTGGCACCAACACCTCCCACCGGACCAATGTAACTCGTAGGAACTGACAGCGCAGCCGTGGTACTCCCAGTTTGAGAATACTAAGGTAATTTTCATATTTTTAGACTTAGGCTTAAAACCATGGTGTTAGAGGGTGAAAGCTCAAAACATCCCCCGAACGGTCCCGTGGGTGGCACCAACACCTCCCACGGGACCAATGTAACTCATAGGAACTGCCCGCCCAGCCGCAAGACTCCCGGCTTGAGAATACGACGATAATTTGCATATTTCTATACTTAAGCAAAACATGGCGTTAGAGGGTCAAAACTCGAAACAACCCCCGAACGGCCCCGTGGGTGGCACCAACCCCTCCCACGGGGCTAATGTAACTCGTAGGAACTGTCCCCATAGCCTCGGGTCTCCCGATTTGAGAATACGATGATAATTTGCATATTTCTAGACTTAGGCTTAAAAATATGGCGTTAGAGGGTGAAAACCCAAAATTGCCCCCGAACGGCCCCGTGGGTGGTACCAACACCATTAAAAATTGTCGCGAGTAAATAATACGACAATTATAGAAATTAAGTCGGGACGCGCATGTGTCGTGTCAGGACTAAACTCATGGAATAAAAAGTTATTTTATTATAAGTCACTCGTATGGTCATTTCGAGTGTGCTAATGTGTCAGGAAGGGTTGAGATAGTCAGAAAAGTGTACTCTCGGGACATTTTTAGGCCTAAGTGGTTACCCGGGAGGGCATTTTGGTAATGACCCATTTTATGCCTTAATTATGGAAGAAAATTGGAGTGTTATATATGATGAGAGTTAGAGTACTCGAGGGTTAGAAACCTTGGAGTTGCCGAGAGGCTAAGGAAGAGAGACGAGATAAGGCTTCCAAGGAGGAGAACCACCATCCCTATACCACTCTCATCAATTCCACCGCCAATGCATAGATCGGGGAACGAGGAACGAACCATACCCGTCATCATCAATAATTCAGACTTACATCCCTAAGGCAAGTATCTAACTTGATGTTCTTTAGTTGATAACACATCCATGCTAGTGTAGGAATTAATTCTCTTATGTCTTCATGAAAATAAAATGTTGTTGGGGAGATTTTGTTACAAATTTAGAGTAGAAACCATGTTAGGATGGATATCTGTAACATGTAGAATATTATCCATGAAATTGATGCCTAGTAGAGATAGAAATATGGAAATTAATTGAATTCTTGAGAAAATTAGATGAACTAGGGTTAAATGATAATTTCTTGAGCAATCCCCTTTGATGATGATTCTTGACGAATTTATGAATGTTTTATATTATAAATCTTCTATATTAGTTTATATAACGTTCATGATATTTGGTTGGAAGTTTGGTACATGTTAATGGAGGTTTGAGGATTTATTTTTGATGAAACCCGTTGGTTATAATTGCACAAACTGGGCCAATACCTTCTTGATCGATCGATCGATCGATCGACTCAAGAATTCGATCGATCGATCGATCGACTCAAGAATGTCGATCGATCGATCGATCGACCCCCTTTCATCGATTGATCGACTCCTCTTGGAAATGGAAATTTTGTCTCCTATTAAATGTTAATTAAATCCCGATGTGTAAGGACCCTTGGGCATAAATTTATATATCGTAATGGGACTTGGGAAGGACCAGTAGGGTATAAGTAGGGTCCGGATAAAGACGATTTTATATGAGATTTAACTGTGGGATTTTGAAAGTATAAATTGAATGGGAAATCGCGCGTACGATAAATTAGGTCTCGTGAGAATTGAGAAGGAATTAGACCAGTAGGATATTGAGTGTACACCTACCGATTTTATGATTATCAAGAGGATAGACTTCGAGAGTCGAGAACTAATTTAGGATTTGCAGTAATTGAGAAAATAAAAAGAATGATTTAATTATGCGTAGAAATTAGGCATAGCTCACATGTATTATGGTTCATGGGTATACCTAGCTGAATAATGTGAATATATATAATGTTGTATATTTGTGTGTAATATTACCCGCGCTACTTGCTATCACTGAGGTTCCGTACCGGGACAGTCTTATCTCGATTGGACCTTTATGGGGGGGGATATTGACTTGTACTCTAGAACATAGCAACCTTGGTACATGTTATCCTAGGATGATAGTCAGACGGTCCTAAGAGACGTGAGGGGGGTGCTGACCTCTTAGTGACTTGGATCTATGCTTCGCCTCCAATATGTGTGTTTTGCGTTAATACAGTTCCAGAGTGGTTCCGAACTAGTATTCCCCTCGTGTACCAGTGATTAGGGGACTTGATAGAAGAATATTCTAGCACCATAGATTTATGTGGGGGCCCTAGTAGTAGTAGTAGTAGTATATATATATATATATATATATATATATATATATATATATATATATATATATATATATTACCAGTAATAAATATATGTACTCGTGATTAATCTACGATGTGTGTAAGTAGATAGAATTGAGTAATAAATTTTACATGAGTTAAGTGGTTGAGGACTTAAGTCTAAATTTTGATAAATATAACTGGCTTGGTAAATTACTAATTAAAAAAGGTTATCATATATAAACTATGTTTATGAGATGACTTGGATTAGGCATGGTGAATGGAAGTTATGTTAGACTAGTTAACCGGGTTAGATTTAACTAGGTTAATTCGGTAGTACGTTAGGCGTGCACCTTAGTTGAGAGGTGAGAATTCTTAAGTGAGTGTCAATGTACTAACATGTCTGTAATATCAATTGGTAAGCATTTTAAAATCTTGTTAAACTATTTTTAAAGTTGTTTTACACTCGGGCCCTGACCCGTTTTCTTTTATCTTTTCTCCCTCTTGTGTGTGTGTGTGTATATATATATATATTACAGGTGTGTGTATATATATATATATATTACAGGTGTCCAGCCACAGGGGCATCAAACCTAGTTCTTTGGACCATTGATATGTTGCAGCTAGTGTAGAAGTTGCAGGTCCTGGCAGTAGACGACTTCATCCTTGCCTTCTAATTTTCCTATTTTAGTCATCTCTAGTTAGGGCATATGTCGCCCATTTTCATATTTCTTTTAGTTCACAGAGAGATTTGTACTCATTATTATTTCAGTTTTTAGCTATTCTTGGGATTGTTTTACTTATTACTTTGTCCTGCGATTGGGATTAATTATTTGGATTGATTTATCTAGCTCGGTCATTTCATTCAGATGGTTTGTCTTTAATATTATCATTTGCATTAATGAAAAATGGTTTCTTAGTAAATAATAACAATCGAACTTAAAATATATATCAAATGTTTTGACACTTGGCTTAATTATTTATTAGGTGATTAATAAAGAAAATTGTTTTACTACAATGATGCTAATAATGAACCAATCGGGAACTTTGAATTAATTTAATAAAGGACTGATCACCCAGTATTTAATTAGGCGGTGTGTCACATCACTCTCTCTCAAAACCTTCAACTACTTTTCTAAATTCAATAACCTAAGAGCTAGATTTTTATTTTGCCTTTTAGTTTTTAAAAACTGAGTTTAAAGCTCAGAGTAGGCATGTTGGAGGCCACATTCTCCCGCACTCAAATCATCATCACCCTCACTCCTTCCAGAATAGTTTGACACTTTGCCGAGGCTATCCCGTTTAGAAAAATTCTCATCGACGTGAGACATAGTTAAAGTGCTAACGTGACTATCCATGAACGCGGTGAAGTTACATCTATGCGATGATTCTTCCTCAGAATCCACTGAATCACCATCACTATAACTTAGAGTGGCATTATAAACTGCTTTGACTTTTCCATGTATCTTATGCCTAGTGTCGCACTCGTGGGATTTGTGACCCTTCCCCTCACACTCATAGCATTTTTTCGGATTATCTTTTTTGGGTAATATCCTCTCGTTCTTATTTGATCATTCTCAAAAACATTATTGCATGGTTTGAAATTTTTATCTTTCTCAAAACTTTTATTTTCCACTTTGGAAGATTTTTTTTTTGAATTTATAATACTTTTTGAATTTTTTTGGCAAACAATGTAAGATCATTAAGATCAAATTCAAAATCGGATTCACAAACCTCCTCTTTTTTCTTTGATTGTTCTTTTAAAGCGACACCCTTTTCCTTTTTCTTTTGGTTTTTGGGGAACATATCTACTTTGTAAGTTTGAAGATCATCTACGAGCTCTTCTAAGCTAAGAGTATCTAAATTTATCAAAGAGTTAAGGACCATGACTTTCTCATTAAAACGGGATGAGAGAGATCTTAAAATTTTATTAACTACCCTCGTTTCAGGAATTTGCTCACGCTAGAGTTCACAATATCATACTAGGGTGCATAAAATTCATCAAATGTTTCTGATTCAACCATGTTAATGGTCTCAAATTTTGTGGTGAGATTTTGTAACTTAAAAACCTTCACAACATTGGTACACTCGTGAGTAAGTTGAAAGATATCCCATTCTTCCTTAGACTTGGTACAAGTCATGATACGATGAAATTGGTTAGGTATGACAGCACCAAAAATTTCATTTAGGCCTTAAGAGTTAAATTTACTCCATCTAAATAGTCCAAATTGCGACTGGATTGAGACTAATGACATTTTCATTAGTTATAGTGGGAGGAGTCCACTCTCGTTCAACAACAAGCCAAACACGGTCGTCGATCAATTTCAAGGTTGATCTCATTCAAGCTTTCCAATAGGCATAATTAGATCCATTAAACATAGGTGACCTACCGCATGAGTTATCCATATAACTACCAGGATTCATCTAAGTAACTTGTAGAAATAAGCTCTAATACTAATTTAAAAAATATAGAGTGGTCCGGTTATATGTATAAATTATAAACTAGGTAGCACACACACACACCAAAAACCTATTTAGTAAAAAATTTATCTTGATGAAATTAGGTGAACTTAAACATGCAAGATAATAAAATTAAATTACAGCCAAACAAACCACAAACAGAAGACGGGAGATGAGGAAAAATCTCTTTCGGGAAAAAACCCATATTTCAACATTATTTACAACTATGTATTATAGAACGACATTTATAAACTCACAAAACCTATATCTCCACTAAAAATGCAGTAATGTCTTTAATTCCAATTACCAAAAGAAAGCGATGCAAATCCAGCAACGCCCCATAGCAAGCTCCACTTGCCTCATGTCTACCGATTAGCCTCAGGAAATTGTATTCCTATCTTCAGCAGTGGAGAATTAACCCCACAAGGTTATGAACAAGGATTATATTTTCATGGTTTGGTAAAGTGATCTCAAATCATCCAAGGGTTTCGATTGAAAAAATAAAAGAGTTTGATAACTAAAACATGTCTAAAAGTCTTGGTTTAAAATATAGGTCTACCTCTCTATTTATAGGGAGAAAAATCTCCAAGAGATAAACATAAAAGATTGAACTTGAAATCAAATAAAAAAATAATTCCCCACGTACTCATTCAAACGAAGGTACTTCTCGTTTAAACAAAGTACCCTTTCTCATTCAAACATACATCAAATGACTAATCGAATGAGATTTCAGAGCGTTCCAAAATACGCGATAATCAATATCGTTTATACGATGTTTGAAGCTGTTCTGACGAGGTACATGAACTCGTTCCAATGACATCGAATGTCATTCTAAAGACCTAGAAAAAAATTCAAAAAAACATTTGAAAAACATTTTAGAAAAATAGTTTAAGTTTTTCGAGCTCTTTTAAGATACCCCTGAACGAAAAGATTACACATAAAAAACCTCATAGACCTTGTCTCTCAAATGTAGTGGTGATAGATCTTTGATTGTTGTTTATGATCACTAACCTATCTTGACTTGAATTGTCGAGAATGTTCATAATGGTGAAGTGGGGTGTAACGGGATAAGCCAAACTAAGATAGATTATGAGCAATTATAAATATTGCTCTTACAATCCAAAAATATTTTATGTTTATTCTTTTTATGATATGTGATTAAGTCTTTGGTTCATATTTATTTCATGACCGATTTAACTTGAATGGTGATTAAAGATGAATCCTAAACTATTGGATTGAAAATGTTGATTGATTTAATTGTTAGGTTGAAATTCATCTGGTAAATCACGATTGACAATTTTTTAAAAATCTATGGTATTGATTTTGCACTACTTGATCACATGCATATCACTTATTGCATATGATTACACTTATGTGGATAATGCTTATAGTGACTAATTTGATCGTGATCAAATCTCAAGATCTTATTGGTGTTTCGTTGGTCCATATGTGAGATTTTGCGATTTTCTTACTATGGTGGAGTAAAAAAAGGACCATTTTCAAAATTAGTGATAAAGGTGGTTGCTAGAGTGATTACACCCATTTCGAAAATTCAAATATCTTAAGGTAGGTGTCATCTCGGTGTGTGAAAAGAAAATAGATGGAAAAAGCCAAAATATGTTGAAAAAAGAGACATAAGCCAAGAGCCTGAACCGATATAAAAAATAAGATAGGGAATAACTTTTTAAAATGAAAAGTCGGCATTCAAAATATTTTAATCAACATATACTTAATGGAGTAAATGGCTTGAAACTACCATTTTTTAGATCAAAAGGATGTTGATGGAATGATTGTCTTTTAAGCATTATTTGTAATGTTTGAATGATTTGGTTATGTGTATTCATGTTGATTTTTGTGTTCCTATATGTCACATGAATCATACCTAGATCTATATTGATTTGATAAGAATTTTATTCCTTTAATGTTGAACAGATTGAAATTGAGTTAAATGTGTTTCTAATTCATGTTTTTAATCAAGATCTAAATGAAATATTTGTGTCAAATCAATTGATTGTGAGTTGCCTAATCATAATCAGACTTTACATGCTTTGAGATTGAATTTGTATATATGTGTGCATGAGTTGTTGGTTTTATGCTATTTTTACATTTTATTTCGTATTTGTGTTATTAAAGTCAAAATGAATGATTTATCATGTATCTGTATCAATCATATTATCAGAATCAGAGTGTTAGAATCCAGGAGGTTTTATTAAGAAATTCTAGAAGTTTTTGTGCTGTTTTGGAAAATCCCTTGTTTTAGTTCGCACGGATGGAAAACATAGTCGTTCGCATGTTTTGGCATGCGCACGAAGGAAATTAGTCATTCGCACGACTCCGACATATTAAAAAGGGCAGGTCTTTTCATTTGGTCATTTCGTTCCAAAATTTCCACAGACTTAATAAATCCTTAGGAGAAATCATTCCTAGAGTGATTTTTGGATCACATGCTAGTTTCAGTACTTCTTGAGATCTTTTTGGTGGCATTTGTGGTATTCAACCCTAGTTTTCCATATTCGTATATTTTTCTTGATTTCACTTGATATTTTCTTAAAATTTCTTTAATTATTGTCGATTTACTTTTCTCTTAGTGTTCTTGGGTTAGATACACTATTTTAGGAGTTGATTTGGTTGGATTTTTGGAGATTGAGGCTAGTACATTTGGAATGTTGTGTACTTTTCTCATTTTAGCCCTAGATCTTGTCATTTGATTGTGTTATATGTATGTATTTTCATTATGGTTAAAGGAAATACATAATCTAGGAAAATAGTACATCTTCTTGGTGGTCTAGGTCAGACTTCTCGACCACGCGACTTTCTCGCCGTAGTCGTAAGGTGCTGAGTGCCTTGATACCCATTTCGTCTGCACAGGCTGATGCATACAGTTTTAGTTTCACTAGAGATGGTACTCCTCTTTCTGCAAGTTTTATGTCTCACCCGATTATCACCGAGAGAGAAGTTGCTTTAGAGTACTTGGAGGCGAGTGAGGAGGGACAATATCTTTTGTCCTTGAATAGTACTATTTGGGATTCTCCATTGGTTCGACCCCCTGGTTTGGCCAGTGCTGTTGGAACATGAGGCCCCCAATTTTTTAAATCTTAAACTAAAAAGCAATTCTATTTCCTTTTTGAGATGCGAAAGCGAGATGGTTCAATTAAGCAAATTACCAAATTTAAATTTCTTTTAAAATTAAAATTAAACAAAGTGAAATTAGATAAACCAATTAATACATTTTCACTTAAACGAATTACTTTAACCCAAGTCCAAGAATTTGCCTAAATCGTATTTTCAATATTATCATGTTAGGCCAAACCAATTTTAATAAATTAAATTAATGACTTGAATTAAATACACATTACCCAAATTTAAATTAGCACCAAATTAAACAAGTAGTGACTTAAACTAAATTTTATCTTTTTACCTAAGCATGCATCTAATGTGATATTTGCAAAAAGATAAAATACGTAAACATCCACTACATCGTGATGTACGAGGAAAAACCCACAACGAGAAAAAAACCTCGGACGACCCTAACCACAAATTCACTAAGTATGGTTTTACAACTACAAGAAACGAAAGACTTATAACACTCGACTTGACTCCGTCCAAGTCCCGACGCTTCTTCTTGTACACACCTCCGCCTAGCGAATAACCACGAAGCTCCACCACAGTCTCGGAATCCATCGATCGGACTTTTTCAGTCACCGCCACCCGAACAAGGATCCTTTCTCCAAGTGGGTAAGTCAACGCAAAAGAACTTCTTCTTTGTGGGATTTAGAAGCAAACCCAAACTTCTCTTCAACTTGGTAGAGAAAAACCAGGTGCCAAACACTCCAAGCAATGATATATATATATATATTGAAACTTGGAATAAAACATTGTTTATTGGGTGTAAACTTGGTTTTGTTCTTTGAATATATCAATTTAAATAACAAACAGCAAGGGAACTTTTTATGAAAGAATTAAGCTCTCAAACACTCACTAAGAGATGGCAAAAGTTCTTGGAAAAAATATGGTCCCGTAATAGATTTAAACTGTCAAAATTTAGTGGGGACAAGTAGTGGGAAAATGCCAAAAATTATTCCCGCCGAAACCTCGTTCGAACGACATTTTCGTTCGAACGAAGTCTCGTTCGAATGATACTTCTAACGAAATTCCAGTGGCAGGTCGTTGGCAAACCTCGTTCGAACGAAAAAATCGTTCGAAAGACAATTTCGAACGAACTTCCAGAAAGCTGAAAATTCAATTTTTTGCCCTGAAACTTTCTGAAATTAAACAATAGTTTAAAAACGAAGTACACCCATATAAATATTGTTCCAAGCTCCTATATATATATTAAAAATGCATTCATACCTTAGGAGAAATGGAAACATGTTGATGACGTAGAAACGAGGCACAATACACACGACATTTGATGAAGCTTTAAACTTGGCCGATACGACTTCACCTTTAGTATGCCATAGGCTTGAGGGATGGTCAATAACTCTATCCTATGACTCAAACGTTTTTGTTCGGAATTGAGCCAAAACTACAAAGGACTCAATTGGAAATTTGTGTCCTTATAAATCTCCCCCTTTGGCTATTCCGGGACAAAAACCAACAAAAATCCTAAAGGACCGTCAAGCTCTACTAGACTGATAAAAATGTCTCACCCAAAATAAAAAATACATAGCTTGACTCAAACAACCCAAGGACCAATTTCTTTGCCGGTGATAAAAGTTGCCATTTAGAAGTATTCCTGCTCACTTAAGCAAACTATCAAACGCATAGGGAATATGAAGAATATTAATTCTCCCCTTTATCAACTGTGATCTACCTAAGAAGGTCGGGACTCCCGCTAAGTTAAATCTCCCAAACTAAGATACAATTACAATAGGATTAGATACCATTTCTCCCCCTATCATTCTCCCCCTTTTTGTTCAGGAATAGACAAACGATAAAATAAATTTAAACATAATGCATAAGGTGATAAGAACATGATAGCATATAGGCAACAAAAGAATAACTAATCCAACAAATAATAGCCAATGAAGATGCAAGAAAATGATACCAATATGATACATAAAGTATTAAGCTTGTGATATCAACAAAGAATGCAACAAGTTAGATACCAATTATGAATTAAAGCATAGATGGACTAGAAAGAAAGGTAAAGACGGAAAAATATCATATATATACATAGACTAAATATACCAATAATGCTCATGCACGAATATATAGATATAATGTAAGGAATTAAACTTCATGATTCTCGTTTGGGTGCACTTGATTCTTCCCATGATAAACCTAAAGGATGATAGTGTTGACATGTTTGTCATATGCTAGTTTGCTTCATGATATACTCATTGCTAGTATTATGACATGTGTATCATTTTGTATTATAGTTTGAGTCCTATTTTGAAAAATATAAAAAGATTTTGTTTTTGAGAAAACTTTTGAAAATCCAAAAAGATTTTGCTTTTCTTTGAGTCAAAATATGTTTGAAAATCCAAAAAGATTTTCGGTTTTTGTTTTTGAGTTTACATGTTTGATGTGGCATATTGGTGTGCTTGGATCCCCCCATCGTTTCATTATCCATGTGGCTAGGATATTTGGTCATTATTATCGATATTTAGAATGATCTTAACCATTGCTTATATGGGGTGGTTTCGAAGTTGATATGCATTTTGATTCGACTTTGTATATATGCCAACATTGCACACATGCACGAGTTTATATGGATGTTTGACTTCTCTTGCATATTTGAATTTGGTGAGGCGTTCTTATCTCAATCTTGTCATCTATGCGTAAGTAGACTTAAGGAGAAGTGTGCATGTAATAACCTTTTACCGTGAGGATTTAAAATTGGTAAAAATGATGAGTGATTCATGGGAAAGGGCTGCAAGAGTTCAAAATTAACTCGTTGTGAAAGCCACCGTTTAAAATATCCCAAAAGAAAATGCAATATGCTAAGAAAAGGGCCAATAAGATTTTCTCTAAGTTGAGAATGCTAGAAACCTCAAAAGAACTTGAAAAAGTATGTTTATATGAGGGTGTTTGTTTGGAGAAAATTCAAACGGGTTTGCACATCTAATCCTAACGTTGAAGCATTGCAGTTTGACGCTATTGTTTGTAGAATCATCAAAATTCTGGATTTGTGTGCATGTAGTATGTTTAGTTCATTAAGCTCACACTTTAATTGTCATTTAATTATGATAAAGTTTGATGATTTATCGCTATCAATTAGAGATTCTTGATCGTTTCGATGTGTTGAAATTGTGAGTCATTTGTTGTAGTTTCACGCCCATTCATTCCATGTCCATGTTTGAGCATATCGGTACTATGTTTGCATGTAACTCTCTTTTTAAGTTTTTATGAGTTTTTGCATTTTGTGCGAAAAGCTTACTATTTTAGCACTGTTTTGCTTCTATAAGTCCCTTCCTGGAATTTTTTTGTGGAAATTTTTTCATTGGGTAATACTTTATAATATTTCTGGGAAACTGGGAAATTTTGGTAGGTCGCGCGAAGTCATTCTAACGACATTGCATCTCGCGCGAACTACTTATGTACTTCGTTCGAGCGACTTCCTCATCTCGTTTGAGTGAAGTCCCTGGCTCGTTCGAACGACAGGGTGAAAAATGACTTCTGATTGGTTTGCAGTCCTCTGGCTTAATTTGAAATATTTTTGGTACTGCAGGAAGCATTTTTGTATTAATTGGTTTATATGCAGGTTATTTTATGTTCCAAATTGGTTTTTGCATATGAGTCTGTTTATCACACTTGATTTGACTGGTATACTCTTTGTGTGATTAATTGGTTTACTAGCTACTATTTTGGCATTACATGATCTTGTTTAGCTGGTTTTCTCATGTTTATCTAGCGATTTTCATTTTTTTTAAAATTGAAATCAACTTGATTCACTTTAGTATCCTATTCTCATGCTAGATATTTCTTATTGGTTTATCTTTTCACCGGATTGTCTATTCGAGACAAAAAGGGGGAGAGATGTATGTGATGTAGGGGGAGATTTGTTGAGCACTACTTTATGTTTCAAATTGGTAACAAATTGGTATCAATTAATTGCTCACATGTTTTCAAATGATATGCTCTTATTGAATATATAAATTGGTTTTGCTCCTCCATACTTCACTTGGTATTTGTTTGTCTGTTTCGTGTGTGTAGGAATGCTTCAGTGATTTGAGATTTCAAGTCTACATCACATTCAGACAGTTCATGCTTGCCGGTGCTACATATATTAGTTTGTGTCCTGTATTTTTGATTTTGGGTTTATGGGATGGGATTTAGGCTTCATACGACTAGACGGCCCGGTTAGGCATTTCACTGGTTTAGTTTTGTCTCGGAATAGTCAAAGGGGGAGATTTGTAAGGACATAAATTTCCAATTGAGTCCCTGTATTATTTTGACTTAATTCCATGAACAAAACTGTGTTTGTAATATGTCATAGGGAGAATTTTATTTTGTTACGATCCCACTTGGTCTATGACGTATTGAAGTGTCTATGACGTATTAAAGAAATTGAAGATGTTGCGGCAAAGCTTCAAAGAAATAATCATGTCGATGTTTATTTGGTGCAAGTTTACTCGTCTTCAAGGTTAATTTCATTCCGAGATCACTCAGGTATGAATGCGTATAATTAATGGTGCTCGAAATTATTTTATAAAAGATAAGGATGTAATTTTTATAAAGAAAAATGTTTTTAAATGTTTTAAAAGTGTTTTAATGGTTTAAACTTCGTTTTATGATGATAAGCTCGAAATAGAGTTTGACTAATTTGAATCTCTTTGTTAAGAGATGTTTTTATCCGAAAGTCAAAGAAAGTCAAACTTTCGCGAGGTCGCTCGAACGACATTGGATCTCGTTCGAATGAGATACAATGTCGCGCGAACGACATGCTTAAGTTGTTCGAACGACACATTTTTCGAGGCGGTGTTTAAATCCTATTTAAATAGTGTTTGCATCATAATTTCGACAGTGTGCATTCTGGAAAACTATTTTATATACCAGAGCCTTGTTTGCACATGTTTTCTAAGGTTTAAAAGTCTTAAACACATCGTTAGAGTTTGAAAAGATCCGAGTTATCATTCTTATATGTTTAAGTGATCTTGCTACACCAAAGTTGTTTGTTCTACATATTGAACACAAAGAGTTTTGCGGTGAAGAAGCGACGGACATCGTGTTCGACATCGTAGACGTATCAAAGCCATATCGGTGGACACCGAGACATACGTGGACGCGTGTGTTGTGGACAGAGATCGTAGAAGACGGAATTTTTGCGTGGGCACTATTGAAGAACGGTTGAAGATTAGAAGGAGCGTCAAGACCCGTGGGGATCGAGTCTTATTGTAAGGCTAATCTGTCTTTGTAAAACCATTGTTCATAGTGATTGTCTCGCTTGGGCCGTCCGAGGTTGTTTTCCCGTTTTGGGTTTTTTCCTCGTACGTCCGGCGTTGTGAGTATTCTTTACTTTACTTTACTTGCTTTAATCACTAGATGCATGTTTAGGATTAATCAAGATAAAATTGGTTTAAAGTGAGTATTCGGTTTTCACAACTTGGTTTGGTGCATTATTAAAAGTTGGATCTTTTTCGAAGAAAAATTGATTTTGTTGAAAATACACATATCGGGCACTCTTCTTATAAACACACAAATGACACAAAATAAAATAAGCTTTTCACACTCGTATGGAAAAAATGTGTCATATGGAGACGGAAGTGTTGGGGGTGTGAACTAGTAACAATTAAATTTAGACCCAAACACTTAAAATATGTTCATGAAGTTCTCACTTGATTTCAAACTTCATCACATTTGAATATAACCTCATGTGACAATATAAATTGAACTCAATGAACAAACATACACAATGCATACAAGCCTAGAGTTTTGATGATTCTACAAGCCAATAGAGTCATGACAATTAAAGCTCAACTAGGATAAACGAACACTGTGCAAACCGTTGATATACCATCCAATCTCTCTCAATAAGCATATATATTTTTGAATGAATATATCAATTAAACATAGGCCTTGGAAATTATTTTTCTTTTGTTAATGTCATATTCTATTTTTAGGCCTTTGGACCACGTATTTCTTTTAGGTCCATTCAAAACGGTGGCTTACTATTGGCAAAGGATAATAAATCCTTTCGGAGCCCTTCCCCGTGCACATATAAATATATATATTTTTTATATCTCACAAATCTCACGTGCAACGGATTTTGACATGCACTAGTCCTCCTAGGTCACAAATATGTAGATGACTATATTGGTAGGAGAACACCTCACAAAGCTCAAATATACATATGAAGTTAAATTTCAAAAGAGCTCGTGCATGTGTGAATTGAGGCATATAAAAATAGAATCCATTTAAGCAACACAAAATTCAACTACTCCATGTAAGCATGGTAAAGAACATAATAAGGATTGACAATCTAAACCAAAAGTTCTAGACACATGGGAGAGAAAAGAATGAGATTCAAACACAAGTATATGCCACATAGAATGTGTCAAACTAAAATACACACATACAAAAAAAAATCTTTTTGAGCTTTTGAATTTTTTTTAACCAAAAATAAAAATATGTACTCAAAAGACAAACAAAAATCATTTGTATTTCTCATTAATCTTAAATTACTAAAAAGATGAAACACAAATGATAAACAAAAATCTTTTTGTATTTTTCATTTAATGCAAACAAAAGAAATATAATACAAAAGATAAACAAGTCATGATTTTCAGCATGAGATATGAAATAAAGCAATGACTAGAAAATGACTAAACATGCATACACCTAGCAATGATATATAATATTATGCACAAAAATCTAGAGTATGCAAACAAAACTAACACATTCAACCTTTAAATTTAGCAAAAGAGGTTTAATGTGAAAGCAAATGAGAATCAATAAATCTAATATCTAGCACGTCAAAAAATAATTTCCTAACCTATATAGATTTATTTAAAATGATGGGAACTGGAAACTAATGAAATTCTAGACATAGACTTCCTAGGACTTCTTTTAAGATCAAAACAAAATGACCTAAGGTGACCTTTCCTACCACAATTCAAGCATGTGAAAATACGAGGAATGATACCTAAGGTGTGACCTTTTCTAACGTCCTTGGATAAATTTGACCCTCTAAAACAAACAATGGTCTTAGCTTTAGCAACGGAAGTATTTGAACAAGATGATCTAGAACCATTACAACTACTACTTGAATCAAGTAAATCAATTTTCATTTTTAAAATTTTGGACTCAAGTAATAAATTATGCTCCTCAAATTTATGGGACACCTTCTTTAAATTTTCAATTACACCTAGAAAGTTATCACGCTCCCCCTCAATGTGAGCAAACTTGTCCCTAAGAGTCTTTTCTAGACTATCACTCTCTTTCTTGGACATTTCTAAAATATTAAAATTGTAATTTATGTCCATGAACTTTTCACGAAAAATATCTTTTTGAGATAGCGAGGTTTGCAAAAGTTCAATTCTAGATTTAAAACACGAATTTTCATTTTCAAGAAACTTAATTCTTTTTGCAAATCTCAAATTTAATACTCTTAATTTTTCATTACACTTATTAAGCCCATTAAATTCCTCTCGAATAGCAAAAACTTCATTATCATTATAAAAAGACAAATTATCATTAAGACGTCCCATCGAGAGATACAAAAAAATGAGAGTGAGTAAAAAATGAACCACCTAAAAATATAAGGAGCACAAAAATTATAAAAACCGAAAAACGGATCTTTGACGCGATAAATCAGCGCACCGGCTCTGATACCACTTGTTGGAACACGAGGCCCCCAATTTTTTAAATCTTAAACCAAAAGGCAATTCTATTTCTTTTTTTAGATGCGGAAGCGAGATGGTTCAATTAAACAAATCACCAAATTTTAATTTCTTTTCAAATTAAAACTAAACAAAGTGAAATTAGATAAACCAATTAATACATTTTTCACTTAAACGAATTACTTTAACCCAAGTCCAAGAATTTGCCTAAATCGTATTTTCAATATTATCAAGTTAGGCCAAACCAATTTTAACAAATTAAATTAATGACTTGAATTAAATACACATTACCCAAATTTAAATTAGCACCAAATTAAACAAGTAGTGACTTAAACTAAATTTTATCTTTTTACCTAAGCATGCATCTAATGTGATATTTGCAAAAAGATAAAATACGTAAACATCCACTACATCGCGATGTACGAGGAAAAACCCACAACGGGAAAAAAACCTCGGACGACCCTAACCACAAATTCACTAAGTATGGTTTTACAACTACAAGAAAGGAAAGACTTATAACACTCGACTTGACTCCGTCCAAGCCCCGACGCTTCTTCTTGTACACACCTCTGCCTAGCGAATAACCACGAAGCTCCACCATAGTCTCGGAATCCATCGATCGGACTTTTTCAGTCACCGCCACCCGAACAAGGATCCTTTCTCCAAGTGGGTAAGCCAACGCAAAAGAATTTCTTCTTTGTGGGATTTAGAAGCAAACCCAAACTTCTCTTCAACTTGGTAGAGAAAAACCAGGTGCCAAACACTCCAAGCAATGATATATATATATTGAAACTTGGAATAAAACATTGTTTATTGGGTGTAAACTTGGTTTTGTTCTTTGAATATATCAATTTAAATAACAAACAACAAGGGAAATTCTTATGAAAGAATTAAGCTCTCAAACACTCACTAAGAGATGGCAAAAGTTCTTGGAAAAAATATGGTCCCGTAATAGATTTAAACTGTCAAAAGTTAGTGGGGACAAGTAGTGGGAAACTGCCAAAAACTGCCAAAAACTGTTCCTGTCAAAATCTCGTTCGAACGAAGTATCGTTCGAACGATACTTCTAACGAAGTTCCAGTGGCAGGTCGTTGGCAAACCTCGTTGAACGACAATTTCGAACGAACTTTTAGAAAGATGAAAATTCTATTTTTAGCCAAAAAACTTTATTTTAAAGTTTTAATTAAACTTTCTGAAATTAAACAACGGTTTAAAAACAATGTACACCCATATAAATATTGTTCAAAGCTCATATATATATATTAAAAATGCATTCATACCTTAGGAGCAATGGAACCATGTTGATGAAGTAGAAATGAGGCACAATACACACGGCATTTGATGTAGCTTTAAACTTGGACGTTACGACTTCAACTTTAGTATGTCATAGGCTTGAAGGATGGTCAATAACTCTATCCTATGACTCAAATGTTTTTGTCAGGAATTGAGCCAAAACTACAAAGGACTCAATTGGAAATTTGTGTCCTTACAAGTGATACATTAGTTTGTAAGTAATAAATGAACATGATTTTACCTCTTGATACCGCACGTATCGTTCAGTGACTTAGTCGTGGGTTGGGGATCAATATATGCAGAATAAAAAATTTTAACCATGGACCTTTGATTAATCAAATAATAGAAAGAGGTAAAACCAAAAGCTAGGTTTGAAGATCAAACCTAGTTTATAATCGGATGGGGAGAAAAGCATTTGTTAATGATTAAGTGTTGCCTTGTTTTTTATCTTCAAAAGATTGCTTAACATTTTGTAAATATTAGATCTTCTAGTGTATGATCCTTCTTAAAGTTTGGTAGGTGTGCGCACCTTTTGAGATGAAAAACCTTGCCTTTAATTGGGATACGGTGGTCTCTCCTTAGACCTCTTCACAAAATCGTGAATATTATTTTCTTTCACCCATCTCAAACCCTAATGAGAATGCAGTGTGCGGGGGGCTTATATGAATTTACTTATAACTTAGGCCAAACTCACAAATTCACTTATGACCAAATTTTATCTTAATTTAATTTAAAGTGAACATGAAAGATAAATTACAAAGATAAACTCCTTTCGAGCAAAATCATTAATTCAACACTGTTAAAGAATTTGATAGATAGTTGACGATTACAGACTACATAGAGATCCACTAAGTATAACGCGATAAAGTCTTCAAATCTTTAACATAAAATGATGCAGTCCAGCACCGCCCACAGCAAGAAGATCTTCACTAGATATCCATCTATCCACCTTGGGTTTATGAAATTCCCATCTTCTTCAGCAATAGCACCTCTATTCCACAAATCAGTAGGAGAGAAAATCTTCACAAGGGTTTAGAACTTTTGATGTGTTCTGATTTGGAAAAGAGATCCTTATAGATCCAAGGGGTTTAGATGAAAAATCATAGAGTCTGATAACAAAAAGAACTCTAAAAAGGTTTCTTAAAAGTTTAATCTTGCATCTCTATTTATAGGGAAAGTTGTTTCAAAGAGGCAAGTATTAAAGATTAGAAATGATTTTTTTTTTTAAAACAAAAAAACGTTTACTCTTTCGAATGAACTTCCACCTCATTCGAACGATGCATCGGATCTCGTTCGAACGATTTCTAACAAAACTTTGAACAACATTACAGAACGAACCCAAAAGGCTTCATTCCAGATCTCGTTCGAATGTGGGAACCTCTTCTAATGACCCTACACAACTTGTTCAAACAACATATCATTCTCGTTCTAATGAGTTAGCATTTTTTTTCAAAACATCTTTAAAAAATCATTTTTATAACTTTAAATGCAAACTCTTTTAAAATAACCCTTGGAAATTTAAAGCTTTATGAAGCCACTTCATAACTCTCCTTGGGTAAGGTTGTGATGAACGATCTTCAATCTTGCAAATGTCACCAATGTTTTTTCTCTTTGAATACTTGAGAATGATCATGAAGGTGTATTGGGGTGTAATGGGATAAGACAAATAAAAATATGATGACAAATTTAAAATTTTTCTCTTATAAATGTCCCCCTTTGACTATTCTTGTGCAAAACACAAACTAAAGCCAAATTGACCCCTAAAATTAATACAACTAATGCCCTCCCAAACCAAGAAATAAAAATGCATAAATGTATAAGTCCTCAAATGAAAATATTCATTTTGTGTGATCCATGAAATCATCATCAAGGCATAATGACCTACACACATGAGACAAAAAAATACCTTGACACGTATGATTTTAAAGGAAAAAATAGACTCCTTATCAATTTGTTCTCCCCCTTTTGTTCATAATAGTCAAAGATTAAGAAACTAATCATGAATAATAAGCATCACATAAATCCAAATGAAATAATATCACAAAGAAATACAATTAAGTACAGGCGAAGAGATTTCAAAGAAGCATAAGGAGAAATGCAAAAGAAGGAACCCTAAGTTAGTATGCCATTTGGAAATTTCTAACTTTTTTTTATGTTTTTGAAGTATAAAAAAGAGTATATGTATAAATAATATATATACCACGGAGTAACACTAAAATATTTGAATCATGAAAGCGTAACGTAATTGTGTGAACATTTTCTGTAGGCAAATAAACATAGGCATTTATAACATAGGCGCACGATGTTAGTGAGATACTTCTAAAGAAATAACTTAATTTCTATCTTAAGTGTAAGAATGTTAAACAAAATGAAATTGACTCGACTCATGCAACATGCTATGAATTTAAATACTTCTTTAATCAATAATGCCAAACTATTCAGTTGCTTTTCAAGAGAGTTCGTTGAGCAAACCCATTGATCTTATACTTAACATCCTCAAAATCTCATATATATATATATATATATATAAGAATTCACTCTAAAATATTCGAGGATATTATAATGTTCATATGTTATGAAGAATTAATGAAGATAAAATGTGGCCTTGGCAAATCTATTTTATGTGTCATTAATCTTTTAGGCTCTTTCATAGTCCCATTCCATTAATCAACATACTAGAAATTTTCTGGGAAATGGAATTTGGGTAATAGTTTTTACAAGCACAACTTATCTCTAATACATTTGGTTCGTTATCAAACACTAGTGAGATGAGAACACCGTATTCGACACATGATAAACAAGTACAATGTTAATAAAGTCCATACATGCGTGCAATAAAGGTGATAAAAAGTTTAGCATGAAGAAAGTAATCATTAATGAGCAACGAAATTCTATCCACATATTTTTAAGCCCACCAACGAAATGAAACCATGTATCAAAACACCATGAAAAAGTCACATGAATGGGTGGAATGTAGTTGTAATTCGAACATCTTAAATGCACATCTATATATGGTGAATAAAAAAAATACAAAAATCTTTTTTCTTTTTCAAAAATTTTATCAAAAATAAAATCTTTTTGGAAATTTTCAAACTTTTTCTTGAAAATTGATTTTTTTTTAATTTTTAAAAATGTATCAAAAATCATAAACATATGATAAAATACAATCAAAATAAAATCTAGCAAAAGGGACAAATGATATGAATATGATAAAAACCCTACACTAGATAAAGTGTCCAAACTCAATCAACTGAACAAATACCCAAAGATTTCCTAAGATTCTCGAATCTAATTGCATTTAAAGGTTTCATTAAAATGTCCATTAATTGACGTTCGGTGCTTACAAAGCTCAAGGACATGACCTTCTCCGCAACGAGATCACGAATGAAGTGATCACATACCCTAATGTGCTTTGTGTAGGAATATTGGATCGAATTATGAGATATAAGAATTGCACTCGTATTATATCATAAAATAGTCATTGTGCCTTGGGTAATCCCATAATCTTCCAATATTTGCTTCATCTATAAGAGCTGTGTGAACCAACTATTGGCGGCTATATACTCGGCCTCTGTTGTGGACAAATAAATATAGTTTTGTTTCTTGATCAACCAAGAGACAAGAGCACTCTTAAAGTAAAAATACCCACGTGAGGTGCTCCTACAACCATCAACATCTTTGGACCATCGGCTTTCGAATAGGTGAACAAGTGGTCAACAATATTAAAGGATTACCAAATACTGTATAAAATAGTGCCACTCACATATTTGATGATACATTTAAGTGTGAACAAGTGAGACTGTTTTAGGGATATTGGCAACACACACAAACTCCAATGTTAAAGGAAATATTGAGACGACTAGCAGTCAAGTAGAGAAGACTGCATATTATGCTCCTATAAAGGGTTTGCTCCACATCCGTCCCTAAAGTGTCTTTGTTAATATTAGTTGATGTACTCGTAGGGGTGAATGAGTGCTTAGCGGAGTCTAAATCAAACTTTTTTACTAGGTCCCTAGCTTATTTGGATTGAGATATGAATATCCCATCCTCAATTTGATGCACTTGGAGACCTAAGAAGAACATAATCTCACCAACCATGCACATCTCAAACCCGCTCTTTATCTCCTCTTCAACGTGTGATCATGTCGGGAACATGTGGATCAAAATACTATATCGTCCACGTAGACTTAGGCAACCAATATAGCTCTACACGCTATCCTCATAAACAACGTCTTATCCACTCCCCCTCTCTTGAAGCCACGAGCTAAAAGATAAGAAGTGATCCTCTCGTACCAATCATGGGGTGCTTACTTCAAAACATATAAGGCCTTCTTAAGATCAAATATGTGTCCCTGATTCTTTGGGTCTTTAAACCCCTTTGGTTGTTCGACGTACACGTCTGCCTATAGAATTCCCTTCAGGAAGACACTCTTGACATCCATTTGATATAACTTGAAGCATAAATGACACGGTATGGCGAGTAGTAAACAGGCAAACTCAAGCTACCAACAAGAGCGAATGTCTCATCAAAGTCTATACCATCAATCTGTGTGTAACCCTAAGCGACCAACTTAGCCTTATTATGAACTACGACACCATTCTTGATATGAATCTCACCAACAATTGTGATGAAACCCAATAACAATGATGGTTGAAGAACCCAAGATCGTATAAACAAAGTTTGTTGAGCCTTGACCCGTTACCTAGTAAGATAAGAACCAAGACTACAAAGGATTAAAACGCCACACCAAGAAACCCAAGAATCCTCACGAATCAAAGTGATAAGTTTGGTTGTTTGAACGCCACAAGATTAACTTAATAAGTTCAGAAAGTTTTCTTAAGAACCAAGAGGAACAAAAATACCTCACAATAATATTAGTTTATCTCAAAAAGTGCTTACAAAATTCGTAGCTCCCCTAATTTATATTTGGAACAACCCTCCAAGAATAGGAATGAAATAAATACAGCATTAAAATAACACAATTGTCAAAGTAAACAAGTTCCCACATTTTTTAGGCCACCTGGACTTGGAAAACAATAAAATATGACTAAATGACTAAGTCCAATGTATTTAAAGATAACCAGCCAAGACTAGATTCATCCCCCATTTATTAACCTTGAAAATAGATAAATTCATGCCCATTTATGGTGTGAACATGATGGTCACGTTTTTTGCATGATAATTATTTCCCCAAATTGCTTTAATGACATGGACTAATCTTTGATTATCATTTGGGCCCATCTTTGTCTTCATCTTTCCATAATCAGCCCACTTCTCTTGGATTAGGCCAATAAGTGCTTCCTTAAAATGTTTAGCTCTAAGTCTTGTAATTGGACCACTAGAAAGTGACAAAGGGTCTTGTACAAATTTATCTCCACTCCCATGTGTATGATCAGATACTAAATGATATGAACCCCATCAAATAATGGCATAATCGATGAATTCAATTGCAGCCAACTTAACCTTCTTCATCTCTGAATAGTTGTGACAATCAAACCCATCTCCATTTTAGTTTCCCACTCCAAATAAGCTTCAGGATCATTTTTACCTTGGAAAGATGAGATTTTAATCTTTATGTTTCCTAAATCATTATCCCTCCTAGGTCTAGCCATCCTAACATCTCCCTGCCCAAACCTGCCCCGATTCACATTTGGCCCATCAAACTCCTCCAACTCTACTTCTTCCTCAATATTTCCCCATGGAACATGCCCGCCTTGTCTCCCATTGGGAATGTACTTTTACTACCCCCTAGGTGTTCCTGATTCTACCCTATCCAACCTCTCTTGAATAGGTTCTAATTCATCCCTCAACACACGCCTCATATCCCCTATCAATGCTTGCATTTGAAGGTTTGGAACGGTTGGTTGTTGAACTTCTTCGATTGTGTCTTCTTCTCAAATATTGGACATGTCTAGAATCTGTAAAAAAAATTAGAAACCTCACAAGCACTCCCTCGCGTGTTTCACTCACACTCGTGTTTTCACTCAAAATGGCTTTTACCCTCTTATGATCTCACACTTTCTTGCCTTTTTCCAGTCTTTTGTGTCCTCTTTAGTTCTTAATCGAACTCAATAAACAAATTCAAATTAACCACCAGCAATTCAGATTGAGGAGCAACCAAAACTCATCACAATGTAAGGAATTTGATCGCGGGAGAAAAAAAATGAATAACTGACACAGTTTCTAAGGTTTCAGCAATACGAAAAGAAAAGAACGCGTACAATTTTTTTGTGTTTCAATCTTGTTTCTCACCTCCTAAAAGCCCTTTTTTTTGTTTTCTTTTTTTTAAAGAAGGAAACAAGGAAGAAAAAAAGGATAGTCAAACTTGCCTTAGAAATAGGCTCTGATACCAAATGATATGAATCTCACCAACAATTGTGATGAAACCCAATAACAATGGTGGTTGAAGAACCCAAGATCATATAAACAAAGTTTGTTGAGCCTTGACCCATTACGTAGTAAGATAAGAACTAAGACTACAAAGGATTAAAATGCCACACCAAGAAATCCAAGAATCTCTCACGAATCAAGGTGATAAGTTTGGTTGTTTGAACGCCACAAGATTAACTTGATAAGTTCAGAAAGTTTTCTTAAGAACCAAGAGGAACAAAAATACTTCACAATAATATTAGTTTCTCTCAAAAAGTGATTACGAAATTCGTAGCTCCCCTCATTCATACTTGGAACAACCCTCCAAGAATAGGAAATGAAATAAATACAGCATTAAAACAACACAATTGTCAAAGTAAACAAGTTCCCACATTTTTTAGGCCACTTGGACTTGGAAAACAACAAAATATGACTAAATGACTAAGTTCAATGTATTTAAAGATAACCAGCCAAGACTAGATTCATCTCCCATTTATTAACCTTGAAAATAGATAAATTCATGCCCATTTATGGTGTGAACATGATGGTCATGTTTTTTGCATGATAATTATCTCCTCAAATTGCTTTAATGACATGGACTAATCTTTTATTATCATTTGGGCCCATCTTGGTCTTCATCTTTCCATAATAAGCCCACTTATCTTGGATTAGCCCAATAAGTGCTTCCTTAAAATGTTTGGCTCTAAGTCTTGTAATTGAACCACTAGAAAGTGACAAAGGGTCTTGTTCAAATTTATCTCCACTCCCATGTGTATGATCAGCCCCGCGTTCATCTTCAGCATATTCATCTCCTTGAATTGCATCAATTCTCATCCATCTTATTTTTGTAAATAGACTTGGTACCAATGACATTTGTTTCACTAGGTTGGGGGACTAACTCCCAGACCTCGTTCTTACAAAATTGAAGCAACTCATTTTGCATAGCGGATATCCAATGCTCATTCTTGAGTGCTTCTTTCACATTCTTGGGCTCTACTAAGGAGGTGTAGCAAAAATAGCTAACCACATTCTCAAGTTGAGTGCGAGTCTTGACACCTAGTGTGGGATCACCATAGAGGAAAGTTCATGACTCTTTCGAACCTAAGAGGTTAGATCCTCTAAATAAAGAGTGGGATCCACTGGTAGACCTGACAAAATGAGGAACGACACGACACGAAATTATAAGTTAATGGGTTTAGTCTTATCGGATTTGGGTCATTAACGGGTCAACACGGTAGATCCGTTATCATAACGGGTCGTGTTTGGATTTGTACTCTTACACGATTAAACCCATTTATACCCATTATCACCCATTAGTGGTACCGGGTTTTATTGGGTCCTGCGTCCTAAAACCTCTGATTTCGTGTCACCAACATAAAGAAATATAACTACATGCAATCCTACTTTAATTCATAGATTATACCAACCCAAATTCGTATTAAATCTTCCCAAAATATGTAAGTCAAACCCTATTCTACATGGGTATTATAACATGCTTAAAATAAACGTAAGATAAACACTTGCCTTGGTTTATGTGATTTGATGATGAATTAGTTTGTCTTCCCTTTCAATCCACTCTCCAATGATGGTTGTGGTGCAAGAATAACTTGAATCTCTCAAGAACCCTTTTAAATTCAAGAATGGCCTCTCCTTCTTCTCTAATGTCCTCTCTTGGTTTTCTAACCTCTAAACCCTAGCCTCTCCCATCTATATGCTGATAAAGATGTTGGAAATTCGTAGGTTTCTTTACCCTATATTACCAAATGACTAAAATTCCCTCATACAGTGCCGATATGGTCTAAAATTTCCTAGGGACCGAAACTATACCCCCGGGTTGACTATTTCGACCCTTTCAAAATCAACTGTGACCTCTAAATAATCATCTGAGTCACTTTATACAATCTTCTTATTTCAACCTCAAAATACAGCATGTGAAATTAGAATAGACTGAATTAATTTAAACTGTAAATCACCAAATTAATTAATTTCTCCGAATTAAATAGATCCTAAATCACCAATTTAAATAAATGCTAAATCACCAATTTAATTAAATCATATATCCTCATAAATACGGGGTGTTACAGAATGTGTCTGGATTGTTTGTGAAAGAGGGTGGACTCCTCCCACTATCACTGTCGATAATGTCACCAATCCCATACTTGTGTCAGACTAGACTGAGGATGATTATAAATGGAGTAACTTTAACTCTCGTGGCCTTAGCTCTATTTCTGAAGTCATCACCCCTGACGAGTTCGGCCATATTATGACGTGCACCACGTCTAAAGAGGTATGGTATATCCTCTAATTGACACAAGAGGGTACCAACACAGTTAATGAATCTAAGTTACAAAATTTGACCACCCAGTTTGAGACAATCACCATGTTAGAATCTGAGTGTTTTGATGAGTTTTATGCCAAGTTGTTGGATATAGTCAACACAAGTTTTAATTTAGGTGAAAAAATTGACAAGACGAGAGTTGTTATAAAGATTTTGAGGTCACTTCCATCCCGTTTTATTCCTAAGGTCACTGTTTTAAATGTTTTGGGAATATTTGATACACTTAGGTCAGAAGAACTCGTAAAAGACCTTCAAACTTATGAGATCGACATGTTTTCCAAAACTATTAAGTCGAAGGATTGAGGGATTTCACTTAAGGCATAATCTAAAAGGAGTGAGCAAGTGTCTATGAGGAAAGAAAAGAAGAAGAAAGAGAGAGTTTGTGAATCCGAGTCCGAGGGTGAGTTTGATTTTGCTGATGTGGCCATATTTCCTAAAAAATTGAAAAAGTTTCTCAAATTTTCCAGAGAAAATTCTTCCAATGAAAAGATGTTTGAGAAAAATAAAAAGAAAGAGGAGGCCAATGAGAGTGGTGAGAAAAAGAAAGAGGAAGAGGTGAGATGTTTTGAGTGCGATGGCAAAGGGCACAAAGTATTTGAATGTCCCACTATACTAAAGGGAAAGGGAAATAATATTGTTATGCCACACACTCTTAGTGATAGTGATGAAGAGGTGAATGATTCCCAGGATGAATCATCACATGTCATGTGTGTCACCTTTATGGAAAGTCACGTGAGCACACCTAGTTTGTCCCATGATGATGAGGATACTTGTGTACGTGAGATCCCTGGTGATGTTTTGAGTGTTTCGAGTGAGTGTGAGAGTGAGATTGAAAGTGAGGGTCAAAGTGATCTCCAAAAAGCGTTTGGAGATTTATACGTCGAGACCTTAAAGGCGAAGAAGTTGAATAAGTATTTAGGTTTTAAGGTGATAGATTTGGAGAGATATAGATAGAAGTTTTAAGGGTATGTGAGGCGTCGGAGAGTCAACTCGATAAGGTGAAGGTTTCGTAAGTGAGCATTTGATTGTCTTAGGATGGGAAAAGAGTGAACTTGAGACCCGTATGTCCCAACTCGAGAGGAATCTCGAATGTGCTCGGGAGGTTAAGGTTACTATAAAGGACAAGTCTAAGAAGGATGGGAAGATGCTTCTCGGTCCTGCTTTGGGTAATGTTGAGAGATTAGGAATAGGTCATGACGGTGTATCTACTTCTTATGTTGAACCCGAGCCGGTTCCCGAATTTATGACATATCCATATCGTTCTCAACCTAACCCACCTTGGCATTCATTACCGGAAAGGAGAGTGCGTCCTTGGTGTTTTCAGAGAGGTGTTCCTAGGCCTGTATATGTTTGCACCCATTTCAAGAACAGAGGACACCTTATGGAATTCTGTTTTAAGTTGGGTAATGTGTCTCATAACTTTTTACCACATTTTTCCACGACACGTGTTGCCACACACGCACCCACACATGATACTTTCCATGAACCTGCACATCACATGAGAGAGTTTTCACACATTTGAGAGCAAGTTAAGTTTTTAGTCAAGACTTCACATGATTTGACGAATGTTTTTCATATGATGTCACCACCTTTGGAAAAATCCTTCGCACCTAACCGTTGAGGTTTAGAATTGTCTGCTCGCATAAGATGGTTTTCATGAAGATATTTTATGCCTATTGCTAGTGTGTACCACTTTTGTATTTATTTTTTTCATTCAGATATATTTTTCGAAAAACCAAAAAGATTTTTGTTTTTGGAAATTTTTGGAAAAACACAAAAAGATTTTCTATTTTTTGAGAAAAATTGAAAAAGGCAAAAAGTTTTTATTTTCATGAAATTTTCGCAAGAATACAAAAATATTTTTTTATTTCGTGTTACACCATTTATGGATGGACATTTAGGATGACCAAGTCACAATAGCATTCCATATCCATGTGACTATTTGATAGTGTTTTGAGATGATACATCATTTCATCCCTATGCTTAATAATGTTTGGAGTCGTTAAGAAGAAATTTGAGATTAATTTTTACATGTTTGACTCGTGAGTTCCTTTCATGCACACGTGCACATATTTATTTGATTATTGTGCTTATCTATCACATGTTGGCAGAAGTGTTCTCATATCAGTTCTGTCTTTAAAATGAACCAAGTGCGATAAACCTTGACAATGAAAGTGGTGCATATAAGAACCGTTGCCCGTGAGGAATTTGTTTAATTTGAAAAAATGATGAGTGAACACGGTAAAGGGATATGAAAGAAATAATTAACCTTTGCGTGAAATCCACCGTCTGAAAAGAGCCAAACAAGTATGGCACTATAAAAAGTTGCCAAGGACACTCTAGTTTAAATTGAAACGAACATTTTAAAAAAAAGAATTGAATAGAAAAATATGATCATTATTATATATGAGGGAGTTTGGTTGAAAATATACCAACGAATTTGCACGTCCCGACAAAGTCTTGAAAAAGCATTACATAGTTTTAGACGTTATTGGTGTGGAAATAGTTTTAGACTTTGATTTGTTGATTAGATTGAGTCGATGTCAATTGAATTTAAAAAAATTTACACCTAAGGACGATTTTGAGTTCATTCTTTAGGAATATCCATATTTATCGTGTTTCCACGATTTGATTGTCTTAGTGTAAATTCATGGTGTGTGTTGTCTTTGTAAATTTTTCTTTTCTTGAAAAAATTTGAAAAATCAAAAAGAGATTATGAAAGCTTTTGAGTATATCCTTGCATGAGCATAATTATTATATGTTTGCTATGATTTTCATGACACTCCGTATTTTTTATTTTATTCTTTTCCTTGTCTAGTTCGAACAAATAAAAATGGGGAGAACGAATTATGAAATATGGAGATGATTTATGAATTACTGGGGAGTGAGAATTTGAATTATGGGGGATATTTGAGATTTTCTTCATTTGATTTGATATTTCATTTATGTTTATCTCATTTCAAACTCGATATGCCACGAAGGATTTTCTTTGTTTATTATGTGTAGAACTTTGATGATCATTTGGATAGCACACAAAATAAGCGCAAGGAAAGCAAAGAGATTTGAAGATTTCAAAGTTGAATATTTTTGAAGAATTTAAAGACATTCATTTTAACAATATTTTTTATTTTTGGGTTGCATGGGAGGGTATAAGATTTGTATTGGCATTTTGTTAACAATTCAAATTGTTTTTATTTTGTACCGGCATAGACATAGGGGAGATTTTTAAGGACATAATTTCCATAGTTCGTAGTTTACATAGAGTATTTCGTATACCGTTACAACCGTTGAAGAAGTTCACGTTCATTGGTCAAGACGGCGGATCCAAATCTCAAGTATCTTGAACATATGCGCGACATTAGGTACAATTTTCGTACAGAATGTGTTTAACATTCGTAAATTCTTTACTTTAGTATTGGGATAATTTTCAAAACTGTTTTTATCAAACTGAATCATTTTTTCTACGTCAAAAATAATTTTTGAAGACCTATAGGCGAGCTTTTCAAAATAATATTTTTTCACTCCTATCATTCAAATGACGTTGACATGTCGTTCAGATAACTACTTTCAACGACATCACATGTCGTTCGGAGGGTCGCGCGAAGGATCGTTTCTTGTTTACTTCAAACGACCATGTACTATTTTGTGTTTTTAAAGGTCGTTTCTTAGGTCATTAGTAACGGCATCTAATGTGTTCAAATGACATGACAATGTAGTTCGAACGACTTTTAAAGATATGCGCCGCCTCAAGATTTTTGTTCAACTATAAATACCTGTTTTAAAGACCTTTTTCATTAAGACATTTAATACATGAAAACTGCAAATCTACAAAATTTTAGTCTCAATCTTTTAGGGTTAAAAACCTAGTTTTTTTATTCACCAAAACATCCCCATCCTTCTGTGAATCATTTATGGAACCCAAATACTTCTTGTCAGAGTTTATCTTTGTGGAGTGCCATCTCTACTACTAGATTAATAGTTCTTGCGGGGGCTATTTATTGACGACTGCGATCATTGGGAATACATTAGGGTATTTAATGCCGAAGAGAATCTGCAGTTCTGTAGGTTCTCTAGGGGATCTTTGTTGGTTACTAGGTTGAAGTCTATGTGGATTTCTATGGGACATTTATTGCAGATTTTCCTATATAATTGTAAGTTGTGATTTACATTAGATTGTGAAAAAAAAGGTTTTACCCGAAAGGTTTTTTTTTCTGAACCTCGTTTATGATTGTTTGATTTGCATATTTGTCTTATGTCACATAGATGCGTGATTAGGGTTTAACTAATTTGGATCACAAATTGACTCTAATTAAATATATTTAAAGATTGTAAATTTGAGAATTAAATAAGTAATCGATATCACGCACTTCACGAATTGGTATCAGAGCTATAGCTCGGGATTTTTACCACCTTTACAAATTGGTATCAGAGTAGGTTACTCTAATTTATCGAGTGATTATTTTTCCAAAAAAATTGCGATATCGATACTTTGAAAAATCTAATTTTGAAAAATTTCCCAATTTTTCGATCGAGAACTTATTTAATCGGTTGCCCGTCTTTGATGGCACAAATTATGCCTATTGGAAAGCCTACATGAAATCTGGTTTAAAGTCTATTGATGAATGTGTCTGGATTGTTTACGAAAGAGGTTGGACTCCTACCACTATCACCATCGATAATGTCATAAATCCCAAACCTGTGTCAGACTGGACTGAGGATAATAAATGGAGTAACTTTAACTCTCGTGGACTTAGATCTATTACTGGATCCATCACTCCTGACGAGTTCCACCGTATTATGATGTGCACCGCGTCTAAAGTGGAATGAGATATCCTCCTATTGACATATGAGGGTACCAACGCAGTTAAGGCGCCTATGTTACAAAATTTGACCACTCAGTTTGGGACAATCACCATGTCAGAGTCCAAGTATTTTAACGAGTTTTATAATAAGTTATCGGACATAGTCAACACGAGTTTTAATTTGGGTTAGAAAACTAATGAGACGGGAGTTGTTAAAAATATTTTGAGGTCACTTCCATCCCGTTTTATTCCTAAGGTCACTGTTTTAAATTCTTTAGGGATATTAGATACACTTAGGAGATTTTCAAACTTATGAGATCGACATGTTTCCCAAAACTGTTAAGCCTAAGGATATAGGGATTGCACTTAAGGCATAATTTAGAACGAGTTAGGCTGGTATAGTAGGATAGAGAAGAAGAATAAAGAGAGAGTTTGTGAGTCCAAGTCTGAGGGTGAGTTTGATTTTGCTGATGTGGCCATGTTTGCTAAAAAAATTAAAAAGTTTTTCAAATTTTCCAAAGAAAATTCTTTCAATAAAAAGATGTTTGAGCAAAAGAAAACGAAAGGGGAGGCCAATGAGAGCGGTGAGAAAAAGGAAGATAAAGAGGGGAGATGTTTTGAGTGAGAGGGCAAAGGGCACAAAGTGTTTGAGTGTCCCACTATGCTAAAGATAAAGGACAAAAAAGTTTAATGCCAGTCACTCTTAGTGATAGTGACGAAGAGGTGAATGATTTCGGAGATGAATCATAACATGGTATGTGTGTCACCTTTATGGCAAGTCACGTGAGCACTCCTAATTTGTACCACGATGATGAGTATACTTGTATACATGAGAGCCCCAATGATGTTTTGAGTGTTTCGATTGAGTGTGAGAGTGAGGGTCAAAGTGATCTCCAAAAAGTGTTTAAAGATTTATACGTCGAGACCTTGAAGACGAAGAAGTTGAATAAGGAGTTAGGTCTTAAGGTGTTAGATTTAGAGAGAGAGATATAGAATTTTTAAAGGGATGTGAGGTGTCGGCGAGTCAACTCGAGAAGGTGAAGGTTTCTTTAAGTTAGAAGTTGATCGTCTTAGGCCGAGAAATGAGTGAACTTGAATCCCATGTGTCCCAACTCGAGAGAGAACTCGAATGTGCCCGGGAGGCAAGGTTACTATGGAGGACACATCTAAGAAGGTTGTAAATATGATCCTCAGTCCCACTTTGGGTAATATTGAGAGACTAGGAATAGTTCATGACGGTGCGTCTACTTGTCATGTTGCACCCGAGCCTGTTCCTGAGTTGTGATAGATCCATATGGTTCTCAACCTAACCCACCTAGGCATACGTTACTCGATAAGAGAGTGCATCCTAGATGTTTTCAAATAGGTGTTCCTAGCCCGTGTATGCTTGAACCCATTTCAAGTAGAGAGGACAACTTATGGAATTCTGTTTTAAGTTGGGTAGTGTGTCTCACAACTTTTTGCCACATTTTGCTACGACACGTGTTCCCCCACACATGATACTTTGCATGATCCCCCACATCACAGGAGATAGTTTGCACACATTCGAGAGCAAGTTAAGTTTTTAGTCAAGACTTCACATGATTTGATGGATATTTTTCATAGGATGTAACCACCTTTGGAAAACTCCTCCGCACCTAACGGTTGAGGTTGAGACTTGTTTGCTAGCATATGATGATTTTCATGATGATATTTTATGCCTATTGCTAGTGTGCACCACTTTTGTATTTTTTTTCATGTAGATATATATTTTTAAAAACCAAAAAGATTTTTGTTTTTGAAAATTTTTGGAAAACTACAAAAAGATTTTCTATTTTTTTGAGAAAAATTGAAAAAACCCAAAAAAAATTATTTTGATAATATTTTTGGAAAAAGATAAAAAGAGTTTTGTATTTCGTGTTACACCATTTACGGATGAACAATTAGGATGATTAAGTCACAACATCATTCCATATTCATGTGAATATTTGATAGTGTTTTGGGACGATACATCATTTTATCCATGTGCTTTATAATATTTAGAGTCATTAAGATGAGATTTGATATTACTTTCAGCTTGATTGACTCATAATTTCCTTTAATGCACACATGCATGGATTTATATGATTATTGTGCTTGTCTATCACATGTTGGTCAAAGTGTTTTCATCTCAATTCCGTCTTTAAAATGAACCAAATGCGATAAAACTTGACAATGAAAGTAGTGCATTTAAGAACCGTTGCCTGTGAGAAAATTGTTTAATATGAAAAAATGATGAGTGAACACAGGAAAGGGCTACGAAAGGAACAATAAACCTTTGCGTGAAAGCCAACGTCTGAAAAGAGCCAAAAAAAGTGTGGCATTGTAAAAAGTAGCCAAGGCCAAAGACGCCCCAAGACAAGGTACAATTGTTGGGAAGGGGACATGATCAATATGATCATTCAAAAGAAAAGAATTGAATAGAAAAATATGATCATTATTATATATGAGGGAGTTTGGGTGGAAATATATTAACGGGTTCGCACGTCCTGACAAAGTCTTGAAAAAGCATTACATAGTTTTAGACGTTATTGGTGTGGAAATCATTTTAGACTTTGATTTGTTGATTAAATTAAGTCGATGTCAATTGAATTCAACAATTTTCACACCTAAGGACGATTTTCAGTTCATTCGTTAGGAGTATCCATATTCATCTTACACATTTGTTATGTATTTTTGAGTTTATTCTCCTATCGAATATGTTCACACGCATTCATTCCGTTTCCACGATTTGGTTATCTTAGTGTAAATTCATGCTGTGTGTTGTCTTTGTAAATTTTTTCGTGCTTGAAAAAAATTTGAAAAATCAAAAAGAGATTGTTAAAGATTTTGAGTATATCCTTGCATGAGCGTAATTATTATATGTTTGCTATGCTTTTTGTGACACTCTGATTTTTTTATTCTTTTCCTTGTCTATTTCGGACAAATAAAAAGGGAGAGAATAAATTATGAATTATGGGGGAGTGATAATTTGAATTATGGGGGACATTTGAGATTTTCTTAATTTTATTTGATATTTGATTTATGTTTATCTCATTTCAAACTCAATACGTCACGAAGGTATTTGCTTTGTTTATTATGTGTAGAACTTTGATGATCATTTGGATAGCACACAAAAGAAGCGCAAGGAAAGCAAAGAGATTTGAAGATTTCAAAGTTAATGATTTTTGAAGAATTTGAGGACTTGCATTTTTGGTATCTTTCCCGCTTTTGGGTTGCATGGGAGGGTATTAGATTTGTATAGGCATTTTATTGATAATTCCGATTGTTTTTATTTTGCACCGGGCATAGATATAGGGGATATTTATAATAACATTATTTCCATAGTCCGTAGTTTACATAAAGTAGGTTGTATACCACTACAACCGTCAAAGAAGTTCATGTTCATTGGTCAAGACGACGGATTCGAATCTCAAGTATCTTTACCATACGCACGACATGAGGTACAATTTCGTATAGAATGTGTTTAATTTTTTTAAAAGCTTTATTTGAGTATTGGGATATTTTTCAAAACTATTTTTATTAAACTGAGGCATTTTTTTTCTAACTCGAATTTTTTTTGAAGACCTGTAGGCGAGCTTTTTTAAAATAATATTTTTTCACTCCTGTCGTTTAAACGACTAGGTAATGTCGTTCAAACGACATTGATATGTCATCAAAACGATTGCTTCTAATGACATCACTTGTCATCCGAAGGGTGGCGCCAAGGGTCCTTTCTTGTTTGCTTCAAACGACCACGTACTGTTTTATGTTTTTAAAGGTCGTTAGTAATGACCTCTAATGTCGTTCAAATGACATAACAATGTCGTTCCAACGACATGCGCCGCCTCAAGATTTTTGTTCAGCTATAAATACATGTTTTGAAGATCTTTTCATTAAGACTTTTGATACACGAAAACCAAAATTTTGCAGAATTTTAGTCTTCATATTTATGGGTTAAAAACCCAATTTTTTTATTCACCAAAACATCCCAATCCTTTTGTGAATCATTTATGGAACCTGAATACTTCTTGTTGAAGTCTATCTTTGTGGAGTGCTCTACTGCTAGAATGATAGTTCTTTCTGGAGGTTCTCGAGGGGATCTTTGTTGGTTACTAGGCTACGGTCTATATGGATTTTCTGCGGGAGATTCGTTGCAAATTTTTCTATGTAATTGTAAGTTATGATTTACGTTAGATAGTGAAATAAAAAAGGTCTTAACCGAAAGTTTATTTTTCCTGAACCTCAATTTGTGATTATTTAATTTGCATATTTGTTTTATATCATATAGATGCATGATTAGGGTTTCATTAATTCAAATCAAAGACTGACTCTAATTAAATAAGTTTAAAAATTGGAAATTTGTGAATTAAATAAGTAATCGATATCACTCGCTTTACATGTTGGTATCAGCGCTGTAGCTCGAGATTTTTACCACCTTTACATGATTTAGGTTCAACTCTCTTTGGTGGTTTAGGTCGAGGACCATAAGAATATACTATAAGTTAGGAATCGATTCTGCTGCGGCATGGGAAGTGGATGCACCATCGTAACCTATTCCTTGCCTCTCCCTATATCCTAAAGAGGGATTGACGAACATCTTCCCTACCTTATTCGATGTATCCTCTATAATAACCTTAACCTCCCGATCATATTCGAGATATTTCTCTAGTTGGGTTACAAGGGCTTCAAGTTTCTCATGAGTTTCTAATAAAGTTTGAAGATGTCTTGTAAGACAAGCCACTTTGTTAGTCAAGTTGCCATTTTCCCTCTGCACTAAAACAACTCTCTCTCCCTAAGAAATACTCATCGAGGACTATCTCTCTCTCGACTCTTTTAACTATCTCTCAAGTGATAACACCCTAAGTGCCAAATTTTATTTTATTTTTCATTCTAAAGGACTTGGCGTAGGCACGTCAGAGGCCATATAAAGTCTCCGAACTCAATCAACTGAACAAATATCCAAAGATTTCCTAAGATTCTCGAATCTAAGTGCATCTTAAGGGTTCGTGAAAATATCATCTAATTGACGTTCGGTGCTTACAAAGCTCAAAGATAGGACCTTCTCCTCAACAAGATCACGAATAAAGTGGTCACATATCCTATTGTGCCTCGTGCGGGAAAATTGGATCGTTTTATGAGATATATCAATTGCATTTGTATTATCACACGAAATAGTCATTGGACCATGGGTAATTGATTACGCGTGAAAAGTGTGTTCGTGTAAGGACAGAGTCATTGTTTTCGTTTCACCGCGATAATACAAACAAACCTAAATTACGATTACACTTGCGAGGCAAGCACAGCGGTAAGTCGGGTATCGAAAATCCACAGGGACGAGATGCTAGAATTTATATGATTTAGTGCTCCGAAATAAAAGTGCAAAAGGTGATTACAAACTAAAAAGTAAAAGATGCATAAAAGGGAAATATTAATCTAGGCGAGGGTATTGAAACTAGACTAATAAAGCGAGTAAACTATAGGTTGTGTCGAATATCCCTCACCCAAGTTAATTTGTATAAAATAGATACATGGGTCAAAAAGTTATTTAAAATGCGTCTCATTTCGACAGTTAATTGAACAAAGGGTTGTCACGCCCCTAAATCCGCATAAAAGCCTAATAAGATTTTGGCGTCAACAAATGCCCCGTAAATTGCGCACGCAAGGTCATAAGCACGAGACATACATGATATGCCCTGTCAAATATCCTAGGCGCAATAATTAGGATAACACACCCAAAATAGACCCGTAAACACCATCACCAAAGCCAAGTAACGCGTCAACTCGAGTGAGCTCAATTCAAACACAACCTAATTTAAATTACCTAGAAGGCATGTTAAAAATGCGATAAAGAAAGCGGTAAATAAACGAGATAAATTTACACTAGAAAGCACGGGAAGAAAGCACGTAAACTAATTATGAAAGCATGTAAACCTAATTATCAAAGCAAGAATTAATGGAAAACAAGCTATATTAATGGAGAGGGAAGATGAAAGTACCAATTACAAACCCTAAAGGGTGTCAATCCAAGAGAGGAAGAAGAAGAACTCTCAAATCCCCCAAACACTAACCTACAACTCTCTAAAATCTATTCTAAACTGTTAATATCTGATTATTACAACAAAAATGCTTTATATAGTAAGTGGGAAAAGAAATAGAAAAGAAAAGAGAAAAGAAAAGAAAATGGCAAAATATCTCCTGGAAAAAGGGGATCGATCGATCGACCCAAACTATCGATCGATCGATCATGAATAAAATATCCAACTATCGCGAAGGATCAATCGATCAATCCATTTGATCGAGGTATCAGCACACTACAAAGTTGTTTTGGGCTGCTTGGATTTCCCGTCCACTAAAACTCCCGTAACTTCTTCATTCTGAATCAGAATCGCGCGCCATTTATGGCCACGCGAAGCATACGAGGAGGGATACAACTTCCATGTAGATGTTGGGCCAGGTGCCTAAGCTGTGAAAAGACTAAAATGCCCTTGAACGTGCGATTTCATATGAAAATTGAGCGAAATGCATCCAAACTTCACACTTAGCATCCAAATACCTATAAAAGCTCAATTAACCCCTGCAAAACATGTTGACGTAGAAATCCGAGGTTGTCTGGTTAATAAGCATAAATATAGGGAATAAGATACCCGAGGGGGATAAAATGCATCCGTTCGAAGGATGAAATACGCTATATTTGCGTCATATCAGTAATCCCATAATGTTTTAATATTTTATTCTTCTATAAGTGTTGTGTGCAACAACTCCCGACAACTATATACTCGGCCTTTTTCGTGGACAAATAAATGGAGTTTTGCTTCTTGCTCAACCAAGAGACAATAGCACTCCTAAAGTCAAAACACCCACTTGAGGTCCTCCTATAACCATTAACATCCCCTACCCAATCGGCATCCGAATAGGCAAACAAGTGGTCATAGATATTAAAGGAATACCAAATACTATATAAATTAGAGCCACTCATATATTTAATGATACATTTAAGTGTGAGCAAGTGGACTCTTGGCAATGTGCACAAACTCCAATGCTAAAGGCAATGTCAAGACGACTAACACTTAAGTAGAGAAGACTACCCATAATGCTCTTATAAAGGGTTTGCTCCACATCCTTGCCTAAAGTGTCTTTTCTAAGCTTAGTCGATGTACTCGTAGGGGTTCATAAGTGCTGACCGGAGTCTGAATCAAACTTTTCAATTGGTCCCTAGCATATTTGGATTAAGATATGAATATCCCATCCTCAAGTTAGTGAACTTGGAGACCTAAGAAGCCACCAAACATGCACATCTCAAACTCACTCATTATCTTATTTTCAGCATGTGAGAATGTTGGGAACACGTAGATCTAAATACTATATCATCCGCATAGACTTGGACAACCAATATAGCACTACTCTCTCTCTCCTTACAAGCAACGTCTTATCCACCCCCCTCTCTTTAAACCACGATCTAAGAGATAACAAGTGAGCCTCTTGTACCAATCAAGGGGTGCTTATTTCAAACTACACAAGGCCTTCTTAAGATAAAATATGTATCCGGGGTTCTTTGGGTCTTCAAACCCCTTTGGTTATTCCACGTACAATTCCTGTTGTAGAATGCCCTTAAGTAAGGAACTCCTGACATCCATTTGATATAACTTGTAGTGTAGATGACATGGTATGCCGAGTAGTAAGAAGAGACTAAAGATATAAACATGAGTGAATGTCTAGTCAAAGTCTATACCATCAATCTGTGTGTAACCTTAAGACACTAACTTAGCCTTATTATGAACTTTGGCACCATTCTCATCCAACTTAATCTTGTAAATAGACTTGGTACCAATCACATTAGTTTCACTAACTTAGGGGACTAACTCCCAGACATCGTTCTTGCATAATTGAAGAAACTCATTTTGCATATCAGATATCCAATACTCATTCCTGAGTGTTTCTTTCACATTGTTGGGCTCGACTAAAGAGGTATAGCAAAAATAGCTAGCCACATTCTCATGTTGAGTGCGAGTCTTGACAGCTAGTGTGGGATAACCATGTGAGAGGAAAGTTCATGACTCTTTCTAACCTAAGAGATTGGATCCTCTAAATCAAGAGTGGGGTCCATTGGGTAGTATGAGGCATGATGGGATCGTCACTAGGGATGCATCATTCTCATACTTGGGTTTTGTGTCAATAAACATCGTCGGCTCGTCTTTTCTAATCGTAATGTTTATTGACTCTATAACCTTAGAGCTTGCATGATTAAACACCCTATAAACCCTACTAGAATATGAATACCCTAAAAATATCCCCTCTCTCTCTGAGAGTTGAACATTCCTAAGTTCTTTATATCTCTCAAAATTTAGCAAGGACTTCTAAAGACTCGAAAATACGATAGGTTGGATTTCTTCCCTATCCACAACTCATATGGCGTGTGTAACGTGTGTGGACTAAGATATACCCTATTCACTGTATGGCATGATGTATTAACCCCCTCTGACCAAAAATGTCTAGGCACATTTCTTCCAAGAAGCATGGATCTAAAGACCTCTTGAATTATATGGCTTTTCCTCTCAATAATCCTCTTTTGTTGAGTAGTACCAAAGGATGAAAACTCATTTTTGATGCCCACTCCATCACAATAGCTATCCAATATAGCCTCTTTAAATTTAGTGTCGTTGTCACTACACATCCGATAAATAGTGACACCATGTTGATTTTGTAGGACACGCCACTTGGTTGTTAGGAACTCAACCGCCTCGTACTTTTCTCTTAAAAAAGCCTACAATTGAGTATTTCAAAAAGTCATCGACCATCATGAGAATGTATCTATTACCACCAATGCTTTTCGTACATGTAGGACCCATAATATCATGTGTATTAACTCTAACACACGGGAGGTGGTAATGGTATTCAACTTCCGATAGGGACTTCAAATTTATTTTCCTTATTCGCAAGGACCACAAACCAAGGAAGTTAGTTTCCCAAGTAATTATAAGCCATGCACTAGGTCTTTCTTCATTAATCTCTAAAGATCTTTAAAGTCCACGTGACCTAGTCATTGATGTCAAAGGTCCACAGAGTAGACTGTGGCATTGTTGCACACAAAGGACGACTTAGGAATGATCCTCTAACAATTATCATCAGTCCTCACTCCTTATATTATTAGTTCACAAGATTGGTCATATACGTTACACTTGGACCTGCCGAACTTTAATGTTAAGTTTGCATTGCAAAGTTGGCTTATTCTAATCAAGTTCGCTTTCAACCCTTGAACGTACAGCACAATGTCTAGCTTAGGAAATCCAGGTATCTCAACAAAATCACGTCCTAAAAATCTAGAACTACTCCCATATCAAAAGGTGACTTTGCCTTCCTTGCGATCTTCAAGGTCGATAAAATACGAATTGTCACCGGTAATGTGCCTAGAGCACCCAATAATAATATACCATTGTGAAGTATCTTAAACCTTTAGAGAAACATGAACAACAAGGGCTTTATCATCTTGCTTAAGTAACCAAGTGGAGGTATCCTTTTCTCTGCCTTTTTTTATTGTTGGCTCTAGTCGTAGCGTTGGAAGTGTTCTCGAGAAGCATAGACATCCTTTGAAATTCTTCCATTAATCTTTGTACAGTGGCGATTAGGATCTTAACTTGCTCTCTAAGACTAACAAAGTTTCTATAGCAGTGCACGGGAGTATGTGTACGTGGAGTTCTTACTAACTTGTAGTTAAATTCCCTAAGGTGACCTCTCCTATTACAATTGGTGCAAACATATACTTGCTTAGGTCTACCTTGGTTAGCTCATTTAGGTTCAACTATCTTTAGTGGTTTATGTCGAGGCCCACACGGATATACTATAAATTTAGGAACCAGTTTCGGTGTGTCATGGGAAGTGTATGCACTATCGTAACCTATTCCTTGCCTCTCCCTAAAACCTAAATAAGGATAGAGGAACATCTTGCCAAACCTTTTTTGATGTATCCTCTATAATAACCTTAATCTTTCGATCACATTTGAGTCTTTCTCGAGTTAGGATATAATGTCTTCTTATTTCTCATTAGTTTCCAATGAATCTTGAAGATCTCTCGTAAGACTAGCCACTTTGTTAGTCAAGTCACCATATTCCCTCTTCACTAAAAAAACTCTCTCTCACAAAGAAACACTCACTGAGGACTCTCTCTCTCTCTCGACCCTTTTTACTCTTTCTCAAGCGATAACAACCTAACCACCACGTTTTTATTTTACTTTTTCATTTTAAAGGACATAGCATAAAGCTCGGCGTAGGCATGTCAGAGGCCACTTTCTCCCTCACTCAAAACATCATCTCCCCCACTCTCTCCAAAATGACTAGACTCACTGTTGAGGTTAGCATGTTTAACAACTTCCTCATCAGCATGAGGTGTACTAGATGTGCCAACATAACTGTCCATGAATGCAGTGAAGTTACGCCCATGCAATAATTCATCCCTAGAATCCATCGACTCGACCTCACTATCTCTAAGAGTGGCATTGTAGGCATATTTTCCTTTGTCCTATCTTTTAAACCTCGTAGAACACTTATAAGCTTTGTGACCCTTACCCTCTCACTCATCGAATCTCTCCTCGCCTTTCTTAGGGTACTCTCCACTTGCTTTTTAAAATTTTTGTTTCCCGATTTAAAATATTATTTTTCTCAAAACTTTTATTTTCTTTGGAAGAATTTTCTTTTCTTTGTTTGATAATTTTTTTGAACATTTTTGCAAAAAGGGCAAGATCATCAATATCAAAATCAAATTCGAAGTCAGAAGATACCTCATCTTTCTTTTTAGATTGATCTTTCAAAGCAATTCCTTTCTCTTTCGGCTTTTGGATTTTAGGGAACACGTATATTTCATAAGTTTAAAGGTATCCTACTAGTTCTTCTAACCTAAGCGTATCTAAAATTACCAACGAATTAAGGACCATGACTTTAGGAATAAAACAGGATGATAGGAACTCAAAATCTTTTTCACAACTCTCGTCTCAATAATTCGCTTTCCCAATTTAAAATTAAAATTGACTATATCAGATAATCTAGCACAAAATTCATCAAAAGTCTCAGTAACTAGCATAGTAATAGTCTCAAACTGTGTGGTGATATTTTGTAGCTTAGAAGATTTTACAGCATTTGTACCCTCGTGAGTGAGATGAAGGGTATCCCACACTTCCTTAGACGTGGTGCACGTCATGATGTGGCAGAACTCGTTAGGGATGACGGATCCAAAAATTGCACTTAAACCGCAGGAGTTAAAATTACTCAACTTAAAATCATTCTATGTGCATGCAATGACAAGTTTAAGATGATGCCATTATTGGTAGCTGTGGGCAGTGTACACCGTCTTTCACAGACAACCCAGCCTCTCTTATCAACCGACTTGAGTAACAACCTCATTCTATCTTTCCAATATGCATAATTTTATTCATAAAAAATAGGTAGCCTATTATACAAATTATCCCTATAATTCCAAACCTAATGATCACACAATAAATTAGTGTAACTTGCTCTAATACTAATTTAAGAATGTAATGTGTGGGGTTTATATGGATTTACTTGTATCTTAGGCAAAACACACAAATTCACTTATTACCAAATTTTATCTTGATTTAATTTAAAATGAACATCCTAGATATATTACGAAACTAAATTCCAAACCAAATAAGCAGAAGAAGAATTTGAGGAAAAACCCCTTTCGGGAAAAACCCTTAATTTAACATTGTTAAAGAGTTTGACAAACACTAGATGAGTTATAGACTACTTAGAGATCCACTAAGTATAAATTGGTAGAGTCTTAAAATCTTCAAATGAAAACGATGGAGTCTAGCACTGTCCACAACAAGCAGATCTTGCCTTGGTACCCACCGATCAGCCTCAAGAATATGAAATTCTTATCTTCTTTAGCAATAGAGCCTCGACTCCATAAATCAGCAGTAGAGAAAATTTCTACAAGGACTTCAAACTTTTGAATATGTTCTTCTTGATTTGTAAAAGTTATCCTTAATGACCCAAGGGGTTTGGATTAAAAATTATAAAGTTTGACTGCAAAAACAACTCTAAAAAGGCTTCTTGAAAAGTCTAATCGCATATATATTTATAGAAAACGTTCTCGCCAATAGTTAGGGATTAATTATTAGAAAAGATTTGTTTAAAAAAAATATGCATACACATTCGAATGAACTGCCACCTCGTTCGAATGATGTACCTGATCTCGTTCGAACGGTTTCCAACAAAACTTTGAACTACATTCTAGAACTAACCCAGAAGGCGTCGTTATATATCTCATTTGAATGTAGGAGCCTTGTTCTAATGGCCCTACGTAACTCATTCGAACAACATATCATTCTTGTTCTAAAGTGTTTGCGAGTTTTTAAAAAATTCTTTAAAAAATCATTTTAAAAAGATATGAAATTTTTAAATGAAAACTCTTTTAAAATAACCCCTGCAAATTTAAAGCTTTACCAACCCACTTTATTACTCTTCTCGGATAAAGTTGTGACGAACGATCTTCAATCTTGAAAATGTCACCAACGTTTCTTCTCTTAGAACACTTGAGAATGATAATGAAGATGCAGTGGGTTGTAACATGATAATCTAAATAAAAGTAAAATGAGCAATTATAAATTTTTCTCTTACAACTATGGAATGGATAATAATAATTATTAAAACCCCTTCACATACGTTTATATACAAGGTCAAAATGTGGGCTTGGGCTAAACAGGGTTACTTGAGAGTCCGAACCTAACTATTTGGTTATATGGACTACACCAGAGACCTAAGACAAACAATTAAATTTGTTTCCAAATAAATACTCGAAAATCCTAAATTACATTTACCGTAATTTATTTCCTTCCTTTATTTAATCATAATTAATTCCACTAAATAATTATAATTGAACTCCAATTGAATTATCTCATAAATCAATTGGATATAATGAGGTCTTATTTGCAAAGTTGATAATGGTACATCTTATGATTTCCCGCATTAGGGTTCCGATGCCTGCTTGGTTAAATCCATTTTCTTCTAATTGACTTTAACCAATATTTAATCAATTCCTTGATTCTCAAAGTTAAATTATTTTTCTACTCCACTAGATTATAAATCATTCATTGATCAGGTTTATTGGTGGACATAAATATTATAAGTCTATCAATGGGGTATCGCAATCCAAGGTATCCCCATATGAGGATTCCTCCGAACTAAGATCTCAGACCACCTTACATAACTGTCACCCAATATGCAAGGATCATTTGATTCAATCTAGGATTGAACTCACCCATAGAAATTAAACCAACAATCACATAAGCATTTTTAATCAAGAAACCCTTAGACTCAAATCTCACGGGTGGTCCTACTCAATACACTCATGGGATGTACCGATTAGAATACTATGTTGAACTATTGCACAAGTTCTTGAGCTATCATAAAGATTCTCGTAGTTCGAGATAAACTACTAGGGTTGCATCAAAACTGTTCCGTTAGGATGTAAACTCCTTATATAGGTTGTGAACTTTTTAAAAGCGCTAGAAACGAAATTCCAATCTCCTTGTGATCAACCCTAAGTTGACTCATTATAATTCCTGTCAAGCTCTATTGACCGACATTTGTATGAATTAATGTATTTAAACAAATATAAACCATTCTCACATACTTGATTCTCATTTTGAAATGAAGAAAACAATCATTTATTAAAAAATAATAAAATGTTTTACACATGGTTTTTAGAATAAACCCCAACAATCTCCTACTTAGTCTTAAAGCCATGTGGCCGTGAACTTGACTCCCATTCCTTCTATGTGACAATTAAAAGTCTTAGCTGGTAAGCTATTTGTAAAAGGATCATCCAAGTTATTCTCAGATATAATCTTGGTCACGATGATGTCGCCCCTCTGCATGATCTCCAGAATCAGGTGATACTTGAGCTCAATGTGCTTCGCACTCTGATGAGTTCTTAGTTGTTTCGAATTAACGATCGCACTGCTATTGTCATAATAAAGTGTAATAGCCGATTGTATTGAAGGAAATACACCCAAGTCACTTAACAAGTTCCAGATCTAAACATCGTCTTTTGTTGCCTCCAAAGCGATAACAAACTCGACTTCCATGGTTGAATTAACATTACATTATTTCTTGATTCTCTTCCAACTTATGGCTCCACCTACTAAGATAAACACATATCCTGAGGTCTATTTCTTGGAACCTCTATCCGACCAAAAGTTTGAGTCTATGTACTCAACGGATACTAGACTGTCTGCTGATGAAACCAACACAGAATCTCTAGTCTTATTCAGGTACTTTAGAATGTGATTCATAACAGTCCAGTGCTACTCATCTGGATTAGAGAAAATTATTCTAATCACGCTAATGATATAAAAGATATTCGGTATAGTACTGACCATAGCATACATGAGGCTCCCCATTACGGAAGCACAATGTATATTCCTCATTCTTTTTATCGAATCAGGTGGCTTAGGACACTGATCTTTATATAAAGAAATTCCATATATGAAAGGGATAAAATGTTAAACCTTGTGAGCACTGTATCAATATAAGTGGCTTGGGATAAGCTCGACATCATACTTTTCCGATCATGAAATACCTTAATCTCTAGGATGTGACTGGCTTCTTCGAAGTCCTTCATATCGAACTGACTAGAAAACTACACTCTTATACTAGACAATGCACCCACTCAGTTCCCGATTAGGAGAATATTATCTACATATAGTACTAAAAATACCATATTTTTTTTCCATTCTTCTTATACACACAAGTTTCATCCATACATTGATCAAAACCAAAAGATTTTATTGCCTAATCAAATTGTATGTTCTAAGACCTTGATGCTTGCTTAAGTCCATAAATGAATATATTAAGTTTGCACGCCTTGCTTTCTTGGCCTTTTTCTATGAATATCGTGGGTTGCACTATATAAATGCACTCATCGGAACTATCATTCAATAAACAAGTCTTGAAATCCATTTGCCAAATCTCATAAATGAGATGAACAACAATAGATAAGAATATACGGATAGACTTAATCATGGATACCACCAAAAAACTCTCCTCATAGTCTATTCTCTCATTCTGAGTGAACTCTTTCACAATAAGTCATGCCTTGAAGGTTTCTACCTTCCCATTTACCCCTCTCTTCCTCTTAAAGAATCCACTTGCATCTAATAGGCTTTGTCCCATCTAAAAAGTCTACAAGTTCCCACACTTGATTCGAATACATAGAATCCATCTCGATATTCAATTTTTTTAGCCAAATCTTAGCATCCTTGTCTTGGAGTGCCTCATCCTATTTATCGGTATCTAGTTCATGTTCCCTTAGGTCACTAAAGTGTTCTTCTAAATAAAAAAATCTATCAGGTAGACACCTGACCCTCCTACTACGACGTGGCTCCACTTGTGGTTCAGTATAAGTGACACGCATATCCTGATCATTGATAATGCTCTCGCTATTATTAGGCTATGTATTATCAATATCAGGTTGTATTTCATCCTATACGGGTGGTCTTGAAGCATTTTCTTGCTCTTTTCCTCTTAGATCTTATCCTAACAGCTCTTGCAATATAATCTTGATCTTGGGCTTGTGGTCAATCATATAATCTTCCTCTACGAAGCTAGAATTTGTGCTAACAAATACATTCCTATCCTTAGGATCACATAATTGGCCACCCTCGGTTTCTTTAGGGTATATCACTAAAAGACATACATATGTCCTTGATTACAACTTCCCTATCTCCCTTCGTAACATGTATGCTGGTAAACCCCATATCCGAACATTTTATGGGAGTCCTAGAGACATATTTAGATGGAACTAATTTTACTAAATATGTATCCATATCTAATGGATAACCCTGAAGGTATTTGACACATCCGAATAGCTTATCATCGATCTAAACTTATCCAAAAGAGTCTTATTCCTTCTTTCCATTACACAATTTTGATGTGGAGTGCCCGGTGCAGATAATTAGGTTGTAATACCGAAATCTAATAAGTGTTGCTTAAACTCCCTAAGAGGTATTCCCCTCCATGATCAGATCATAGAGTATGGATTAGTTTATCATGGAAATGCTCCACCTAAGCTTTATACTCTTTTAACTTATCAAAGGCTTCAGACTTTAGGTACATTAGGTAAACATATCCGAACCTCGAGTAATAATCAATGAAAATGATGAAATACTCATTACTATCTATATTCTGCGAATATTGGCTTTTGCGCATTGGTGGAACCTAGAAGACACGATGCCATGAGTCTGCATCCATACTCACCCTATTAACTACTGATAGCTTATGTAGGCATTGATGGCGTGGAACTTAATATGGGAAGTGAATTCCCCTAAAGTTATGCCAACATTCACATATCTGAGGAATTGCATACTAGCACTCCTAAAGCTTGATATTATTAACGTACTAGTATGATCTTTTCTTTCGACATTCCAGTTTTATACAAAGTGGTTATGAGCATGATATTTATTGATGCCCCCCATCCAGCAGTGCTCTTATGAAACTAATACCATTTACTAGAGAAGTAACATACAATATTTTGTTGTGAATAAATGGTACTTGTCTGTCTACCTCGAAAACACCACTTATGAGGTATACTTTTTAATTAGCCTTCTAATGAGACCATGCCAATTGATTGATGGATGTCCTTAGTCTTGCATTACCTCAAGGATTTTCTTACTGATTACATATCTATTTTCATATTTTACTCCAATTTGATTAAATAACTACTTAAACTTTGGTCTTTTTGTGATTTTTGCACATTATGAATCAATTTCCACCTCATAGGTTTGGCCATTACAAATATACTCCACTTCAGATGTTCCTCCCTTGCCAAGTGCGAGAACCACATGACATTACCTTCTTAGATTTCTAACTCTCCATACCACTCACTCTTATAATATGTGTTGGCCATCCCAAGAAGCCACTCATCAGATGTATTATCATTCTCTACCCGGTCCTCAGACTCCATCATCTCATTCAAATCATAATCAATCACCATATTTGCATAGGCATATTGATGGGAGGAAAATGGATTATCGTTGATATCCATTGGGGGAATTTGAAGAGTGTTATTTAAAACTTTCTCAATTATTATATTTTGCAGATAATAATAGTCTTTTGTCGAGTGATGGACCCTCTGGTGCATCTCACAAAACTTGGTATCAGCTTTTTCTATAGTTGTTGGTATTTGACCATCCAAGTAGAGTGGGCCTGCTACCCCCTCATGCACCAACGTATGGTAACAATTCATGGCTTCTACGACACTATATGGTAGTGGTGGAGGAACATCATTCCCAAACTTTCTCTTTCTCGCAACACTATTCTTAGGTCCTTGACCATATTTCTTTCAATTAGGGATACTATCCACATAATTAATAGTTTGTTGTCGAATAACCTGGAACCTTCCTGTTTGGAGAGCCACTTGAGTGCTCCAATTCTAAGACTTTATCTTTACGATCATGACTATATTCCTTATTATTCGAGTAAACTCCCTAAAGGTTCCCTCGTGAGTTTTGTTAATCAAGTGGACTATTCCTCGAGTAAGCCGTTCAGGCAGATCTGCAACAACCTTGCTTAGTGGCCTCCACGTGGACGTCTGAATATTTTTCTATAAAACTCTTGATGTGTTGCATCAGTTCCTCATAAGGTTTCTGTAATTCTTGGGCCAAATTTCTTAAAGTAAACTCATCCTTGACCAAAAATAATTTTTTTAAGAACCGACTGTGCATCTCTTACCAAGTGGGAATACTATTTGGCACCAGGTGCGAATAGCACAAGTAAGATTTGCTCGTGAGAGTCTTTGAGAATTCCCTCAACTTGAAGTTCTTGTCATTGTAGTGCAGTGCACACCAAGATATTCCGTGAAACTTATGAAATGATCCCTATGATTTTCTCATTTGCCATTAAACTTCATGAATTTTGGAGGAACATACCCCTTGGGGTATGGATTTTCATTGACACTATCTTGGTAAGGATTTATTAATTCCTCATACAAAAGAGGAGATTCTTGCTTGAGTGAGAGGAGTTTCTTCACCTCCTCCAATCTCACTGCCTTGTAGGGTTACTCCTCCACCTCAACTTTCTCTGTCGCTGATGAGGCAATAGGGGTTAGGGTCTGCTCGGCCTCACTTTCTTTTTTGGCACCACCTTTATCGCCACCGCTGCTCTAGTAGGAGCAACCACTGGTGTAGCACAAACCTGGATTTAACTCTCCAGTTCCACATTGTGTTGCTTTAAAAAATTGAGAAACAAACTCATAATGTTCATCCATTCAACTGTGGAGTAATTGAGTTGCTCGCGTGACACACAAAAGGGGTAGCACCTCTCACTCCCATAATAACAACATCATTATCATTAGTTTGGTCGCTTTAAACTGCATTACCTACTAGAGTGTCTTCAATGACCAATTGGTTAGAAACATTATGACCTTCTTTATCCATGGTATGGCCATCCCCGATCCACGCCGCAGAGGAGAAGGATCCTTCGGGTCTCGCGCGTCCCTCTCGGGAGCGCTTCGGCCGGCGTCATTTGAGATGTGGTGTAAAAATGTAGAGAGATTCAGAGTCGCCAGTCTATTTTACTCAAAACAGACAAAAGAAAAAGGGGAAGCCACCTCGAAGGATGGCTTCCAAATACATACTGGTGCATGCGAAACCAAGATGATTCGAGAAGGGTTCGGAGGCTTAGTTACGAAATGGGAAGGTGTTAGGCACCCATTCCGCCCTTTCGGTCTCTCATGAATATTTGCTATTTTCCTTTTGTTTCCCTCCGTGATATGTGTGCATGTGTATATATAGAATGGACATAGGAATCCTTGACTTGTATCATGGGAAAGATAAAGCGAGTCATCCGTAGGAAGATATAAAGGTAATATTAGAAAAATAAGATTTACGTGATTACCCCTACGTTGATCATTATAAGGGAATAATAACGTGTATGGAGTAATGCGTTATTAAGGGAAAGTATATAAAATATAAGGAATGGATTTAGAGAAGATAGAAAATGAGAGAAAAAGTGAGAAAAAGGACTCGAGTCTCGAGTTTTACCCCGAGACGCCTACGTAGCCTATAGAGGCATCAAAGTCCATGTAGTCCGCATACAAAACGAGGGGTGGGGTTTATCCCATAAATCCAAATGGGGAATTTCTTATTTGTAAGTGTGTGTGTGTGTGTGTGTGTGTGTGTGTAGAAAAAGGTGTTTTAGTTGTGAGAAAAGTGTGAAAAAAGTGTGAGAATCCATACTTGGAATTTATGAACAAACCCTCTTTTTCTTGTTTTTTGGGTTTTATGAAAATAAAAGAGGTACAATAATACTAAATAAAAAGTATATTAGGATGTGTGATATGAGATAATAAAAATGTAAATAAGAAAATAAGTTATGGGAATTTAAGAGAATTCAAGAGAGAGTTTGAGAAAGTTGGACCTTCTTGAAGATCTTGAGCTTGATCTTGAGTGTTGAATAGCAGCCCTTGAGCTTAGATGATGATGGATAGTGGTTAATTTACCAAGTTTGATGAAAAGGATGATGAAAAGTGGAAGTAAAAAAGGCATTTGGGAGTTGAAATCACGCTGCCTTCGAGAGAGGTTTCTGGGATTCATTGAGAGAGATTTTTATCAGATCTGGGCTCCTTTTGCAAATGAGGTGAAGGCCTCCTTTTATAGGCCCAGGTGAGTGCCGATCGGCATAGACCTGTTCCTGCCTATCGGCAAGTGCCGATAGGCAGGGTCTGGAACCTGCCATTTGGTAGTGCGCTTCAGGCTTTTTCAAAAAATCGGTCGCCAAGGGCAAACCATTGTTCAGAATCGCACACGGGGATTACCATTGGAAAGGTAATTCAAAGACCTTTGATAGTCCTTTGGACCGCTCCCGGGTTCAGGAGTTGAATTTGGGTCAAATATGGCTCGGAAGCATTTGTCGGTCCATTGGACGGGGAGTCGCTCGGACGCAAACGGATCGTTCGTCCGCATGGTAAGTCCGAATCGCACACGGGGTGGACCATTGGAAAGGTTAAGAGATGTACTTAGACATTCCAAAGAGTTTGACCCAGTTTAGAGAGTTGACTTTGGTCAACTGGGCCTGGGAAGCGCTCGGTGGCCTCCCGGAGTCAAACGGATCATTCGTCCGCATGGAAAGTCAGAATTGTGCACGGGATGGAGCGTTGGAAAGGGTATTCAGTACCCTTAGAATATTCATTCAGCCTCGGTCGATATGAAGAGTTGACTTAGGTCAAATAGGGCCCGGGAGCGCCTAGTGGCCTCTTGGTCAGGTTTCGGACGCAAACGGATCGTTCGTCCATATGGTAAGTCAGAATCGTGCACGGGGTGAACCCTTGGAAAGGGTATTCAGTGCCCTTTGAAGATTCATTGAGTCTCGGTCGAGACAAAGAGTTTGACTTTTGGGTCAAACTGAGCCGGGGAGTTCTCGATGGCCTTCAGGTTAGTACTCGAGACGTGACCTGGATTTACAATGATGAAAGGAGGTACTAGGGACCTAAGGAGAGTTAGGATGTAATAGAATGGGGTGTCTATAGAACCTCTCGACGGGTGAGTTTGGAACAAATGATGACCATCGAATGGACACCACATGATGCTTTTTAGGAGGAATGACCAATTCAGAGGGCCGAGGTCGATTATGAGAACCTAAGGAGTGTGCTGGGGATGACCAATTATGTGGGTCAAGGTTGAATTTGCAGGCATAGGGTAAAGGTCTACCGAGGTCAATTCTGACCTAAAGAGTGGTGACGATCGAGGTCCGAGGTCAATTCTGACCTTAGTCAGGTGACGATCCAAGATCGGGGCCAATTCTGACCCAAGCGTGGTGACGATCGAGGTCCCAGGCAAATTCTGGCTTAACACAGGCGATGATCCAAGACCGAGGCCAATTCTGACACAAGAGTGGTGACGACCGAGGACCGAGGTCAATTCTGGCCTAACTCAGGCGACGATCCAAGACCGGGGCCAATTCTTACCCAAGAGTGGTGAAGATCGAGGACCGATGTCAATTATGACCTAACTCAGGTGATGATCCAAGATCGGGGCCAATTCTGACCCAAGAGTGGTGACGACCGAGGACCGAGGTCAATTCTGACCTAACTCAGGTGACGATCCAAGATCGGGGCCAATTCTGACCCAAGAGTGGTGACGACCGAGGAACGAGGTCAATTCTGACCTAACTCGGGTGACGATCTAAGACCGAGGCCAATTTTGACCCAATAGTGGTGACGACCGAGGACCGAGGTCAATTCTGACCTAACTCCGATGACGATCTAAGACCAGGGCCAATTTTGACCCAAGAGTGGTGACGATCGAGGACCGAGGTCAATTCTAACCTAACTTAGGTGACGATCCAAGATCGGGGCCAATTCTGACCCAAGAGTGGTGACTACCGAGGACCGAGGTCAATTCTGACCTAACTCTGGTGACGATCCAAGACCAGGGCCAATTCTGACCCAAGAGTGGTGACGACCGAGGACCGAGGTCAATTCTGACCTGACTCAGGTGACAATCTAAGACCGGGGCCAATTCTGACCCAAGAGTGGTGACGACCGAGGACCGAGGTCAATTCTAACCTAATTCAGGTGACGATCCAAGACTGGGGCCAATTCTAACCCAAGAGTGGTGACGACCGAGGACCGAGGTCAATTCTGACCTAACTCAGGTGATGATCCAAGACCGGGGCCAATTCTGACCCAACAGTGGTGATGACCGAGGACCGAGGTCAATTCTGACCTAACTCAGGTGACGATCCAAGACCGGGGCCAATTTTAATCCAAGAGTAGTGACGACTGAGGACCGAGGTCAATTCTGACCTAACTCAGGTGGATAGTCCAAGACTGGGGCCAATTCTAACCCAAGAGTGGTGACGACCGAGGACCGAGGTCAATTCTGGCCTAACTCTGGTGATGATCCAAAACCAGGGCCAATTCTTACCCAAGAGTGGTGACGACCGAGGACCAAAGTCAATTCTGACCTAACTCAGGTGACGATCCAAGACCGGGGCCAATTCTGACCCAAGAGTGGTGACGACCGAGGACCGAGGTCAATTCTGACCTAACTCAGGTGACGATCCAAGACCGGGGCCAATTTTGACCCAAGAGTGTATAAAGATTGTATTTTAATTCTGCTGGAGAAAGAGCTTTGTGATTTTGACCTGAGCTAGGGAGCTGATAGCTGGGGAAGCTTTTAGGATACCTCGCAGGGGGGAATAACCTATTTTGGGTGCTCTAGAGGAGAATTCTGATGGGGAAGTGATTAGGTGATCCTTAGGGATCCTCCGAAGCTTTGCCGGGATGAGTCTTCACTTGGTTTTTGAGGATTTCGCTGGGGAAGAGGGGTTCCACTTGAGGAAATGAGAAATTTTCTTGGTAAAAAGGCTTTAAATCCTTCCTAGGAATTTTTCGGGGATTTTTCGAGGCTTTCTGGTATTTTCTGGGAATTTCTGTACGAAATTTAGGGGGGGTGCCCATCGGCATGGTATGAGGGGTGCCATTCGGCAGTGGCACGGACTTTTGGGCTACCTAGGGAAGGCAAGGGGTCAGTGCTGATCGGTATGGTAGGGCGAGGTGCCGATCGACATGGCGCTTGGCATCCTATATAAAGGGGGTGAATCCCCTCATTTTTTCATAGCTTCTTTTGCCTTCTCTCTCTCTGCAATTCTTCTGTAAATTTCTCTAGTATTCCGATCTTCAAGAAATGTCCACTTTCGTGAGCACTGCAGTCCACCAGGAGTGGTTGGCCGTTGGTGATTGGGCAAATGTGGAGTGGAGGGCTAGGGCGCCTCTTGCTTTGGGGAGTGAGAAATCTTTTGATGGGTTTGAGCCTGTTGCGGATGAGCGGACCTTGCTGCGGGAGCCATCGCGTCATCATTCTTCGAGAGTGATCCCCGGTGGTTATGTAAGTAAATCGACCTTTGGCATTCTTCTCTTTTTGGTGATCTTTCTTTCTTGATCTTTGATGAGAGTTTCCTTTTTGCCAGCCTGATATTTCTTTGAAGAACATGCGTGCCCGTGGGACAACGGGGCTCAAGGATGTTTGGGAGCATCTCCCGCCTGTGGTGCGCTGGGTGGTATCATCAGCGGGTTTTGGGCGATTGGCATCTGCACTGGATGAGACGCCTCGTTCGACAGCGGTCTTATGCACTTTGGGAGAGAGGTGTTGGGAAACTACCCATACGGTTCATTTTGGATTCGGGGAGATGACAGTGACTCCCACAGACGTGCAGTAGTTGCTGGGGCTAGATTGTGATGGAGAGCAGATAGAGGTGGATCGCTCTTTACGGGTGAGACCGGAGGCAGTGCGAACGGCACATGGTGATGTAGGGAGGATAGTTTCTGGGGATTCTATCCGGCTGTCCCTACTGAAGGATGTTATGTTGGGTAGGGAGATCGATGTGGAGGACGGGCTGCAATGAGGCAGATGGCCCGGTTATTCATTCTTCTGGTGCTGGGAGGTTTAATGGTGGCGTCGAGCGGCGACGTCGTTCATTTATGGTTTCTGTCGTACTTGAGGATGTTTTTGAACATCCCCTTCTATGATTGGGGGAGTCTGACCTTGGCGACCCTTTACTTTTCTCTGGATGCATTCAGCCGGTACTGCCGGTAGACTTTTACTGGGGCCACGTACCTTCTTGAGGTATTCTTTAATTCGCGCATTTTCTTTTCATGCATTCGCATTTTCCTTTCATGCATTCGCATTTTCCTTATGCGTCTCTTTTTTGCTTGTGAATTCAGACGTGGTTCTATGAGGTGATTGGGTGCAACACCCCACTGATTGCTTTGAAGGACGACACTGTTGGGGATTTCTGTCGATTGTATAGATGGCGTAAGGCCAATCGACAGTCGAAGGGATCTCTTTCCCTGGAGGCGGTGCGTCAGGTCTTGAATGACCTGACTAGTGGTAGGGTAAGACTCTTTCCATTTCAGTATTGGTTTTTGTTCCTTCTGGTCTTGTATTGATTTATGCTCACTTGGAGATTTTCAGGTGACCTTTTACCCGTGGGGGACAGCCATTCAGGATGCAGGGGCGACCGAGATGAACGTACGGATGAGGCATTTGCTGGCGCATGAGTTCGGCCATTCATGGTACCTCGGTGAGAGGGTGACTCGCCAGATTGCTGAGGAGGAGGAGGTGGTGCCACCCGCGTAGCCTCCTACGTCCATGAGGCGGGAGCGACTGATGTTGGAGGATGAGAGGATCGCGGCGATGATCGGCGAGTCCTACTTGCTATACACCGATACGGTTACGCCGTATGACTATATGGATTTCGTGATGAGATGGTTGATTACGCCTAGCATATACGATGCACTGCCCTTCCCTCCGGCGGGTTCAAGTCGGGCGGTGGGATTTTCTCACAATGGTGGTGGGCCGTCGACATCTGCGACGGCGGCGACCTCGGAGGTCCCTTTTGTACGACTGCATACCCCCTTCATACAACATTCGGTGAGCTGATGGAGGGATGTGCCTATGTTGCACCGTCCTCATGCGATGGATCCGGAGGAGTTGGGTTTGACAGAGGAGGTCCTTCGACCTGCGGTATACCTTTATGCTCCTTTCTTTTTCTCTTTCTTTTCTGTTTTGGTCATTTCCGCTTTGATACTGATTTCACCTTTTCTTTCAGCAAGTCCGGGTGTCGACCACTTGGATCAGGGACATTAGAGACTGGATATCTTCGGTGACTGCCCATATTCGGGATGCGGTTCCTATTCCTTCTTGCTTGGTTCCATCTGCTTCGTCCGGAGAGGACTCGGGTTCAGGTAGTGGTGGTGCGTCGTCTTGCCGTAGGGGGAAGAGAGCACGTCGCAAGGGTGGAAGCTCTTGAGAGAGAGAGAGAGAGAAAGAATGTGGGTTCGGGATGAGTCCCGTTGTTCTTGCTTTTTCTTTTTATTTCCTGCAAAGATAATGTAACACAGAAAACAGATATATGCAATGCAATGGAGTTCTTTTATTATCTTTTATTTAATGATGAATGTATGCATATGCGCTTTTTACTTTGTTGCTGAGACCGTAAAAAGGAATATTTTTGAAATTTTTTGAAGTAAAGTTTTTGATTAAAAAAGGGGGAATTAAGGGGATTTTGAAATTCTGTTGAGAATGTCAATTTATTTTTATTGAGTTTTTCGATTTGACAAAAGAGGAAAAAAGGGAAATTTCCAAAAATGGGGGGGGTTGCCGATCGGCAAGCACCCTGACCTGCCTATCGGCAGTTCAGTCCAGTCCCATTAATTCAAAGCTTTTATTGGTACCCTCTTCAGCCTTTGGTACCTTGTGGGGTAGGATTCCCTCCGATTTCTGCAGGGATTATGTCTCTTGTGAGGGTTCTCAAGTATAAAAAGGGGTAAGGGTGGAGTGTTTTCATCACACCTTTGCATTTTCACCTACTTGCCCATCATCTCTTAGCCTTGCAAGATGGATCTCCCTAGTAGCATCGAGTTTGCCAACTACCTCGAAGCCTTGGAAGCTATGTGCTCTTATAATGTCGACTACGATGCTTTCAACATGCGTCGAGTCTCCTTGTGGCGCAATCGTCCTATTGAGTGGAACGTGCTGACGACGGCGGTACAATTCTGGTACCCCAAAGACCATGTATTCCATTTTGGGTTGGAAGAGGTTTATCCTACCTACGAGGAATTTTATGCCATATTGGGTGTAAATCCCAGTGTTGCTGTGGCTTTGCCCGAATTTTCCCGTTCTCCTAGGAATTTATTGGCCGGGCTTCTTCATATTTCTCCTTCGGCAGCTAGATCATTGGTTGTTGGTGGAATGATCTCCCTCCCGGCGGTGCTGCAGTCTGTGCATTTGCGAGAAGTAGGTGATGCTGGCTATGCTGGAGCCATTATTCTGGGTCTGGTTTCAAAATTGCTGATGGTGACTGGGGAATTGTAGGTGGACCCATAACTTGTAGCCATTACTTCATGGATGTCATACCGTCGTAATCCTACGGTGGTGATATTAGTGGAGACTCTGAATGTCATGGATGCCTGGAGAGAAGGTCGTTCTGACTTTTTGAGGGGTAGCCCTGTGATGCTATTCATGTGGTTGTCTGAAAGATTCCTCTTGTCGACTCCTCCAAAATATCCCCTGTCGGTGGTACCCAACTTCTTTTTGCACTACTTCATCCGCATTGGCCTGTATGTTAAGAACTGGGAGAATTGGCTTGTGGAGCATGGGGCTTGTGGGTTGTATTGGTCAGTGCCTTGGTGGGGGCCGTTGTAGCCCATTTTGGAGCTAGGAGAGTATTCATATGTGCGACTGGTTGGTCTCAGACAGACCTCTTTTTATTTCCCTTGGCGGCTTTTGTGCCAATTCGGCTGGGCGCAGGTCGTGCCCCCTCGGACCTCAAATTTCTTTCCGGTAGAAGATTTGAATGAGCGCCTACGTCTATTGCTTGGGTTTCTATGGGAAAATCGGCGTTCATCGAACCGTCCTTCTCAGTCTGTCGGGACGGTTTGCAATGTCCCCAAAGATTATATGAAGTGGTTGTGGAGGAAAGCAGTCAGCAAGATGTTGGCAATAGAGACTGGACAAAGATGGTTTGTTTTATCTGACTCCATGGAAGGGGATGTTGTAGTCTTTTTGAAGATGGTTAAGGCTCATCGATCCATGGGATGTTTATGGCACTCTATTCAGGCAGGGGAAACTTGGGGACCTTAAGATGTAGATGATGAGGGTGCGGGCTCCTCTGGTAGCTGTGGGTAGGACTCCTGGGGAGTTTATTTGTGTAACAGGTGTGGGGATTTTATTTGGCTTTTTATGGTAGTGGGGAAGGGAGTTATCCGTTCCTTTTTCTCATGAAATCCGTACTGTAATTTCTTATTAATGAAATAAATAAGTTTTTGATCATCCAGCTGTGCCTCTTGATGAATTTTGTATTTTTGAATTATCTATACTGATCGCTAAGGCATACATAATCCTTTTGTTCAAATAATTTTAGAATGAACTGCCGTTCTCGGAGGTAAGAAAAGAATAGTATTTTGTGAAAAAGAAAGGGGCGCACTCATGTGAGGAGTATGAGCTGCCTACGTACCTCTGGGGTTTTTTTGAGAAGTTTTAAAAATAGTTTTTGTAGAGGATCAGGCCCACGTAGTTCTGGGTAGAGGGAAATGAAGAGTTTTTTTTTTAGAATAAAAGGGGTATGAGAAGAGTCATAGCGCGCCAAGATTTCGGACTAGGGGTAGAATTTCTTGAGACGGTCCAGATTGACTGGACGAGCCATCTCTTCCCCATCTAGGTCAGTGAGCATGGCGGCACTGCTGGATAAGATTTTCTTCACAATGTAGGGGCCGCTCCAATTGGGCTTGAATTTCCCTCTGGGGTCCCAGATGGGTTATATTATCTCTTTGAGGGTTAAATCCCCCTCCCGAATACCGCAGTCCTTGACTCTCTTGTTGAATGATCGCGCTATTCGGCGATGGTACCCCTATATGTGGTAAAGTGCTTTTAATCTTCTTTCATCTAGGAGGTCTAGCTCATCAAGACGGCTTTGGCACTAGTCTTCTTCACTAACTTTGCTTTCGAGCATGATGCGTAACGAGGGTATTTCCAGCTCCACAGGTAGGACTGTTTCCATGTCGTAGACCAGGGAGTAAGGAGTAGCCCTAGTAGAAGTTCGAATTGAGGTTCGATAGCCCCAGAGGGCATACGGGATCCAGTCGGCCCAATCCCTACAACTTTTGGTCATCTTGCTGATGATGGCTTTGAGGTTCTTGTTGGCGGCTTCAACTGCGCCATTGGTCTGAGGTCGGTAGGGAGAAGATTTATGTCTCTGAATCTCATACTCGTTGATTACTTCTATGACTTCTACATTGAAATGCAACCCATTATCTGACACTAGCTCATGCGGGGCCCCATATCGGCAGATGATATTCTTCTTGAGGAATTTAGCCACTTTCTTGGCATTCAACACTGCGTATGACTCAGCCTCGACCCATTTGGTGAAGTGATCGATGGCAACCAGGATGAACTCATGTCCGTTTGAAGCCTTTGGTGTAACCTTCCCTATGATGTCGATACCCCGGGTGGAGAACGGCCAGAGAGAGGCCATGTTGTGTAATTCTCGTGGAGGCAAGTGTTGAAGATTGGAGAATTGTTGGCATTTGAGGCACCTCCGGACATAGGCAGTGCAATCTTGGATCATGATGGTCCAGTAGTAGCCCTGTCGGATGATCTTCTTGGCGAGCCTGTGACCATTCATCTGGGGTCCGCAGTCCTCGCTGTGGATTTTCTGCATTATTTTCTCAATCTCAGCTCCTGTGATGAAATGTAGATGAGTTCCATCGAAATTCCTCTTGAGTAGAGCTTTATGATAAATGATGTACTGGGCAGCCAATCTTCGGAGGGTTGTTCGATCTTTCTTGTTGGAACCCTCGGGATACCTACCATGTTTGAGGAGGCACCAGATATCATAGTACCAGCAATCAGCTAGTTTGGGATCTTCAGTGGAGACAAGCTCAATATGGTAGCAATGGGTCGGTTTGTCTTTCTTTTGAACTAGGAAGGGGGTCATTATTATTCCTTCGAGCATGTCGACCATGGAGGCCAAGGTAGCGATAGCGTTGGCTAGGTTATTCTTTGCTCGGGGTTGGTAATGGGAGGTGATATCTCATAATCGGGAGGCTAACTCTTCTAATTGGGCATGAAAGGGTTGGAGCTTTTCATCTTTAACCTTCCATTTTCTGAGCACTTGACCGATGATGAGGGAAGAATCCCCGTAGACATCAATATATTGAATACCTTTCTCGAGAGAAACCTTGAGGCCCACTGTGCATGCCTCGTATTCCGTCATGTTGTTGGTGCAAGGGAAATCCAATTTAATGGCGATGGGAGTGTGGGAATCATCTGGGGCGATCAGGAGTATCCCAATGCCATATCCCTTTTTGTTGGTAGTGCCATCAAAGAACATTTTCCATCGAAGGCGGTCTTGAGTGGTGCAGAGAATATTTTCATCTGGGAATTCAGAGATCCGGACATCTGCTTCGTCTATGGGGTAATCGACGAGGTAGTCAGAGATGGCTCTTCCTTTAATAGCTTTCTGTGTGACGTACATGATATCGAACTCGGTTAGGAGCATCAACCATCGGGCCATTCGACTGGATAAGGCGGGTTTCTCAAGTAGGTATTTATTGGGGTTCATTCGGGATATAAGTTTGATGGGGAAGGTGAGCATGTAGTGTCGCAACTTTTGGGTGACCCAGACAAGTGCGACACATGACTTTTCTAAAGCAGTGTAGTTGACCTCGTACCTGGCCAATTTGCGACTAGCATAATAGATGGCTCTTTCTTTGCGAGAGTCTTCAAGGTATTGGGCTAGCAAAGCCCCAGCTGCAGTGTCGGTTATGGTTAGGTATAGGAGAAAAAGGAGACCAGACTGTGGTGGCATGAGCACTGGAGGTTGGGTCAGGTATTGTTTGATTCGGTCAAAAGCTTCTTAGCAGGCCTCGTTCAGAGGAGCTTGAAGATCGGTTCGCAGATGGAGGTTAGCTGGCTGATGAACCGGCTGATATATTGCAATTTCCCAAGAAAACCTCGAACTTCTTTCTCTTTTCAGGGCGGTGGCATCTCAAGTATGGCCTTCAGCTTTACAGGATCTGCTTCTATCCCCTTTTCGCTGACCATGAATCCCAAGAGTTTTCCCTTTGTAATGCCGAATACACACTTTTGTGGATTAAGTCGCATCTGATACCGTCGCAGTCGTTCGAAGAACTTTCGGAGGGCAGGAACATGACCTTCTCTAGTTTTGGACTTGATAATTATATCATCCACATAAACCTCGATCTCTTTCTGAATCAGATCGTGCAGGATGGTTATGGCAGCCCTTTGGTAGGTAGCCCCAGCATTCTTGAGACCAAATGGCATGACAGTGTAGCAAAAGGTTCCCCATGGGGTGATGAATGCGGTTTTTCTTGGTAGTCGGGGTACATCTTGATTTGGTTGTATCCGGCAAACCGGTCGACGAATGACTTGAGAGTATGACTGGCTGTGTTGTCCACGATCATGTCGATATTGGGTAGCGAATAATCATCCTTCGGAGAAGCTTTGTTTAAATCTCGATAATCTACATACATTTGAACCTTTCCTCCTGATTTCGGTACAGGTACAATGTTGGCAAGCCATGTGGGATATTCGATCACTCGAATGAAACCCACGTTTAACTGTTTGACCACCTCTTCTTTGACCTTGAGCGACCATTCGGTGCAGAGTTTTCTCAATTTTTGTTTAACTGGCTTGTAATCTGGGAGAGTGGGGATCTCGTGCTGAGCTATTTCAGGATCAATGTCGGGCATATCATCATAGGACCATGCGAAGACATCTATGAACTCCTTGTGCAATTCTTTGAGTTGTGCACGCTCATGCTCGTCAAGGGTGGCCCTTATCCTAATCTCACGCAGTTGGCTACTAGAACCGAGATTAATAAGAACAGTCTCCTCTTCATTAACCTGAACGCGGTTATGTTTTTTATTATTAAACTTATTTAGATCAGTTAAGAATTATTAATTTACAAAATCATCATCATCAAAAGTTCGATTAGAATCTAAACAATTACTGTAAGGCATAGCAAGATACTCAGAATCTTCATTTCTTTCATTGATAGGAAAAACAGCATTGAGAATCTCATCAAAAGAGGTTTCGATTATATTTGAGCAAGGGTAGACAACAGAAGAAGAAATAGGGTAAACATTAGGGTTAGGAGAGATTTCAAGAGGCAGAACTGGTGCAGCATGCCAGTTGAGGAGAGGGGTATCAGCAGCTTTAATCAGACGGGATGGGTCCATTGATGTAGTGCCTGAATGAACCATGCAGAGTGCCAGCCCCAGCGTCTGTAAGTTGAAGGAATCTTCGAAATCACTTTCCTCAGTCTCTTCGTCATCTTTGATGAGCGGTTGTACTTGGTGTGGGAAACTTTTAGCCCATTGGTAGCTGTCTTGGTAAAAGATCTCCATTCCAGGCTTCATCTTCTTGTCTGTGTGGTCATACCATGGTTCTGGAAAACCACAAAAGGGGAAGTCCTCGCCTTCTTTGATGAATCGTCCATTTAAGGAGTCTCCTGAAATAGTTCAGATACAGTCTGATCTTCTCTTTGGTCGAGACTCGCAGATCATTCTGAGCTCTTGTTCTGATGGTTGATACCCCAAACCACAAGGAGGGAAAGCTTTCTTTAGTTCGATGGGCTCAAGTATCCCCTGTTGCCTTTTCCCTAGCCCCAGTTCGGGCATGAAGTGCATGTTTTTGAACATTTGAATCACATTGACATTGCCGTAAGTGTCATATTATGGACAAACCCTTTCTTTATAACCATCCCCTGCCGGGAGTAGGAGTGGCACAACTCAACATCTTTATAGGAGCATATCATTTGACCCGTGTTGTATCTCAAGAATTGGACTGTTAGTGCTTGCACCCCTGGTATTTTCATTATCACCCAAAATGGTGATGACTCACCCATCGGCGAAGAACTTCAATTTCTGATGGAGTGAGGAAGACACACCCTTGATATTATGGAGTCAGGGGCGTCCGAGCAACAAGTTGAAACAAGCTGGAATGTCTATGACTTGGAATTCGATGACAGGGTTTATAGGGCCAACCCCTATTGCAAGTTTTATGGACCCCATCACCTCGCGACGGGTATTATCGTAGGCACGCACAGCGGCGGAGGTTGGAGCGAGGTCGCTTTCTTTCAGGCCTAAACACTTGAAGGTTCTCAGAGGGCAAAATGTTCAAGGCGGATCCGTTATCGATAAGAGAGAGTGGCACGGCCTTTCCCATAACTTCGACGGAGATGTTGAGTGCATGATTGTGATTTGTCCCAATTCTGGGGATTTCTTCTTCAGAAAATGATAGCATTCAGGTAGAGGTCAAGGATCCGACCAGATTTATCGCTTCTTCTGGTGTGGCAGAGGGAGGAACTATGGGTCCAGTGAGTAATTTGATTAAAGAATTTATGTGCAGTTGGGAAGACATGAAAAGCCCCCATAGAGTGATGTTAGCTTGAGTTTTCTTCAGTTGATCGAGGATCTTGCTCTCCTCAATGGTCATCTCTGGCATAGGAAGGTTTTCAACTCCCTTCCCCTTGTCATTTGCTGGTAGTGAGCTGGGAACCTGGTAATGTCTCCCTGATCTGGTTATGTGATTTACTGAAGAAGGAAAGAACATGAATCCCATTTCCTCATAAATATCAGGTTATTCTGCCACCCTATTTATTTCTTCGAGGAGTTCTTAAAATGAGATCAACCCACATATGTCGGCTATTGGGCCAACTCTTCCTGAAGCTTGTTCTTCGCTCGAGTCTTCGAATTCTTCCCCCCATCCGGTGGTAACAATTTTGTCTTTCCATGTAAAGTTAATGCATTCCACAACTTTAACGGCTTCTTCATACAAGTTCTCCCATTCTGTGGGGATATGTGTGATTGAAGGGACCAAGCGCCCTTGTAACTTCAAAGTGTTAAGTAACCTGGTGATACTACAAATGTTGTTGGTTTACTCGAATAATCTTGCCATAGTCTGGAAAACATCATCTAAGCTGACTTCGTCGGTTGGTACCACCCACTTGTCTGAATCCCGGGCCCATTTACGTGCCTCCAAGAATAGTGTGTTGAACTTCTGGCAATCGATGACCATCTGTGAGGGCAATTTCAACCCGAACTCTAGGAGTTGGTTTAACACCCCTAACAATTCCATACTTCCATTTTTAGAACTGGTACAGATAGCGATGCATGCTCTGGTGAGGAGTGACAGTGCCTGATCAGCGAGGCTAGTAGGGTGTAGGAGGAAATATAGGCAAGTTTGAAGAGGTTTAGGAGAGTATATGGGTGTGATTTGAGTTGAGGGATCGAAATCTGGGTTTTCTTCTAAGAAGATGGCATTGGTGTGATTCAGAAGTGGATTGTGAGTAGTGTTTGGCTTAGGATTGGCTGGTGGGGCAATGGTACCCCGGTCAATGAGATATTGGATTATGTTTCGAAGGTGAAAGCATTGGTCGGTGGTATGACCGGAAGTTTGGTGAAAGGCACAGTGAGCATCGATTTTAAAGTTTCTTGGGAGTGGATTTGGAATGGACGTGGATCCAAGGGTTTGATAAGGTTTCGTCTTAGCAGGGCTTGGTAAACTTTGGAGAGGGGAGAATGGAGCTCAGTGTATTCCCTTCGGATGGGAGTAGGGAGGCTTTCTGGTGCCCATGATGTGGTTGGTTGAGAGATGTTGTTGATGGTCGAGAGGGTATCACTAGCAGACTTGTCATACTTTCTAGGGGTGAACTGTCCAGACACCTTCTTTGGTTCAATCTCTATTTTAACGAGGCTTTCCTCGATTTCCACTCCTGCTTCTCTAAGAGCTCGAAAGTGGGGATAGTATTGTCCTCCCATCGTCGCTCGGACATGGGGCAAGAAGCTCTTCTTCACTATGTTGACCTGTTCTTCCTCGGATGGCCGATTAGTCATGGTAGCTGCCTGCTCCCTCCACCAGGTTATGAAGTTATTGCCTGATTCTCCAGGATTCTATTTGAGTAGCTCTAAATCACGATGAGTGACCTCAATCTCTTCGTTGTATTTGTACTGTGACATGAATTCTCGGGCTACATCCTCCCAGCTATGGATTTTGGATTCCTCAAGAGATAAAAACCATCGGAGGGCACTATCCTTCAAAGTTTGCTGAAATAATTGGTCCATCACTTCTTCAGAAGCCCCTAGTAGAGTCATGGAACGATGATAACTTCGAAGATGAACAATTGGGGGACCACTCCCTCCAAACTTCTCGATATTTGGCATTTTGAACTTCTCGGGTAACCTTGCTTTAGGATAAGGAGACATGTGGGTGTAGTCCATGTAATTCCCAGAGATCCTGACTTGATCAAACTTCTTAGTGAGCATCCTAAGGTCCTCCTTGACTTTATTCAACTCCTCCTCTTTTGGAGCAGCGACTACAGGCAGGTTAGCCATAGGGTGGGCAATATTTGGCATTGGAAGTTGGGCAAGTGGCGGACCATTAGCAGGAGGGGCACGTGGAGCGTGGTGATATTCTTCCGAAACCCAGATAGGCTCGGGTGAACCCATAGTACGAGGGAATAGGGCCTCGGGATCTTAAGGAATAGGAACTTGGTTTCGTTGCATCTCTCGGATCTCGATTTGGAGGTTGTCAATCTTGTACATGAGCTAGGACAGTCGACAAATCCGGCTGTATGACTGGTGCTTGATCTGTATTCTCCATGGAAGATGGATGGATTCTGGACTCGGAAGAAGTAGTAGAAGAACGGATGAAACTCCGGGGTGATTTGACTGAAGACCGAAGCCAATAGGGAGCCAGGCCAAGAGCTTGCGATCGACCTGAGAAGGCGTAGGATGAGATTTATTTTTGAGAAAAAAGGAAGAACTATTTTTGGATTTTTGATAAAGAAGGGAGAAATGTTTTTGGATTTTTGATAAAGAAAGGAGAAATGTTTTTGGAGACGGAACTCAGCATGATTATTATGATTGTTATGTTTTCACTTGTATTTAATTCTCCTAAATGCAATGCCATACGGGACCCGAGCCTGGAAAAGTGGGGGTCTTAATATATGCAAAGCTACGGTTTGGACTTGTAACCAGGCTCACGGACAGGGCCCTGTTTTAAAAATGCGCAAAAATTGGGCGGCAGGCCGACCCAGAATTTCGACAGAGTTTTGGGTTGAAACCGGCAATCTAAAGTGCGTGTCCTAGGTCTGACACCTATATGCGGGTATGCAGTTGGTTGGGTGAATCGGCATGGGTTCCCCCCTTTGGCGTGACTTCCACGATATACGTCTTGCTCTTGCGGGCAATCGGTACGTGTGGACAAGCCATTTGATATACCTGAGTGTACGTGAATTACCTCACCATATACCTCATGAGTATGGTACGTGTGAGAGCGAATTCGATATACTCGACGTACGTGAACGAATTCCCTGTGATATACCTCCCGTCATGACTTCGGTCAAGCGGTACGATGTGGGGGAACCGTTCGATATACGTCTAAGGTACTTGGCTAATGGAAGGTGAAAGTCATATTGCTTAGGCTAACTGCGACCTGCCGGACCAGCGCCCATCACGAAGTGACCCTCCAGTTACTGGGTAAAATTTGGTCAATAGCAATGCTCTTTAGTGATGTTGTGTGAATCATGCATGATCCTCTTATTAGTATCTTATGATGAGAATGCCTTTCTTAATTATGCCAAACAGGGAGCAAAGTACAAGTACCCCAAAAGGTACAGTAAGTATGGATGGGTGATGCGTGCAATATGGGGATATACATGTGATCCTAGGTGCACGTGGTGTGAAGTGTATATGGAGAAATTTCTACGATTGTGTGAATATAAGCATAAGCATGGGATACACATGAGAAAGGGGAACATGCAGATATGGGGGGAAATATAAGCAAATATAGCATTCATGTAAATAGAGTCAAGCCCTCAAAATAAAAATAAACTCCCCAACAGAGTCACCACTGTGGCCATCCTCGATCCCCATCGCGGAGGAGAAGGATCCTTCGGGTCCCGCATGTCCCTCTTGGGAGCACTTCGGCCGGCGTCGTTTAAGATGTGGTGTAAAAATATAGAGAGATTCAGAGTCACCAGTCTATTTTACTCAAAACAGACAAAAGAAAAAGGGAAAGCCACCCCAAAGGATGGCTTCCAGAGACATACTGGTGCGTGCGAAACCAAGATGATTTGAGAAGGGTTCGGAGGCTTAGTTACGAAATGGGAAGGTGTTAGGCACCCATTCCTCCCTTTCGATCTCTCATGAATATTTGCTATTTTCCTTTTGTTTCCCCCCGTGATATGTGTGCACGTGTATATATAGAATGGAGGTAAGAATCCTCGACTTGTATCATGGGAAAGATAAAACGAGTCATCCGTAAGAAGATATAAAGGTAATATTAGAAAAATAAGATTTACGCGATTACCCCTACGTTGATCGTTATAAGGGAACAATAACGTGTATGAAGTAATGCGTTATTAAGGGCAAGTATATATAATATAAGGAACGGATTTAGAGAAGATAGAAAATGATAGAAAAAGTGAGAAAAAGAACTCGAGTCTCGGGTTTTACCCCAAGATGCCTACATAGCCTATAGAGGCATCAAAGTCCACATAGTTCGCATACAAAACGAGGGGTGGGGTTTATCTTATAAATCCAAATGGGTAATTTCTTATTTGTAAGTGTGCGTGTGTGTGTAGAAAAAGGTGTTTTAGTTGTGAGAAAAGTGTGGAAAAAGTGTGAGAATCCCTACTTGGAATTTATGAGCAAACCCTCTTTTTTCTTATTTTTTGGGTTTTATGAAAATAAAAGAGGTACAATAATACTAAATAAAAAGTATATTAGGATGTGTGAGATGAGATAATAAAAATATAAATAAGAAAACAAGTTATGGGAATTTAAGAGAATTCAAGAGAGAGTTTGAGAAAGTTGGACCTTCTTGAAGATCTTGAGCTTGATCTTGAGTGTTGAATAGCAGACCTTGAGCTTGGATGATGATGGAGAGTGGTTAATTCACCAAGTTTGATGAAAAGGATGATGAAAAGTGGAAGTAAAAAAGGGATTTGGGAGTTGAAATCGCGCTGCCTTCGAGAGAGGTTTCTGGGATTCGTTGAGAGAGATTTTTATGAGATCTGGGCTCCTTTAGAAAATGAGGTGAAGGCCTCCTTTTATAGGCCCAGGTGAGTGTCGATCGGCATAGACCTATTCCTGCCTATCGGCAGGTGCCGATAGGCAGGTTCTGGAACCTGCCATTTGGCAGTGCGCTTCAGGCTTTTTTGAAAAATCGGCCGCCGAGGGCAAACCGTTAATCAGAATCGTGCACGGGGCATACCATTGGAAAATTAAATCAGAGACCTTTGAAAGTCCTTTGGACCACTCCCGGGTTCGGGAGTTGACTTTGGGTCAAATATGGCTCGGAAGCATTTGTCAATCCATTGGACGGGAAATCGCTCGGACGCAAACGGATCCTTCGTCCGCATGGTAAGTTCGAATCGAGCACGGGGCGGACTGTTGGAAAGATTAGGAGATATACTTCAACATTCTAAAGAGTTTGACCCGGTTTGGAGAGTTGACTTTGGTCAATCGGGCCCGAGAAGTGCTCGGTGGCCTCCCGGAGTCAAACGGATCGTTCGTCCGTATGGAAAGTCAGAATCGCCCACAGGATGGACCGTTGGAAAGGGTATTCAGTTCCCTTTGAAGATTCATTTAGCCTCGATCGAGCTGAAGAGTTAACTTAGGTCAAATAGGTCTCGGGAGCGCCCGGTGGCCTATGGGTCTGGTTTCGGACGTAAATGGATCGTTCGTCCGCATGGTAAGTCGGAATCGCGCACGGGGTGGACCGTTGGAAAGGGTATTCAGTTACCTTTGAAGATTCATTGAGTCTCAATCGAGACGAAGAGTTTGACTTTTGGGTCAAATTGAGCCGGGGAGTGCCCGATGGCCTTCAGGTCAATACTCGGGACGTGACCTGGGTTTACAGTGATGAAGGGAGGTACTATGGACCTAAGGAGAGTTAGGGGGTAATAGAATGGGGTGTCTACACATGGTAATGGGGAACTTACCCAGCGAAGTCACCAAATTTACTGGATTACTGATACTGGGGTCATTGAATAACTGTAAATAAGTGAGGCATGACCCATTCCAATGAAAACTATCTTCAAGGTAATAATATTTCAAGAACAAGAGTCGAGACAAAAAAAGACTAACTTTTCAATATAATAATGTTTATGGTTACAATGATGAGCAACTTATTATTTAATACAACTTTTTAATAGTAAATAGAGGAATGAACCACTTGAGAGCAATGATTCTATGAGAGTGGAGAGATAAACACCTCAACGCCTAGGAGAGAGTAGGGAGAGAATATCTATGTAGTAATTTGTGCAGAGTAACAGTATTGATTCTATTTTTTTATGTCTTGGTAGATGTGCCTCTAGTGCTCTATATATAACAAAACATTACGGCTGAGGTGGTACGTACCCACCAAAAGGATATTCCTTTGTGGAAAATATCTGAAAATACTTTCGTCCTTATTAATATTTGTCACTCTCTACCATAATCTCTTTATTGTGGAGTGACACTATGTATAATAATGGATAAAAAGTATTTTTGTCAGCCATAACACCAAAAAGTACTATTTTATCTGTTTATAAATGGTTGCTCGGTGAACAATTTTAAAAACTTTAGTGTGACCTTGAGGGTCACTCTCCATTTACTTTGTTAATATATCTTCGAATAGTCACTAACTACTCGCTATTTACGTAAATGTGGACTATATAGTGTGAGTGATTGTTAGTGGCCTCTTAGGTCTCTTGCTTAAGTATTCTCTCTTTCCCATGATATGGAAGTGGAGCCTTAGATTTGTTAACAAGTGGTACCTACCACCCTCCTAACCAATATTCTCAAGAGGTCTCAACTGGTCATCTACTCGACTCTTGCTTTCTTGACTAAGGCATCTTACGAAGTAAATCTGTACAAGATAAAAATACAACAATTTTAGTGAGGGAAGTGCTCGTCTTCTTATTTTTATTTCACTTGAATGACTAATCATTATTCCCTTTACTTGGAAGTCAAGGGACTGCTCGTGTGCTTTGTCTTATTTAAAAGCTTCGTAACTTAGAATTGCTCATGGCGCTCCTTGTTAGCAATGCTTGCATAACTTATTGGTGACTTGGGGTTTCCCATGCAGCTCTGTTTCAAGTCATTACTTGCATGCTTTAGTCTTGACTTGGTGTTGCTCATGTAGTCCCCTTGCAAGTCATTGCTCGCATGCTTTGATGGTGATTTGGACATGGTGTCCCATATTCTTTGTCGGTCACTGCTCGTGTGACTCACTGGTGCTTAGAATTCCTCGTCCACTTATCTATTTTCCTATGTTCTCTCTGTGGCTTGGGGGGGTTGCTTATACATCTTCATTGATTGGGTACTGTTCACAAAACCCTTAAATAGTTGTGGGGTTACTCGCGTACACCTCTACAGTATTCCGTATCATCGTTTAAAATGCTCCTTTTTCAAATCCATTAAAAAATATATAATTCTATTTCTCACAAGTAGACCATGGAAGTTTTGAAAACTCGGGGAAAATCTATTTTCATCTTTTAAAATCAAACATCCTTGTAGAAATGACAATGTTCATAAAAATTATGCATTTGTGCGGTGTTGTGAAAACAAGCTTTTAATTTGTTAGACACAATAAATATTGTCATTTGTCATGATTATTTAAAAAAAAATATTCTGACAAAACATTCAACAATCTGTTCATCTACAATCTCACAAATAGCAAAACAACTTTTCATGCAATTGTATTAATTATGAAACAAGTTTAGTATGAGATTTGATCAAAACTACAAAAAATGGCAAAAATATTTTGTCCTTTTCAATATAACAACAAGAATATGTACAATATATACAAACTCATATATATATATATATATATATATGTATGTATGTATGTATGTATTCAAAATGGATAATTCATTCATACAAACATCAATCAATCAATTTCAACCAAACATAAACAACCCTGGAGGTAACTAAACCTAGAGAAGTCTAAAGGCTTTGTGAAAATGTTAGCCAATTGTTTCTCGGTAGGGACATAAATCATATTAATAACTTTTTATTTAACAAAATCCTTAATGAAGTTATGCCTTAATTCAATATGTTTTGTTCTGGAGTGCTTCACCGAGTTTTTAAATATATTAATTATGCTTATGTTATCACAATAAAAATCCATAGTTCCTTGTTATAACCATAGTCCACCATTTTCTTTATCCAAATCAATTGGCTGCAACAACTCCCACGACAATGTACTCAAACTCCGTCGTAGACAACGATATCAAATTTTTCTTTTTCAAAATCCAAGACAGCATCGATGTACCGAAGAAGAAACATACTCCCAATGTACTTATCGATGAATGACATCCCCCTCCCAATCGAAATCTGAGTATACATATAATAAGGCATTGTATCAAAAGGATACCATAACCCTATCTTTTGCATGCAACTCACATATCGAATAATTCTTTTTACCATTTGTAGATGTGACTCTTGAGTTTTCTCTTGATCCCTAGAATACACTCCTACACTATAGGAAATATTAGGTCAACTAATGGTTAGGTAAATCAAACTCATACTCTGAAAAATATTTTCTTCCACATCATTTCCTATCTCATCTTTAGTCAACTTTGAGTCAAAGCACATTGGTATATTATAATGTTTTGTTGATTCCATAACAAATTTCTAGACTAATTCCTTTGCATACTTGGCTTGGGATATTAAAAATCCCATTTTTCATTTGTTTAACATGTATCCCAAGGAAAATATATAATTCACCGACCATGCTAAATGATTTTTTATTTCTTCAGAAAAATACTGAGCATACTTATCTATGGTTGAACTAAACATTATATAATTAACATAGATTTGAGATATGAGGATGTGATCCCTAGATTTCCAAATAAAAAGTGTTATATCAACCCCTCCTCACCTAAGTTCTCTCTTTAAAAAGTATGCGGTCAACCTTTCATACCAAGCTCTAGGAGTTTGTTTAAGGTCGTATATGGCTTTTTGTAGCCTCAAAACATGATTTGGGAACTTAAGTTGTAATACCACATATTTTAAAGGGAATTTATAATTAATTAATTGAGAATAACTTTAATTATTTAAATAGAAACTCATACTAATTATAGAATTGGAATTTAGAATTTAAAATAGTTTATGAGGACTAAAAGTTAAAAGGAGATTATTTGGAGTTTTAACGTTCAATTGATTAATTTGAAAAAAAATTTAGGGCCAAAGTTTAATTTTATTAAAGTCCAGGTTAATTTTGTAATTATAACAAATTAGATATGGTTTTAGACTCATGGGGAATTCTTAGAAAGAATTGAGTGTAAATTGTTACTTATATTTGGCTTTGGGAACACGTAGGCTGTGTTTTTTTTTAACTTTCGATTTTTCTGATTTTTGATCTGATTTTTTTCAAATTTGTAATGAAATTTTAGTTTTTTGATTTCCGATTTTTCCCAAAAAAAAAAATCGGGTTGGAAATCTGTAATAATTCTGAATTTTTGATTTTTCGATTTTTCTGATTTGATTTCTTCAAAACTATGTCGATTCGATTTTTTCAATTATTTTCGGTTTCTTTCTGAATTATTTTCAATTTTTTCGATTTTTTAAAACATTCCCATATCCCATATCGGTTGGGAGAGGATAAGCGCTCAAAAGTAGTGTTCTATAAAGGGGATTCTCCTCATAACTTCTACACAAATGAAAAAAATGATAAAATCCTCATGTATTTACATGTTGGGTTAAACCTTTTTATTTGTTTCTTTATAATGAGAATTCCAATTAATCAAAAATCCTAAATTTATTTTTTCAAAATTTTGGAATTTTTGAAATTTTTGGATTTTTAATATATTTTGTGAATTTCTATTTTTTTTCAATTTTTGCCGATTTTTCGATTTTTCAGAATTTGGAAATTTTTTAATTTTTCAAAACAATTGGAACGGTAATTGGAATAATTATTTTATTTCCAAAAAATCAGAATTTTTTCCGAAGAGGCATTTTTCTATCCGATCCGACCGAACAAGTAGGGTTTTGTAATTTTGGGATTTACTAGGGTTTACAACCACTAAATTCAAACTGGGGCTCACGCACTAGCTTCAAACATTCCCTCTCAAACCACAACCATAGGATGAGGTCCGCGATCGCAGAAGTGTATCCGCAACCGCGACTTTGCCCAAATCGCCACTGGGTTGAGGCCTACTCGTGAGGTTTGTGGGTGTTCAACTTTTAGCCTCATTTTACACCCACAAACCTCATTTCAACCTACCCCTAAACTCTCTAAATTCTCTCTCAAGAAGCCTCATTATCTCTAAACAAAAGTAATAGAGTTTCAAGGCTTTCAAACAAGTATTCAAATACTATATTTTCAAGAGTTCTTCTCTCTAAATTCAAGAGTATTAATTCATCCTTTGAGTCAAGTTGGTATCCACTCCTCTCCTTTTATATATACTTATGTTATGTTTCATCAAAACCCTAGTTGTAGAATTCAAATTGAAATTTCCCATATCAACACTCTAGAAAAATAGTTGACTTAACCAGCCCTAAAAAATAGTATAACAATGTTTATATACTAGGGTTAAGAATAGTCTAAAACTCTAATAAGAACGTGGGGATTAGATCTAATAGACTGGAAGAACCATGATCTACTGGTCACACTTGTTGTGTGAAAGATAAGTCTATTGAGTAAACAGGACATCCGGTTAGGATCTCAAAAAAGGAAACAAAATATGGTATTAAAATAACAAAACCTTTTAAGAAAATGATTAACTACGCTGGACATGACAAAATAGGAATGATCCTAATGATTCTTAATATCTAATCCTAATGATCCTAAGATTCACAAACTAAATACCTAACTGGACATGGCAAAATGATGAGGATGCTAGTAATGGGTATAAGAACTTATAGGTGTATAAATCATATAAAGGAAAATGATATTTAATATTTAAACTCACCAAAACCTTCAGCTAATAGGTAAAAAATAATCTCAGTTGGTCATAGCATTAAATAATGTTACATGTCTAATAATCAGAAGGCACACCTTATAAACAAGGTTCGGATCTAGACAACAGATGGGGCATTCGACAGTAAAATGACACTTGCATCAAAGATTACACACCAAGAAATCTCAAGACTAATCAAGGGTCCACAAACGTCCTAATATAAAAGATAGCAAAGAAGCACAATGTGCATTTATATGAAAACATGTGCACAAAAGTGACATTTTATTAAAACTATTTTAAAAAAATCATTTTAAATTCAGGAAAATTCCAAAATTATTTTAAAATCAAAAAATTAATTTTAAATAAAAATTAATCCAACTTGACTTAAGAAAATATTTTAGACACATAATTAATAATATCAACATGAACTGCATGAATACTTAAAATGTGTAAATGTCTTGTGCATCCACTTAGTCTTATACCTTTTACCTTTACTCGGATATGAATGTTGATTGAGTCTAGAGTCTTGAATAGTCTTGGGAATTTGAGATGATTTACCAAAAGAGTGATTCTCAAACTAAAATTATGTTTTGAAAAATATCCAATTACTTGAAACACTAAATAGTGTACACTGATGCAACTCAACTTTTTTTAATGATTCAATCTTCCCCTTGGATACTTGTGAGAAAACGCTTCAAGTACATCATGGGTACTCTTAGAAAAAAAATTCAAAATCTTATACATCAATTACTAATCTACTCAATCTCAAGTCCTAAAAAATATAAATATATTCATGAATCAACTATACATCGATTACCATAACCCCTTCTTGTGATTGCATGCACAAAATTTGAAAAACCAAACTCACAAGAACAAGTATATGATATAACCAAAAATGACAAATCATAAAATAGGATATCATTATTATGATTTAAGTATCAAGACTGCTAGGAATGATGTAGACAACGAATAATAAAATCATAATATAGAGAATAATAAAAATATAACTAACATCAGGACATATAAGTGAGTCTAATCAAGTATCACTCCTACATTATCAATTTTTAAGAGGTGTCTTTTTCATTTTTAAACATCCATTACCTAAAACCTCAGAGGAAATATCATTACCATGATTAAGACAGAATAATATGTATATATAGCAGATTATTGAGTTAAAGTACATTCCTATATCTTTTACAAGGAAACTCAAACCAAATAATATCAAGGGCAATAGACATCATAGACATAAATTTAAAAAGATCGTAATATAAATGATTAAAACAAACAAGTTTTATCACTCCCCCTCAACCCATGCTTTTGGTCAATAAAAAATATTACTGATCTTTCGAACTTAGGAGGATATTGAAACACCCTAAATAGTTGACTTGCTTGAGTCTACAACTATTTAGTGTTTCGACTAATTGGATATTTTATTCAAGATATATTTTTAGTTTGACAATCACTCTTTTAGTACATCATCTCAAGCTACTGGGACTATTTAAGACTCTAGACTCTACCAACGTTCATATCCGAGTAAAGGTAAAAGGTATAAGACCAAGTAGATACACATCATGTTAATATTAATAATTATGTGTCTAAAATATTTTTTAAGTTAAATTGAATTAATTTTTGGATTTTTTCTGAATTTTAAAATGAATTTTTAAAATAGTTTTCAATAAAATGTCACTTTTGTGCACATGTTTTCATAGAAACACAAATTGTGATTATTTCCTATCTTTTATATTAGGATGTTTGTGGACCCTTGATTAATCTTTAGATATGATGGTGTGTAATCTTTGATCCAAGTATCATTTGATCTCCGAATAAGTTTGAAACACCTATATGCCCCATTTATCATCTAGATCCAAACCTTGTCAATAGGGTGTACCTTATTATTATACATGTAACATTCTTTAATGCTATGACTAACTGAGATCATTTTGTACCTATTAAATTAAGGTTTGGGTCAGTTTAAATATTAAATCTAATTAGTATTGTGATAACCCACTTATCAAAATAATAGGTGGCCAGCCCGATACTCCAATAATTACAGGAATCATAGATGGACCATTCTCAGCATCACGATAATATACTAAGTATACGGGATAACCACCCTCGATTTTGGGAAACGCATTGTCAAAATTTTGTTTTATAAGTTAAAGAAAGCATTTAGACAATCCAATTTAAAAGAAATGTGGATAACCAAAAGACTTATATTACATCCGCAACAAGTATACAACAAAAAAACCGAATATGCCGTCGGTCAACAGTCTTTACAAACCATAAATAACAAGTTAATTAAGTTACATAATACATTTCATTAGGCAATTACAAAATCTTGGGCCACACGCCCGAATAAACAACCCGATCATAACTAGAGTACAAAAATGAAGGCATCTATAACAAAATATCCCGCAACATCCGCAAAGTGTTGCAGCTCCAAGACACCGGAATAGGAAAGTCAGAATGGGCGTCCTTGTGGCGGAGCACCTGAGCGAATAGAAGATTCATGCAAAATAAGAAATATGAATGGGTGAGGGTCCGATTTTTATATGATCACCAGATGAATAAAGAGTATAACAGTTATGAACAGCTAATCATCATTGATAATGATAAGCATCTATATACTAAAACTTGGAGCCTAAACTAAAGCAATTATTATGACCATAAGTTTTAATTCAATTACACAAGAGGATATGCACAAATATTATTAACTAAGAATTTCCACCCTTTACACTGTTTCATTTCACCGTTCCATATCACATTAGGAAACGTATATAAAGCCCTTAAATTCTTAGAGCATTTAATCATAAATCAAGTCCCATTTGAATAAGAATAGTTATATTCAATCATATATAACGATTCTAAGATCGTCCTTCCGAGTTTCCCCACTGGATGTGCCCCTAAATGACTATCATCTTTCAGGGACTATCAAACAAAACAACCTGGGCATCCTATAACGCAACGTCGGGAAGTGGCCATATACCTTCGACAGTGAGTCATAACCACACCCGGAATTACCTCACTTCGAACAATAAATACACAATACATAATAACTGGTCTTATGGCCGAGGACTATATTCACCTTGTATTCATTAGCCAGGGGACTTCACCTCATACGCGTACTTCCCTTATGATAGCATTTAGAGAGGTGTGTTTAAGTAAATTATCATTTATCCTATTAAATCCCATTTTTTAAAATATACATCATATTTTATCCGGAGCCATAAGTAATTTATACCATCATTATCTCCTCAATGATTAAGAGACCTCTTATTCATTCTTCAAGAATTTATGGTGTTATTATAAACCACCAAGTATAGCATATCTCAATTGAGCTTCTAAAGTCCCCCAATCTAACCTTACAACTCCTAGTCTCATATTAATTAACTAAAGAAAAATAATACCTTATCATCAACTTGGAAATCCCCGCACAAGTCTTATTTAATCTACTTCTAACATAGGGTAGTTACTTAACTTATCTAAGACTCTAGGACTCTAAGTTTACTTCATACAAGAAGGCTCCTAGGTCCTAAGCCTAAAGAAAAGGGTAAAAAATTGAGTTAGAAAAATAACTCAAAACAGCAAGATTTCGAATCGATTCGCCCCAAGTAGCGAATCGATTCGGATGGAGAACCCAACTTTCTGTCTCAGCCAAATCTATTCGGACTTAACCCGAATCGATTCGGATCCCCAGACCTGTAGCCTTACCCCTTTGCGAATCGATTCGCAATAAGGGCGAATCGACTCGCCCCTGCGAATTTGCCAAGAATGGGCTACGGGTTATGTACCCTAGTTTTTCCCCAAAACCCATTTCTACTCCAACCAACATCATTAATTCAACCAACCTAAACATAAATTCATATAACTACTATAATTTACACCAATAAACCTCTAAATCAACTTCTAAGGGTTTAAAACCTACAAATCCCTCAAAATCCCAAAGTTGTTGAACCATAACAACTACACAACAATCAGTACAATTTATTCACCCTAAACCATATATTAGCAAGTAAGAAAACTTGCCTTGAGGTTGAGATTTTAGATTTTCTTTGGTAGCAACAACTCCAATCTTCAATCTCCAATTTTCTCCCTTTTCTTCACAATTCTCTTCTTCTCTCTAGGTTTAGTAAATACACACTTAAGAGAATAAAATGAGGTGCAAGACTTAAACGTGCCTCTCTTCACAATTCCCATGTCTAAATGTAAATATACCACTAAAATGACTCGTAACTACACATTTAAGTCAAAACCAGTCAAAAGTGCCCGGAACCCAAAACACAATATGACACTTATTTTGACTATCTCGCACATTTCGGGGCTAACTACGCCCTCTAAATTAGCATCCGGAAATATTTAAATCACTTCAAGTACAACATAATTGTTGTTAAAAGCACACGACACTATAAAATATAACATGATGATATTTACATACACGTAACAGTAAATATGCAACATTCTAGTAAATATTCTTTAGTAACTCACTTAATTGATATTTACTCCATCATCCATTATTTTATATAATTACTTCACACAGTAAATTAATATAAAATAAATTTCTCAAAAGTGAGGGTTGTTACAAGTATTTATATGATTTTTTACACCTATAAGGTACTATAACCATTACTAGTAATACCATAATTTTGTTATGATCTCTTGAGTGTTGTGTTTTTAACCTTCCTTTGATTGCTAGTTATAGCCTTGAATAGGTAGAACAATTAATTGTTAGCTAATGCATATTATCTTAGTTTGGATTGATTTCGATTTAAGTCATTTGTTAAACTTTTAGATTGCTTTTAACTAGCTGCCTTATAACCTTCTGATCATTTCTTTATGAAACCTTTGGTTTCTTTTATCTCTAATACCAATTGGAATTCATATGACAAATCTGATTTCATGAAAGTTTTTCTCAACATGTATATAATCAAATCATGAAAAACTTATATTATTTGACTTAATCAGATTTTAATACACGAGGAAATAAAAATTAATTAAATCTAGTTTATTCTAATGTCAAATTAACAGCCTAATTTATATTATATTACAAATCAATACATGCAATATGGTGAATTATTCGTAAATCAATCAAATAATAATATTTTCATCCAATTAAACATTGAAGGAGATGAGGCAATGAAATTTAACATGAGTAATATTTTAACGTGGTAAAACTCCAAACGTGGTATAGAAACATCCACGACTCCCTCTATGGAATAAAATAAAAAATTCACTTGAAATGAATTGAGTTTACAAATACATACACAATTGAAGATCAAATAGAAAAAAATATCTAAATAAAGAAACACCTCATACGTAACTATTTTGATCTTGCTGTATATTGAAAACGCATACTAGAAGTCCATAGTCGAGTAGAGATTTATCCTCCAAATATCAACCAAAAAATTTAACGTGAAAGTGTAACATATACCGTGTAGTGAAATGATTAAAAAATGATTAAAAATACACGACATGCAAGAACTTACTTCAACATAAATAGTTACAAAACAAAATATATTTACAATACAACATTGCAAATCTCAAGCAACTAACATTTCTTTAAAAACTTATAAAATAGATTTTCAAATATTCATTCACAATATCGGTTTACATAGATTTCAAGGTATATAAACATTAAAAAGAAATTTGAACAAACCGATTTCATAATTTTTCTTTTCATAAAAACATATTCAATAAATTTCAGAAATGAAAAATAAGACATGCCTTTGTCCAAAAAAAATATTTCTCCTAAACATATTAGAGAAATTATCACTATAAGCATAAAATGACAATATGCAATAATCAATAAAGAATTAATATAAACATAAATTTTAATTTCAGAAACACTCTTTTTATGTTATCGTATAACACTAATTATGGAGACACAAAATATTTACTCTAATATGTGTTCCTCACTTTCCCTAAAAATATACATTTAGATTTAATGAGAAAAGTGTTAAAACAAGTCAATAAACTTTTTACATTATCTTATTATATCACCTAAAAACTAACTATCAAGATTTAGACAATAAATTTAGGTTAATTTTCAAAGGTTGATTTTATTCAAACATTCAAAAGAAAACATTTCTAAAAACATATTCAATACAAACTCTAGACCCAGAAAGAAATATGATTCTAAACATTATATACAATTTAACACAAAAATCGGAAGACTACATCATAAATAATATTCAATAAATTCAGAAGGTTTTGGTCAGTTTAAACATTAAATGTCATTAGTCTTTTTATGATTTCTTACACCTATAAGTTGTTATACCCATTACCAGTATCCTCATAATTTTTTCATGACGAGTTAGGTGTTGTGTTTTTAAACCTTTGATCAAAGGGATTAGATATTAAGAATTTGTATTCAACATATATTCTCATTATAGGATTATTAAATCATTCCTTTGATTTCCTATTGTAGCCTGGATCGGGTAGAACAATTATATGCTAGATGTTGCATATTAACTTAACATGAATTGATTTCAGATTAAGTCATTAATTAAACTTTTTGATTGATTTTGACCAACTTCCTTACAACTGTTGGATCATTTCTTTATTGATAAACCTTTTGTTTCTTTAGCTCTCCTGTAGGTTGTTCATTCGACTATCTTTGTTTTATTTAATAATTTACACATGTTGCCAGTTGCCTTACGATTTCGTCCTTATTATGATTTAGGTTCCTTAATTACTTTTATCAATAATCAAGGGTATTAAGAATGCTTATTCAACCTTTAGTCTTATTATAGGAGTCTTAGATAATTCCTTTTATTCCCAGTTGTAGCCTTGACCAGGTAGACCAATTATGTTCTAGCTATTTCATATTATCTTAGCATGAATTTATTTCGATTTAAGTCATTTATTAAACTTTTAGATTGGTTTTTGACCAACTACCTTATAATCATCGTATCATTTCATTATCTCTCTTGTAGGTTTGTTCATTCCATTATCTTTGTTTGATTTAATGGTTTACACATGTTGCCAGTTGTCCTTAAGGTTTTGTCCTTATTGATTATCTCTTTTTTAACAATCAAATGATTTAGGTTCCTTAATTTCTTTTATAAGTAATCTATATTTATTGGGTATTAAATTCATTTTTAGATCATATTTGTTTTAACCTTTGGTTAAGATATGCCAGCTATATTCGACCTATATTTGAAAATAATCGTTTGAGCTTTTATCAAAACCCAATACCAGCATGGTTAATCATTTTATTGAGAGATATTGTTATTTTAATACCAGACCAGATGTCATGTATACTTAGTATCTCATCTTTCATGCAACAATTGTGACCATTAGATCTTAGTTCTTTGAGTGTTTTAGATCTTAGTGCTTCGAGTATTTTAGCTCACATCCCTCCATTATTGTTAGAGTTTCTAGACTATTCTAAACCCTAGTATATAAATATTGTTATACCATTTGTTAGGGTTGGTTAAATTAGCCATTTTTCTACAGTGTTGATATGGGAAATTTCAATTAGTTGAAACACTAAATAGTATAGACTCAAGCAGGTCAACTATTTAGGGTGTTTAAAAAATGTGTAAGAAAATTTTAGGGATTTGAGCCTTCCTAGTGTATTATCGTAATTACATAAAAAACTATTGTCCTCACATGTTTTATATTGAGTTTTATTCATAATAAATATAAGAAATGGAATATTAAACCTTGAATAGTAAATTAATATTTTAGGGTTTATAGTCTCATTTTGGAATTTTGTTTAAATGAATTAGATTATGAGTTTTATAGACTTGTTTAAGGCTCATTTAAATTCTGAAATACATGTACTTATTAGGGTTGTAACTTTATCTTTGAGAGTAGTACCTTGGGTAATAAGAAACTAATTGATTAGATTTTAGTATGATGTTTCTTATTTATGGAATAAAAAATTATGAGGATTCATTATTTATGATTAGACTATGTTGGTACTATTGAAATATGAATAGTAGATATTATGTTTAGTTGTAATCTCGAAATTGAATATATGACTAATTTATGTAAGAACCTTATGTAGCCTTTACTACTTGTATTATGTTGTTGATTATGAATTAATAGCGTAGATGAATTTAGAAGGACTATGTGATAAACTTGTTAGTAAACCTGTCAAAAAACATGATAAAACATTATCACGACACGACCCGACACGGAATTATAAGTTAATGGGTTTACTTTTATTGGGTTTGGGTCATTAACAGGTTAACACGGAAGACCCACTAAAACTAACGATTCGGGTTTGGAATTTTACTTGTATTCATTTTTACCCGTTTCTACCTGTTAATACCCGTTAACACTAATGGGTACTATAGGATCACCCAACATGTACCCAATAACAAAACCCATTAAAACCCATTATTTCTAAATCCTTTAAGACTAAGGAGTACTTTAGGGTCATCCAACCTATACCCAATAAGAATAACCATTAAAAATGATTATTTTTAAGCTAATGAATAATAATAGGTACTATTGGGTCACCCAACCCGTTAGCCATTTAGGTTCAAATTGATTTGTTAATATTAGTGGGTTCTAACGGTTCGGGTCGTCTACCTATTAATATTAACTGATCATGTTTGGGTATTTTCATTAGACCCATTAGTCTTAACAGATTGTGAATGGTTTAAGGATGTTTGACCCGTTACCCAGCCCCTACATGATCCGACACGACCCATTGACATGTCTACTTGTTGGATTATTGGATTATGGTTGTTGTGTCTTGTGTTGAAAAGAATACGGTTGAGTTTGGAAATTGGAAATTTAATTAGCTTAATCTTTTAATTAAATTCGTCTTAATAAACCTATAAGTAATTAATTGTCTTAACAATTACCCTATCTAAACGGAGTGTATCGAGGAGTTCTTTGTTTAGATTTCATTTTATGAGGTGTCCCATGCGTAAAAAATTATAGACGGGTAGGAATGAAAACTTTATAACCTATAATGAATTAATAAAACCTTTACTTTAGTGCTTCTATTTTTTTGTAGTTCCATGTTATACATATCATCCATTTAGTGTCTAATGTAATGGCATAACACTTATCTTAGCTTTTTGCTTAAAAATGACCCAAGGGGTGGGGTAATATGGTAATACTGATGTAATGATGAGTGATAAGTTACAATTGAAACTTGGAACGTTATTAATGAATGGGTTGAGGGATTTGGATTTTGGGTTTGTCTCGAGAAGGAACACTCTTATGCTGGCATACTTGAGGAGTACGGTTTGACATGAACTTTTGTTGCATCACATGGCATTATGAAGTTCTGGCACTACGTAATAGGGTGGCGATGAATTTTCTGGCACTATAAAGCAGGTGGCTACAGGTTGTCTAATGGTTCTTTATAGGCATATTGCAGGCTTCTTGAGATGGTCGAGAATAAGGGTGCATGTCGATTACATTATGATTAATTAAGAGGTTAATTAATTTATTGATGAAACTAATGAGTTATTTAAATTCATTATGAGGTTTCATGGCATACGTTAGGACATTTCCATTGATTATATAAATTGTGGATTTATAGTTTATATATATATATATATATATATATAATCAGAGTTTCCTAGATAAGAAACTTGCTAGGGTTTTGAACCAGTTTTATTCTTGGTGAATTTCTAGGACCTAGAGTTGGTCTCCCTTTTAGATTTCTCCTCTCTCTCCCTCCCTCTCTCGATATTTTTAGTTGTAGAAACTGATCTTGGTTCTTTTCTTGTTATACTATCATATATTTTTCTAGTCAATGAATTATACTTTTGAGTTTAGATGGTATGTATTTTTGATAACATGGCTTAGCTTGTATTATAAAGATTCAGTATTGACATGTATATATGGGAGTTGATGTTTGGTAGTAGATCTCTCTCACCCTGTTATGGTTTTAGATACATATTGATGAGTTTTATATTTGAGGACTTTCGTATCACATCCTTATATTTGTCACATGTTTCGTTTGTTCCTTTCATGTCGAGAATGGTATTTAATTTCTTTTAACAACATGTATAATTTAATAATTGGACTTGATTAACCTGAGTATTAAAATATACGGGGTGTCATAGTTGGTATTAGACCATGGTCTTAGGGCTCGAGGATTGTAATTTCTTTTTGATATCTTCATAGAATTCTTTGATTCGTACTTTTCTTTGTACTCTTATCTATGACTCGTTATTGATAGGATTTTAATCTTGAATTTTAGATAGCACCCAATAAGAGGACGCGTATAATTTCTCATGTTGTACAGGTTGCTCCCATAACACCCGCACCATAAGCACTGATTATGCCAACCATGTCGGCACCCAATGAACAAGGCAATTTCATTTTGGACTCCATGACCTTTTTGAGTTGATTAGCTAGGAAGTTCAAGTGGTATTGGCGATAGGTAGATAAAAGATACTTCACATAGCACCTCAGCCAGCAGCACTGACCACTATGGGATGATAAAAGGTTCGAAGAGCATTCATAAAGAACAATCCACCGACATTGTTGGGCTCTACTGAGACCATTGTGGCACAATAGTGGTTCCAAGATATCGAGATACATGTGAGGATGTTTAACTACACTGAGCCGCAGAAGAAGATTTCACCTACTTTTAGGTTTATTAGGGATGCCCTCTAGTGGTGGGAGAATGTGACATAAATTCAGGGTAAAGAGACGTTGGCCTATGTAGAGTTCGTGGAACAATTTAATGCTAAGTATTTCCTGTAATCATTTTGAGACCAAAAGAATATCGAGTTCCTTTTCCTTCAGTAGTAATCCCACACAATGACGAAATATGATCTGGAGTTTCCTAACTTGTTACTTTTTTCACCCTAGGAGGTAAACTCTGATAATGATTTAATAAGCACCACCAGATCAAGATGAGACTATGAATAACATAACTCAATCACATCACAACAATGAAGATGGATATATGTATATATAAAAGAAGGAGATGAGGATAAGAAGATGAACCCAATGATTTAAAGTGGTTCAGCCAATTAGGCCTACATCCACTGTGTGAGTGTGTGAGAAATCCACTAAACAAGGGCACTAATGGTCATGGATATAACACTAAAATCTCTCTCTCTTATGTATACAATTGTACATAGTTCTGATAGTGTTCTTAATGAGGGATCTCTTCTCATGGAGAAGATGAAGTGTATATATAGTACTATGGGGGTGTAGTGTACCCCCCAAGCATGTAATCATCATGTGCATGAGGAAACTCCTAATAAGATGTGGGCACATGTATTTGGTACATGGTCACAATAATGATGTAATATTCCCTCACGTGAGGAAATGATCTTATTGCAATGGTTTTGTCCATGTGGGATCTGCCATGCTGGAACCTTGTACTGCTCATACAGTAAATATCACTTGAAGCAGTCTCGTCCTAGATGAGGATGACATTTCTAATATAGCAAGTGGTTTAATGCGAGAAACTGTCAAGTGTAATGTCTGCTGAGGAGTGCCGACCGAGGTTGATTAATCGACCATGTCCTAGTATCGGCTGTGGATGAGACCGACCCTTGTTCTTGACGAGTCTTGGAAACATCCTGTGAACTCCCTCTAGAAGCTCGGTTGTCTGGGGTCAGGAGATCTCACATGGAGGCAAGGGCATACTTGGCTATATAAATCACCCTTGTCCCTCAGCCATCTCCTTGAGGATGTGACTGGGGATATGAGTCGGCTGAGTCTTTTGAAGAGGTCACACGAGCGACACATGTCTCAGTCCTGATTGGGTGGCGTTTGCCCTAAGCATTATCTGACGGATGAGTGCTTTGGACTTTGCCCTAGGTGATGATGAGTATGGGTAAGTGTGATTAATGATTTTGGGGTATTTAAACCACAAATACTTACTTTCTCTCTCCTTACTTGCAAAAATTTTCCCGCTTCACATTCCTCTGCGAAACCTCCATTACCATCCCTTGCACTCAAATAATTCTTCCTTTTCTAAGATTTTCCATCCCTTCTTATCTTTCAGTAGCTCGCCTTCTCCAGGTAATCCTTTGCCTGCAACTCTTCTTCTATTCTCAGTTCTTATTTGCTACATTTGAATTTTTTTGGTGGCTTTAAATTTCTCTGGTGAGGCTTCAATGTAACTTTTAGGGTTTGGAGTTCCCTTTGTTTCGCGTCTGCTATCTTAGTGGTAGTAGTAGAGGTGGTATTTTAACTGGTTTGGGTGTTTAATCAACATTTCAGAGGTTTCAGGTGACCTCCGGTCACCTTCTCCGGTGAGTTTTGTTGGCTAGTTATTGGTTGTTCTTCATTCAGAACGGTTGAAATTCTAGCCTTTGATCTTTTGGTCAATAAAAGTCAAACCTTTGATCTGTTTGTCCCCTTTCATAATTTAGTCAAGTGTATACTAGTCTTGTTCATGTTAAAATGTCTGTACGAATTAGCTGAGGAGTTTCCAAACCTACAGGAGAGGTATTTTCAAGAGATTGGGAAGATTGAGCTTGAGGAAGCCGAGAGAAAAATGCCAAGACCTTCCCTCTCCGACCCATATTCCCACACCCGTTAGCTATCGTCATTCCTCCAACTGCCGAACCAAGTGACCCCATACCTGAGTCGGTTTCCTCTGAAAATGAAAGCATGTCCATCTTTGAACCGTCTAATAGTGCTGACCCGTCTGACGAGTCTATGGCACATTTATCATATTATGATGATGGGTTTGAGGCAGACGAGAACTCTTCTCGCACCTCATCTTCTTAGAGGTCTGAGTCATCAAATCGGTCTGATACTTCTATTGAGATTGATGAGCTTAATGTTTCCATCTATCCCCCTCTTGATGCCATTCCTCTATCGACTGCTATGAGGGAGGAGTTTATGCAACACTTTCTAAGTGGTGATCCAAACCAACCCCAAGATGAAGAGTCAGACAATTATAGTGAACAGAGTTATCTAGACCTATCCATAGCTGAGTCGTACGAGATTTTGATCACTGACGTTAAATTACTGACTTGGAGACATTTATATGGCATTGGGCCTTCCATTTCTATGAGGAAACCATCTGCAGACGAGAGAGCCTTTCACAACTGAGAGGGAAAGTTATGTGTCTACGAGCAAATGTTTAAGGCCGATTTCTAATTACCTATTCACCCCGTCGTATACATAATTTTATCCCGCTTAGGAGTTGCCCCGTCCCATCTTTCTCCCAACGCTTGGAGATTTATTCTTGGCTTTATCTCTCTATGGAAGATAGTTCATCCAATTGACCTTCCAGTTAAAATCTTTATGGACTGTTATACCCTGTCGTCCCCCAAAAGTCAACCTGGATACTATCATCTCGTAGCCAAAAAGTCTTCCGAGAAGGTCTTATTGGTCACCTAGACTTCCAATCATGACTGGAAACCCAGATACTTCTTTGTTTCGGGAGCTTGGGAATTTGGTCCCAATGAAGCTTGTGGTACCTCTGAGCCCAGGATCTCTTAGAGGTGGTCTAAAATCTCTGCGTTGGCTAAGCTTGATCCGAGTTTGAACCCTGATGCTGCGAAAAAGGTTGAGAATCTTAGGGAGCAAGGCGATCAAGGTCATCTCGTAAAATTTGAGCAGTTGATGACTTCTTACTACCTATCTTAAATAGGTCTAGGGGTTGACCCCTTAATCGAGCTACGTGAGTGGCTTCTCTTGTTGAACTGATATGTCATATTTTTTTTAACTTTTTAATGCTAACCTCCTCTTCTTTTTACAGATTGTCCAAAAAATGTGTTAGATTACCTTTGGGAGATGGTGGCGACAAGCATGGCAAGGGAGTCAATCCCTTTGTCACTACTGCTGCTAAAACCACTACTGGAGGCCTTGGCCGAACTACTTAAGCCACGATGAAGAAGAAAGGCCAAGATGAAGATATAATCCCTTCACGTCTCCTAAAACAGAGTTGGTCTGATAAGTCCATCCCCATATCCACGAATGAGGCTCTTGTGGCTCGTCTATCACAGCTGGAACTAGACGATGAGAGCGTCATCGACAATCCCAGGAAGTCTTGCGATGACGTTGGTTCTCTGATAGCCGAGGCTGATAAAAGCTTTTTGCAAGCCATGGAAATCCCCCTTCTCACTGAGTTCTCCATTCACAAGACCGTTCATGTACCTTTGCTTAAGTTTAGTTAAAAATTATAAATATAGTACCGTACTTCCTTTTAAATACTGATTAATTTTCCTTTGGTTGCAGGGTCTTATTTCCCTTTATCCGCTAGGGGATTGGATTAACAAGAAGACACCTTTGATCCAAAAGGGGAGAGAGGCTGAGACTACTGAATGGAATCTGAGGAAGGGGCTTGAGGATTCCCAAAAAGTTCTAAAGCAGTCTCAGTACGAGCTAACTAAGGTCAAGGCAGAATATGCCAAAGCCTTGAAGAATCTCTCTGATGACAAGAAAGAAGAGATTGACACTGTAGTCCAAGCTGCTGTGGATGGATACAAGGAGTCAGATGAGTATAATGACCATGCCTTTGAGTACCTTGAGAGGGGCATCAGAACTACTTGATGATGGGCTGCTCTGAGGCAGGCTAAGACTAGGAGCTTGACCTCTTGGGACTTTGTGGGTCTTGACTTCAGTGACCCTCTTCTTGATACGGCTCTCGCTGACATCCAAATGCCTGGTGGGGGTACTGAGGTCGACCCTGACACTCTTAGGGCTCAGGAGGATGCAACTAAGTTGGATGTCGATGTTGTAAAGACCGAGATTGTTGATGCGATCAAGATTTCTGCTACTGATGGGACGGCCCTTACAGATGCCGACACTGCACTAAATCAGTAAATTTAAGACTTTGTTTTTTTTTCTTTTTGGCCAGGGCGGTCGTCTGTGACCTATTGCCCTTTTGATGTAACACGAATACCTTAACTTCTTTTGTTTTGATCAGCTCTTGAAATATGAATGTTTGCTTTCTTGAATGTTTGCTTGTTTCTTCTATTATATGTTGTGTTGTGGTAGTAATTTCAACACCAAATTTCATAATGTTTGGAATCTCGTCTCGTCTATGAGGCAGGATAAGGATAACCACCAAATTTCTTAATTTGGACTCACCAAATTATGGTGTTATGCCATACCCCCTCTCATTATTTTGAGAGTGCATGGTTGAGCATCGTCTCGTCCATGCATCGTCGTCTCAGTCGACAGATGTTTTTTCACCAAGTATTCACCAAATTAATGATGTTTCATCTCATATTCACCAAATTAATGATGTTTAAGGTCTGAGATCACCAAACTAATAATGTTTCATCTCATATTCACCAAATTAATGATTTTTAAGTAATGAACCACACCCAAGTATTTTTAATTTGTACTCACCAAATTATGCTGTTATGCCATACCCCCTTCTCGTCGTTTTGAGAGCGCATGGTTGAGCATCGTCTCATCCATGCACTGTCGTCTCGGTCGAGAGAGGTTTATTCACCAAATTAATGATGTTTAAATAACTAAGCTGACCCTTCTTGGTGTTATTGAAAGTCCATGGATGGGGCCGGTCCCCTTTCCAAGTTATCATTTCACCAAGGTTGGGTTGTTGCTATCTCACCACGAATGATGTTTTATAGCTTTTAAGGGAACTTAAAAAAATCATTCAAGACAAAGTATATAAAATATGAGGGAACAATCCATTTTCATTTTTCTCATTCATAATACACCCTTTTTACAATAATTCATAATGAAAAGCTCCTACACAATTATCTATTGGTAGTACCTTTTTAAGTGATCGGCGTTCCAAGGGTTAGAGAATGGTTCCTCGTCTAGGTTCTCCAGCCGATAGGTTCCTGGGACTACCTCATCAGTAACCCTGTAAGGACCATGCCAGTTGTCATGAAGCTTGTTTGGTTTCTGCCAAGTCTTCTTCAAAATAAGGTCTCCCACTTCTATCGACCTCGATTTTATCCTCTTACTGTAAAACTTGGTCATCCTCTGTTGATAGGCTGCCACTCTGACCTCAGCATCCTCTCTTATTTCTTCAATCAAAGATCTAAGTCAAGTCTTCTCTCTTCCATATTTCCCTCAGGGTCATACGTCTGAACTTTGTGGGTGGGGAGACCAATTTATGTTGGCACCACAGCTTCTCATCCATAAGCCAATATGAAGGGGGTCTCCCCTGTCGACGTTTTAACCATCGTCCGATAAGCCCATAGTATAGCATGTTCCTCTTCAGTCCATTTCCCCTTAGCCTCTTCCAACCTTTTCTTGATTCCATTAAGAATAGTTCTATTGGTGACCTCAATCTGACCACTGGCCTTGGGTCGGCCAGGCGATGAGAAGAACTGCTTGATGTCGACCCTTTAATAATACTTTTCTAGGGAGATGTTTTTTAACTGGGTTCCATTATCTGATATGAGTGTATTAGCCAAGCCGTATCTACAAATGATGTTCTTTCACATGAAGTAAAAGGTCTTCTTTTTTATGATCTTGATCATAGCCTCGGCCTCTACCTACTTTAAAAAATAGTCTATCGCCACAATCAAATATGTGTAGTTACCCATGGCCCTTGGCAGGGGTCCAACCAAATCGATCCCCCATAATGCAAATGGCCATGGTGAAGTGATAGACGTTAGAGGTTGACTGATGAGGGATGGTGACAAACCGCTGGCACTTATTGCACTTCTTTACGTATTTGGTTGAGTCGTTGGCCAGGGTCGACCACCAATATCCTTGAGTGATGATCCTATTTGCCAATGATCTCACCCAATATATCTTGAGGAAGATCCTTCGTGAACATCCTTCAAAATATAGCCTACCTCGGCTGAGTGGAAACATCTGAGTAGAGGTAAAAGGAATCCCTTATTATATAACACGTCCCCTAGGATAGAGAACTTAGCAGCTTTGTATCTCAACTTCCTTCTTTCGACCTGAGACTCTGGAAAACTACCCTCTTTAATATACTGAATAAGGGGGTCTATCCAAGATGGTCCCATGTTTAAATTGAATCAAAAATTCAACTTAACGTCATCCTCCTCTATTGTCAGCCGAGAAAGGATTTCTATTGGCACCAATATTTTAATCTCTGTCTGTGTAGTCGAGGCTAACCTTTCCAGAGCATCAGCTCGGCTATTATCCAGTCGAGGGACCCTTTTAACTTTGATCTCACTAAAGTCCTTCATCATCTTCCTCACCTTTTCTCAGCACCTTAGCGTTCTGTCGCCTTTGGCCTCATAAATCCCCAAGACCCGATTAACTATAAGTTAAGAGTCGCTATGGACTAAAAGTTGTCTGACATTGAGAGATTTTGCAAGGGACATTCCGTCTCTGAGGGCCTCATACTCTGACTCATTATAGGAAGCCTTAAAACTGAACCTCAACGCGTACTCTATATATGTTCCGCCCGGGGCTGACACGATCAGGCGAGCTCCACTCCCATTTTCACAAGATGAATCATCAATAAATAAGTTCCACACTGCCCCTTCTCAAAATGACCCTTCTTCAATAAATCCATTTTTGAGAAAAAACTTGTCAATCCGGGCTATTGGTGGTCTCACCATGCTTCCTTTGCCGGTTCGGTATGATTTTTGACTCACCTTTCAAGACTAACTGCTTCATTACTATCAGCCTCATCCTAGGTGGACTCTACCACAAAGTCTTCTAGGGCCTGCCCTTTAATTTCTACCCTCGACTGATAGACTATGTCGTATTCTCCTAGCTCAATGTCCCAAGCCATCGACTTTCTAGATTTCTCAGGTTTATGGATGACTTGCCTAAGGGGACAGTCCAATAAGACAACCACTGTATGAGCTTAAAAATAAGGCTTCATCTTTCTTAAAGCGTGGATAAGGGCATAGGTCAGTTTTTCCATCTTAGGATACCTTTGTTCATCCCCTGGAGGGCCTTGTTATTAAAATACACTGGTCTTTGTATACCCTCATCATCTCGTACTATCGTCGCGCTGATAGCCGACTCAGACACGACCAAGTAAAGGTAAAGTTTCTCTCCTTGGACAGGATGAGACAGTCAAAGTGGAGAACTGAGATAAGACTTTAGCTCCACAAAAGGTCTATCGCATTCCTCATCCCACTCAAAAGATTTTCTAAAAATCTTAAAAAATGGAAGACATTTATCAGTGGATCTTGAGACAAACCTGTTTAATGAGGCTACTCGTTCAGTCAGCCACTGAACTTCCTTGATGTTCCTTGGTGTCTTCATCTCTAGCAGCGCCTTTATCTTCTCTGGGTTGGCTTATCTACCCCTCTGATTGATAATAAAACCCAAGAACTTTCCAGCTTCGATGCCGAAGACACACTTGGCTAGATTGAGCATTATCTTGTACTCGTCTAGGGTGTTGAAAGTTTTTTAAAGGTCGGCCACACGAGTTTCGGTTTTTAGACTCTTAGTCAACATATCGTCAACATAAACTTCCATAGACTTTCCAATCTGGTCTTCAAACACCTTGTTCACCAACTATTGATATGTAGCCCCTGACGTTCTTTAAGCCGAAGGGCATAACCTTGTAACAATAGGTACCCTTATCGGTGATAAAGGATGTCTTTTATGCGTCGGACGGGTCCATAAAAATTTAGTTGTAGCCGGAGTATGCATCCATGGAACTCACCAATTCATGACCTGCCATAGCATCTACCATGTGATCAATTCGAGGGAGAGAGAAGTTGTCCTTAGGGCAAGACTTGTTCAAATCAATAAAGTCCATGCATATTCTTCATTTATCGTTGGTTGTAGGTAATATGACAGCATTTGAAAGCCATTCAGGGTATATGACCTCTCTGATGAACTCGGCCTTCTCCAACTTTTTAACCTCGTCCCTAATAACCTCGTACTTCTCCCTCGAGTAGATTCTCCTTCTTTATTTTATCGACTTGTCACCATCAATAATGTTCAACTTATGAGACATTAGGTTTGAGTAAATCCTAGGCATGTCATCATGACTCCATGCGAAGATGCTTTGTCTCTTCCTAAAAAATTCAATAAGCCCATCCTTGATCTCCTGTTTTAGGGCTTTACCAACTTGGACGATTTTTTCCGGCTTGCCCTCATTAAGGACGATGGATTTTACCTCTTTCGTAGCCTCCCTTTTCTTAAGTTTTGTCTCATCTCTGGGATCAAGGGTGTCAATGTTGTATATGGTGGTTTCTTTCTTATGTGCTTCTCTCTCCTTTACTGAGTTAAATTAGCATATTCGTGCCGACGTTTGCTCACCTTGAACTTCCCCTACCCCATATGGAGTCGAGAATTTTATCATTTGGTGGACCGTTGAAGATGCGGCCTCAAACTCTTTGAGCGCTACTCATCCCAATATGAGGTTATAAGCAGAGAAGACGTTATCATCCATCACAAAAAAGTTGATCTTCCTGATCAGCCTCTTTCGCCACTCTTCTCCCATTCTGACATCCATTTTGTACACCCCCAGAGGGTGAACCTTTTCTCCACTAAATCCAATCAGAGGGTGATGGTAAGGGACAAGCCTATCCCGGCTAAGTCCTAAACCCTTGAAGCACAGTAAGAACATGAAATTTGTAGAGCTTCCTCCATTAACCAAGATTCTTGGCACCTCACACCCGTGTACTCATGTGGTATTAACGAGCAGATCATCATGGGGAGCTAGGATACCCTTGAAATCTAGCATTGAGAAGTCGACTATGAGGGTTTCCATATCCACTTTCTTCCTTTTCTCAGGATTAACATCAATAGAGGCTGAGTTTACAACCTCGGCCTTAGTTATTACCTTAGCCTCAGTAACGTACGGCTTGTGATCGGACACCTCAGAGCCTCCTCTTATTAGTCCTCCACAAAAAGTTTCTCAAATTTTGCTGTCCAATACCCATTTTCTAACAATCCCCCACACGAATGATATATCGCTATATATAAAGATATGCAAGATGCAAATGTAGATATAGGTTGAGTAGAATTGAAAATTTATTGCATCGGGAGAAGTAGCCTAGTGGCTTTGAATTTTTCTTATTGATATACCATCGGATTTACTTGGTTAATCAGTAAACTTCACGTCTTTGAACTGTCAACCATTTTTATAAACCTAGACAACCATATTCACAGAATAATTCTTCAACACAATCAGTTCTCACGTTTGCGTTTGTTTTGGCCATGAATACCATTTGGTTCCGTGAGTATGTTAGATAATTTGCCTTTTATTATTCTCATAGAAGTGGACCCCTTCTTACTTACGTGGGTGACTTCCATAAAGAGTATCCTGCAATACCCCACTTAGACATACTAAGATATGGATGTCATTAAAAGCATAACTTATCCTAATTTCATGACAGATGTGCATTGTCTCATCTTTGGAATGAATATGATTAAAAATCCTCCAGTGCTTACTGAATATAATGTAGTTCAATTTTCCCATTGAACCTAGATCTTGGTATCTCCTGTCAGCTAGATTAGGTTGCCACTATATTGATTCTTATTTATTTATAGGCTTTAGACCCATTCCTTTCGATGATTTTTCAACTTTCTCTCGATTTAAACATTTCGTGAGGGGGTCCGCTATATGATCTTTTGACTTTACATAGTCAATTGAGATAATTCCATTTGAGAGAAGTTGTCTAACGGTATTATGTCTACGACGAATATGTCGGTATTTTTCATTATACATGTGATTTTGTGCCCTTCCAATCGCCGATTGACTATCACAATGTATACATATTGCGGGCACAGGTTTTGACCAATTTGGAACATCCTCTAAGAAGTTTCAAAGCCATTCCGCTTCTTCTCCAGCTTTGTCTACTGCAATGAATTCAGATTCTATTATCGATCTAGCAATGCACGTTTGTTTTGAGGATTTCCAAGATACGGCTTCACCTCTAAGAGTAAACACATACCCACTAGTAGACTTAGACTCCTTTGTATCGGATATCCAATTTGCATCGCAATGTCCTTCAAGTATAGCCAAATTTCTTGAATAATGCAGTTCATATTTTTTAGTATATTTTAAATAATCCAAAACTCTTAATATAACCAGTGATCTCTCCCTAGATTACTCATAAATCGACTTATCTTGCTTATCGAGTATGCTATGTTCGGCCGAGTACAGTTCATGATATACATTGAACTGCCAATAATACGAGAGTATTCTAGTTGAGATATGCTTTCATCATTATTTCTTGCTAGATGTAAATTTACATCTACTAGTGTCTTGGTGGGACAAATGTCATACTTGTTGAATTTTTCAAGTACTTTCTCTATGTAATGAGATTGAGATAAGATAAGTCCATCTGATGTTTTAGAAATTTTAATTCCTAATATAACATCGACGACACCTAAATCCTTCATGTAAAATCGACTACTCAACTTATGTTTTGTAGTTTTGTCAATTTTTAGGCTACTACACATGATTAGCATATCATCAACATAGAGGCATACAATGACATATTCATTTTGAATGCTTTTAAAGTAAACACATTTATCGTACTCATTAATTTTGAAACCATTTGATAACATTACATTATCATATTTTTCATGTCATTTTTTACGTGCTTGTTTTAATCCATAAAGTGATTGTGGCACCCCGCCCAATTAATTATCGGGTGATCAGTCCTTAATTAATTAATCTCATAATATCAAGTTGGTTCAGATAATGCATCACTATCGAAAACTCTAATTTTCATTTAATAAAACTAACCACCTAATACTTAAAAGGGGTTGGTGTCAAAATTTTATCTTGTTATTAACCATAAAAAAAAATAATTAATCATCACTATACATCACAATAGCATAAGGAAAGAACTAACTGAATTTAAATAAAGAACTGGAGTAAAAAATTCCAGTCAAAATCCCATACAACAATCCAATAACATGCAATCAAAGTCTAATGATAGAATAAAACAACTCTAAATCTCTGAATGTAAAATAGGAGGGACGACATGTCCAATTGAAATAAATGACTGATAGATAAGGAGAAATAGACTCAAAAGCGTCTACTAGCAATATCATGTGGCTTCCACTGCAGCTACATGTAAATGAATGGAATCTCCTAAGTCTGGTGTCCATGTGGCTGAGCACCTAAAATAATAAAACAAGGAGAGAGATTTGTAGAAAAATGGGTCAGAGACCGAGTAGAAAATAGTTTAAATATAGCAAGTGCTTAAATTGGTTAATTAGCACAAATATTATTCATGTTAACCTAGTGTACTCACTTGGGATGTTCACCTCTCATCTAATGTGCACACCTAGCGAGCCTAGATACCCATACTAGTCACGATACTCTACCTGACTAAACGTAGTATAACCACTATGCCGGATAAAATATCTAAATAACCCGAAGATAATATATCTCTATTCTTTTCTTTTTCGGAATAGGTTTAAAGATGCTTTAACTCATTCTCATCGCAATCTTAATTCTCAACTGGTGACCCAATAAGTATATAATTTAACAAAGTAGCCAACATGAAACACAAAATATGAACTCAGTATACATATAAAATCTCACTACGTATACATACTAATACATATATATCATTACTGCACCAATATTTAAGAAACCCCTGGTGCTAGGCATACTCAGCTATCTAATCCCATTACAACGCTCACGCATGAAAGACAACAGGTTCAATCTCTCAAGAACCAATAAAACATATACATGTAATGGAGGCGAACATAGTTCCAAGCCGATGGGCTACGCACCCATACTACTGTCATCACTATCATTTTCACTAATAGCCTGTACCTAGGTTCCATGATCGGTACGACTCAAAATCCCCAGAAGACACACAAGATATGGTCATCCACAACGCGCTAACCTCCGTTTGATAGCCAGTAGCTAGGCATGTCATAAATATAATATTCTAAGTAATAAGCAAGCACGCAACTTATAAAACCTAATAGGCGTTCACGCAACCTAATTCCCATAGTATGTAGGTATTATTAACATCACTACTCTCCACGATATCCATTTATATATAACCTCTCTAGGACTCACATTCTCTCATATGTTTCCATACAAGTTCAATACCTCGAGGATCATTACACCTTTAATTCCCTAAAACTTTGGAATTTAAGTCACCCATTACTCACGTAGGTTAATACACTCACTTACATAAGCCTAGGATGGATTTTAACTAAATCGAACCAAAACATCATGTTCTGGAATCTCGTTCGAAGTTCCAGGATTCTCGTTCGAACGAAGTTTCCACTTCGAACGAACTTCAACATCTCGTTAGAAGGGTCGTTGGATTTCTTGTCAAAAGGCTCATTCGAACAAGGTCATTCGAACGACCTGGGCTGGTCTTTTAACGAAAAATCCGAACAGGCCCAGTTCTTCCCCAAATTTGATTTTTCCAACATAACACACCTCAAACTCAACCCAAATTTCATCCAACATCCAATTAGATAGTTCTAAATTATTCCTAATCATTATGGGACACTTTTTAACACAATTTAGTGTTTAAATCTTTATGTTTTCAAAAGGGAAACCAATAATTTCTAAAATCTCTAAGAATTCTCATATAATGAACCCAGCACTTTAATTATTCAAACCATTAATATAATTCGTGATTTATACATGAAATCTCTAGGTTTAATAGTCTACAAATGGGTAAATCCTCTACAAGCAACCCATCACCAAAATCTAAAGTTCCTTTACGATTAAACCTAATGAAACCCAAATACCATCATATTATGTCTAAATCATCAGCAGAGTTTAACAAGGACAATATATGCTAAATCAACTAGCAAGATAAACACTTGACTTGGAAGGGATTTCTGATTCCCGGGTTGAAATTTATATGTGGTTGATCCTCTCATTGCGATCTACACTTTGGCACAACCTTCGTGTGAAATCTCTTGAGTTTTCCCCTTTTCTCCTATTGTTCTCCTTCCTCTTTGGTTCTCCCTCTCTTTATCTCTCTTTCTCACGTAAATTAAAACTGACAGACTACTAACCCTCAATGTTTTTATTCTAATCCTAATTTCGTCCATTTAATTACACAAAAATCCTAAAAGACAAAATGTAATTCCCCGAACTTTTATGGATATATGAATTACATAAGTGACCATAATTTGGAAATTTGAGAAATTATCGTGAATAATAATTTTTGGAGTTTATGAGTGTTAGATGTTTACCGACGTGTGTTTTATTTGCTTTTGGGATTAAGTAAATGAGTCGAAGTATTTTAATTACATGTCGCAGTTGGGTAAAGCGACAAAGGATAATATTTTAATTGGAAAACTCGTATTGAGATGTGTTGGGTTTAATTAGTGAATTGTAGTTAAGTGACTCGGATGGAGATTTTGAGTACGTGGTTGGTTTCAGAATGGCCGAGATAGTCAGAATGGAGTATCCGGGGGTAGTGTTTAGGTTCCAGAGATTTTTGGACTAATTGGGACTCGCAATTGAGTAAACGGGTCATTTTTGGGTTTATAAGGGATAAACCCTTATTTCTCTATATAAGGCATGAGAGAGAGGAAAGAAAGAAAGAAAAGAGATAAAAGAAACAGGAGAAGAGAGAAAGGAAGAGAGGGAGAAGAAAAAGGGGATTTTCGGCCAAACTTCGCGGGATTCGAGTCGAGGTCGTCGGATTTTATCCACGAGGCAAGTGTTTACTTGCTTTATTTCTTTTAAGCATAAATATCATATTATAGTTGGTAGTGATAAACTATAAAGATTTTTGGGTTGGGTTTTCGTGAATCAAACGGGTGTTTCGGAAGATTAAACGGATAAAACTCGAATAATATCAATTTGAGAAATTTAGGAATTAATTGAAATTAGTTGTTGGTTATGGGTTCTAGGATGATTAGAACCCTTTTTATGTGTGTAAATATAGTTGGTTGTGATTAAATGAGGTTGGGAGAAGAAATAAAAAGCTTGGAGGTGTATTAATGGAGGTTTGGAATTTTTAGAGAAGAAGGTTAATAGTGACACAACGTTCTTACGAATCGATTCGGCTAGGAAGTGAATAGATTCGGTTCTTGGTCAAAACATAAAATTTGTATATCTTTTCGATACGGTCGTGTGGGCGCTGATCCCGTATTTTTCTTATTTTTTTTTAATTTACAATGATTTTTCTACGGAAGGATGTCCGAGATCGAAATCATTAGTCAGAAATCCAACCTGACCTTGGGAGAAATATTAATTTATGTGTTAGTTAGAAATCAGTGTTATGATGATTATGGTGATGTTGGGTGAGGTTAGAAACCATAAATTGGAGAATGGGTTTATACTTGGGTATTTTGGAGAAGATTAAATTGTCCAGACAGTGCCCTCTGAATAGGGCAAATCGATTCGGGTCTAGAGAGAATCGACTCGCATAAGGGGACCTGTAAGGCTATCTCAGGCCGAATCGATTCAGATTAAGACTGAATCGATTCACCTTTGACAACCTGCTTGCAGAATGATTTTTGAAACGATTCGGTTGGAAACCGAATCGATTCGCTAGCCCGAATCGATTCGCATTTGGGGCAAATCGATTCGCCTTTGTTGAATTTAGCACTTTTCCTTCTTTGAGTTTAGGGGGAGTTAAATTGCAATTGGAGATTATTATGGGGGATTCTAGTTATGATATTAGGATTCCTAGATGATGGTATTGAGGGTGAGTAGACCTTGGAATAAACGAGGGAACCTTGGATTAGTTTAGTGTATAATCCCGGGTATGGACTTGGTGAATGTTCGGGTCAAACCACGTTCGAGAGAGGTCTTAAGCAAGTGTGTATAGAGAATACTTAGGGGTTTAGTATTTTAAGTGTGTGAATACTTAAATATTATTAAGAATGGGAACATTCGGGGTTATTGGCTATCGCTATATGAGATTGAAAATTATAGCCATATATATATTTGAGAAGTGACGTAGATTATATATACGATGGGATTACAGTATATATATATATATATATATATATATATATATATATATATATATATATATATATATATATATATATATATATATATATATATATATCTGTGTGTGATTGGTATATTTGTATCTTAGAGGTTGTTTCCACGAGCTTTCCTTTGGCATAGGGTTGGAACAGCCAGATTATATATTTTCTCTAGTGCGATCCAGGGAGTTTGCGTGATGTGGGTGAATCCCCTGGCTTGAGGAGAAGGGAAAATATATCCCCAGGTCATAGCGTCCCGCGTTCGAGTGCGATGTGTGTACTCCACTTACAGAGGGAACATAACTGCCTCCACCTTTGTGTATTTTTTCCATGACCATGAGTAAGTCTGGCTTGGGACCGTGGTATAGTGAGTAAACCCGGATTTGGATAGACACTGTGAGACTGCATCCTCAAGTTATAAACTCAGTGAGATGGTTATTATACTTGTTGTGTATAGTATATTTCTTATATATGAGGATGATATATCATATAAAGTAAACATATGTATATGAAGTGAAAAGACTGATAAGGTGTATTTCCACTTTCGGTAGATTATATCCGGATTTATATGAAAATGAATTATTGGTTCTAGTTAGAACTATCTATATATGTATATATTTATACAACCTATATATATATACGCGTTTTGTGCTGAGAGCCTAATGGATCTCGACGATCAGCATTTCCAGCTAGTAGTGTATCGGGGGGTTCCTTATTTAGATTTCACTTTACGAGATGCCCCACGCACGAACGTAACGCAGTGTTGGAAATGGGGAGAAGTTTATCCCGTAGCACTCAGGTTTATGGGGATTTTGAGAGATTGCGGGAAACGGATTAGTTAGGCTGGGTAGCTTAACTAGGTTGTTTATAAGGTATGCAATAGGTGTGCACTATTAGAAGAGGGGTGAGTGTTATCTCATGGGAGTGCGATACCAATTTAAATATGAGATAAATCATATTTTAAACATATAGCATTTATGCACTTGCAAAAATATTTTCAAAACTCGGGCTTTGACCTGTTTCTCTATTTTCTCCTCTCTTGCTATATATATATTACATATATAGCTGCCCAGACACAGGGACGCCTGGATGATGATCCTTTTGAGTCAGACGTTACTGCAGCAGCTGTGGACATGCAGGTTTATTTTTAGACGCTTATATTTTGTGATCTAGATAAGAAGCATTGTAGTAACACTCTGGCCAAAAGCCCAATTGTATTCATTTATACTTTTACCGCCTTTTAGTGAGACATTTGATTTGGTTGTATTATGTTGAGCCGCGTGTTCGGTTATTTTATTTCATTTCAGTTTCATATATATAAACTGTGTGAATGTTTTATTTGAATGGTTTGATTTAAAAGATTAGTTAAATAAAATTTTATCGCCAGCCTAATAGGTTATTAGTAATTAAATTGGTTTTCGACAGTGATGCTAAGAATGAACCATATGAGACTCCTGTTTTAATTTAGTACAGGATTGATCGCCCGGTATTTTATTAGGCGGGGTGTCACAGATGGTATCCGAGCATGAGGTTCTAATGTCCTTAGGAATCTGTGCGGACGTACTGCATTTTCAGCGTTACTTTTGATTTGATATATAGCCTTAATAATTAGGATTGTTGATTCCTCTTGTGAGATTTCATTCTCCTACCATCATGTAAGATTATAGTAAATCTTTTGTGCGCTCGTTCGAGATTCATGTGCTCATCGATAAAGGGAGACCAGGAAAGTCGTGATGAAGGCAGTAGGAGATGGGTCTTAGTTGGAGCTATAAGTTGTAGTTGGTAATGAGGACCACAGTAGAGGTCACTCCCCTTTGTGGCATTGCAAGTATTGCTGCAATGACTACTAAAGTATAGTAGTTATAATTACCCAAGTACCGCCATAGTAGAGAGTGGTGCTAAACTTGAATTACCCCGTGAAGTTAAGTTGGGGAAAAAGTTTGAAAGGGTCTTTGACAAGGACCATATGTTGAAGTTAAGTCATGCGAAGTAACTGTAGCATTACTCAGTGGAAGTATAGGGCTCAGAAGCTTTGGCTTAGACAGGGTATGGAAATACCCATATGTGAAAAATTTGAGGAAAATTTTTCACTCGTGGGAGCAATGTCAAAATGGTAGGAGTGATGGTCACCATGTTTGAGGGAGCAGGATGTTTTTCTCATAGAGGGATCTTACGGATGGTTTTAACCATGAGTTACCACGATTTAGCAGGAATGAAAATAATGCAGTCTTGAATTATTCACATAAGGATCGGTCAGAGGCCGACAGTGAATAAAGAGTGATATGGAGAAGTGAACCTTATACCGAAGTAAGGTAGGTACAATGAAGAGAGAGTCCTTCAGAAGAATGATGGCTCACTAGAAAGTGTTCCTAACACTTAAAGAGAATTTGTGTTCATGGAACCCCATTAGTGGACATCCGCCTGGGGAGTTCATTGAAACAGGGCTTTTGAGGCCGGTAGTGGAGTTTCCTTTTGACGAAGAAGTTAAGGGGACTATGAAGGCGATTATCAGGATCGAGGCGATAGATTCTGAGATAATGATAACCTTAACATGGTCAGGGTGGCCAGACATGGGGAAATATTGCAATGTGGAGTGTAGAATCACACGGGTAGTCCTTGCTTAGTAGGAATTAAAGGACAATAATAGTGTGCCTAGATGGGGCATTGATTAAAGTAGTTTTTGGTTCATTTAGGGCAAGTGTACCATATCCAAGAACCATTTGGAGTAGCCAGGGTAATTGGCAAGAATGTTGTTACGAGTTTTGCCTTGGAGTAAGGAGGTATATTTTGCATGGCTAGATAGAGTCACGGTATTTCGCTAACCCTAGATTCGTGTGTATAATTCGAGCTTTGTGGCGGTATCAGTAACATTATATAGTATATGTTCATATTTTTTTTTGCGATAGCGGGGTTCTATTTTGAATTTATATCAAGTTTGTACTACTCATTTTGTATGTGTTATACGAGTATGGCACTATTATAAGAGTAATGTTATTGTATTATAGGAGCGATAACAGGCAAGATTGCAAGACTATCATATCCGTGGTTCCAGGATGGAATGGGTTGTGGTTGTGGTATCTCACCCGGATACAGGTTGAGCTCGCCTTTATTATGTGTTTAGATGGAACTTCGGTGAGTAGATGTTTCACTAACATGATTTAAGTGCATGGGGATGTGTAGGATATATAATTTTTCATGTTTTACGCTGACATACCTCCACGACCGATAAAGTTAAGTAGTAGTGTATCGGAGGGGTTTCTTGTTTGGATTTCGCTTCACGAGACACTCCACGCACGAACCTTAATGATGTTGGGAGTGGACAGATGTTGTTGTATGCTAGGATGTTGGTTTTGGTGAAATTAGCCGAGAGCCATGTGATGACTAGGGGCTAATAAAAAGTAGATGTGCTGTGGAAAGCACTGGAAATGTTTCTCTCACCGCCAGTATGTGGGTGAGGCAAGGTGAAGAAAATTTATCTAAGTCTTGTAGCCAAACCTTGATGAAAAGGAAAATTTTGGAGGTAGTATGTTTTGGGTATGATGTTCGTAACACTTTTGCAGAGAGTAGGCGCCCCGATTAATTAGACTTGCCATTTTGTCTAGCTGGAATGACATAGTGGTAGAAGTACATAAGTAGGCTAGCGAGGTAGGATTTAGAACGTCCCGATGGTGTCCCTTACACCATTATATCTCAATGACCGACGACGCGAGGGAGTAGTGTAATGGGAGGATTCCTTGTTTGGATTTCTCTTTGAAAGATGTCCCACATATGAAACCGAGCAAATGTCAGAAGTTGAGAGAGGTCTTGGGAACTAGGTATTTAGTTAGGATAGTACTCATTTTACGTGTGTTGGAAACACTTTGATCGTAGGGTTAATAGGAAGTAAGGCCAGTAGGACGAGTGGCGTCGATATAGGAAGATTGTCGGGAGTTAACCACAAGAAGATTGGTGGCTCAACATCTCGTTAGAAGGTTCGTTAGATTTATCGTCAAAAGGCTCGTTTGAGCGAGGTCATTCGAATGAACTGGTTTGGTCTTCTAACGAAAATTTCGAGAAGGCCCAGTTCTTCCCCAAATTTTATTTTTCCAATATAACACACCTCAAACTCAACCCAAATTTCATCCAACATCCAATTAGATAGTTCTAAACTATTCCTAATCATTATGCGACACTTTCTAACATAATTTAGTGTTCAAATCTTTATGTTTTCAAAAGGGAAACCAATAATTTCTAAAATCTCTAAGAATTCTCATATAATGAACCCAGCACTTTAATTATTCAAACCATTAATATAATTCGTGATTTGTACAAGAAATCTCCAGATTTAACAGTCTACAAATGGGGTAAATCCTCATGCAACCCATCACCAAAATATAAAGTTCCTTTATGATTAAACCTAATGAAACCCAAATCCCATCATATTATGTCTAAATTATCAACAGATTTTAACAGGGACAATATATGCTAAATAAACTAGCAAGATAAATACTTGCCTTGGAAGGGATTTCTGATTCTCGGGTTGAAATTGATATCTGGTTAATCCTCTCGTCGCGATCTACACTTTGGCACAACTTTCGTGTGAAATCTCTTGAGTTTGCCCCTTTTCTCCTATGGTTCTCTTTCCTCTTTGGTTCTCCGTCTCTTTCTCTCTCTTTCTCACGTAAGTTGAAACTGACAGACCCCTAACCCTCAGTGTTTCTATTATAATCCTATTTTTGTCCATTTAATTACAAAAAAATCCCAAAAGATTAAATGTAATACCCCGAATTTTTATGGATATTTGAATTACATAAGTGAGGGTAATTTGGAAATTTGAGGAATTATCGTGAATAGTAATTTTTGGAGTTTACGAGTGTTAGATGTTTACCGACATGTGTTATGCTTTTGGGATTAAGTAAATAAGTCGGAGTATTTTAATTACATGTCGCAGTTGGGTAAAGCGACAAAGGATAATATTTTAATTAGAAAACCCGTATTGAGATGTGTTGGGTTTAATTAGTGAATAGTAGTTAAGTGACTCGGATGGAGATTTCGAGTGTGTGGTTGGTTTCGAAATGGCCAAGATAGTCAGTTTAGAGTATATGGGGGTAGTGTTTAGGTTCTGGGGATTTTTGGACTAATAGGGACTCGTAATTGAGTAAACGAGTCATTTTTGGGTTTATAAGGGATAAACCCTTATTTCTCTATATAAGGCACGAGAGAGAGGAAAGAAAGAAAGAAAAGAGATAAAATAAAGAAGAGAAGAGGGAAAGGAATATAGGGTGAAGAAAAAGGGGATTTCCGGCCAAACTTCGCAGGATTGGACTCGAGGTCGTCGAATTTTATCCACGAGCAAAGTGTTTACTTGCTTTATTTCTTTTAAGCATAAATATCGTATTATAGTTGGTAGTGATAAACTATAAAGATTTTTGGGTTGGATTTTCGTGAATCAAACGGGTGTTTCGAAAGATTAAACGGATAAAACTCGAATAATATCAATTTGAGAAATTTAGGAATTAATTGAAATTAGTTGTTGGTTATGGGTTCTAGGATGATTAAAACCCTTTTTATGTGTGTAAATATAGTTGGTTGTGATTAAATGAGGTTGGGAGAAGAAATAAAAAGCTTGGAGGTGTATTAATGGAGGTTTGGAATTTTTAGAGAAGAATGTGAATAGTGACGCAACGTCACTTCTAAATCGATTTGGCTAGGAAGCGAATCGATTCGGATCTTGATCAAAATTTAAATTTATAAATCTTTTCAATACGGTCGCGTGAGTGCTGACCCCATATTTTTATGATTTTTTTTTAATTTATAATGTTTTTTCTACGGAAGGCTGTCCGAGATCGAAATCGTTAGTCAGAAATCCAACCTGACCTTGCGAGAAAAATTAATTGATGTGTTAGTTAGAAATCAGTGTTAGGATGATTATGGTGATGTTGGTTGAGGTTAGAAACCATAAAATGGATAATGGGTTTATATTTGGGTATTTTGGAGAAGATGAAATTTCCCAAACAGTGCCCTCCGAACAGGGCGAATCGATTCGGGTCTAGACCGAATCGATTTGCATAAAGGGACCTGTAAGGCTGTCTTAGGCCGAATCGATTTTGGATTAAGATCGAATCGATTCGCCTTTGAGGACCTGCTTGAAGAATACTCTCTGAATCGATTCGGATGGAAACCGAATCGATTCGCTAGCCCAAATCGATTCGCATTTAGGGAGAATCGATTCGCCTTTGTTGAATTTAGCAGTTTTCCTTCTTTGAGTTTAGGGGGAGTTAAATTGCAATTGGATATTAATATGGGGGATTCTAGTTATGATATTAAGATTCCTAGATGACGGTATTGAGGGTGAGTAAACCTTGGAATGAATGAGGGAACCTTGGATTAGTTTAGTGTACAATCCGGGGTATGGACGTAGTGAATGTTCGGGTCGAAGCACGTTCGAGAGAGGTCTTCGGCAAGTGTGTATAGAGAATACTTATGGGTTTAGTATTTTAAGTGTGTGAATACTTAAATATTATTACGAATGGGAACATTCGGGTTTATTGTCTATCGCTATATGAGATTGGCAATTATAACCATATATGTATTTGAGAAGTGACCTAGATTATATATACGATGGGATTACAGTATATATAATATGATACGAATGCATATATATATATATATATATATATATATATATATATATATATATATGTGTGTGTGTGTGTGTGTGTGTGTGTGTGTGATATATTTGTATCTTAGAGGTTGTTTCCACGGGCTTTCCTTTGGCGTAGGGTTGGAACAACCAGATTGTATATTTTCTCTAGTGCGATTCAGGGAGGTTGGGCGATGTGGGTGAATTCCCTGGTTTGAGGAGAAGGGAGAATATATCCCTAGGTCATATCGTCCCGTGTTCGAGTACGATGTGTGTACTCCACTTGCAGAGGGAACATGACCGCCTACACCGTTGTGTATTTTTACCATGACCATGAGTAAGTCTGTCTTAGTACCGTGGTATAATGAGTAAACTCGGATTTGGATAGGCACTATGAGACTGCATCCTCGAGTTATAACTCGGTGGGATGGTTATTATACTTTTTGTGTATAGTATATGGCTTGTATATGAAGATGAGATATCATATAAAGTAAACATATGCATAAGAAGTGAAAAGACTGATGAGGTGTATTTCCCCTTCCGGTAGATTATATCCGGATTTATATGAAAATGAATTATAGGTTCTAGTAAGAACTATATATATATATATATATATATATATATATATATATATATATATATATATATATATATATATATATATATATATATATATATATAGGTAGTAGTGTATCGGGGGGGTTCCTTGTTTTGATTTTTTCTTCGCAAGACGCCCCATGCACGAACATAGCGCAGTGTTGGAAATGGGGAGAAGTTTAGCCCTTAGCACTTGGGTTTATGGGGATTTTCATAAATTGCGGGAAACGGATTAGTTAGGCTGGGTAGCTTAACTAGGTTGTTTATAAGGTATGCGATAGGTGTGAACTATTAGAAGAGGGGTGAGGTTTATCTCATGGGAGTGCAATACCAATTTAAATATGAGATAAATCATATTTTAAACATATGGCATTTATGAACTTGCAAAAATATTTTCAAAACTTGGGCTCCGACCCGTTTCTCTATTTTCTCCTCTCTTGCTATATATATATATATATATATATATATATATATATATATATATATATATATAGGTGTCCAGACACAGGGGCGCCTGGATGATGATCCTTTCGAGTCAAACGTTGCTGCAGCAGCTGTGGATGCATGCATGTTTATTTTTAGACGCTTATATTCTTGTGATCTAGATAGGAAGCATTGTAGTAACACTCGGGCCCAAAGCCCAATTGTATTTATTTATACTTTTACTGCCTTTTAGTGCAACATTTGATTTGGTTGTATTATGTTGAGCCGAGTGTTCGGTTATTTTATTTCATTTCAGTTTCATATATATAAACTGTGTGAATGTTTTATTTGAATGGTTTGATTAAAAAGATTAGTTAAATAAAATTTTGACGCCAGCCTAATAGGTTATTAGTAATTAAATTGGTTTTCGATAGTGATGCTAAGAATGAACCATATGAGACTCATGTTTTAATTTGGTACAGGATTGATCGCCCAGTATTTTATTAGGCGGGGTGTCACATTAAAATACCCCTCCGGGGTGTCATTTTCGGCTAAAATGCCCCGGACTCCAAATATAACACCGAGTAGTGTTTTCTGACTATATCAACCCTTCCGGACACATTGGCGCACTCAAAATAGTCATTCGAGTTATATAAAAATAATTTATCTTTTTAACCACCAAATGTATAATAGTGACGTGACTCATATGCGTGTCCCAAATAATTATATCTTATCTGTCGTGTATCTCGTACCCGACTTTATTAATATTTACGAAACCATCTATTATGTTACTCACTATGTAATGTTCAACATCGTAATTATTTTCGATAACTACTAACTCTCGTCACGCTAGTAATTATTACCATTAAATCGGATTAATTATAAATTAAATTTTCTCCCTTTAAATTAATTAATCCCAATTAGTCCAAATTTCCATAATTTCATAATAAAATAAATATGCGTAAAAATACGAGGTATTACATACTCCCCCCTTAATAACAGAATTTCATCCCGAAATTCAAAAATGAAAGTATACGTGGAAAGAATAACTTTAGGTAACATTCGCACATGTCATCCTCGCGCTCCTAGGTAGATTCCTCAACATTATGATGCTGCCACTGAACACGGACTAGTGGTACTACCTTCGACCTCAACTTCCTCTCGCTACGGTCTATGATAGCAACTGGCCCCTCCTCGTAGGAGCTATCAGGTTGTAAGTCTATCTCCTTCAACGCAATGTGAGTGTGGGCCAAATCATCCCGAAGATATCTCCTCAGCGAAGAGATATGGAATACATCATGGACTCTATAAAAGTGCTCCAATAATCCAAGTCTATAAGCAACTGGCCCAATCCTCTCGATAATGGGGAATGGCCCCACATACCTAGGTACCAAATTCCCCTTCTCATAACTCCCTTCATGGGGGACACCTGAAGTAACACCTGGGCCCCAATATTAAACTCTTAAAAACACCGCTTGGCATCGGTGTAGCTCTTCTGTCAATCCTGAGCAACCCAAATACGGTTCCGTATCAACTTTTCCTCGCTGAAGTATCCTCAATCACCTTCGGGACAAGTAATTTGTTGTCCCCCACCTCTAACAAACATGCTGGGGAATGGCAAGGTCTGTCGTATAGTGCCTCGAATGGATCCATACCGATAGTAAACTGGTAGGAGTTGTTATAGGCAAACTCCACCAGCGGAAGGTACTGCTCCCAGCCTCCGCCAAAATCAATGATGCACATACGCAACATGTCCTCTAACATCTGATTTTTCCGCTCGGTCTGTCCGTCCATCTACGGGTGATAAGATGTACTCAGTCGCAACTAAGTACCCATTGCCTCCTTAAAACTCTCCCAAAACTGAGACATAAAACTTTATCTCTGTTAGACACGATATTGAGAGGCACCCCGTGAAGTATCACTACCTCTACTATGAATATCCAGACGTACTGTCACGTGTTGTAATTCGTTCGGACCGGTAGAAAGTGGGCTACCTTGGTCAATCGATCAACTATTACCCATATCGAATTGTGACCCCTCTGTGATGTAGGTAATCCCATGATGAAGTCCATGGAAATGTTCTCCCATTTACACATAGGAACCTCGAATGGCTGTAGAAGTCCCGTCGATCTCTGATGGTCCACCTTTACTAGCTGACAAGTGGCACATTTTGAGATGAACTCGGAAATATCCTTCTTTATCCCGCTCCACCAGTACTATCTCCACATATCCTGCTACATTTTATCCCCACCGAGATGTATCGCAAATCGTGAACCGTGTGACTCTGTCATCACCTCGTGTCGCAAGTCTTCTCCCTCAGGAATAACTAACCCTCCATTGAAACGTAGACCCCCATCTGAACCCACGATGTAGGACTCAACCCTCTGTACTAGAAGCTTCACTATCTGACTCTAGAAAAAAGGATTAGCTGCCTGAGCTTGTATTACTCTCGTAATAATCTGGGCCATAACTATCATCACAGACATGAGCGATCGAGCCACTGCATCCTGGTGTCCTAACTCCTTCCATTTCACTTTCCACACCTCGGCCACCTCACTTACTGGCCTATAGCTCAACTCATCTACTACCACGTTAGCCTTCCCCGAGTGGTATTGGATATCAAATTGATAATCCCTCATAAACTCAAGCCATCGACGTTGATGCATATTTAACTCCTTTTGTGTGAAGAGGTACTGTAGTGACTTGTGGTCTGTGAACAAGAGAAATTTCTGCCCCAAGAAGTAATGTCTCCAAATCCGAAGTGCAAACACGACCGCTGCTAACTCCAAATCTTGGGTGGGGTAATTCCTCTCGTGAGGCTTAAGCTTAGGGGAGGCATAAGCTATATAGCCTGATCCTCTTGCTGAAGTACACCCCCAAGTCCTAATAAGGACACATAAGTGTAGACTAGATACTCCACTCCCGGCCTGGGCAATGCTAACACTGGTACTGAGGTTAACTTGTCTTTCAACTCATCAAAGGCCAACAGACAAGCATCGCTCCAGATAAACGGCACCCCTTTGCGAGCCAAATGTGTCAACGGACCCACTATCTTCGAAAACCCCCTAATGAACCTCCTGTAGTATCTAGCTAGGCCCAAGAAACTGCGTCTCTCGATCGGTGTCATGGACTGTCCCCAATCCCTCAACGCTGACACCTTCCTTGGATCCATGAATATCCCTCTGTCAAATATGATATGACCCAAAAACTGAACCACTTTCAGCTAAAACCCACACTTCTCATCTTTTGTGTACAACTCATGTTGGCGTAGTGTTTTCAAAACTTTCCTCAAGTGCTTGACATGTTCCTCCTTTATTTGCGATTAAACTAGAATGCCATCTATGAAGACGATGACGAACTGGTCCAGGAACTCTCTAAACACCTTGTTCATCAAGTTCATAAACATGGCTGGGGCATTGGTTAGCCCGAAAGGCATAACCCTGAACTCATAGGAATCATATATTGTCAAGAAGGTCATCTTCGATACATCCGACTCCCTGATACGTAACTGATGGTATCCCGATCTCAAGTCAATCTTCGAGAAGACGGCAGCTCCTCTCAACTGGTCGAATAAGTCATCGATTCGAGGCAATGGATATTTGTTTCGTATCGTGACTTTACTCAACTCTCGGTAGTCAACACATAACCTCAACAATCCATCCCTCTTCTTAACGAAAAGTATGAGAGCACCCCACGGCAACGTACTCCTACGGAGAAACCCTTGCCCCAACAACTGCTCAATCTGGTCACGTAACTCCCTCATCTTTGTTGGAGCCATACGGTAAGGTGCGCAGGCTATTGGCCAATGATGAGTCTATCTCTCTACTCAGTGGTAATCCCGAAATCTCTTGAAACACATCGACGAACTCTCAAGCAAAAGGAATCGATTCAAGTGGTACCACCACCTCCGTAGAGGTCTCCTCCTCTATATAGTATAAATGAGTGGACGATCCTCCCTCAGAGCGAGGCATCACCACCAGGAACATCTCCTGACCGAGTATGGAAAAAACCATACTCCTACTAAAATAATCAATCATGGCCCTATACCTGACAAGCCAATCCATACCTACAATCGCGTCATACTCTGACATATCTAATACGAGCATGTGAATGGGTAAGATAAACCTCCCAATCTCTATACCCACTCCCCGAAAAATAAAAAAAATAATGGAACCTCTACTCAACGGCGAATCCACACAAGTAACCGTACTCTCTGATGTATTAAATAATCCCATAGTACGTGCAAATCCCGTGGCAATAAAATAGTGTGTGGTCCCCGTGTCAAATAAAATGCACCCCAAAGTCCCTTGGATAGAAAACATAACCTCTATCATGGGTGGCTCCTACGGGACTGCGACCTGGTGAAGATTGTAGACTCGTCAGTACTGAAGTTTCCCCTACTGAACTGGGACGGTTGGAATCGGTGGTAGTGTTAACATCTGTGGGGGTGCTAGGAGAGCTACGGGAAATAATGGTCTCTGGGGCTCCTGGAGAGCACCTTGATGCTGCTGCTGCTACTGGCCTCTAACCTTCTGAGGTAAGTCCTAACGCTTGTGGCCAGTGTTGCCACAAGTGAAACATCTCCCTAGGAAGGGTCCTCCCCTTTTATCCCTGTTGTCCCCGGACCTGATGGCCGTTACCACCCCTCCCTTGACCATGATGGCCCTGTTGGCCGTGCTAACCTTGCTAGCCATGTCTAAAGCCTCCCTCCCCATGTCTAAAACCTCTTGACCTGAACCTCTTAGGATCCCCCTACTGGAAACCCTAATCACTGTGTCTATGTTGACCCTGAACTGCCTGTGCCCCACTGGCACCATTTCCTCATATCCTGCCCTGTTGGCTAGACTCTCCTACTCGATTAACCTCTATCAAATGAAAACGGTGGTACTGGCAGTGGAGTAGTTCTGCATTAACCACGTCCGAATAGGTGGTCAAAGAGAGATTGCCTATCAAATGCTGGCGGATCCTCCATGTCAACCCATCTATGAAACGCTGAATCTTCTTTTCCTCAGTCGGGATCTCATCTGGTACAATGTTCAGAAGGTTGATAAACTCTGCCTCATATTCCGCCACGGTCTTTCCCTCCTACTTCAAGTTCACCAACTTTCGTCTCATCTCTGTTTAGACGGTCGAGGGAAAATATTTGCGATCGAACGGCACCTAAAAGTCTCGAATAGTGAGTGTGTCTCTCTCCTCGGCGGTGGTAATAGACTCCCACCACTGCAGTGTTGCTCCCACTAACTTGAACATGGACAGTATTTGACTCTGCACCTTCGTGCACTCATGCATCCTCAAATGAGGATGTCCTTCTTCCATTGGTTCGCTACCACCACATCGGAGCTCCCTGTAAACTCCGGAGGATGCGCCTTCTGGAAGGCATCCCTAACACATTCCCAAGCAGACGGGAAGGCCTGGGTCTGAACTAGAGCCACCACCGGTGCCTGAGGTGGTCTCTGCTGCACAACTACCAATGTCGCATTTACCGCCTGAGCTACATTGGCGCCAACTTCAGTGACATTCATCACACCCTAAGCTGGTGCAGGCTGAGGCTCGGGCTGGGCATCCCTGGGAACTCTCTGCGCACGTCTAGGAGGCATCTAAAAAGAGAGAAAAGTTTTATAAGTCTACAGTTATTATCTCAAAGTAGCTGAACAACGTAAAATGCATAAAGAGTACAACAATCCTAAAATATAGGTCTCTATATCAAAGGACGCTATGCAGAAACATAATAAGCCGAACAGATCCTAAGGACACTAGAACCTGATGCTCTGATACCACCTGTGACACGCCGCCTAATTAATTACCGGGTGATCAGTCCTTAACTAATTAATCTCAGAATATCAAGTTGGTTCAGATAATGCATCAATGTCGAAAACTCTAATTTTAATTTAATAAAACTAACCACCTAATATTTAAAAAGGGTTGGTGTCAAAATTTTATCTTGTTATTAACCATCATAAAAAAAATTAATCATCACCATACATCACAATAGCATAAGGAAAGAACTAACTAAATTTAAATAAATAACTGGAGTAACCACTTCCAGTCAAAATCCCATACAATAATCCAATAATATGAAATCAAAGCCTAATGATAAAATAAAATAACTCTAAATCTCTGAATGTAAAATAGAAGGGATGACATATCCAACTGAAATAAATGACTGATAGATAAGGAGAAATAGACTCAGAAGCGTCTACTAGCAATATCCTGTAGCTTCCACAGCATTTAAAGCTCGGCAAATAAAGGGAATATCCTAAGTCTGGTGTCTCTGTGGCTGAGCACCTAAAATAATAAAACAAGGAGAGAGATTTGCAGAAAAACGGGTCAGAGCTCGAGTACAAAACAGTTTAAATATAGCAAGTGCTTAAATTGGTTAATTAGCATAAATATTATTCATGTTAACCTAGCGTACTCCCTTAGGATGCTCACCTCTCGTCTAATGTGCACACCTATCAAGCCTAGCTACCCATACTAGTCACGATCTCTACCTGACTAAACGTAGTATAACCACTATATCGGATAAAATATCTAAATAACCTGAAGACAATATATATCTATTCTTTTCTTTTTCGGAATAGGTTTAAAGATGCTTTAACTCATTCTCATCGCATTCTTAATTCTCAACTAGTGACCCAATAAGTATATACTTTAATAAAGTAGCCAACATGAAACACATAATATGAACTCAGTATACATATAAAATCTTACTATGTATACATACTAATATATATATATATATATATATATATATATATATATATATATATATATATATATATCAATACTGCACCCATGGTTAAAAAAACCCTGGTACTAGGCATACTCAGCTATCTAGTCCCATTGTAACGCTCACGCATAAAGGACAACAGGTTCAATCTCTCAAGAACTAATAAAACATATACACATATTGGAGGCGAATATAGCTCCAAGCCGATGGGATACGCACATACCTACGCACCCATACGACTGTCATCATTATCATTCTCACTGATAGCCCGTACCTAAGTTCCATGCTCTAGTGGTACGACTCAAAATCCCCCGAAGGCACACAAGATATGGTCGTCCACAACGCGCTAACCTCCGTTTGATAGCTAGTAGCTAGGTATGTCATACATATAATATTCCAAGTAATAAGCAAGCACGCAACTTATATAACCTAATAGGCGTTCACACTACCAAATTCCCATAGTACGTAGGTAATATTTACTCTCCACGATATCCATCTATATATAACCTCTCTAGGAATCACATTCTCTCCTAGGTTTCTATACAAGTTCAATACCTCGAGGATCATTAAACCCTTAATTTCCTAAAACTTTAGAATTTATGTCACTTGTTACTCACGTACGTTAATACACTCGCTTGGATAAGCCTAGGATGGATTTTAACTAAATCGGACCCAAAAATCAAGTTCTGGAATCTCGTTCGAAGTTCCAGGATTCTCGTTCGAACGAGGACATTCAAACGGGTTCGTTCGAACGAAGTTTCCACTTTGAATGAACTTCAACATCTCGTTAGAAGGGTCATTAGATTTCTCGTTAGAAGGCTCGTTCGAATGAGGTCGTTCGAATGACCTGGGCTGGTCTTCAACGAAAAATCCGAACAGGCCTAGTTCTTCCCCAAATTCAATTTTTCCAACATAACACACCTCAAACTCAATCCAAAATTCATCCAACATCCAATTAGATAGTTCTAAACTATTCCTAATCATTATGGGACACTTTCTAACACAATTTAGTGTTCAAATCTTTATGTTTTCAAAAGAAAACCAATCATTTCTACAATTTATAAGAATTCTCATATAATGAACCCAGCACTTTAATTATTCAAACCATTAATATAGATCGTGATTTGTACATGAAATCTCCAGATTTAACAGTCTACAAATGGGGTAAATCCTCTACATGCAACCCATCACCAAAATCTAAAGTTCCTTTACGATTAAACCTAATGAAACCCAAATCCCATCATATTATGTCTAAATCATCAATAGAGTTTAACAGGGACAATATATGCTAAATAAACTATCAAGATAAACACTTGCCTTGGAAGGGATTTTTTATTCTCGGGTTGAAATTGATGTGTGGTTGATCCTCTCATCGCGATCTACACTTTGGCGCAACTTTCGTGTGAAATCTCTTGAGTTTGCCCCTTTTCTCCTATGGTTCTCCTTCCTTTTTGGTTCTCCCTCTCTTTCTCTTTCTTTATCACATAAATTGAAACTGACAAATGACTAACCCTCAATGTTTCTATTTTAATCCTATTTTCGTTAATTTAATTACACAAAAATCCCAAAATACTAAAATACCTCTTTGGGGTGTCATTTTGGGCTAAAATGCCCCGAACTCCAAATATAACACCCGAGTAGTGTTTTCTGACTATATTGACCCTTTCGGACACATTGGCACACTTAAAATAGTCATTCGAGTTATATAAAAATAATTTACCTTTTTAACCCCCAAATGTATAATAGTGACGTAACTCATACGCGCATCCCAAATAATTTTATCTTAACTGTCGTGTATCTCATCCCCGACCTTATTATTATTTACGAAACCATCTATTACGTTATTCAGTATGTAATGTTCAACATGTGACACCCCGACTAATTAAATACCGGGTAGCTACTCCTTTATTAAATTAAATCAAAACGCCAAGTTGGCTCAGTTAATAGCATCACTGTCGAAAACATTTTATTATTACTAACCACCTAGTATTTAAAAAGTAAGTTGCCAAATTTTAATTAAAGTCTGATTAACATGCAACAAGTGTAAAGAAGAATAAAAACACCATTCACCATAATGAAGTAAATAGAATAACCGTCACATGATATAAATAAATCTGGAGGAAAAACTCCTCATAACACAATCCCACAACTGAAGTAAATACTGAAATACTGAATACTGAATGAATACATGCCAAAGTCTGAAAAACTGAAATGGAAATGTATCTAATAGAATTTGGGCAACATGCCCTACAACTGAGGAATACTGAATAAGGAATCCAAATGATATAAACGTCTAAAAGCAAATCCCTGTAGCTTCCACAAGCAGCTACAGCTCGCCATCAGAATGAGAATCCTATGCATGGTGACCTTGTGGCTGGGCACCTAAAATGGGTTTACAAAAAAGATAGATTTGAAAGCAAACGGGTCAGAGCCCGAATGTGGAGATATTTTAAAAACTTGCAAGTGCTTTAAAAACATTTAAAACAGTATATGCAAAGTACATGTTAGGACGTGCTCTCACATGATATACTCACCTCTCGTCTAACTGTGCACTCCTAACGTTCATGTACCCATTCATGTGTTATCTCATAACTATCTAAGAGTTTCTACACTACTACTTGGTTCACGTTTAATTTCCAACCTTAATAATTAAATAGAGAGTTCTACTTTAATTCCCGGATTCACAATTATTAACAAAACCATTTATGGATAAAAGTCCCCTTTTTCTTTTCAAAACATTACCATAACTATACTCACAATTTAACATAGTAAATTCCTTCCCAATTAACCGTATATTAACGCATCATAAATATACAATACAAGCACCCCGAGGCTAAGCTACGGTGCACACATACTCTGCTATCCATCCCGGTACATCACGTACATAAGGATTACAAATTCCGAATCTCTCAGGAATTGTTGGAATAAACACCACACACAAAAATGGAGGCGAACATAATTCACATATCCATGGTCATGTACATACCTACGCTCCATAGTCAGCTGGCTTATTAACTCATAAATAAGTCGTTCTCTTGAACTATGTCCTCTAGGCACCAATCTAAATCCGGGCAACACAAGGATAAGAAGGTCCTAAGCGAACGTAAACCTCCCGTGATAGCAAGTATGGTAGGTATGTCATACACATAAGATTATATACTAAGCATTCACACATCTTAGATATCTCGATATTAATAAAGGTATACTCTACATCATTATACCATTATTCCAATTTCATATATTTCAAGTATCCCGATAATATATAAATTAAATAGTTGTCACGTCTCACGTCGTAATATCTTAAACTTAAAACCTATCTCAAATAGACTATTAAGTTCCCATAATTCCCACATATACCTAAGGTCTTTACTTCTGCCCCAAACCTTATTCCATCAAATCATTCAAATTTGCACTATTAACCCAAATATTATCTCACATAACGAATTTCATTTATTTAGAATAATTCCTCAAATTAAATTCCAATTAAGGTCCAATCTCATAATCATGCCTACTGGTCTTCCTTAAGGTTAAGGGTATTCATAATGTCACCAATATTATTAATCAAGGGTTAACATCATTAAGATTCAATTAAGGAAAAAATTTACTCATTCTGGGAAGGTCGATCGATCGACCTTTACCTTCGATCGATCGATGGTGGTCGATCGATCGACTGATGAATGCCGATCGATCGATTGCACCAGGTAGGCTACGGACTGCTTCGTTTTGCAGTTACAATTTCGACCCAAAACTCCATTTTTAAGCATGAAACTCCAAGATAAAGTTACCATAACATCATACTATCATCCTACAACAGTATTAACATTCTAAATCCCATAATTCATCAATTAAAGGCTTGGTTTAGATCAAAACTACATCAAAATAATTTCCAGAATTCTTCCATTCAAGAATATCATTAAACTTCTTCTAATACCACTTTTAGATCATCAAGGTTCTGTTTATAACATATAAATTCGTCCAGAATATACTACATGCAATTCCTACATAAATCATGGCCTTTAACTTCCAATTCATGGGTCTAATTTATCTCCAAAAATCAATTTCGAAAATTCCTAAACATGGAAACATATCTTGAATCAAAAGAGTTTAAATCACTTGCCTTAATTTATCTCAGAATTTGGTGTAGAATCTTGAAGTTAGGTTGTCCTCCCTCTGTTTTTCTGCAGAATTCTCTTCCTTCTCTCTCTCTCTCAAGCTCTTCCCAAGGTTGAAGATAATGGAGTATGGGGTGTGTAATGGTTTTTGGTAAGTTAGAATGGTATATCAACTTCTCCCGTAGCCCATATTGGCATATAGTGTGGTTAGTGGGTTAAGTGGGTTGAGGAAATAGTCAGATTGTAATCTCTATTTTCGTCACTTTTTAATTCCCAAAAATGCAATTTACCAAAATACCCTTTTTGATGCCGGTATGGCCCACAAATACCCCGGGACCCAAACTAAACTTCCGGCTAGTGTTTTCTGACTATCTCGACCCTTCCGGACGCGTTGGCGCACTCAAAATGACCATACGGTTAATGGAACTAAAATTCACTTTTTAATTTAATAACAAAATACCATGACGTGGCGGTCACACGCGTCAAGCAAAATTCCCAAATTGACGTATTTCAATTACGTGACAATTTCAATATTACCAATAATCATATAATGCCAAGTATACACATTATACTAAAATACTAAATCACATCTCGTTAATATTTTTATCCTGATTAATTTCCAATTAATAGACATTTAATTCAATTAATCCCCAAAAATAAATATCACAGAAAATACGGGGTATTACATACTTCCCCCCTAATAACTGAATTTCGTCCCGAAATTCAGAACTAGAAGTACCTGGTAAGAATAACTCTGGATATCGTTCGCGCATGTCATCCTCGCGCTCCCATGTTGACTCCTTGACATTATGATGTCGCCACTGAACACGCACTAATGGGACTATCTTTGACCGCAGCTTCCGCTCATTTCGGTCCAGGATAGCAATCGGCCCCTCCTCGTAGGAGCTATCCGGCTGGAGATCAATGTCTTCCACAGCAATGAGAGAATGAGCCAAATTATCTCTAAGATATTTCCTAAGCAAGGAAATATGGAACACATCGTGAATCCGATGTAAATGCTCCGGTAACCCAAGTCTATACGCAACTGGTACAATCCGCTCAATAATAGGAAATGGTCCCACATATCTCGGTGCCAACTTCCCCTTCTTCCCGAAACGCATAATCCCCTTCATAGGAGATACTCTGAGCAAAATCTGGTCCCCCACTTGGAACTCTCTGAAGAATCTCTTCGCATTAGCATAACTCTTCTGTCTGTCCTGAGCTACCCGAATGCGACTCCGAATCAATTCTATCCTTGCCGAAGTATCCTGAATCACTTCCGGCCCAAGTAGTTTGTTGTCCCCCACCTCCAACCAACATGCTGGGGAACGACAAGGTCTACCGTACAACGCCTCAAATGGTGCCATGCCAATGGTGAACTGGTAGGAGTTGTTGTAAGCAAACTCCACCAGTGGAAGATACTGCTCCCATCCACCCTCAAAGTCAATGGTGCACATACGTAGCATGTCCTCCAACATCTGATTTGTGCGCTCGGTCTGCCCATCGGTCTGTGGGTGGTACGCCGTACTCAACCGCAACTCCGTGCCCATGGCCTGCTGAAAACTCTCCCAAACCGTGAAACAAATATCTTGTCTCGGTCAGACACGATATTTAAGGGCACACCGTGAAGTCTCACTATCTCTACAATAAAGAGCTGGGCATACTGTCCCGCAGTGTAGTCTGTCCTTACGGGTAGAAAATGAGCGACTTTTGACAACCTGTCCACAATTACCCAAATGGAGTCGTGACCTCTCTGTGACGTAGGCAACCCCGTGATAAAGTCCATAGAGATGCTCTCCCACATCCACATCGGGACCTCTAACTGCTGTAGCAGTCCTGCCGGTCTCTGATGATCCACTTTTACGAGCTGACAAGTGGCGCATTTTGAGACAAACTCGGCAATATCTCTCTTCATCCCGCTCCACCAATACTGACGTCTCATGTCTTGGTACATTTTGTCCACTCCGGGATGTACCGCGAATCTTAAGCTGTGCGACTCTGCCATCACCTCATGCCGCAATTCCTCCCCTTCCGGAACCACCAATCTCCCATTGAAGCGTAATCCCCCGTCTGAGCTGACGGTATAGGATTCGGCTCCCTCTGCCAATAATCGAACTATCTGCTCCTGGCAGAACGAGTCATTTGCCTATGTCCTCACTACCTTCGTGACAATCTGTGGTGTAACAGTCATCACAGACATGAATGATCGGGCCACTGCATCCTGGTGTCCCAATTCCTTCCACTTGGCCTTCCACACATCTGCCACCTCCTCTACCGGTCTACGGCTCAACGCGTCTGCCACCACGTTAGCCTTCCCCGGGTGATACTGGATATCGAACTGATAATCTTTCACGAATTTAAGCCACCTCCGTTGCCGCATATTCAACTCCTTCTGCGTGAATAGGTACTGTAGGGACTTGTGATCCGTGAACAATCGAAACTTCTCTCCCAAAAGGTAATGTCTCCAAATACGAAGGGCAAATACCACTGCCGCTAACTCCAAGTCGTGGGTAGGGTAATTCTTCTCGTGAGGCTTAAGCTTACGGGAAGCATAAGCTATAGCCTGACTCTCCTGCTGCAGTACACCTCCAAGTCCTTGTAAGGACGCATCGGTGTAAACAAGATACTCAACTCCCGGTCTCGGCAATGCTAATACAGGTGCTGAGGTTAGCTTGTCTTTCAACTCATCAAATGCCAACTGACAGGCATCACTCCAAATGAACGGCACACCTTTTCGGGTAAGATGTGTCATGGGACCCGCTATCGTGGAGAAACCCCGAATAAACCTCCTGTAGTATCCTGCTAGGCCCAAGAAACTACGGATCTCTGTCGGTGTCGTGGGCTGTCCCCACTCCCTCACCGCGGATACCTTCCCCGGATCAACCGATATTCCCCGGTCGAAAATAATATGCCCCAAAAACTGAACCTCCTTCAGCCAAAATCCGCACTTCTCATATTTTGCATACAACTCATTCTGGCGCAGTGTCTGCAAAACTAGTCTCAAGTGCTCGGCATGCTCCTCCTCTGTCTGGGAGTAAACCAAAATATCATCGATGAAGACAATGACAAACTGGTCTAGGTAATCCCTGAACACCCTATTCATCAAGTCCATAAATGCTGCTGGAGCGTTGGTCAAACCAAATGGCATAACCCGAAACTCGTAGGAACCATATCTCGATAAGAACGCAGTCTTCGAGACATCCTCCTCCCTGATACGCAACTGATGGTAACCAGATCGCAAATCAATCTTTGAGAAGTAAGAAGCTCTTCTCAACTGGTCAAATAGGTCATCGATTCGAGGCAACGGATATTTGTTCCGTATCGTGACCTTGTTTAACTCCCGGTAGTCAACACACAATCTCAGTGAACCATCTCTCTTCTTCACGAACAACACAGGGGCACCCCAAGGTGAAGTACTCCTCCGAATAAACCCCTGACCCAATAACTACTCAATCTGATCCCGTAACTCCCTCATCTCAGCTGGAGCCATACGGTACTGTGCGCGTGCTATAGGTCTCGTATCAGGTAACAAGTCTATAACGAAATCTATCTCTCGACTGGGGGGTAGGCCTGGTATCTCCTGAAACACATCAGAATACTCCCTGACGACTGGGATCGAATCTAAAGGAATCACAACCTCCTTAGAGGTATCCTCCTCAATGTAATATAAATGAGTGGACGATCCTCCCTCGGGACGAGGCATTGCCACCAAAAACATCCCCTCCCGGGAATAGCAAAGATAATACTCCTACTGAAACAGTCAATCATGGCTCGGTACGCAACAAGCCAATCCATACCAATAATGGCATCATACTCGGTCATCTCTAATACTAACATATTTGCAGGTAATATCAATTTACCAATCTCTACTCCCACTCCCCGGCATAAAAATGAACCATTTCCCCAGGGGTGAGTCTATCTACGTTACAGTGCTCAATAATGTGGTTAATAACCCTAAGGTCTTCGCATAATATGTAATTATAAAACAATTGAGTTATCCCAGTAACAAATAAAGTTCAACCCAAAAGTCTCGTGGATAGAGAACATACCCCAAATCGCGGGTGGTGCCTGTGGGGCGGCTGCCTGGTTGATATTATAGATATGTTTGTACTGTAACTGCCCCTGCTGCACTGGAGCTACAGGAAAAGTTGTTAGGGCTAGTACTTGAGCTGGTGCTGGAAGGGCGGCGGGAAACATATGCCTCTGCAACTCCTGTCGGACACCCTGTTGCTGTGGGGTCCTGCCCCTATCTGGACAATCCTGGCGTTTATGGCCATGTTTGCCACATATAAAACATCGGCCTTTGAAGTTACTCCCCTTCTGACCCTGCTGTTGATGGTGTCGGCCTTGCTGACTTAGGACCTTATTCTTCTTTCGAAATTGCTTCATCTTACCACGTTGTTGATTAGAACTGACTCGGTCTTGGGTAGTTTGTTGTCAAAATTTTGGGGTCTTCGCACATTTTTCAGCTTTATTCACATGCATCTGGCTAACCTCTTTAGGTCTTTTGCCTCTTTTAAGTTGTATGCTGCGTTCTTGGTATTGTAGAACTGCAGTGGTAACTGCTTGTGCCACGATACCTGCTAACTCAGCGGTTGATATTCTCTCTGAAGATACCTGAGGTGTGAGTCGATCTTGTCCGTTGACTCCCTTAACCGTTTTAGCTAGTTCTTCAGGACGGTCCATCTGAAAATTTAAGTAAATTTGGATGAGTTCATCATTCAAATAAACAAATCGCGGAAGTACGAATTCCCAATGTATAGAGATTAATACAACATTCCTAGTATTAGGGCTCTATATCAAACAAAGCTCAGCGGAAACATAATAAGCCGTACAGATCCTAAAGGACACTAGAACCTGATGCTCTGATACCACCTGTGACACCCTGACTAATTAAATACCGGGTAGCTACTCCTTTATTAAATTAAATCAAAATGCCAAGTTGGCTCAGTTAATAGCATCACTGTCGAAAACATTTTATTATTACTAACCACCTAGTATTTAAAAAGTAAGTTGCCAAATTTTAATTAAAGTCTGATTAACATGCAACAAGTGTAAAGAAGAATAAAAACACCATTCACCATAATGAAGTAAATAGAATAACCGTCACATGATATAAATAAATCTGGAGGAAAAACTCCTCATAACACAATCCCACAACTGAAGTAAATACTGAAATACTGAATACTGAATGAATACATGCCAAAGTCTGAAAAACAGAAATGAAAATGTATCTAATAGAATTTGGGCAACATGCCCTACAACTGAGGAATACTGAATAAGGAATCCAAATGATATAAGCGTCTAAAAGCAAATCCCTGTAGCTTCCACAAGCAGCTACAGCTCTCCATCAGAATGAGAATCCTATGCATGGTGACCTTGTGGCTGGGCACCTAAAATGGTTTTACAAAAAAGATAGATTTGAAAGCAAACGGGTCAGAGCCCGAATGGGGAGATATTTTAAAAACCTGCAAGTGCTTTAAAAACATTTAAAACAGTATATGCAAAGTACATGTTAGGACGTGCTCTCACATGATATACTCACCTCTCGTCTAACTGTGCACTCCTAACGTTCATGTACCCATTCATGTGTTATCTCATAACTATCTAAGAGTTTCTACACTACTACTTGGTTCACGTTTAATTTCCAACCTTAATAATTAAATAGAGAGTTCTACTTTAATTCCCGGATTCACAATTATTAACAAAACCATTTATGGATAAAAGTCCCTTTTTTCTTTTCAAAACATTACCATAACTATACTCACAATTTAACATAGTAAATTCCTTCCCAATTAACCGTATATTAACGCATCATAAATATACAATACAAGCACCCCGAGGCTAAGCTACGGTGCACACATACTCTGCTATCCATCCCGGTACATCACGTACATAAGGATTACAAATTCCGAATCTCTCAGGAATTGTTGGAATAAACACCACACACAAAAATGGAGGCGAACATAATTCACATATCCATGGTCACGTACATACCTACGCTCCATAGTCAGCTGGCTTATTAACTCACAAATAAGTCGTTCTCTTGAACTATGTCCTCTAGGCACCAATCTAAATCCGGGCAACACAAGGATAAGAAGGTCCTAAGCGAACGTAAACCTCCCGTGATAGCAAGTATGGTAGGTATGTCATACACATAAGATTATATACTAAGCATTCACACATCTTAGATATCTCGATATTAATAAAGGTATACTCTACATCATTATACCATTATTCCAATTTCATATATTTCAAGTATCCCGATAATATATAAATTAAATAGTCGTCACGTCTCACGTCGTAATATCTTAAACTTAAAACCTATCTCAAATAGACTATTAAGTTCCCATAATTCCCACATATACCTAAGGTCTTTACTTCTGCCCCAAACCTTATTCCATCAAATCATTCAAATTTGCACTATTAACCCAAATATTATCTCACATAACGAATTTCATTTATTTAGAATAATTCCTCAAATTAAATTCCAATTAAGGTCCAATCTCATAATCATGCCTACTGGTCTTCCTTAAGGTTAAGGGTATTCATAATGTCACCAATATTATTAATCAAGGGTTAACATCATTAAGATTCAATTAAGGAAAAATTTTACTCATTCTGGGAAGGTCGATCGATCGACCTTTACCTTCGATCGATCGATGGTGGTCGATCGATCGACTGATGAATGTCGATCGATCGATTGCACCAGGTAGGCTACGGACTGCTTCGTTTTGCAGTTACAATTTCGACCCAAAACTCCATTTTTAAGCATGAAACTCCAAGATAAGGTTACCATAACATCATACTATCATCCTACAACAGTATTAACATTCTAAATCCCATAATTCATCATTTAAAGGCTTGGTTTAGATCAAAACTACATCAAAATAATTTCCAGAATTCTTCCATTCAAGAATATCATTAAACTTCTTCTAATACCACTTTTAGATCATCAAGGTTCTGTTTATAACATATAAATTCGTCCAGAATATACTACATGCAATTCCTACATAAATCATGGCCTTTAACTTCCAATTCATGGGTCTAATTTATCTCCAAAAATCAATTTCGAAAATTCCTAAACATGGAAACATATCTTGAATCAAAAGAGTTTAAATCACTTGCCTTAATTTATCTCAGAATTTGGTGTAGAATCTTAAAGTTAGGTTGTCCTCCCTCTGTTTTTCTGCAGAATTCTCTTCCTTCTCTCTCTCTCTCAAGCTCTTCCCAAGGTTGAAGATAATGGAGTATGGGGTGTGTAATGGTTTTTGGTAAGTTAGAATGGTATATCAACTTCTCCCGTAGCCCATAATGGCATATAGTGTGGTTAGTGGGTTAAGTGGGTTGAGGAAATAGTCAGATTGTAATCTCTATTTTCGTCACTTTTTAATTCCCAAAAATGCAATTTACCAAAATACCCTTTTTGATGCCGGTATGGCCCACAAATACCCCGGGACCCAAACTAAACTTCCGGCTAGTGTTTTCTGACTATCTCGACCCTTCCGGACGCGTTGGCGCACTCAAAATGACCATACGATTAATGGAACTAAAATTCACTTTTTAATTTAATAACAAAATACCATGACGTGGCGGTCACACGCGTCAAGCAAAATTCCCAAATTGACGTATTTCAATTACGTGACAATTTCAATATTACCAATAATCATATAATGCCAAGTATACACATTATACTAAAATACTAAATCACATCTCGTTAATATTTTTATCCTGATTAATTTCCAATTAATAGACATTTAATTCAATTAATCCCCAAAAATAAATATCACAGAAAATACGGGGTATTACATACTTCCCCCCTAATAACTGAATTTCGTCCCGAAATTCAGAACTAGAAGTACCTGGTAAGAATAACTCTGGATATCGTTCGCGCATGTCATCCTCGCGCTCCCATGTTGACTCCTTGACATTATGATGTCGCCACTGAACACGCACTAATGGGACTATCTTTGACCGCAGCTTCCGCTCATTTCGGTCCAGGATAGCAATCGGACCCTCCTCGTAGGAGCTATCCGGCTGGAGATCAATGTCTTCCACAGCAATGAGAGAATGAGCCAAATTATCTCTAAGATATTTCCTAAGCGAGGAAATATGGAACACATCGTGAATCCGATGTAAATGCTCCGGTAACCCAAGTCTATACGCAACTGGTACAATCCGCTCAATAATAGGAAATGGTCCCACATATCTCGGTGCCAACTTCCCCTTCTTCCCGAAACGCATAATCCCCTTCATAGGAGATACTCTGAGCAAAACCTGGTCCCCCACTTGGAACTCTCTGAAGAATCTCTTCGCATTAGCATAACTCTTCTGTCTGTCCTGAGCTACCCGAATGCGACTCCGAATCAATTCTATCCTTGCCGAAGTATCCTGAATCACTTCCGGCCCAAGTAGTTTGTTATCCCCCACCTCCAACCAACATGCTGGGGAACGACAAGGTCTACCGTACAACGCCTCAAATGGTGCCATGCCAATGGTGAACTGGTAGGAGTTGTTGTAAGCAAACTCCACCAGTGGAAGATACTGCTCCCATCCACCCTCAAAGTCAATGGTGCACATACGTAGCATGTCCTCCAACATCTGATTTGTGCGCTCGGTCTGCCCATCGGTCTGTGGGTGGTACGCCGTACTCAACCGCAACTCTGTGCCCATGGCCTGCTGAAAACTCTCCCAAACCGTGAAACAAATATCTTGTCTCGGTCAGACACGATATTTAAGGGCACACCGTGAAGTCTCACTATCTCTGCAATAAAGAGCTGGGCATACTGTCCCGCAGTGTAGTCTGTCCTTACTGGTAGAAAATGAGCGACTTTTGACAACCTGTCCACAATTACCCAAATGGAGTCGTGACCTCTCTGTGACGTAGGCAACCCCGTGATAAAGTCCATAGAGATGCTCTCCCACATCCACATCGGGACCTCTAACTGCTGTAGCAGACCTACCGGTCTCTGATGATCCACTTTTACGAGCTGACAAGTGGCGCATTTTGAGACAAACTCGGCAATATCTCTCTTCATCCCGCTCCACCAATACTGACGTCTCATGTCTTGGTACATTTTGTCCCCTCCGGGATGTACCGCGAATCGTGAGCTGTGCGACTCTGCCATCACCTCATGCCGGAATTCCTCCCCTTCCGGAACCACCAATCTCCCATTGAAGCGTAATCCCCCGTCTGAGCTGACGGTATAGGATTCGGCTCCCTCTGCCAATAATCGAACTATCTGCTCCTGGCAGAACGAGTCATTTGCCTGTGTCCTCACTACCTTCGTGACAATCTGTGGTGTAACAGTCATCACAGACATGAATGATCGGGCCACTGCATCCTGGTGTCCCAATTCCTTCCACTTGGCCTTCCACACATCTGCCACCTCCTCTACCGGTTTACGGCTCAACGCGTCTGCCACCACGTTAGCCTTCCCCGGGTGATACTGGATATCGAACTGATAATCTTTCACGAATTTAAGCCACCTCCGTTGCCGCATATTCAACTCCTTCTGCGTGAATAGGTACTGTAGGGACTTGTGATCCGTGAACAATCGAAACTTCTCTCCCAAAAGGTAATGTCTCCAAATACGAAGGGCAAATACCACTGCCGCTAACTCCAAGTCGTGGGTAGGGTAATTCTTCTCGTGAGGCTTAAGCTTACGGGAAGCATAAGCTATGGCCTGACTCTCCTGCTGCAGTACACCTCCAAGTCCTTGTAAGGACGCATCGGTGTAAACAAGATACTCAACTCCCGGTCTCGGCAATGCTAATACAGGTGCTGAGGTTAGCTTGTCTTTCAACTCATCAAATGCCAACTGACAGGCATCACTCCAAATGAACGGCACACCTTTTCGGGTAAGATGTGTCATGGGACCCGCTATCGTGGAGAAACCCCGAATAAACCTCCTGTAGTATCCTGCTAGGCCCAAGAAACTACGGATCTCTGTCGGTGTCGTGGGCTGTCCCCACTCCCTCACCGCGGATACCTTCCCCGGATCAACCGATATTCTCCGGTCGAAAATAATATGCCCCAAAAACTGAACCTCCTTCAGCCAAAACCCGCACTTCTCATATTTTGCATACAACTCATTCTGGCGCAGTGTCTGCAAAACTAGTCTCAAGTGCTCGGCATGCTCCTCCTCTGTCTGGGAGTAAACCAAAATATTATCGATGAAGACAATGACAAACTGGTCTAGGTAATCCCTGAACACCCTATTCATCAAGTCCATAAATGCTGCTGGAGCGTTGGTCAAACCAAATGGCATAACCCGAAACTCGTAGGAACCATATCTCGATAAGAACGCAGTCTTCGAGACATCCTCCTCCCTGATACGCAACTGATGGTAACCAGATCGCAAATCAATCTTTGAGAAGTAAGAAGCTCCTCTCAACTGGTCAAATAGGTCATCGATTCGAGACAACGGATATTTGTTCCGTATCGTGACCTTGTTTAACTCCCGGTAGTCAACACACAATCTCAGTGAACCATCTCTCTTCTTCACGAACAACACAGGGGCACCCCAAGGTGAAGTACTCCTCCAAATAAACCCCTGACCCAATAACTACTCAATCTGATCCCGTAACTCCCTCATCTCAGCTGGAGCCATACGGTACTGTGCGCGTGCTATAGGTCTCGTATCAGGTAACAAGTCTATAACGAAATCTATCTCTCGACTGGGGGGTAGGCCTGGTATCTCCTGAAATACATCAGAATACTCCCTGACGACTGGGATCGAATCTAAAGGAATCACAACCTCCTTAGAGGTATCCTCCTCAATGTAATATAAATGAGTGGATGATCCTCCCTCGGGACGAGGCATTGCCACCAAAAACATCCCCTCCCGGGAATAGCAAAGATAATACTCCTACTGAAACAGTCAATCATGGCTCGGTACGCAACAAGCCAATCCATACCAATAATGGCATCATACTCGGTCATCTCTAATACTAACATATTTGCAGGTAATATCAATTTACCAATCTCTACTCCCACTCCCCGGCATAAAAATGAACCATTTCCCCAGGGGTGAGTCTATCTACGTTACAGTGCTCAATAATGTGGTTAATAACCCTAAGGTCTTCGCATAATATGTAATTATAAAACAATTGAGTTATCCCAGTAACAAACAAAGTTCAACCCAAAAGTCTCGTGGATAGAGAACATACCCCAAATCGCGGGTGGTGCCTGTGGGGAGGCTGCCTGGTTGATATTATAGATATGTTTGTACTGTAACTGCCCCTGCTGCACTGGAGCTACAGGAAAATTTGTTAGGGCTAGTACTTGAGCTGGTGCTGGGAGGGCGGCGGGAAACATAGGCCTCTGCAACTCCTGTCGGACACCCTGTTGCTGTGGGGTCCTGCCCCTATCTGGACAATCCTGGCGTTTATGGCCATGTTTGCCACATATAAAACATCGTCCTTTGAAGCTACTCCCCTTCTGACCCTGCTGTTGACGGTGTCGGCCTTGCTGACTTGGGACCTTATTCCCCTTTCGAAATTGCTTCATCTTACCACGTTGTTGATTAGAACTGACTCGGTCTTGGGTAGTTTGTTGTCGAAATTTCGGGGTCTTCGCACATTTTTCAGCTTTATTCACATGCATCTCGCTAACCTCTTTAGGTCTTTTGCCTCTTTTAAGTTGTATGCTGCGTTCTTGGTATTGTAGAACTGCAGTGGTAACTGCTTGTGCCACGATACCTGCTAACTTAGCGGTTGATATTCTCTCTGGAGATACCTGAGGTGTGAGTCGATCTTGTCCGTTGACTCCCTTAACCGTTTTAGTTAGTTCTTCAGGACGGTCCATCTGAAAATTTAAGTAAATTTGGATGAGTTCATCATTCAAATAAACAAATCGCGGAAGTACGAATTCCCAATGTATAGAGATTAATACAACATTCCTAGTATTAGGGCTCTATATCAAAGAAAGCTCAACGGAAACATAATAAGCCTTACAGATCCTAAAGGACACTAGAACCTGATGCTCTGATACCACCTGTGACACCCCGACTAATTAAATACCGGGTAGCTACTCCTTTATAAAATTAAATCAAAATGCCAAGTTGGCTCAGTTAATAGCATCACTGTCGAAAACATTTTATTATTACTAACCACCTAGTATTTAAAAAGTAAGTTGCCAAATTTTAATTAAAGTCTGATTAACATGCAACAAGTGTAAAGAAGAATAAAAACACCATTCACCATAATGATGTAAATAGAATAACCGTCACATGATATAAATAAATCTGGAGGAAAAACTCCTCATAACACAATCCCACAACTGAAGTAAATACTGAAATACTGAATACTGAATGAATACATGCCAAAGTCTGAAAAACTGAAATGAAAATGTATCTAATAGAATTTGGGCAACATGCCCTACAACTGAGGAATACTGAATAAGGAATCCAAATGATATAAGCGTCTAAAAGCAAATCCCTGTAGCTTCCACAAGCAGCTACAGCTCGCCATCAGAATGAGAATCCTATGCATGGTGACCTTGTGGCTGGGCACCTAAAATGGTTTTACAAAAAAGATAGATTTGAAAGCAAACGGGTCAGAGCCCGAATGTGGAGATGTTTTAAAAACCTGCAAGTGCTTTAAAAACATTTAAAACAGTATATGCAAAGTACATGTTAGGACGTGCTCTCACATGATATACTCACCTCTCGTCTAACTGTGCACTCCTAACGTTCATGTACCCATTCATGTGTTATCTCATAACTATCTAAGAGTTTCTACACTACTACTTGGTTCACGTTTAATTTCCAACCTTAATAATTAAATAGAGAGTTCTACTTTAATTCCCGGATTCACAATTATTAACAAAACCATTTATGGATAAAAGTCCCCTTTTTCTTTTCAAAACATTACCATAACTATACTCACAATTTAACATAGTAAATTCCTTCCCAATTAACCGTATATTAACGCATCATAAATATACAATACAAGCACCCCGAGGCTAAGCTACGGTGCACACATACTCTGCTATCCATCCCGGTACATCACGTACATAAGGATTACAAATTCCGAATCTCTCAGGAATTGTTGGAATAAACACCACACACAAAAATGGAGGCGAACATAATTCACATATCCATGGTCACGTACATACCTACGCTCCATAGTCAGTTGGCTTATTAACTCACAAATAAGTCGTTCTCTTGAACTATGTCCTCTAGGCACCAATCTAAATCCGGGCAACACAAGGATAAGAAGGTCCTATGCGAACGTAAACCTCCCGTGATAGCAAGTATGGTAGGTATGTCATACACATAAGATTATATACTAAGCATTCACACATCTTAGATATCTCGATATTAATAAAGGTATACTCTACATCATTATACCATTATTCCAATTTCATATATTTCAAGTATCCCGATAATATATAAATTAAATAGTCATCACGTCTCACGTCGTAATATCTTAAACTTAAAACCTATCTCAAATAGACTATTAAGTTCCCATAATTCCCACATATACCTAAGGTCTTTACTTCTGCCCCAAACCTTATTCCATCAAATCATTCAAATTTGCACTATTAACCCAAATATTATCTCACATAACGAATTTCATTTATTTAGAATAATTCCTCAAATTAAATTCCAATTAAGGTCCAATCTCATAATCATGCCTACTGGTCTTCCTTAAGGTTAAGGGTATTCATAATGTCACCAATATTATTAATCAAGGGTTAACATCATTAAGATTCAATTAAGGAAAAATTTTACTCATTCTGGGAAGGTCGATCGATCGACCTTTACCTTCGATCGATCGATGGTGGTCGATCGATCGACTGATGAATGTCGATCGATCGATTGCACCAGGTAGGCTACGGACTGCTTCGTTTTGCAGTTACAATTTCGACCCAAAACTCCATTTTTAAGCATGAAACTCCAAGATAAGGTTACCATAACATCATACTATCATCCTACAACAGTATTAACATTCTAAATCCCATAATTCATCATTTAAAGGCTTGGTTTAGATCAAAACTACATCAAAATAATTTCCAGAATTCTTCCATTCAAGAATATCATTAAACTTCTTCTAATACCACTTTTAGATCATCAAGGTTCTGTTTATAACATATAAATTCGTCCAGAATATACTACATGCAATTCCTACATAAATCATGGCCTTTAACTTCCAATTCATGGGTCTAATTTATCTCCAAAAATCAATTTCGAAAATTCCTAAACATGGAAACATATCTTGAATCAAAAGAGTTTAAATCACTTGCCTTAATTTATCTCAGAATTTGGTGTAGAATCTTGAAGTTAGGTTGTCCTCCCTCTGTTTTTCTGCAGAATTCTCTTCCTTCTCTCTCTCTCTCAAGCTCTTCCCAAGGTTGAAGATAATGGAGTATGGGGTGTGTAATGGTTTTTGGTAAGTTAGAATGGTATATCAACTTCTCCCGTAGCCCATATTGGCATATAGTGTGGTTAGTGGGTTAAGTGGGTTGAGGAAATAGTCAGATTGTAATCTCTATTTTCGTCACTTTTTAATTCCCAAAAATGCAATTTACCAAAATACCCTTTTTGATGCCGGTATGGCCCACAAATACCCCGGGACCCAAACTAAACTTCCGGCTAGTGTTTTCTGACTATCTCGACCCTTCCGGACGCGTTGGCGCACTCAAAATGACCATACGGTTAATGGAACTAAAATTCACTTTTTAATTTAATAACAAAATACCATGACGTGGCGGTCACACGCGTCAAGCAAAATTCCCAAATTGACGTATTTCAATTACGTGACAATTTCAATATTACCAATAATCATATAATGCCAAGTATACACATTATACTAAAATACTAAATCACGTCTCGTTAATATTTTTATCCGGATTAATTTCCAATTAATAGACATTTAATTCAATTAATCCCCAAAAATAAATATCACAGAAAATACGGGGTATTACACAACATCGTAATTATTTTTGATAACTACTAACTCTCGTCACGCTAGTAATTATTACCATTAAATCGGATTAATTATAAATTAAATTTTCTCCCTTTAAATTAATTAATCCCAATTAGTCCCTTTAAATATGCGTAAAATACGGGGTATTACATATTTCACAAGCTTACACATTTTTTCTTCTTGTCCAGGAGCCTTGACCCACCCTTCAGGTTGCTCCATATAAATCTCCTCGTCTAATTCACCATTTAAGAAACCAATTTTTACATCCATTTGATGTATTTCAAGTCCATTAATGGCAGCTAATTCTATTAACATTCGAATGGACGTAATTCTTGTTACCAGCGAGTATGTGTCAAAGTAATCCAACACTTCCTTTTGCCTATAGCCTTTAGCTACAAGTCTAGCTCTATATTTATCAATTGATCCATCGACCTTCAATTTCTTTTTGAAGCTCCATTTGTAACCTATCGATTTTGAACTTGGTGGAAGATCCACTAGTTCCCAAGTATGATTTTGCAAAATGGATTTAATTTCGCTATTAATTACTTCTTTCCAATTAGAAGCATCGAGTGAGATATTGCTTTTTGTATGTGTTGATGTAAAAAACTAGATCGCTCTAATTATTCAATCACAGATAAATAAATAAGACAAATATTTTTAAAGTGGTTCGGCTAGGAATAAAGCCTACGTCCACTGTTATGTTATTGCTGAGTGTTTGTGGAATTCTTGATTACAAGTTATCTCAAGAAATTCCGGTCCCCTTGAATGAGGATGATACAAGGTATTTATAGCCTTGAGGCTGTACATGAAAGGTTCGATACATTAAATGACATACATATGAAAGGGTAATACATTTAATGCAGAATGCGTGCCAAGAATATAAGCATTCAATGAATATCTGAACTGTTGATTATCTGGCAATTAATGATACGACCGAGATGCAGCTCGGACCGCCATAGTTGTTTGCTGATCAGGGGTTCCTCGGAGTATTAGAGTACCTCGGTGCTATAGAGTTCCTCGGTGTGATAGAGTTCCTCGGTGTGATAGAGTTCCTTGGTGTATTCTCGTTGCTCGGAAAGAAGTATGGTTGGTCGGGAAATGATCTTCCTCGATGCTATTGTGCCACGTAGATTGACACGTGTCTTCATCTTATTCGTCCACATCAGCATATTAATTTTGGTATCAACAGAAGCCCCCAATGTTTCATATTTTGAACTTTGAAGAGTATGGAACATTCTTTCTCGGTATATGGCAATATTAAATGTCCTTCCCGGGTTTCAGGAACATTGTATTCAAATTTCCTTCTTATTTCGCAGTTTCCGCCTTTTTTATAAGCGCTTTGATATTCGTGCAAATTTTATCCTCTTAGCCGCCGGACGTTTAGTAGTTTCTTTTTGGTAATCATTTCTTTCGCCGCTTCCCAATGCAAAGTATTTAAACTTCTTTGGTAACCATACCGTCGTCTACGTTTTTCATTCTCTGCATTCAAGCTTTCTATTCTCTTCTTCTCTTGTGCGTTCATCCTTGTTTCCGTTCGTTGTCAACACATCTCCTTTCTTTCTGTAAGATCTTCTTTCTTTCTTCTGTATCTCTTTTATTCAATATGGTTTATATCGTGGAGTCTGTTGAGAAATTCCGTTCTGATTTTTCCATTCCTTCGTGGGTAACTTTAGAGGTTCTTTCTGAGCCTTTAGATTACTTTCGATTGGCTGAGGGACATTGGTTCCCCAGTCTTTTTGTTGCTGAATGCGGTTTTTCCTTTCCACCAAACTCATTATGTCTTGAGTTTTGTCAATATTTTGATCTTGTTCCTGCAAAAATAGCCCCCAATTCATGGAGAATAATTAACGGGGTGCACAAATTAAATCTAACTCATGGGACTCGTATTGGGATCCCTGAAATTATGTTTTGTTATAAATGGGCTGTTCTAGATAATATTTATTATTTAAAAACTAGGTATTTGAATAGGGCTCTTGTAGTTAATCTCCCTGACTCAAATAGGGATTATTTTGAGCATGGGTTGGTCATAAAAAATTGGCAACATGCGCCTTTATCTGGGAATGAAGTATACAACGGTCCCAGATGCCCCCCATACGGCAATGGGATAGGTTTATTTTTCATTTTATTTTACTTATGAAATTATGCTTTCATCATGTTTGACAAAATGTATGACTGATATTCCATTATGTATTTATTTGCAGTTGATAGCAAAAGAAAAACTCCAAAGGAATCAGAAGTGAATATTAAACATCTGAAACTTATCTGGGGTTTGCATAAGACGATTGCTGACGAACACATCAGATCTGCTTCATATTTACTACAGTATAAGAGTTACACAACCTCTTATACTGCTCGCCCTGTTGAACCGGCTTCAACACCAGAAAGTTCGTCTTCAGATTCTCATATCCCCTTATCTCAGAGAATGGGCAAGAAGAGAGCTCCTCCTGCTCTATTTGGTGAAATTTCTTCTGCTGTTGGAGCCCAAAAAGGCAAAATTGATGTCTCAGAGGGGACTAAAAAGGTAGATGCTGGTTCCTCCAGAGTTGCCGAGAAGTCCCCAGTGGCCCCGAGCAAGAAAGATGCTCCTGCTGATGTAATTTCCATCTCTCCGACCAAGACTTCTTCCTTGGTTGATGCTGCTGACCGTCCTTTGAAGAGATTGAGGAAATCATCCTCAGTTAATCTTGCTGGAACTGCATCTTCTCTACCCGCTGGTGGTAGTAGTGTTTCAAACATCCTTCTTCCGAGTTCTTCAATGAGCTCAGTTATACCCGAGGTTCTCGGGGTTGATGAAAAAATTCCTAGGGATACACTGACATCCCTAGCTGCTCGTCATCTTTCTTCAGTAAATTTCTCATACCTTTGGTCTTTCTTTCTTTTTTCTGAATTCTTGTATTTGTGTTGACGCTATTGTTTTTCTTATCTTTCAGCTGGTGAACTGCTTCAATACCATCGTGAAGAAAGATCAAGTTATTAAAGCTTCCACTTCCTCGTCCGATGTTGACGATGCTTTGTTGGGTTTAACCCAATCTGTGAAGGAATCTCGCCAACAGTACATCGAGGAGAAAACTGTTTGGGAGAAAAAGTTGGCTGTGGCTGAGGCTGATAAGATGAGGATGGCTGAAGCCTCCAAGAATTTGGAGGAGAAAGTTAAAGTTTTGGAGGTTAAACATCAGGAATCTGATGATAAATTGAAGAAGGCAGAAGAAGAATTATCTACTTTGCGAGATATCAAGGTTAAGAAAGAGGAATTGGAGGTGAAGGTCTCCTCGGAGAAGTCGAGGAGAAAAACTGCAATCAAGAAACATTTCAGCGTTGGTTGGGAGAAAGGATGGGAGAGAGGGATAGCTGCAATGACGTCCCAAGTCCAATATGGGGAGTTGAAATACTTCCATGATGGTTGGGTAGCTGCTCTGCAAGAGCTAAAAGTCCAAGACGATTCTGAGCTATTCCAACGGCATCTCCCTGGTCCTCCTCCACCAATTGTGGAAGAAGAAGAAGATGAACCTGCCTCAGATGAGTCTTCTATGGCTATGGGCGATCAAGTTTCTGCCTCTCAACCCTCTGCCATCGAGGACGTTTCTTCCATGCCTCCTCCTCCCAAGAAGATTCCTACCGATCAAGCTGTAGTTACCACCGAGCAACCGAGCTCCTCGTCCCAGCCTCCCGAGAAAGTCTTGGGAGACAAGGAAAAGGTGTGAAGTTGTTCGGTAGCATTTATGTATTTCCTTGTAATCGAACAATGTAACTTTTTGATGATCTAATAAAATATATCTTTGCTCATCTCTGTTGTTGATAATTTGTTTTTGTTGATTGTTGTCTTTTTCTTGTCATTAGTTTGTTGCTAGAATGGAATTGATCTCTTCTCATGATACCGAGCTGATGCAGCAATGTCATCAATACTATAAGGCTGGTCATACAGATCTTAGTACATCGGAAATTGCTGATATCCTTGGTCATGGTGCTTCAGAGCAGGCTATTGAAGCTTATCAGTACTTGAAAGCTTTACTCGACCGAGCAGTGGCCAACAATGTCGCTTACTATGAGTTGATTGAAGAGCTTCATGGTTCCTTAGAGGATCTTCAAAATCAACACAACGAATCAATGGCTTCGTTGCATAAGGATTATGAAAATAGATACCAGCAGCTCTCTTCAGAAACAGGCCACAAAAAGATCATTGCTGGGTATGACGTTAGGGAGAGGACCCTAAAAGGTGAAGTTGAAGCCTGTAGACAAATTGCCGAGATCTTGGAACAAGAAAATAATAATTTGCAGAAAAAATTAGCTCAATATGAATCTGCTGCTTCATCTTCTACTGCATTAATACCAGTAACTGATGAAGGCTTCTCGTTCTTAGAGGTCGAAAATGCCAAACTAAGGCAAGAGCTGGAGGACTTAAGAAGATCTGCCATTTCTGGAACTGCTCGGGGACGAGGAAGAGGTTCTCGGGGGCGAGGAAGGGTCCTCAGCCAAAATGTTGAAGAGGCTCGCACTCAGTCTACTCTGGAAACTCAAGCATTCCAGTTGAAAGTAAAAGATCGTGCTCTGACTGAAATGTCCAATAAAAATATGTCTCTGGAAGATCAGCTGGCATCAACGAAATCTGCCTTGCATAACAAGGATCTCTTTGCCAAAAGCCTTCATGAACAATTGGATAGATTAACTTTTCAATTCCATAAACAGCCAAGGGAATTCTGGATGGCAGGATATAATGAAGCTCTCGTTCATCTGGATGCTCGCATTGAACATGCTAATAATGAAGGTTACAAGCAAGGATGGTTAAATGCATTGGGTGTGTTAAAGTTGGAGCAAGGGCATTTTTTATGGGACTATCATGCTCCATCATTATTAGACTTGCCTGTACCACCTTTCAAATTGGATATGGCATGGATCCCAGCTCGTTCCATTCCTCGCAGCCTAATTTCAAAATACCTTGGTGATTATAGCCTTAATTCCCAGGTTGAATTATCTCGTTGGAGCATCTTTTGGATACACCTTCTGTTATGAACGTCAGAATGCTCAGAGATGTTAATTTCATCAATTCTCCCCTTTGCCTAGAAGACCCTCCTGCCGGCGAGGAACCTGTTTCTAAAGCACAGGGCAAAAAACTAATAGAATAGTAATATTCATGTAACAATTTAGTACCTTCTTGTAACTTGTAATTTATTCTAGATTAATGAAAAGATTTTCATTTTCCGTTTGCCAATTTTGTTAGTCTTGTGTTTATCAAGCACATTTATATTTGTACATATGTATCTGTTAAAAAGATAACAATAATATTGTTCATTAAGCAGCTTAATAAAAAGTTACAAGTATTAGTAACGTTTCTCGATCACTTAATAATAAAGTAATGAGTAAAAATATTCAAACTGTTTCCAACCAACCAAGGTGGATGAATAATGTTTGTCGACCAATTACAGTTGATGGGTTTTTATCCCCGATCAGCTATAATTGGTTCAATTATAAAAATGCGTCCGACCAACTAAGATCAATAATTTGTCTTCGCCGACCAACTACAGTTATTGGGTTTTTATCCCCGACCAACTATACTTGGTGTATTTTTTGAACATTTTGTTCTTCAAAGAACTCATTGTAATAATATTACCTCCCGACCAACATAAGTTGTAATATGAGAGTATATTTTTATCTTACCAACCGTAGTTGATCATGCTGGTGTACACTTTCTGGCTCCTTAAAGCTTTTGGCTCCTTAGAGCATTTTTTGGCTCCTTAGAGCATGTCCTCCTAACCAAAGGAGGTTGGCTACTTATAGCACTTTTGCTCCGTAGAGTTGTCCTCCTAACCAAAGGAGGTTGGCTACTTATAGCACTTTTGCTCCGTAGAGTTGTCCTCCTAACCAAAGGAGGTTGGCTACTTATAGCACTTTTGCTCCGTAGAGCTGTCCTCCTAACCAAAGGAGGTTGGCTCCTTAAAGCACTTTTGCTCCGTAGAGCTGTCCTCCTAACCAAAGGAGGTTGGCTCCTTAGAGCACTTTTGTTGTGTAGTGTATTACACTAGTATTCCCCGAAAAACTTTCAACCAGAAAGAAAATGGCGAAACATCTTCGTTTTATTCATAATGAAAGAAATGCTTTACATTTGACATCACTGATAATACTTGCGCAGGTGTTCAGCATTCCATGCGTTCTTAAATTCCTCTCCTTCTAGAGTTGCTATTCTGTAAGTTCCTGGTCGAACAACCTCTGTAACTCGGTAAGGTCCATGCCAGTTTGCTTCCAGTTTATTCTGCTTCTGGATGACCATCTTTAGCACATAATCCCCCTCTTTTAAATCACATTTCTTTACCCTTTTGTTGTAAAACAGAGCTGTTCGTTGTTGATAAGCAGCATTCCTAATGGCTGCCTCTTCTCTGACTTCCTCGAGCATATCCAAATCCATCCTTCTCATCAGATCACTGATCGGAGAATTGAAATTTAACACCCTGTGTGTTGGTAGGTCCAACTCGGCAGGTATCACAGCCTCACTTCCAAATGCTAGCATATATGGTGATTCACCTATTGCTGCTCGGGGAGTTGTTCGGTAAGCCCACAAAACTGACTGTAGCTCATTAATCCAATTTGCTTTAGCGTCACTTAACCTCTTCTTCAACCCATTTAGTAATGTTCTGTTCGTCACTTCAGTCTGTCCATTGCTTTGGGGATGGCCTGGTGCTGAATGAAACTTCAAGACGCTTGACTGATGACAATAGGCAGCAAATTCTTCATTATCAAATTGCGTTCCATGGTCTGTGATGAAAGCGTGGGGGAGACCATACCGACAAATGATATTCTTCCATATGAATTGATACACCTTCTCGTACGTCATGTCAATTAGTGGTTCAGCTTCCACCCACTTAGTAAAATAGTCTACTGCCACGACGAGATACTTGAACCTTCCTCGGGTCGTCGGTAGTGGTCCAACCAGATCAATCCCCCACATGGCAAATGGCCAAGGTGATGTTATGGGTGTCAACAATGCCTGTGGAGTTCTTCGGATGGAGGAAAAACGTTGGCACTTGTCACACTTCTTAGCATAGGCTATACAATCAGCTCTCATCGTCGGCCAGTAGTATCCCTGTGTCATCACCCTTTGCAGAAGAGTCCGACCTGCTACATGAGCTCCACAAGATCCTTCATGGATTTCTTCAATCAATTCTTTGGCTTCTGATGGATGCACACATCTCTGCAAACCTGCCATAATTCCTCGTCTATACAAAACACCATTAGTTAACACATACAGAGCAACTTTATACTTCAATTTCTTGGCAGCTTGTTTGTCCTCCGGTAGTACTCCTTCTTCAATGTATGCTCTGATAGGATCCATCCAATATGTTCCTAAATCAAGGGTAATAATCTTCACCGTCAGATCTTCCTCTATGCTCCGACTTTCTAGTACTTCAATTGGTATTGTTCTTCGCAGCTCGATGCGCGTAGCTGACGCTAGTCGGGCCAATGCGTCTGCTCTAGCATTCTCCATTCTCGGTATCCTCACCAATTGAATAGCATCAAATTCTTTCAATAACTCCATCACTTTTGCATGGTACTTCACCATTAACTCTCCCTTCACTGCATATATTCCCATCATTTGATTCACAATTAATTGAGAATCACTGAAAACAATTACTTGACGTGCCTCCATAACTTTCGCCAAATGAAAACCTGCTATCATAGCCTCATATTCAGCCTCATTATTGGAAGCTTTGAATTGGAATCTCAAGGCATACTCCATGTCAATATCATCTGGAGAGTTTAAAACAATCCCTGCTCCACAACCAGCCATGCAAGATGATCCATCTACATATAATCTCCATGTATGTAACTCGTCTTCAAATTTCTTATCCGTTAGAGTTCCTCGGTGAAATATCATCTGTTTTCTTTCATCATCCCCGGTTATCCTTCGTTCCTCGTCGGTCATTTGTTCGCGCCCCTCTACCAACCGGAGTTGGTCGGGGTTTGAATATGATGATTTTTCTACATCCACAAGTCCTTTTACCAACCTTGGTTGGTTTGGATCTGTGTCTGTTGATCCTGTATCGTCCACAGGTAGGTCAGCAAGCACCTTTTGCTCCTCGGGGGTATCAGGGTATGTGAACTCTGCTATAAAATCTGCCACGGCTTGCCCTTTCAACGATGATCTGGGTTCATACACAATATCATATTCACCGAGCTCTATTGCCCAGTACATCAATCTTCCTGATTTTTCTGGCTTGTGAAGGGCTTGTCTTAACGGCATGTCGGTATACACTATGATGGTATGGGCCTGGAAGTATGGCCTCATTCTTCTACTTGCTTCAATTAATGCCAGTGCCAATTTTTCCAGCTTTGGGTAACTGATTTCCGCACCTCGGAAGGCCTTGCTTGTGTAATAAATTGGCTTCTGGACTCCATTCTCCAATCTGATCAACGCCGAGCTAACTGCATTTTCTGATACTGCCAAATACAAGTACAGCTTCTCTCCAGTTATTGGCCTAGACAACAATGGTGGGGCTCCCAAATACTTCTTCAAATCTTGAAAGGCTTTCTCACATTCATCAGTCCACTCAAAACTTTTTCGTAGTGTTTTGAAGAATGGGAGGCATTTATCAGTTGCTCGGGATACAAATCTGTTGAGTGCTGCAACTCGTCCGGTAAGACTCTGCACTTCTTTCTTCGTCGTCGGGGATCGCAGCCCTAAAAGAGCTTTGATCTTTTCTGGATTTGCCTCAATACCTCGTTGGTTGACGATGTATCCCAGGAACATTCCTTCTCGTACTCCAAAGGTACATTTCGTCGGGTTAAGCTTCATCTGGTATTTATCCAGTTGATCAAAAGTTTGACTCAAGTCAACCAAATGATCTGCAGCTCTCTTGCTTTTGGTGAGCATGTCGTCGACATAGACCTCCATATTACGGCTGATTTGTTCGGTGAAAACCTTGTTCATCAACCGCTGATATGTTGCACCTGCATTTTTTAAACCAAAAGGCATAACATTATAACAATAAGTTCCCCTTGGGGTAATAAAAGAAGTACTTTCCCTGTCTTCAGGTTTCATTTTGATTTGGTTGTAGCCAGAATAAGCATCCATGAAGCTGAGTAGCTCGTGTCCCGAGGTAGCATCCACTAGTTGATCAATTCTGGGCAATGGAAAGTGATCTTTTGGACATGCCTTGTTAAGATCAGTAAAATCAACACACATTCTCCATTTGTTGTTCTTCTTCTTTACCATCACCACATTCGCCAACCAATCTGGATATTTCACATCTTCAATGAATTGGGCTTTCTGGAGTTTCTCGACCTCCTCTTGTATGGCCTGGTTCTTCTCGGGACTAAACACTCTTCTTCTTTGCTTCACAGGCTTGATCTCCTTATTCACATTGAGTTCATGACATAAGAAGTTTGGATCTATTCCTGGCATGTCTTCATGACTCCAAGCAAAAGTATTCTTCCTGTTTCTCAAGAAAGTTATCAACTCCTGTTTTATTGAAACATCCAACGACGATCCTATCTGAGTTATTCGTTCAGGATGCTCATCGTCCAGGATAACAATTTTTGTAGATTCCACAACCTGCCCTTTTACGAGTTGAGATTCATCCCTAGGGTCAAGAGTTTCAATTTCTGTGCCTTCCTCCACTTGGTAAGTAGTAGTCTTTTTCTTTGATTCTTCAAGTTCCTCTTGCTCGGCAGACGAATAATAGCATTCCCGAGCTACTTTTTGATCACCTTTCATAATTCCTACTCCAAAATTCGTTGGGAATTTCAAACACTGATGTACTGTAGATGGAACTGCTTCGAACTTCTTCAATCCAACTCTTCCCATGATGATGTTGTAGGCGGACTGCACATTCTTATCCATCACAAAAAAGCGTATTCTTTCTGTTCGACAAGCAGGCCAAGTTCCAATGAGTATATCCAACTTGATCGTCCCAAGTGGAAAAACTTTCTCGCCAGCAAAACCCAGAAGGGGTCTGTGATAAGGTTCTAATTGAGATAATTTTAAATTCAAGCTATCAAAGCATGAATAGTACATGATGTCTGCCGAACTACCATTGTCTACTAACACCCTTGAAATGACCACATCCTTCATCCTCATTTTGATCACCAGAGGATCATCATGAGGGTAAAGAACACCTGCCAGGTCATTTTTTGAAAAACCAATCACTAGCTTCTCTTTGTTTACCTTCCTCGGACGATCATCCTCGGCCAGGTTTATTCGCTGAATGTATGAACAAGCTTGAGCCTCTCCGAGGTAAGCTTTTCTTTCTGCAGTAAGGTCTCCTCCTCCTGCATCTCCTCCTGTAATAACATTACAATCAAATGACCCAAAACGTATGGAAAATACCTCTCGTTCGGGTTTCCTTGGCTTCTTGGGAAGATCGGGGTCATCATCTGGATCCTCTTCATGGTCCCTCCTCTTTTTCTCCTCTGCACGACGAGGAGATCTAGATCTCTCTCTAGTTCTATCATCATTCTTCCTCCCACTCCTGCGATCTACATACTTTGATAATTTTCCTCTTCGGATGAGTGTTTCAATCTCGTTCTGAAGGGCTATACAATTTTTGGTCATATGGCCATGATCTTTGTGAAACTCGCAATATTTGGTCTTATTCCTCAGGTCGGGATCTGTCTTCAGTTTCTCTGGCCACTTGATTTCCTCGTTATTCCTGATTTCTTCCAAAACATGATTAATACCCACTTTCAATGGAGTATAATTATCATACTTCTTTAGGGCTTCCAACTTCATCCTGTTATTCTTGGAATGTTTGTCACCACCATTACCTTTCTGATCTTTCTTCTTAGAATTGTCGACCTCCACTTTCACTTCTTTATCCATATTCTTCTTCGTAGCCATAGCCTCCTCGGCATTCATGATTTTGGCCGCCTTTGCCATCAACTCCGACATATTTTTAGGTGGATCTTTGGCCAAAGTGTAGTACAGCTTGTTAGGCAGCAAACCACTCATCAGAGCAGTGATTGCTGTCTTTTCTTCATAATCTATGACTTCCAACTTTTCGTTATTGAAACGAGTTATGTAATCTCTAGTACTTTCACCTGATTTTTGTCTAACACTTAGCAAGTGTGCTACTCGCTTTACCGGCTTTGCTCCAAAACAAAAATTGCCAATAAACAGCTCGGCTAACTGAACAAAAGTTGAAATCTTACCCCGAGGAAGATTATTGTACCATATCTGTGCAGATCCGGTAAGAGTTCCCGAGAATGCTCTACACCTCATCTCGTCGGGGACAGCGTAGATATCTACAGCAGCTTGGTATTGTTCTATATGAAGTACGGGATCTGTCTTTCCATCGTACTTGGGAGTCACTACGGGTGCTTTGAATTTCGACAGTGTAGGGAAATCCACAATGGCTTGCACAAAAGGTGTTCCTTGAACAAAAGTTCTCTGTAAGGGGTTCCTCGCTTTAGCCATTTCTCCCAGTCTATCCTCCAACCGTTGAATGGAACCTTTCCATGCTTCATTCCCTTCCTCGGGCCGCTTAGTCCGAGCAATTGATTGCTCTGACGTAGCTTCCTGAGATTTATCTCGACGAGTGGTTGGTCGTGATTGCGCAGATCCTTCTCTCAAACCTGGTGGTGGTCGAAAACTTCTTGATGGAGCCCTAGGTGGACTCATGTTCCTCCTTGGTCCTAACCGACTGAAAGGAGACACTCTGCTTAACCTTTCCAAAGCGCTAGTTCTCTCCGGAGAGAGAGTGATACGTTGATCTGTATCCGTAGCCCGTATCGATGAAGTTCGCCCAGGTTGATAAGAAGAATCATTAGACTCCTCATTGCGATATGGCCCAGTACGTCCAGATTGCGATTGCCTATGATCACTCCTTTGCCCTGAATAGGTAGGTGCAGCGCCCTGAAGAGTTTGAATGAGTTGCCTCATAGATTCTTGCATGGCGGTTTGTCCTTGAGCCAGATTCGTCATAATTCCAGCCAGATCTGGGGATGCAGATGGATTTGGAAGATTTCCAGTATTTCCAACATTTCGATTACTGGATTCTGGATTATCTGCCATTGGTGATAAACGATTTTTATGAAAAACGATAATAACAGTCGTTTCCCACAGACGGCGCCAATCTGTTGATGTAAAAAACTAGATCGCTCTAATTATTCAATCACAGATAAATAAATAAATAAGACAAATATTTTTAAAGTGGTTCGGCTAGGAATAAAGCCTACGTCCACTGTTATGTTATTGCTGAGTGTTTGTGGAATTCTTGATTACAAGTTATCTCAAGAAATTCCGGTCCCCTTGAATGAGGATGATACAAGGTATTTATAGCCTTGAGGCTGTACATGAAAGGTTCGATACATTAAATGACATACATATGAAAGGGTAATACATTTAATGCAGAATGCGTGCCAAGAATATAAGCATTCAATGAATATCTGAACTGTTGATTATCTGGCAATTAATGATACGACCGAGATGCAGCTCGGACCGCCATAGTTGTTTGCTGATCAGGGGTTCCTCGGAGTATTAGAGTACCTCGGTGCTATAGAGTTCCTCGGTGTGATAGAGTTCCTCGGTGTATTCTCGTTGCTCGGAAAGAAGTATGGTTGGTCGGGAAATGATCTTCCTCGATGCTATTGTGCCACGTAGATTGACACGTGTCTTCATCTTATTCGTCCACATCAGCATATTAATTTTGGTATCAACAGTATGATTGAGGTTCATTTTCTAGCAAATATGTTAGAATATTCGGGCGGAAGGAAGTAGAGGTCCTTGCCCTTTTACTACGTCTTGGTTCATCCTCTATTGATTCAATAGGTTGAAAGTACCATTTGTAGTAGCTTGACTTATCCTTTTAAAAGAACTAGATTCTCGGGTCATGTTATATGGAAATTGATTTTTTAAAAATGAAGCGTCCCTCTATTCAATAACCATATTTACATGAATATTCGGAATCTAAAATTTACAAACTAAGAAACGATATGCACTATTATTTATAGCATAACCGATGAACACACAGTCAACAATCTTTGGTCTTATTTCTACCTTTTTAGGTTTAGGAACCATCACTTTGGCTAAGCACCCCCACACTCGTAAATATTTATTGCAAAGTTTTCGACCTTTCCATAACTCATAAGGCGCCTTGTGAGTTTTCTTGTGTGGGACTTTGTAAAGAATATAATTAGCGGATAATAAGGCTTCCCCCCATAATTTTCTAGGGAGCTCCTGAACTTATCAACATAGAGTTCATCATCTCCTTCAATGTACGATTTTTGCGTTCCGCAATACCATTTGATTGAAGAGAATAAGGAGCGGTGGTTTGATGGATAATTCCATGTTCGAAATAAAATTCCTCAAAAGGAGATTCATATTGACCTCCTTTATCACTCCTTATAGCGTTTATCTTTTTACTTGATTGATTCTCAACTTCATTTTTATATTTTTTAAATGGATCAATAGCCTCATCTTTACTATGTAACAGATATACATAGCAATACTTTGTGCAATCGTTAATAAAAGTAATAAAATACTTTTTTCCACCTCTAGTTTGTACAAATTTTAATTCACAAATATCCGTGTGAATTAAATCTAGTGGTTCGATGATCCTTTCAATAGAATGAAAAGGTAATCTAACTAATTTTGATTCCACATAAATATCACATTTATGATTTTTATCAATATTAAATTTTGGCAAAAAATCCAAGTTAATTAATCTACGGAAGGTATCAAAACTAACATGTCCCAATCTAGCATGCCAATTATTAGAAGACTCAATCAAGTAAGTAGAACTTGCAATTTCATTCATTGGGGATACCTTTGGCATCAATGTCATTACATTAATTTTAAAGAGCCCCTCAAACAGGTAGCCCTTTACCACATACACATCAATTTTGGACAACACAAACTTATCAGAACCAAACACACGTTTAAACCCATTCTTGCTTAAAAACGATCCGAAAATCATATTTCTACGAATGTCAGGCACTTGCAGCACATTGTTGAGAGTAAATTCCTCCCGAAGTCATTTTTAAAATGATCTTTCCTTGTCCCGCGACTTTAGAACTCGAAGAGTTCCCAATAAATAGGGTCTCCTAATTTTTCAAAGCCTTTTAAGTAGTGAACATCCATCTGTTTGCACAAATGTGGCGTATAGCCCCAGTATCCACCCACCATTCCTTGGTATTTCCTATCAAATTGCATTCAATGTCTACGATACCATCGAAAATGTTCTCACCCTCCGTCACATTTGCTTGAGCATTGTTCTTTTTAGCGTTCTTTGGTTTGCGATACTCGCTTGAGTGGTGTCCTGGCTTGCCGCAATTGTAGCATTTGCCTTTGAACTTCTTTCTTTGCTTAGATGTGTCTTCCCCATCACGCTTACGTTTGAATTTAGAACCTTCAACCACATGAGTTTTGGACTCCATGATGTTTTTTTCACTTTTCTTTTGAGCTTCACGGTTCTCTTCTTCAATCTGAAAACATACTACCAATTCTTCGACATTCATCTCCTTGCACTTGTGCTTGAGATCATTTTTGAACAAGTTCCAAGATGGAGGAAATTTTTTAATTATTGCCGCCACTTGAAAAGAGTCGCTAATCGACATTCCTTTAGCGTGAATGTCGTGAAGAATAACCAGAAGTTCATGAACTTGTGAAATAATCGAATTGGAGTCAACATTTTGAAGTCTAAAAAATGGCCCACAATGAATTTCTTCATACCTGCATCTTTAGTTTTGTACTTATTCTTCAAAAAATTCCATATTTCCTTTGCGGTTTTCATTATGTTGTACACGTGGTACAACGTCTTGTCCAAGTACGTCAGGATGTAGTTACGGCATAGAAAATCAGAATGTTTTCATGCGTCAACGGCAACAACTTTTTTAGTCGCATCTCCCTCTTTCAAAGGTGGATAATCCTCATACACAAACCTTGACAATTAGAAAGTTGTGAGATAAAAGTATATATGCTCTTGCCAACGTTTGAAATCAGCCTCGGTAAATTTTTTCGATTTTTTTCCATGTGGCATGGTCACGGGGACAGCAACAGTTGCATGTGCCACATTCACGGTAGGTGGGATGTAAACGGTAGGTGGTGGAACTGTGTTTGAACTTTGTAATTCCATTTCTGTTACAAAAACAAAACTTTTATCAATGATAATATTCATTTGTAATGAATTTATCAAAACAGAATACACAATTATGTACACCAATTTTCCAAGAATATAATTAATACTATATGAATTCTAACAAGAATTCTAAATTATATTCAGAATTATATAACACAAAATTGAAGTAAAATATTCTACACAGTATTCTGAATTCTATAACACAAAATTAAACTAAAATATTTAAACAATAGTTTTTACTAGCCTAAATTAAGTAAAAATATGTGTTAAACTGATTTTTAAAATTAAGTTAATAATTATGTACAAAATAGAATTAAAATTTTACGATTTAAAAAAAATATTATACAAACATATTTTCGAAAAAAAATTATAAATAAAATTTTATTTTTTGAAGCAGAATACAATTTATGAAAAGTGTAGAAAATTAATTTTCCGTAATACTAAATAATATTTCTGTATGAATTTATAAAACAATAAAATGATAAATTTTCCTTAAGATTGTTATTACTGATATTATAAATTCAAAGTTTAAACAAAATAATTAAATTCAATAATTACAGAAATAAAATTTAAATTCAGAAACTTACTTGTAATAGACAAAATTACAAAATATATTAATGAACAGAAAAAATTAATAGGAGCCCTATAGAACAGTCCCCTTAAGGCAAATTTATTCCATCCAATGTGCTTCAAGGTTATTAAATAATTGCCTCTCAAGATAGAACGAATTTTCTGAATTAATTATGTAGTACAACAGTAATTAATTACAACGAACGCAAGTCTCTGTTTTTGTACTTAATCGGAACAGTAATATACAATGCAGAAATGAGAAAAATAATTTTCTGGATGAAGGAAACAATGTAGAAACATTTTTAAAATTTTCTAGAGGGGAAATTTTTTTAGCAATTAAAACTGTAGGGGAAAGGCTATCTATATAGCAAAGGTTTTGACTGTTGGGAACAGTTAAACTTTTTTTAACTGTCAAACAGTTAAATTCGGTTTAACTTAATTAATTAATTTCGAAATTAATTAATTTTTGGCCCATAAAGTTAATTAAAAAACGACCAAAAAAGAAAGGGATTTATATAAGCCCAAACCTAAGCCTAAGCATTTTCAAAATTTTCTGGAGGGGAAATTTTTTCGGCAATTAAAACTGTAGGGGAAAGGTTGTATATATAGCAAAGGTTTTTGTCTGTTGGGAATAGTCAAAATAGTTAAATTGTTATTAACTCTCAAACAATTAAATTCGGTTTAACTTAATTGATTAATTTCGAAATTAATTAATTTTTAGCCCAAAAAGTTAATTAAAAATCTGCCCCAAAAAAAGGATTTATATAAGCCTAAGCTTGCGTGTGCGCTTTTAGCCCAAGCCAACACTTGCATAGTGTAGGTCATCTCCCCTTCAAAAAATTAAAATACCCCAAAGACATTCAAGCCTTAGTCCATATTAGGAGTTTTATTCACTCTTCAAATTTACACTACTTTTCCATGTAATACCCCGTATTTTTACGCATATTTATTTTTATGGAAAATGGGAAAATGGGGATTAATTAAATTAATGGGAGAAAATTTTAAATTATTATTAATCCAATTTTATGATAATAATCACTAACGTGATGAGAGTTAGTAGTTATTAAAATAATATTTTGGCCGGGGATGAGATACACGTCAGTTATATTATAAATATTTGGGACGCGTAAGAGTCGCGCCACTAGTAGTTATTTGGGGGTTTAAAAGGTAAATTATTTTTTTTATAACTCGAATGACTATTTTGAGTACGCCAGAGTGTCTGAAAGGGTCAAAATAGTTAGAAAACACTACACGTGTATTTAAATTGGAGTACGGAATATTTTAGCCCAAAACGACACCCCGGAGAGGTATTTTGGTCTTTTAGAATTTTTGGGTAATTAAATGGACGAAAATTGGATCTAATTTAAAAGAAGTTAGGGTTAGTGGCCTTTTAGTTCAACCTACGTAAGATAGAGAGGCAAAGAGAGAGAGAACCAAGGAAGAAGAAGAAGACTCCATTAGAGCCCTAAGTCAAGAACTCAAGCTTTCACACCAAAAAGTACACCAACGTGTAGATCGGGTCAAGATGATCGTTCCCATACCATTTTCAACCGCGAATCAGAAGTTCATTTTTAAGGAAAGTGATTATATTGCTCTCCCTCTTAGCAATTATTACTCTTGTTAACATATGTAGAGGTTTTAGAACAACTAAATACCAAATTGGGTTTACCTATGATGAAAATTGTGTAGGAATTTTAGAAATCTGATGAGGGTTTGCATGTAGAGGATTTTTTCCCCTTAATAGTAATGTGAAATTTGGTGAATTAGATGTTAAGCACAAAATAAAAATGGAGTTTTTACAGATTTATAATTCTGGATTTATGTTAATATGATTTATGGGAAAATTTAGGAATTTGTTGAAATTACATGATGATTAGAAGGATTTGACCCCAACAACTATACTAAGAAGTGTCTTACGATGACTTAGAGTAGTTTGTAAACCGTATACTTGGGCTGGAATGGGTTTAGGTTGAGATTTGAGTGGAGAAAATTGAAAAAACAAATATTGGTGATGAACTGGGCAATTTCGGAAATTTCGTTAGAAGTCCAACTCACGTCTTTCGAACGACCTCGTTCGAATGAGTTTTCTAACGACATTCCAGTGTCACCTCTAACGAGTTTGGTGGTTCGTTCAAAGTCCCTTCATTCGAATGGCCCTCATTCGAACGAGATTCCCTGGGTCTTCTAACGAGATTACATAATGACTTTTAAGGCCCGATTTTGTTTCAAAACCCGTGTAGACTTATATAATGGAGTGTTAGGTCTGTATGAATGTCGAGTAACTTAAAAATTTATATTTATTAGTGAGCGGAGAATATGTCGACCCTCGGAAGTAATGAAAGTTATAGAAATTGAGAGATACGAAAATACAATGGAGAATATATATACGAATAAGGTACGGGGTATAATAAGGGATACATATTATACGTACTGCAAATACTAGGCTACGGGAAAGCCAATGAAGTTATAAAATTTGTGTGTATGCTTATTGATCAAAATATTATGTGTATGACATACCTAGCTACTGGGTATCGAACGGAGGTTAACGCCTTGTGGACGACCGGATCTTATGTGCCTTCGGGGTATTTAGAGTCATACTACTAGAGCATGGAACCTAGGTACGGGCTATCCGTGAGAATGATAGTGATGACGGTCATATGGGTGCGTAGGTATGTGCGTAGCCCATCGGCTTGGGACTATGTTCGCCTCCAATAGGTTTTTGTGTTTTTATTGGTTCTCGAGAGATTAAACCTGATGTCCTCTATGCGTGAGCATTGCAATGGGACTAGATAGCCGAGTATGCGTAGCACTAAGGGTTTCTCAAATAGGGGTGCAATAGTGCTATATTATATATATAAATTGATATGTATACATAAAGAGATTAATGTGTGTATACCAAAATCCTATTTGGTGTCTTTTATTGGTGTCTCTATTTTGAAATGTGTACTTATGGTATTAATAGCTGGACAGTTATAAGAATATGAATAAACTAAAGTAAATTCTAAACTATATTAAAATCTTAAGAATGTCGGCTTTGGGTAATTTAGGGAGTCTCCCCAACATAATAGTATGTATTTAGTAGCCAGTCAGGGCATCATGACTAGATTGGGTAATTAGACTCATTAGACGTGCACACTAGATCGAGGGGTGAGTATCTCAAGTGAGTACGCTAAGTTAACTTAGATAATAATTGTGCTAATTGAATCAATTTAAGCACTTGCTATATTAAACTGTCATCAACTCGGGCTCTGACCCATTTTTCTGTATATCTTTCTATTGTTCCATTATTTTAGGTGCCCAGCCACAGGGACACCAACCTTAGGAGACTCTATTCAGTTGTCGTGCTGTAGCTAATGTGGAAGCTGCAGGATAAATGATTGTAGACGACTCAGCCTATTCCTCCTTTTTCAGTTATCTAGTCTGTTGGACATGTCTTCCTTTCTTCTGGTTATTTGCAGAGATTCAGTTGTTTTAAATTCTCTCTTAGATTTGATTTCATTTCTAGATTTATTATATGGGATTGTATCTGGATGTGTTTTACTCCAGTCATTTATTTTACTTCAGTTAGACTTTATTTATATTACTGTGATGTATGGCATTTTGTCAATATTCTTTTTGATATCGGATAGTAACAAGATAAAATTTGGACGTCATGTTTTTTAAATATTAGGTGGTGAGTTTTTATTAAATTAAAATTTGAGTTTTCGGTAGTGATGCATTACCTGGACCAACTTGATATTCTGAAATTAATTAATTAAGGACTAATCACCTGGTAATTAATTAGGCGGGGTGTCACAGGTGGTATCAGAGCATCAAGTTCTAGTGTCCTTAGGATCTAAACGGATTATTATGTTTCCGCGTGGCGTCCTTTGATATAGAGCCCTATATTTTAGGATTATTGTGATCTTCATACGTTTTACGTTCCTCTTCTATTTTGAGAATATAACTGTGGACTTATGAAACTTTTTTCTCTTTTCAGATGCCTCCTTAACGTGCACAAAGAGTTCCCAGGGAAGCCCAGCCAGAGCCTCAGCCTACACATGCTCAGGGTATGATGAATGCCGCTGAAGTAGCAGCCATTGTAGCTCAGGCGGTCAATACTACTTTGGCCATAGTGCAACAGGCACCGGTGGTGGCTCCATCTCTGGCCCAGGTTTTGCCGTCTGCTTGGGAGCGTGTTAGGGATGCCTTCCAGAAGGTGCATCCTCCGGAGTTTTCAGGGAGCTCTGATGTAGTCTTAGCGAGCCAATGGAAAAAGGACATCCAAAGGCATTTGAGGATGCACGAGTGAACGGAAAAACAAAGTCAAATTTTGGCCAGGTTCAAGCTAGTGGGGGAAGCACTGCAGTGGTGGGAGCTCATCACCACCACTGAGGAGAGAGACACACTCGGTATCCGATACTTTTGGGTGCGGTTCGACCATAAGTACTTTCCTTCGGCTGTCCAGACAGAGATGAGTCAAAAGTTATCAAATCTTAAGCAGGAGGGAAGGACCGTGGCAGAGTACGAGGCAGAGTTTACTAATCTTCTCAACATTGTACCGAGTGAGATTCCGACCAAAGAGAAGAAGATTCAGCGCTTCATTGATGGGTTAACATGGAGGATCCGCCAGCATTTAATAGGTAATCTCTCCTTAGTCACCTATTCACATGTGGTCAATGCAGCACTACTCCACTGCCAGGACCACCGCTTCCATTTGTCTGAGGTTAAGAAAGTGGGAGAATCCAACTAGCAGGGCAGGGCAGGAGGGAATGGTGTCGGTGGGGCATAAGCAGTTCAGGGTCAGCATAGGCACAGTGATCAGGGTTCCCAGCAAGGGGATCCTAAGAGGTTCAGGTCAGGAGGTTTTAGACATGGACAGGGTGGCTTTCGACATGGCCATCAGGGTCAACCTGGCCATCAGGGCTAACACGACCATCAGGGACAGCAGGGCCAGCATCAGTTTCAACAGGGCCAAAATGGCCAAGGGAGGGGTGGTAACGGCCATCAGGGTTGGGGACAGCAGGGACAGAGGGACGGACCCTTTCCAGGGAGATGTTTCATGTGTGGCAACACAGGACACAAACGTCAGGACTGCCCTCAGAAGGGTAGAGACCAGCACCAGCAGCAGGGTGTTCGTCAAGAACCCCAAAGGCCGTTATTTCCAGCAGCACTCCCAGCACCTCCACAGGTGGCAGCACTTCCACCCATCCCATCCACCCATCCCAACCACCCTAGTTCAACAAGAGCATCTTCAGAATGGACAAATCTATAATCTGCATCAGGCCGCAGTCCCGCAGGACCCGCCAACAATTGAGGGTATGTTTTCTATTCAGGGGACTTTGGGGCGCATTTTGTTTGACACATGAGCCACACACTATTTTATTACCATGGGGTTTTCACGTACTACGAGGTTATTTAATACAGCAGAGGGTATGTCCACTTGTGTGGATTTGCCATTGAGTAGGGGTTCCGTTATTTCCTTTATCTGTCGGGGAGTGGGTATAGAGATTGGGATATTTATCTTACCCACTGACATGCTCGTATTATACATGTCCGAGTATGATGCGATTGTAGGTATGGATTGGCTTGTCAGGTATAGGGCCATGATTGATTGTTATAGTAAGAGTATAATTTTTACCATACCTGAGAAGGAGATGTTTCTGGTGGCGATGCCTCGCTCTGAGGGAGGATCGTCCACTCATCTATACTATATAGAGGAGGAGACCTCTACGGAGGTTGTGGTACCACTTGATTCGATTCCTGTAGTTCGAGAGTTTTTCGATGTGTTTCAAGAGATTCTGGGGCTACCACCGAGTAGAGAGATAGATTTCGTCATTGATTTAGCACCAGATACTCGACCGATAGCTCGCGCACCTTACCGTATGGTTCCAATAGAGATGAGGGAGTTGCGTGACCAGATTGAGTAGTTGTTGGGGTAGGGGTTTATTCGTAGGATTACTTCGTGTGACACCCCGCCTAATTAAATACCGGGCGATCACTCCTTTATTAAATTAAATCAAGGTGAACAGTTGGTTCATTCTCAGCATCACTGTCGATAAAAAAATAATTTTCCAATTTAACACCCTAAATAATTAAGCTAAGTGTCAAAACCAATTTTAAACATTAACTTCCAAATTTTATTTAAAGAAAAGATTTATTTATTTTATTAACAAAGATCAATGAATAAGATTCACGCCACAATAAACTGGAACCAAAAATCCAATATATAAAACATCCATCAACGAATGCCAACATACGATAAAATAAAGTAATACATCCATCCTGAACAAAATCCCATAATAACGAACTAGGAAACAACTGAAATAACAATGTCCCAACATAAAGAAATAATGGAAAGGGCTACACATGCCCATCTGAATGAAAGTGCTAAGAGTGGATCTGAATGAACGAAGTCGTCTAATCAAAAGACCTGCAACTCCCACCTAAGCTGCAGCGCATTCCTTCCAAGAGATCCTAAGCAAGACGCCCCTGTGGCTGGGCACATGAAATACATACATATATATACAAGGGGGAGAGGGAGAGAGAAAACGGGTCAGAGACCGAAAGTGTATATGATTAAAAATTTGTTTAGCAAGTATTTAAATTGATACAGGCCAATGCAACAACATATTAGTTCGACACTCTCTTGAGAAATTCTCACCTCTCTTCTAGTGTGCACGCCTATCGTACTAACCTTCCCCGAATGGTTTAACTTAACATATTATCATACTAACCTTCCCAATAATTTAGTTTATCTTAACTTACTCATAAGTTTTAAAAATCGAACAATGTCAACGTGTGAAAAGGGTACTTTTAAAGTGTAGCACAACTCTCGTTTTAGCTTCATTAATTTATAAAGTTTCCCAGTGACATATTATATTCTCGCAAAACAGTATTTATTATTTGAGTCAACTACCATATCCTACTTATCAAAACAAAGTAGGCAGTTTAAATTCCATAATCTCATATATATATTAACTACACGAATAATATATATATATAACAGCACCCCAACTAAAGCTATAGTGCGTGCATACTTCCACTATCCCAAACCCCATACCACTCATATCAAGGGGAATACAAATTCGGAATCACTCTCGAATTGTATTAACACATACACAAACAATAGTCAGGCGAAGCATAGATTCCAAGTCACTAAGAGGATGGCACATACTCGCGTCTCTTAGGACCGTCTGAACTATTAATTCAATAGCCTGTACCAAGGATATCTATCTTCTAGGGTACAAGTCAATATCCCCCATAAAGGTCCCATCGAGATAAGACTTGCCCCAGCGCGGTAACCTCAAGGATAGCAAGTAGCGCGGTATGTTTTTCACATGCATATAATATATGTACACACAATCATATAAATATACCACTTTATCATGTTAATATAGGTTCTTCTCATCACCCATAATTATACCATATATCCTTAATTTCACAGTTATAGAATTTCGTATAAGGTTTCGTCTCTAACCTTGACTCGAAGGGTTTTCTCACTAGTTATGGAACACTGATGGGTTCTATCCATCCAAGTAACAAATTCAGTAGGTAGACATCTATTCACTATCGTAGGTATTTGTCATAATCCCTCACTTGAAATACGTAGTTCGTCATTCCTTAATTAATTATCCCTAAAACACAATAATCATTTCATAATAAAGTTCTCAACACTTAATCATATGTCCTATTGGTCTCTCCTATATCCCAAAACATTTTATTTAATATGCCCAAGGATTATTCCATGATAAATTAATTCAACTAATTAAACAAGGGGAAATGAGAGGCTGCCAGGAAGGGTCGATCGATCGACGGCTGGGGCTCGATCGATCGAACCTTCGATCGATCGACGCTCTAGGGTCGATTGATCGATCAAACAGGTATTTCGATTTCTGCAGAAGTGCAGTTACGGGTTTCATCAAAATTCTTCATCCAAATACATATTTTTCAACACTAATCGTCCCAAAACTTATACCACAAACATAATAACATATTACCAGATGTTTCTAACCTTCAGCATGCGTATAACCATCATTAAACATGATTAAACAACCTAAAATCTCATATAATCATCAAGAACCCTAAGTTTTCTTAACTTCTGTTCTAATCAGTTTTTCCTCCAGAACTTCCTTCTACATAATCATCAAAATTCGTGGGTTAATCATCTACATCATATAAGACTTCCAGAATATGGTTTTAATCTTTTCTACATGCAAATTCCTATCAAAAAGTGGGGTTTTCTTCCATAGATTATACTCCTAATCATTCCTAACTAATATGAATATTGCACCAACGAAAATACGCAAGTTAAACACTTGCCTGGGATTTCAGAGGTCTGGTTTCCTGTTGATTTTGGTGTGGTTGCGTTCTCCTCCTCGAGATCTACGTGTTGGTGGTGACGGCGGTGCAAACGGTGGTGTATTTGGCCTTGAATCACCTTGAGAGCTCTCTCCTCTCTTCTCCAATGGCCGTACTAGGGTTATGAATGTTCTAACCCTAAAAGGCTGACCTAAATAGCTGCTAAGGATGGCTGAAATTCGTGGGTTTAATTACCCTATTTTGTAAAATGACCAAAATGCCCTCCCGGGTCACTAATTAGGCCTAAAAACACCCCGAGACCCAAACTAAATCCCCGGGTACACTTTTCTGACTATCTCGACCCTTCTGGACGCGTTGGCACACTCAAAACGACCATACGGATAACTTATAAAATATTCCCTTTTTAATTAACATAATTAGTCCCGACGTGACACGGGCACGTCCCGACTTAAATTTCCGAAATAGTCATATAATTTACTTATGACATTCAATATAACCAATATAATATATTACTATGCTCATTAGTAATATTCAACAAGTTTCCCATAATTACTAACTCTAGTCACGTTAATAATTATAACATAATTAATTTCTGGATTTTTATTAAATAAATCATCACATTAAATTTAATAAATCTCCAAATTAAATATAGCATAAAAATACGGGGTATTACATACTTCCTCCCTAATAACGGAATTTCGTCCCGAAATTCGGAAAATAAGGCATACCTGGTAAAAACAACTCTGGATATCTCTCGCGCATATCTGCCTCACGCTCCCAAGTGGATTCCTCCACATTATGATGCTCCCACTGGACTCGCACAAGTGGAACTACTTTCGACCTCAATCTCCTCTCACTATAGTCTAGAATAGCCGCTGGTCTCTCTTCGTAAGAGCTATCCGACTGTAAGTCAATCTCATCTATCGCAATGTGCGTATGGGCCATATCATCCCGAAGATATCGTCTCAGCGACGAGATGTGGAATACATCGTGGATGCGATGTAAATGTTCTGGCAATCCCAACCTATATGCTACCGGCCCAATCCTCTCGATGATGGGAAATGGTCCTACGTACCTCGGAGCCAACTTCCCCTTCTTCCCGAACCTCATCACTCCTTTCATAGGAGATACACGCAACAACACTTGATCTCCCACATTAAACTCCCGGAAGAACCGTTTTGCATCGGCGTAGCTCTTCTGCCTGTCTTGGGCTACCCGAATACGACTCCTGATTATCTCAATCCTCGCGGAGGTCTCCTGAATCACTTCTGGCCCTAATAACTTGTTGTCCCCCACCTCGAGCCAACAAGTTGGAGAACGACAAGGCCTGCCGTACAAAGCCTCAAATGGAGCCATGCCAATCGTAAACTGATAGGAGTTATTATAAGCAAACTCTACCAGTGGAAGGTGTGGCTCCCAACCTCCTCCGAAATCGAGAACACACATTCGTAGCATATCTTCCAACATCTGATTAGTACGCTCTGTCTGTCCATCTGTCTGTGGGTGGTAAGCTGAACTCAGTCTCAACTCTGTACCCATAGCCTCCTGAAAGCTTTCCCAGAAACGTGACACAAAAATCTTGTCTCTATCTGATACAATATTCAGGGGCACCCCATGTAATCTGACAATCTCAGCAATGAACAACTGGGCATACTGACCCGTGGTATAATCTATCCTCACTGGCAGAAAATGAGCCACCTTGGTCAAACGGTCTACAATCACCCAGATAGAATCGTGGCCCCGCTGTGATATAGGCAACCCGGTAATGAAATCCATGGAAATACTTTCCCACTTCCACGCGGGTACTTCCAACGGCTGAAGTAATCCTGACGGTTTCTGGTGGTCCACCTTCACTAGCTGGCAAGTAGAACACTTGGACACAAATTCAGCGATGTCCTTCTTCATCCCACTCCACCAGTACTGTCGTCTCATGTCCTGGTACATCTTATCGCCTCCCGGATGTACTGCAAATCGGGACCCATGAGAATGAGTCATCACTTCATGACGTAACTCCGCTCCTTCTGGAACCACTAATCTCCCATTAAACCGTAACCCTCCATCTGAACTAACAGAATAGGACTCAGCACCCTCGGCTAGAAGTCGCACAATCAGCTCCTGACAAAACGGGTTTGTGGTCTGTGCCTGTATCACCCTCGTAACAATCTCGAGTGTGACTGACATCACGGATATGAAAGAACGTGCTACTGCGTCCTGGTGACCTAACTCCTTCCACTTTGCTTTCCAGATGTTCGCTACATCGTCAACCGGTCTACGGCTCAACGCATCAGCAACTACGTTGGCTTTCCCCGGATGATACTGTATATCGAACTGGTAATCTTTCACAAACTCTAACCATCTGCGCTGACTCATATTCAGCTCTCGCTGAGTGAACAGGTACTGCAGTGACTTATGGTCTGTGAACAAACGGAATTTATCGCCCAATAAGTAGTGCCTCCAAATTCTCAATGCAAGGACGACCGCAGCTAACTCCAGGTCGTGGGTGGGGTAATTCTTCTCATGCGGCTTAAGCTTGCGGGAAGCAAAAGCTATAGCCTTCTCCTCCTGCTGAAGTACTCCCCCAAGTCCTCGTAAGGACGCATCTGTGTAAACCAGGTACTCTACACCCGGCTTCGGTAAAGCAAGGACTGGTGCCGAAGTAAGCTTGTCCTTCAGCTCATCGAAAGCCAACTGACAAGCGTCATCCCAGACATATGGTACCCCCTTGCGAGTCAGATTCGTCAATGGACCCGCTATTTTGGAGAATCCCCGAATGAACCTCCTGTAGTAACCAGCTAACCCCAAGAAACTACGCACTTCCGTCGGTGTCATGGGTTGTCCCCATTCCCTCACTGCTGACATTTTGCTCGGGTCAAATGCAATCCCCTGCTCAGAAACAACATGCCCCAATAACTGTACCTCTCGCAACCAGAATCCACACTTCTCGTACTTAGCATACAACTGATGCTCTCGTAGAGTCTGAAGAACCTGCCTCAAGTGTTCGGCATGCTCCTCCTCGGAGTGTGAATATATCAAAATATCATCTATGAAAACGATGACAAACTGATCCAAGAACTCTCTGAATACTCGGTTCATCAAGTCCATGAAAACGGCTGGAGCATTTTTGAGTCCGAACGGCATCACCCGAAACTCATAAGACCCATATCTTGTCAAGAAAGCAGTCTTCGAAACATCCTGCTCCCTAATACGTAGCTGATGGTACCCCGACCTCAGATCTATCTTCAAAAAGAAAGTTTCTCCCCTCAGCTGGTCGAACAGATCATCGATTCGAGGCAACGGATATTTATTCCGTATCGTGACCTTGTTCAACTCCCGGTAGTCCACGCACAATCTCAGTGAACCATCTCTCTTCTTTATAAATAAGACTGGAGCGCCCCAAGGTGAGGTACTCCTACGAATGAAGCCCTGACCTAATAGCTGCTCAATTTGATCTCGTAGCTCTCGCATCTCTGCCGGAGCCATACGGTACGGTGCGCGTGCTATAGGTCTCGTATCCGGAAATAAATCTATAACGAAGTCTATCTCACGACTGGGCGGTAGGCCTGGTATCTCCTGAAACACATCGGAATACTCCCTAACAACTGGGATCGAATCCAAAGGAATCACAACCTCCTTAGAGGTATCCTCCTCAATGTAATATAAATGAGCGGTCGAACCTCCCTCTGGGCGAGGCATCGCCACTACAAACATCTCTTGCCCCGGAATGGCAAAAATAATGCTCCCACCGAAGCAATCAATCATGGCTCTATAAGATGCGAGCCAATCCATACCAATGATCACATCATGCTCGTGCATGTCTAAGACTAGCATGTTTGCAGGCAATACCAAGCTACCAATCTCTACCCCTACTCCCCGGCATATAAAGAATATAAGTGACCCACTCCCCAGTGGTGAGTCGACACACGTCACGGTGCTCTCTGCTGTGGCTAACAACCCTAAGGACTTCGCAAAATGCGTAGCTATAAAACAATGCGTTGCCCCCGTATCAAACAAAACTTTACCCATAGTACCATAGATAGGAAACATACCCTCAATCGCGGGTGGTGCCTGTGGAGCTGCTGCCTGGTGGATGTTATAGACACGTCCATACTGCAATTGCCCCTGCTGCACTGGAGCTGCTGGAATGGCTGGTAGGGCTGGCACCTGGGCTGGAGCTGGAAGGGCAGGTGGAAAAAGTGGTCTTTGCGGCTCATTACGGGCTCCCTGCTGCTGTGGGGCCCTATCGCCCTCTGGGCAATCCTGGCGCCTATGGCCATGTTTGCCGCAACCAAAGCATCTGCCATTGAAATTACCACCCCTCTGACCCTGCTGTCCACGGCCCTGCTGGCCGTTAACTCCTCGCCACTAGCCCTGTTGGCCCTGATGTGCATGCTGTTGGCCTTGCTGGCCCTGCTGCTGGCCCTGTGGTCGGTGTTGGCCCTGCTGGCCCTGCTGATTAGACTGACCCTGATGGCCCTGCCTGAATCCTCCGAATCCCTGCCTAGAATCACCTGAACGGAATCGCTTAGCAGGGTCCCCCTGATGGGAACTCTGCTCGTGCTGACGAGTCTGTCCATGAGTTGGCGCCCCACCGGCACTATTACCCCCGGTCCTGCCCTGCTGGCTGGACTCTCCTGCTCTCTTGCTTCCCTGAAGATGGAAGCGGTGATCCTGGCAATGTAGTAATGCTGCATTGAGTACGTCAGTGAAAGTACTCAGGGATAGATTTCCAATAAGGTGCTGACGGATCCTCCAAGCTAACCCGTCGACGAACAGCAAAATCTTCTTGCCCTCAGTGGGTGCCTCATCCGGCACAATAGTGAGAAGTCTCGTGAACTCCTCCTCATACTCAGCTACAGTAAGGTTCTCCTGCTTCAGATTTAGTAATTTCCGCCTCATCTCAATCTGCACTGCGGGTGGAAAATACTTGCGGTCAAACCGCTCCCAGAACAACTGAATAGGGATCGTGTCCCTCTCCTCCAAAGTAGTAGTGGACTCCCACTACTGTAATGCGTCTCCCACCAGCTTGAAAGAAGCCAATAACTGCTTTTGTACTTCGGTGCACTCATACATGCGAAGATGCCGCTGGATGTCTTTCTTCCATTGGCTAACCGTGACAATGTCGGAGATACCGGAGAACTCAGGGGGATGTGCTTTCTGAAAAGCATCCCGAACCCCTCCCATGCAGATGGAAGCTGTGCTGGTACTGGCGCCACTGCCTGGACCTGGGGTGGAGCCTGCTGAATCACCGCTATCGCGGCATTCACCGCCTGAGCAACAATAGCGGCTACTTCATTCGCATTCATTGTGCCTGGTGCCGGAGCTGCTGGCTGCTCGGCTTGGGCACGCCTATCTTTCGGAGCACGTCTCGGAGGCATCTGAAACGTGAACAAGTTTATTAGTCTACAGTTATCAACAAATCTCGAATAGCTGAAGACTTAAACGTAAAAGCAAGAATACAACAGTCCTAAAAATAGGGCTCTATAGAAATAACGTTAAGCTGAAAGCGAAATAAGCCGTACAGATCCTATGGACACTAGAACCTGATGCTCTGATACCACCTGTGACACCCCGCCTAATTAAATACCGGGCGATCACTCCTTTATTAAATTAAATCAAGGTGAACAGTTGGTTCATTCTCAGCATCACTGTCAATAAAAAATAATTTTCCAATTTAACACCCTAAATAATTAAGCTAAGTGTCAAAACCAATTTTAAACATTAACTTCCAAATTTTATTTAAAGAAAAGATTTATTTATTTTATTAACAAAGATCAATGAATAAGATTCACGCCACAATAAACTGGAACCAAAAATCCAATATATAAAACATCCATCAACGAATGCCAACATACGAGAAAATAAAGTAATACATCCATCCTGAACAAAATCCCATAATAACGAACTAGGAAACAACTGAAATAACAATGTCCCAACATAAAGAAATAATGGAAAGGGCTACACATGCCCATCTGAATGAAAGTGCTAAGAGTGGATCTGAATGAACGAAGTCGTCTAATCAAAAGACCTGCAACTCCCACCTAAGCTGCAGCGCGTTCCTTCCAAGAGATCCTAAGCAAGACGCCCCTGTGACTGGGCACCTGAAATACATACATATATATACAAGGGGGAGAGGGAGAGAGAAAACGGGTCAGAGCCCGAAAGTGTATATGATTAAAAATTTGTTTAGCAAGTATTTAAATTGATACAGGCCAATGCAACAACATATTAGTTCGACACTCTCTTGAGAAATTCTCACCTCTCTTCTAGTGTGCACGCCTATCGTACTAACCTTCCCCGAATGGTTTAACTTAACATATTATCATACTAACCTTCCCAATAATTTAGTTTATCTTAACTTACTCATAAGTTTTAAAAACCGAACAATGTCAACGTGTGAAAAGGGTACTTTCAAAGTGTAGCACAACTCTCGTTTTAGCTTCATTAATTTATAAAGTTTCCCAGTGACATATTATATTCTCGCAAAACAGTATTTATTATTTGAGTCAACTACCATATCCTACTTATCAAAACAAAGTAGGCAGTTTAAATTCCATAATCTCATATATATATTAACTACACGAATAATATATATATATATATAACAGCACCCCAACTAAAGCTATGGTGCGTGCATACTTCCACTATCCCAAACCCCATACCACTCATATCAAGGGGAATACAAATTCGGAATCACTCTCGAATTGTATTAACACATACACAAACAATAGTGAGGCGAAGCATAGATTCCAAGTCACTAAGAGGATGGCACATACTCGCGTCTCTTAGGACCGTCTGAACTATTAATTCAATAGCCTATACCAAGGATATCTATCTTCTAGGGTACAAGTCAATATCCCCCATAAAGGTCCCATCGAGATAAGACTTGCCCCAGCGCGGTAACCTCAAGGATAGCAAGTAGCGCGGTATGTTTTTCACATGCATATAATATATGTACACACAATAATATAAATATACCACTTTATCATGTTAATATAGGTTCTTCTCATCACCCATAATTATACCATATATCCTTAATTTCACAGTTATAGAATTTCGTATAAGGTTTCGTCTCTAACCTTGACTCGAAGGGTTTTCTCACTAGTTATGGAACACTCATGGGTTCTATCCATCCAAGTAACAAATTCAGTAGGTAGACATCTATTCACTATCGTAGGTATTCGTCATAATCCCTCACTTGAAATACGTAGTTCGTCATTCCTTAATTAATTATCCCTAAAACACAATAATCATTTCATAATAAAGTTCTCAACACTTAATCATATGTCCTACTGGTCTCTCCTATATCCCAAAACATTTTATTTAATATGCCCAAGGATTATTCCATGTAAATTAATTCAACTAATTAAACAAGGGGAAATGAGAGGCTGCCAGGAAGGGTCGATCGATCGACGGCTGGGGCTCGATCGATCGAACCTTCGATCGATCGACGCTCTAGGGTCGATCGATCGATCAAACAGGTATTTCGATTTCTGCAGAAGTGCAGTTACGGGTTTCATCAAAATTCTTCATCCAAATACATATTTTTCAACACTAATCGTCCCAAAACTTATACCACAAACATAATAACATATTACCAGATGTTTCTAACGTTAAGCATGCGTATAACCATCATTAAACATGATTAAACAACCTAAAATCTCATCTAATCATCAAGAACCCTAAGTTTTCTTAACTTCTGTTCTAATCAGTTTTTCCTCCAGAACTTCCTTCTACATAATCATCAAAATTCGTGGGTTAATCATCTACATCATATAAGACTTCCAGAATATGGTTTTAATCTTTTCTGCATGCAAATTCCTATCAAAAAGTGGGGTTTTCTTCCATAGATTATACTCCTAATCATTCCTAACTAATATGAATATTGCACCAACGAAAATACGCAAGTTAAACACTTGCCTGGGATTTCAGAGGTCTGGTTTCCTGTTGATTTTGGTGTGGTTGCGTTCTCCTCCTCGAGATCTACGTGTTGGTGGTGACGGCGGTGCAAACGGTGGTGTATTTGGCCTTGAATCACCTTGAGAGCTCTCTCCTCTCTTCTCCAATGGCCGTACTAGGGTTATGAATGTTCTAACCCTAAAAGGCTGACCTAAATAGCTTCTAAGGATGGCTGAAATTCGTGGGTTTAATTACCCTATTTTGTAAAATGACCAAAATGCCCTCCCGGGTCACTAATTAGGCCTAAAAACACCCCGAGACCCAAACTAAACCCCCGGGTACACTTTTCTGACTATCTCGACCCTTCTGGACGCGTTGGTGCACTCAAAACGACCATACGGACAACTTATAAAATATTCCCTTTTTAATTAACATAATTAGTCCCGACGTGACACGGGCACGTCCCGACTTAAATTTCCGAAATAGTCATATAATTTACTTATGACATTCAATATAACCAATATAATATATTACTATGCTCATTAGTAATATTCAACAAGTTTCCCATAATTACTAACTCTAGTCACGTTAATAAATATAACATAATTAATTTTCGAATTTTTATTAAATAAATCATCACATTAAATTTAATAAATCTCCAAATTAAATATAGCATAAAAATACGGGGTATTACACTTCGTCGTGGGGTACTCCCGTACTGTCTGTTAAGAAGAGGGATGGATCGTTGAGATTATGTGTTGATTATCAGGAGTTGAATAAAGTCACGATACGGAACAAATATCCGTTGCCTGGAATCTATGACTTATTCGACCAGTTGAGAGGAGCGCCTTTCTTCTCAAAGATTGATTTGAGATCGGGGTATCATCAGCTACGTATCAGGGAACAGGACGTGTCGAAGACTGCTTTACTGACAAGATATGGTTCCTATGAATTCAGGGTTATGCCTTTCGGGCTAACCATTGCCCTAGCCGTGTTCATGAACTTGATGAACAGGGTGTTCAGAGAGTTCCTGGACCAGTTCATCATCGTATTCATAGATGACATTCTTGTTTACTTGCAGACCGAGGAGGATCATGCTGAGCATTTGAGGAAAATTTTGCAGACATTGCGCCAGTATGAGTTGTATATAAAATACGAGAAATGTGGGTTTTGGCTGAAGGAGGTACAATGTTTGGGGCATATCATCTTTGATAGAGGGATATCCATAGATCCGAGGAAGGTGTTAGCGGTGAGGGAGTGGGGACATCCCATGACACCGACCGAGATACGCAGTTTCTTGGGCTTAGCCGGATACTACTGAAGGTTCATTCAAGGTTTTTCAAAGATAGCGGGTCCGTTGACGCATTTGACTCGCAAAGGGGTACCGTTTATCTGGAGTGATGCCTGTCAGTTAGCCTTCGATGAGTTGAAAGATAAGTTAACCTCAGGACCAGTTCTAGCATTACCCAGGTCGGGAGTGGAGTATCTAGTCTACACTGATGCATCCTTATTAGGACTTGGAGGTGTACTTCAGCGGGAGGATCAGGCTATAGATTATGCTTCCCGTAAGCTTAAGCCTCATGAGAGGAATTACCCCACCCATGACTTGGAGTTAGCAGCGGCCGTGTTTGCACTTTGAATTTGGAGACATTACCTCCTAAGGGAGAAATTTCATTTATTCACAGACCACAAGTCATTACAATACCTCTTCACGTAGAAGGAGTTAAATATGCGTCAACGTCGGTGGCTTGAGTTTGTGAAGGATTATCAATTTGATATCCAGTACCACCCGGAGAAGGCTAATGTGGTAGCAGACGCGTTAAGCCGTATGCCAATCGGTGAGGTGGCCAAGGTGTGAAAAGTGAAATGGAAGGAGTTAGGGAACCAAGATGCGGTAGCTCGATCGTCTATGTCTGAATAACGGTTACGCCCCAGATTATTACAGGAGTAGTACAGGCTCAGGCAGATGATCCGTTCTGCCAAAGTCATATAGTGAAACTTCTAGCCGAGGGGACTGAGTCTTACACCGTCGGTTCAGACGGGAGTTTACATTTCAATGGGAGATTGGTTGTTCCCGAGGGTGAAGATTTGAGACACAAGGTGATGACAGAGTCGCATGGTTACCGATTTGTAGTGCATCCTGGTGGGGATAAGATGTACCAGGATATGCGTAGACAGTACTGGTGGAGCGGAATGAAGAAGGATATTGCCGAGTTTGTCTCGAAATGTGCCACTTGTCAGTTGGTAAAAGTGGACTATCAGAGACCGGCGGGACATCTACATCCATTAGAGGTTCCTATGTTGAAATGGGAGAGCATTTCCATAGACTTCATCGCAGGATTACCTATATCGCAGAGGGGTCACGATTCAATATGGGTGATAGTGGATCGGCTGACCAAGGTAGCCCACTTTCTGCCAGCCAGGACAGACTACACCGCGGGACAGTACGCCCAGTTATTCATTGCAGAGATAGTGAAACTCCACGGAGTGCCTCTCAATATCATGTCCGACAGAGATAAGGAGTTCGTTTCTCGATTTTAGGAGAGTTTTTAGGACGCGGTGGGTATGGAGTTGCAGCTGAGCACAGCCTATCACCCCAGACGGATGGTCAGACAGATCGAACGAATCAAATATTGGAGGACATGTTACGTATGTGCATCATTAATTTTGGCGGACGTTGGGAGCAGTACCTTCCACTGGTGGAGTTTTCTTATAATAACTCCTACCAGTTTACTATCGGTATGGCTCCATTCGAAGCCCTATATAGAAGACCTTTTCGTTCTCCAACATGCTGGATAGAGGTGGGGGATAACAAGTTATTGGGTCCGGAGGTGATTCGGGATACTTCCGTGAGGATAGAGTTGATACGGAGCCGTATTCGAGTTGCTCGGGATCGAAAGAAGAGTTACGCTGATGCCAAATGTTACTTTCGAGAGTTCAATATTGGGGATCAGGTGTTACTTCGGGTGTCTCCTATGGAGGGAGTTATCAATTTTGGGAATAAGGGAAAGTTGGCGCCGAGGTATGTAGGGCCATTCCCCATTATCGGGAGGATTGGGCCAGTTGCTTATAGACTTGGGTTACTAGAGCCCTTGCATAGAGTCCATGACGTGTTTCATATCTCATCGCTGAGGAGATTTCTTCGAGATGAATTGGCGCATACTCACATTTCTCTAGAGGAGATATATTTACAAGTTGATAGCTCCTATGAGGACGGAACAGTTGCTATACTAGACCGTAGCGAGAGGAAGTTGAGGTCGAAAATAGTACCACTAGTGCGCGTTCAGTAGGGGCACCATAATGTTGAGGAATCAACTTGGGAGCCCGAGGATGACATGCGTGAACATTATACAGAGTTATTCTTACCAGGTATATATATTTTTCCGAATTTCGGGACGAAATTCTATTATTAGGGGGAAGTATGTAATACCCCGTATTTTTACGCATATTTATTTTTATGGAAAATGGGAAAATGGGGATTAATTAAATTAATGGGAGAAAATTTTAAATTATAATTAATTCGATTTTATGATAATAATCACTAACGTGATGAGAGTTAGTAGTTATTGAAACAATATTTTGGACGGGAATGAGATACACGGCAGTTATATTATAAATATTTGGGACGCGTAAGAGTCGCGTCACTAGTAGTTATTTGGGGGTTTAAAAGGTAAATTATTTTTGTATAACTCGAATGACTATTTTGAGTACTCCAGAGTATCCGTAAGGGTTGAAATAGTCAAAAAACACTACACGGGTATTTAAATTGGAGTCCGGGACATTTTAGCCCAAAGCGACACCCCCCGGAGGGGTATTTTGGTCTTTTAAAATTTTTGGGTAATTAAAAGGACGAAAATTGGGTCTAATTTAAAAGCAGTTAGGGTTAGTGGCCTGTTAGTTCAACCTACGTAAGATAGAGAGGCAAAAAGAGAGAGAACCAAGGAGGAAGAAGAAGAAGACTCCATTAGATCCCTAAGTCAAGAACTCAAGCTTTCACACCAAAAAGTACACCAACGCGTAGATCGGGTCAAGAGGATCGTTCCCATACCATTTTTAATCGCGAATCAGAAGTTCCTTTTTAAGGCAAGTGATTATCTTTCTCTATCTCTTAGCAATAACTCTTGTTAACATATGTAGAGGTTTTAGAATAACTAAATACCAAATTGGGTTTACCTATAATGAAAATCGTGTAGGAATTTTAGAAATCTGATGGGGGTTTGCATGTAAAGGATTTTTCCCCTTAATAGGAATGTGAAATTTGGTGAATTAGATGTCAAGCACAAAATAAAAATGGAGTTTTTATAGATTTATAATTCTGGGTTTATGTTAATATGATTTATGAGAAAATTTAGGAATTTGTTAAAATTACATGATGATTAGAAGGATTTGACCCCAAAAACTATACTAAGAAGTGTCCTAGGGTCACTTAGAGTAGTTTGTAATCCTCGTACTTGGGCTGGAATGGGTTTAGGTTGAGATTTGAGTGGAGAAAATCTAGAAAAACGAACATTGGTAACTGGGAAATTTTAGAAATTTCGTTAGAAGTCCAGCCCAGGTCGTTCGAACGACCTCGTTTGAACGAGTTTTCTAACGACATTCCAGTGTCACTTCTAACGAGTTTGGTGGTTCATTCGAAGTCCCTTCGTTCGAACGACCCTCGTTCGAACGAGAGTCCCTGGGTCTTCTAACGAGATTACAGAATGACTTTTAAGGCCCAATTTTGCTTCAAAATCCGTGTAGACTTATATAATGGAGTGTTAGGCCTGTATGAATGTCGAGTAACTTAAAAATTTATATTTATTAGTGAGCAGAGAATATGTCGACCCTCGGAAGGAATGAAAGTTATAGAAATTGAGAGATACGAAAATACAAGGGAGAATATATATACGAATAAGGTACGGGGTATAATAAGGGATACATATTATACGTACTGCAAATACTAGGCTACGGGAAAGCCAATGAAGTTATAAAAGTTGTGTGTATGCTTATTGATCAAAATATTATGTGTATGACATACCTAGCTACTGGCTATCGAACGGAGGTTAACGCGTTGTGGACGAACGGATCTTGTGTGCCTTCGGGGGGTTTAGAGTCGTATCACTAAAGCATAGAACCTAGGTACGGGCTATCCGCGATAATGATAGTGATGACGGTCGTATGGGTGCGTAGGTATGTGCGTAGCCCATCGGCTTGGGACTGTATTCGCCTCCAATAGGTTTTTGTATTTTTATTGGTTCTCGAGAGATTAAACCTGATGTCCTCTATGCGTGAGCGTTGCAATGGGACTAGATAGCCGAGTATGCGTAGCACTAAGGGTTTCTCAACCAGGGGTGCAATATTGCTATATTATATATATAAATTGATATGTATACATAAAGAGATTAATGTGTGTATACCGAAATCCTATTTGGTGTCTTTTATTGATGACTCTATTTTGAAATGTGTACTTATGGTATTAATAACTGGACAGTTAGAAGAATATGAGAATAAACTAAAGAAAATTCTAAACTATATTAAAATCTTAAGAATGTCGGCTTTGGGTAATTTAGGTAGTCTCCCCAACATAATAGTATGTATTTAGTAGCCAGTCAGGGTATCATGACTAGATTGGGTAATTAGACTCGTTAGACGTGCACACTAGATCGAGGGGTGAGTATCTCAAGTGAGTACGCTAAGTTAACTTAGATAATAATTGTGTTAATTGAATCAATTTAAGCACTTGCTATATTAAATTGTTTTCAACTCGGGATCTAACCCGTTTTTCTGTATATCTTTCTATTGTTCCATTATTTTAGGTGCCCAGCCACAGGGACACCAACCTTAGGAGACTCTATTCAGTTGTCGTGCTGTAGCTAATGTGGAAGCTGCAGGATAATTGCTTGTAGACGACTCAGCTTATTCCTCCTTTTTCAGTTATCTAGTCTGTTGGACATGTCGTCCTTTCTTCTGGTTATTTGCAGAGATTCAGTTGTTTTAAATTCTCTCTTAGATTTTATTTCATTTTTGAATTTATTGTATGGGATTGTATCTGGATGTGTTTTACTCCAGTCATTTATTTTACTTCAGTTAGACTTTATTTATATTACTGTGAGTATGGCATTTTGTCGGTATTCTTTTTTATATTGGTTAGTAACAAGATAAAATTTGGACATCACGCTTTTTAAATATTAGGTGGTTAGTTTTTATTAAATTAAAATTTGGGTTTTCGGCAGTGATGCATTATCTGGACCAACTTGATATTCTGAAATTAATTAATTAAGGACTGATCACTCGGTAATTAATTAGGCGGGGTGTCACATTCCAATGTGGGACAAGAGTTAAAACACACACAATTCATTAACTTTCATTGCTTTATGAGTCACTTTTGAGATATATTTATCATTCATAATTTAATGGAATTGAACATGTGAATATACTACGTTAATCTCCTTGAGAAGGAGAACACGTTCGTATATGGTCCCACAATTATCGTGGTGTGGGTCCCACATAAATTTAAGTTCAAAGTTGCTCAAATTCTGCTATCCAGTACTCATTTTTTGACATTTTTAGTGTAGTTTCTGGCATGGGGTCGCACGAATCTGTAAGAATAAAAGAGTTTCATTATGTGTGGTATCTCATGCACGTGCACGCCAAAGATGGACAACTATTTTTTCTCTTATGCTGGCGTAGAAAAGGACATGAGCATAATTTTTTTAGTTTTTTGGGGTTTAGTGTCATGTCCAAATTTTTTATAGGCTTTTTTCCATGTATTTTTTACAAGGGCGGATATGCGCCTGGGCTGACTAGGGCTACAGCTCAACCCAAAAAAAAATTATGTTAACTATTATAAGTCCAGACCAAAGCCAACCCAACCCATTTTTGAAACTTGGCCCACACCCAATACACTTCCCGTCCAACAGAAGCAGCGTTAAAAACTTAAAAAGGAAACAAATCCCACAAAATAAAAAACGTGTACAAGCTATACACCAAAATAGGTATGTGTTGTAACTGCTCCTCCAATCCGATCAAAAGTTAAACCTCTTTGATCCTCCCTCTCACCAAACCCAATTCACAATACCTTAAAAAATAAGAATATTGTCTCACCACCTCACCCACCACTGCCTGATATTAGCCGACAGAAAATTAATTACCCTGTACAGTCTACCTCTGGTGCTGTTCGCTCAGGTATGGAATTTTCCTTGTTCTTTTTTCGTTTCTTTGTTCCCTTTTTTCGTTTTTTTATTTTTTTTCTTTCAAAATTAGATTAGTGGAGTTCTTTCTTAAGTAACAGATTTATGTATTTAATTAATTGATTGATTATTTGATATAGAGAAATATATTTTCTAAAATATTAGAATTTTTGGGTTTGAACTTTTTAGGTTGATTCATACGACAGTTTTTTTAGACATAGACATGACACAATACGGTTTCGTGTTTTTCTTAGCTGACACGAACGCGAACCAAATAAAAATGACACGATACGAATAACATGATTTCTTAAGTTTTACACCAAATTAAACATAAATAGACACGATAACATAAATAAAAAAATGATTAACACGACGCCAAGATAACACGACAAATACGACTTATAATTTTGACACGAATATAACAGGACACGACTTCATGTCAATAAGACCCAATACGAACACAACATATCGTATCAATTTCGTATCGTTCCGTGTCGTCTTTTTTATGTCGTTTTTTAAACTATCGCCCCTAATTCTAGTTGTAGAGTTGAGATTATTATTATCTTCAGGTATTTTTACTAGGGGGAACAATTTCGATAAAACTTCTTTGTTTAATTATAAATGAATTTTATTATTGAACTAAGTTTTGTCTTAATTTTTCTTTTCTTGTTTTTTATTTAATTTTATCTTTTACAAACTATGACTTATTGTTAGCCTACCCCTCCCACTAATTGTGACTCCGCCCTTGCTATTTTAAATTATATTTAGTTTTATAATTGCTTTCAAAAATTCTCAACCGTCTTGTAACGCCAATGAGTTGTTACAAAAGAACCGACGACTAAAAAAAAGTAAAAACATATGAATGAATGCAAATAAATCTTTAAAGTAGAACTATATAATCCCAATCTTTTTTTGGTTTTGTCATATGGGTTTTGAATGGTGGCTGCGTGTTAGAGAAGAAAGAGAACGCTACACTTGTAACTCAAAGGCAAAAGAGGATGACCGAATAAATGGCTTAATGTTGTTTTTCTTTTTGAAGGACTTACGGGCGTGGAAAGGGATCCATGTTCAAGATGGACTCTTGCAAACCTTTTGTGGTTTCATGTTGATCCCTACAAGGAATCGTGTTGTATACAGAAGCAGAAGTAAAAAATTTTGTCCATAAAGAGCACTTGTAGGATCCAAGGTAAATGACAAACCTTCGCTCTCGGCTTGGGTAATTTTCAGCGAGAAGTTTTTTTAATGGAACAAATAGGTTCAGTTGTATGGGAACCTTTGTTGAGAAATGTTACAGATTTTATAAAATAAGTAAGTAAGAGTTTTGGGTGTAAGAATTTAAAGAGTTTGTCCCACATTGGAAGTGTGGAAGTGGTGGGAAGCTAACCCAAATATAAAAGGGGATAGTGTCCCACATTGAAAAATGTACAAAGCTAAGTGTCACCGCTAAGCTATAAAAGGAGTGGGCAACCTTTGAGTCCCACATTGAAAAAAAATTAAGAATTTGTACACTTAATAAGTACAAATAGAAAATGAAGAGTTAATTCATCTAACATTTAAGAGGCTATTCAAGAGACCTCAATACGGACCGTACGCACACGTCCACGCGCGCGAGTGCGGGGGCGGGGAAGTGGCCTGTAGAGGCGCTAGTGGCGCACTTTGCACTTCGTCCGGGTCGGATCGCGGTACTCGGGCGCGGTCACTTTTTGGTTGACCCGTACAAAACCGATTCGGTATTAATTGTACCTGTTCGGAAATGACTTAAGACTATTGGTAATTAACCGTCATACCATTTCAGAATTGACTTAAGACTGTTAATCCAACAGTCATGACTCTTGAAGACAAAGCTTTTCATTATCTATAAATAAATGCTACCTAAAACGAAATTAGATTGATAACAAAAAACCCAGTTTCAGATTTTCAAACCCTGCTATTACTCTCTTATAATTTTCAGGAGATACAAATTCTCTTATTCTGTTTTGTGCACAGAAAGAGAATAAGAACTTGATTGAATGTTCTTCGCTGCTCCATCCAAGGGCTGTCTTCAGGCATACAATTTGCAGACAGTGCAATTGCTTCATTGTATCTTGAGTACGGATTTGTTGATTCCCGTTTGTATACCGAAGTTATTCGTGTGGGGCAAATACTGTATTTAGGAAAGTGACATCACGCCTTGACGATTCATAAAGTTACATTGTTGTATTAAAGTTGACATTGTTGTGATATAATAAAGAGTCCTATTTCTGTATTTGCTACATAATTTCCAACAATCTAAATACAGTAATTTCATAAATGGCCGACTCTTCCAAATCACTTCGACAAATAACAGAAGGCTTTGTCAAGTTGGACCATTTTGATGGTGGTAATTTTCTGCGTTGGCAGAAAAATGTTCATTTTCTTCTAATAACATTGAAGATTGTATATGTCTTGTCACAACCGAAACCAAATGAAGATGAAGATGAAACCGTGGAACAGACTAGGTAACGCACAAAATGAGAGACCGATGATTACTTGTGTCGTGGTCACATTCTCAATGCACTTGCTAACAATTTGTTCGACTTGTACCAAAATGTTGGGACTGCAAAAACTTTGTAGGAAACATTGGAGACCAAATATCTTACGGAAGACGCTACAAGTAAGAAGTTCCTTATCGGTCAGTTTTTAAGCTTTAAAATGCGTGATAATAGGCCAGTGCTAGAACAATTTCATGACATCCAACGAATCATAAATCATTACAAACTGAAAAAATTAAATATGGATGATAATGTAATTGTTGCTGCCATAATTGAAAAACTTCCTCCTTCTTGAAAAGATTATAAGAAAGAACTCAAACACAAAAAGGAGGATCTTTCACTTGAAGAATTAGAGACTCATTTAAGAATTGAACAAGAGTCTCGAATTCTAGATGGTAAAGAGGAACAAGAAAATTCTGTTTCTAACGTCCATGTGGTGGAGGAAAGAAAGGAGCAAAAATATGGCAATCGTGGAAAAAATAACAAGCGGAAATTTTTTTCAAATAATTCTAAAGCAAACAAAAAGAAGAAAGGAAATTGTTTTCATTGAAACAAACCAGGTCACTTCAAGAAGGATTGTGGTGAGTTCAAGAAACTAAAGGAAAAAGGAGGGACATCTAACACAAAGCAAAAATTTGCTGCTATGATATCCGAGGCTAATATGCTTGGAGAAGACAACTCATGGTGGGTTGATTATGGTGCCACAAGACATGTTTGTAAGGACAAGAACTTGTTCTCTGCCTATAAAATAGTGGAAGGAGATGTTCTCTATATGGGAAATTCATCTACTGCTGCGGTTAAAGGCAAAGGGACAGTGGATCTCAAATTCACTTTCAAAAAAATCCTTAACCTCACCAATATTTTTCAGGTTCCTGATGTTAAGAAAAATTTAGTTTCTGGAAGTCTTTTTAATAAATTTGGCTTTAAGCTTGTATTTGAGTCAGACAAATTTATTCTGACTAAGAATGGTACCTTTGTAGGCAAAGGATATTTGTATGAGGCATGTTTAAGCTCAATATCAATGAAAAAGATTCTTCTGCTTATATTGTTGATTGTCTTTCATTATGGCATAATCGTTTAGGACATGTTAATACAAAGAAAATGCATTTCATGGTTAATTTAAATTTAATTCCTAAATATGAGAATGATGTGAATGAATAGTATAAAATATGCATGCAAACAAAAATAACAAGATTGCCTTTTCCAAAAATAGAAAAAACTACATCTTTGTTGCAATTAGTACATAGTGATGTTTGTGATTTGCTTGGAACACCTACTAGAGGTGGTAGTAAATATTTTGCTACATTTATCGATGACTTTTCAAAATATTTTTACGTATATCTTTTAAACTCTAAGGATGATGTGCTTAATAGATTTAAGACATACAAAAATGAAGATGAAAATCAATGTGATACTAAAATAAAATGTCTTAGATCTGATAGAGGTGGTGAATATCACTTTCCTCAATTTTGTGAAGATATGGTAATTATACATGAAGTTACTGCACCTTATCAAAATGGAGTAGCAGAAAGAAAAAATAGAACACTAACTGAAATGGTTAACGCTATGCTTTCTTATTCTGGTTTAAGTAAAGGGTTTTGGGGAGAAGCACTTTTAATTGTGTGTCATATTCTGAATAAGATACTTGTTAAAGATAATAAGAAAACTCCTTACCAATTATGGAAGAATAGAAAACCTAATTTAGGTTATCTTAAAGTTTGGGGTTGTAGAGCTATTGTAAGACTACCTGAAACTAAGAGAAAGAAATTAGGAAGCAAAGGTGTTGAGTGTATTTTCATAGGTTATGCATAACATAGTAAAGGTTATAGATTTTTGGTTAGTGAACCTAATGATTATGTTGAGGTAAATACAATAATTGAATCGAGAGATGCAATTTTTTATGAACAAAGGTTTTCTTCTATTCCTATAATTAATAATGAAAAAGAAGTTAGCACTCCTTCACAATTATCTGATACTCCACCAGTAAAACAAGAAGAGATTAGAAAAAGTAAGAGACCTAGAAAAGAAAAAATCTTTGGTCCCGACTTTGTACTCTATCTTGTTGAAGGAACTCGAGACACATCTTGTAAAAAATATGATTTGACTCTTAGCGTTGAAACAGACCCACAAACTTATAGTGAGGCAATTAAGTCTGTAGATTCAGCATTTTGGAAAGAAGCTATAAATGATGAAATGGATTCAATCTTGGGAAATAAAACTTGGAAGTTAGTAGATTTACCTCCTGGGTCTAAACCCCTTAAGTGTAGATGGATTTTTAAAAAGAAAATGAAAATATATGGAACAATTGATAAATTCAAGGCTAGATTGGTTGCTAAATGTTTTACACAAAAAGAAGGAATTGATTATTTTGATACCTATGCACCTGTTGCTAGAACCACCACTATTAGAATTTTAATTGCATTAGCATCTATATATAATTTTGAGATTCATCAAATGGATGTGAAAACTGTCTTTTTAAATGGTGACTTAGAAGAAGAAATTTACATGGAACAACCTGAAGGGTTTGTTATGCCTGGATAAGAAAATAAAGTATGTAAACTTATTAAGTCCTTATATGGCCTAAAACAAGCACCCAAACAATGGCGTGAAAAATTTGATAAAGTCATTATTTCTTATGGTTTTAAAATTCATGAATCTGATAAGTGTGTTTATAGTAAATTTGCTAATGGTAAAGGTGTGATCATTTGTTTATATGTAGATGACATGTTATTTCTTGGTACTGATTTAGAAAGCATTAATAATACAAAGAGTTTTCTGTCTTCTAAATTTGATATGAAAGATATGGGTGTAGCTCATGTCATATTAGGAATGAGAATAATAAGGAAAGATAAAAATATTATTCTCACTCAATCTCATTATGTTGAGAAAATTTTAAAGAAATTTAATCATTTTGAATGCACACCTGTTAGTACACCTTTTGAACCACAGCTAAAGATGATCTCTAATAATGGTAGAGCTATTTCACAATTGTAATATGCACGAGTAATTGGTAGTTTAATGTATGCCATGACATGTACTCCACCTGATATTGCTTATGCTGTTGGTAAATTAAGTAGATATACTAGTAATCCAAGTTTATTGCATTGGCATGCTGTCAATAGCATATTAGAGTATTTAAAAGGAACTATGGACTATGGTATATACTATAGTGGATATCCTTCAATATTAGAAGGGTTTTCTGATGTCGTTGGATAACTGAGCAGGAGGATCATTCCTCAACAAGTGGATGGATTTTCACTCTTGGTGGAGGAGCTGTTTCTTGGGGATCAAAGAAACAAACTTGTATAGCTGATTCTACAATGGAAGCTGAGTTTGTAGCATTAGCTGCAACTAGTAAAGAGGCAGAATGGTTAAGGAATTTATTAATTGAAATTCCAATTTGGCTAAAACCAATGCCTCCAATATCTATACATTGTGATAGTGAGTCTACATTTTCCAGAGCTTATAGTAAAGTGGACAATGGAAAATCTAAACATATTGGCCTGAGACATAGTTATGTCAGACAAATGATTACAGATAGTGTAATCACAGTGGATTATGTAAAATTAAGTCAAAATTTAGCTGATCCTTTTACAAAAGGTCTTGCAAGAGGACTGGTGTCTAAGACATCAATAGGGATGGGACTAAATCCCATTAATAATAATCACTCTTGATGGAAACTCAACTTGAAACTTGATATATTCAAGTCTCAAGTTCAATGATTAAAGTACATCATACGACGTGATTGTAAGCACTATAAAATTCAACATCCCAAGGATAAGTGCTTAGAACATGTAATGAGTAATGAAAGAGGATGAGTTTAACCTTAATAGATTTATGGTGTTTTAATTTACATGGACACCTATGATAATCTACCTATATGAGTGTGGAAGTGGTGCCACTTCCTATGAGAACCGGGCTTGACTCTAAAGCACTCGTGAAATCAAGGTACAGACACAAGGCCTAATACATGTGTCGGCTTATATGGATAATCAGTGACTAAAAGATTTGTGTGTGAAGACAAATCCAGCTGATCAATATGGATTGATAGTTCAAATACAAGTCTACTATACTTTCATGGTTAGCCTTGACGAACCTTCACAGGGTATTGGTTCAAGTCGTGAGACACGATGCTTATACACAGTCTTACAGACAATCAAAGATTTACAAAACTTATTTTGAAAATGGTGGAGCAATGTTGGAGATTTTTTAAAATAAGTGAGTAAGAGTTTTGGGTGTAAGAACTTAAAGAGTTTGTCCCACATTGGAAATGTGTGGAAGAGGTGGGAAGCTAACCCAAATATAAAAGGGGATAGTGTCCCACATTGGAAAATGTACAAAGCTAAGTATCACCACTAAGCTATAAAAGGAGTGGGCAACCTTTGAGTCCCATATTAGAAAAATATTAAGAATTTGTGTACTTAATAAGTACAAATGGAAGATGAAGAGTTAATTCATCTAGCATTTAAGAGGCTATTCAAGACACCTCAATACAGTGCGAAGCACCGTAAGCACACGTACGCGGGCGTGTGCGGGTGCGGGACAGTGGGTTGTAGAGGCGCTAGTGGCGCACTTCGTACACCACGTGTCCACAGTGGTAGCGGGTTGCCGGGATTCGTCCGGGTCAGATCGCGGTAGCTCGAGCGCGGTCACTTTTTGGTTGACCCGTACAAAACCGATTCGGTATTAATTGTACCTATTCGAAAATGACTTAAGACTATTGGTAATTAACAGTCATACCATTTTGGAATTGACTTAAGACTGTTAATCCAACAGTCATGACTCTTGAAGACAAAGCTTTTCATTATCTATAAATAAAGGCTACCTAAAACGAAATTAGATTGATAACAAAAAATCCCGTTTCAGATTTCCAAACCCTGCTATTACTCTCTTACAATTTTCAGGAGATACAAATTCTCTTATTCTATTTTGTGCACAGAAACAGAATAAGAACTTGATTGATTGTTCTTCGCTGCTGCATCCAAGGGCTGTCATTAGACATACAATTTGCAGACAGTGCAATTCCTTCATTGTATCTTCAGTACGGATTTGCTGATTCTCGTTTGTAAATCAAAGTTATTCGTGTGGGGCAAATACTGTATTTAGGAAAGTGACATCACGCCTTGAAGATTCATAAAGTTACATTGTTGTATTAAAGTTGACATTGTTGTGATACAATAAAGAGTTCTATTTCTGTATTTGCTACATAATTTCCAACAATTTAAATACAGTAATTTCAGAAATGACCGACTCTTCCAAATCACTTCGATAAATAACAGAAGGCTTTGTCAAGTTGGACCGTTTTAATGGTTGTAATTTTCTGCGTTGACAGAAAAAGGTTCATTTTCTAACAACATTGAAGATTGTATATGTCTTGTCACAACCGAAACTAAATGAAGATGAAGATGAAATCGTGGAACAGACTAGGCAACGCACAAAATGGGAGACCGATGATTACTTGTGTCGTGGTCACATTCTCAATGCACTTGCTGACAATTTGTTCGACTTGTACCAAAATGTTGGGACTGCAAAAACTTTGTGGGAAACATTGGTGACCAAATATCTTACGGAAGACGCTAGGTGTAAAATGTTCCTTATCGGTCAGTTTTTAAGCTTTAAAATGTGTGATAATAGGCCTGTGCTAGAACAATTTCATGACATCCAACGCATCATAAATCATTGCAAACTGAAAAAAATAAATATGGATGATAATGTAATTATTGCTGTCATAATTGAAAAACTTCCTCCTTGAAAAGATTATAAGAAAGAACTCAAACACAAAAAGGAGGATCTTTTACTTGAAGAATTAGAGACTCATTTAAGAATTGAACAAGAGTCTCGAATTCTAGATGGCAAAGAGGAACAAGAAAATTTTGTTTCTAAGGTCCATGTGGTGGAGGAAGGAAAGGAGCAAAAATATGGCAATCATGGAAAAAATAACAGGCGGAAGAATTTTTCAAATAATTCTAAAGCAAACAAAAAGAAGAAAGGAAATTGTTTTCATTGCAACAAACCAGGTCACTTCAAGAAGGATTGTCGTGAGTTCAAGAAACTAAAGGAAAAAGGAGGGACATTAGACACAAAGCAAAAATTTCCTGCTACGATATCCGAGGCTAATATGCTTGGAGAAGACAACTCTTGGTGGGTTGATTCTGGTGCCACAAGGCATATTTGTAAGGACAAGAACTTGTTCTCTGCCTATAAAATAGTGGAAGGAGATGTTCTCTATATGGGAAATTCATCTACTATTGCAGTTAAAGGCAAAGGGACAGTGGATCTCGAATTCACTTCCGAAAAAATCCTTAGCCTCACCAATGTTTTTCATGTTCCTGATATAAGGAAAATTTTAGTTTCTGGAAGTCTTCTTAACAAATTTGGCTTTAAGCTTGTATTTGAGTCAGACAAATTTATTCTGACTAAGAATGGTACCTTTGTAGGCAAAGGATATTTGTATGAGGGCATGTTTAAGCTCAATATCAATGAAAAAGATTCTTCAGCTTATATTGTTGATGGTCTTTCATTATGGCATAGTCGTTTAGGACATGTTACTACAAAGAAAATGCATTTCGTGGTTAATTTAAATTTAGTTCCTAAATATGAGAATGATATGAATGAAAAGTGTAAAATATGCATGCAAACAAAAAAAACAAGATTGCCTTTTCCAAAAATAAAAAAAACTACATCTTTGTTGCAATTAGTACATAGTGATGTTTGTGATTTGCATAGAACACCTACTAGAGGTGGTAGTAAATATTTTGCTACATTTATCAATGACTTTTCAAAATATTGTTACGTATATCTTTTAAACTCTAAGGATGATGTGCTTAATAGATTTAAGACATACAAAAATGAAGTTGAAAATCAATGTGATACTAAAATAAAATATCTTAGATATGATAGAGGTGGTGAATATCAGTTTCCTAAATTTTGTGAAGATATGGGAATTATATATGAAGTTACTGCACCTTATACACCACAACAAAATGGAGTAGCAGAAAGAAAAAATAGAACACTAACTGAAATGATTAACGCTATGCTTTGTTATTCTGGTTTAAGTAAAGGGTTTTGGGGAGAAGCACTTTTAACTGCGTGTCATATTCTAAATAGGATACCTGTTAAAGATAATAAGAAAACTCCTTACGAATTATGGAAGAATAGAAAATCTAATTTAGGTTATCTTAAAGTTTGGGGTTGTAGAGCTATTGTAAGACTACTTGAAACTAAGAGAAAGAAATTAGGAAGCAAAGGTGTTGAGTGTATTTTCATAGGTAATGCACAACATAGTAAAGCTTATAGATTTTTGGTTAGTGAACCTAATGATTATGTTGAGGTAAATACAATAATTGAATCGAGAGATGCATCTTTTATGAACAAAGGTTTTCTTCTATTCCTAGAATTAATAATGAAAAAGAAGTTAGCACTCCTTCACAATTATCTGATACTCCACCAGTAGAATAAGAAGAGATTAGAAAAAGTAAGAGACCTAGGAAAGAAAAAAGCTTTGGTCCCGACTTTGTACTCTATCTTGTTGAAGGAACTAGAGACACATCTTGTAATAAATATGCTTTGACTCTTAGCGTTGAAACAGACCCACAAACTTATAGTGAGGCAATTAAGTCTGTAGATTCAGCATTTTGGAAAGAAGCTATAAATGATGAAATGGATTCAATCTTGGGAAATAAAACTTGGAAGTTAGTAGATTTACCTCCTGGGTCTAAACCCATTAAGTGTAGATGGATTTTTAAAAAGAAAATGAAAATAAATGGAACAATTGATAAATTCAAGGCTAGATTGGTTGCTAAAGGTTTTACATAAAAAGAAGAAACTGATTATTTTGATACATATGCACCTGTTGGTAGAACCTCCACTATTAGAATTTTAATTGCATTAGCATCTATATATAATTTTGAGATTCATCGAATGGATGTGAAAACTGCCTTTTTAAATGGTGACTTAGAAGAAGAAATTTACATGGAACAACCTGAAGGGTGTGTTACGCCTGGATAAGAAAATAAAGTATGTAAACTTATTAAGTCCTTATATGGCCTAAAACAAGCACCTAAACAATGTCATGAAAAATTTGATAAAGTCATTATTTCTTATTGTTTTAAAATTCATGAATCTGATAAGTGTGTTTATAGTAAATTTGCTAATGGTAAAGGTGTGATCATTTGTTTATATGTAGATGACATGTTAATTCTTGGTACTAATTTAGAAAGCATTAATAATACAAAGAGTTTTCTGTCTTCTAAATTTGATATGGAAGATATGGGTGTAGCTGATGTCATATTAGGAATGAGAATAATAAGGAAAGATAATAATATAATTCCCACTCAATCTCATTATGTTGAGAAAATTTTAAAGAAATGTAATCAGTTTGATTGCACACCTGTTAGTACACCTTTTGTACCACAGCTAAAGATGATCCCTAATAATGGTAGAGCTATTTCACAATTGGAATATGCACGAGTAATTGGTAGTTTAATATATGCCATGAAATGTACTCCACCTGATATTGCTTATGTTGTTGGTAAATTAAGTAGATATACTAGTAATCCAAGTTTATAGCATTGGCATGATGTCAATAGAATATTAAAATATTTGAAAGTAACTATGGACTATGGTATATACTATAGTGGATATCCTTCAGTATTAAAAGGGTTTTATGATGCCAGTTGGATAACTGAGCGGGAGGATCATTCCTCAACAAGTGGATGGATTTTCACTCTTGGTGGAGGAGCTGTTTCTTGGGGATCAAAGAAAAAAACTTGTATAGCTGATTCTACTATGGCTGCTGAGTTTGTAGCATTAGCTGCAACTAGTAAAGATGCAGAATGGTTAAGGAATTTATTAATTGAAATTCCAGTTTGGCCAAAACCAATGCCTCCCATATCTATACATTGTGATAGTGAGTCTACACTTTCCAGAGCTTATTGTAAAGTGTACAATGGAAAATCTAGACATATTGGCCTGAGGCATAGTTATGTCAGACAAATGATTACAGATAGTGTAATCACAGTTTATTATGTAAAATCAAGTCAAAATTTAGATGATCCTTTTACAAAAGGTCTTGCAAGAGGACTGGTGTCTAAGACATCAATAGGGATGGGACTAAATCCCATTAATAATAATCACTCTTAATGGAAACTCAGCTTGAAACTTGATATATTCAAGTCTCAAGTTCAATGATTAAAGTACATCATACGACGTGATTGTAAGCACTATAAAATTTAACATCCCAAGGATAAGTGCTTAGAACATGTAATGAGTAATGAAAGAGGATGAGTTTAACCTTAATAGATTTATGGTGTTTTAAGTTTCATGGACACCTATGATAATCTACCTATATGAGTGTGGAAGTGGTGTCACTTCCTATGAGAACCGGGCTTGACTCTAAAGCACTCGTGAAATCAAGGTACAGACACAAGGCCTAATACATGTATCGGCTTATATGGATAATCAGTGACTAAAAGATTTGTGTGTGAAGACAAATTCGGCTGATCAATATGGATTGCTAGTTCAAAGACAAGTCTACTATACTTTCATGCTTATCCTTGACAAACCTTCACAGGGTATTGGTTCAAGTCGTGAGACACCAATGCTTATACACAGTCTTACAGACAATCAAAGATTTACAAAACTTATTTTGAAAATGGTGGAGGAATGTTGGAGATTTTATAAAATAAGTGAGTAAGATTTTTGGGTGTAAGAGCTTAAAGATCTTGTCCCACATTGGAAGTGTGTGGAAGAGGTGGGAATCTAACCCAAATATAAAAGGGGATAGTGTCCCACATTGGAAAATGTACAAAGCTAAGTGTCACCACTAAGCTATAAAAGGAGTGGGCGACCTTTGAGTCCCATATTGGAAAAATATTAAGAATTTGTGTACTTAAAAAGTACAAATGGAAGATGGAGAGTTAATTCATCTAGCATTTAAGAAGCTATTCAAGAGACCTCAATACGGTGCGAAGCACCGTACGTACACCTACAAGCGCTCGCGCGCACGTGCGGGTGCGGGACAGTGGGTTGTAGAGGCGCTAGTGGTGCACTTTGCACTTCGCACGCCGCGTGTCCACAGTGGTAGCGGGTTTCCGGGATTCGTCCGGGTCAGATCGCGGTAGCTCGAGCACGGTCACTTTTTGGTTGACCGGTACAAAACCGATTCGGTATTAATTGTACCTATTCAGAAATGACTTTAGACTGTTGATAATTAACAGTCATACCATTTCGGAATTGACTTAAGACTGTTAATCCAATAGTCTTGACTCTTGAAGACAAAGCTTTTCATTATCTATAAATAAAGGCTACCTAAAACGAAATTAGATTGATAACAAAAAACCCAGTTTCAGATTTCCAAACCCTGATATTACTCTCTTATAATTTTCAGGAGATACAATTTCTCGTATTCTGTTTTGTGCCCAGAAACAAAATAAGAACTTGATTGACTGTTCTTCGCTGCTGCATCCAAGGGCTGTCTTCAGACATATAATTTGCAGGCAGTGCAATTGCTGCATTGTATCTTGTGTACGGATTTACTGATTCCCGTTTGTAAGTCAAAGTTATTCGTGTGGGGCAAATACTGTATTTAGGAAAGTGACATCACGCCTTGAAGATTCATAAAGTTACATTGTTGTATTAAAGTTGACATTGTTGTGATATAATAAAGAGTTCTATTTCTATATTTGCTACATAATTTCCAACAATCTAAATACCGTAATTTCAGAAATGGCCGACTCTTCCAAATCACTTCGACAAATAACAGAAGGCTTTATCAAGTTGGACCATTTTGATGGTGGTAATTTTATGCGTTGACAGAAAAAGGTTCATTTTCTTCTAACAACATTGAAGATTGTATATGTCTTGTCACAACCGAAACCAAATGAAGATGAAGATGAAACCGTGGAACAGACTAGGCAATGCACAAAATGGGAGACCGATGATTACTTATGTCGTGGTCACATTCTCAATGCACTTGCTGACAATTAGTTCGACTTGTACCACAATGTTGGGACTGCAAAAACTTTATGGTAAACATTGGAGACCAAATATCTTACGGAATACGCTACAAGTAAGATGTTCCTTATTGGTCAGTTTTTAAGCTTTAAAATGCGTGATAATAGGCCTGTACTAGAACAATTTCATGACATCCAACGCATCATAAATCATTGCAAACTGAAAAAATTAAATATGGATGATAATGTAATTGTTGCTGCCATAATTGAAAAACATCCTCCTTCTTGGAAAGATTATAAGAAAGAACTCAAACACAAAAAGGAGGATCTTTTACTTGAAGAATTAGAGACTCATTTAAGAATTGAACAAGAGTCTCGAATTCTAGATGGTAAAGGGGAACAAGAAAATTCTGTTTCTAAGGTCCATGTGGTGGAGGAAGGAAAGGAGCAAAAATATGGCCATCATGGAAAAAATAACAAGCGGAAGAATTTTTCAAATAATTCTAAAGCAAACAAAAAGAAGAAAGGAAATTGTTTTCATTGCAACAAACCAGGTCACTTCAAGAAGGATTGTCGTGAGTTCAAGAAACTAAAGGAAAAAGGAGGGACATCAGACACAAAGCAAAAATTTCCTGCTATGATATCCGAGGCTAATATGCTTGGAGAAGACAACTCTTGGTGGGTTGATTCTGGTGCCACAAGGCATGTTTGTAAGGACAAGAACTTGTTCTCTGCCAATGAAATAGTGGAAGGATATGTTCTCTATATGGGAAATTCATCTACTACTGCGGTTAAAGGCAAAGGGGCAGTGGATCTCGAATTCACTTCCGAAAAAATCCTTAGCCTCACCAATGTTTTTCATGTTCCTGATGTTAGGAAAAATTTAGTTTCTGGAAGTCTTCTTAACAAATTTGGCTTTAAGCTTGTATTTGAGTCAGACAAATTTATTCTGACTGAGAATGGTACCTTTGTAGGCAAAGGATATTTGTATGAGGGCATGTTTAAACTCAATATCAATGAAAAAGATTCTTCTACTTATATTGTTGATTTTCTTTCATTATGGCATAGTTGTTTAGGACATGTTAATACAAAGAAAATGCATTTCATGGTTAATTTAAATTTAATTCCTAAATATGATAATGATATGAATGAAAAGTGTAAAATATGCATGCAAACAAAAATAACAAGATTGCCTTTTCCAAAAATAGAAAAAACTACATCTTTGTTGAAATTAGTACATAGTGATGTTTGTGATTTGCATGGAACACCTACTAGAGGTGGTAGTAAATATTTTTTGCTACATTTATCGATGACTTTTCAAAATATTTTTACGTATATCTTTTAAACTCTAAGGATGATGTGCTTAATAGATTTAAGACATACAAAAATGAAGATGAAAATCAATGTGATACTAAAATAAAATGTCTTAGATCTGATAGAGGTGGTGAATATCACTTTCCTCAATTTTGTGAAGATATGGTAATTATACATGAAGTTACTGCACCTTATCAAAATGGAGTAGCAGAAAGAAAAAATAGAACACTAACTGAAATGGTTAACGCTATGCTTTCTTATTCTGGTTTAAGTAAAGGGTTTTGGGGAGAAGCACTTTTAATTGTGTGTCATATTCTGAATAAGATACTTGTTAAAGATAATAAGAAAACTCCTTACCAATTATGGAAGAATAGAAAACCTAATTTAGGTTATCTTAAAGTTTGGGGTTGTAGAGCTATTGTAAGACTACCTGAAACTAAGAGAAAGAAATTAGGAAGCAAAGGTGTTGAGTGTATTTTCATAAGTTATGCACAACATAGTAAAGCTTATAGATTTTTGGTTAGTGAACCTAATGATTCTGTTGAGGTAAATACAATAATTGAATCGAGAGATGAAATTTTTTATGGACAAAGGTTTTCTTCTATTCCTAGAATTAATAATGAAAAAGAAGTTAGCACTCCTTCACAATTATCTGATACTCCACCAGTAGAACAAGAAGAGATTAGAAAAAGTAAGAGACCTAGCAAAGAAAAAATCTTTGGTCCCGACTTTGTACTCTATCTTGTTGAATGAACTAGAGACACATCTTTTAATAAATATGCTTTGACTCTTAGCGTTGAAACAGACCCACAACTTATAGTGAGGCAATTAAGTCTGTAGATTCAGCATTTTGGAAAGAAGCTATAAATGATGAAATGGATTCAATCTTGGGAAATAAAACTTGGAAGTTAGTAGATTTACCTCCTGGGTCTAAACCCATTAAGTGTAGATGGATTTTTAAAAAGAAAATGAAAATAGATGGAACAATTGATAAATTCAAGGCTAGATTGGTTGCTAAACGTTTTACACAAAAAGAAGGAATTGATTATTTTGATACCTATGCACCTATTACTAGAACCTCCACTATTAGAATTTTAATTGCATTAGCATCTATATATAATTTTGAGATTCATCAAATGGATGTGAAAACTGCCTTTTTAAATGGTGACTTAGAAGAAGAAATTTACATGGAACAACCTGAAGGGTTTGTTATGCCTGGACAAGAAAATAAAGTATGTAAACTTATTAAGTACTTATATGGACTAAAACAAGCACCTAAACAATGACATGAAAATTATTATAAAGTCATTATTTCTTATGGTTTTAAAATTCATAAATCTGATAAGTGTGTTTATAGTAAATTTGCTAATGGTAAAGGTTTGATCATTTGTTTATATGTAGATGACATGTTAATTCTTGGTACTGATTTAAAAAGCATTAATAATACAAAGAGTTTTCTGTCTTCTAAATTTGATATGAAAGATATGGGTGTAGCTGATGTCATATTAATAATGAGAATAATAAGGAAAGATAAAAATATAATTCTCACTCAATCTCATTATGTTGAGAAAATTTTAAAGAAATTTAATTAGTCTGATTGCACACCTGTTAGTACACCTTTTGAACCACAGCTAAAGATGATCCCTAATAATGGTAGAGATATTTCACAATTGGAATAGGCATGAGTAATTGGTAGTTTAATGTATGCCATGACATGTACTCGACCTGATATTGCTTATGTTGTTGGTAAATTAAGTAGATATATTAGTAATTCAAGTTTATTGCATTGGCATGCTGTCAATAGAATATTAAAATATTTGAAAGGAACTATGGACTATGGTATATACTATAGTGGATATCCTTTAGTATTAGAAGGGTTTTCTGATGCCAGTTGGATGACTGAGAGGGAGGATCATTCCTCAACAAGTGGATGGATTTTCACTCTTGGTGGAGGAGCTGTTTCTTGGGGATCAAAGAAACAAACTTGTATAGCTGATTCTACTATGGCTGCTGAGTTTGTAGCATTAGGTGCAACTTGTAAAGAGGCAGAATGGTTAAGGAATTTATTAATTAAAATTCCAGTTTGGCCGAAACCAATGCCTCCAATATCTATACATTGTGATAATGAGTCTACACTTTCCAGAGCTTATAGTAAAGTGTACAATGGAAAATCTAGATATATTGGCATGAGACATAGTTATGTCAGACAAATGATTACAGATAGTGTAATCACAGTGGATTATGTAAAATCAAGTAAAAATTTAGCTGATCCTTTTACAAAAGGTCTTACAAGAGGACTGGTGTCTAAGACATCAATAGGGATGGGACTAAATCCCATTAATAATAATCACTCTTGATGGAAACTCAACTTGAAACTTGATATATTCAAGTCTCAAGTTCAATGATTAAAGTACATCATACGACATGATTGTAAGCACTATAAAATTTAACATCCCAAGGATAAGTGCTTAGAACATATAATGAATAATGAAAGAGGATGAGTTTAACCTTAATAAATTTATGGTGGTTTAAGTTACATGGACACCTATGATAATCTACCTATATGAGTGTGGAAGAGTTGCCTCTTCCTATGAGAATTGGGCTTGACTCTAAAGCACTCATGAAATCAAGGTACAGACACAAGGCCTAATACATGTGTCGGCTTATATTGATAATCAGCGACTAAAAGATTTGTGTGTGAAGACAAATCCGGCTGATCAATATGGATTGATAGTTCAAATACAAGTCTACTATACTTTCATTGTTAGCCTTGACGAACCTTCACAGGGTATTAGTTCAAGTCGTGAGACTCCAATGCTTATACACAGTCTTACAGAAAATCAAAGATTTACAAAACTTTTTTTGAAAATGGTGGAGGAATGTTGGAGATTTTTTAAAATAAGTGAGTAAGAGTTTTGGGTGTAAGAGCTTATAGAGCTTGTCCCACATTGGAAGTGTGTGGAAAAGGTGGGAAGCTAACCCATATATAAAAGGGGATAGTGTCCCACATTGGAAAATGTACAAAGCTAAGTGTCACCACTAAGCTGTAAAAGGAATGGGAAACCTTTGAGTCCCACATTGGAAAAATATTAAGAATTTGTGCACTTAATAAGTAAAAATGGAAGATGAAGAGTTAATTCATCTAGCATTTAAGAGGTTATTCAAGAGACCTCAATACGGTGCGAAGCACCGTACGCACACGCACACGCGCACGCGCGCGCGAGTGCTCGTGCGGGTGTGGGGCAGTGGGCTGTAGAGGCTCTAGTGGCGCTCTTTGCACTTCGCACGCCGCGTGTCCGCAGTGGTAGTGGGTTACCGGGATTCATTCGGGTCGGATCGCAGTAGCTCAGGTGCGGTCACTTTTTGGTTGACCCGTACAAAACCGATTCGGTATTAATTGTACCTTTTCGGAAATGACTTAAGACTGTTGGTAATTAACCGTCATACCATTTCGGAATTGACTTAATACTGTTAATCCAGTAGTCATGACTCTTGAAGACAAAGCTTTTCATTATCTATAATTAAAGGCTGCTTAAAACGAAATTAGATTGATAACAAAAAACCCAGTTTCAGATTTCCAAGCCCTGCTATTACTCACTTACAATTTTCAGGAGATACAAATTCTCTTATTCTGTTTTGTGCACAGAAACAGAATAAGAACTTGATTGACTGTTCTTCGTTACTGCATCCAAGGGCTGTCTTCAGACATATAATTTGCAGACAATGCAATTGCTTCATTGTATCTTGAGTATGGATTTGTTGATTCCCGTTTGTATACCGAAGTTATTCGTGTGGGGTAAATACTGTATTTAGGAAAGTGATATCACGCCTTGAAGATTCATAAAGTTACATTGTTGTATTAAAGTTGACATTGTTGTGATACAATAAAGAGTTCTATTTCTGTATTTGCTACATAATTTCCAACAAGAAATTACAAAGCATGAGTTTCCTTTTGACTGCCAGGGTGCAAGTACAGGAGGATTGCACCAGCATTTATTTTGCAAGGGACATATTCACAATTTATTTTGCAAGGGAAATTTTTGTGTGGATGATTTCTTTTGATGCTTATCTTTGTTGGCAACAAAGATTCCTACACCAACATGAATTATGCTCCGGAGGAAATTAAATTTCCAGAAACTGCAGGCCATGATGGATGGGATTATCTTTCCACGTGTTTTATAATTGCATGTATTATGAGTGTGTCTCTTTATTATTGTATTTTATAATTCGGCGTGCTGATCGGATAAGTACGAGCACCAGTTTTACGGAGAACATGAATTATTTATTTTGAGACTCATCTAGATCATCAATTTTTTTCCAAAATTTGTATTCTATTTTATTCCTTTTTAAATTGAATTTAGCAGTTGGTTAATTTTAAGATATAAATTAAATTTTGAATTCCGAATTTTTATTTTTATTTTAAAATATTTTTTTGAAAAAATAAAATAGTGAGATCGGGTGATTTAATTTATAGAAGTAAATTAGAAATTACAAAGGACTTAAATTCGGACTTTTAAAATTGAATGTCTAGTTTTTCAAAATCCTTAAGTTTTTAAATACAACTGTCTCCATCAATGATTTGTAGACTTTGAATAATATGCAAGTCCTCCAAAGAGGAATACTAATTTTTGTGGTGGTCGGTACAAGTTTCCTAACGGGTAATTTTGAATCTAGTATTCATGTGGCCAACTCCCCAAATGATGAGTCTATTTGATATGAGATAATCTAAAATTATTTGGTGGTATACACTTAGACACAACTTTTGATATCCTCCGAAAGGAGTCACTCTCATTAGGAGTGGGACCAAAAGTCGTCGACTATTCACTATGTCGGATATAGGATCCTGAACTGTCCGGGTAGTATATTGAATGATGAAAGTCTGTATAGTTTAAGGTGTAGTGATTTAAGCTCATAACGAGAATTCTCACCTCATAAGAGAACTAGGATATCCGACGGATTATTTTTAAATTGGCGGCTGAGGGATACCACTCAAAATATAATCGATTCTTTTCTCGTGTTTAATTGGAAATTATTTTTTTAATTTCATGTTTCTAAGATTCAAAAATGAATTTAATATTTTTTTTCTCACTGTTTTAGTCTTGAAAGTTTAATTGAAATAAGTTTTAAGGACTAAAAATGTAATTGGGCATGGTAATAATTTTTCTTAAAAATGAATGCATGATTTCGGGACCGATCCGCGGTAATCTAGTCTGTAGACTCAGGAAACATGAATGAAGATTGTAACTCGTTGCAAAGCTTTCGATAACCGAGAAATTACTTTTAAAAGAGATGTTCATAGCTATGGGTATTAAGAATAAAGCAGCAGTATAAGCAGTAAGGATATCTTTTAGATAACAGCGAGGACATAAAATTAATGTAGGAAAATTATTTAATGTACCATGCTTTACAAATCGATTTCGATTTCTAAATTTGCTTTGAATAGATTTTCGATTGATTTTACGAAAATTATATTATTAAAATTGGACATCTTTTATCTGTTCTGGTACATTGAAAAATAATTTATATATGATAAGTTTTGTCTCACCACTGCTAAATACTAAAATGAATAACATTGATGAACAATTATTAAAGAGAAAGAAATTGAGCTTTAGACTCTTTTAGATATGATAAGGTCCATCATAGGTTATTCAGGACTGCAAGATTCTTATTGGATTTTTTATGTAGGAGATGGGCATATACATTCTAATTTAATTTATTCTTAATAGGTCTCTTCAACCCCCATTGAACATTAGAGTGGTCAAAAACTCATTCTAGGGCATGTTTAGATTTAGAGGTGCTTGGCACTTATGCTATGGAAGGATCCAAGGAAGTTGAAATTAAGAAAATAGGTATGTCTCTTAGTTGGTTATCCTAAAGGTTATAAATTTAGTTTATATCATATTCCTAAGTACAAGAAGTTCATTCTTGTAGGTATGTTAGTTAATAAATCATGGGCCCTAGTGTAAGTTGGACTTACAATGTATAATGGAACTTCATATTACCAATGATATTAAACCATCCATACATGATGACATACAACCTAGAATCTATAATACACTACCTTGTCATAGTGGAAGAATTATCGATGATTAGGATATGCGTATCATTTATATTAGATTACAAGTGGTGCCACGTCATAGTGGGAGCATTAGGAGTCATCCCAAATGGCTAGTGTTTTGGGTAATCATTTCGATATGGTCCCAAGAACTACAATGAGGCATTCCAAGTCAAGGAAATTTGATTTAACTTCTGACTATGGATACCAAAAGGGATTCGATGTATTCAAATCAAGTTTTGAGTATTGTAAACTTGTTCATGGAGTAAAATTCATCGGGCAAAAGTGGACCTATAAGAAGATAAAAGAAAGATGGATGGGAATTTGCAAACCTTCAAGGCAAGGATTACGAAAAGGTTTACTCATAAAGAAAGACTATGAGCAAACTTTCTCGCGATAGCCATGCTAAAATCTATCAGAATTATTTCAACATTAAGAATGCGTTCTTGAACGATCGTCTTGACAAGCACATAGTAAGAAATCAAAAAAGAAAAATGATATAACCTTTGGACATCTATTTATGGATTTAAGACATCAAGGTCTTGGGTTATTAGGTTTGATCAGGTAATCAAATTTTGATTTTGATCAAAGTCCGATAACACATGACGAAAATGTGATGGTATTTCTTAGTATAACTGTTGGATATAATCAGCAATGAGGTGAGAGTATTATTAGACATAGGAGTGTGGTTGTCCGAATATTTGATATGAAGTACTTAGGATAAGCAAGTTACATCTTTATGATCAATCTTATAATAGATATGTTACAATGGATGTTGTAAAACGTATGATGAGGTGTGTGATACTGATTTAAATTAAATCACAAGTTTCTAATTTGGCACACTTATTTAATTAGAGTCTATTTTTAAACTAAATTAATTCAGCCCCTAAACATGCATATATGTGTGTGCTTGTGTCAACCCATAAATAGATAAAGCCTGCGAGACAAATATTCAGGAAAAATCCCCGCAGGGCAAAACCTTTTATTTCATTATAATAAGTAAATCGCAACTTACACGGATTACAATGAAATACAGGGACACACGAATACCCGCAGGCGTTGGTCGGTGTCGTCAGTAATGAATCCACACGCAGCAAACCCACATGGACATCAATCCAATTAGCAAAGGAAGAACCGCATCACTCCTCAATAGCACGCAACCATAAAACTTCGTAGAGACTCCCTCAGCAATAACACGCAGTCCTTGGTTGCAGAGATCTCCCCACAAAGATGAACAAAAGCAAAGTCGTTCTTGGGTTCCAAAATGATTCACAAAAATATGGGAATGATGTGTGAATCAAAACATGAGTTTTGGGACTCAAAAATATGAAAACTTGAGTAATTAGAACTCTAAAAAAGGTGTCTCCAAGTCTTGCAAAATAACTCCCCCGAAGTTGGCTTTTATAAGGAAACCAAAAAGAGTTTTAAAATTCTGGAACTCTTGCCAGCGTCAGGTACTGTGAACCGATTCGCCCCCAGAACCGGTTTGGCCTTAGGTTCACAGAAATTCGCTGGTTTGGGGCTTAAAATTTACTGCATTCTTCTAAGTCTTTTCTCTGAATTTTCTCCATTTTCAAAGGGCCATAAATTCTTCACCGTAGCTCGGATTGAGGTCCCGTTTCTTCCAGTATCTTCGTTGCAGCGAGATCTTCAATTTCCAGTTGACCAGACCTTCGGACGGTGGCTGTAAAATTACCAAAATGCCTTTGAACTCACATATCTTTCTTTATTTCACTATTTTGACTTCTCTTGCGTACCACTTGCATAAAGTCCCTAAAATCATAGAACGTGAAGTCATTGAGGCAGATGTGAGACACATGATGGAGATATTGAATGATTGATTCCCGAAATTCGAATTGAGGCCATCGTGTGAGATCGTGAGGTGACGTGCCAAATGTAGCGGCGTACGACATACACAAATGTAACATGTTGGACATGATAATAATGTCCTTACAAATCTCCCCCTATGTCTATGCCGGTAAATATATAAAAATATCCGAATTATCAAATACAAAATTGCCTATATAAATCTACCCTCCCATGAACCCAAAACTGGAAAGATACAAATGAATACGTCTTCATCGTTTGTTCTTCACATCTTCAGGAATCTCAAATCTTTTCTCATCAGGGTGTGTAACATATGATCATCAATGTAGTACCTACACACATGAGATAAAGAAAAATACCAAGTGACATATCGAGTTTGAAATGAGATAAACATAGATACCAATTTATGATAAAAGCATAAGTCAAATCTCAAAGGCTCCCCCAAAATTCAAACTCCCCCATAAAATGATAATTCTTTCTCCCCCTTTTTTATTATGTCACAAAATAGACAGATGAGAAGAATAAATCAAACAAGCAAAATCGTGGTGTCACGGAATACAAAACAAGAGATCAATCAAATGACAAACTATTTTTGATTTTTTCAAATTTTTCATACAAAAATAAGATACTAAAAAGCACACCATGGATGTAAACTAAAACAACCAAGTCATGGAAATGTAATAAATGGGTGTGAACACATTCGATAGGAAAATAAACTCAATCAATCATATGTGCACGATGCATATGTGTACTCCTAACGAATGAACATCAAAGGTATCGTTAGGTGTAAAAATTTGTTGAATTTAGATGACATCGTCTTATGAAAATCAACAAATCAAAGTCAAATGATTTCCACACCAATAACGTCCAAAACTATGTAGCGCTTTTTCAAGATTTTCAAGGACGTGCAAACCTGTTCTAAAATTTCCAACCAAACTCCCTCGTGCATATTTTCTTTTAGAGGAAATCTAAATTCTCAAACATTAGAGAATTGGTGCAAAAACCTAATTGGCCCATAATTAGCATGAATTTCTTTTTATTGCCTTTAAATTTTTTTGGGTTCTTTTAAACCTCTTTGGACCTCGAATAATAAAATTCCTCAATTTTTTAGGTCCAATTTAAACGGCGGCTTAATCGCAAAGGATAAATGAAAATCTTTCGTAGCCCTTCACCGTTTTCAAATAAAGCACACAACCTCACAAATGGATCTTACATGCACAACTTTCTTATTAAGTTTTATTGCGCTTGGTTCGTTTTAAGGACAGTATTGAAGTGAAAACGCCCAACCAACATGTGATAAGACAAGTACAATAATCAAACAAATCCGTGCATGTGTGAAATAAAGGAAAATATGAGTCAAACATGTAGGAAGTGACACTTAATTACATCGTAATGACTCCAAACATTATAAAGCACATTGATGAATTGACATATTGTCTCAAAACACTATCAAATAGTCACATGAAAAATGGAATGATGTTGAGACTCGGTCATCCTAAGTGTCCATCCATAAACGGTGCAAACAAAATACAAAAATCTTTTTGAATTTTTCAAAAAAAATTATCAAAATAAAATCTTTTTGTATTTTTCAAAAGCAAAAATTTATACAAAAAGTACATGTCACAATGCTAGCAAACATAAATATCATGAAATAAAAACTAGCGTATGACAAACATGCAAACACAATCATCTATATGATATGGCAAGAGAAGAATCATGTGCAAGCAAACTCGAATCAACATGTCTAAAATCTAGTGTCTCTAAAAGTGATTTCCTAACCCCAAATAGATGTGAAACGTTGTTTTGGGGGCTTTGGAAACCATGGGAACACTAAACATAAACTTCCTAGTACTTCTTCCAAGATCAAAACAAAATCTCCTAAGGTGACCTTTCCTACCACAATATGAACATGTGTAAAGGGGTGGAACGACACCTATGGGTTGACCTTTTCTAATGTCCTTGGGAACGGTTGACCCTCTAAAACTTATAATGGTTTTGGCTTTAGCACTAGAAGCACGAGAACAAGATGAGCCATTACCAACACTATCAAACCTACTTGAGTCTGTCAAATCATTTTTTAACTTCAAAATTTTTTACTCAAGCAAAGAATTAGACTCTTCCAATTTAAGGGACGTCTTTTTCAAATTATCAACAATTCCTAAAAGGTATCTCTCTCTCCTCAATTAAAGAAAACTTTTCCCTAAGAGTCTCTTCACGTGCCACAAACTCATTGACTAAAATATTTTTATCCTCTTTGGCACAAACATAAACCATCAAATTTTCAAGGTCCTCTAATTCTTTTTTCTAAAAATAGGACCCTATCATCACTCTCCTTCTTGGATAATTTTAAAACAACAAAGTCATGGTCCAAGGAAACAATTTTTTCACGATAAAAATATCTTTGATTTTGAACCGTTTGCAAAACATCCAACGCGGATTTAAAACGAGATTTTTTTTTTCAAAAAATCAATTCTTTTAGCAAACGTCAAATTCAAATGATTTATATCATCAAAACTCTAAATCGTTTCATCAAAGGGGGGCATCCGATTAGATAAGTGCTCCATCGGAAAAATTGCGACTTTTCACAAAACTTATTTTTCAAAAAAAATCAATATCACACGATTTTGCGAAAAATAGGAATACGCAATAAATTAGCGCAACCTACTCTGATACCAATTTGTAAAACGTATGATGCGGTGTGTGATACCGATTTAAATTAAATCGCAAGTTTCTAATTTGGCACACTTATTTAATTAGAGTCTATTTTTAAACCAAATTAATGCAGCCCCTAAACATGCATCTATGTGTGTGAGTGTCAACCCATAAATAGATAAAGCATGCGACACAAATAATCAGGAAAAATTCCCGTAGGGAAAAACCTTTTATTTTATTATAATAAGTAAATCGCAACTTACACGGATTACAATGAAATACAGTGACACACGAATACCCGCAGGCATTGGTCGGTGTCGTTAGTAATGAATCCACACACAGCGAACCCACATGGACCGCAATCCAATCAGCAAAGGAATAACCGTAGCACTCCTCAATGGCACGCAACCATAAAACTTCGTAGAGACTCCCTCGGCAATAACACGCAGCCCTTGGTTGCAGAGATCTCCCCACAAAGATGAATAAAAGCAAAGTCGTTCTTGGGTTCCAAAAGGATTCACAAAAATATGGGAATGATGTGTGAATCAAAACATGAGTTTTGGGACTCAAAAATATGAAGACTAGAGTAATTAGAACTCTCAAAAATGTGTCTCCAAGTCTTGCAAAATAACTCCCCCAAAGTTGGCTTTTATAAGGAAACCAAAAAGAGTTTTTAAATTCTGGAACTCTTTCCAGCGTCAGGTACCCCAAAACGGTTCGGGTGTACCATAAACCGGTTCGCCCCCCAAACCGGTTTGGTCTTCGGTTCGCAGAAATTCGCTGGTTTGGGGCTTAAAATTCACACCATTCTTCTAAGTCTTTTCTCTGAATTTTCTCCATTTTCAAAGGGTCATAACTTCTTCACCGTAGCTCGGATTGAGGTACCATTTCTTCCAGTATCTTCCTTGCGGCGAGCTCTTCAACTTTCTAGTTGACTGGACCTCCGAAAGATGGCTATAAAATTACTAAAATTCCCTTGAACTCCCATATCTTGACTTCTTTCACTATTTTGACTTCTCTTGCGTATCACTTGCATAAAGTCCCTACAATCATGGAACGTGAAGTCGTTGAGGCAGATGTGGGACACATGATGGAGATGTTGAATGGTTGATTACCAGAATTTGGATTGAGGCCATCGTGTGAGATCGTGAGGTGACGTGCCAAATGTAGCGGCGTACGACATACACAAATGTAACATGTTGGACATGAGAAAAATGTCCTTACAGATGTTGAGCTTATCCTAAATCGATTATATCAATCTTATGTACATAATATTAACATCAAGATTCCATGAAAAAAGTTTATTTCCATGTTTGGGATCATTTTTTCTGGGAATCAATGTCCAAAGACACTTGATTAGATGGAAGATATGAGGGATATACCTAAAGCTTCAGTGATGGGCAACCTCAGATATGCTATGTTATGTACTAGACCAAAGTTTGATATATCTTCGGCATGGTCAACATATTTCTGTCTAGTATTCTTATATCTTTAAAGTACAAAGACTAGGTTTTCAGTCAGATAAGGATTTCAAGTTATTATACCTAGGAACATGTGTTTACCAATAGAAAGTTGACCTATGAGTTGGAGGAGTGTGAAGAAATCTCAAATTACGGACTCCACTAGGGACGCTTCAGTTGTTTCCGCTTCGGAGGCAACTAAAGATGAAATATGACTCAATTACTTCCTAAGTAACTTTGGAAGGTTCTTTCAAATGCAATTAGCTATTACACTTTTCAGTAAACATATCGATGTAATTGTAAGTTCGATAGAACTCGTAACCCATAAAGGGGTTAAGTACATTGAGTGTAGGTTGAACCAAGTTCGAGGGATTGAACGGAATGATGATAAGTTTATTAGAAGGTTGTATCGTATAACACCTAATTGATCCTACTATCAATAGGCAGCAAACTGTCATGTAGAGATGGGTTAGGAGTTAGGTATATGACTTTCAGACTAAGTGGGAGATTGTTTGGGTGTAATTCTTAAAACCATGTATGGCGGTTACATTTATATAAAAGTGTGTCAATTCATTTTGAAATAAAAATCATTGTTATAAGAATAACTTATATTTGGTTTAAATATATCATAGACATGTCAGTCAATAGAGCTTAGTAGGAATTCTAGTGATGAGACTTTGGGTTGATGACAAGGAGATTAGAATTCGAGTTCTAACATTATTGAAATGTTCACAACTTAGATAGGGAGTTGACAACCTATAAAAATGGTTGTGATGCAATCCTAGTAGTTCATCTCAAGCAATGAGAACCTTCTTGATGGTTCAAGAACTTGTTTAATAGTTCGATAGAGGATTGTGATCGATACACTCTGAGAATGTATTGAACAGGTCCACCCGTGATATTTGAGTCTAAGAGTTATTTTGATTAGACTCAAGTAATCTCACACCATTTGCAAAGGATGCATAAATTCTTAATCCTGGGAATTATGAGTGTTGGGATTCTTGCACAAATGTCACTTTTATTGCCATAGATGGGATCTGATTAATATTGGGTCAAATGATCTCCGCATATTGGGTGACAGTTATGTAAGTAGGTCTGAGATCGTAATTCGGAGGAATCCACGTCCAGGGGAAACTGTAGATTGTTATACCCCCTTGATAGACTTACATGTTTTTTTTCACCAAGTAAAATCGCCAGTGAATTATTTGATAATCATGGTGGAGTAGCAAATAAGTTAAGTCACAAAATCAAGGAATTTATTAGATGTTGGTTAAAATTGATTAACAGTAAATTGATTTGATCAAGCAGATATCAGATACTTAACATGTGAAATCATATTGTGTACGATAATCAACTTTGCACATAAGACCTCATTATATTCGAGTAATTTTTTAGATAATTAAATTTGAGTGCAGTCGTGATTATTTAGAAGAATTAATTCACGATTAAATAAAGAAAGGAAATAATTACAGTAATGTAATTAGGATTTTAGAATATTTATTTGGAGATAATTTAATTATTTATCTTGGGTCTCTAGTAAGTCCATATACCAAATTAGTTAGGCTCGGACTCTCAAGAAATCTAGTTTAGCCCAAGCCCACCTTTTGTACTTGTATATAAAGGTGTGGAAAAGGTTTTTTATTAATATAGTGATTCATTAGGTTTTGACAAAGCCCAAATGAGAGAAAGGGGAATTCGGCCCAAATAATGGGTTCAAAGTAACGGTTATAATAGAAAGATGTGACACGGTCCATCCCCAAGATCTCGGATGAGATATTCAGGGGATACTAGGTTAACGTGTTACCTTCCAACACTCCTTCTCTTTCCTTTTTTATAATGGAATATATCCTGTACCCCTGTCCCGGGGAAAAGGGCATGTAAAAAAAATAGTTCGAGAGATACTAAAGAAGAAACAGTAGACCTCTCTGTGGACATAGGCAATTTACCGAACCATGTATAATCTCGTGTTGTGTGATTGTTGTTCTTTCTTTAATTCTGGTGATTATTTTCTTTTGATAAATTATTTTGTGTTGAGATTTTCGTCACCAAAATTGGCGTCGTCTATGGGAAATGATTTTTTTCTCCTTCGAAAATCCTTACAAGCAAGAACCGATAATGTCACATCACAGCAGTAACGTTCCTCAAGCAGGAGACATTCAACAACAGTTAAACCCCCCAAGGGTAAGGTATGAAATATGACATTCAAACCCAAGACGTCGCCAAGAGAGGCATGTCTCTGAAGAAAGTCAAGGGCCACCCTGGTCCACATAAATCTCTAGGCTAATCGATGCCTATGAGGACAGGCTCCAAGAGAAGGAGGAGGCCACTCACCAACAGGAGAGCGAGAATGTCCACCTCAAGAGGTGACTGGAGAAACTGGAGAGAGATCTCCATCGAAATACTAGGCGATGCCACAGTAGGACTCCTAGCCCTCAGGCAAGTAAATCTCGTAGCCAAGGAAGAATCCTAAGATGTGGTTCGGAAATAATGGAAAGACCTAGGTCAGAGGACCACCACTCTGAGCACTCGCGACCAGCTCTCCAGTATAAAAGTCGTGATCGGCAGAATGATGATATCCGAAGTCTGGTTCGAAGAGAGATAGACCAGCACCCAGCTCACTGTGGTGCTAGATCAATAAGGGAGTTAGCAAGATGAGCTCTCAAAACTTAGATGAAATCCCCTTTTCAAGGGAGATAGAGAAGGGGAAGCCCCAAAGAAGTTTACGATTCCCAATTTCAAGATTTACGATGGGAAAACAGATCCCATCGGCCATGTTAGGCAATACAGACAAGCAATGACTCTATGGAATCATAATGATGCACTTATGTGCCGAATCTTCCACTTTGTCTTGTAAGACGTGGCCCAGAAGTGATTCAAGAAGTTACCTCACCGATCCATCAAGAGCTCAAATCCCTAACCGATCTGGTCATGGCTCGCTTCTTTACGAGCAGCTCCCATCCGAAGAGGATGGATGATTTGCTCACTATGAAGAATAAGCCACAGGAGAGCCTCCGAGAGTATGCAAAGAGATACTGGGAGATATTTAATGAGGTTGAATATTACTCGGAGCAAGTCACTATAGCATCCTTCAAAATAGGTTTACCCTGCTCTTGACTCTTGCACCAGTCCCTAACTAAGAAGGAGGCCACAACCATCGATGACTTAATGGCCCGTATTGAGAAATTCACTAAAGTCGAGGATTTGACCCATCTTAACGCAGGGGAAAATGGTCGCTAGAAGACAGGTAAGGGGGAAGAGAAGGTTAAACCACAAAAGAAAGGGAATAAGAACGGGGGCAAGAATGACTCCAAGAATGGGAACAGGAACGACGCCTCAAAGGCATTTTAAGTTGTAAACAAAGTCTTCAAAGAGTCGATCTATAAGATCCTGTCAAAGATAAAGGATGATTCGTTCATTAAATGGCCAAGGAAGATGGGAGGAGACCCCTCTAAGCGAAACAACGCATTAAGATGCGCGTTTCACAAGAAAGACAGACATAAAACTAAACACTATAAGGCCCTGAAGTCTCACCTCGAGGAGTTGGCCCAGGACGGACACCTCAAGGTGTTCGTGGAAAAGAAGACAGATAAAGCAGCGACGAATGATGAGCAGCGACAGGATAATTTCCTCGAGGAAGATGCTAGTCATGAATTTGCAGTAATACATGGGGCATCAGACCTCAAACAAATTTAAGGTAGCGCGACTCGAATGGAAGTTAAGAAGCTTATCGCAGTTACGCAGGCCTTCCAGATTGACCCAGCCAAGTCTCAGGAAGGGAAGAGATGATGGCCAGAGAACATTGATTATAACAAACATATCATTTTTAAAGACGAAGATTTGGTGGGAGTGAGAACCCCTCATCATGACACATTAGTCATTACACTCAGGATAGCTAATTGGGATGTCGACAGGCTACTCATCGACCAAGGCATCTCATCCGAAGTAATGTGACTTAACTTATTCAGGAAGCTGAAATTAAGCATAGAAGATCTGAAGGAAGCCACCGTCCCATTGGTCGGCTTTGCTGGAAAGGTCATAATCCTTCTGGGAAAGGTTATCCTACCAGTCAGGGCAGAAAACATCTCTAAATTGATTGAGTTTCTGGTTGTCGATATCGAATCACCGTATCAAGCCTGTGACACCCCGGTTTAATATATATGAAATTCTGAAATTTGGAACTGCCTACTGTGTTATGGTAAGTAAGAAATGAATAATGACTTCAAATTGGAAATACTTGTTTTGAAAAGTATAACATGACACTGGGAAACTTTATTAATAAATAAAGTTAAAAATGAGAGCTTTGTTACTGAATGTAATTTTCCTCTTAAACAATTATATTGTTCAGTTTTAGATCTTACGAGTAACCTAAGATAAGTTAAACCATTGGGAAGATTAGTGTGATATAAGATAAGATAAACCGTTGGGAAGGTTAGTGCGATAGGTGTGCACATTAGAAGAGAGGTGAGAATTTCTCAAGAGAGTGTCGCACTAATATATTGTTACATTGGCCTGTAAACATTTTAAATACTTGCTAAACAAATTTTAAATCATTTACACTATCGGGCTCTGACCCGTTTCTATTTTCCTTTCTCTCTTGTATATATATGTATATATTACAGGTGCCCAGCCACAGGGGCGTCTTGCGTAGGATCCTTTGGAAGGAACGCGCTGCATCTTAGGTGGGAGTTGCAGGCCTCTTGCTTAGACGACTTCATTTTTATTCCACTCCTAGCTTATTTATTCAGTTGGGCATGTGTCGCCCGTTTCCATTATCCATTTATTTTATTGGACATTGTGATTCATTTATTTCTAGTATTGTCACTTTGGGATTTATTACTGTCAGGATGTTTTACTTTAAGTTTTAATGTTGGGATTAGTTGTTGAATGTTTAATTTATTTGGATTATATGTTCCAGGATAATTGTGGTGTGATTCTTTAATATTGAATTGTTGTAAATATTTAAATCTTGGTTTATAAAATAAAATTTGGAAAGTAATGTCTAAAAATGGTTTTGACACTTAGCTTAATTAATTAGGGTGTTTAAATTGGAAAAGTTATTTTTACGACAGTGATGCTAAGAATGAACCAACTGTTCACCTTGATTTTAATTTAATAAAGGAGTGATCGCCCGGTATTTAACTAGACGGGGTGTCACAAAGCCATCCTCGGATGGGGGTGGCTCCATACAATGAAGGTCGTTCCATCGACCTATCACCAGAAGTTGAAGTGTGTAACTGATCGAGGAATAGTTAAAATTCATGGGGATCAGGCTGATGCGAGGAAGAGTTTCATCACGGCCATACGCCCCAAACAGGAGAAGAAAGTAGAAAAAACAAAAGGCAAGGAAGAAGGACAGGAGGCATTGATACCCTCCAAATAGCAACTAAAGTATGGTCCACCAGGAGTGGAGGAAACCAGGCTCCTCCCCTCTTAAAGGGTCATTAAAGACCTGGAAGAGGTCGTAGCTAGAAGTGGCTCAATCAAAAAGAAGTTTTTAATTGACTCCTCCTTGACTGATGGCGAGAAGAAAGAACTAATTACCTTACTCCGGAGCAAGGTGGATGCTTTCACGTGGGAACCCTACGAGCTACCTGGGATTGATCCCAACATAGCATGTCATCAACTACACGTGGACCCAGTTTTCAGGCCAGTGGCGCAAAAGGCTCGCCAAATAGCCCCGGAGAAGGCTAAAGAAATAGAGAAAGAGGTCAAGAAGCTACTCGATGCAGGGTCTATACGGGAAGTTCAGTCCCCCAAATGGTTATCCAACCCAGTAGTGTTTCTTAAGAGCAACGAAAAGTGGAGGGTTTGTATTGACTTCACCGACCTCAATAGGGCCTGTCCTAAAGACAGTTTTCCCCTTCTGAAGATTAATCAACTAGTTGATGCCACGACTACACACGAAAGAATGAGCTTCTTAGATTCATACTTGGGATACCATCAAATCCTCCTTCACGTGCTAGATCAAGATAAAACCTCCTTTATAACCACAGTTGGTTTATATTGCTATAAGGTTATGCCTCTCGGCCTTAAAAATGCAGGAGCAACCTATCAGCAGCTGGTCACGAAGATGTTCAAGGACCAGATGGGGAATACCATAGAAGTTTATATCGATGACATGCTCGTCAAGAGCAAACTCAAAGATGACCACCTCTCCGACCCAGCTAAAACCTTTAAAACCCTCAGGAAGTACCGAATGAAACTTAATGCAAGTAAGTGTTCCTTCGATGTCCAGTCAGGAAAATTCCTTAGATACTTAGTCAGCAAGAGAGGGAGAAAAGTAAACCCCGATCAGATCAACGCCATCATCAAGGTTTAGCTTCCCCAAACAGTAAGAGACGTACAGAAGCTAAAAGGAATGCTCGCCGCACTTAAACAGTTCATTTCTAAATCTTCGGAACGATGCCAACAATTTTTTTTAATTGTTGAAAAGGAACAAAGGAGTAACAGGGGATGAAGATTGCTTGAGGGCCCTAGAGGAACTCAAAGTTTACCTAAGTAGGCCCCCTTTGCTCGTAATTTCTGGACAGAACGATCCGCTATTCCTCTATCTATCAGTGTAGACCACGCGCTAAGCTCTGCCTTGGTATGTGAAAGGGAGGGAAGCCAACATCCAGTCTACTACACGAGCAAAACTCTCTTGGAGGCCGAACAGCGATACCTGCCATTGGAGAAGCTCTCTTACGCGCTTGTAGTAGCCTCAAGGAAACTAAAGCATTATTTTGAATCTCATTCCATCTTCGTAGTTACTTCACACCCCCTTAAGTCCATTCTAAGGAAAGCAGATCTCTCCGGTCGACTATCCAAATGGTCAGTCGAGCTCGGAAGGTTTGATATCCACTTTCAACCAAGAACAGACATCAAAGGACAAGTATTGGCGGACTTCATTGCCGAATTCACAGGGGAGCAGCCTTGCGATCACCCCAAAACTATTCGCCAACGGAAATTTTAGGTGTTTGGACATTATACGTTAATGGAGACTCCAACTCAAGGGGGTGGGAGTGGGTATTGTGATAGTGACTCCTGAGAACACGATGCTCGAGCAGGGATTTAGACTTGGATTTGAAGCCTCCAATAATGAGGCAGAGTACGAGGCATTGATCGTCGTACTACGTAAAACAAAACTACTAGGGGCAAGGTATCTTCAAGTCTTCAGAAATTCACAGCTAGTTTCCAAACAGGTAAGTGGTGACTTCAACGCAAAAGATTAAAAGATGGCAGCTTATCTCGCCATTGTAAAGAGATTAATGGACAACTTCGATCAAGTCGATGTTGAGTAATTCCCCAGGGTAGAGAACAACCATGAAGATGCCTTAGCAGCCATAAGCTCAGTAATATACTCAAATATGAGAAGAATAAATCAAATCGATTTCCTTGTGCAACCCAGTATTCATAAGGACGAGAACCCCAAGCAGATCCTCAACATTGAAAAAGCTCCTAGCTGGATGGATCCCATTATAGATTATTTGCGAAACGATAAGTTACCCAGTGATAGGAAGATATCCCATCAGATAAGAGTCAAGGCTGCTCGCTTTCACTTATCTCCTGAGGGCGAACTATATAAAAGACCTTTAAGTGGACCCTACCACCAGTGCGTCCACCCACAAGACGTCGAGCAAGTCCTACACGAGCTCCATGAAGGGATTTATGGAAGTCTTATAGGAGGAAGATCGATAGCGTTCCGAGCAATGAAGGAAGGATAATAGTAGTCATACATGTAGAAGGATGTTGGAACCTATGTTCGAAGATGCGAAAAGTGCCAAAAAACACTCGCCCTTAGTCCACCAATCCGCCAGCGACTTAAAGTCCTTAACTAGCCCTTGGCCCTTCGCCCAGTGGGGCCTAAACATTGTGGGACCTCTGCCTACTGCAGCTGGAAATAGGAAGTATATGTTTGTGGCCACAGACTACTTCACAAAATGGATAGAGGTAGAGCCACTGGAGAATATCAAGGACGCTGACATGATAAGGTTCATATGGAGGAATATTACCACGCGCTTCGGCATACCCAGGATGATCATTATCAATAATGGGACCCAGTTCGAGAGTGGCCCCCGCCCCTTCCAAATCTTCTGTAGTGATCATGGAATTAGGCACTACTTCAGCTCTGTAGCGTACCCTCAAAGCAATGGTCAAGCCTAGGCCTCTAACAAGATAGTGATCGATGGATTGAGGAAGTGCCTTAAACAAGCCAAAGGAGCATAGGCAAACGAACTTCCCCACATCCTCTGGGCTTATCGCACCACCCCCAGGCGAGCAACTGGGGAAACACCTTTTGCACTCGCATACGGAATGGAAGCAACCATCCCCTTAGAAGCTGGTCTTCCTACTATGAAGTCGACATTGGTCGACCAATGTTAAAATGATGAAGCATTACTCACCGAGCTTGACTTAGAGGATGAATGACGAGAGTTGGATCTAGTTAAGATAGCCTCTTACCAGCAACATCTAGCCAAACAATACAATCAGAAAGTCAGCCTTAGGAAATTCTAGGTCGGAGACTACGTCCTGAGGAAAGTTCTTGGCAGCGCGGTGAAACCATCAGATGGAAAGCTTGGACCTAACTGGGAGGGACCATTCATGGTCATAAGGGACAACCTACAAGGAGCCTACCACTTGGAAACGCTGGAGGGAAGGGAGATACCGAGAGCCTAGAATGTAGCCAACCTAAAGAAATTCTACTTCTAAATTTCTTCATGCACCATTAGTTTAGGTAAATTTTCATTTACAAATTAATGTTGAATTTTTATTTCTGACTAATATCAATAAAACTCGGTTGGCTTTGGCATTCTATATGTCGGTTATCTCAAATGTATGTTATTTTATGCACCCTTTCCAAGTTACAGGCTTCACTGTTTTAACATAAATAACCTCTTGTGGTTACATCACAGTAGCCGGGTTTATACCAGCTCGACTTTGCCATAGTGAAATAAGCAGGGTTGATACATAATCACCCTCCTCAGGCCATTATTTATGAAACAACGGGCCTCCGAGGTTGCTCCGGCAACAAGTAAAGACTTGCAGAGGATCCTCAGGCAATATGGCCGACCCAAGTTGGTCACCAACACAGTTTGGATTTAAAATATTGTGCGGGTGGATTGCCCACTAGTCAGGTGTATCCTCGTCATCATCTTATTTAGGCCTAAGGAAGTGTGATGACACGACCTAAAAGGTAAAGCAAGGCGGAATGGAATGTCTATGACATACTGGATTGGGAGAATACTCATTTAAAAACAAGCTCGTGATTAGTCGGTTGAGAAGCCCAAAATTACTAGAGATTATCAATAAAAAACATGTTTAGTCGGCAACTGCCCAAAACATAAAAAATTTATTACTAAAGGTTACACGGTTACACATACAACAGTGATAAAATAAGAAAAGAAGAAAGAATAAATTGGAACCTAAGAGAGACTAGGTCGTTGAGCAAGGTAATCAGCCACTCATGCCCTTCGAGAGCTTAGCCTTCAGAGCATCCATTTTTTCTTGAACAGAGGCACCGACCTCCTCCATCTCTGCAAGTCTATCCTTGAACCTGGATACTACCTCGGATTGATCCTTATAATCTTGGTTACTTGTCTTAAGGGATTTGTAGATCTTGACGAATGCTCGGTGAACTTGGTCGCTTACATTGGAAATAAGGATTTAGCCTAGACGAGAAGACGCAAGAATGTAATAATCAAGGTCAACAAACTACAAGACATGGACAGAGAATAACAAAAATGTATAAGCAAAAGTACAAACCAAATCCCTTCATTACAAATTGGCACCAACCAGGTACAGATGAAGAGTGCACTTTTGTTCAAATAAAGAAATTATTTAATTAAACTCAGTTTTTCAATTAAATCCTAAAACATGCATCTAGGTGTGATTGAAGACAATATGATCATACAAGAACATTTAATCACAAACAAAGCACACAAGTGAGGAAAAATCCCCCAAAGGGGCAAAACTTTTATTTTCACTATAATTTGTAAAGAATGGTTTACACGAATTACAATGAAAACAAGAGTGACATACGAAATACCCTCAGGTGTCGGTTCCGATGCCATCGACTGGAATCTCCCACAAGAACTCTAGATGGGCAACAATGGAAAAGAGACGGCTTCTCCACAAGTTACTCCGGATGAGTAAAAATGATCCTCTCGAAGGTTTAAAGATTCACATACATATATGGGAGTGGTTATGTGAATAAAGAAGGCATGAAACCTTAAAACATGAAGTCTATTTTTTGGTTTGTAAAATGTAGAAATCATGTGCGAAAAAGACTTAGAAAATATGTAGAATGAACCCAGATATTTATACAAAAATTGAGGTGACAGCGGCGTTCGAACGAGATCATGTGACATCCTCATGTCGCTCGAACGATAGAGAGATGTCGTTCGAACGAGTTCGCGTGACATCATCATATCACTCGAACGACAGAGTGATGTCGTTTGAATGAGCTCGTTGACCGAGGTAAGTCCGCTTCTACACTTAGAAAAAATTTTGCTTTTTGATAAAGACGAATCAGACTTTGAAAGAATATTTTCTGAAAAATTCCCAAATATTTATGCAAATATAAACAACTCCAATAAATCATTTTACCAATAACGCGAAGTGGAGTAGTGGGAACGGTTGAGCAGCACGTCGCATGAAGCATGATGCACGTGTGAAGATGGATGCAAGGATTCAGATCAAGGCCGTCGTGGATGATCGTGTTGACGTACCGAATGTAGCGGTATCAGACATACATACTGTGATCTAGGACAAATAAAAAATTCCTAGATTCTACCCCGAACATTTATAAAATTATGTCCTTACAAATCTCCCCCTATGTCTATGGAAAATCCGAATTATGATATCTCCATAAAACAAATGACATATAAGATAATATCCCCATTAAACCCTCAAACTGAGAATACTAAATGATATGTCGTCAATCATACTTCAACATATTCAAATCTTCAGCTCTTCAGAAACTCTCAAAGCTTTTCTCATCAGGGTGTGCAATCCAATAATTATCAACTTTGTACCTACACACATGAGATAAAGCAGATACCCGTGACACGCAATAGTTTGTAATATAATGATTTGCGAAAATCAAAGATCAATTAAGCTTAAGCAAATCCTTGATAAATCAACAAAAATTCTCCCCCATAATTCATAATTCATTCTCCCCCTTTTTATGATGTCCCCAAATAGACAGATATGAGAAGTACAAATAAATGCAAATGGAGAGTGCCACAAGGTAATAAACTTCCTATTTTTGAATTTTTCAAAATTTTTTACACAAAATATACAACAAAGAATCACACCATGAAAGAACACAAAAACAACCAAGTCCATGATCGCGGAAATGTAGGGGTGTGATCAAATTCGATAGGAAAATCAATGCATACAAACATGACATATGTGCACGATGAATATCGGATACTCCGAATGAATGAACTCAACATCTTCCTTAGGTGTAAGAAGATGGAAATATGAGACATTGACTCAATCAAATCAGCAAATCAAAGCTCAAAGTGATTTCCACACCAATAACGTCCAAAACTATTTAATGCTTTTTCAGGACTTTCAAGGAAGTGCAAACCCATTTAAAATCTCCAACCAAACTCCCTCAGATTTATATTTTGAATAGAGGTGATATAAATTCTCAAACATTGTGGAATTGATGGTGAAACCTAATGGCCCATATTCGGCATGAATTTCTTTTTATTGCCTTTAATTTTTTATTTTTTTCGGGATCTTTTAACCTCTTTGGTCCCCGGATAATTAAAATTCCTCAATTTTTTAGGTCCGATTTAACGGTGCTTAGTATTCGCAAAGGTCAAATGAGAAACTTTCGCAGCCCTTCGCCGTCTTAAAATACCACACAATCTCACCAAACGTTTTTTTACATGCATTCCAATCTTGTCAGGTTTTATCGCATATGGTTCGTTGTATAGACAGAATTGAGATGGAAGCACTCAAGACAATATGTGATGGATAAGTACAATAATCAAATAAAATCTTGCATGTGTGCAATAAAGGAAATAAGGAGCCAAACATGTAGAAAGATATCACTAATCACATCTCAAAGACTCCAAACAATGTAAAGCACATGGATGCAATGATGTAGCATCTCAAATCACTATCAAACAGTCACGTGAAAAATATGGAAGTGAACGATATGACTTGGTTATCTTAAATGCTCGTCCATAAAAGGAGTAAACAAAATACAAAAATCTTTTTGTGCTTTTCTAAAAAAAATTATAAAAATAAAATCTTTTTGGATTTTTCAAAAAATAGAAGAAAGTAAAAATAAGAATACAAATGATACAAATTAGCAATAGGAATCATATGATATGAACATGACAATGCATCATATCCTAGATACGGACCAACCCCTCAATCAACTGTACAAATTCCTAAAGACTTCCTAAGACTCTCAAATCTAAGGGCATCTAAAGGTTTCGTGAAAATATCGGCTAACTGACGGTCAGTGGGTACGAAACTTAGGGATACGATTTTCTCCTCAACTAACTATCGTGTAAAGTGCTCGCGTATCCTGATGTTCTTTGTGCACAAATGTTGGATAGGATTATGAGATATGTGTATCGCGCTCGTGTTATCACAGGAGATAGTCATGGTGTCCTGTGAAATCCTATAATTCTCCAACATTTGCTTCATCCATAAGAGTTGCATGCAATAACTCCCGACAGTGATGTACTCAGCCTCCGTAGTGAATAAAGAGATGGAGTTTTGCTTCTTTTGCATCTAGGAGATAAGAGCAGAACCAAAGTAGAAACACCAACTAGAAGTGCTCCTAAAACCATCTACATCCCCGGCCCAATCGGCATTCGAATAGGCAGACAGACGGTCATCAATATCAAAGGAATACCAAGTACCGTAGGAGAGAGTCCCACTCATGTATTTGATAATACATTTTAGAGCGAGTAAGTGTGACTCTTTCGAGGATGCATGATATCGGGCACAGACTCCAACACTAAAGGCTATGTTGGGATGATTGGCAGTCAAGTAGAGAAGATTACCTATCATACTCCGATATAAGGTTTGCTCTACGTCCTTTCCTGAAGTGTCCTTACTAATCTTGATAGAAGTACTCATAGGTGTACGTGCATGCTTAGCGGAGTCTAAACCCAATTTCTTCACTAGGTCTCTAGCATACTTGGATTGGGAGATGAACATCCCATCGTCTAGCTGATGAACCTGGAGACCAAGGAAGAAAGTAAGCTTACCTACCATGCTCATCTCAAACTCACTTTTCATCTCCTCCTCAAAGTGGTGAGCATGATGAAAGCACGTGAATCCAAAGACTATGTCATCCACATAGACCTGGGCAACCAAAATAGCACCATCAACTCTCTTGATGAATAACATCATATCAACTCCCCCTCTCTTGAAGCCACGGGCTAAGAAATAGGAAGTAAGCCTCTCGTATCAAGCACGGGGTGCTTGCTTCAAACCATACAAGGTTTTTCTCAGATAGTAGACGTGTTCTGGGTGCTTAGGGTCTTCAAACCCTTTTGGTTGTTCCACATAAACCTCCTCCTGTAGAATGCCATTTAGAAAGGCACTCTTGACATCCATCTGATATAACTTGAAGAGCAGATGACATGCGATGGCAAGTAGTAAGCGGACGGACTCAAGCCTCTTAACAGGAGCAAATGTATCCCCAAAGTCTGCACCCTCTATCTGTGTGTAGCCTTGAGAGACCAACCTAGACTTATTTTTTATTATGGTACCATTTTCATCCATTTTATTCTTAAAAATCCACCTGGTACCTATCACATTCGTCTCACTAGGTCGGGGGACAAGTTCCCAAACATTGTTCTTTTTAAACTGAAGCAACTCATCCTGCATAGCAGATATCCAGTGTTCATCCTTGAGTGCTTCTTTTTGATTCTTAGGCTCGACTGTGGACGTGTAGCAAAAATGACTAACAACGTTCTCTAGCTGAGTACGAGTCTTGACTCCTAAGGTGGGATTGCCTATAATAGAGGAAGGGTCATGACTCTTGCGAACCCAAGCAGGTGTGTCCCCTAACACAGGAGTAGGGTCCACAGGGTGTGGGTGAGGAACAAGTAAATCGCTGCCAGAAAAGTCCTCATCCTCACACTGAAGGCTAGTATCAATAAACGTCGGAGGTTTGTCATCTTGCACGATGAAGTTTATTGACTCCATAACCTTATAGCTCTTCAGGTTAAAAACTCGGTACGCTCTACTTTTGATGAATATCCTAGCAATATTCCCTTGTCGCTCCTGGAGTCAAACTTTCCTAATTGCTCTTTATCCCGTAGGATGTAGCATTTACTCCCAAAGACACAAAAATATGCAAGGTTGGGTTTTTTGCCAGTCCACAATTCATAAGACGTCTTAAGTGTGTGTGGACGCAGGTAAACCCTATTCACCGTGTGGCACGTGGTACACACCGCCTCTGCCCAAAATCTCCTAGCAACCTTACGACCCAAAAGCATAGATCTAGCCATTTCCTGAATCATTCGATTCTTCCTCTCAACAATCCCATTTTGCTGAGGAGTCCTTATGGCCGAAAACTCATGTTTAATCCCAAGGCTATCACAGTAAAGATCTACCTTTGCTTCCTTAAATTCCGTGCCATTGTCACTATGTATCATGTTAATAGTGACTCTGTGTTGATTTTACAGGAAATGACACTTGGTCGTTAAAAATTCTATAGCATCAGATTTCTCTCTCAGAAAACCTACAATCGAATATTTGGAGAAATCATTCACCATCACGAGGATATACCTCTTACCACCCAGACTCTCAGTACGATTAGGAACCATAAGATCCATATGAATCAACTCAAGCACACGGAAGGTAGTAATGGAATGCAACTTCCTATGGGGGCTACGGATTTGATTTCCCAACTGACAGGGTCCACAAACCGTGGAAGTTAGATTTCCAAGTGTTGGTAAGACACGTACTAGGTCCTTTTTAGCTAAACATGTCAAATCTCTAAAGTTTACGTGACCTAGACGTTGGTGCCACAGATCCATAGGAGTGATCGTGGCGCTACTGCAGACAAGTGAGGATTTGGGCACAGTCCCATAGCAGTTATCCTCTGTCCTCACCCCTTGCACTAAAAGTTTACCGGCTTGATTGTAGACATTACACGTGTCCCGGTCAAACTTTACGGCAAAGTCTACGTCGCATAACTGGCAAATACTAAGAAGGTTTGATTTCAAACCTTTGACGTACAAAACATTCTCTATCTTAGGAAATCATGGTAACTCTACTGTACCTCGTCCTACGATGCTAGACTTGCTCCCGTCTCCAAAGGTAACTCTACCTTCCTTATAAACCTCTAGGTAGGTAAAAAATGAGACATCATCGGTAATATGTCTGGATCACCCACTATCGAAATACCACTATGAGGTATTATATGCTTTGAGAGAAACATGGACAACAAGGTCCTTTTCGTCTTTCTTAGGTACCCAATAAGTGGTAACCTTTTGTTTACCTTTGTTGTTGTTGATTTTAGCCGAGATGCGGGAAGCATTCACTGACGGCAAAGGCATCCGTCGGAATTCCTCCATCAAACTCTATGATGTGGCAGATAAAAACTCAACACGCTCTCTCAGACTGGTAAAATCATCAGTATCTGATGGAGCAGTAGTACGTCGTGTCCGATCTAAGATATAGCAAAACTCCCTATGGTGGCCTTTTCTTTTGCAGTACATATAAAAGAACACAATCTTAGGCAGACCTTGGTTTGCTTTCTTGGTCAAACTCTCCTTCGTGGTTTTTTACGATGGCCATATGGAGTTGTAGTAAACTCAAAAACTGGTCCAAGTGAAATTTGGAACGTGGAGGCACCATCAAAACCTATTCCCTGCCTATCACCAAAACCTAAAGCGGGATCGGGGAGCATATTCCCCATCTTTCCAGATATGTCCTCGCTTTGAACCTTAACTTCCCGTGCTCCCTCAAGGTCATGAGTAAGCTGGGCTATAAGGGCTTCAAGTTTCTTCCGAGTCTCTAGGGAGGAATGGAGCTCACTCGTAAGACTAGCCACTTGTTTAGTCAAGCCCCCTTTCTCTTTCTCAAAATAACTCCTCTCTCTCTCCAAACAGTCTCTCTCTTTCTCTAAACTGACTTTTTTTCTCAACACAGGCAGACTCTCTCTCTCTCTCTCTCAAGGTAGTGCAGGTGGAGGACTCTCTCTCTCTCGCTTCTTCTAAATCTTACTCTAAAGCGGTGATCCTAAGAACTAATGTTTTGTTACGCTTTTTGATTTGAAATGACTCAGTATATAACTCAGCGTAGGCGCATTGAAGATTACTCTCGCTCTCACTTGAAGTATCCTCCCCCTCACTCACTTCGTTCTCACTGTCGAGGTGTCCCTCTGAAGTAGCATCCTCATCGTCATGAGGAGCACTAGAAGTGATCACATGACTGACCATTAATGAGGTGAAATTACAATCTTGCGGTGACTCGTCTCGAGAGTCCACCGACTCAACCTCACTGTCGTCACTAAGGGTAGCATTAAGGACAGCATTGCCCTTTTCTTTGGAAAGTTTGTTCAGCCTAGTAGCACACTCAAAATCTCTATGACCCTTACCGTCGCACTCATAACATCTATCATCGTCTTTCTTAGGAGGGTATTTAAAATCTTTTTTATTTTTATTTTCAAACTTATTTTTCTCAAAATTCTTTTTATCTTTGAAATTTCCATTTTTCTTGAATTTGAGAATTTTCTTGAAATTTTTTGAAAATAGTGCCAAATCATCTAAAAAAGGTCACACTCGGAATCAGACGTTTTTGTCTCCCTTTTTCTAAATGATTCTACTCTATTTCTTGCCGACCCCTCACTCTTCCTATCCTGGGCATTAAGTGCAATTCCCTTTTCTTTAGCCTTGACAGATTTAGGAAACATATCAATTTCATATGTTTGTAAGTCTCCTACAAGTTCCTCTAATTTAAGCGTGTTTAAATTACTCATAGAATTTAGCATAGTGACTTTAGGGGTAAAACGCTTAGGGAGTGATCTTATAATCTTTTTAACAACTCTAGCATTAGGAATGTGTTCACCAAGATTAAAGCTATTATCAGATGATCTTGCATAGAATTCATCAAAACATTCAGACTAAAGCATGGTGATAGTTTCAAATTGAGTTGTTAATTTTTGCAGTTAGGCTCTTTCACAGCATTAGTTCCTTCATGGGTAAGTTGCAAAACATCACATGCCTCTTTTGACGTGGTACACGTCATTATCCGTCGAAACTCGTCAGGTGTGATGGATCCAGAAATAGCACTTAAACCCTTAGAGTTAAAAGATGATCATTTAAATTCTTCTTCAATCCATGCAGTCACAGATTTTAAATTAGTCACGTTATCAATAGTGATAGAGGGAGGTGTCCACCCTCTTTCAACCAAAATCCAAACTCTTTCATCAATGGCTTTTAAAGAAGATTTCATACGGGCTTTCCAGTAAGCATAATTTATCCCGTCAAAAACTGGCATTTTATTACATAATTTCTCCATATTGAACACGCCCTTTTTCAGAAAATTGATATCTTATTTTTGCGGAAAATTACACGGTATAATTGTATAATTGGCTCTGATACCAATTTGATGCTCCTTCCTCTAATTGTGGACTGGCAAGAAACCCAACCTTGCATATTTTCGTGTCTTTGGGAGTAAATGCTACATCCTACGGGATAGAGAACAATTAGGAAAGTTTGACTCACGGAGCGACGAGGGAATATTGTTAATCCTCACTTGCCTCGGTGAAGTTTATTGACTCCATAACCTTAGAGCTCTTCAGGTTAAAAACCCGGTACGCTCTACTATTTGATGAATATCAAAAATAGAGTAACAAAAATAGAGTAACAAAAAAAGGAGTAACAAAAATAGATTTCAACCAAGCCTAACTTAGTGCCATAGAGTTGGTTTATTCTGTGAACGCCATTAACAATCTTCCAAACGTTTGGAGAACATTGGGTTGGGACTATATCGAAATACATGAAGAAGTGTAAGAAGAGACGATTTGGGGGAAAAGTTAAACCCCCTTGGGACAACAAAAGAACATGAATTCAGTGGCCATCCTCAACGTCACGAACATTATGAGGAACAGGGGCACACTTAATATCCACCCAATTAGGGATATTGTAACATTTCCTAAACTCTACCAGGGATTTGTTGTCTATCCTTGCCATAAGAAAAACCCTAGCTACAGTAGAATTAAAAACGACAAGAGGAAATACACAAAAAGGGAAGACTAAGAACTTACAGGAAAAAGAATGAAGCTTGAAACGATGGAAAACCACGGGCAAATGAAGATGATTGAGGCAAAAAATAGCTTGGAAGTAATGAAGAGAAAGCTAGAGAACAAGAGATGGCTTGAAAGTGAGAGAAGCAAGAAGTTGAAGTGAAGCTGAAATTCATCCAACACCTTAGTTTAAACTCCTTAATGATAGTGCACTCTGATCGAAGAAGATTTGTCGCCCAAACTTCCAGCCAAATGATGATTCACTCCCCACATGATTTGAGAATTGCAATTGTACTATCAAGAGCATACCGGAGGCATTATTTAAAAGTTTTAAGCCCAAATTATGACCCGTAAATTTTTAGGGGCAATTGTGGGTACCCTTTTTGCTCACTAGAACCCATAAACGTAGCCAGACAAAGCCCAAATGAGAAAAAGGGGAAATCGGCCCAAATAATGGGTTCAACGTGACGGTTAGAATAAAAAGATGTGACCAAGTTCATCCCCAAGGTCTCGGATGAGATATTCAGGGGATACTAGGTTAACGTGTTACCTGCCAACACTCCTTATCTTTCCTTTTTGACAATGGAATATATATTGTACCCCTGGCCCGGGGAAGAGGGCATGTAAAAAAACAGTTCGAGAGATACTAAAGAAGAAACAGTAGACCTCTTCATGGATGTAGTCAATTTTTCGAACCACGTATAATCTCGTGTTGTGTGATTGTTGTTCTTTCTTTAATTCTGGTGATTATTTTCTTTTGATAAATTTTTTTATGTTGATATTTTTTGTCACCACAAAACCTATTAACCTTTGCATTCTATGTTTTACCTTTTGATCAAAAAAATATTCCTTTAATCCATTAATCTACATGATTAATATGTGGAAAAATATATTCCTTTGTTAGTCCTTTTCCATTTATCCAGTTTGCATTTAAATCACCAGTTTCATCTTTAAACTACCACTTCCAAGGAATTTTCTAAAAATAACATTTCACCACACACATCTGGTGTATAAAAGATTCATTTACAACTATATATCCACCCGGGCTTGTAACAGTTATAGGTTTTTCAAACGCCCCAATTACGGTACTTTATTTATTTATTTCCTTTTGCCTTTCACTTTATCAACACATTACGGTGTTAACTCATTATATAGTGACTCATACCATGGGTTTACTAATTATCTAACTTGTACAATTTCTCATAATTTCATTATATATCGTTTAAACGTGGAATATCATGTCCGTATACTATTATAGTTTATCTTTTTTGAAATTTATATTTTTCATATATTTTCAATTATTTTTAACAACATCTGGGGGTTAATTGCATCCCATTTATATTTACGAACTTTCACCATCTGCCATAAATGTCACAGACATTGCTTCCCTAGCTAGTGATTTTTTGGATTTAAGCCTAAGCCGCACCATATGGCTTTAGGAACTCCTTCAATTTTCATATTACTCCTTTGTGAAAACTCTTTCACTTTACATTAGGTTCGTTTCCTTACAGTCTAACTACCATTTTTACCAAAATACCCAACTTATCATCATTTCTTTATTTACATAATTACACCTTTTGAGCTTGAGAGGTAGGCTAAACATGGAATTCCCTATACTTTCTTGAGCCCAAGAGTCAATGAGGATGTTCATAAAATCACTATAGTCCACTCAGAAATTAAAGAATTTGAAATTGGTAATAATTTGGGATGTGATCAAAGATGCTAGGGTAAAGAACCACAACTTGGGATTCAAGGAAATAAGAGGACCAACAAGAGTTATAGAGAACTCCATCAATTCAAGATTGATCATTATTATATCCCACACTTTTCTTGTTCCAAGCGAACCACAATCCATTTGAGACTGTATCATTAAATTGAATGTCATTAATACAGCTATTAAAGTCATCAACTAGTCTAACATCAACACTAAGAATTCCTCTTTTTTCACCATGTTTTCTGATAGCATTAAAGTCTCCCATAATAATCCATTGTTGCTCAATAATACAGAAATGATTATGTCTAAAAAATGAACAAAAGGGGTACATTTTCCCTTTTTGTTTTGTACATTTTCTCTTATAATGCATTTTACTTACCAATAAAATACATCCACTACTTTGACTCTCAATGCTAGCCCAAAGGGAACTATTGTAACTTCAACATCCTCATCTTAATTTTTTATAGCCTCAAAAGAATTGAATAGAATAACCATAGGATATTTGGCCATAGCAACAATCTTATCAACCTTCATCATGCTACACTCCCTTACCATCTCAATGGGGGATATAAGAATAGCTATGTTCTACACTCAAATGTCAGGGCAACAATATTGACATTACTCCTCACGCTACATTACTCTTATACCACAATGGGGATGCTAGGACTAATTAATTTTGTCACCTCAACTCCAAGCTGAATACTCTTTTTCATAGCAAGAGTCCAATCATCATTCATAATTCATTCACCAAAATTTTATTGGGATCCTGCTTCGTTAGTTCCATCTAAATTTCATTTATTTTCCATTCGAACCCTCTCAAATTTACTACATTTGGAGATAGTATGGCCAAAAATAAGGTAGTGGGAGCATTAGTAAGGAAAGCTTTGATACTTAACTCTAATACAAGTATGGGTTCCATCCTCCAACACAAGATTGGCCTCCCTAGGGTAGGTAGATTTGGGTTCCATTTTAATGCATATTAGAGCATAATTGGTTCTCTTCACATATTAAGTTACTGAGTCTGTATAAATGGGGAATCCCACAACATTAGCAATGTAACTGTGTCCCTTCTCAGGCCAATATTACATTGGGATGTTATAGAGAAACACCCAAACAAAAACCATTATGGTGTTTTCCTTAGTAAAGAGGAAATTGGGTTGCAATTTCGTCATGATAATAGGGTTGTGGCAAAATGCCAAGGCCCGTTTTTTATAACATCATCTCTACAGTTGGCATGATGAAACTTAAAGAAAAAGTAGCCTTCATTATGAGTTCACTACTTCAAAACAGGTCAATTGTAATGGTCAAAAACTGTTACAAAAAATATTTGTAACGAATTAAATCCATTAGAAAATTTGCGATATTTATTTTACCAACGAAATTTGTAACGGGTTAAATCTGTTACAAAATATTTTGTAATGGATTTGGCATTGGTACATGACCAAGCATAAATTCTTCGGAATTTAGCCCCTTAAGTTAGCGATTTTGATATCTCGAACAAGGTAATTGAATCATTTTTATTCCATATCATTGCTATTGATTGTTTCTAACAATTTCCCCGAGTTTCGTGAATTTCTGATGGATTTTACAGGAATTTAGTGCAAGAAAAGAGAGAAAGAAATCGGAAGAAAGGAAATGATGAAAGGAAGAATGGTCAAAGGGAAAAAGTGTAAATGTCTACCCAGAATTCGAATTCGACACCTAAAGGGAAGTTGAAGTGCTTGATTTCACAAGAATATCGGAAGAAACGACACTCAAATTGGAGCTCGAGATCAAAAGTTATGGCCAGTCAAAGATGAAAGAGAAAAGTCAACATGAAAGAAAATCGGACCGATCCGGTGTACATCCGGACCGATCCGAAATGACACAAGTCCAGTAGACCCCGGATGGATGACAAACCAATGATAGCAGAACCGATCCGGTGGTTGAAAAACGGACCGATCCGAGGGCTATCCCGGACCGGTCCGGTCATGCGAAATCCTGGCATTTATTGTGAAGATTTTGATGTGCGTAGCTGGTGAAATCTTGCGCCACAAGCAACTCTGGCTGTCAAATTCGTAGTACTTGGAGCTATAAAAGCCCATGCCCTACCTCATTCTAAAAGAGATTTTTTGGAGAGGATTTTAGGTCAATTTTAGAGAGAGAAATTCAGAAGTTAGGAAATTTTCATAGGAGTTTTCATAAACCCTAGTTTGTAAGAGTGATTACAATTTCTGGATTCAAGTCTTTTCCTGTTGCTGAAATCAAGTATAACAATTCCTTTCTCTTAGTTGGTATTTATGTTAGTTAAATTTCAATTATGTTGCAAATTATTTTCAATAGTTGTTAGACCTATAATTTTGTGTATGAAGTTGTTCTTTAATCAAATCATGTCTAGCTAAATTCTTAAGGGCTGGGGTACATGAACTCACTCCGAGGCAAATTACTTATATAGAAAATAGAGGGTAAATTAAATTCTGACCGAATTGTGAATGAAAATTATACAAACATAGTCAATCTTTTAATCTCTCTTGCCCTAGGTACTTGAGATGTTTAAGAACGCTTTGCGAGTGTAATTGTCCATTCACCGCTTTATATTTACCTCTGATTTCATATGATGAGGGTTAGATCCTTCATATATGTAATGCTTAGGATTTATAAAGGCTGGATTTAGTCAAGAATTTTAATTTTCAATTCTAGTAATCTACACGGTAATTCGTTAAGGTTTGAGGGATTGTACCCTACCCTATTTTCTCTCATTTGTCAATCTAATTTCTTCACAAATTTTAGTTTATTTTTCTTGAATTTTTTTTTTATTTTTCGTGAATTTGGGTAGAAGATGAATTCTGCATATAAGAGAAAATTTCAGAAAAATAATTTCAAGAAAATTCTGAAAATTCTGAAGATTCTTGAAGCCAATTCTGAAAATTCTCATACCACTGAGTCTCCTCATTTTTGGGTTCCACCTCCTTTGCCTAACAATTCAATCACAAGCCGTTCATCGAGTCAAACACTGAGTGAGAATTCTGAATCTTTCGGTAGCAATATGTCTGTGCAAGGTAGTGTTAGTGTTGGTGCTGGAGAGGATGAGATACCATACCTTCCCATGAAAGATTTGTTATTTCCTGAGAGAACTGTTACCCCTGGTTGCATTTTACTCCCGTATAATGTCGGTCAGTTCCACTTTCGAAATGGCATGATTCAAATTCTTCCCACATTTCACGGGATGGATTCGGAAAAACCATATCTCCATATTAGAGAGTTCGAGGAAGCATGTGAGACGTTTGGTGACCAAGCTTGCCCACAAGATGTTATCCGGTTAAAGCTTTTCCCTTTTTCCTTAAAGGATAAAGCTAAGACATGGCTATGGTCGCTACCCCCGAATTATGTATTATCCTGGAGAGATATGCAAACCAAGTTTCTCTCAAAAAAATTTCCTCAACGCAAAACCAATTCTGTTAAAGCCCAAATACAATCTTTTCGACAAAATGAGAATGAGGCCTTCGACAAGTGTTGGAGAGATTTCAGGAGTTAGTTAATGCTTGCCCACATCATGGATTTGAAAAACATCATTTGATTTCATTTTTCCATCAAGGCCTTACATTAGCATCTAAACAACTTGTCCAAACCATGTGCGACAGACCCTTTTGGGAGTTAGACTCGAGCGATGTTGAGGCTCATCTGAAATATGTAGCACCAAGCATGGGGTATTTCTAATCCCAATAGTTAAAATAGAAATCGTCAAGTGTCCAATGTGCCTTCTACGTCCGGTATCTATCACTTGGACAAGGACACGTTGTTAGATCAAAAATTTGACCAATTGGAGAAGAATTTCAGAGATATGCTTGAAGTGCGATTGAGAAAAGTAGCTGGACCCGTGCAAGCCGGGAAGGAGAAAGTGTGTGCCATTTGTGCTGTAGGTCATTCTACCAAAGGATGTCCTACCATCCCTGCATAGAAGACAATGTAGACTGAACAAGTTGAGGCAATAGGGGGGTTTCGCGAAAATTATAATGCACAGCAAGGGAATGTATACAATCAATCATGGAGGAATAATCCTGGGTTTAATTATGGACAACCCCAAGGGGGGATGGCTCCTAACCCACATATGACTCTACCACCACCTCCTCAATTTCAGCAAGTGGCTCCTCCGATGCCAAATCCTATGCAGGTACCACCTCCTAGTCCGTATGTTTCTCTACCTAGGCGATCTCTTGAAGATAACCTGAATCAATTCATCCAATCTCAAAAAGAGAGCAATGCTAAATATGATCGAATGTTCACTGAAATTCATACTAGCATCTCTAGGTTGCAATCTGCAGTGAATACTCAGGAGAAGGGTAAATTCCCAGCCCAAGGCCAAAGACCTCCTCTTCAAGGACAACCCACGGTTAGCTCCACATCATCGGATTTTCCAGAACAATGTCAAGATGTTACTACTCTTCGTAGTGGCCGCGTAATTGATCTAGCACCAAAACTTCCAAAGGAAAAAGATGAGGGAGTTGAACCTGGAATTCCCAAGGAATCTAAAACTTTCGAGTCTGCTGATATTCCATCGGATACGAAAGACAAAATAAGGGAGTTGAATCTGAAAATGAAGTCAAACCACCAACTGCTGCTCCATTTCCTCAACGCTTAGCTCCACCCAAAAAAGGGGCGTCGTGTACAGAAGTGTTGGATGTCTTGAAGCAAGTAAAATTGAACTTGCCGCTCCTTTATGCTATTCAACAAATTTCAGCATATGCTAAGGTCATCAAAGATCTTTTGACTGTCAAACGATGGCTCAAGGTGAAGAAGAATGTTTTCTTGGCACAAAATGTGAGCTCGGTCCTTCTCAATGATCTACCACCAAAATTCAAGGATCCTGGTGCACCCACAATTTCATGTGTCATAGGAGAAAAAAAAGTGGAAAAAGCATTGCTTGACTTAGGTGCGAGTGTGAACATCCTTCCATACTCCATCTATAAGCAACTTGATTTAGGTGATTTAAAGCCTACCCGAATCACTCTACAGTTAGTTGATCGAACAGTGAAAGTGCCTCGTGGGGTTGTAGAGGATGTGATAGTTCAAGTGGACACGTTCTACTTCCCTGTTGATTTCGTCATTTGGGACACTGAGCCTGCTCCCCATACGAGAAATCATGTTCCAATAATATTAGGCCATCCGTTTTTAGCTACTGCTAATGCTTTGATCAATACACGGAATGGCCAAATGCAACTCACTTTTGGAAACATGACTCTCGAGACCAATATTTTCAATGTCGCTAACCAAATGGGTGATGAGGATGAAATTCTTGAGGTTGATCTTAATGAAGAAGTGGTGGATGAACACATCGAAAAAATCATAGGAGGAGATGCATTGGAGGTGTGTTTAGTGCAAAGTGGTGAGAAAAAGAGTCGTTATACTGCGTTTGAGCGTGAGGTGGAAGAGTTGGAAACTTGGTTACAAGAAGATGTGAGTTGTGAGGAATTAAGAGATGTTAACTGGATTTCTAGGTTTGAAGAATTACCTCCGAGGGAGACAACCATGATTCCCTCTTAAAATAGATTTCCTAGTCTTGAGTTGAAGAAACTACCCTCGCATGTCAAATATGCTTTTCTGGGAGATAATGATACATTTCCTGTTGTTGTTTCTTCCAGTTTAGAAAAAGAGCAAGAGGGTATGTTGTTGGATGTGTTACGGAAGCATAGAAATGCTTTTGGTTGGACTATAGCAGATTTGAAAGGTATAAGTCCATTGATTTGTACCCATAAAATCCATCTTGAGGAAGAGATGAAGCCATCGCGTGAGATGCAAAGGCGATTAAACCCAACCATGAAAGATGTTGTAAGAGCGGAAATCATCAAATTTCTAGATGCTGGGATTACCTATCCCATTTCTGATAGTAAATGGGTGAGCCCAATTCAGATCGTTCCAAAAAAATCGGGTATGACCGTGGTTGAAAATGCTAAGGGAGAATTAATACCTCAACGCACCACCACCGGGTGGTGTGTATGCATTGACTACCGAAAGCTCAATGCCGGAACCAGAAAAGACCATTTCCCCTTACCGTTCATCGATCAAGTGATTGAACGAGTGGCGGGCCATCCTTACTACTGTTTCCTAGATGGGTATTATGGTTATAATCAGATTGAAGTGGAAGTACTTGATCAAGAAAAGATGACTTTTACATGTCCGTTTGGTACGTTTGCCTATAAACGTATGCCATTTGGGTTATGTAATGCGCCAGTAACTTTTAAAGGTGCATGCTAAGTCTCTTTAGCGACATGATTGAAAAAGGTCTTGAGGTGTTCATGGACGATTTCAGCGTTTTCGGTCCATCTTTCGACCAATGTCTAGCTAATCTTGAAAAAGTTCTATTCCGGTGTGTGGAAAAAGACTTAGTCCTCAATTGGGAAAAATGCCATTTTATGGTTACCGAGGGCGTAGTTTTAGGCCACATAATCTCATCTAGGGGGATTGAAGTTGATCGAGCAAAAATTGAAGTAATAGTTGAGTTACCCCCGCCAAAATCACTTAAAGATGTGAGGTCCTTTCTAGGCCATGCTGGATTCTATAGAAGATTTATCAAAGACTTTAGCGCCATCGCTAGACCTTTGAGTAATCTTTTATGAAGGACACTCCATTTGAATGGAATAAATCATGTCAAGAAGCTTTTGATAAACTTAAAAGCATGCTAATTTCCGCTCCTATCATGCAAGCTCCTGACTGGTCACTCCCCTTTGAGCTTATGTGTGATGCAAGTGATTACGCGATTGGGGCCGTTCTTGGACAAAGAAAAGACAAGAAAGCTCATGTTATTTACTATGCTATCAGAACATTATCTGGCCCTCAGCTTAATTACTCTACTACAGAGAATGAGTTGCTAGCAGTCATTTTTGCCCTCGACAAATTCCGCTCTTACATTGTTGGGTCGACCATCATTTGTTTCACTGATCACTCGGCCCTCAAATATCTATTGAGTAAGAAAGATGCCAAACCCCATCTAATCAGGTGGATCCTACTCTTACAAGAGTTTAATCTCTCGATTCAAGACAAGAAAGGAGTAGAAAACGTCGTAGCTGACCATTTGTCACGCCTATCGTCCGACGTACCTATTGATCACATTCCCATAGACGAGTATTTTCCGGATGAAAATCTATTTGCTACCTCTTCTCTCCCCTGGTTTGCAGATATAGTCAATTACATTGTCACTGGAATTGTTCCCTCTAATTGGACTCCGTAAGAGAGAAGGAAGTTCATTACATGGTCGCGCATGTTCTTTTATGATGATCCATATTTGTTTAAGTATTGTGCTGATCAAATCATCCGGAGATGTGTACCTGATGAAGAAATCCAAGGGGTAATTCGATTATGTCATACGGAAGCATGTGGAGGTCATTTTTCCAAAAATAAAACTGCTGCGAAAATCCTTCAAAGCGGTCTCTACTGGCCCACAATCTTCCGGGATGTGAATACTTTTTGCAAATCATGTGATAGATGCCAAAGAATGGGAGCTATTACTCGTCGTGACATGATGCCATTAACCCCAATTCTAGTCTTGGAGTTGTTTGATTGTTGGGGTATTGACTTCATGGGACGCTTTCCACCTTCTTTTGGTTTTCTATACATCCTCATCGCTGTAGACTACGTCTCAAAATGGGTAGAGGCCATAGCTACAAGGACGAATGACAATAAAGTGGTGATAAAATTCATTCAAGAAAATATACTTTCTCGTTTTGGAATGCCTAAGGCCATAATTAGTGATAATGGTACCCATTTTTGCAATAGGCCTATGGAGAAGCTAATGCAAAAGTATGGAGTTGTCCATAAAGTTGGAACAACTTATCACCCTCAATCGAATGGCCAAGCTGAGCTCGCCAATCGGGAAATCAAAAATATCTTGGAAAAGACAGTCGAACCTAATAGGAAAGACTGGTCTCTCAGATTGAATGATGCGCTCTGGGCCTATAGAACTGCATACAAGAATCCCCTTGCGATGTCCCCATTTCAATTTGTGTATGGCAAGCCTTGTCATCTTCCGGTTGAGATCGAACACAAAGAATATTGGGCTATCAAAAGGTTGAAATTCAACATGGATAAAGCCGGTGAAACACGTAAACTTCAGTTGAATGAGTTGGAAGAAATACGCAATGATGCGTATGAAAGTACTAAAATATCCAAGGAACGAATGAAACGAGCTCATGATAGAATCATTCGTAGGAAAGAGTTTCATTCGGGATAAAAAGTCCTTCTCTATAACTCGAGGTTGCACTTGTTTCCCGGAAAATTGCGGTCAAGATGATCGGGTCCATTTATTGTGAAAGAGGTATTTCCCCATGGAGCTGTTGAACTCAAAGATGAGAAAGGGGGAAACACATTTAAGGTCAACGGGCATCGTATCAAGCCGTATGTGGAAGCAATCATCAAGGAAGCCGACACAATCTGGTTGTCGGACCCCATTTATATGGATTGACTGAAAAAGAGAGGTGAGGTCGTCGCACCCCCGACATGTATGGGGTGATTGTTGTACATAAGAGTCTTAGGAGTTAGGAGTCGTAAGTACGTGTTAGGCTGGGGTAGGGAATCCTATGATTTTAGGGGTGTTAAGGTTTTGATGAGCATTGCGGGAATTTTGAAGTGAGAGAAGTTGTAAAGGAAGCATTGGAATGGAGAAAAGGAACATAAACAGTGAGAAGAATAGAGAAAAAGAAATTCTGAGAATTCAGTAGACCGGACCGGTCCGGTCCTGAATTAAAAGAATCGATCTGGTTAAGTCGGATCGGTCCGGTCCTACAACCGGATCGGTTCGGTGATCTGCAGAATGCTACTTCCCGAGGTTCACACCTCTTCAATCCAAACCAAATTCATCCACCCAATCCCTTCTTTTCCCCCAAAAATTCGTCCCCCCTATTTCCCCCCATCCATTCCCTCCTATTTCATTCTCCATCCTATAAATACATCCATACCACACCCCATTTTCCTTCACACCTCCATATCCTCTCTTCTCTCTCACTTTCTGTCTACTCCTTCCATACCCATGGCTGCTCCCCAGAAATATACCTCCATTGAAGTCTTACCCGACGGCAATGGAGAATACCGTTCTCGCCGTGAAGCAAATTAGTGCCGGCGGTTTTTCAGTCCAACCCTAAAAATCCACATTGAACGTCAAATCCTTTGGGATCAACTGCCTAATTCTGTCACAGCCATGTTCATGACAAGACGCTGGTGCAGATTTTTCAATGAACCATATGAGGCAGTTTGGGAAAATGAAGTGCGTCAATTATACGGTTCGCTAGTCCGTACCGCTGAATTAGAATCCCAAGCGTTTGTGGATTCCACACCAATACCGTTCTCCCTTGAGATTCTGGCCCAGAAACTTGAGTCTTATGGTGTGGTTACTCCCGATGAATTTGCTTATCCCAGTCCGGACCCTGTTCTGTCCAAAGCAATTTGCATCTCAAGAATCGAGCCCGGCGCGGTTTGGACTACCGAGACCTTTCCTGTTGGTCGGTTATCCGACAAGGCACGGTTCACTTTTCACATTGTTTGTGCCAATATTTTGCAAACCTCCAATGATTCAGCAATGCGCCCGCGTCAAGCAACCATGATGTATCACTTGTTTGACCATGCAACAGTTATCAATTTGGCCCGCACATTTTACACTGATATTCTCTTTGTGGCCTACGATAAAAAGGGTCGGGCCCCTCTTCCTTATGGTCGTCTTATTACATCCTTGCTTAAGGATTCCGGGATTGAAGCGCCACAAGACCTTATCAACTTGCCCAAGCCATTAGGGTAATAATCCCGCACTCGAAGTGAAAGGCAAATCCAGCTAATCCGTGCAAGGCGCGGCGATGATTCGAGTGATGAGGAGACCGATGAGGAAGAGAACGTTGCTGATGAGGATGTTGAGATGGCAGAAGGAGAGGAGGAAGAATATGATGAAACCGTTGATCCGAATTATGTTCCGGTTGGTACGGGATTGACTGAGCGCGTCCTTTCTCTTGAAACGCGTTTCGACGGGTTCGTGACGTCCTACGAGAGGGACATGAGTTTGGTCCTGCGTATGCAGGCGGACTTATACCGTCTTCAGTTGGGTCCCGAGGCCCCCCTTCCTCCTTACTATTACAATCCTTATGATCCTGCTGCTCCCGGTCCTTCCCGTCCCCCACCCGCCCCTTAGGATGCCCCGCTACCCCTTTATGTTTTATTACTTATGTTTGTGATGTTTTGTTTACACAGTGTGTTGTCCTATACAGTTTTACTATGATACTTGCTTGTTTTATTTATCGCACTCCTACTATTGTCTTCTTTATCTCTCTCGTCCATTTGATTGAGGACAATGCAAATCACTAAGTTAGGGGGGATGACAAGTGCGTATTCATAAAACTTCGCATGTATGTTTAAAAAAAAATGTTGAAAAAACCAAAAATATTTTTCTTCAAAATAAATAAAAAATGGAATTTAAATTTTTCAAAAATATCACCTTTATTCTATTTAAAGTCTCAAATTGTTGACAATCAATTGCACTAAGCCAAAATTGACCGAAGATGGAAATTGAAAGAAAATTGACGACTTAACGAATAAGTGTGGAGATTGATCAAACCCGATGAGATTTCGAGCCTATCGATCTTTTTGAGTTTTTAAATCAATCCGAGTTTATGATTAACTCAAAGTTCTTTTCAGCGTTTTAATAAGTCGTTGATGATCTCAATCCTTTATTTTGATCGGTTATGGGAAATGTGTGAAATGTTGTCTCGAAATTCGTGTTAAATATATCTCTAAACTTAATTAATCTCGAGATGCATATGGTAATGTGATTAGCAATTTGGACAATGAAGTAGGCCCTATTTTGTTTAACCCAAAAATATCAGCCATAAAAAAGTCGTGAAAAAATTATCCCTTTGCAACCCACTTTGAGCCTAATATAATATTTCCCTTTCGTTTGATAACCCGAAAAAACCGAAATAGCCCGGAATTGTGAAAATTGAGAAAATTCATCAAGTAAGTCCAAATTGTGCAATAAAAAGGGGCAAGAAAAAAAATAGAAAATGCTCAACAAAAATAACAAGAAAACAAAAAGGGTGAAAAATAGAAAAAGAAAAAAAAATAGAAAAAGAAAGAGAAAAATGAGCAAATGCCCAAAAAAGCACTAATGGAGAAAAAAATTTCAATTCCGAACGTTCCTATCATTCCCATTTATACCCTTTACACCTTATAACCCAATAAAGTCCTAACTGAGTCCGAATGGCGAAATTAATTACTGCGTGGAGAGTTAAGACATGAAAAGATAAAATGAGAGATTAAATGGTGTGAAATAGAGGTGATGTTCCCATTTCCTAATAACTGTATTCCGATGATGAGATCTTTTCACCATATATTTCCTTCTTTTCAATTTTGTATGCGTGAATTTGTGTCCATTATATTTACTCTTTATATCATGCATACCGAGAGAAAACAACCACAATCCGAGTAATTCATTTGTGAGTGCATCCGTAAGAATTTGAATCAAAACGAATTTTCGAAAAGTAACGTAATACTCAATCGGTGGAAATTTGAGATTTAATTTTTGGCTTTGCACACACACACTATAGTTTGAGACAATTGAATATGAATTTATGGTGAGTATTTTTTGAAAAGTTTAAATTGTACAATTTTTAAGTATTTTGATATTTATTTGAGTCAATAAAGAATTTTGTGGGTGTATTCACTCCAAACCCTCACGAGACAAAACTCGTCCTACTAGGGTAACCTAGGGGTTTAATGGCTTGTTGCATACGCTAAATGCAATCGCTTGCCCGCAAAAAAGGTATTCTATCCCAATAAAAGAATTTTCAAGAATGGAGCATTAAACTAATTTCTTTTACATTGCCCGGGACGTGCAAAGTCCTAAGTTAGGGGGATTTGACCAAGCATAAATTCTTCGGAATTTAGCCCCTTAAGTTAGCGATTTTGATATCTCGAACAAGGTAATTGAATCATTTTTATTCCATATCATTGCCATTGATTGTTTCTAACAATTTCCCCGAGTTTCGTGTATTTCTGATGGATTTTACAGGAATTTAGTGCAAGAAAAGAGAGAAAGAAACCGAAAGAAAGGAAATGATGAAAGGAAGAAAGGTCAAAGGGCAAAAGTGTAAATTTCTATCCAGAATTCGAATTTGACACCTAAAGGGAAGTTGAAGTGCTTGATTTCACAAGATTATCAGAAGAAACGACACTCAAATCGGAGCTCGAGATCAAAAGTTATGGCCAGTCAAAGATGAAAGAGAAAAGTCAACATGGAAGAAAATCAGACCGATCCGGTGTACATCCGGACCGATCCGAAATGACACAAGTCCAGTAGAAACCGGATGGATGACAAACCAATGATAGCAGAACCGATCCGGTGGATACCGAACCGATCCGGTAGAATAAAAAAAGAACCGATCCGGTGGTTGAAAAATGGACCGATCCAAGGGCTATCCGGACCGATCCGGTCATACGAAATCCTGGCATTTATTGTGAAGATTTTGATGTGCGTAGCTGGTGAAATCTTGCGCCACAAGCAGCTCTAGCTGTCAAATTCGTAGTACTTGGAGCTATAAAAGCCCATGCCCTACCTCATTCTAAAAGAGATTTTTTGGAGAGGATTTTAGGTCAATTTTAGAGAGAGAAATTCAGAAGTTAAGAAATTTTCATAGGAGTTTTCATAAACCCTAGTTTGTAAGAGTGATTACAATTTCTAGATTCAAGTCTTTTCATGTTGCTGAAATCAAGTATAACAATTCCTTTCTTTTAGTTGGTATTTATGTTAGTTAAATTTCAATTCTTTTGCAAATTATTTTCAATAGTTGTTAGACCTATAATTTTGTGTATGAAGTTGTTCTTTAATCAAATCATGTCTAGCTAAATTCTTAAGGGCTGGGGTACATGAACTCACTCCGAGGCAAATTACTTATATAGAAAATAGAGGGTAAATTAAATTCTGACCGAATTGTGAATGAAAATTATACAAACATAGTCAATCTTTTAATCTCTCTTGCCCTAGGTACTTGAGATGTTTAAGAACGCTTTGCAAGTGTAATTGTCCATTCACCGCTTTAAATTTACCTTTGATTTCATATGATGAGGGTTAGATCCTTCATATATGTAATGCTTAGTATTTATAAAGGCTGGATTTAGTCAAGAATTTTAATTTTCAATTCTAGTATTCTACACGGTAATTCGTTAAGGTTTGAGGGATTGTACCCTACCCTATTTTCTCTCATTTGTCAATCTAATTTCTTCACAAATTTTAGTTTATTTTTCTTGAAAAAAAATTTTATTTTACTAGAAATTTCCCAATCATTAATCATCTTTTCATATTTCTTTTGAGGAATCATTTCAAGATTTAATAACTTCTCCTATACAAGTACCAATTATTGGTCCCTGTGGATACGATCCCGACTTATCGGATTATTACTAACGCGACAGGCTTGCACTTGAGCCTAGAGAAAATGCACTTTTGAGACAAATTCTTAGTCGCGTCAGTACACATCTCATATTAGTAACAAATATACTAACTTGTAACGTTTTTCATCCGTTACAATATAGATTTTGTAGCGGATAAAAACCGTTACAAAATACATTGCAACGGATTGGGAATGTCATATATTTGTAACAAATGTTTTTATTTGTAACGGCTAAAGTCCGTTAGCAATATTATTTTATTTAAAAAAATATTAATTTTTCATTAAACAAGTAGATATAAAAACACTAGTAAAAACTTGTGCTCAACCAATGGCAATGCAGTACCAATGCCCACAAATTTCACTCAAACAATAATTTGAAAACACACGGGACAAAATGAACGACACTACATTTCAATGATATTAAATCAATCTAAAACCATATTTCATTCACAACCATTAAAGTTTTCAAAACAAAATGTACTACAAGATAAACCATTTAGATTTTAACCATTAACTTGAAACGAAGTCTAACATCATTTAAGTTCTAAGCATCTTATTCTCCCATAAGTAGCGTTCATGATATTCCTTGCAAAAGTAGACTTCATTTTTTAATCTTCATATTTCCCCATAAGAACCTGTTGAACAAACTCAATCTTAGTAAATGTGTAAGTATAAATGAGTAAATAACATGAAAGACTACTACATTCATGTGCCATTGGCACACATGTAATTTTATTTAGGAGTAATCGATACACAATAAAAAAGACTAGATGCTAATAGAAAAAGTTCTGAAGTTTCTACATACTTAAAAAATAAAAAAGAATAAGAAACTGACATTTAAAAACTATTACGAGCCTTTATAACTAAGAGCAATTATTCACCTTCATCAGATGCAAGCTCAACCAAATCAACACTTCCTCATTTCGTCTTCCTTCTACTCATTGCATCTATCTTCACCATATGCTTAGTTATCCCAGCTGCCACCATTATTTTCATTGCATCTCTATAATAAAGATGATTCCTAATTTACTGATATGAACAAGGATATTATATACAGAAATTATAGAGGAAAAAAATAGGTTGCCTAGATAAAAACAGGGTAAGATATCTAAATTACAAACACGAAATTGAAAATCACAAAGGGCCCGAGCACTTGAAGTGAGTTTTTCTAATTTATGTATCGTAAGACACTTATTGCAGATATATAATTTGAAACAAGTTTACAAAAACTTTATGAAAATAAAAGTGTATAAAATTCAAAAAGAAAGTCTAGATGTACAAAAGAAGAAAATTGATTCGAGCCATAACTTAAATGAGTTCAACTTAAATCTGCTTTTTAGTACATTGATTATAGGCCATGTCGGGCATCCTACAAGTAGATGTTAACCCACAGGCACATATTTTCGGTTCTTAAGCAACTTTTTTTGTTTTCTTTATTGAATAGTCGTTAAACACAAGCCACGTCATCCTATGAGATGTTAAGATAAAGGATTAAGAATTTTGTATAGATTAAGTGTGCTCAAGTAACTCTCGCATTGCATAACTAAAATATTAGATGTGCGAAAGTCACAATGATAATACTTAACGCAATCCTCCATCTCGGACCAAATATGATATAAAATTACTGTATTACAGTTATCCTTCAGCACGATCGAATCATCAATAGTTCGTCGGTTAGGAACAATTACACAGTGACGTGAACTCTAGGTGATGAATTTACGATGTATACATGATACGGATCTGGCCATTAACAATCATAGACCGAGTTTGCGTGTACCAACTCTTAACACATCACGATTTAAACATAGCATTGAACTGAAATGTCACAATCCATTGTAACCTTGTTTTAAGCAAAATCCATTGTAACCTTTAATCACAATTACCATCACATATTATATTAATGCTCCAATTAATAGAATGTGAAGATCACATCAAGGATAAACAAACTTATCAAGGAATCAAACTAATAAATATCAAATTACAAAATCAAAACTGGAAGTAATAATAAGGTGAAAAAGCTTACACTCCAAGAAGAAATGGCAAAACCTCTGCCCTAATAGTTGAATCAACAGCCTACAAACAAAATTTAACAATTAATTTAACTATTAATTATGAATAATATAGACTACATGGTTACACAAAGGAGTTTAGGATTTGCGATTCTAAACACAAATTTGGGCTTAACTACATGTTTACACACACACATCCAACATTTTTATACACACACACACACACACACATATATATATATATATATATATATATATATATATATATATATATATATATATATAGAGAGAGAGAGAGAGAGAGAGAGAAAGAGATAAACTCGTATAACTCTATTTGGTACTGCGATTTACGATTTGTAGTTTCAGTAGATGAAAATAGGTGTATTCTTCATGCGGTTTCAGTAGAAAAATTTGACATTTTCTTCTTCGTTGTTGGTGTTGTTATTGATGTTGATGATGATGTTAATTTGTGGCACTAGCTTTTATGATTTCAATAAAACCCTGCCAAAATTACTATTTTATTCCGTCAAGGCATTGAGGTTTATAACCATTCCATTACAATCACCCCCCCCCCCCATTACCACACTGACATCACCAACCTCCACATTATCAACTTGTAACAACATCACTACCTACATTCAAACCAAATCCTCTACTGCCACCATCAATTGTGATGTTTTAGACACATGAAATTTGTGTTTACACACGCTACTAAACCAAATGGCAAAATGAGGAAAATAATTTTGATAAATAAGAAAATATATATATGTATATAAAATCAAGTGAAGGATAAGCATACACACAGGAAGCGCAACTTCGATAACTTGCCCAAGGTGTCAGGGATTATACCAGGAAAACTATTCGGGTAGAGATCCAATATCACCAAGTTAGTAAGATTTCTAAGGTCATTGCGAATAGGTCCACTTATGTTATTATTTTGTAGTTCCCTGTCAATAACAAATTAAATTAGTGATGTTTAGGATAAAGTTTCACAATAGAATGTTAACAACAATTAAACAATCATTTAAATAAATTTCTACTATGTATATACATTTATTTACCAATGAGATACTACTAACATGGTATGATTGCCCACCTTCTATAGTGATTGGACATCGGATGGGTACAAATCCCGTTAGGACAATTTGATACCCCCTAAGAGGGTGATTTAAGATGGGAAGAGATATTCGGGATAGCTCAACTTCTTTCTTTAAGGAAAAATAGCTCTAGATGGGAATAATTTCTAAATTAAAGATTTTTAATTAATAATATGGTTATATATCTCAAGGTTCTAAAAAACGCGGGGCGTGACCGAGGCGTAGAGGCCAAGCCTTAAGCCTTAGAAGTCTAGGCGGGCCTTAGACGTAAAAAGGCTTGAAAAGGCGTTTAGGCCTTTTTTTTAATATTTTTTAACTATGACAAGGCTATTAAAAATACTAAAATGGTACATACCTTAAAAATATGTCTAAAGATTTGTAAATTAAAATACTATTTTTTTAAAATACTAAAAATAACAAAAAAACTCTCATTTTTTCACGCCTTACCCCAAAAAAACGTGCATTTTTTCACGCCCCAAAAAATGTTTATCACGCCTTAATCCACGCCTAGGGCCAAAACTTGGCATATCTAAAAAGTCTCATGCCTAGGCACATTTTTTATAACACTAATATATCTTATTGGGTCATTCTATCAACAGTTCATAGAAGGACTACATCTGCACATAATTAAATCTCCACATTTAGCTCATGCACATACATATATTATGCTCTTTATCTCATCCACATACACATATGTTTGGAAGCAAGATTTCAATTATCCATTTATTATATGAGAAACAAGGAAACATTCTCTAAAGAGGATAATTCCATCTTTCATTATATATATACACATACACATATATTTATATTTCTATATGAAGAAGGAGAAGTTCATCTACTTTAACATATTTAAAGGATTGAAAACAAAATTTCAGCCATAATCATAGATCATCATGAAGTTGCTAAGTTTATATATAATTGTTCAGACAAGTATATGATAGCATAATAACTAGAAAACAAGTAAAGGAACACATCCTCATTAAACCTACAGGAGAAAACTAAAAACAACAAACAAATCATAGTGTATAACTTACAAATACTGCAGATTATTCAATAGGCCAATCTGTGAGACCAATTGACCAGATAACCCATCATAAGGAGCTTAGAGAGTTTTTGTCCCTTCTTGGCCTTATTTATCTCTGCAACGATTCCCCTCCAGAATGCAGTCGTTGTGCAGTTGTTGAGGATGGACATGTCCTTATCGGGGTCATCATAATAGATCTTCGCAAGGGCAGTAATTCCCCTGGTCTTCTATCGCTCCCAGATGATGCTTCTAATTGCTATAGATGAGGTGATATGATCAGAAACAATTCAATAATGTGCCTCACTTTTTTAGCAACTAACAACCGGTGCACACGCATATTTTTTCTCCATTTAATTCACCATTTTAAAATAAGTCATGACAGAATTATAACTTAGTATTTCCAAAACAATTCATAATTAGTCATAAAATTGCCAAAAACAAGTAACATGTCTCTTACAAGGAGCATATTATCCATTTTATGAAGACCTTGGAGGTTTATTGAATACTTGCAAATCAACCACAACGTAATTCAACGTCTTGTATTGGTCTCCAATATTTGGTAGCCAAAGACAAGCCCAGGTGACAATGGGTAATCATTACTCAAATGCAACAACTAATAGAAGTCAAGTTTCAACAGACTAAAGTCCATTTCAACAACCATTGCACTAGAAAATAACAAGGTGAAAAGGAAATAGAAGTAGCGCAAAGCACCAGAAATAAAATGCACCAAAGCATGGTAATTAAACTCAAAGCACCGAACATTTGCAATGCTGCTCTACAATGCATATAATACCTATTTTTGGAAAGGGATACTTCATAAAGTGAGGAAAGGGAAAGCACAAAAAAGGCACCAATAAGAAAAAGAAAAAGAAACAGCAAAGTATAAATAAGAAGACAATTGGTGTTAGACTGGTCAACAAAATAACACAAACAATCAACGATTTTTACACAAGTGATGCAAAATTATCAACAACGATTTGTTGAAAGTACAATTATTGTCCGGGGCTAGTAGTACCTCCCGTGCCATTATGATGATGCCCTTAGTTTTTAACCCAACAGTACAACATAGTTTATGGCTTTATGAATATAATGGTGATTAAACATAGTTTTGATGACATCTTACAAAACAGGCATATGGAATTTTTCGATATATACTAAAGTATAAGTGATCTTACCAAAGTATGGATCTGCCAACGCAATAACAATACATCATAAGATCTTTGTTGAGCAGAAGGCAATATCTCCTCTATACCAAATGCCACAGTGGTAATTGTCAAGGCATACGACATAACAGGTGATGCAACCTAATTAAATACACAGATAAAATGGTATTCATATGTTCAATGTTTCTATCTAATTTCTATACTTACATAACACGAAATTAAATTTATCGATTCGGTTATATCAAACCACTGTGTAGAAGACATGATCTTGAGTTTGTAGTTGGCCACAATGTTCTCCTTTCCCACGCAACTACAACCGATATCTACAGGAATAAATACAAGGTAATTGTAAGAATGGACTTATATCCTCTCGGAAAAAAAACATAAATTCAAGTACTACAGAATTACACCACTTTAAATCTCAAATTCAAGTTATTGTGAAATAGATTAAAGTTTAGCTGAACAAATAATAATGCGTGCACATGTGCACGCACTTTGATACTGTAAGACGTGACCAAAGTGTAAGTTGTTGATAAAACATATAACTTCATTTAAGAAAGAAAAAAAAAAGAAACAAAATCAATTTCCATGATATTGTGCATCTGATCTCATTCTTCAGTACCCAAGCACATATTTTTACACGCAGGGCTCTAAAAATGGAAGTCAGCACTACAACTTTCATGGACTCGTTGGCCTTTAGTAATTTCATATATACTTGATCCATTATAACAAGATGTCTTTTTATTTCCCAAAAACTAACAAAAAGGAAATAAAACATCAACATAAAAGGAAAGAAAACTTAATGCCTCTTAAATATGATGTAAGTTGTTACCAATTCTTTCAGTTAGAAATAATTACACAGGTCATACAAAAATCAGTGAACCTTTTTCTTGGGAGGTGCGCGAACTCTGCATATTCTCTTCCTTCATCAAGCCTATGAAGCTGTAGAACAAGAGGACGCCGGGTAACAATCCTTGTGTATATACGTTCGCATCATTTCTAGCTTTCATAAGATTTATGTCATTGAGCAATTTAATAGTGTAGTAAGTACTATTTATAGAATTCGAGTATTAACATCACTACTTACCCGATCATCAAGAACAATAAAACTGATAAGCCTCACGCCAGCTCCTATGCGGACATTAGCAGCAATCGATACATTTGGACCAATCTGTTCTGGAATTCTAGAAAAAAAGTCAGTTATATATATAGAAAAAAAATCTAAAATGAGATCAAGCCCAAAATTAGGATAAATGAGGACGTATGGATTCTATTAAGTAATTCTGAACGATTGAATATATTATATCAGTCAAGAAATCAAAAAAGCATCAGGTATGCCAAAGTAACTGACCAAGGCAAGCGCGTGAGGCCTCTTTACTGCACAGTTTAGCCATTTCTTTCTACACCGAAGTAGCATTGTCCTTTGTTAAGTAACCATATGTGACACCCCACCTAATAAAATACCAGGTGATCAATCCTATACCAAATTAAAACAAAAGTCTCATATGGTTCATTCTCAGCATCACTGTCGAAAAACCAATTTAATTACTAATAACCTATTAGGCTGGCGTCAAAATTTTATTTAACTAATCTTTTTAATCAAACCATTCAAATAAATCAATCACAACAGTTTATATGCAACAACTTAAATGAAATAAAATAACCGAACACTCGGTTTAACATAATACAACCAAATCGAATGCCGCACTAAAAGGCGGTAAAAGAATAAATAATACAATTAGGCTATCGGCCTGAGTGTTTCTACAGTACCTCCTATCTATATTACAAGGATAGAAGCGTCTACAGTAAACCTGCATGCATCCACAGCTACAGCAGCAAACGTCTGACTCGAAGAAATCATCTTCCAGGCGTCCCTGTGCCTGGACACCTATATATATATATATAGCAAAAGAGGGGGGAAATAGAGAAACGGGTCAGAGCCCAAGTTTAAAAATATTTTGCAAGTGCATAAATGCCATATTTAAAAATATGAAATCTCTCATATTTAAATTGGTATTACACTCTCATGAGATACACCTCACCCCTCTTCTAATAGTGCACTCCTATCGCATACATTTTAAACCTACTAGTTAAGCTACCCTGCCTAACTAAACGCTATCACCCATCCTCTAAAAATCCTCATAAACCCGACTACTAAGGGCTAAACTTCTCTGCATTCCCAACATTGCTCGAAGTTCGTGCGTGGGGTGTCTCGCGAAGCGAAATCCAAACAAGGAACCTCCCCGATACACTACTACCTGGCAATGTTGATCATCGAGATTCATTAGACCCTCAGCACACAATGCATATATATAACTCGTATATATATATATAATTCTCACTAGAACTTATGATTCATTTCCATATAAATTCGGATATAAATCTACCGGAAGGGGAATAACACATTATCATTCTTTTCATCTTATATATGTTTACTTTCTATGTTTACTTTATATATACTATACGCAACCAATATAATTATACCTGTAACAATCATAAGCATAATAACCATCCCATCGAGCTATAACTCGAGGATGCAGTCTCATAGTGCCTATTCGGATCCAGGTTTACTCACTCAACCACGGCACCAAGCCAGACTCACTCATGGTCATGGTAAAAATACACAACGGTGGAGGTAGTCATGTTCCCTCCTGAAAGTGGGATGCAAATATCGCTCTCGTATACGGGATAATATGACGTGGGGATATACTCTCCCTGTTCCTCAAACCAGGGGATTCACCCACATCGCGCAACCTCCCTGGATCGTACTAGAGAAAATATATAATCTGATTGTCCAACCCTATGACCGAGGAAGCCTGTGGAACCAGCCTCTAAAGTACAAATATACCAATCACGCACAGATATATTTATTCGTATTATATTTTATATACTGTAACCACATTGTATATATAATCTACATCACTCAAATATATATATATGGCTATAGTTGCCAATCTCATATAGCGATAGCCAATATTCCGATTGTTCCCATTCGTAATAGTATATAAGTATTTGCACACTTAAAATACTAAACTAATAAGTATCCTCTTACTTAAAATATAACTCGCACCTTAATCACTTTTAAGGATATATATATAATCCCGGATATATCAATTCGTAATGATCAAATGAGTATACTATCGACTTATTTTAGTCCCATAGGTATCGCACTACCTATAATAATAGTCGTCAATAGACGTGTCGGATAACCACTCAATCATCTTTAGCCTATATCCCAAATTCCATCCTAGTCGCCTCGTAGGATTTACAGAACCATAATCGGTATAAGATTACATTTTCTATGCGCACAATTATATATGTATAATTTCCCGCCGAAATACTATCCCGAGTAATATTCGTCCCAAACACCCTTAAATTAGTAAGTCTTGAATCTTACTTTCAATTAACTACACCTCGCTCAAATCATAATTTTGAAGTCCCCACACTATTTTTAGGAATCCCAAATGTCTAACTCCACAATTTATTTTTCCTAGAAAATATACATTTAGTGCCACACAATTATTGCACCCTCTTAACCCCAATAAATTTCCTTAAATGGCTAGGTATAATTTTCCCTAGTTGGATATTTATTTCCTCAAATAAATAGGCTAGGATTAATTAATTTGGAAATTTATCCCATTTAAATTAAACAGGCCAAAACTGTCAAAAATACTGAAGGGTCGATCGGTCGACCCTTGGTCGTCGATCGATCGATCGAACAGGGCAGCTTCTTCTCCGAAGACTCTGTTTCGTCCATTAACATACTCCCAAGCTTTTATTTATTCTCCCAATCTCCTTTTATCACAACCAACTATATATACTCAACGAAAATAGGTTCTAATCATCCTAGAACCAAGAATCAACAACTAATTCAATTAATTTCTAAATTTCTCAAATTGGATATTATCCGGGGTTTATCCGTTAATCTTTCGAAAAACCTGTTTTGATTCACGAAAACCCAACCCAAAACTCTTTATAGTTTGTTATTACCAATTATGATATGAGATTCGCATTGAGAAGTATAAAGCAAGTAAACACTTACCTCGTGGATAAAATCCGACGACCTCGAGTCGAATCCCGCGGAGTTTGGCCCTGAAATCCCTTTCCTCTCTTCCTTTCTCCTCTTCCTTTCTTTCTTTATGCTTTTCTCTCTTCTCTCTCACTCTCTCATGCCTTATATAGAGAGAAATAAGGGTTTATCCCTTATAAACCAGACAATGACTCGTTTACTCAATTGCGAGTCCCTATTAGTCTAAAAATCCCCGGAACCTAAACACTACTCCCGGATCCTCTATTATGACTATCCCGTTCATTCTGAAACCAACCGCGCACTCGAAATCTCCATCCGAGTCAGTTAACTGCAATTCACTAATTAAACCGAACACATCTTAATACGAGTTTTCTAATTAAAATATTATCCTTTGTCGCTTCACCCAACTGCGACATGTAATTAAAATAATCCGACTCATTTACTTAGTCCTAAAAGTAAATGTAACACACATCGTAAAACATCTAACACTCGTAAACTACAAAAATTATTATTCACAGAAATTCCTCAAATTTTCAAATTACACTCATTTATGTAATTTAAATATCCATAAAAGTGTGGGGTATTACATTCTCCCCCCCCCCCTTACAACGGAATTTCATCCCCGAAATTTGGATACGACCGGTACTACCAACCTGGGATCACTAATCACAATATATCCTGGTGCACAAAATTCGAATGGTACTAACTCAATGGCTTCTACCATACACTCGATCACGGTACCCACCCATCTCAAGGCTTATACTCTAACGCACTAGCTCAACCAAAAGCTCAATTGCATCTCTATATGCTACAACACCACCTCGGTCGTAAGATCAACTCTAACAACGACACATCGCACCTAGTGATTCTATAACCGCATATAAAGAAAATGAGCCTATAATCGCCACTCTAACATATAAATCTCACCAGAGAATCACGGCTCTAAGCGTCCGCTCATCTACATCAAGGCATCTAATTTCCCTCAAAAAGGAAATTACACTAACGCTTAACTACTCACGTCAGTCTCATTGCTTAGCTTGGGCATGCTACCTCGTATTGCACCGATATAATTGGATTCCTGCGTACCCCATACGACATTCCATCCAACAATCTCCAATCTCATTTATAACGTCCCGAAAGCATATCCGTCAACTTTATATAGTACGCCCCTTCTATTTCAGACGGTATATAAAACCAACTTATCAAGGTGCTCATACACCTTTTGACCCGTGTTTATCTGCACAACCACTGTAAACGTCACACACGTAACACTCTCTCTAAAAATGGGCCTCACTTTCTTTTCGGCCTAGTTCCCCGAGTTACTCAAGATTCCATTCTTCCTATTCCTTGAAACCCAATCCTTATTAAAGTTTGAAGAGGATAGGCCCCCAACTTTTAAATCTTATTACAAAAAGATAATTTCCTTTTGAAGATGCGGAAGTGAAAGATGGTTCAATTTAAACAAATTACCAAATTTTAATTTCTTTTCAAATTAAAATTAAGCCAAGTGAAATAAGATTAAACTCACACTTATGTTAATTTCACTTAAACCAATTTAACCCAAGTTTCTAGAAATTTGCCTAAGTTATATTTTCAATATTACCAAATTAGGCCAAACCAATTTTAACAAATTAAACGATGACTTGAATTAAATTAACATATACCCAAATTTAAATTAGAACCAATTTAATTAAGTAGTGATTTAAACCAAATTTATCTTTTTATCTAAGCATGCGTTCTAGGTGATTTAGCAAAAGATAAAATAAACAATTAATCACTACGCCGCGATGTACGAGGAAAAACCCACAAACGGGAAACAACCTCTGACGGCCCTAGCCATAAGTCCACTAAGTATGGTTTTACAATTACAAGACAGATGTCTTACTTCCTCGACTCGACCCCTTTCAAGTCTTGACGCATCTTCTTGTAAACACCTCCGCCTAGTCGATAACCCCGGAGCTCCACCGAAATCTTGGACTTCACCAATGAGACATTAGGTACACCATCAACCAAATATGGTGCTTTTCACCATGTGAGAATGTCACAGCCAAAACAAACTTCTTCTTCTTTGAGGGATTTAGAAGAAAACCCAAACACTCTTCCAATGGTAGAGATAAATCGATGCCAAAACTCCAAGCAAATTATATATAGAGAGGAACTTGGATAAACTAAACAAATGGGTGTAACATAAGTGTTTAATGAATTTTTCTTTGAAAAATATACACTTAAACTATGAAATTTTCTTTGGAAAGATGACCACTCAAAATCTCTCTCTAGGAGTTGGAATAGTATAAAAAGTTAAGTTCAAAAAGGTTGTTCCCGCACTTCATAAATTATGTCAAAAGTTAGTGGAGAAAGGAAGTGGGAAAGTGGGAAAAACTGCTCAAAACTGCCAAATAAACTGTTCCCGCCCAATCTTATTCGAACAAGCCTTCTAACGAAGTTCTAGTGTATAAAAGTTGAACTCGTTAGAAATCTCGTTGGAATTCTCGTTTGAACAGCCTTTTCATTCGAACGACAATTCGAACGATGTTCCAGTGGCCAAATAGGTAACTCGTTGGCAAACTCGTTCGAACGACATTCTCGTTCGAACGACAAACTCGTTCGAACGACAGTATCGAACGAAAAAATAGAAAGCTGAAAATTCTATTTTTAGCCCAGAAACTTTATTTTAAAGTTTTAATAAAATCTTTCTGAAAATAAACAACAGTTTAAAATAAAATATCACCCATATAAATATTGTTCCAAGCTCCTATATATATATATATATATATATATATATATATATATATATATATATATATATATATATATATATATATATATATATATATATATATTAAAATTCATTCATACCTTAGGAGCAATGGAACCATGTTGATGACGTCGAAACGAGGCACGGTACACACGACATTTAATGAAGCATTAATATCTTGGCCGCTACGTCTTCAACAAACACGTCATAGGCTTGAATGGATACAATTTAAAACTATCCTATGACATAAATGTTTTTGTCCGGAATTAAGCCAAAACTACAAAGGACTCAATTGGAAATTTATGTCCTTACAAATCAACCCCTTTGGCTATTCCGGGACAAAAACCGATAAAAATCCTAAAGGGACGTCAAGTTCTACTAGACTCAAAACATCCCACCCAAACTTGACACAAGACCCAAGGATCAAACACTTTGCCGATGAAGAAAGTTGCCACTTGGAAGATTTCCTGCACACTTAAGCAAACTATCAAACACATAGGGAATATCAATATATTAAATATATAAAATGCAATTAAAATATATACTCCTCCTAAATTTATTCTCCCCTTTGTCAAACTATGTCAACCTAAGAAGATAGCGACTCCCCCTAAGATAAATCTCCCCCAAACTAAGATACGATTATAATAGGATTAGATACCATTTCTCCCCCTATCATTCTCCCCCTTTTTGTTCAGGAATAGACAAAGGATAAAAGAACTAATAAATAAGACGATGCATAAGGTGATAAGAACATGATAGCATATAGGCAACAAAAGCATAACTAATCCAACAAATAATAACCAATACCAACAAAGATTCAAGAAAATGATACCAATATGATACATAAAGTATTATGCATGTGATATCAACAAAGAATGCAACAAATTAGATACCAATTATGAATTAAAGTAGAGATGGACTAGAAAGCAAGGCAAAGACAGAAAAAATATCATATATATACATAGACTAAATATACTAATAATTCTCCTGCACGTATATATAGATATAAACACACAAATGACACAAAATAAAATAAGCTTTTCACACTCGTATGGTAAAAATGTGTCATATTGAAACGGAAGTGTTGGGGTGTGAACTAGTAACAATTAAATTTAGACCCAATCACTTAAAACATGTTCACGGAGTTCTCAATTGATTGCAAACTTCATCACATTTGAATATAACCTCATGTGACAATATAGATTGAATTCAATGAACAAACGTACACAATGCATAAAAGCCTAGTGTTTTGATGATTCTACAAATCAATAGAGTCATGACAATGAAAGCTCAACTAGGATAAACGAACATTGTGCAAACCGTTGATGTACCATCCAATCTCCCTCAATAAGCATATATATTTTTGAATGTATATATCAATTAAACAGAGGCCTTGGAAATTATTTTTCTTTTTAATGCCATATTCTATTTTTAGGCCTTTGGACCACCGATTTCTTTTAGGTCCAAACAAACGGTGGCTTACTATTCGCAAAGGGTAATAAATCCTTTCGGAGTCCTTCCCCGTGCACATTTATATATATTATTTTTATGTCTCACACAAATCTCACGTGCAACGGATTTTAACATGCACTAGTCCTCCTAGATCACAAATATGTAGATGACAAAATTGATAGGAGAACACCTCACAAAGCTCAAATATAACATGTGACGAATAAATTTCAAGAGAGCTCGTGCATGTGTGAATTGAGGCATATAAAAATAGAATCCATTTAATCAACACAATATCCAACTACTTCATGTAAGCATGGTAAAGAACATAATAAGGATTGACAATCTAAATCAAAAGTTTTATCCATAAGGGAGCGAAAAAGATGGGATTCTAACACAAGTGTATCCCACATAAAGTGTGTCAAACTAATATACACACAAAAAAAAATCTTTTTGAGTTTTTGAAAATTTTTAACCAAAAATAAAAATATGTACTCAAAAGATAAACAAAAATCACTTGTATTATTCATTAAGCTTGAATTACTAAAAAGGTAAAACACAAATGATAGACAAAAATCTTTTTGTATTTTTCATTATTGCAAACTAAAATGAAAGAAGTATAATACAAAAGATACACAAAACTCATAATTCTAGTATGTGATAAATCATGGATCAAAGACTAGAAAATGATTAAACAAGCATACATTTAGCATGATAATATAGCGTGAAGTACAAAAGCTAAAGTATGCAAACAAAACTAATACATTCAACCTTTATATTTTGCAAGGGAGGAAGCATGTGAAAGTAAATGAGAATCAAAAACCCTATCTTGTAAAGCTACCAAGTCGGATCTCCTAACCCAAACTAATAACGAATGACTATCTCGGGGTGTAGGAATCTTGGCTACCTCGGTTGCGTTACGTTGGGATTTCTAGGACCTCGTTTAAGATCAAAACAGAATTTCCTAAGATGACCTTTTCGACCACAATGAGCACAAGTAAAAATACGTCAAAAATTGGTACCTGAGGATTGATTTTTAAAGGCTTTCCTAGGTGATTCTCCTAAAACATGGGTTTTGGCTTTATGAGTAGATTCATTACAAGTATCAAAGCCTAAACCACAAGTGTCATTTTTAATTTGGACCGTTCCAAAAATTTTATCTAATTTCTCCGAACGACACTCCAAATCAAATTTGACTTTACTAGAGTCTTTTAATTTATATTCTAATTCTAAAATGTTAGACTCTAATAAAACATTTCTCTCTTCAAACTTGAGAAGCTCCTTTTTCATTGACTCCATTAAACCTCAATGCTATCTCTCTCGCTTTCTATATATTCAAGCTTCCCACGAAGAGTTCTCTCTCGTGTCCTAAGATCTTCCACTAACGCACTATAATCAACGACCTTGACACTTTCTTTTAAACTTGCTTCTAACTTCAAATTTGATCTTTTTAATTTAATAGATTCTTCATAAAGTTATTGAAAAGCATTTTGAAGTTAACTCACATAAACCTCTTCTTCATTTTCACTCTCTCTTTCTTCTCCACTCTCTCTACCATCAAAGACAAGGGAATCATAAACATTGACCTTGGAAGTGTCATGTGTTAAAGTTTCATCAATAGATGAGTTCTCACTATCACTCACATGACTAGCCATAAAAGCCACAAAGTTGGGCTTAGTGGGGGAATCGGGTCCCTCTTCATTATCACTATCACTAAGGATTGCATTAAAAGAATTTGGTTGCTTACCCTCTCTCCTTAGTTTAGTGGGGCACTCTTTTGCCCTATGGCCATACCCTTCACAACCAAAACACCTATTTGACTCGTCCCTATTTAAATTTTCATTAATAATTTTAGGGATCTTCTCGGCTTTTTCAAGTGTAGATTTTTCAAATTTCTTAAAATCATTTTTAAATTTATCTTTGTTAAATTTAAGAAATTTTCTAAACTTTCTAGAAAACATAGCCATATTTTCCGAGTCACTATCACTTTCACTCTCTACTACTTATTTTTCCTCCTTTTGGGCTTTCAAAGCAGCGCCCTTATCTATTTTCTTTTCAGTTTTAGAGGGAAACATGTCTAGTTCATAGGTTTGTAAATCACCTACGAGCTCTTCTAATTTCGTAGAGGCTAAATTGGGTAAAGAATTTAACATGGTCACCTTTGGAATAAATCTATCGGGTAGGGACCTTAAAATTTTCTTTATTACTCGGTTGTCGGGTATTTTCTCTCCCAAATTAAAAGATGAATTAACAATATCAAAAAGTCTAGCATAAAATTCATCAAAAGTTTCTTTTTCGTTCATTTTGATGGTTTCAAATTGAATGGTGAGGTTATGGAGTTTCGAAGCTTTAACGACACTAGTACCTTCATGAGTGAGTTGTAAAATATCCCAAGCTTCTTTAGAGGTTTCACACGTCATAATGCGACAGAATTCATCCGGTGTGAAAGTACTAAACAAGGCATTTAAACCACAGGAATTAAAATTTGAAAGTTTAAATTCATTTTCACTCCATCTATCGGCGGGTTTGGGAACACGCTCATTATCTACTAAATGTGTAGGTGGGGACCACCCATTAACGACAGATAACCAAACTCTCTCGTTGATAGATCTTAGTGCCGATTTCATCTGCGCTTTCCAATACGCGTAATTAAAACCATCGAAAATAGGAAATTTTGAAAATGGGGAAAATTCCATTTTAGCCAAAAATATTTAAAGTATCTTAACGAAGTAATTTATCGTTTTGGCTCTGATACCAATTTGAAGAGGATAGACCCCCAACTTTTAAATCTTATTACCAAAAGATAATTTACTTTTGAAGATGCGGAAGTGAAAGATGGTTTAATTTAAACAAATTACCAAATTTTAATTTCTTTTCAAATTAAAATTAAACCAAGTGAAATAAGATTAAACTCACACTTATGTTAATTTCACTTAAACCAATTTAACCCAAGTTAGAAATTTGCCTAAGTCATATTTTTAATATTACCAAATTAGGCCAAACCAATTTTAACAAATTAAACGATGACTTGAATTAAATTAACATATACCCAAATTTAAATTAGCACCAATTTAATTAAGTAGTGATTTAAACCAATTTTATCTTTTAACCTAAGCATGCGTTATAGGTGATTTAGCAAAAGATAAAATAAATAATTAATCACTACGCTGCGATGTACGAGGAAAAACCCACAAACGAGAAATAACCTCGGATGGCCCTAGACATAAGTCCAATAAGTATGGTTTTATAATTACAAGACAGATGACTTACTTCCTCGACTCGACCCCTTTCAAGTCTTGACGCGTCTTCTTGTAAACACCTCCGCCTAGTCGACAACCCCGGAGCTCCATCGAAATCTTGAACTACACCAATGAGACATTAGGTACACCGTTAACCACACATGGTGACTTTCACCATGTGATAATGCCGCAGCCAAAACAAACTTCTTCTTCTTTGAGGGATTTAGAAGAAAACCCAAACACTCTTCCAATGTTAGAGATAAACCGGTGCCAAAACTCCAAGCAAATTATATATATAAAGGAACCTGGATAAACTAAACAAATGGGTGTAACACAAGTGTTAAATGAATTTTTCTTTGAAAAATATACACTTAAACTATGAACTTTTCTTTGGAAAGATGAACACTCAAAATCTCTCTCTAGGAGTTGGAAAAGTATGAAAAGTCAATTTCAAAAAGGTTGTTCCCGCACTTCATAAATTCTGTCAAAAGTTAGTGGGGAAAGGAAGTTGCAAAGTGGGAAAAACTGCTCAAAACTGCCAAATAAACTGTTCCCGCCAAATCTCGTTCGAATGAGCCTTCTAACAAAGTTCTAGTGTATAAAAGTTAAACTCATTAGAAATCTCGTTGGAATTATCGTTCGAACAGCCTTTTCATTCGAACGATGTTCCAATGGAAAAATAGGGAACTCGTTCGAACGACAAACTCGTTCGAACGACAATATCGAACGAAAAAATAAAAAGTTGGAAATTCTATTTTTAGCCCCGAAACTTTATTTTAAAGTTTTAATGAAATATTTCTGAAAATAAATAGCAGTTTAAAATAAAAGATCACCCATATAAATATTGTCCCAAGCTCCTATAGATAATCTAAAATGCATTCATACCTTAGGAGCAATGGAACCATGTTGATGACGTAGAAACGAGGCACAATACACATGGCATTTGATGAAGCTTTAATATCTTGGCCGCTACGTCTTCAACAAACACGTCATAGGCTTGAATGGATATAATTTAAAACTATCCTATGACATAAACGTTTTTGTCCATAATTAAGCCAAAACTACAAAGGACTCAATTGGAAATTTATGTCCTTACAAAGTTAACCCACCAATCTTCTCGTGGTTAACTCACTACAGTCTTCCTACATCAACATCACTTGCCCCACTGGCCTTATCCCATGGTAGTCCTAAGATCGATGTGTTTCCTACACACATAAAATGAGTACTATCCTAACTATGTCCCAAGTGCCCAAGACCTCTCTCAATTTCTGATAATTACTCGGTTTCATGCATGGGACGTCTCGCAAAGAGAAATCCAGACAAGGAACCCTCCCGTTACACTACTTCCTTTCATCTTCGGTCATCGAGATATAACAGCCTAAGGCCCACCATCGAAACGTTCTAAAATCCTACCTCGCTAACCTACTAACGTACTTCTACCACTATGTCCTTCCATCTTAGCAAAAAAGGAAAGTCTAACTAATTGGGGCGTCTATACCCTATGCAAATGTTACGATCATCATACGCATACGTGTTACCTCAGAATCTGCCTCCTAACCACGACATGGACATAAGCCGCGAATAAATTTCCTTAACCTTGCTTCACCCGCTTACTTGCGGTAAGAGAAACATTTCCAGTGCTTTTCATCACACGGATCTCAGTTTATAGTGTTTTCTCCACACTAGGTAACTTATCGTCCAAAACTGACATCCTTGCATCCCATAACATCTCTCCACTCCCAACGTCGTTAAGGTTCATGCGTGGAGTGTCTCGTAAGCAAAATCCAAATAAGGAACCCCTCCTATACACTACTACTTAACTTTGTCAATCGTGGAGGTCAGTTAGCTTCAAATATGCCACTAGGATAATCCCATCCCACCTATCAACAAAATGTGTTCACAACTCCTACTTCTTTCCAGGAGCCACACCACCAAGCGCTTGTGCTAACACTAAGTCCTTTGCGCAAATAACAATGAGCTTAAACTCATAGCTTAACAATAAATCCTGCCCACCTTAAATTATATATATAAGGTTGCCACACACTATAATCATGATAATAAAACATCTACTCGTCGAAGTTCCATCTACACATATAATAGGGGTGAGCTCAACCTGTATCTAGGTGAAATATTGCACAACCAACTAGTTCCACCCTGGAACTAAGGATACGATTGTTTCACAATCATCAACCTGCTATCGCTCTGATAATACAATAACATTACTCTTATAAGAGTACCATACTCGTATAACACATACAAAAGGAGCAGTACAAACCAAATATAAATTCGAAATACTAACACCCGCTCTTACAGCGAATGAAGGAAAATAGAACCCCGCTACCGCCAAAAAACATATATACACACACTATATATTGTTACCGATACTACTAGTAAACTCGAATCACACACGAATCTAGGGCTAATAAAATACTGTGACTCGATCTTGCCACACAAAGTATACCTCCTTCAACTGAGGTGAAACTCATAACAGCATTCTTGCCAATTACCTTAGCTACTTCAAATGGTTCCCGGACATAATACACTTGGCTTAACTGAACCAAAACTACTTAAATCGATGTCCCATCTCGGCACCCTATTCTTGTCCTTTAACTCCTACCGAGAAAGGACTAACTGTGTGGTTCTACACTCCACATTACAACATTCCCCATCTCTGAACACCCTGACCATGTTAAGGTTATCAGTATCTCAGACTCTATAGCCTAGATCCTGACAATCGCCTTCATAGTCCCCTTAACTTCTTCGTCAAAAGGAAACTCCACTACCGGCCTCAACAACCCTGTTTTAATGAATTCCCCGGGTGGATGTCCACCAAATGGGGCTCCATGAACACAACTTATCCATAAATGTTAGCAACACTTACTAGTGAGCCTATCATTCCTCCGAAGGGCTCTCTCTTCATTGTACCTACCTTAATTCGATACAAAGTTCACTTATCCATGTAACTCTTTATTCACTGTCGGCCTTTAACCGATCCTCATGGGAATAATTCAGGAACTGCATCCTCTCTATTTCTGACAAACCAAAGGAACTAACGGTTATATCCAACCGTAAGATCCCTCTATGAGCAAAACATCTTTCTCCCTTAAACATGGTGACTACCGTTCCCACCATTTCAATATTGCTCCAACGAGTGAAAAAATTTCCTCAAATTTTCACATCGGGGCATTTCCATACCCTTCTCTAAGCCAAATCTTCTAAGCCTTCTACTTCCACTAAATCAAGTTACACTGATTCCGTATAACTTAACTTCAACGTATGATCCTTATCGAAGACCTTTCAAACTTTTCCCCAATTTAACTTCACCGAGTAATTCAACTTTAGCACCACTCTCTACTATAGAGGTACTTGAATAATTATAACTACTATACTTTAGTAGTCGTCGTAGCAATCCATAACAATGCCATAAGGGGAGTCACCTCTACTTCGTTTCTCATTCCCAACTTCAGTCTATAGCTCATACTAAGCCCCACCTCCTGCCGCCCTTGTAATGTCCTTCCTTGGTCGCCCTTCCTCGATCAGCATACGGATCTCACCCAAGCATGCAAAATATTTACTATAATCTTATATAATGGCAGGAGAACGAAATCTCACAAAAGGAATCAGCAATCATAATCATAAGGCTCTATATCAAATCAAAAGCAACGCTGAAAGCGTAGTACGTCCTCACAGATTCCTAAGGACACTAGAACTTAATGCTCTAATACCATCTGTGACACCCCGCCTAATAAAATTCTGGGTTATCAATCGTATACCAAATTAAAAAAGGAGTCTCATATGGTTTATTCTCAACATCACTATTGAAAAACAAATTTAATTACTAATAACCTATTAGGCTGGCGTCAAAATTTTATTTGACTAATCTTCTTAACCAAACCATTCAAATAAATCAATCACAACAGTTTATATGCAACAACTTAAATGAAATAAAATAACCGAACACTCGGCTTAACATAGTACAACCAAATCGAATGCCGCACTAAAAGGCGGTAAAAGAATAAATAATACAATTGGGCTATCGGCCCGAGTGTATCTACAGTACCTCCTATCTAGATTATAAGGATAGAAGCGTCTACAGTAAACCTGAATGCATCCACAACTGCTGCAGCAAACGTCTAACTCGAAGGAATCATCATCCAGGCATCCCTGTGTCTAGACACCTATATATATATATATATATATAGCAAAAGAGGGGGGAAATAGAGAAACGGGTCAGAGCCTAAGTTTGAAAATATTTTGCAAGTGCATAAATGCCATATTCAAAAATATGAAATCTCTCATATTTAAATTGGTATTGCACTCCCATGAGATACACCTCACCCCTCTTCTAATAGTGCACTCCTATCGCATACGTTTTAAACCTACTAGTTAAGGTACCCTGCCTAACTAAACGCTATCACCCATCCTATAAAAATCCTCATAAACTCGTGTACTAAGGGATAAACTTCTTCCCATTCCCAACATTTCTCTACGTTCGTGCGTGGGGAATCTCACGAAGTAAAATCCAAACAAGGAACCTCCCCGATACACTACTACCTATAAATGTTGATCGTCGAGATTCATTAGGCCCTCAGCACACAATTCATATATATAACTCGTATATATAGATATATAATTCTCACAAGAACTTATGATTCATTTCCATATAAATTCGGATATAAATCTACCAAAAGGGGAATAACACATTATCATTCTTTTCATCTTATATATGTTTACTTTATATATACTATACACAACCAGTATAATTATACCTATCACAATCGTAAGCATAATAACCATCCCACCGAGCTATAACTCGAGGATGTAGTCTCATAGTGCCTATCCGGATCTGGTTTTACTCACTCAACCACGGTACCAAGCCAGACTCACTCATGGTCATGGTAAAAATACACAATGGTGTAGGCAGTCTTGTTCCCTCTTGAAAGTGGGATGCAAACATCGCACTCGTATACGGGACGATATGACCTGGGGATATACTCTCCCTGCTCCTCAATCCAGAGGATTCACCCACATCGCGCAACCTCCCTGGATCGCACTAGAGAAAATATATAATCTGGTTGTCCAACCCTATCCCGGGGAAACCTGTGGAACCAGCCTCTAAAGTACAAATATACCAATCACACATAGATATATTTATTCGTATTATATTTTATATACTGTAACCACATATATATATATAATCTACATCACTTCTCAAATATATATATGGCTATAGTTGCCAATCTCATATAGCGATAGCCAATATTCCGACTGTTCCCATTCGTAATAGTATATAAGTATTTGCACACTTAAAATACTAAACCAATAAGTATCCTCTTACTTAAAATATAACTTGCACCTTAATCACTTTTAAGGATATATATATAATCCCGGATATATCAATTCGTAATGATCAAATAAGTATACTATCTACTTATTTTAGTCCCATAGGTATCGTACTTCCTATAATAATAGCGTCAATAGACGTATCGGATAATCGCTCAATCATCTTTAGCCTATATCCTAAATTCCATCTCAGTCGTCTCGTAGGATTTACTCAACCATAATCGGTATATGATTAAATTTTCTACGCGCACAATTATATATGTATAATTGCCCGCCGAAATACTATCCCGAGTAATATTCGTCCCAAACACCCTTAAATTTGTAACCCTGAATCTTGCTTTCAATTAACCCAAGGTATACACCTCACTCAAATCATAATTTAGAAGTCCCAAAACTATTTTTAGGAATCCCAATTGTCTAACTCCATAATTTATTTTTCCTCGAAAATATACATTTAGTGCCACACAATTATTGCACCCTCTTAACCTTAATAAATTCCCTTAAATGGCTAGGTATAATTTCCCCTAGTTTGATATTTATTTCCTCAAATAAATAGGCTAGGATTAATTAATTTGGGAATTTATCCCATTTAAATTAAACAGGCCGAAACTGTCAAAAATCCTGAAGGGTCGATCGGCCGACCCTTGGCCGTCGATCGATCAATTGAACAGGGAAGCTTTTTCTTCGAAGACTCTGTTTCGGCCATTAACATACCCCCAAGCTTTTATTTCTTCTCCCAACCTCTTTTAATCATAACCAACTATATATACTCAAGGAAAATAGGTTTTAATCATCCTAGAACCAAGAATCAACAACTAATTCAATTAATTTCTAAATTTCTCAAATTGGATATTATCCGGGGTTTATCCGTTAATCTTCCGAAAAACCTGTTTTGATTCACGAAAACCCAACCCAAAACTCTTTATAGTTTGTTATTACCAACTATGATATGAGATTCGCTTTTAAAAGTATAAATCAAGTAAACACTTGCCTCGTGGATAAAATCTGATGACCTCGAGTCGATTCCCACGGAGTTTGGCCCGAAAATCCATTTTCTCTCTTCCTTTCTCCTCTTCCTTTCTTTCCTTCTTATTTTCTCTCTTATCTCTCACTCTCTCGTGCCTTATATAGAGAGAAATAAAGGTTTATCCCTTATAAACCCAAAAATGACTCGTTTACTCAATTGCGAGTCCCTATTAGTCCAAAAATCCCCATAACCTAAACACTACTCCCAGATACTCTATTCTGACTATCTTGGCCATTTCGAAACCAACCGCGCACTCGAAATCTCCATCCGAGTCACTTAACTACAATTCACTAATTAAACCCAACACATCTTAATATGAGTTTTCCAATTAAAATATTATCCTTTTATCGCTTTACCCAACTGCGACATGTAATTAAAATAATCCGACTCATTATTTAGTCCTAAAAGTAAATGTAACACACATCGAAAAACATCTAACACTCGTAAACTCCAAAAATTATTATTTACAGAAATTCCTCAAATTTGCAAATTACACTCATTTATGTAATTTAAATATCCATAAAAGTGCGGGGTATTACACCATACTGGAGAAATGTAGCATCTTCTTCCTAGGTGATCAATGCATACATGGATCTCTATTGACCTAATATGTTCTTTAACATCCAGCATTTATAGTCGCGTCGGCTTCTATAACGGTTTGCAAAATTGCCTTGAAGGTTCTTCCCAAGTCGTCAGCAATGACCTCTCCCCTCCTCCTTTATCCGGGCTTGGGACCGGCAATGCAAAGATAAAACATTGCATTGGCGGAGTTAAAAAGGTTTTACCTAACATAGCAAGTGAGATTAATGAGAAAAACAAGCATATATAAAATTTAACAATTGTCATCCAAATCATTAACCCAAAAGTATCTTTTACCTAACATGACAAAAGAGATTAATGAGAAAAACAAGCATATATAAAATTTAATAATTGCCATCCAAATCATTAATCCAAAAGTATCTTTCCTACACTAAAATTTAAGAACTATCATCCAAAACATTAATCCAAAAGTATCTTTCCTACACTAAAATGTGTCAAACTAAGATAAACATTTTAAACATACTTCAACCAACTTTCCATCCAAATAACAAATCCTCCATTTGTAAAGCCTTCCAAAGTTTCAAAACCATTTTGAGGAGCATTCTACAGAGAAGGATCAGGTTGAAGCACTGTCTCAACCCAAACTACCTTTTCCCCAAGTCCAAGGCATTTGAAATGACACATGTCACCATTATGTATCCCAACTTGCCCCTTTGCCAATTCTGCACCAAACCTATCGAGCATAATGACGGGGATTTTTCGAAAAGTGGAGGAGGGGAAGGGGTTAGTAGTATGAGTGGGATTGAGAGTTGGAGTGGGAGTGTTGATAATATTACTCAAATTCTCAGTTAAAGTGATAGGACGATGATCTGAAGTGGAACCAAACTCACTCTATGGAGTCACCCCTATAAGGGAGCTCTCCTTTCCATTTTTCAATTTTGAGATAAACATATGCAACATACTAGTAACCTCTTTCAACTGTGAGTGAACATTACAGATCTCATTCTTCATCGAGGTGATTTCTTCATTTCTTTTCAAATGTTGTACAAATTTTTCCTTTACCACCCCCATGTGAATTAATTGTTTCTTAGATACGTAGGATCCCACTCCACGCATACGGCCTTTAACATCCTTTCCAAACACTTGTGTTAATGCATCGTTGTCATAATTCTCAAAAGTATCACTACTACCCTCTCCAATCATACTTATGACTTTTCTTTTCTCTTCCGCAACCTTCACTTCCTCCTATATTATTATAAATAAATTTGTTAATCATTTGATAAAAGTCCAACTAAAAATTAAAAGATTCAACAATAAAAATATTATACTCACATAGAAACTCTTGTCACTCTCCAACACAGTTTTATCACTGCGTATATGTCCTGACAACCAATTGTCTACCCTCCCAATTTCTACTTCATGCATAGTTTTTTGCTGTACATTGTTAAAATTAACAAATTAGCTAAGAACATTTTTAATGTTAAAAGGAAAACAAAATGATACACACCAACAAGTATTTCTTTTGGGCATAGGTACGATGCCCGAGACAATGGGTATACTTCAACTTCGAGCGGTTCTCAACATTTTTTAGTTTTTGTTGCCTCTTCTTCTCACCAGTTTCCATTTCTATAAATTTCTTCCATATTTCAGGGTCAACACCTTCAGGCTCAGCTCCATCATCCTGCAAATGAGATCACAATGTATTTTTGAACTTCCTGAATTTTTGGGACTATGTCTTCTCCACTAATGGGCGAGCCACTTTCGAGGGAACGTTAAGATCAAATTCTCTTTGTTATCATTAAGCAAAATAAAAAGAATTAACAGAATAATAAATAGCAGAAGAATAAAAATAAAGAAATGAAATATAAGATCATATTTACCATCACATCATTCCAAACATCATCTTTACATTTCTTTAGCACTTGTCTCCAGTTCGAGAAGTGAATCAGGCTATTAGCTCTCACAAAATCCCCGGTACGAGAACTCCACAGCTTTACATTATCATCGACTATAGACCCATAATTTTCAACAATGACTTTGATTTTCCCCTTTGGGTTTTTAGCCATTGAGGAGGAAGGTAATGCTAAACCTGTACTTGATGACATTTTAACTTTCCTAAATTTCAAAACAAAACATTAGTTCGATGGTAATATTATTGTAAAATAAAAGATAAACAATATTACTTATTAAATTAAAAGCATATAACAACTAATGCATCATTTCTCCTTATTAACATATTACTAATCATGATAAAAAAGACAACAATTCTGGCAAGAACAGTTGAATTTAAAGGATCAGTCTAAACTAATAAAAAAACATGTCAACAACTTATGCGAAAATTCCACTCGATTGAATTAAAAGTGTTACAATTCACCAACAAAAACACATTAACACCAATTCACCAACAAAAACACATTAACAACTAGTGAAAAAACAATAACTAAACTTTGTCATATTGTTTTAGCAGGTTCTCCAAATGAGTTTCATCTTCAAGAGTATATTGGAACACAGTTGGTATTCCTAGCTCTTTTACTCGATTGGTTAATCTCTTCGGGGAATGCATAATAACCCACCAATTAGGAGTGTTTAGATATTTTAAGTAGAAGACTTGATTGGCACTAGAAGCGAGAATTGCGGGCTCATCAAGCTCATTATTGGTACTCTTGAACTTATCTAAATTAACCATCACTAAATTGGAGTCTGGACAATGTTTACAACCATTGATCTTGTTCTCCACCCTCGCGCAATCACAATAAAACACTACCTCCTTAAATAGCGTATAGTCCAACTCAATTATTTGCCTGATAACTCTGTAATACATTGTCCAAGCATCTTTCAGATTTTTATCACTTTTCCTTTCCCTGAATTGAGTCCAAGCCTTCATGCAAACACCACTGCCTTGTGTCAGAATAGTATCGTCGTGATACTTGGGAGAGAATAAAAAGCCATTGGTGAGGTATTTTTTATATGTCTTAACCTTGTATTTTGGCCCTTGTACTAACCGCCGCAACATAGCATTTGTCTCTGTCTCTCCGGAAGTGACTAGCTGTGCAATATAAATAAAATAATAGTTATAAAGTGAGTCTGGATAATAAAGAATATAACTTAATATACTATTAAAATCAAGATCACCTTATCATATAACTACGAAATGAAAGAAGTTTTCACCTCTACTTCGAATATTAGCTCCCATTTCCTTTACCATGCCAAGTTGATTTTAGTAACATTTTATACTCATTGCAATTTATTCATATAAGTTCGTGTATTAGTATTTAAATGTGAATTTTGATAAATACTTATTAAATTGATCGAACTTGTAGGATTCTTCAAGACCATCAACGTCAAGTCGAAATAGGACCCATCGACGTATTTGTTGAAACTGTTTAGGTTCCAATATCACAATCTTATCATCTAATAACGGTCCTTCATCAGAAAACTCTTCATCTTCATCTAGAAATGCTTCACGAGAATGTTTGTGGTTTTTTTCAAGAGAATTAGGCATGTACTCCATGCAATACCTAACATAAGACTCCACAATTGAACCTCCAATGTATCACTTATTGCTAGGTATATCTTTAAAATCTTGTATCTTCCTATTCATGTGAATAAGAAAAAAGTATAGGTGACATATTCATTAACAATGATCTATACGTATATGCTTGTGTTTGTGTGAAAATAAAAATTAATATAAAGAGTTTACCCTTAAAACGGATAAATCCCATGCGTTCCTGTAGGACCACAAGTCAATGCTTCATCGGTTAAATGAATAGTAAGGTGGATACTAATATCAAAAAATGCCAGCGAAAAGTGTTTCTCCAACACACACAATTCCTCTGTAACCATAAACTTATCCCTTTGCATATCCTCACGAATTAAGACTTTTGAGCACAATATTTTGAAAAATAAGCTCAACTGTTGAATAGCTCTTCGTAAATCTTTGTATTTCAAAAATGCATGCTGAAGTTATACGGGCAACAAATACTCCATAATAACGTGATATTCATGTGACTTCATTGAGTGCAAACCAGGTGGGTTAAGGGTGACGATATTGCTCAGGTTGGACGAAAAGCTGCAAGGTAGCTTTAACTCTTTCAAAATTTGACAAAACTATCATTTTTCTTCTTTATCCAATATAAATGATGCTTTCGATTTCATCCCTTCCTCGGTTTTCTCATATTCTCGCATCCATTGACCACTATGTATGCCCAAGTCTTTCATATCCTTTCGCGCATTTATTGTATCTTTACTTTTCATTTTATCATCAAGGATTGTACTTATTAAATGCTCTACAATATTCTTCTCGATGTGCATCACATCACGAACATGTCGAATTTTATGAGTACTCCAATATTCCAAGTCAAATAAAATTGACTTTTTATACCATGCCTCCTTAACTTCAACATTACAACTCTCATTTGCATCACCCGTCTTTCGTTTCTTATTGGAAACTTTTGAAGACTTTCCCGGTGTATACTCTATGCAACGTAACTTATTTAAAAGTGCATCCCCATTCAACCAAAGTGGAGGATATGTATACTCTGTTGACCTAAGCCCCAAACTCCCACCTTTCCGAAAAGGGTGATCCATGCCAAGGAAAAAATGATAGTTTGTATAAACTATCTTACTACTGTGCGTCAGTCGGATGGATGGAGTATCGTCCCCACAAACAGGGCAAGCTTTATAACCATGTGTAACACACCCAGATAAATTTCCATATGCAGGGAAATCATGAATCCCCCACATTAACATAACTTTCAATGTAAAAGATCTCATACATATCATAAGCCGGAACACCTACCTCCCACAATTCCTTCAACTCATCAACTAATGGCTAAAGAAAAACGTCGATGTCTTGACCCGGTGCCTTCGGACCAGGTATTAACAGATACAATATTTGAAACTCGCTCTTTATGCACAATGAAGGTGAAAGATTATTCAACACCGTGATAACAGGCCAGCAGCTATAACTGGCAGACTGAATGCCACGAGGATTAAACCCATCGGTTGCTATTGAGAGCCAAACATTGCATCCTTGTTTAGAAAATTCAGGCCATTTTGATTTAAAACTCCTCCATTAGGACGAATCATATGTATGTCGCTGGTAATCCCATGAAGTGGTTGCCCTATGGTGCCATGTCATTTCTCGGGCTATCCACAGAATAGTATAAAATCTCACCAACCTTGGAATCAGAAGGAAATGTCTCAACACCTTTTTAGGTTCTTTAAAAATCCATTTCCCTTTCCTCACAGTAACTGAATAACTTGATTCTCCACATTGGGGACATTCATCCATATATTCATTCTCCTTCCAATATAAGACACAGTTATTGACGCATGCATGAATGTAATTGGCCTTCATTCCTAAGTCTTTCATCATACTCTTCATCTTTGGATATTTTTCTTGTAGTGTATTACCTTTTAGGATCCACCTTTTTAAGATAGAAAAGAGTTATGTGACACTATTTCCTGACCAACTAAATTGCTTCTTTAAGTTGTGGAGTTCTACAATTGAAGAAAGAGTTGTTTCAGGACCCTCGCATAAAGGATATAATTTATCAACTAATAATCTCTTATATTCATTATACTTATCATTTCTGACATGATCTTCTTTGGAAACTCCCGACTGGCCGCATTCAACATCTAAATAAGGTTCCCCATGCACTTCGTAACAAACATCAACAAGATTTTCCACCCCAATACCTTGTTCCTCGATATTTTCTTCTACTATGTTCTCCTCAACTTGTTCTATCGTTGGGGGATCAGTAGTGTTCACGGATGTCTTTTCACCATGAAAAAATCATAGAGTGTACAATTGATGCATATTATTCCTCCACATATGTCTTTCTACTTCTTTCGATTTCAGACGCAATTTATTACGACACTTTGAATATGGACAAGATATCGTTGCCAACCCCTGATCATTGTTCTCTTTCGCAAATTTAATAAACTCTTCAATGCCCTTTAAATACAACAAGCTTACTTTGTTCTCTTCTGTCATCCAGCATTTGTTAACCGATCGTGACATTCTATAAAACGAGATAAAACACACATTAATAATAAGTTGCAACTGTAATCTTCGATAATGGTCGGTGTCTCTTTATGGCAAATAATTATACCACGACTTCTACTAAATACATGATTTATAAATTCTAAACAAACTTTTGATGAATATAAAGAAAATTTGACCATATTCATCATATCAAGTAACTAAAACACATAATTCATCATGATTTCTATTTATATCTAATGTGCTCATTCATGGGGTTCCTTTTTATTTACCATAAAACTTAATATGTGTATCGCAATAAGTGCATTGAGCAAAACTAAATATTAATCAACTTAAGATATAGAGATAAGAAAATGACCCCCCTCGTAACGTCTCAACCTAAAATGAATACTTATCCTAAAGCTCATGTTTTTAACACCATATATGTATCAATAACTTTGGTTAATAAATACATACACAGTATAACTAGTTGCATGATAAAGTACTAACCTTAAATCTTCACTTTGTCTCTAACATTATCTACCATAAGTTAACATTAAATACATAAGCATTTTTTATGAGTATAACATATTACTATTAGAGAAATACTTTTTTTAGTAAAACAACATGTATCAAACTAATCAATATTATTAGTGGTCATAACATGAAATCAACACAGTAAACAATGGTTATATAATTTGAAAATAAAAATTAAAACTCTTAATATAGAAACAAAGTTTAATTTGATGAATTAAACAGATTTATATAGCTACATAGATAGAGAAGAAAAAACCATAACATTATCGCTTCATCACAGGGAGAAGAAAAAACCATAACAATTTCAATGTTATCTTCTAAAGAAATACACGGAATCAATAACAGGATTTTGTATATTGCAAGAAATTCTTCATACTCTTAATTTTGTAAATGAGTAACATATGTGCTCTCAATTTTGTAAATTAGGTTGAATTTCAACAGCATACTGTGAAACGTGCTGTGAATTTCACCACAGGGCAAACAGCATAGCTTTGAGGGACTTGTTAGGGCTGCTGAAGAGCAAAAAATAAATTCACTCGAACTAAGACTGATCAAAACGATCTCAGGCAGACACGAGTCAATAGAAATTGAATCACAACAGTGTTTGTTCATTGTGAACGTATAATAGAAATTAGAAGAGCAGAAAATTGCTGAAAAGGAAACGTTTTAAGAGAAAATTACCTGATTGAATTGTGAGAGACTAGGCAAGAGAAATCGACGGTGTAACCTGGAGAGAGAGAAAGAGAGGCAGTTATGGGGAAGTATAGAGAAAGAGATGGGCGAGAGTTGGGAGAGTGGGATATCCCACTTTTTTTAAATGATTTTGCATATAATTCTAATATATTCGTAATGATTTTTTTACATATCCATTACAAATGTGCAACGGATAAAATCCGTTACAAATGGGGAAAAATCCGTTACAATTTTCCTCTTTTGGTGTAGTGGTTATCACCTGAGCAAGCACAAACTTATCCCAAAGATTATGGGCAATCGTGTTTACTAGTGAGAATGAAAGCTTTCTCCCTAAAAAAATGCCAATAATGTTGCTTTCCCATTATTGATACCCAAGTTTTTCCACATCGATTGGGGGATTAACCTAAACTCTATCTTCTACCATTATGGGCTTATGATAAGTAAGTTTGAACATAGGTTCTTTCTTTTCTTTTATAACCGAGCTCCATGATTTGTCGTCGGCACTTGGATGTCTATAAACTTTAGAGGTGGACGCTATGCCCACAGCTTTTGATATTGGGTTTCCATGCTTAAGCTAAGAAGAAGTCTTATATGAGGTTTGAAATACAGGAGAACAACCCTTTTTCTATGTGGATGTGACAAGAATTATCCCATGAATAGTTTTATATCCACCTGACAAAGTAGACTTAGCTACCAAGTTAGAAACTAACCATTTTTTAGCTGACAACTTAGGATCTATAAGTTTTTTATTCACCATTGTAGCATTGCCACCAACCTTATTACCAACTGTTCCAAAATCGCCATTAGAAGGACCAGTAGTAGTTGTCCTAAAGTTGCTAATATCATTGAAACAAAAGCATTTGCTCTTGATGAAGTCAATATAGACATTATTTTCTTCATTCAACTCTTGCATTATCTTCACGTTAGAGTTATCTCTAGCAATGGACTCGTCATAGGTAATGATCTGGCCGTCTTCAACTCTTTCAATAGCCTCATCATCCAAAGTGTTGGACATTTAGTGTTAGAACTAGTTGGTAACGTAGCATTGGTCTTAGGGGGAGATAAAACCATATCATAAATAAGAATCCGAGATGTTGCATCACACGATAGAGATGTAAGCATCTTAAAGGAAGCCATGAAAGAATCTAGTAGGAGGGTAAGGAGGAGGAGGTGTTTGGGAAGCCTGAAAAGTAAATAGAGAGATTATTAGAGAGAATGTGGATCATTTTGGATTTTTATCAAACCTTTACTTTAATGTTTAAAATTACAAGTAGTTCCTTATAAGCTTACTATCTTTTTTTACTCCTTGCATAATGGCCCAAAACATATCTAAAGGCTTTAATTGGTAATAACCAGGGTGGTGGGGTAATATAATGAGCTAACCAAGAGTGAGACGATTGAAAATTGGGATGTTATTATTAAATGAACTAATTGACGGGGATTTAATGGATATGTGTCGAGAGGTAATACTTGTGTATTAACGTTCTCGTAGAGTACGATTATAGATCGATTTTATGCTTTGCACGAATTGTAGAATTTTGGCCATGTGAACAAAAGTGGTTATGGGATGTGTAGACAATTGTAAGATTATTATAAGTGTTGGTAAATCCGTCCAGGCAAATACCAGGTGGAAACATAATGTGTAAAGACGATGTTTGTGTATTACATGTGTTATGAAATCTGGAACTACACGACACGTGGTGACAGTTTTTCAACACTATGAAGCATGAAGCTACGAGTTATGTAATGGTTTGGTTTGGTGTACCGCATGTTCTGAAGATGTTCAAGGAGAATGGACACATGTTGGTTACATTTTTAATTAATGAATTGAATAATTAATTGTGAAATGATTTGAGTTAATTACAACGCATTGTGAAGTTGCATATTATACGATGGGATGTTCGTATAGATTACATATAAACTGTGGATTTATCATTTACATATATAATTGCTTTGATTAACATAGCTAAGCGACTTACCAGGGTTTTGACCCATCTTTATTCGTGCGGTCCTTCAGGTGCTAGAGCAGGACATCCTGCCTAGTCTTTATCATTCTAGCTAATATGCATTCATCATCTCTCTCCTTTTCAGGATTTTTAATTCAGAAATGATGTGGGTCCCTATCATGTTTAGTTTAAAATTTTACTTTTAGTCTAGTTATGTTAAGACATTTCAATTGACATGTATGATGGGACTTTAGGTTTTTCATGTATCATTTAAGTTTCATTTGAGATTTGTATTGAGGATTTATGTTGGGTTATTATCGTCTCTTTTATGGTCATGGATTTTTCATTATGAGTTTATATTAAAGGACTTTCATATCGTTTCCATATTTGTCATATGTTTCGTGTTATCTCTTCATGTCAATGGTATTTAATTATTTTAACAACCTATGATATTTTATAATTAGACTTGATCAACCTGAGTATTAAATTATAAGGGGTGCCACAATTGGTATCAGAGCATGGTATTAGGCCTCGAGGGTTATAGGTTCTCTTAGACTTTTGTGTAGCATTTTTTATACTTAGTTTTCATTATACTCTTTTTCATGTCTCATTGCTGATAGGATATTTATCATGAATTTCAAATGGCACCAAAAAGGAAGTCATGTATTGCTACTTCGACTCAAAACTTGCTCACGTAACACCCGTATTATCGGTACCAGGGATGCCAATATTTTTGGCACTTAACATACAGGGGTAGTACTATTTTGGGCCTCGACGGTTGTCAAAGTTGATCAGCCAAGCAGTTCAGGCAGGCTTGGCAATAGTCGGGCAGGAGATAGCACTCGTTGTACCTCAACCAGCAGCACTAATCACTACGGGTGGGAGAAAGGTTAACGAAAGGCGATTCAACCCTAGGCAGGAGAGACGCATTAGCAATGAATATAGGGTTGTATACCGCCAAATTTGAGGGAGTATATTTTAGACGGGGAGGAAGGGGACACAAATTTCGAGTTTTTGAAAATATAGAGACTCTGGGATGATAAGGATAGGGGAAGGACCAGGAGATCTTCAGGCCCCATCAGTGGCAGCAATAAGCATATCGCCCTCAATAGATTCATGTGCTAAGGTCACAATAGATAGCAGCCCTACACCCACCCCTATTTGTGCAGCACTAGCCCCAGCTCTAGTATGGTCGTGTTTAATAGATTGCACAGCCCCATCAGGAGGGCTAAGGGCAAGTCCAGGTGGTGGACCATACATTTCATGTTTATGGTAGCTTTAACTAGGGTTTTATTTTACACCAGCATCGCACACTCCTTTGTATCACATAGATTTGTGGATATTTGTGAAATAGTAGAGACATTCATTGGTAAGTTGTGCTTTCAGGAAGCTTTGTTGGTTTTAGACCCATTCTTGTGATGTGATTGTGGGTATGGACTAATTGGTATGGTGTAAGGCTCATATAGACTATAGGGATCAGATTATTCTTTTTACGATATCGAATGAGGTGATGTATGTTGTGGCTATGCCTAGGCTAGAGGGTTGTGCTATGTTACACTTGTATTTTTTTAATAAGGAGAACCAGGAAGGGACTATCATTTTCATAGACTTGATATTTATTGTCAAGGATTTTACTGACACGTTTGAGAAGATGTTAGGGTTACTGCGAGACCAAGAGATTGATTTGGCTTCGGCACGATGTCGATTGCTAAGGCACCGTATCGGATGGCTCCTATGGAAATGAGGGTGATGAGAGAGATGATTAATCAACTGTTATCGTAGGTATTCATTAGGTGTAGCACATTAACATGATGCGATCTAGTTCTCTTTATGAATAAGCGGGATGGTTCACTACGGTTGTATGTTGATTACCGTGAGTTGAATAAGGTGCGGTGATGAACAAATACCCTTTACCAAGGATTAATGACTTGTTTGATTGGTTACAAGGTTCTTATTTCCTCTCAAAGATAGATTTGCATTCGAGGTACCATTAGTTAAGGGTACGAGAGGAGGACGTGTCGAAGACTGCCTTTTTGACTCATTACGATTCTTAGGAGTTCAGGGTCATACCGTTTGGGCTTACCAATGCCATTTTCATGTTCATGGATTTGATGAATTGGGTGTTTCAATTGTATTTGGATTAATTTATCATCTTCTTTATAGATGGCATCTTGATTTTTTTTAGGACCAAGGAGGATCAGGCAGAGCATTTGATAGTCGCACTTCAGACCTTACGGGAGCATAAGTTGTATGCAAAGTTCCAAAAATGCGAGTTTGGGAAACTGTAGGTGCATTTTTTAGGCCATGTAATTTGGAGTCGGGATTATTATTGGAATAGAAGAAGGTTTCGATCGTTTTGTATTGGGTATGACCCACAACACCTTGAGAAGTTCGTAGCTTTTTGAAGTTGTCTGGTAACTACAAGTTGTCTATTCGGGGATTTTTTAAGATAGTTGTTAGTGTCAAATACTGGTATATAAATTTGTGGGCCTTAGCTATAATATACTAATAATAAATAATAATAATAATAATAATAATAATAATAATAATAATAATAATAATAATAATAATAATAATAATAATAATAATAATAATAATAATAGATAAAGAAATTATCACTTCCAACATGCCAATTTGGGATGAATATAGAGGGATGAGAGACAAAGAAGAAAACCAGGGTTTTACGTGGTTCAACCCAATATGGTGCCAACATCCACAGGTGCAGTACTAATTGTATATATTATAATGGGAAATAGCTACAAAAGGAATAGTTATAAGTTCTCAGAGTTTTATCTAGGGTTTTGCGTATGGCCATTAGGTAGAACATTTTTAGATCCCTTATTCTGTGGGATTGAGTTTTATTTAAAGTTAGTTATTAGAAAGAGGGAGTGTAGTGGGACAGGTGGGGTGCCTTTATAGGTCAGGCTATTACTCCTTTTACATTCCAAGAGGCGAATAATGATGAGTTCTCACTATAAAGGGGGAATATTATATAATTTCTTCATGTGTGTAGGTGGGATAAACATACTGCTAGTATTTCATCACGTGATCTAACTGGAGCAAGGTTGGCATTGACAGGGTTAATGAATATTTTTAACTAATGTCACGTTAGCAGTAATGAGAAGGTCAGTTATACTATCGGTCCAAGCACATTTATACCTGAGCCGACCCCATTGCCCATTGCCAAACAGATTATGTCCCTATTGGGCACGAGTCACCTCCTAAGAGGCTAATAAGGTGTCCTGTATATAGTGTATAACATAAGTCCCTAAGACTTCATTCATGACTTGAGCTTGTTGCAGGTTCTCAAGAGTATTGGATCTTCGGAGTAGTTGGTAGGTGAAATGAATAGATGGAGTATTAAATAGTAGGATATTATCGGCCTTCAGGAGTTATCTTAAATTCTTCTCGGCTCATGCCGAGAAGATACACTTGGACCTTTTGGACCTAACCATGGACTGCTACATGTCAAATGACTTGGACCAATGCTTGGAGTAATCATCATGCACACGTCCATTCACTTAACCTACACCGACCATTACTTTTTCTAGTGTGACATCATCTGTCACGATTAAATGAACTTTTCGCCAAACGTAGAATATTTAAAGACCCCATCGTTTGAACTCCCATACCATTTCAAATCTTCTAAGCATTTTTAGATAGAGAAAGAGATTATCCCGTCCCCATGGCTTCTTCGTCTCTGGCGAGATTCCTCCATTTCTAGTGAAGTTCTCGCTTTCTCCCTTCTGTCTTTAAATCTCTGTAGGATTTAAAGGTATGCAATTTTTTGATCTCTTAAGCTTAGGGTTTTTCTCCTCTCTTTTGCAAGTTTTTCATAGTTATTGCTTTCCATTCGTCTTCAATTTTTTAATCACATGGTGTTTGGTGTTGATTCTTGGAAATTTATCATGTAGGTGGCCATTGAGCTGGTTGCCCTAGGATCCCGCCATTTTTAAGGTTTTTTCTGATGTAAGAATATTTTTTCTAGGATTGTTCATAGCATAGGCTAGTTTAACGTATCCCGTTACAAATCGTCATGCACTGTCAAGACGAACCAAACTCAAGCATCTTCAAGTTTGAAGACTTCACGACATCTTGATAAGGTATAAAATAATTTAGAGTCTGAATTAATTTACCGAATTATATTTTGGGATGTTTATTTTTATAAAAAAATGAACAGGAACTTTTTATTTTTGAAAAAGAAAAATGTTTTTTGAGTTTATTTTAGGCGGAGCTTTAATATTTCCTTTTGCTCGTTCAAACGACTTCTCAATGTCGTTGGAACGACTTCACAATATCGTTAGATCCCTTATTTGATAGGTTTCTTCTAATTTGGAAGAAAAGGAGCTTTCTGTTTTGTTTTCTGTGACGTCGTAAGAAGTGAGAGAATATCTCGTTCAAACGAGATCTACATCTCGTTTAAACGACTCTGTATTATCGTTTGAACGACGCGCCACCTTAAGTTTCGTATATATACTTGTTTCGTGATCAGGATGTTTAAGACTTTTTCCAACTCCGTTTCTACATAATTTTTGCAAAAGTTCTTCAAGTTTTGTGTTGAAAAACACCGTTTAATTCACAACAAAACATCCTGAATATTATTCTTGTTAATTGTTTAAACCCTAGAAAGTTTAGTATCTTTGAATACACCTTGTGGAGAGGTACTCCATGGCTAACCTGTGATACCTGCGGGGACTCACTGGTGAAGTGAAGGCTAAGGCTAACATAGAACTGCGGTCTTGCGATTCTTGCAAGGATCATAGTTGTTCTTCAATTGAAATTTGTGAAGATTAGCCCTTTATACTTATGGTGATTATCAAGCAGTTTGTAAGTCGAGTATCTTGTAGATTTCTAAGTGAATAAAGGTTTTTCCCTTTGGGTTTTTTCCCCCTAAAACTTAGCCTGAGTTGAATGCTTGTATGATTTATCTATTTTATCACCATAGATGCATGTTTAGGATAAAAAGATAAAATATGTTTAAAATTGGCTTCCCCATTTACAATTGGTATTATAATATTTGTTTGTTACCACCCGACGATTATTTGCACCCTACAAATTGGTATCAGAGCTTTTAGCTCGTCGTTTACCATTCTCAAATTGGTATCAGAGTGGATTGCACTAACTTATTGTGTAGATCCTGATTAGTGCATTTTGGGTGGTTATTTATTCTCTTTCTTAGCCTATTTTTTTATCTCTCTATCGATTCTCATTTGAATTGGAAGTTTGTCGAAAGAATTAAAATTCTTAAAAAACCCCATTTGAAAAATGTTTTGGAACTTTTGCAAACTGTTCAAAATCAAAAAGGTATCATTCGTGAGAAGTTTGCTCCCTTGGATAATGACTTTATAATTTTAAAAGTTTCCAAAAAGGAGAGTGATGATATAGTCTAATTTTTGGAGAAAGAATTAGTGGACGTTAAAAAATCTAGGGTTTGTTCTTGTGCCAATGAGGATAAAAATAATTTGATTGATGATTGTAAGGCACGAGAGAACACTCTTAGGGATAAGTTTGCTTTCACTAGGAGGGTGCGAGATAACCTTATAGGTATGATTGAAAATTTAAATAAGGAGTCCCTAAAATTAGAAGAGTTAAATCTTTTGCTTGAGTCTAAAATTTTGAAGTTAAAAGATGATTTAAAAGACTCGAGTAATTTGAGTAGTGATGGTAATGGCTTACATGTTTGTAGTGCTTCGAGTGTTAAAGCCAAAACCATTATTTGTTTTAGAGGGTCAACCACATCCAAGGACATTAGAAAAGATAAACCCATAGGTAACATTCATCCCGTTTATACATGTTCAAATTGTGGTAGGAAAGGTCACCTTAGGCATTTTTGTTTTTATCTTGGAAGAGATCCTAGGAAGTTTAAGGATAGTGTTCCATCGGTTCCCATAACCCCTCGAGTTAGATATACACCTGTTTAGGTTAGGAAATAAGTTTTGGAGACGCTAAGTGTTAGGTTGGTTGATTTTCACATGCTTGCACATGATTCTTCACATGCTATATATTATGGATAATTTCTTATATGATTTTATTTGTCATACTTTAGTAGCGCTTCATGATAAATGTTTGCTAGTGTTATGACATGCGTACTTTTTGTATTATTTTTCTTTTATTAAGTCCTATTTGAAAAATACAATAAGATTTTATTTTGATAAAAATTTTGAAAAATACAAAATATTTTCGATTTTTGTGTATTTTAGTTTCACACATTTGGTATGGCATATTGGTGTGTTTGAATCTAATTCACTACGCAATTTCCATGCGGCTAGGACATTTGGTTATGACTTTAGATACTTAGATTGATCTTAGCCGTATTTATGGAGTTATTTCAAACTTGATTTGCTTTACGAATTCGACTTTGTATATGCCTCCACACACATATGCATGAGCTTGATGGATTTTGACTTCACATGTATATTTGAGTTTGATGAGATGTTCTCCCATCAACTTTGTTATCTACACGTTTATGTGACTATGGGGTAGTTTTTCATATAAGAACTGTTGCCCGTGAGAGTTTATTTAATATTGAAAAAATAAAAGTGTACATGGGAAATGGCTACGAGAAGCAAGTGAACTCGTCGTGAAAGCCACCGTTTGAAAAGAGCCCAAGAAAAAAATAAGGGAATAAGAAGAGCAATTTTGTCAAAAAGGGTCCAAATAGTTTAGTTTTATTGATTTTTCAAGGGAAAAGAATAGAATAAATGATCATGTTTATCTTTTGATAGAGTTTAGTTGAAGATCAACGGGTTTGCACAATGATACCTAGTTGTGCTTATTTTGTCATGACTTTATTGATTTGTAGAACCATCAATATTCTAGGCTTGTGTGCATTGTGCTTGTTTTGTTCTTTAAGTTTAACTTCATTTGTTACTTGAGGCTAAATCTTAGTTTGATAAAGTTTAGCTGTCAATTAGAACTTCTTAAACATATTGAGTGTTTGGGTTGTAATTCATTTGTGTCTAGTTCACACCCATTCATTACATCCCTCATGTTTGGACACGTCGATACTATGTTAGTGTGTAAAGATTATGTGTTTTATGTCATGTTTTGTGGGCATTTATACCTATATATGTGTGCCGGAGTTTCGTAGATATATTTTGCATATATTATATATGGTATTGTATGTTATTTTTGTAAATTTTACCTTTTTTGAAAAATTCAAAAATTCAAAAATGGTTGGTTGTGTTTGCCTTTGAGATGATCATTACACATGCTTGATTTATATATTTTTGTGATGATATCTTTTCTTTTACGTGATGCTTCATATTTCGTGTTTATGTTTCTACTTCTTTGTCTATTTCGGATAAAAACAAAAAGGGAGAGAAATTTAAAATGGGTATCATTTATGGGGAAGAAATTTATTTATGAGTTTTACTTTGTCTCAAACTCGATGCGTCGGGAGGATATATGTTTTTGTCTCATGTTTGTAGGTACTTAAAGCGGAACTCAAGGCACACGGATGAAGACAAATTCTGCCAAAGGGAAAAAGAAGAAGTTTGAAGACCAATAGACTTATGTCATTCCGTTCTAGGGTTGGGAAGGGTGTTAGTATTTCTATCATAGGAGATTTCGATTTTAATTTGGTGTTCATTCATGTTTGTTTGTCTTGTACAGGAATAGCCAAAGGGGGAGATTTGTAAGAATATTTTTTCTATGATTGTTCGTAGTATAGCTTTAGGCTAGTTTGGCATATCCTGTTACAAATCATCACGCACTGTCAAGACGAACCGAACTCAAGAATCTCCAAGTTTAAAGACTTCCCAACATCCCGATAAGGTATAAAAAAATTAGAGTCTCAATTAATTTACCGAATTATATCTAGGGATGTTTATTTTTTATCAAAAAAAAAATAGGAACTTTTTATTTTCGAAAAAGAAAAATATTTACTAAGTTTACTGTAGGCGAAGCTTTAATATTTCATTTTTCTCATTCAAACGACTTCTCAATGTCATTAGAACGCATTTGCGATGTCGTTAGATCCTTAATTTGATAGGTTGCTTCTAATTTGGATCAAACAACGCTTTCTGTTTTGTTTTTTATGACGTCGTTAGAAGTGAGAGAATATCTCATTAGAGCGAGATCTATATCTTGTTTGAACTACTCTGCATTATCGTTCGAATGACGTGCCACCTTAACTTTTGCATAAATACTTGCTTCGTGATCAGAACATTTAAGACTTTTGCCAACTCCATTTCTGCAAAACTTTTGTAAACTTTCTTTAAGTTTTTGTGTTGAAAAACACCGTTTAATTCACAACAAAACATCCTGAATATTGTTCTTGCGAATTGTTTAACCCTAGAAAGTTTAGTATCTTTGCATATACCTTGTGGAGAGGTACTCCATGGCTAACTTGTGATACCTGCGGGGACTCACTGGTGAAGACGAAGGTTAAGGCTGATGGAGGACTGTGGTCTTGTGATTCTTGCGTGGATCATAGTCATTGTTCATTATATATTTATGAAGATTAGCGCTTTATACTTGTGGCGGTTATCAAGTAGTTTGTAAGTTGACTATCTTGTAGAATTATAAGTGAATAAAGGTTTTTCCCTTTGGGGTTTTTTCCTCAAACTTGGCCTGAGTTGAATTCTTGAATGATTTATTTATTTTATCACCATAGGTGCAAGTTTAGGATAAAAAGACAAAATCTGTTTAAAGTTGGCTTCCGTATTTACAATTGGTGTTACAATCTTTTTTTGTTACCACCCTGCGATTATTTGCACTCTACAAAATGGTATCAGAGTTTTTAGCTCGTCATTTAGCATTCTCATATGAATTTTATTTTTTGTGTAAAATCCTTGGTTTTGTCTTTCCTATAGCCCACAAACCTCACAATAACCTGATTTTGTTGAGCCTTGACGAGTTATGAACCCCATGTGTGTACATAGTTAAAGTATTTGTCCGAGTTAGATGTTGAGTGTCTAGGTATTTTAGTGAGGAGGTTTCCAAAACCTCTAAAAGTCATTCGCCTCGAAGAGGAGCCAGTGCGCCCTAATTATATGCCTAGGGAAACTTCTTCTGGTGGTTCTTCCCCATTGTCGGTCGGAGTGTCATTTGAGGGTTCTAGTTTTCAGGTTCCAGAGACAGTTAACTCAGTAGGACAGGGGGTGTGTGTTGAGCATTTGGTGAATACCGTGTCTATGTATACCGTAGATTTGGACTCTTCCCCTGAGAGAGCTATGTCTGACAGAGCAGTATCAGTGGGTCCTATACCATCTCCTTCTCCCGTAGAGGAACCAATAAGTGAAGCACCGATTAATGAGGAGAGTACTTCGAGGGACTCTTTAACTTCTTACAACTCCTCAACCACTTATGCTAGGTGGTGTGGTTGTGATATATCAGAGGACAAATTGGATGCCTTGAGGAAGAAATATTATTCCCTATTAGCAACTCCACTAGAATTACCCACTAGTGAAGAAAGAGTATTAGACACCTTTTACTCATACGAAATTTTCCTTCTTCTGTGAACCCTACAGGTTGGGCTTTTCTTACCCATTAACCTCGTTATAATATCTATCCTAAGTGGTTATGGCTTCACCCTTACCCAGCTTCCCCTTAATGCTTATAGGACTATCCTTATAGCAATGATGTTCTGAAAGGCCCAAACTGGATTTGACCTCGCTTGGGATATATTCAGATATGTCCATTGCCTAAAATACAATGTTAGGGCCGCTAAATACTATTACTTCTCTCCCAATAAGTCACATTTGAGGATAGTTAAGGTCATCTGGACCAGTGTTCATAGTTGGGAGGGCCAGTATGTGTTCGCGAGAACTTTGGAAGTCACGAGAAGGATTGGTCTTATAAAGTTCCATTTGAGTGGAATGGGCCGAGCAGGATATGTACATTTTTACTATTTCTTAAATACTTATTCTTTTTAAGTTGTGCTATTTTGATTTTTATATGATCCATTTCAATTAAAAAAAAGGCCCCAAGACCTCCAGTTACAGTGAAAGACTTGGTGGAGGCTTACTGTGTGCCCATGCCTCCCAAATTTGAAGATTTATTTTCTGTATCCAAATTTATAAGCGTCGAATATCACACCCTTTTAGGTGGGGTTCGTCCAACTGAATTAGCCAACCCTATGGAAGAATGAGTGTTTTTTTAAATTAATTAAGGGGAAAAAGTTAATCACGAGCCTAAAGCCGAAGCTGAGATAGGTTATTCTTTTCGTTCATCCTTACTATATGTTTAGTACTTTACGATCGTTTGTGCAACTTCTTTTCCCACCTCTTCTGATCATTCTTCTAAGACCACATTTGGAATGTCCAATAGACAAGTTGATCAGACTCAAATGGATATTGCTCATTGCAAGAAGATGTAGGTCAATCAGAAAAGGAAGGTTGATGCTAGGGCTAAGAGGGAAGTGGATGCCCAAAAAAGGGTTGATACTAAGGAGAGGAAGTAAGAAGAGGTTGGTGCTTGAAAAATGGTTGAGGCTGAAATTTTCGTCAAGGCCAAAGCGAAAGGGAAAGCCCCCATATCCCCCATCCCTGCTCCAGTGGTGCATAAGAGGCCACTCAAAGTACCGAGGCCTCAGGGTGATCCTAAGGTTCCTAGAGTTGGAGCTGCTGCAGAGACGATGCAGATTGAGGAAAGACCTGCTCGTCATCTATTCAAAGCACAGGGATCGACCTCCTATTATGAAGAAGTTGAAGCCTTTAAATTTAATCCTTCCCACCTGATGACATTAGAGAATCTCAAAAGGGACCCTGCTTCCATCTATCAGCTCATAAACAATGTAACTGCCCTCTATGGCTACCATGTTCATAGTAAATGTTGATGTAAAAAACTAGATTTGATCTAATTATTTAATCACAGATAAAAATGAATATATAAATATAAGACAAAAGATTTTTAAAGTGGTTCAGCCGTGTAAGAATGGCCTACGTCCACTGTTTTTGTTATTGCTGATTGTTTGCAGAATTCTCGATAATAGGTTTACCAAGAAATTCCGAGTCCCCTGCTAATGAGGAGGTTACAATGTATTTATAGCCCTTGAGGCTGTACAAATGGAAGGACAATGCGCTGTTACCGAGTAGACATGTACATCCGTACTATATTAATGAGCATTTAATGCACAATTATATTCTGGATTCTCTTTATTTGGATACGATGTACACTTATGTAGCTCGGACCGCTTAAGCTGCTCGGACCGCCTAAGCTGCTCGACACGCTTGAGTTGCTCGGAGATCTTGAGTTGCTCGGAGAGCTTGAGTCGCTCGTCACACTTGAGTTGCTCGGCACTCATTAGTTGCTCGGTGGTTTTGATTTGTTCGTTCTGGAGTATTCGTATTTAACATGTAAATTGGCACGTGTCTTCATGTGATTGGTCCATGTCAGCAGACTAAATTTGGTATCAACAGAAGCCCCCAATGTTTCACAGTTCGAGATTGAGGAGGAGTGTGGAACATTCTTCTCGAAATATGGCGGGATTAAATAGTCATCCTAAATTTTAGGAGCGTTTTCCTGGTATTTATTTCTTCTTTTGAATTCATAGAATCAGACTTTTTGAATTTTTCTAACTACTTCGGTTTCCGTGCCTTTTTTCTCCTTTTAGCCGCCGGTAGCGCAAACGTCTACCTTGGTAATCATTGCTTTTTCTGTTCCCGAGGTAAAGTATTTAAACACGATAAGAAATCCTATCGTCTTTTACTTTTCAAACCTGTGTCTTCAAACTTTTCATTTCCTCCCTATCTTGTGCGTTTGTTTCCTCCATTGTTCGTTGTCAACTGACTCAGTCTTCTCCTGTAAGCACTTCTTCCTTTTCTTTTACTTATTCTGTTCATCATGGTTTACCCTGTTGAATCTCTTGACAAATTTCGTTCTGAATTTTCAATTCCTTCATGGGTCATTTTGGAGGAACTCTTTGAACCTTCTGACTATTTCTCTTTGGCTGAGGGACATTGGTTCCCAAGTCTCTTCGTGGACGAATGTGGCTTTTCTTTTCCTCCAAACCCTTTATGTTTGGAATTCTGTCAGTATTTTGACGTTGTTCCTGCAAAAATAGCACCGAATACCTGGCGAATAGTTAATGGAGTCCATAGGTTAAATCAAATCCATGGAACCCATTTAAGAATTCCAGAAATTATGTTTTGCTATAGATGGGTTGTCGGCGATAGTACTTTTTATTTAAAAACTAGGTTTTTAAATAGAGTTTTAGTTGTCAATCTCCCAGATGCCAACGGGGATTACTTCGAGCATGGGGTTGTTATAAAAAATTGGAAACATGATCCATTAAATGGAGATGATGTATATCAGGGTCTTAGGTGTCCCCCTTATGGCAATGGAATAGGTTGTTTTTATTTTTTGTAAATATTGTTTTCTTTGTGTTTGATAAAACGTCTCACTGACATTTGTTTTTGTTCATTACAGTTGACAGCAAAAGAAAATCTCCAAAGGAGACAGAGGTTAATATAAAGCACTTGAAACTTATCTGGAGTTTACACCAATCCATTGCTGACGAACATATCAGATCAGCATCTTATTTGTTGCAGTACAAGAGCTATACTTCATCCTTCACTGCTCCTCCAGTGGTGGTTGACACCAACCAAGTACCAGCTGCTGATACTAGTGTGGAGGGTTCTTCTTCAGAGTCAAATATTCCAATTGGTGACATAATGAAGAGAAGAAAAGTTCCCTCTTTTTTTGACAAGTCTGATTCTCCTGCTGTGGAGACAAAGAGAAGTAAAAAAGATGTTCTAGAAGAGAGGAGAAAGTCTGTCGAGGTACCCTCTTCTGATGCAGCCAAGAAAATCAGTGAGAAGCCCCCTGTGGCTCCGAGCAAAGTTCTTGTTATTTCTCCTCCAAGTGAGGTTATTATTATATCACCAACCAAAACCACATCTTTGGTTGAGAATGTTCCTGCTCCTTCGAGGAGGTTAAAGAAAATTTCTTCTGAGAGACCAGCAAAACCTGTCTCTCAGTCTTTGAATGTTGAAGGTAGGGTTCCCACTTTTGTTCCTCCGAGCTCTGCTATGAGCTCGGTGAAGTCTTGGATTATCCCTGAGGTCCAAGGTATTGAAGATACTCTTACTTGTGACAGGGTCACTACCTTGGCTGCTCAACATATTGCCTCAGTAAGTATTATTAATATAAGCTTTCATTTTTCAATACTATATCCTCGCACTGACTCAAAGTTATTTTCTTTTTTAGCTGGTAACATGTTTTAATACTATTCTGAAGAAGGATGACGCTATTAAGGTTTCAGTCTCCTCGGGAGGTGTAGAGGAGGCCTTTATTGGATTAACCCAGTCTTTGAAAGAATCTCATCAGAAGTATGAGGAGAATAAGATCGCTTGGGAGAAGCAAGTTAAGTCTATCGAGAAAGAGAGAGATCGAGCCGTGGAAGCCTCCAAGGGATTGGAGAATAAATTGAAAGAGTTTGAGAAGAATAACAAAGATCTTGAGGAGAAGCTCAAGAATGCTGCAGAGCTCGAGAATAAACTCAAAGCTGCTGAAGAGGAGGTCGGTAGACTCCGTGATGTTAATCGCCAGAAGCAGGAGGTGGAGGAGAAAAAAACTGCCGAGAAACTTCTTACTGAGAGGACTTCCTCGGAGAAGGTTAAAAGGAAGACAGCTGTTAAAAAATCATCCAACGTGGGTTGGGATAAGGGATGGAATAAGTGTTTGGCTGCTATGTCATCACAAATGGAATACGCATCTTGAAATAATTTAGGTACAGATGGGTGGCAGCTCTACAAGAGCTTAAGGTTGCTGAAGATTCTGACTTATTTCAACAACACATGCATGGCTCTCCTCACTCTTTTGGAGAAGAAGAAGAGGACAAAGCTGCCTCCGAAGAATCTTCTATGATAATTGGAGATCAGGACCTTTTTGTTCCAACTATTCAATCATGCTCCGAGAAACCCCAACCAACCATTACTCCTGTCGAGCAGCTTTCTTTGGCCTCCGAGTAACCAACCTCTTCGTCCAAGCCTCCTGAGGAAGTTTTAGGAAGTAAGGAGAAGGTGTAGAGTTGTTCGGATCTTTCTTTTGCTTTTTTGTTGAATGTAATTCTGGACTGTACTTCTCTTTATGATGAAATAAAAATTCAAACTTTGGGTTGTTTGTCTTAACTTTTTCTTTTACTTGATCTTTCTGCATTCTCATTGATTCTTTCTATCTCTTCTCTTTATTAGTTTATGGCTAGGATGGAGCTCTTGTCAGCTCACGATACTGAACTGATGAAAAAATTCAATGACTACTTCAAGGCTGGCCATGCAGACCTAAACGAGGCTCAAATTATTGACATCCTTGGTCCAAATTCTTCTGAACAAGCAGTTGAAGCATATCAGTATTTGAATTGCCTACTTGACCGAGCTGTTGCCAATAATGTGGCATATTTTTAGATGATTGAGGACCTTCAAGCAACCATTGAGGAACTCCAATAATAATACAAGGAATCTTCTGCCCTTTTGCATTAGGGGTATGAGAAGAAATATCAACAACTAAATGTTGATAAAGGATATGATAAGTTTATCGCTACTTATGAGAAAAAGGAGAAAATTCTAAGGGTTGAGGTCGAGGAACATAGGCAAATCGCAAAACTGTTGGAGCAAGAAAATAATGTTTTGCGAGGAGAGATGTCCCAACTAAAATCTGCAGCATCTACCTCTGGAGCCTTGGTCCCTGTTAATGACGAAGGTTTCTCTTTCTTGGAGGTCAAAAATGCCAATTTGAGAGATGAATTGGAAACCTTAAAGAGGACTGGACCCTCTACTTCTGCTCGCGGACGAGCATGAGCTTCTCGGGGATGAGCAAGGGCTGCTCGGGTTACTATTGAAGAAGCTAGAACGCAGGCAGCCTTGGAGAATCAAGCATTCCAGTTGGTGGTGAAGAATCAGGCTTTGTCAGAGATGTCCAAGAAGATTCTGAACCTCGATGAGTAACTTTCCATACAAAGCTTTGTCTTAGAGAATAAAGAACTTTTAGTGAAGAACCTCCACGAGCAACTGGAGAGGTTAACTTACCAATTTCACAAACAGCCCAGAGAGTTTTGTATGGCTGGATATAATGAAGCCCTTTATCATCTCGATGATCGGATCCAGAATTCAAATAACGAGGGTTACAAGCAAGGATGGTTGAGTGCACTGGGGGTGTTAAAGTTGGAGCAGGGCCATTATCTATGGGATTATTATAACCCCGGATTGTTCGAGTTGCCTGTGCCACCCTTTAAACTTGATATGAGTTGGATTCCTTCTTGGGCAATTCCTCAGTGATTAATCTCCAAGTATCTCGGCGACTACAGTCTTCATTCTAATTTTGAGATATCTCGCCCGGAGCACTTTCTTGATCAGCCCTCTGTGATGGACGTCAGGATGCTCTGAGATCTGAACTTCATAAATTCCCCTTATGCTTTAGATGATCCTCCTGCTGGAGTAGAACCTGTTTCAAAGGCAGAGGGAAAGAAACTAGTAGAATAGGATTTTTATGTAATAATTTTTTCTTTTTTCAGCATATGTAATCCTTCTCGATTTGAATGAAAAGTTTGGGTCTTTTTTCATTTTCTTCTAAGTAATTTGCAGAATGTTTTTGCTTGTTGGTTGGTAAGTATATATACGTTTATGACATACTTATCTCATTGTAGTGATTTTTTAATACTAAGCAATAAAATAAATTACATTCCATGGTATTGCTTAATTTAAACTACCGAAGTTGATTGAAATTGGCTTACCGACTAACCGGAGTTGGGAGATTTTTATTCCCAACCAATCGGAGTTGGTGGGTTTTAATTCCCGACCAACCAGAGTTGGTGGATTTTTATTCCCGACCAACCGGAGTTGGTGGATTTTTATTCCCGACTAACCGGAGTTGGTGGATTTTTTTCCGACCAACCGGAGTTGGTGGATTTTATTCCTGACCAACCGGAGTTGGTGGATTTTTATTCCCGACCAACCGGAGTTGGTGGATTTTTTTCCCGACCAATCGGAGTTGGTGGATTTTTTTCCCGACCAACCGAAGTTGGTGAATTTTTTTTTTATCTGAACTTGATGCGTAGTGTGTAGCACTAGTACTCCGAAAAATTTCAACAAAAGGAGATAATTGGGTAAAAAATCCAAAACTTTATTCATATTGAAGAAAACTGCATTACATAGGGATTTTAGATACTGATAATATTTGCGCAGATGCTCTGCGTTCCATGAATTCTTAAACTCTTCTCCTTCTAAGGTTTCAATCCTATATGTCCCCGGTCGAACAACTTCTGTTACTCTGTAGGGTCCATGCCAGTTAGCTTCCAGTTTGTTGTGCTTTTGAATTACTTTCTTTAGCACATAGTCCCCTTCTTTCAAATCACACTTCTTTACTCTCTTATTGTAGAACAGAGTTGTTCGTTGTTGATATGCCGCATTCCTGATTGCTGTTTCTTCTCTAACTTCCTCGAGCATATCCAAGTCTAATCTTCTCATCAAGTCACTGATAGGAGAATTGAAATTCAGTATTCTATGCGTGGGCAAACCCAATTCAGCTGGTATGACAGCTTCACTTCCAAATGCTAGCATGTAAGGAGATTCTCCTGTTGCTGCTCGTGGTGTTGTGCGATAAGCCCATAGCACAAAATGTAGCTCGTTAATCCAATTTGCCTTTGTATCGTCCAGTCGTTTTTTCAAACCATTCAGCAGCATTCTGTTTGTCACCTCAGTTTGTCCATTGCTCTGGGGATGGCCTGGTGCAGAGTGGGTTTTCAATATGTTTGACTGATGACAATACGCAGCAAACTCCTCGTTGTCAAATTGGGTTCCTTGATCAGTAATGAATGCATGGGGAAGACCATATCTACAAATGATATTCTTCCAAATAAATTGATACACCTTGTCATATGTCATATCAATAAGAGGCTCAGCTTCCACCCATTTAGTAAAGTAATCCACCGCGACCACGAGATATTTAAATCTTCCCCTGGTCGTTGGAAGTGGCCCGACCAAGTCTATTCCCCACATGGCAAATGGCCAAGGGGAAGTAATGGGTGTTAATAATGCTTGGGGAGTTCTTCGGATAGAAGAGAAACGTTGACATCTGTCACATTTTTTGGCATAGGCTCTACAATCAGCCCTCATCGTTGGCCAATAATATCCCTGCGTTATTATTCTTTGCAAAAGCGTTCGACCTGCTACATGGGCTCCGCAGGACCCTTCATGGACCTCTTCAATCAAATCTTTCACCTCGGAAGGATGCACACATCCTTGCAAACCTGCTATAATTCCTCGTCTATATAAAATACCATTAGTCAATACATAACGAGCAGCTTTAAACTTCAGTTTCTTGGCTGTAAGTTTATCAATTGGCAAAGCCCCTTCTTCAATATATGCTCTGATGGGATCCATCCAAGAAGGTCCTAAATCAAGGGTAATAAAATTCATCATCAGATCTTTGTCTATGCTCCGACTAGCCAAGACTTCTATTGGGATTATTCTTCTTAGCTCAGTGCGTGTTGCTGAAGCTAACCGAGCTAAGGCATCTGCTCTTGCATTCTCCAATCTTGGTATTCTAATTAACTGTACTGCGATTAGGCTTGATACAGTCTCCATTGCTTTTGCATGATATTTGATCATTAATTCTCCTTTAGCTGTATATACCCCCAGCATTTTATTTATGATCAATTGTGAGTCACTGAATACGATAACCTGCTCAGCCTTCATGGTTTTTGCCAAATTAAAACCAACAATCATTGCTTCATATTCAGCTTCATTATTAGAAGCTTTAAATTGAAAGCGCAGAGCATATTCCACATCGATCTCATCTGGGTTGTTTAAAACAATACCTGCTCCACTGCCTGTAGTGCACGAAGAACCATCTACATACAAATTCCACACAGGTATCTCATTATCAAACTCTTGGTCAGACAGAGTTCCTCGGTGGAATATTTAATGCTTCCTTATATCCTCCTCCAGCACTTCTTGCTGCTCGTCGACCATCTTCTCTTGCTCGTTTACTGACTGAGGTTGGTCGGAGCTTAAGTTTGATGATCCCATAACATCCACAGGCTGGTCGATATTCAACTTCTTCTCTTCGGAGGTATCTGGATAGGTGAACTCTGCGATAAAATCTGCCACTGCTTGCCCTTTAAGTGACGACCTAGGCTCATAAATTATATCGTATTCACCCAGTTCTACTGCCCAATACATCAATCTTCCTGATTTCTCTGGTTTGTGCAGAGCTTGCCTTAATGGCATGTCTGTATACACAACTATAGTATGAGCTTGGAAGTATGGCCTCATTCTTCTACTTGCTTCGATCAATGCCAGTGCTAACTTTTCCAGCCTTGGATATCTGATCTCTGCTCCTCGAAAGGCCTTGATAGTGTAATAGATTGGTTTTTGCACTCCATCCTTTACTCTTATTAACGCCGAGCTTACGGTATTTTCTGAGACTGCCAGATACAAGTATAGTCTTTCTCCCATCACTGGCCTGGATAACAATGGAGGAGCTCCCAGGTATTTCTTCAATTCTTGAAAAGCCTTCTCACATTCGTCGTTCCACTCAAAAGTCTTTCGGAGTGTTTTGAAGAATGAGAGGCATCGATCAGTTGCTCATGACACAAATCTGTTAAGTGCTGCAACTCGCCCTGTGAGGCTTTGTACTTCCTTCTTCGTCGTTGGGGATCGTAGCTCCAATAGAGCCTTGATCTTTTCAGGGTTCGCCTCAATTCCTCATTGATTTATGATATATCCAAGAAACATGCCTTCTCGTACTCCGAATATGCACTTGGTGGGATTCAGCTTCATTTGATATCTATCTAGTTGATCAAAGGTCTGGCCTAGGTCGATTAGATGATCAGCAGCTTTCTTGCTATTCGTCAGCATATCGTTAGCATAAACCTCCATATTGTGGCTGATTTGCTCAGCAAATACCTTGTTCATCAACCGCTGATATGTTGCACCTGCATTTTTCAATCCAAAAGGCATAACATTATAACAATAAGTTCCCCTAGGGGTGATAAAAGAGTTACTCTCCCTGTCTTCAGGTTTCATTTTAATCTGGTTGTAACCAGAATAAGCATCCATGAAGCTCAACAGCTCGTGTCCCGAGGGAGCATCCACTACTTGATCAATTCGGGGTAAAGGAAAATGATCCTTTGGGCATGCCTTGTTGAGGTCAGTGAAATCAACACACATCCTCCACTTGTTATTCTTCTTCTTCACCGTCACCACATTACCTAACCAATCAGGATATTTGACATCTTCAATAAAGCAGGCTTTCTGAAGTTTCTCGACCTCTTCTTGTATAGCTTGGTTCTTTTCGGGGCTGAACACTCTTCTTCTTTGCTTTACTGGCTTGATCTCCGTGTTCACATTAAGCTCGTGACATAGGAAGGCTGGGTCTATCCCTGGCATGTCTTCATGGCTCCATGCAAAAGTTTGTTTTCTGCTTTTTAGGAAAACCATCAATTCCTGTTTTAGTGAGGCATCCAACGACGAACCGATTTGGGTTGTTCGTTCCGGGTGTTCATCGTCCAGAATGACATTCTCAGTAGCCTCCATAACCTGCCCTTTCACGAGTTGAGACTCGTCTCTAGGGTCTAATATTTCAATCTCCGCATCTTCTATTTGGTAGGTAGTAGTCTTCTTTCTAAATTCTTCATGCTCTTCTTGCTCGGCAGATGAATAGTAGCATTCCCGAGCTACTTTTTGGTCGCCTTTGATAACTCCCACCCCAAAATTGGTTAGGAATTTTAGACATTGATGCACAGTAGATAGTACTGCTTCAAATTTCTTCAGACCTACTCTTCCCATGATGATGTTGTAAGCTGATTGGATGTTTTTATCCATTATAAAAAAGCGTACTCTTTCTGTTCGACAAGCAGGCCATGTACCGATAAGCATGTCCAACTTGATCGTCCCAAGTGGAAAAAACTTCTCGCCAGTAAAACCAAGGAGGGTCCTACGATATGGCTCCAACTGGGCTAGCTTTAGATTTAAACTGTCAAAGCACGAATAGAACATGATATCTGCCGAGCTACCATTATCCACCAGTACTCATGAAATCACCACTTCCCTCATTCTCATCTCGATTACCAATGGATCATCATGAGGATATAGTACACCTACCAAGTCGTTCTTAGAGAAACCAATGACCAGCTTATCCTTATTCACCTTTCTCGGGCGATCATCTTCAGCCAGATTTATCCGCTGAATGTACGAGCAAGCCTGAGCCTCATTGAGGTAGGCTTTTCTCTCAGCAGTCATATCTCCGCCTCCTGCATCTCCACCTGTAATGACATTACATTCAAATGATCCAAAATGGATAGAAAATACCTCACGTTCTGGCTGTTTTGGTCTTTTGGGGAGATCGGGGTCGTCTTGGTCATCATTCGGATCCTCTTCGTGGCTTCTCTTCTTATCTTCTTTTGCTCGACGAGGAGATCTAGACCTCTATTTTGCTCAGTCGTTGCTCTTTCCATCATTTCGATGATCAACATACTTGGCCAGCTTTCCTCGTCTGATGAGTGCTTCAATTTCATTCTGAAGAGCTATGTAATTTTTGGTCGTGTGACCATGGTCTTTATGAAACTCGCAATATTTGGTCTTATTCCTCTTGTCAGGATCTGTCTTCATTTTTTCTGGCCAGTTTAGCTCCTCGCTGTTCTTGATTTCTTCCAGAATGTGGTTTATGTCTACTTTCAAAGGAGTATAATTTCCAAATTTCCTCAACAGTTCCCATGCTGGCTTTGCTTTTGACTGCTTGTTGCCACCATTATTCTTATGCTCTTTCTTTTCAGCCTTATCAACCTCCACCTTGGTCTCTTTGGTATCCATATTTTTTTTCACAGCCATAGCCTCCTCGGCATTCATGATCTTTGCTGCCTTTGCCATTAGTTCTGCCATGGTTTTAGGCGGATCTTTGACAAGAGTGTAGTACAATTTATCTGGCAACAGTCCGCTCATCAGAGCAGTAATTGCTGTCTTTTCTTCGTAATCAATAACTTCGAGCTTCTCGTTATTGAAACGAGTTATATAATCTCTGGTACTCTCACCTATTTTTTGTCTAACACTTAACAAGTGTGCTACTCGTTTAACTGGAGAAATTTCCAATAAAGAGCTCGGCCAGTTGAAAGAAAGTTGAAATCTTCCCCCGAGGAAGATTATTGTACCATATTTGAGCAGATCCGGTAAGAGTTCCCGAAAATGCCCTGCATCTCATCTCATCTGGAACGGCATAGATATCGGCAGCAGCTTGGTATTGTTCTATATGAAGGACAGGCTCAGTTTTTCCATCATATTTAGGAGTCACAACAGGTGCTTTGAATTTTGATGGTGTGGGAAAATCCACAATTGCCTGGATAAAAGGTGTCCCTTGGACAAAAGTTCTTTGTAGAGGATTCTTGGCCATAGCCATTTCTCCTAGTATATCCTCCAACCTCTGAACAGAGCCTTTCCATGCATCATTTCCCTCCTCGGGCTTGTTGGTTCGAGCAACTGATCGTGTTGAATTTGCTTCCTGGGATCTTTCATTACGAGCAGTTGGTCGTGATTGGGCAGAACCCTCCCTTAGATTGGATGGTCGTTGAAAGTTCCTCGACACAATCCTAGGAGGACTTCAATTCCTCCTAGGGCCCAAACGATCAAAAGGAGAGACCCTGCTTAACCTCTCTAATGCACTAGTCCTTTCTGGAGAGAGTGTGATATTTTGTTGAGTATCTGTAGCTTGTACTGATGAAGTTCGACTAGGTTGATAAGAAAAATCATTAGATCTTTCAGTGCGATATGAATCAGTACGTCTGGATCGATATTCCTCTGGGAATAACGTTCGCCTAGTATGCGAAGAAGGCAAATGGGTGTTTCTTTGAACGCTTCGTTGTCCTGAATGAGTAGATACTCCACCCTAGACAGTTTGTATAAGTTGTCGCATAGTTTCTTGCATGGTTGTCTGGCCTTGAGCTAGATTAGCCATTATACCAGCCAGATCCTGAACATTTGGGGGAGCAGATGGATTTGGGGGGTTTCCAACGTTTTGATTACTGGATTCAGGATTATCAGCCATTGGTGATGAATTGTTTTGGTGAAAAATAATAATTACAGTTTTTTCCCACAGACGGCGCCAATCTGTTGATGTAAAAAACTAGATTTGATCTAATTATTTAATCACAGATAAAAATGAATATATAAATATAAGACAAAAGATTTTTAAAGTGGTTCAGCCTTGTAAGAATGGCCTACGTCCACTGTTTTTGTTATTGCTTACTGTTTGCAAAATTCTCGATCATAGGTTTACCAAGAAATTCCGAGTCCCCTGCTAATGAGGAGGTTACAATGTATTTATCCCTTGAAGCTGTATAAATGGAAGGACAATGTGTTGTTACCCAGTAGACATGTACATCTGTACTATATTAATGAGCATTTAATGTGCAATTATATTCTGGATTCTCTTGATTTGGATACACTGTACACTTATGTAGCTCGGACCGCTTAAGCTGCTCGGACCGCCTAAGCTGCTCGACACGCTTGAGTTGCTTGGAGAGCTTGAGTTGCTCGGAGATCTTGAGTCGCTCGTCACACTTGAGTTGCTCGGCACTCATTAGTCGGTCGGTTGTTTTGATTTATTCGTTCTGGAGTATTCGTATTTACCATGTAAATTGACACGTGTCTTCATGTGATTGGTCCATGTCAGCCGACTAAATTTGGTATCAACAGTAAAGATTTTGAGTTTCTGAGGGAATATGATCCAAATGCCCTGTGAAGGATGGTCCATAATTGTTTGTAAGTGGTAAGCTTATCAAATTTGTTTTTATCTTACACTTTACTCAGTTTACCACTTTCCCTGACTCCCTGTTTTGTAGACAAAGCTCTATGGCCATGACAGAGAAGGCTGTCACCAATCATGTGGCTTATAAGGAGCAGAGAAGTACTATAGAGTCACTAACCAAGGAAAATATTGAGTTGAAGAGTAATATTCATGAGATGGTAAACAATTTAAAGATAACATGCACTAAGTTAGAGCAGAAGGAGGAAGTCATCGCCAAGACAGTCTCCCTTAGCCGGGATGAGGAGGAATTCAGCAAGTTGAAAGACCAGGCTAACACGGATGTTGCTAAGTTAAGGAGCTTGGAGGAGGCTTTGAGGAAAGAAGATGACAACTTGGCAGTGTCTAACTAGACTTTGGATACGGATAATCAGAAGCTTGTACTGGTTGAAGAAGCTTTGGCAAAGGCTGAGGAGGTAGTGATGGGGAAGTACAAACCCTTTACTAATTATAATAAGGATAGGCTGGCCTTATTCCTTGATAGCTATGAATAACTAAAGAAAAAGATCATGAAACACTACCCTTATATAGTCACCGAAGTCAAGAAGCGAAAAGGTGATGATGCACATGATACAACACTCGCGGTCGAACATATGGAATAGAAGTCCACTTCTGAGTCCAAGCAAATTGATGAAGTTGATGAAGTTCCTACTGATGAGGCTGCTCTTCTCCCCACTGAATATACTGCCATTATTGATGCCCCTGTCCCTACTGCTGCTGACAATGTTCCCTTGGCCTGATCCTCTAGTGTTTGTTGTTGAATATTTCTGACTATATCTGTAATTAACATTTTTGTGTCTTTTATTTGTAATAATCGATCCTTTGTCACATTTGTTATCTTTTTGTTTATGCTTATCATGCTGATTTTGAAAATATTTATGTGCTTTTGTCTAGATCAAACTATATTCAAATGTTTTGCACAAGTAAATGTAGTTGTATGTCTTCAACCCAGTCAGTTCTAATCGTATGGACTTATTGTGGCATTTTTCCTTTTGGCCTTATCAACTTACTAATTGCTTTAGTATTTAGGAAGGGCCTGCTAGTAGTTTAGTCTTACGATCATGTGGTCGGCTTATTGCCAACTTGATCTGTTATACTAGCTACCAGTTTTGGACAAATTTGAGTTGTCCTGACTCAGGATCTGCGATACTTATGCCAGTTTACTGGTCGCATGGATGGATCATATCATCCTGACCAAGTGTCAGCATCGGCTACCGGAATCGAATAAATTTATTAGGATCTATCCTTGTGTTAGTCAGTTATGGTTGAATCTTACCGTCCATAATACTGCACTGAATTCCTCAGACTTGGTAAGACTTCTTATTTGTGATCTGTCCTAAGATAAGATCGTACATAAAGTTGAACTTATTATTTATGACCTGTCTAGATACGAGATCATACATGAAGTTTTTGGTAAAATATATTGAAGATATGTACATATCTCATACCCACAAAACATAGAAAAATAGAAGTAGCAGCATTCTTGGGGGAATCGAAACTTTTTGTTAATCACAAAATGAAATTACAAATAAGGAAAAGACTTTACATTCACCTATTGATAGTACTTCCACATGTGCTCGGCGTTCCATGAACTTTTGAACTGTTCCCCTTCCAAGGTCTCAATCATGTATGTTCCTAGTCATATGACAGCAAATATTCTATATGGACCATGCTAGTTTGGTTCCCGCTTGTTTCCTTTCTGGATGACTTTCTTTTGTACATAATTCCCTTCTATTAAAATGCTCAATTTTACCCTTCTGTTGTAAAATTGAGATGTTCATTATCGGTACGCTATAACTCTAGGCGTTGCATGCTCTTTGACTTCCTTTACCAAATCCAAATCCAATCTTCTCATCAAGCCACTCCGTGGTGAGTTGAAATTAAGGACATGATGACTAAGTAGATCGATTTATATTGAGACCACTTCCTCTGTTCTAAAATCTAGTATATAAGGGGTATCTCTTATCGCTATTTGTGGAATTATTCGGTACAACTAAAGGACGCTCCAAAGCACGCTGATCCAATTTCCCTTTCCATTATCTAGCCTTTTTTATCCCATTAAGTAAATTCTTATTGGTCAATTATATCTGTCCGTTGCACTGCAGATGACCTAGTTCAGAGTCTAGCTTCTGGATTTTAGAGTGTGTACAATAATCTTTGAACTCTTCTTATCCAATTGCATACCATGGTCAGTGATGAAGGTGTATAGCATCCACTACCAATAAATAATGTTCTTTCATATGAATTGTAAGACTTTCCCATATGGCATCTCTACCAGGAGATCGACCTCCACCCAATTAGTCAAGTAATCTACTACTACCACTAAGTACTTGAACATGCCTCTATTTTTTGGTAGTGGACCAACCAAATCTATTCCCCATAATACAAATGACTAAGGGTAGGTGATCAGAGTGAGGGATGTCCCGAGAATTCCATGGAAGGAGTCTTATTTCTGGCACTTATCATATTTCCTGGCATAGTTTGCGCAGTCCGCCTTCATGGTGGGCCAGTAATAACCTTGCATAGCCACCCGCTTCACTAGTGATCGGCCTGCTGAATGTGCTTCGCAAGAACCTTCATTTACTTCTTTAATCAAATCGTTTACTTCAGTCGGATGGACACATCTGAGCATAAAATAATGAACCATCTTCTAAATAGGATTCCTCATTCTAGTACGTATCTCGTTTCTTTGTACCAAAGTTTTCTTGCATCTTTAGGTTTTGCTGGGACAACACTTTTTATGTATTCTCATATTAGATTCATCCATGATTATCCTATGTCGGGATCCATTACATTGAAAATATCCTCATCAGTGCTCCAATGCATGAGAATTTCCATTAGAACTGTTCTTCTCAATTATATCCTTGTAGCGGATGCTAATCGAGCAAGTGCATCTGCTCAAGCGTTTTCTGCCCTTGGGATTCTGACCATCCTGACCTTAGGGAAATTTTCTAGCCACCACTTGGTTTTAGCCAAGTATTTTATCATAGACTCTCAGTATTTGATTTACTACAAACTGAGAGTCACTGTGTGCCAATATCTGTTTGGTACCAAGAGATGATGCCGATCCAAATCCTGCTATGAGAATTTTGTATGCTGCCTCATTGTTGAGGCTTTAAATTGTAATCTAAGGTCATACTCCATATCGATGTCATCCGGCATCGTAATTATCAAACCCGATCCATTATCGATAATACAGAATGAGTCGTCTATTGACATTTGCTAGACAGGGAGCTCCTCTTTGAAATATCCTTTGATTAAATTTCCATGTTTGAATAACTTTTTCATTTGCTCTAAATTATGAGAATTTTTTTCTTGTTTGGTCGATGACTCCGGTATGTCAGTGGACTAGTCGTTCGGATTAATGGTCGAGTTATCTCCCACAGGAGTCTACTCTTTTGGTTAAAATGGTGAGCTCTATTCTGAAGAAGTTTTCTCCATCTTACTTAAGGTTGAGCTCTCCTATATAGAGGTCTTAGCCACTTTCACTACTCAACTCTTTTTCGTAGAAATATTTTCGACGGGCTTTGCTTCGTAAATGAATTCAACGATAAAATCTTCCACAGCCTGATCCTTAATTGCCATTCTTAATTCATAATGGATGTTATACTCTCCTAATTCCATGGCCCAATCCATCAGTCTGCCTGATTTATTATGATTATAAATGAGTTGTCATAGAGGGTGGTCTGTATAAACGATAATGGTATGGGCCTAGAAGTACGGCTTTATCCTTCTATAAGCTTCAATCACGGCTAGAGCTAATTTTTCTAACCTAGGGTACTAAATTTCTTCTTCATGGTATGCCTTCCTTGTGTAATACATAGGCCTTTGTAACTCTTCTTCTTATCGGACTAGAGCAAAGGACTAGCAGTTTATGATTTAGTATCACTCAGGAAAGGCCAATGTAGTGGCGGGTGCTTTGAATCAATGACCTAGAGAATGTTTGTCTTCTCTTCAGTTGATCAACATGGGGTTTATTCTGGTGATTAGTGAGTTAGTTGATGCGTTCATGGGGATTCCCATCAGGATTCCCGATATTCTTATGAAGGTGGTTCGAGCAAAGGTAGATGATTTTTGTAAAGAGAGAGTGTCCTAGCTTTTAGTGCAGACGTTATTAGTTCGGATGGTGGATTATGGTATAAAGGGAGGTTGCAAAGGGCCGTCATGCAGGAGGTCCATGGATCGAAGCTTTTGGTGCATCTCGATGAGGATAAGATGTACCAATATATTATGAGGTAGTATTCGTTACTTGAGATAAAATGCGAATTTTCTTCATTTGTGTCCCAGTGTAGCTCATGTTAGATGGTGAAGGTGTACCACCAATGACCATCGAGTAAATTCCATCCCTTACCCATTCCCAAGTGGAAGTTGGACATCATTTGAATGTATTTCACCGTCAGTTTTCCCTTAATGCCCAGATAACACAATTATATTTGGGTTATAAAGGACCATTTTGTGAAGTTTACACATTTTTTATCCATTTGCATGGACTTTCAGGGCAGAACTGTATATGCATGTGGCTCAGATTATTCAATTGCACGGTGTACCCTTGTTGATCATCTCAAATAAAGATCTAATTTAGCATCTCACTTCTTGGGCAATTTCTAGGATCTTATGGGAACTAGGTTTCACTTGAGTACATCTTATCATCCTCAGATAGATGGACAGACAGAGTGGGTGACCCAAATTTTGGAGGATATGCCTTGGCCAAATGCGTTGGACTTAAAGGTTAGTTGAAAAGTGCACTTACCTTTGGTTGAGTTCGCCTACAATAATAATTATCATAAATCGATCAGTATGGCACCATGAGAGGTAATATGTGGGCGACCGTGTAGGTCATTGGTGTGTTGATTAGACCCAATGGAGAGTAGCTTGTTAAGAACTGAGTTTCTTCAGGAGACTACGAGGAAAATTAAAATAATTCGAGAATGAGCCGAATCAAGACAACCCAGAATAAAAAAGGATTATGCATATTTAGAAAAGAATGACATTGAATTCCAATTTGGGGATTAGGTACTTCTCAAAGTGTCACCCATGGAGGAAAGGATGTGTTTTATGAAGAAGGTCCCTGGGGTGTATGGGGTCGTTTATAATCACGGACTGTGTAAGGGTTTCTTGCTTATCATTTAACACATCCAAACCATCTAGATCGGGTACATAATGTATTCCACGTATTAATTCTTCATAGAATCCTATATGGTAAGGCCATGTACCAACATATTGATTAGATGATATTGGCTTAGATGTCAATATCTTGTACAGTGAGGAACCAACTCGTATTTTAGACCGTAGGGTCCGAATATGAGGACTAATGGAATACCATTACTTTGTCTTTAATGGTTTCACCATAATTATCCACTTGGGAATGAGAGGATATGATGAGATAGAAGTATCCACACTTGTTTTGAGGCAAATGTGTGTTATTTTTTTGTGAAATCCAAGTATGGAAATTTTTTTGTTAAAGGGGAGGAATGTAATACCCCAATATTTTTAAAGGGTTATTTAAATTTTAAATTAATAACTACTTAATTAATTAGAATACAATATGGGTAATTTTATAATTAAAATGGAGAAGTTGGAATATAATGATGTTAAAATAAGTTAAATTGAGGTAACTTGTAATTTTAAAGTTCAATTAATAAATTGATATTAAGTATTGGGGTTAAAGTTTGATTTTATAAAGATATAGGGTTAATTTGGTAATTATAATAAGATAAAAGTGGTTTAAGACTTTTGGGTAATTTTTAGAAGGTTTAGGGGCATTTAGGTACTTATGCATTACTTGGTGATCAAGTAGGTTTATAGCCACAATTTAAAGGGATTCCGCGCCTAGGGTTGCTCCCTCGACAGAAGAGGTCGCATCCATAGAGTTTGAGGTTGTGCCCGTGGGGATTTATACCCCGTCTGTGGCAAGGCCTGAATCACGACTATATCGCGGCCTTGCTGGAGGATGCGTTAGGACACTTTTATTTTACTTCATTGTTTTAAACCCTGCAGGTTTTTACCTCTCCTCTTAAGCCTCAATCCCTCATTTTTACTTGTATTCTTCCCCAAGAAACATAAAAACACTCTAGTTTTCTCTCAAGCAAGCCCATTTTTCCAAATTAAACTCTTGGGATTTTCAAAGATTCAATTAAGATTTCAAAGGTATTTTCATTGTGTAATCAAATCAATCAATAAGTCTTTCAAATCAAGCTTATAAGTTTTAAGTGGATTTCAAATCAGTCTTTTCAAAAAGGGCTTTCTCATTCAAATCAAATCAAGTTTGTTTCTAAATCGAGGTAAGTTTCCTTCTAATCTTCTCCTTTTATGTGTATATGTTAAATTTCACCTAATTCCAATTTTAGTGCTAAAATCAATTAGAAACCCTCAGGAAACTATGACTTCCTAACATATTGTTGTAATAATGTGAGATTAATTATTTTTACATGATTCATGTTAAGTTTTTATCTCTAACAAATAGAAAACTTGAATATTGGCCCTTAAATTGTAAATTGACATTTAGGGTTTGTGACCTCATTTTAGAAATTGATTATTTGAGACTAGATGATGAGTAATATGTACTTGATCTTTTTGGGGAAGATTATGTATATATGAACAAGCCAAACAGGCTAAAATGGGAACACCCTCAAATTACAAATATAAGAGGATCTAACCCTCAAATAAAAAGAAATAAACTGAGGGGCATACCCCAACATATAACAAATAAAATAAAATGAACTAGCAAGAAGAAATTATCCTAACTAGAACCAAGAGTACTTTTAGGAATAAACTAATACATACAAGCCATTCAGTTATTATAGCTTCCTTCTACTTATTTTCCAAGTTAGATATTTGGCTTTTATCACATCCTCAACCTCTCTGATAATGGCTTCCTAAGTCCTATCAACTATATTGAAACTTATAGCATTCATCTCCATCCAGATGCAATAAATAGTGGTAAAGAAAGAAAGGCATATAATCATATTACTGAAATTATTACTTCCATAATTAGTAATTGAAAAAATGAATACCCTATTCCAATCAAGAACCTCTCTATATACCTGATTTCTATAGTGGATTTCCCTCCAAACGTTAATAAGAAAAGGTTTCATTCACAGAATAAATGAGGGATAGTTTCCACATGAGAGTTGCACAAACCACATAAGTTATTCTCCACAGTACACCAATTGTAAAGTTTACCTTTAGTATATAGAGCCTTCTAATAATCCATCCATAGTATGAAATAGAATTTTGGAATGTTATTATTATACCACACAATCTTAATCCAGTTCACATCAGGTAGAGAATGAGATAGATCGTGGTAAGCAGATCCAAAGCCATTTTTTATTAGCCATCTAACTACCTTATCCAAAGAGTCATGCCTAATAACTAGGAGAGCAGCCTCCTTAATTTCCATCAGCTCCAAAGTCACAATAATAGGTCATCTTCATCTGGTCCCCACAATAAACTCGGCAACCTTGGCCTTATGGGTACTAGTAGCATCATAAATTAATATATCTACATATAAAGGTTGAAAGGGGCCTTTTTATGCCAATTATCATACCACATAAATGTGTCCAAACCATTGCCAATCACACACCTGAGGATTGGTCTTCCAATATGTCTTAATTTCATTAATTTCCTCCAACTCCAAGAAATGTCATTTGGAATGATAAGATCCCAGATACTTCTCCTTTTAATTTTGTAGACATTACACCACTTGACCCAAAAGTTATCCTTCTTATTATAAAGATTCCATACCAGCTTTAGCGTAGCATCTTTGTTCCATCTCTTGATACCCAACCCTCCAATAGTATAGTTGTAGTATAAGTCATCCCAAACAACTTTAGCTACTATGTGCTTTAAATCACCACAAGTCCATAAGAAGTCTTTCTTCAGTTGTTCAATATTTTTTATCACACTTTTAGGCAGAATGAACAAGCTAGACCAATAGACATGGATGCTAAACACTACTGCATTAACAAGATGGAGCCAACCTGCATAACTCATATATTTGGTATTCCAATTATATATTATAGTAGTGGTCTTCTCAATGAGTCTTCTGTAGTGCTCACGTGTCAGCTTGGTAGTGATTAGGGTAACCCCTAAGTACATAAAGGGGGCATACTATGAGGGATTCCCAAAGTGTTAGATATGGTATTAAATCCCTCCTCTTCAACTCCAATCGTAAATAAATTATTTTTGGATAAATTAGGCTAAAAGCCTAAGATTCTAAATACATCTTTACTTTTCTATAAGAATTCAATATGAGCCCTTACTAGTAGTGTTATTGTAGTTGATATGAGTTAAAAGGACTAAGGGATAAACTTGTGTGTTTTGGGGGGAAATTTTGTGTATATATATAACAAAGGAAACATGACATGTACTAAAGGAAAACATCAAGAAAAAAGCCTAGGGGCATACCCAGAGGCAAACAAAACAATCAAGTTAATAATCTACAAGCTACAAGAAGCAAAGCTACTGAAATATGCTAAACTAACTAAACTCTATTGTGTTCTTGGGAAGACCCCAATACCTACCATCTATCCAGTTACCATAGCTTCTCCTAACTTTCCCCCAAGTTAAGACTTTTTCTTTCATCATGTCTTCAATATCCTTGATTATTGCTTCACTACTTCTGATAACTCTCTTCAAGCTCCTAGCATTCCTCTCCAAACAAATATAGTATATAGTGGTTGAAAAGTAGAGGCATATAATTATATTGGTGAATGCTTTCCCCTATAGTTGATAGAAAAATCCATTTCAATAGCCCACGTAAACATTTCTCCAAACTTTTGATTCTTACACAACACCTCACTCTATATATGCCTGGCCCATATTCACTCTGCAAACAAATGGCTTATAGATTCCATATGCGTGTTACACATCCCACATAAGTTATTTTCCACAATGCCCCAGTTATATAGCTTGTCTCTAGTCTACAGAGCATTCTTACATACCCTCTAAAAATTAAAGAGCATTTGAGAATGAAGTTTTTATTTTAGACCGGCTTGTTCAAAGTAACAGTTAGAAGAGTATTCACTTGTAGAGTGTATGCTGAACAATTGGAGAAAATATCATTCTGATTGGCCAGCGAAATAACCCTATTAGTTGCATCAAGAGTAATGTTAGGGATGTTATCTTCACTAATGTCCAATAATTACCAAGTTATTATAGAAGGCCCTCCAACTTTTACACCCCATAAAGTCATCACTTTGTCTTTATGGAAGTTTGCATCATCATAGATGACTCTATCCCCATAGAATAGTTGAAATGGACCATTGGGATGACAATGTTCATACCAGATGAAGGTGTTATCCCTATTACCAATATTAGCTTTGATAAGAGATCTCCTAGTATGCCTTACCTTTATAATCTTCCTCCAGCTCTAAGGACTATCATTGGGAATATTCAAAGCCCAAATGCTTATTCACTTAGCTCTATAGACATTACACAACTTAATCCAACTATTGTCTTTTTTCTGCACAGGTTCCACGGATGCTTTATCATGGTTATTTTATTCAAATCCTTGAGGTTTCTTATGTTTAGGCCACCTTCCTCATGGATACAGAATAGGTCAACCCAAACCATCTTTGCCCCCGTATGTTTGAGGTCACTACCAGTCCATAAGAAATCCTTCATCAACTGCTCAATTATCTTTATCAAACTTTTGGGCAAGATGAAGAGGCTGGACTAATAAACTTGAATATTAAAAATTATAGATTTCATAATATGTAATCTCCCAGGATAATCTAACCACTTATTAGTTCGGTTCTTGATCCTTATTGTGGCCCATTAATAATTCTCGTATAGTCCTCCATTCTTAGCCTAATTGTGATTATATGGACCCAAGAGTATAGGAATAGGGTATTTCCATGGGTAATGTCAAGAATATTGGTCAATTCGAGAATATCCCCAAAACTAATACCAAAAGTAAACAGATTGCTTTTAGCCATATTGGGATTAAGGCAAAAAAAAATCCAAAAATTCTTCAAGGAATCCTTAATGATTATACATTAAGTATCATACCCACCGCATAGAACAATTACATCATCAACAAAGCATAAATGGTTAAGATAAATATTCTGACACTTGGGGTAAAAGGTGAAGAGGGGATTGTTGCAAGCTCTATCAATTATGCAAGTAAAATTTTCCATCACCAAGAGGAAGAGGTATGGGGAGAGAGGATTACCGTGACTTAATCCTCTCTTACCCTCAAAGAATCCATGAAAATCCCCATTGAGGCTCACAAAAATCTTGTTATGGTAACATATTCTTTAATCCACCCAATATACATGGGGGAAAACCAAAATAGTGAAGGAGAATGGGAGGGAAGTCCCAGTTTTTTGGATTAGACGCCTTCAGAATATCAATTTTCAGAGTACATTTTGAAGGATTGATCTCTCTATTGTTGTTTCTCATGCCTTCCTATAGCAAAAAAATATTAGCAGATATAGACCTGCCTCCTACAAAGGTTGCTTGCTTATCACTGATGAGTGGGAGAAGGAGAGGGTTAATTTTGTAGCAATGATTTTAGCAATGCATTTGTACATAGTATTCAATAGGAAATAGGTCTAAATTCCTTCATGATATTAGGGTTAATGACTTTAGGAACTAAGGCAAGAGAGGTATAGTTCTATCTCTTAAGAAACTGGACTCCATTGAAGAAAAAAACAGCAGCCTCAGTGACATCCTTACCAACTACCTCCAAAAGCTTCATAAAAAATAAGCTTTAAATTCATCAAGGCCAGGGGATTTGTTATAAACAATAGAGAATATAGTTATTTTAATCTCATCCTCAGTAATAGGAATAATCAATAGACTATCCTAGTCTTCATCATTTCTCTTGGTGATGATCTCCTCTATAATTAGGTGGGGATCCCCATAGTTATGATCACTTCCCTACAGAGTGTTAAAGTACTCCACACCCACCCAAGAAACCTCATTCCTTCTTTTAATTATAGTCCCATTATCATCCTCAATACTTAGGATCTTCCTATTGGCTCTATGTTGGTTAGCTTTCTAATGGAAGAAAGTAGTGTTAAGGTATCCCAATTGCATCCATTTCACTTTATAATTTTGTTTATAGTATGATTTTTCATTATTCCTCAGCTTAAGGTAATTGATAACCAACTATTTCTCTTCCTTCTGCAGATCAACATTGTAGCATTAACCATCCAGTCTTCTTTGGATGCCATCAAGTAAATGCTTAGCCTCCTCCACCCTCTTAAAAATCTTATAGTAGAAATTCTTATCAAAACCTTTGAGGTTGTCGTTGAGTCTACCAAATTTCTTACTAAGCTTGGCTATAAAATTTCCAGAGTCTTCACAACACCAAGAGTCAATCAGCACATTATTAAAATCATTATGATCCATCCAAAAGTTGAAGAACTTGTATGGTTTAGGTATCTTGGGCTTAGGGGGACAACGTGATAATGATTGTGCAATGATAAGAAATACCATAGGGTGAAGTATTAGCATGAGACTCTGGAAAGAAATCAAGTCAAGTGTCATTGTGCATAATTTTATCGATCGACTGGATATTATCTAGCCCCACATTCTTCTTATTCCAAGTAAACGAAAGGTCGTTAGAGACCATATCATCAAAACAATCATCAGTAAGGCACCTATTGAACTCCTAAATAACATTCACATCAATACCAAGGATGCATCTCTTCTCCTCCTCCATTGTGATACCATTGCAATCCCACATAAGAACCCAAAGCATATTATTTACCATCTCTTGGTTGAGTCTCAAACAGTTCCATAACTGGTGTTTGTCATCAGGCAAATTATCACCATAAATAAAGTAAGCAAAAAAGGTGGTATTATTTCCAATCACCTCAAACTTACATAACAAATCTTGGGGTGAGATTAGATGAACGAAATATTTAAAATAACAAGATTCCACCCTAAAATAACTCTACCCCCCCCCCCCCCCCAATTGGGAAATTATCTAGAGTTTCTTACTAAAATAAGCAGTTATTCCTCACATCTAGCAAATTATCCCCCCCCCCCCCCCCTAAGCTTAGTCTCGAGTAAACAAACCAACACTAAATTATTGTCCCTAAAGAGTTTGCATACCACTTTTTGTTTGTGTGTGAGGGGTAGGGTGGGGGGGTTAAGACCCCTTTTATTACATTATGCCACTTTTAATCATCTTTTATTCTTAGAAGCAAACTTCTTCTTGACTTTACCATTGTTTCGATGGTTCTACTGCTTAGTGGGATTGTTTTTTTTGGGAAATTATGTATATTATAAACAGAAACAAACATCGAAACAATTTAGAGGAAAAACCTCAAACCTCCAAAGGGGCATACCTCACCTGGGTAAACAAAGAAACAATGGACAAAGGACCAAACAAGCCCTAAATCTCACCTACTCCAGAGTACTCTCTGGGATACCCCAGTTCATGCATGCCATCCAGTTGATTTAGATTCTTCTCCCCCTCCCCCAATTCATGACTCTTACTCTCACCATCTCCTCGATCTCTTTTAATATGGCCCCAGTATTTTTCTTCGTCTTCTTATAGAGTCTATTATTTCTCTCCATCCACAGGCATTAGCAAGTAGAATAAAAGGAAATGCATATGATACGGTTATATAACTTAGTCCCCCCATAGTTGGAGATTGCATCTTGCTTAGTGGGATTGTTCATCCTCTTTATCCTATTAGAGATCTCATCAACAACTACCACTCATAGATCAAGTCCCAAAGTTGAGTGACCTCACATTCACCTTCAGTGCAATCAATAGCACTATGTGTAATAGAACTTAACGGCATTGAGGACTTGCAAATGGTGAACTTATCCATAGTGCTAGTTATGTTTAAGCCCACTTTGGATAAACTTCATTACCAAACAGAGATAGGAAAACCAATTGCACTTGAAATGTAACTAAGGCCCTCCATGGTATAATATTAAATAGGTATGTTTTGGAACACCCAAACTAGGACTGCATTAGATTTTTCTTGGAGAACTTAAAACTAAGTTGCCATTTTTTCAACATAATAAGATTGCCCACAAAGTTCCATGGGCCATTTTCTACCACCTCATCCCTACATATGGGGTTGTCAATTTTAAAAAAGAAGTAACCATCATCATGGGAAATGACCTGTGACGAGCCATATTTATTCCACTATCTATGGGCAACATTACTAATTAGGGCGAAGGACTACCTTTTACCCAAGAAAAAATGGACATATCTTTTTCCCAAAGTGGCATAGCCTAGATTGACCACTTCAGATGGTGGTTTAACTTAAACTTTATCCTCAACCATGGTTGGTTTGTGATAAGTAAGCTTGAACTTGGACTCTCTTTTCTTGGCTACAACTAGGCTCTAAGATTTTACATTCGTGTGAGCTTTCGCATGTTCACTATTGGACTGAGACACATTAAAGGATGATGGATCCCTTTACAGGATGATTTGGCTACCATCCATACTTCTTTTTCTTGTCCAAGTCAGAAGAAGTACTCCTAGGGACATCAGTAGCTAAACTAGTTCCAAACTTCACCAACTTGTTCGCACATTTACCCATACTGTCAACAGAGGCAGGTTGGTCCAAATATTGGAATTTTGGGTTGTAACCTCTACTTTGGTTGCCGAAGGCAGAGTTATGAAGCGTATTACCTCCACTAGAGGTTTTTCCCTCCACAAACTGGTCCCAACCATCATTGTTGGTAACAGTAGCAAGCTTAGTACCAGTGGGATTAGGTGGTTGTATCACCACCTTAGCAAAGCCACGGTGTTCATCAAAACACCCCATAAGAGGGTTTAAAAATTTTGATGTCATCAAAAGAGAATCCTTTACTCTTAAGAAAATCAATACCAGTTTTTTCATCATTGAATTCTTGCAGGCTGGTCACATTAAAATTTTCTCTTGCAATGCTTTCATTAATGTCCATGATTTGATCCTCCTCCAACTAATCATTATCCCTAGGAATAGGCACTACGTAAAATGAAACCAAAGTTAAATAAGAAACATTATCCATATGGTAAGAAGCTAGAAGTGGTACTGTTCTAGCAGTATCACCCGATGAAGAGGGAGGAGACGTGGGAATGAGGATGAAAAAAAGTTTAGGAGAGGAAGATGAAGGGTGGTATGGATACGGGATATATGTTGGATTTGTGGTTGAATTATTATGTTGGATGATATGGGGTGGTCATGGAAATTGAATATTTAGACGTTTATTCTCTTACATTAATCTCTCATAATAAATCCTTAATTAATTTGTCTTAACAACTACCTTATCTAAATGAAAGTGTATCGAGGGTTCCTTGTTTAGATTTCACTTCGGTGAGACATCCCATGCAAAGAGTTTAGAGATCAGTAGGAATAATGAATTAAAATCTTTAATAAAATAAATATATCTTTACATAAATGTTTTGAATTATAAGCAGTTACTAGTGCATCTCCAAAATCCTTTTCTCTAGAATTAAACCCCTTTATGCCCCACTTGATTAATGAGGGGTGGGTTGACTTTTTCCATGGTAGAGCCATTGTTCACATATTACTTCTCCAATGGCTGATGAGGAACGATCATAGAGACTTCTCTCCTCCCAGATGCACTTTGAAGAATGATACTATGAAGGAAAATGACACTGTCGATTGCAAATTATAGTTTAAAGTGTTGAGGCAAGTTGATTTTCCCAGTCTTTTTACTTATTTTATTAGATATTGTGTTACTAATGTTTGGTTCTTAGTAAGTCTTAATGGTTATCTTAATGGATTCTCTACTGGAACTAGAGGCTTAAGATAAGGTGACCCTCTCTCACTTTACCTATTTCTCCTAGTCATGGAAACTTTCTCTTGCATCTTGGACAATCTCTATGGAAGGCACAACTTTACCTTCCATCCTAGGCGTAGGGAGATACATCTCAACCACCTGAGCTTTGCTGATGACATGATCATTTTTTTGTGGGGTTGATATTCAATTTGTTGAGTGCATGAAGATGTCTATCAATGATTTTATAGGGTTGTCTGGCTTGTACCCTAATTTTACTAAGAGTAATCTCTATTTCTCTGGTATTTTTTAAATGGACATCCAAACCATGTCTAATAGGTTATGCATTAGTCACCACACTCCTCATTTTAGATACTCGGGAGTCCCTCTCATTTCAACCAGATTAAAGGTTGTTGATTGTAAAAATTTCATTGATAAAATCACTAATAGAATTAAAAGTTGGACTTTTAGACTACTCAGTCATGGTGGTAGACTCTAACTTATAATATCAATGATAGAGTTAAAATCTGGCCTTTTAGGTTAGTCAGTTATGGTGATAGACTCTAACTTGTGATCTATATCCTCTTTAGCACTCAGATCTACTGGGAAAGTATTTTCATCTGACCTAAGGGTGTTATGAGAACTATTGATCAAATTCTAAGAGATTTCATTGGGATTGGGCTTGAGCTAAAGCATAATGGTGCCAAAGTGGCTTGGTAAGAGGTTTGCAAGACAAAGAGGGAAGGTTGATTGGGCCTGAAATATCTTAAAGTATGGAATAAGGATGCAATCATAGGACTCCTATGGAATCTTTGTTACAATAAGGACAACATGTGGGTCAAGTGGTGTCACACATATAGGATAATAGGGATAAGTATTTCGGCTCTTAATATACCAAATGATATCATCTGGAGTCGGAGAAAAGTTATAAAAATTAAAGAGGACACCATACCCCTCATAAAGGTCACAATTAATAATGGACGAAATACATTCACGTGGCATGAAAATTGGCATCATATTGGCCCTATCCAACCTCTATTTAGTGAAAGAACTATTTATGTTGAAGCAAGTAACCCTAAAGACAAAGTTCCCAATTTCACTAATGGTTCCAATTGGATCTGTCCAGCTACCTGGGAGCTAAATGATATAGAAAATTCCCCTTTTCCTACTACTAATCCTCACAGTGATGATAAGTTATTCTGGATACCTATTGCTAATGGTAATTATTTTATCGCATCCCCTATGAGACTACCAAAAACCATGGTCACAATATGCCTCCATAAGCTAGTGCGGAGTAGAGCCAACATTCCCAAGTGTTCTTTCATTCTTTGGTTTACTTGTAGAAATGAACTCCTAGCCAAAGACAAGCTTCTTGATTAGGAGCTTATTGATGATGACACATGTTACTTGTGTATCTCTAGTTATGAGAAAATTAGTTACCTTATGCATATCCAGTTAAGATAGAATCTCTTTATTCGCTTTATTAATTTCCTTATTTGTAAACTTGTTTCGGGTGATGCTTCTTTGTTGTTGAGGCTTTTCTTGGCTGTTTGTTAAGCCTTTTATGGAATATTTAGAATATATATAGAAGAAAGAAACATTACATGTACATAAGGAAGACCTCAAAACAAATGCCTACAAAGGCAAACAAACAACAACCAATATAATTCAGTACAACAAATAAGTAATGTAACAAAGATAATCTAAACTACAACTCTAAGGCATAACCCAACAAACACAAAAAAGAGAAGCTACACTAGCTAGACTCCAAAGTGAACTTAGAGTACCCAATACAAGCAAACCATCCGGTTATTATAGCTTCTCCTAGCTTTCTTCCAAGTTAGCACCTTAGCTTGAACCATGATCTCAATCTCAGCCACAATAACTTCCTTGGACTTAAACTTCCTATTAATTATCCTTGCACTCCTTTCAGTCCATATGCAGTATACAGTTGCCCATAAGGACAAGCATCTAATCTTATTAATCAAATTCTTACCCTTATAAGAGATAATAAAAAAAAAACTCATTACCCCACCTCTTACCCCTCTTATAGACTTGGTTTCTGAGAAGGATCACCTCCCAAATACTCCTAACAGAGCATCACTCAAATAATACATGTTGAGTGGTATCCTCATGATTGTTGCAAATGCCACCCATATCATTGTCAATAATTCCCCAACTCTGAAGCTTATCATTAGTGTGGATATTATTCATCCAAACCATACACAAAATGAAGGAGCACTTGGGGATACAATATTTACTCCACAAAAGTTTACTCTAATCCAAGGTTGGAAAGGTGGGAGTTAGCACTGAAATACCCCGTAATTTTATGAGTATTGAATTTCCACGTGTGCATTTATTAATTTAATTCGGTAAATTAAATTCATTTCAATAAATATTAATTAGCGAGTAAAGGATTAATATTTATTATTATTATTATTAGTATTATTATTATTATTATTATTATTATTATTATTTACTTCTGTGTGATAAGTAAATAGAGATGTGATTTATTATATGTTGTTTATGAGTGAAAATCGACGGTTTATTATATTATGTTGATAGAGAGTTACATCGGCATATTTATATAATTTATGTTCGACTCGTATTATACGGACGTGCCAGGCCTGGTTAATGACATGTTCGTATATTATTTTTTGGGTGACTCTAATGACCGTTTTTAGTGCATCGGCGTTCCGAAATGGGTCGAAAGATTCCATAATAAGTCCCCGGGAGTTATAATTGGGTCTCGGGGGCTTTTAGACATAGTAGGGCCCGAATAGGGCTGTGGGTGTCTTTTTACCCTTATGGGTTCACTTAAAAACGAGATTAAGGTGTAATTAAGGAGTAAATAAGGATTAGAGAGGTTGATGACAGACTTACTTTGTGGCTTCTGCATAAGTGTGATTAAGGAAGAGATTAAGAGAATAGAAAAAAGGAAGAAAAGAGAGAAGAGAACCTTAGAGGAGAGAGGAAGAGCATCTCTGAAATTCAAATTCATCCCTACGTGTTGAGACTTTGGATTCAAATCCAAAAGTCAAGTATTTACTTGCTTTAAATTGCAATTTCTGTTGTTAATTATGTTCATAATTAACTAGGAATAAATTTGAGATTTAAAAGATGTGAACTTTAATAATTAATTGAAAAGAATTAAGTTGTGTTTAACCTCAGATTATATTTGACAATGATGATGATGAATAGATGATAAATTCCTAATATTAATTTGGATTTATAATTATGAACATGAAAATATTGATAAGGTGTTAGAATCAATGAAATTTCAAGGTTTGATTCATTATGAGTTGTAAGAATTGATTAATGTTTATGAATCCTAGGGTTTTAATCATGGATTCGGGTTTAATTTGTTGTTAGAAAGCTTCCGCATTAGTTATGTATTGATGTGGGATATCAATTTGAGGTTTGGGGAGGCTTGGTACCTCCATTAGAGGGTTTTAGAGGTGAAAACCCAAGGAAGAAGATGATTGGCAGCCCAGCAAACCGAATCGATTCATTGGGGAGCGGGAGAGAATTGATTCGGTTTGACAAGTGAATCAGTTCGGTTTACTGGCATGCCCAAATTTTTATTGCAAAGTGTTTTGACCCATTAATGCCTCAAAAATCGATGTGTGGACTTCCGGGGTATATTGGGACTACTGGAGAATATTTCCAGGGTTTGGTACGTGTGTTAGTCCAACAGTTAGATGGGTTAGGGTGGGACAAATCAGGAATTCAAGTGAGTGAACACTTATATGTACAAAATCAGGAAGTCGGTTCGGACTTCGAGATTAGAAGACTAATAGGCTATGGGAATTTCGTATGAAGTCAGTACTTTATATATATATATATATATATATATATATATATATATATATATATATATATGTGTGTGTGTGTGTGTGTGTGTGTGTGTGTGTGTGTGCGTGTGTGTGATTGTTTTTTGTTTACATTGAACATACCTACTCAGTAGTGCTATCGTTAGGAGGTTGCACATAGTGGGCAGTCCACCTTAGCGTTAACCATCAGGTGCTGGATTGATACCCTAGGTCATATTACTGTTGCATGGCCACTATCTAAATATGAGGATGGGTGTTGGTTTGGAGACAGGTTGGGTGTGATGTGGTATGGTTGCAACCCATGAATGTATGTTTATGACCGCCTACATTTGTTTGTGTTTATGTGTGAGTTCAGTGGTGAGATTCTGACCCGGTGTCCCAGTTGTGGTACGTGGAATACCAGGAGCTCGATAGCATACGAGGGATGTATCCGCGTGGTCCATGCTCTGAGGATACTGCTTACACGTATATAGCGAGTGAAATATATGTATGTGTATATAAGATATTGTGCGAATATCTATTTATAGCACGATTATATTACATGAATATTTATTTATAGCACACTTGTAGCTATTTTTTTATTTATGGAAGCATATCTAGTGAGGGTAGTACTTTTTAGCGAATGCTGATTTTTAGCAGGTTGGGCTTTAATAGCGGTTATTGTCCTAGTTAGACTAGGTAGTATGATTAGGATAATGAAATAAATGCATTAGGTGTAATGCCACGACCTGGATTTATGGACTACCAGTAAGTCAACCTGATCCGACCCAAGTGTTAGGTGTGAAGAATGAAACAACCTAAATAATGTTGCTAGTCTAGTTTTATATTAATTAGCAATTCACTTGTTAGCATGCGTTTTCAGTTTTTAAGATAAACTACGTGAGGGACCCATGGGGAGCACCCCGAAGTCCAAGTAAGCAGAGCTACTAATGTAAACATAAACAAAGTGTACTTACCTATGAAACGCCCTAAAAATACGAAATTGCTCCCAACCTGCCATAACAAAGTGGGGACGTGAGCTTATGCCCAGTGGGATTTATTCAACAGTATAGAAACGAACGGCAGAAAGGAATACTCACACGCTACAACCATATGCATGCGAAAATATGTATATATCAACATACGTATACCATTGAAATACACATGACAATGCAATAACCGTTTTACTTTCAAAAAATCTTACTTGTTCAGATTAATTTACCTTAATCTAGTAATTACTACCTTTGTTCAAACTTAGAATTTTCACCTTGTTTGACACACAACTTGAAACCATTACACTTGATTTGATTCGAAACCATTCTCTTACTGGAATTTAACCCTTTTATTCATTTAAACGTATTTTAGTATTTTTATTAAAAATCACAATTTCAACACACGCATTCGTCGTGCTAGAAAATACTTACTCACCTTTCAAAAATCCTTTTTACAACGCATTCTTATGTTAAATATGGGTTACTTAATCATGCATTTATCCACTTTTTGTAACCTTTTTCCTTATCTTATGGACATTAGTAGATTTACGCATTAACTTGTCCATTACACCTTACCGAAATATTTATTACATTCATTCGAGTCAAGTTTTCTTAACACAAGTACCACACAACCCATTTCTTGATACGTTGCATGCTTCATTTAACATTCTCGGAATCTTCCTATACCGCATACTTACACGAGCTCTACACCAATGGCTATGCGCACCATATGCTCTGGCCAGTGGTTTAGGGCTTTTCACCCAAGGGCTTCGGGCCCTTCATGCTTTATCCCGGTGTCATCCAAGTACCTTTAACGTGTTTTAATATTTTACAAATGTTCGCATTATCTCTTTTCCCTTTTACCCGGCCGAAGCCAAAACCCGGGACTTTACCGCCCCAATTTGTGTTACACTTGAAAATTTCTAACATTTTTATTTCATAAAAATGTTACACTTTAAGTAAAATTACCATTTTACCCATTTATTTCCAAATCACTCTTTTACTCCATTTTCACAAGTGTTATTTTCACCAAAACACTATTAAGTTACTTACACCAACTTCTAACCCTTTAATACCTTTTTACACTTTGAGTAATCTTTTATTTGATTGGAAACACTTTTATACCTTTACTTTCTTTTTATTCCACAAGTGTTAATATTTCACAATATTAATAACTTATACTCACTAACCATTCCACATTTGCCCATTAACACTTAATTAGTGCTTTTTACCAACACTCATATTCTTTACTTCTTCATTCAAGAAACACATGCCCATTACTTCTTTTCACTATAAATACACCAAGAATGGCATTGCTTACATTTTTATGGAATAAAAATGTATATTATCTCTTTTACTAGAAAATACACAAAACTATTATTTTCTTTTCTCCTTTACTAGAAAATACACAAAACTAATATTTTCTTACATTTTTATTCCATAAAAATGGATATTATCTTTTTTACTAGAAAATACACAAACTATTATTTTCTTACATTTTTATTCCATAAAAATGTATATTATCTCTTTTAATAGAAAATACACAAAATTATTATTTTCTTACATTTTTATTCTATAAAAATGTATATTAATTATATTCTGAAATTTATTTGTTCCAAGACCCATTTTACATCATCTTTTTGATACCCATTCCATACAAATGTCAAGATGATTAATAATCAACACTAGGATTCAAGCCAATATCCTACACACATATACTTAATCTAATCTATGTAAATAACATGCTGAAATTATACTACCCATTAAACTTGAATCCAAGTTAGTCTACCCACCTCAAATGAAGCTCAACAATGGTGGAAATGGTGAAGAAGATGTAGGATCCCCCACCTCCAATGGTGGCCTCAAGGGATCTCTAAAATCCCTCTCAATCTTGACTTTATAGATTCTACAAGAGTGCTCCAAATTATCCCCTTCAAACTCCATTATTAGACCTTGATCTCTTTTACAAATTTTAAGGAAACTCCATAAACATCTCCTTCTTCAAACCCATAAATCTTCCTAGGGTTTTACATAGTTGTGTAAGGTTGTTTGAGGGTTTCTAGAGATGGTTCTATGTGGGTAATGGTGGTGGGGGTTGCCCATAAGGTCTGGGGCAAAAGTGGCTAGAGCTTGAGAGTTTAGAGAGAGGGAGAGAGAGTTTGAAAATCTGATGGAGTTTTTCTCCCTCTAAAACCCATACAATTTTTTTCTTATAACCCACCCAAGAGTTGTTGCCTAAAAAATAAACCTTATAACAACAAAAACCTTCCCATATCAGGCCCTAGGTAGTCCCATAATCGATAACTCAATACAATCCAACGGATGGCATTTGACAGCGCATAACAAGTTCCCTCCTAGGCCAGACTTGTTGGATGCGGTCGACCACGGCCAGGGGGTCATCGATCGGTCCTTATGCAAAAAGTGGTTTGTTTTCTCTATTTTTACCCCATGGTACTTTCACATATATTTTTAGGACTCCTAATATTTGGTCAAATTATTTTTATCATCCTCTAGGGTTTCTACAAAAATCGCGCAACGTTATGCTTTAGTGTGCCGCGTACCGGCAATATGACACTTTATATTTACTCACATATGTATCTCATTTGTTCTTATAATAATTTGCGTATTGCTCAAATGACATACTGGTACCAACTAATTGAACACAAATGTTCATCCATGCGGACCAGGTAGCGTAAAATTTCTTTTTAATCACCATGCGTGACGCGTCACTTTGTGTTAAATTTTGGCTCACTACTTATGCACCTATTTTCTCCAACTATTTTTTCGAATAAAATACCTAATTTATATAAAATATATTTATTTCTAGGGCGGGGTATTACATTAGGTGGGCACTGTAGATCAGAGGTGAGGTTAAGTCCCATGTGAGTGCGATTGGTGGATAATTATAAAGGTAACACATTGTATATGTTTATTTAAAGAATTTATTTTTTGGGCTTTAACTCACTGGCAAATCTATTTTATTTTCAAAACCCCGGGTGTGCAGCAGAAACAGGGATAGGTGGGTTAGTTCTTTCGTGTCTTTGCGAGGAGTAGTTGTGGATGCTATAAGATTGATTTAGCTGCCACTGCTTCTTTCTATCTAGATAGGATTCGGTTTCAGTTCCATTATTTCCTTTTGGGAGTGTTGCTTGTAATTGGATAGGCTTTTATTTATGTTAAAGACATTCTTTATTTATCAGTTTTCCTTTGCATTGGATGATTACTTTTAGTGATCGAAGGTTTATTCGGTTCACGTTATTTAGAATTATGATATTAGTGATTATGTCATATCATTGCATGGGTGGTTTCATTTGTTTTTATTTATATTACTTGTTGTGATAGTGATGCTGACAATGAAATCATACTGGATTCCTATTTTATTTTAATAAAGTATGGATCACCCTGTATTATAATAGGCGGGGTGTCACAAGCAGCTTCCCAGCAAATGAGATTGTGAATTCCCCATTGTGATTTGGCATCCAAGTAAATTTTTTGGGGACATCCGCATCAATAGGTGGTAGATTAGTATTTTTCATTTCAAGAAGCTTCGAGGTTATAGTAGAGGTCCATCTCCAAGATTTATAGTAAATGAAGTTGTGGTTGTCCCATCTCCCCCTTCCCGGGGGGAGAATGTCTCGCGCCCCTTTCTCTAGGAGCACTTCGTCCGTTGTCGATGTGGGGTGATGTAAAAAGATGGAGTTGCTAGCCTATTTTGCACAAAATAGCAAAAAGAACATGTCACCGCCTCGAAAGAGCGGCATCAAAGACAAACTGATGCTTACAAAATTAAAAGTTCAGAGGTTCGAGGGCTAAGTTACGGAGTGGGAAGGTGTTAGGCACCTATCCCGCCCATTCGGTCTCTTATGGGCTTGTGTTACTATTTTTCTTAATTTATCCGGGAAGTGTGCGCGCGTGTATATATAAATGAAGATCAAAATCTCCCAACTCATATCATGGAAAAGATAGAGTGAGATCATCCATAGGAAGTTCCTAAAATAATATCTAGAAAATACGATGTATGCGTTTATCGAGATATTGATGATGAAAAGATAATATATGTTAGATAAAATGCCAATATGGATCAAAAATATAATATATATTAAATAATGTATAGAAAAAAAAAGATGCAAATACAAAAAATAGGAAAATTGAGAAATTAGAGAAATTGGACTCGAGTCTCGGGTTTTAGCCCGAGATGCCTACGTAGCCTATAAAGGCATCAAAGTCCACATAGTTAACATGTGACATAAGGGTGGGGTTTATCCCATAGATTCGTACAGGAATTTATTATATGTATGTGTGAAGAAAATGTATTTTTAGTTTTGAAAAATGTGGTGAATAATCCCGTTGGAGTTTATAGGTGTAACCCTCTTTTTCTTGATTTTGGTTTTTTTTTATTAAAAATAGAGTATGTGCAATATAACTAATAAAGGATGATATATTAATGTGTATTAACTAAAGTAAAGGCTAGATTAAGAATTTATGTAACTAATGCGAAAATAAAGGATTTAAAGAGAGAGAAGGATTTTTTAACCTTCTTTGGAGAATTGAGGCTTGACCTTGAACCTTGATTAGTTCCCTTGAATGTTGAGATGAATATTGGACGAGAGAGAATGAGATTTTACTAAATCGAGTATGAAAATGATGGGAATGAAAGATGGAAAGGAATTTCACACAAGGAAACTTCACTGATTGCAAGAGAATGTTATTGAGATCACTTATATTAATGGATTTGAGGTATGTCTTAATAGTGAGATCATGCCCTCAATTTATAGGGTAGGGGGCTTCCAATTGGCATAGCCCTAGCCCTGCCAATCGGCAGGTAATCCTAGACACACTGTCGATAGGCAGGAAAATGGACCTGCCAATCAGCAGTCTCGTGCAGATTTTTTTGGAAAAATTGTCATATAACGCAATTTATAAATCCAAATAGTACATGGGTTATAAAATTAGAAAGGTGATTCAGAGACCTTCAAGAGTCCTTAGGTCCGATCCTGGGTCCAGGAGTTTACAATGGGTCAAACGGGGCTCGAAAGCGCTCGTCGATCCTTTGGACGGGAGATCGTCGGACGGTAATGGATCATTCGTTCAAACCATAAGTCAGAATCGCACACGGGGTGGACCGTTGGAAAGTTTACGCGACGTACTTCGATAATACAAATATCTTTGCATGGTTTAGAGAGATGACTTTGGTCAACCGGGGTCCAAAAGCGCTCAGTGACCTTTCGAAATAAAATGGGTCGTTCATCCCTATCTTAAGGTTGATTCACGCACGAGGTGGTCCATTGTAAAGGTTATTCAATTCCCTTTGGATATTCATTATGTCTCATTTAAGCTAATGAGTTGTCCATGGTCAAACGGAGCTCGGGAGTGCCCAGTGGCCTCCAGATCAATTTTTGAGGGAAAACGGATCGTTCATCCGAACGATTATGCCATTTTACACATGGGGTGGACCTTTGGAAAGGGTATTTAGTGCTATTACAAGATCCAAAGAGCTTTCTCTTTGATGATGAAGTTGATTGGGGTCCAATCGGGGCTCGAGAGCGTCCGATGGCCTCCAGATCGATTTTCGATAGTAAAATGGTTCGTTCGTCCGAACCATTATGTTGATTTGAGCATAGAGCGAACCATTGGAAAAGGTATTCAGAGACCTTCAAATATTAATTGAGCTTTCACTCTGACGATAGAGTTAACAGAAGTCAAACGGGGCCCGAAAGCACTCGATGGCCTCTATATCGATACTTAGAGTATGACCTAGGGTTTGTAGTGAAATAGGGAGGTTCTTGGGACCTAAGGAGAAGCTTAGGGGGGCCTAGAGTGTGGTGTCTATAGATCCCCTCGACGGTTGAGTTTGGAATAAGTGAAATCCGTCGAATAGATACCACATGATATTTTGGGAAAGAGGTCAATTCTACCGACCTAAGGGAGGAGGATGACTGATTCAGAGGGCCAAGGTCGATTCTGAGGAGCTAAGGTAATATTGGGGATGGCCGATTCTATGGGATAAGGTTAATTCTAAGGACCTAAAGATGAGAACGATCAATTCTGAGGGTCCAAGTCAATTCTAAAGGCTTTAAGCAAGAGCGACCAATTCTGCGTGTCAAAGCCAATTCTGAGGGCTTAAGTGGAGAGCGACCAATTATGAGGGTCGAAGCTAATTCTAAGGGCTTAGGTAGGAGCGACCAATTCTACAGGTTGAAGATAATTCTGTGGATCTTAAGTAGGAGCGACCAATTCTGAGGGTCTAGGTCAATTCTGAGGACCTTAAGTAAAATAACCAATTATACGGGTCGAAGCCAATTCTGAGGGCTTAAGTAAGAGCGAGCAATTTGGATAAACTTAAGTGGGAGAGACCAATTATGAGGGTCGAGGTCAATTCTGAGGACTAAAATGAGAGCAACCAATTCTGATGGTTGAAGCCGATTCTGAGGGCTTAGGTTGGAGCGACCAATTCTGTGGGTCGAAGCCAAAATTGAGGGCCTTGAGTAGGAGGGGCCAATTCTGATGGTCGAGGTCAATTCTGAGTACCTTAAGTAAAAGTGACCAATTTTTTGGGTCAAAACCAATTGTAAGGGCTTAAGTAGGAGCAACCTATTCTGAGGGTCAAGACCAATTATGAGGACCTTAAGTGGGGTGTGGGGTATAATTTTCCTGGGAAAATTTGGAGACTCCCTGAGGAAAAGATAGTAATTCGAGGATTAGATGTATCCCTACTGGGGGAGATTTTTTATTTAGGTTGTGTCTTTTGGAGACATTGCTAGAAAGATATCCGATTGGTTTAAAGTTCCACTGGGGAGTTGGATTTGATAATTCTACTAGGGAACTAATTTTGGGATTCTGTTAAGGAATTGTGGGGTTTAAGATGGGGGATAAAATGTGGTATTTTATTTGGTTGGGTATTTGAGAGCTTGAAAATTGATTTTTTTGGTGAAAAAATGTTTCAAAATTTATCGGGTAATTTTAGGAATTTTTCAAGGAATTTTTTGGATTTTCTAGAAAAAATTTGGGATTTTTTCAGCAAAATTTCAGGAAGGTGCTGACCGGTAGGGTGTAGGGGTGCCAAACGGTAGTGGCACAGTCTTTTGGACTACCTTGGATAGGTGAAAGGACAGTGTCGATCGGTATGTGGTTGGGGACTACCGATCGGCATGCCCCTTAGCCTCCTATAAAAAGGGGGGAGATTTCTTCATTTTCACAACTTTCAGATCTTCTGTCTTTTCTTTCTGCGAACTGTTCTAGCATTCTTCTCTTTTTCAAGACTAATAAATGGCAAAGCAGTGCGGTCCACATGGCGTGGTTGAGTGTTGATCATTGGAGGCATTTGGAGTGGCGGACCAGGGTGACCCTCGTGCTGGGCAATGAGAATGCCTTTGACTCATTTGAGCCGATTGCAGACAAGCAAACTCTTCTGCGTGAGCCTGCGCACCATTAATCATCTAGGGTGGTGAACCCTAGTGTTTATATGAGTGTCAATGACCTTCGATATTTCCCTTTTCTTGTGTATTTCTTTATTTTTTCTGAATTTTGAGAAGGGTTTTTCCTTTTACTTTGACAAACTAATATATCTACGTCGACCCTGCGTTCCTGGGGGACGACAGGGTTCAAGGACGTCTGGGATCACCTTCCTCTGTAGTGAGTTAGGTGGTTACATCAGTTGGTTCTAACAGTTTGGCTTTAACATTGGATGATACGGCCTCGTTCAACAATTGTCCTTGGGAGAGAGGTGGTGGGATACTACCCACACCATGCATTTAGATTTTATGGAGATGAAGGTAAATCCCATCGATGTACAGCAAATGTTAGGGCTAGACTATGAGGGGGGCCATATAGAGGTGGACCGGACTTACGGGTGACGTCGACGGCAGTGGGTGATGTTGGGAGAATTGTCTCAAGGGACTCAATATGTCTCTCTCTTCTTAAGAAGGTTTTGTTAAGTCGGAGGATTGATGAGACCAATGGGATGAAGGTGCGTCAGATGGCCCGTTTATTTATTCTTTTGTGTCTGGGAGTGTTTCTGGTGGTGACTGGTGGCGACGTCGTCCACTTGTGGTTTTTGCCTTATTGAGGGTATTTATGAATATCCCTCTCTTTGACTGGGGGTGTCTTACTTTGGCGACCCTTTATTCATCTTTGGATGCATTCATCCGGTGCTACCGACAGACCTTTATTGGTTCCACGTATCTTTTGGAGGTATTTTTCCTTTTCGCATTTTCCTTTATGGAATTTATTTCTTTTTTTATTCCTTGACTGCTTTCTTCTGATTGATGAATCTTGTCCTTTTGCATATGTGGTTCTATGAGGTGATTGGGCGTAATGCCCATTTCATAATTTTGAAGGATAAGTCGGTGGGGGACTTCTGTCGTATGTACCGGTAGCATAAGTCCAACCGACAGTCAAGGAAGTCTCTTTCTTTGGAGGTGGTGCATCGGGTCTTGAATGGATTTACAGGCGATCAGGTAAATTCTTCTTTCCTCTTGATACCATTTTTCTTCGATGTTCGTTTTCAGATATTGATTTTCCACTAGGAATCTTGTAAGTGACCTTCTATCCCTGGGGGATGGCCATCCAGCACACGGGGGTGACCGGGGGAAATGCTGCTATCTGGGGGAGAGAGTAGTCCGACAGGTGGTGGAGTACGTGGTGATGGTTCCACCTATAATGCCCCAAAAATATATGAGGCGAGTGCGGGAGATGGCGAAGTAGGTGAGGGTGGCGGCGATGGTCGGCGAGCCTTACTCGTCCTATACCGATCGACGATGACCTACGATTATCTAGATTTTGTGTCGAGCTGGCTGACGCTACCCAGCATATATGACGTTATGCCTCCTCCTCCTAAGGTTTCTGGTAGGGGCACGAGTCGACCAGTGGGGTCTGCCCACAGTGCGGGTGGTGCATCGATGTCAACAGCAGCGACGACGTCAGAGGTTCCATTTTTGCGGCTAGCTCCTCCCTCCTATAACATCGGATAGTCCGAGGGAGGATCGGTGCATATGATGCATCGCCCCAATGCGATGGATCCAGAGGTGTTAGGGTTGACAGAGGACGTCCTTCAGCCAGAGGTATACCTTTCATTTATTTTATTTTTGTCTTTCTGATTTCTTTCTTTGCCTCAGACTGACTATTTTGCTTTTTTCTTATTTTTCTTGCAGCCCGTTCGGGTGTCGACTACCTGGTTGAGAGACATGCGGGATTGGGTGGTTTCCACGATGGCTCATATTTAGGATTCAATTCCGGTTCCTTCATGTTTGTTTCCATCTGCTTCTTCCAAGGAGGGGTATGGATTGGGTAGCGGAGGTTCTTCAACTCGTCGTCAGGGAAAGTGCGTACGCCACAGGGGTGGGGGTCTTAGAGAGAGAGAGCAAGAGAGAAAGAAAGAGAAGGAGAGAGAGAGAGAGAGAGAGAGAGAGAGAGAGAGTGTTTTGGGGAGTTTCGGGCTGAGTCCCGCTATTTTTATGTTTTGTTTCTGCAATACAAATGTACTAAAGAAATATATATATATATATATATATATATATATATGGAATGGAATGGGATTTTATTAATTTATCTTTTCTTTAATGACTTGATGCAAATACTTTACTGCTAAGAACGTAAAAAGGATTATAATGACTTACAAAAATGAAATTTATTTTGAGAAAGGATAAGTAAAAATATAGGAGGAACTGGCCTAACTTCAAAAATAAAAGTAAATTTTGAGTTTTGTATTTTGACAAAGAAGGCAAAAGAGAATTTGCTAAAAATGGGGGGTACCGATCGGCATACCCCTTGTCCTTCCTATCGACAGGTCAGTCCAGTCCAATCACCCCAAGGCTTGATTGCACATTCTTCAACTACTTTGTCCTTTATGGGGTAGGGTTTAATCCTTACTTTACAGGATACTTGCCTTTACCCAAGTTTTTCAAGTATAAAAAGTGGTAAAGTGGAGTGTTTTCTTCATCCATCCGAATTTTCTTTCTTTTGCTTATTCTTACTTCTTGTCTTATGATTTCCAACAGGGCTCTTCCTGTGACTGTTAAATTAGCCTCTTACCACGAGAATTTAGAGGCTATGTGCTTGTACAATGTAGACTAAGATGCCTTCAACCCTTGAGTTTCTTTATAGTGTAACCATCCCCTTGACTGGAACATGCTGACAGCGGCGAAAAAATTCTGGTACCCTGAGGATCATGTCTTTCGTTTTGGCTTGGACGATGTTTGCCTTACTTATGAGGAGTATTCTGCTATGCTGGGGTAAATCCCAATGTTGCGACGGTCATGCCTGAATTCTCTCGGTGGTCTCCTCGGGCACTGTTGGTAGAATTTCTCTATATTTCACCCTAGGCGGCTAGGTCATTGGTTAGAGGAATAATGATTTCCTTCCAAGTCGTGATATATTTTGTGCATCTATTGGACGTTGGTGATGCAGGATATATTGGAGTTGTCGCCCTTAGCTTACTTTCAAAGTTACTGTTAGTGATCGAGGACCTGCTGGTGGACCCTCAACTTGCTGCCATCACTGTGTGGATGTCACACCATCGTAATCCCATGACGGTGATACTGGCAGAGACCTTGAATGGTCTAAATTCTTGGCGGAAAGGCCGTTCTGACTTTCTGAGGGGAAGTCTAATTATGTTGTTTATGTGGTTGTCTGGGAGATTCAGTTTAGTAGCACCTCCTGAATACCCCTCGCCAGTTGTACGGAATATCTTCACCCGTTATTTTATCAGCTTTGGCCCGATTATCGAGAACTGGGAAAACTGGTTTATAGAGCATGGAGATGTCTGTGTTGGTAGGTACCTTGGTGGGGGGAGTTGCAGCCCATTTTAGAACTGGGGGAGTACCAGTACGTTCGGTTGGTTGGCCTCCGGCAGACCTCTTTCTACGTTCCCTGGCGTCTCTTGTGTCAAGTTTGATGATAACAGATCGTGCCTTCCCAATTTCTAGACTTCTTTCCTATGGAAGATTTGACGGAAGGCATTTATGTGGGAGAATCGTCGATCGTCGACCCGTCCTTCCCAATATGTTGGCAGAGTTTGGCATATTTCTGGGGACTTCATAAAATGGTTATGGAGGAGGGTAGTGGCTAAAATGTTGGCCAAAAAGACCGGGTAGAAATGGCTCGCCATGTTTAACACCATAGAGGGAGGCTTAGTGGTTTTTCCCAGGTTGGTCTGGGCTTACCATTCTATGGAGTGCCTTCGGCATTCCATCCATGCACGGGAAGTTTAGGGACCCCAAGATGTAGATGATGATAGGGCTGGTTCTTCTGGGAGTTGCGGGTAGGGCCTTTGGGAAGTTTTATTTGTGAGCTTTTATATGGTGTTGTGTTTATTTCTTTGGCTGTGTACAAATAATTTAGGAGGGTTGTTTAGAAATAGTTTGGTTTGGTTTATTTTTAAGAAAATAAGGTTAGGCGGGGGAGGATGTTTGACTTTTTACGCTGATATTTGTAATCGTACTGGAATTTATCATTGATGGAATAAAGAAGAATTTAATTATATCGTTGTGCCTCTTGATGATTTTAACATTTGAATTATTTATACCATTCATCAAGGCATACATAATCCATTTGTTCATGTAAATGATAAAATGAACTGTCGCTCTCGGAGGTAAGAAGAGAATAGCATTTTGTGAGAAAGAAGGGGGTCGTGCTCATGTAAAGCATATGAGCTTCCTATGAACATATGAGGGTTTTGAAAAAATTTGAGTTTCATTTTTGAAAGCAAAAATGGATTTTAGAGGATTAGGCCCCACGTAGTTCTGAGTAGAAATAAAAGATGATTCTTTTTTATAATAAAATGAAGATGAGAAGAGTCGTAGAGCGCTCAGATTTTGGACTAAGGGTAGAATTTCTTGAGACGGTTCAAATTGACTGAACGGGACATCTCGTCTCCATCAAGGTCAGTGAGCATAGCGGTGCCACCGGTTAGAATCTTCTTCACAATGTAGGGACCCCTTCAATTGGGCTTGGATTTCCCTCTGGGGTCCCAAACGGGTTCTACAATTTCTTTAAAGGTCAAGTCCCCTTCTCGGACACCACGATCCTTGACTCTTTTATTGAATGATCATGCTATTCGGCAATGGTACCCTTGTATATGATATAGAGCTTTCAGTCTCTTTTTGTCTAAGAGAGACAACTCATCAAGACGGCTTTGATGACAGTCTTCCTCGCTGACTTTACTTTCAAGCATGACGCATAATAAAGGAATTTCTAGTTCAACGTGTAGGACTGCTTTCATATCGTATACCAGAGAGTGAGGGGTAGCCCCAGTAGATGCCTGAACTAAAGTGCGATTGCCCCAGAGGGAGTAAGGGATCCGATCAGCCCAATCTCGATAACTCTCATCTTACTGATGATTACTTTGAGGTTCTTATTAGCGACTTCGACTGCACCATTGGTTTGAGGTCGGTAGGGAGAAGATTTGTGTCTCCGAATCTCATACTCGTCGACCAATTCTATGACTTCTTCTTCGAAATGCAACCGTTATCTGATATTAGCTCTACGGGACCCCATATCGGCAGATGATATTTTTTCTATTGAATTCGACCACCTTTTTGGCATTTAGCACTGCGTATGACTCATCTTTGACCCATTTAGTGAAGTAATCAATGGCAACCAAGATTAATTCATGCTCATTGGAGGCCTTGGGTGTAACTTTCCCTATGATATCGATGCCCCATATGGAGAACGATTAGGGAAAAGTCATGTTGTACAATTCTCACGGAGGCAAGTGCTGGAGATTAGAAAATTGTTTGCATTTAAGGCATCTCCGAACATAGACGGTGCAATCCTGAACCATGGTAGTCCAATAGTAACGTTGTTGTATGATTTTCTTGGCAAGTATATGGCCATTCATGTGGGGTCCGCATTCCCCACTATGGATTTTTTGCATCATTTCTTCAATATCAGGCCCTGTGATGCAGTGTAAGTGGGTTCTATTGAAGTTTCTCTTGAATAGTGCTTTATCACAGACAATGTACTGGGAATCCAACTTATGGAGGGTTACTCAGTCTTTCTTGTTAGACTACCATCCTTGAGGAGGTGCCAAATATCATAGTACCAACAATCGGCTATATCAGGATCTTTTTTTGTAACTAGCTCAATGTGGTAGTAGTGAGTTGGTTTAGTTTTCTTTTGGACTAGGAAGGGAGTCATCATTATTCCTTTGGGCATGTCGACCATGGAGGCCAAGGTAGCAAGGTCATCGGCAAATTATACCTTGCTCGGGTCAGGTAGTGGAAGGTCATATCTTGGAACTGTGAGGCCAGTTCTTCTAGGTGGGCGTGGAAGGGCAAGAGTTTCTCATCTTTGACTTTCCATCTTCTTTGTACCGAACCGATGATGAGGGATGAATCCCCGTAGAATCTAGGCACCAGATTCCTTTCTTGAGATCGACCTTAAGGCCTATCGTACATGCCTTATATTTAGTCATGTTGTTGGTGCAGGGAAAATCTAGCTTGATGGCAATGGGAGTGTGAGATTAATCAGGGGAGATTAAGAGTATCCCAATGCCATATCCTTTTTTATTGGCAGTGCCGTCAAATAACATTTGCCACCGGAGGTCTTATTGGGAGGTACAAAGGATATCTTCATCCGAGAATTCAAAAATTCAAACATTATCTTCTTCCATAGGGTGGTCAGCAAGGTAGTCAAATATATCTCTTCCTTTCAAGGATTTTTGTGTGACATGCACAATATAAAATTAGGCTAACAACATCAACCATCGACCCATTTAGCCAGACAAAGAAGGTTTTGAGCAGGTATTTCATAGGATCCCTCTGAGATACAAGTCTGATGGGAAAAGTGAGCATGTAGTGTCGTAATTTTTGGGTGACCCAAACAAAGGCGATACATGCTTTCTCCAAAGTAGTGTAGTTGACCTCGTATTCGTCTAATTTACGACTGATGTGGTAGATGACCTTCTCTTTATGGGATTCTTCAAGGTATTGGGCAACCAAAGCCCCAGTTGCGGTGTTTGTTACGGTCAAGTCTAGGAGTAGGGGTAAACCAGGTTATGGTGGCATGAGTACCAGAGGTCGGGTTAGATATTGCTTGATTCGTTCAAAGGCCTCCTGACAAGATTCGTTCCGAACCTTAGTGGAATCCTTCCAAAGGAGTTTGAATATGGGTTCACAAATGGAAGTCAACTGGTTGATGAACCGACTGATATACTATAATTTTTCAAGAATATCCCCGGACTTCCTTCTCCATTCGAGGTGGTGGCATTTCGAGTATGGCTTTCAGTATATCAGGATCAGCTTCAATCCCTTTTTCTCTAATCATGAATCCCAAGAGCTTTCCTTTGGTAACACCAACAACATATTTTTGTGGGTTTAATCGCATCTGGTGTTGCCGTATTCGCTTGAATACTTTTTGGAGAGCAAGAACATGATCATATCGTCCACGTAAACCTCGACTTCTTTGTGTATCAAATCATACAAGATAGTTGTGGTAGCCTTGTGGTAGGTAGCCCCTAGTAGGAAGCCCCTGCATTTTTTAGACCAAATGGCATAACGGTGTAATAGAAGGTTCCCCAAGGAGTGATGAATGCAGTTTTCTTTTGATGATCCCGGTGCATCTTGATCTAATTGTATTCGGCAAAACCATTAATGAATGACTTGAGAGCGTGATTGGATCTATTGTCTATAATCATGTCGATATTGGGTAGTGGATAATCATCCTTTGGAGAAGCCTTATTCAAATCTTGATAATCAACGCACATGCAAACCTTTCCTCTGAATTTCGGCACGGGTACAATATTGGCTAGCCATGTGGGATATTAGAACACCCGAATAAAGCCTATGAAGCATGTGTTCAATTGTTTGATAACTTCTTCCTTAACCTTGTAGTTTCTGAAATGTCTTCGTAGGACCATGGGAAGACATCCACAAATTCCTTTAGCAATCCTTCAAGTTGCGCGCGCTCTTGCTCGTAAAGGTTGGACCCTATCTTATTCTCGTGTAGTTGGCTACTACAAATGAGCTTAATAATAACAGTTTTATCTTCATTAATTTTGATGCGATTATGTTGTTTGTTATTAACCTTATTAAAATCAGTTAAGAATTATTCATTTGTAAAATCACCATTATAAAGAGTTTGATTGGAATCAAGACAATTAATGTAAGACACAACAAGATACTCAAAATCTTTATTTATTTCATTATCGGGAAAAACAGAGTTAAGAACCTCATCGCAAGAGGTATCGATTACATTATTATCAGAAGAGAGAGGAATAACAAAAGAAGAGTAAATGGGATAAACATATGGGTTGGGTTGCATTTCAGCAGGTGGAACTAGTATAGAATGCCAGTTGAGGAGAGGTGCATCAGTAGCTTTGATCATGAAGGATGGATCCGATGATGTAGTGCTTGAGTGGATCATGCAGAGTGCTAACCCCAGTGTCTGCAAATTAAATGAATCTTCAGAGTCACTTTCCTTGAAATCTCCGACAGCAGCTATAGTCTTCTCAATGAGTAGTTGCACATGATGTTGGAAACTTTTGGCCCTTGAGTAACTGTCTTGGAAAAAGATTTCCTTCCCTGGATTCATTTTCTTGCCCACATGGTCATACCACGATTCAGGAAACCCACAAAAGGGGAAATCTTCACCCTCTTTGATGAATCTTCCGTGGAATCTTCTGAGACAGTCATAGCACTTTTTAGCCTTATTTTCAACTAAGGTTGGGGAAGCATTCTAAGTTCCTCTATTGATGATTGATAACCCAGGCCATAAGGAGGAAAGGCCTTCTTCAACACTATGGATTCTAGTATTCCCTGTTGTTGTCGTCCCGATCCCAGTCCGGGCATGAAGTGCATATTTGTGACACCCCGCCTAATTAAATATCGGGCGATCACTCATTTATTAAATTAAAATCAAGGTGAACAGTTGGTTCATTCTTAGCATCACTGTCGAAAATATATTTTTTTTCCAATTTAAACACTCTAAATAATTAAGCTAAGTGTCAAAACCATTTAGACATTACTTTCCAAATTTTTATTCATTAAACCAACATTTAAAACTTTGCATAATTCACAATTTAATAGTCACACCACAACTATCCTGAAACATACAATCCAAATAATCAAACATTCAACTAATTGAATCCAACATTTAATACTGTAAATGAAAACATCCTGGCAATAATAAATCCCAAAGTGAAAATACTGGAAATAAATGGATTACAATATCCAATAAAACAACTGAATAATGGAAAGGGCGACACATGCCCAACTGGAATAAATAATGCTAAGAGTAGAATCAAATGAATGAGGTCGTCTAAGCAAGAGGCCTGCAACTCCCACCTAAGCTGCAGCGCGTTCCTTCCAAAGGATTCTATGCAAGACGCCCCTGTGGCTGGGCACCTGTAACATATACATATATATACAAGAGAGAAAAGAAAATGGAAACGGGTCAGAGCCCGATTGTGAAAATGATTCAAAATTTGTTTAGCAAGTATTTAAAATGTTTACTGGCCAATGCAACAACATATTAGTGCGACACTCCCTTGAGAAATTCTCACCTCTCTACTAATGTGCACGCCTATCGCACTAACCTTCCCAACGGTATAACTTATCTTATCTTAGGTCGCTCGTAAGATTTAATACTGATAAATTCAATTGTTTAAGAGGTTACTTTCTTTTAACAACAAAGTTCTCATTTAAACCTTATTTACCCATAAAGTTTCTAAGTATCATATTATACTTTTCAAACACATGTTCCCCAATCGAAAATAATAATTCATTTTCTTACTTACCATAAACACAGTAGGTAGTTCCAAAATTTCCATAATTAAATATATATATATTAAATACTCACATAATATATATATTTTAACGGCACCCCACTTAATAATTATGGTGCGGGCATACTCTGCTATCCAATCCCCGTCTCACTCGTACTAAGGGAAATACAAGTTTGGAATCACTCTCGAACTGTATTAACACATACACAAACAATATTGAGGCGAAGCATAGATTCCAAGTCTCTAAGAGGTCAGTACATACCCTCACGTCTCTTAGGACCGTCTGACCATCGATCAGATAGCCTGTACCAAGGATATCTATCTTCTAGGGTACGAGTCAATATCCCCCATAAAGGCACATCGAGATAAGACTGTCCCAGCGCGGTAACCTCAGGGATAGCAAGTAGCGCGAGCATGATTTTCACACGTATATAGTATATGCAAAAACACGGTCATATAAATATACTACTATTACCATATCTCTTTAGGTACCATTTCATCACCCATAATTATAACATTTATCCTTATTTCTCAATCTTTAGTTATCACGTATAACGGTTCATCTCTTACTTTAATTGAGGGATTAATCCAACTTACTACGTAACACTCATGGACTCTATCCTCCCAAGTGTAGAATTCAGTAGGTACTCGTCTAATTTTCAACGTAACTATCTTACGCGTCTCTCCCTTTAATACATAATTCCATCGTCCCTTATATGTAAACATCCCAAAAATACAACTTTCGTCTTACATTAGATGTCTCATAATTATTAATAAGTCCTACTGGTCTTCTTTATCTCCCAAAATATTTTAATAAGGATGTCCAAGGATTATTACTCATTTAAATTGAATTCCACTAATTTAAAAAGAGGAAATATGAGTCTGCCAGAAGGGGTCGATCGATCGATGGCAGGAGCTCGATCGATCGACACTTCTGGTTCGATCGATGGATCAAACAGGTATGGCAAATTCTGCAGATTAACAGTTATGGGTTCTATCATCCAACATCACCCAAATTCAGATTTTTAACACCCAAACTCCCAGAAATTCATACTACAAACATTGTAAACTCAAATTAAACATCTCCTACGTGAAGCATGGAGATTTTCATCAATATCCATGGATTAATGGGCCAAAACTTATATCAATCTCAAGAACCCTAGAATTTCTTTAACTTTGTTTTAATCAGTCTTTTTCCAGAATTTCTACTTCTAATTCATCATAAATCCGTGGTTAAACCTCTACACATGAAGGGGAATTTCCAAATTTCCATTTATATCATTACTACATGCAATTTCCTATCTTCAACATGGGTTTTCTTCTATGAAACTCATCGTAATCAATCCTAGACTAACATGAATGATGCATTAACGAATTTAAGCAAGATAAATACTTGCCTGGAATTTCAGAGTTCTGATTTGTGTACGAATTTGGTGTGGTTGCGTTCCCCGTCGCGCGATCTACGCGTTGGTGGTGGTGGCGGTGCAACCGGATGAATTTTCGGTCTAGAACACCTTGGTAAGCTCTCTCCTTCCCTCTCCTATCTCCGTCACTTGTCTTTGGTTGTGTTAACCCTAGAAGGAAACCTTAAACATCTAATATAACCCTTGAAAATTCGTGGGTTTAATTGCCCAAAATTACAAAATGTCCAAAATGCCCTCCCGGGGCGCTAAATAAGCCTAAAAACGCCCCGAGATCCAAACTAAACTCCCGGGTACACTTTTCTGACTATCTCGACCCTTCTGGACACTTTGGCGCACTCAAAACGACCATACGAGCAACTTATAATTTATTCACTTTTATTAATCAATATTTAGTCCCGACGCGACACGGGCGCGTCCCGACTCAAATTTTCAAAATTGTCATTTTATTCACTCTTGACATTTAATAGAACCAATATTATATATTACTCTACTCATTAGTAATATTCAACAAGTTTCCCATAATTACTAACTCACATCACGTTAATAATTATAAATTAATTAATTTCCGGATTTATATTAAATTAATAACTCACATTAAATTTAATAAATCCCCAAATTAATAAAGCATAAAAATACGGGGTATTACAATATTCTTGAACATTTATATCATATTGACGTTGCCGTGAGGGCTGTGTTCTGGATAAACTCTATCTTTAAAATCATCCCCAACTAAAAGCGGAAGTGGTTCAACTCGAAAACCTGACAGAAGCATATCATTTGCCCCATGTTGTATCTCTGGTATCAGATTACTGGTGCTTGCATTCTAAGCATTATCATCTTCGCCCAAGATGGTGATGACTTGCGCATTGGCGAAGAACTTCAGTTTTCGATGGAGGGAAGAATACACACCATTGATACCATGGAGTCATGGTCATTCGAGCAACAGGTTAAAACAAATTGGGATGTCGATGACCTGGAATTCAGTAATGGGATTTATAGGGCGATCCCCAATTGTAAGATTTATGGATCTCATCACTTCTCGATGAGTATTATCATAAGCATGCATCGCGACAGAGGTTGGAGTAAGGTCGCTCACTTTCAGTCCCAAGCAGCTGAGGGTTCTCAACGGGCAAACATTAAGAGCTAATCAAATATCGACAAGAGAAAGTAGGACGGTTTTTCCCATGACTTCAACAAATATATTGAGATCATAGTTGTGATTTGGACCAAACATAGGGATTTTTTCTTCGGAGAAGGAGAGTATTATAGTATAGGCTAGATATTCGACCAAATTCACTGCTTTTTTGGTGTGGTGGAAGAAAGGACTGTGGGCCCGATAAGTAGTTTAATCAAGGCATTTCAGTGCAGTTGAGAAGACATACAGAGTCCCCACATAGTGATGTTAGCCAGAGTTTTCTTTAATTGATCGAGGATCTTGCCCTCCTCGAGGGTCATTTTCGGCATAAGAAGTCTCTCAAGACCTTTTCCCTTGTTGATCGTTACTGATTGAGGGTTCAAAACCTGGTAATGCCTCCTTGATCTAGTCATATGGTTCATAGAAGAGGGAAAAAAAAGAAACCATATTTCTTCATCTATCTCGGGTTATTTGACCACTTTATTGATTTCTCCTAGCAGCTCCTCAAATTATATTATTCCACGTATACTAATTATTGGCCTAGTCTTTTTAGGGTTTTGCTCTTTATCTGAACAATCTAATTCTTCCCCCATCTGGTGGCAACGATGTCAACCTTCCACGAGAAGTGGCACTCCACAACCTCAACGGCCTCTTCGTATAGATCCTCCCACTCAATGGGGAGATGTAAAAGCAAATGGACCAGGCGCCCTTGTAATTTCAAAGCATCAAATAGCTTGGACATATTGCAAAATTCACCGATCTATAGGAATAAGTCTGCCATGATCTAGATGAGATCATCTAAGCTGACTTATCGGTACGTACCACCCAATTATCTGACACTCAAGCCTATTTTCGAGCTTCCAAGAACAGTGTTTTGAATCTCTAGCAGTCAATGGTCATCTCTGATGGCAATTTCAGCCCTAACTCTAGAAGTTGGTTCAATATTGTTGATAATTCCATATATTTCCCTCCGAAATGGGTACGAACTACAATGCAGGCTCTAGTAAGAAGTGACAGGGCCTGATCGGCAAAACAGGTAGGATGTAGGAGAAAATATGGGCAAACTTAGAGTGGTTTAGGGGAATATACAATTTGGGTAGATGGATCAAATTCGAGATCTTCTTTTATAGGAAGATTGCATTTGCATGATTTGGGAATGGATTGTGGGTAGTGCCTGGTTTAGTATTGGCTGGTGGGGCGATGATGCCCCACTCAATCAGACCTTGGTTTTCATTTCGGAGATGGAAACACTGATCAGTAGTATGGCCGGCATTTTTATGAAAATCACAATGGGCATCGGGTTTGAAATTTTTGGGAACTGGGTTTGGTAATGGACGAGGGTCCAATGACTTAATAAGATTTCGGCTCAAAAGGGATTGGTAAACTTTGGAGAGAGGAGCGTGAAGCTCAGTGTATTCCTTTCTGACTAGGTTAGGGCGGCTTTCTGGTGACCACGAAGTGGCAGGCTGAGAGATGTTATTGATGGTTGAAACTGTGGTGCTGGCAAGCTTCTCATACTTTCTGGGAACGAACTATCCAGATACTTTCTTCGGCTCAACTTCTATCGTGGATAGACTCTCTTTGATCTCCACTTTGGCTTCCCGGAGGGCTCAAAAATGGGGGTATTACTGTCCTCCCATCGTTGCTCGGACATTGGGTAAGGAGTTCTTTTTCACAATACTGACTTGTTCCTCTTCGAATGGCCAGCTGGTTATGGTGGCTGCTTTCTCCCTCCACCATGATATGAAATTACTGACAGTTTCCCCGGGATTCTGTTTGAGAATTTTTAAATCACAACGGGTAACCTCCAGCTCCTCGTTGTATTTATACTGTGAGATGAATTAACGAGCAACATCCTCCCAACTACGGATTTTGGATTCTTCGAGGGATAAGAACCAGCGAAGTGCAATGTCTTTCAAAGTTTGTTGGAACATTTGGGACATTATTTCCTCGGAGGCACGTAGAAGAGTTATAGCTCGGTGATAACTTCGTAGATGAACAATTGGGGCCCCACTACCCCTGAACTTCTCAATGTTAGGCATCTTGAACTTTTTTGGCAGTCTTGCTTTAGGGTGGGGAAACATATGGGTGTAATCCATGTAGTTCTCGGAGATTCGGATTGGTCAAACTTCATGATCAATAACTTAAGGTCTTCCTAGACCTTGTTCAACTCTTCTTCCTTCGGATCAATGGTCACGGGTAGGTTAGACTCTGGCTAGGCAAGATTTGGCATAGGGAGTTGAGCTGGGGGTGGCTAATTGGCAGGAGGGGCACGTGGAGCATGCTGATATTCTTGCGGGACCCAAATAGGCTCAAGTGAAGAAGGACCCATAGAACGAGGGAAGAAAACCTCGGGCTCTTCGGGAATAGGGACACTATTTCGCTACATCTCATGAATCTCGGTTTGAAGGCTGTCAATCTTGGCAGTGAGTTGGGCTAGAACCGTCATCAAATAGGTGGCACATTCAGTAGTGGGTCTATGTTCTCCATGGAAAGTGGGTAAAAGAGGATTCCGGACTTAGGGGAAGTAACGGGAGAACTGACAGAGCCTTGGGGCGGTTCGACGAAAGAGGGAAGCCAATAGAGAGTGAGGCTAAGGTTCGGGTATGCGATCCACCTGAGAAGGAAAAAAAATACTCGAATTTATTTTTGAAAGAGAAGAAGTAAATTCTTTTATTATAAGAGGAAAATGTTTTTGACATTTTTGGAAAATAGGAGGACAAAATATTTTTGGGTAAAAGGGAGGAAAACTGCTTTTGACATTTATGATAAAATGAAGGAAAAAGCTTTTGATATTTTGACAAAAGAGGGGAAAAATATTTTTGACACTTTTGGTAAAGAAAGAGGAAAAATGAGAAAAGGGTCTCAACATTATTATTATTATTATTATTATTATTATTATTATTATTATTATTATTATTATTATTATGTTCTCACTTGTACTAGGTTTACCTAAATGCAAAAAGAAATGTCGGATGGGTCCCAAGCCTAGGAAAATTGAGTTTGAAAAATATGTAAAACACAGTTTGACTTGTGACCAGGCTCATAGACATAGTCCCGTTTTGAAAAAGACGAAATCGCACAAAAATTTGGGGGCCATCATTCCGGCAAAGTTTTGGGTAGTAACCGATAAACGTAATATGAGTTCCCTAGGTTTAACGCCTATATGAGGGTATGCAGTTGTTGGGTTAATTGGAAGGGTTCCCCCCTTTTTCACGACTCCCATGACATACGTCTTTCTTTTGAGGGCAATATGTACGCGTGGACAAGCCATTTGATATACTTGAGTATACGTGAATTGCCTATACTCGACATAAGTGAACGAGTTCCCTGCTATATTCCCCAGTCATGACTTCAATTAAGTGGTACGATGCGGAGGGAACCGTTCGATATACGGCAAAGGTACTTAGCTAATGGAAGGTGAGTGTCATATTTCTTAGACTAACTGCGACCTGTCGGACCATCGCCCATCACAAAATGACCCCCAGTTACAGGATAAATTTTGGTCAATAGCCATACTCTTTGGTGATATAGTGTACAAAATGCATGATTCTTGATTAGTACATTATGGAGAGAGTATTTTATTTATCATAATGAGCACTATACTAATAGGGAAGAATGTACAAGTATAAAAAGTAAATACAGCATGGAGCATGAAGATTATACTAAGCAGGGATATGTGAGAGTGAGTGATGTGTGAATATCTATAAGTGAGTGTGTGGTAGTGAACCTAACATGGATCTACTACACGTGGTGTGTGACAAGTGTGAGTGAGCATGGATATATACAAGCGTGATAAGTTGAGGTGTGTGTTAGTGACACCTAAGCATGGATATTCTAAGTGGTGTGTGCAACATGTGGATATAAGTGATCCTACGTGTAAGTAGTGTGAAGTGTACATGGAGAGGATCTACAAGTGTGTGAGTGCGTAGGGATATAAGCATGAGGTAGATATGTACAAGAAATAATAGAGGAGAAAAGGGAACATATAGTAGGTGCATACGCACACAAGCAGAAAACAATAACAACTATGCAAACAGAGTTTAGCCCTCTTAAGAAGTCCCCAACGGAGTCGCCACGGGGGGGAGGGGAGAAGGTCTCACGCCCTCTTTTCTCTAGGATCACTTCGACCGTCATCGCTGTGGGGTGATGTAAAAAGATGGAGTCGCCAGCCTATTTTGTACAAAACAGGCAAAAGAACATGTCGCCTCCTTGAGAGAACGACATCAAAGATAAACTGATGCTTACGAAACCAATAGTTCAGAGGTTTGGGGGCTAAATTAAAGAATGGGAAGGTGTTAGGCACCCATCCCACCTTTCGGTCTCTCATGGGCTTGTGTTACTATTTTTCTTAATTTCTCCGTGAAGTGTGTGTGCGTTATATATAAATGGAGATCGAAATCACCCGGCTCATATCATGGAAAAGATAGAGTGAGGTCGTCCATATGAATGTTCCCAAAATAATATCTAAAAAATACGATGTATATATGCGTCAATCGAGATATTGATCGTTATGATGAAACGATAGTATATGTTAGATAAAACACCGATATGGATCACAAATATAATATATATATATTAAATAATTTATAGATGAAAAGGATGTAAAAGCGAAAAATGGGAATTGAGAAATTGGAGAAATTGGACTCGAGTCTCGGGTTTTAACCTGATATGCCTACGTAGACTATAAAGGCATCAAAGTCCATGTAGCTCACATGTGACATAAGTGTGGGGTTTATCCCATAGATTCGAACGGGAATTTATTATATGTATGTGTGTAGAAAAAGTATTTTTAGTTTTGAAAAAATGCGGTGAATAATCCCGTTGGAGTTTATAGGTGTGAACCACTTTTTCTTTATTTTGTTTTTTTATAGAAAATAAAGTATGTGCAATATAACTATAAAGGGATGAGATATTAATGTGTATGAACTAAAGTTAAGGCTAGATTAAGAATTTATGTAACTAATGCGAAAATAAAGGATTTAAAGAGAGAGAGAAGGATTTTTGGACCTTCTTTAGAGAATTGAGGCTTGATCTTGATCCTTGATGGGCTCCCTTGAATGTTGAGATGAATGTTGGATGAGAGAGAATAATATTTTGCTAAATTAGGTCTGAAAATTGTGGGAATAAAAGCTGGAAAGGAATTTCACACAAGGAAACTTCGTTGATTGCAAGAGAATGTTGTTGAGATCACTCATATTGATGGATCTGAGGTCTGTCTTGAGAGTGAGCTCGTGCCCTCTATTTATAGGATAAGGGGTTACCAATCGGCATAGCCCTAGCCCTGCCAATCGGCAGGTAACCCTAGATATACTGTCGATGGGCAGGGAAATGGACCTGCCAATCGTCAGTCTCGTGCATATTTTTCCCAAAAAATGGTCATAGAACGCAATCTGTAAATCCAAATTGCGCACGGGGCATACCGTTAAAAATATAATTCATATAACTCCAAGAGTCCTTTGGGCCACTCCTAGAATCGGGAGTTGACTTTGGGTTAAACGAGACTCGAAAGCCCTCGTCGATCCTTTGGATGGGAGATCGTCGGGCGAAAATGGATTGTTTGTTCAAACCGTAAGTCAAAATCGTGCACGTGGCGGACTGTTGGGAAGATCACATAAGGCAATTCGACAATACAAAGAGATTCGCTTGGTTTGGAGAGTTTACTTTGGTCAATCAGGGCCCAGAAGTGCCCGTTGACCTTTCGGAGTAAAATGGGCCATTCGTCCGTACCGTAAGGCTGATTCGTGCATGGGGTGCACCGTTAGAAGGTTATTCAGTGACCTACAAAGATTCATTCAGTCTTATTCAAGATGAAGAGTTAACCTTAGTCAAACGGTGCCCGAGAGTCCAAACGGTTATGCCATTTAAGCACGGGGCAGACCATTGGAAAGGGGTTTTGGTGCCCTTCGAAGATCCAAAGAGATTTTGCTCTGATGATGAAGTTAATTGGGGTCAAATCGGGGTTCGATAGCGCCTGTGGCCTCCAGATCGACTTTCGGCAGTAAAATGGTCCATTCATTCTAACCGTTATGCCAATCCTTACACGGGGCAACCTGTTGGAAATGGATTTAGAGACCCTTGAAGATTTATTGAGCATTCAGTCTAACGATAGAGATGGGAGTCAAATGAGGCTCGAGAGAACCCAATGGCCTCTAGATCGGTAGTCGGAGTATGACCTAGGGTTTGTAGTGTAATGGGGAGGTGTTAGGGACCTAAGGAGATACTTAGGGGGTCCTAAAATGTGGTGTCTATAGAAGTTATAAACCTTTGCTTTATAATTACTGGTTGAGTCATAGATGATTTTGTCCCCATTCAGAGGCTGGAGTGGGCAATTAAGATGCCACTGATCATACCATATGAATGTATGCATACCATTGCCAATATTCACTTTGATGTTGGGTCTGAAATCATTCATAGGCTTCAAAAAATTTCTCTAGATCGAAGAATCATCAGTAGGAACATTCAATCCCAAATACTTATGTCTTTAATCTTATAAACATTGCACTATTTAATCCAAAGATTATTTTTCTTACTACAAAGATTCCACAAGTGTTTGGACATTGTAGCCTTGTTCACGGATTCCAAGTTTTTAATACTAATTCCACCTTCCTCAAAGCTACAACATAGGTCTTCTTAATCCACCTTAGCTCTCGAATGTTTAGACACATCCCCATTCCAGAGGTAGTCCCTCATAATTTGCTTCACCATTTTAATCACACTCTTAGGCGAGATAAAAAGGCTAACCCGGTAGATTTGATTATTGTAAATAACAGACTTGATAAGTTAGAGTCTACCATTATAGTTCAGGAATTTACTGGTCCAATTTTGAACTTTAGCATTAATCTTGCCAATGAGCATCTTGAACCCTTCTTTTTTCAGTCTAGAAGTGATGAGGGGCCCTTAAGTACACAATTAGGGGTTTACTATGAGGAATACCAAGGATATGTTGAATTTCAAGGATACCATCCTCTCATATACTACTTGTGTAAAGGTTGTTCTTGTTCAGATTGGTATGCAACCCAAAAATAGAGCTTAAAATCTCCAAAGCATCCTTCATAATCACATCACCACCAGTCAAGATGATAAGATCATCAGTAAAGCATAAATGATTAAAAGAATCTTTTTTATAATTAGGATGGTAAGTAAACTGGGAGCTAGCATAGGCTTCATTGAGAATCTTAAATAAGACCTCCATCGCAAGGAGGAAAAGGTAGGGAGAAAGAGGGTTACTTTGCCTAAGACCTCTACCACCCTAAAAAAAGCCATTCAACTTACCACTCATGCTGATAGAAAATCTAGGAGTGGTAACACACTATTTGATCCAACCAATAACCACATCTGGGAATCCAAAGTGATGGATAAGGTCCAACGAAAAATCCCAACCAGCTATATCATATGCTTTCAGAATTTTAATTTTAAGAGTAAACCTAGCAAAGGTAAAATTCCTATCATAGTTCCTCATCAACTATTGAAGCAAAAGAACATTCTCTGATATGGATCTTCCTTCATAAAGTCTACTTGTTTATCACTCATAAAATGTGGCATCAAATGCTTAATCCTAGCAGGAATAATTTTGGAAATACATTTATAAATTGTGTTGCAACAAGAGATATGCATATGGTCCTTAATATTAATAGGAGTTTGAACTATGGGAATTAAAGTTAAGGCAATATAATTCCATTATTTAAAGAGATTTCCATTGGAGAAGAAAAAGGAAATAGCTTCAATGACATCATTGCTAACAATCTCCTAATTTTTCTTAAAGAAATGGGAATTTCAATCATCAGGCCTAGAGGACTTATCACAGCTAATAGAAAACATAGCAGCCTTAATCTCCTCAGTAACAACAATGGATAAAAGATTGGTTTGCTCCTCATTAATCTTTCTAGAGATTAACTCATTTAGAATGGGATTAGGGTCATCATAGGGGTAACTGGCACCCAACAAATTTTTATAGGAACTATTAGCTTCATTTCCTACATTAAACTGCCTTCCGCTCTACCTTGTTGGAATTCTCAATGCCTATAATCTTACTTTTATCTTTGCGTTGGTTATATTTTTATGGAAGAAAGAGTTATTTTGATCCTCCAGTTGCAACCATCTCACTCTAATTTGTTATTTATTGAAAAACTCATCTGCATTCCTCAGTTCGGTATATTTAGTCACCAACTCTTTCTCCTCTACTTTCAGATTTCATTAGATCTATCCTAATCCAATTTAATCTGAATATCATCCAGCTGATGTTTAATCTATAACACTCTCAAAGATAACTGCTTATTAAATTTCTTATCAAATTAAGGTTGAATTTAAGTTTAATAAGCTTCTTATAAAGCTTGAACATAGGATTACCACTATCACCAACATCCCAAGAATCATGAATAATAGGCAAGAAGTCAAAGTGGTTCATCCAAAATATAAATTCTTTAAAAGTCTTGGCCTTCCTCTACACTATGTTATCAATGGCAGTGATAATAGGACAATGATCAGAAATACCATAGGGAATAATACTAGCTTGGGTGTTAGAGAAGGCATTAAGCCAAGCATTATTATTTAGCACATTATCAATCTTAAATTGAATGTTGTTAGTACCAACATGTTTCTTGTTCCAAGTAAACCAAATCCCACTTGACACCATATCATTAGCATTAATGTCAAAACTTCATTTGTTAAACTCTTCAGTTACAACCTCATCAATGCTAGACTTGATCAACATAGGTGATCAAGTGGGGTGTCACAGGTGAACTTCGATAACCTCAAATTATGCTCAATGTCATGGATCCACTAATAAATATTATGGGGTTCAAGGAACCAACAAAAGTAGGTGGGTCTTCTTTATAAATGAACCCCTCACATTCTCCCAAATCATCTGAAGTATGGGCTACTCTGCCACATTTTGGGCCCTTTCCTAGTGGTCCACTTCTAAGCCTGGTGCCATAGACTAGAGTATGATCTCAGTAAACTCTTGGGAGCCAAAGTGATACCGCCCCTAGGAATTTAGCATCGATAATATCGGTGCTTGTGGTAGAATTATGGGATCAGAATGTCCTGAGCACGATCTAACCGGTCGTGCTTTCCTATTCGATGGCATCTAAAATTCAAGATAAATTCTTATTAGTAACAGTATATAAATAATAGTATATATAAAAAGGCACCTATCAAAGAAAGCTACGCATAAGTCTAAGAGCCCTTGAGGCTTAAGACCAGGCTCTGATGTCAAGTCTAGCAGCCCGTATATTTTAACACTAGGGATGATAACTTCCTAAGATTAAAATATACAACTTATAGAAACGATTTAAATATCATTCTAGCATGTATGGAAAAAAATGAAATAAGAAATAATATAGGAATATGATATGATAAAACCTCAAATACATAACTCACAAGATGCATCATCAACTAAGATAGAGTAAGAGATATCTCTACACTGCACAACCAAACTCAAAGTATGCCAATACAAAGTCTTAAATCAACAACACATCATAAATGAAATTTACATGCCATAGTCATTCAAGAATAATAAATTCTAATTGAGTCCATATTACACAACTCCCACAACTTAACTAAAAGATAGTTTATCGTGGAGATGAACATACATCAATCCTTGATGATGATGATTGGAGAGGGAGAGAATGGAAGATATGTGCTACCTGTAGAGAAAACCTACATGTGCTGACCAGGCCTACCGCATGAAAGGTTACCATGGATAAAACTAGTCAAAACCTAACAAGTCACCAAAGCTATGCAACTAAAAAAATAGTGTATATAGAAGTGATAAATCCTTAGTTATCTAGCCTAACGATAACCAATTAAGTGCCATGGAAACTCAGAGCCTATTTTAATTAACTCATTAGTTTAAACTATTAATTCATCTATCAATTAATTAAGCTGTAACTAACATGCTCCCCTTCTCCTCGAACATCTCAAGAACATATAGTGCGTCCACATAAAATTGTCACACATTCAAATGCCAGCTATTATTCGCATGGCTAGAAATATCCACAAATTGTGGGATGCACACATAAAGCCCATCACACATTTATATGCCACCAATTATTCGCATGGTCGAATAATCAACAACCCGTGTGATGCACCAAATCAACATAACATCTAATCCATATACCATCACACTGATCGGGCACCACCTCGTTATAAAGTGGTCGAGAAAAGATACATTTAGCATGATGCACATATAAAATTATGATCCCTCAGCATGAAGACATAAGTGTGTTCCATCTCGGCACACACCCGTACCCCTGTCCATTATTTATCTCATTTAACATAAGATCGCTCTCTTTCGGCAAGCACCCATACCCCTATTCATTATTTATCTCATTTGGATGGTGTTTTCACACCCCTTGGTAGGTCATGTGAGCTATATATATGTTTAATCTCTGTGTTGTATTGTTGGCTAGTTGAGATGGTGCTTTAGCTTCGTGAGGATATGCCATCTCTGTTGCTATAACTTTTTTTCTTTTTATAATTAACATACACAAAAAAGCATTCATGACATTATCATTTCAATACCGGTACATATTCCACATTTAGTTTATCATTATATTATTATTTTTCATAAATCCCACCCTTTGGGATATTCTAACATAATCCCTAAACCAAACATTACGTCCCTTTATTGAAGACTCAATGGATCGTTGAATCGTTCACGATGATGTATCTACTACGGGGATACTCTTCAATCTAAACATTATAATAAAAGAGATATGATAATTAAGGATTCTGAAGTCGTCATTCTTATTCGTCTCTGTACTCCATGTGTGGGACGTCCCATAAATAAAATCCAAATAAGGACACCTCCCCTTGATACACTTCCACCAAGATAGGGTAGTCATTAAGACATTTTAATTAGTTAATAATTTATTTGTGTAAGTTAAATTAAGGTTTTAAGAAAATTAAACAATCATCTTGCAATTCCAACCGCATTCGTCCAACATAAACCAAAAACAACCACAATCAACAAGCCAACAAATGTTTACCTTGTACACCTTTTAATCCATCTAGTCAACTATTCCGTTTCCAACAACATAAAGAAATTAATTAAGGACTTACATTGATTTCTTATACAATTAGGTTTAATTCTCAATTTCAAGAATATAATTCAATAAAAGGAATTCTACTAAGATCATAAACACGGGTAATTTATATTCATGTGTCCTTAAAAGTAATTAAGCTCTAAATATTAATATTTAATCAACATGCTTAAAATTTCTCTAATTAGGCATTTATTATCAAAGGTACTACTCGTAAAGCTAAAAGTAAAATTCTATTTAGGAGATAAATTTATAGTATTAAATTGCCCATAATTAAATCTTACGTATTCAACATACAATTAAATTAATCATGATTCTCACATTAAATCCAAAACCCTAATATTTAATTCTACTCATTCATGGTTCAATTTCACAATTTCCTAATTTAAATTGGGCTAAATTACAAACTACATATATTTCGTAGTTCAATTCATCAAAATTTGGTCACCACATATAAATCTTAAAACCCCAAGGGTTACTAACCAAATGTAATCCTAAATTTAAAGTTTAGGTTAAATTAAAAAATGTATATATAAAAGGAGGGTATTAGTCCTGTAACTTGCCAAAAAATATCACAAAACTTTATTTAATTGGGTGAGAAAATGTTTTTCAAAATCATCCTCGAAAACCCAATAGAATCCATTTGCAAATTTATTTGAATTTTCGTAAAACCTGCCTTAGATTTTCTTAAAATTGTGGAATACTAATCTAGGGGTTTAGTTTTGTATTTGGGATGTAGTTTGGGTGAGGAATTAAGAGCTAATAAGGTTTTAGGAGAGAAAATAGTCGGTTTAGGAGTTATGTTGAGAAGAGAATTGAATGTTGTTTGCAATTGGGGAAATAAGGGCGTCGAACCCCATTTTGAGAGTCGTGGCCACTGTAGCACCTTGTTCTCTATAGTGGCTTGGCCAACCCATTATATCGGTTCCTAGATTGCTTATGCTGCCAAAACCCATATACCACATGGGTTCCTAAAACACTAAACTTATGTTACAAGCTATGCACCAAAGACCTTTATACCCATGACCTTATTCTAAAATTATCCATATATCGAAATCACTTTTAACTTATAAAAATTACCATTTTATCCCAAAGCTTTAAAGTAATTACAATTAAGCCCATAAAACTTTACAATTTAACAAATCCACACTAAAGTACACGATGGTTTTAGAAAGACCCCAATACTTGCAAGCCATCGAGTTATCATAGCTTCTCCTAAACTTCTCCAAGATAAAACTCTAGACTTCAGTAAAAACTCAACCTCTTTGAAAATGGCAACAGGATTTAACTCCATTCTATTAAATTATTTATTATTTCTTCCAATCCATAGGTAGTAGAATGTGGTGGATAAAGAGAAGAGTTTGTTAGTACTCCCACTCTTGTTGTCTTATGCCTATTCTAAGGCGACCAACACACTGTACCATTATTTTCAAGTGGGTTTAGTGACAAATCACAAGCGTCTGACTTGCTAAGTTGTACCACCCAGTCTTAGTTGTGTTTATGCCTATTCTAGGCTAGCTAAAGCAAAGTTAGGTTATAACATTGTTTTCAAGTGGGTTTAGTGACAAATTGGAGGCAATTCACTTGTTCTAAGTTTTATTACTTGTTCGTAGGTGGATTTATGCCTATTCTAGGTCAGCCAATCCAAAGTTAGGTTATACTACTATTTTCAAGTAGTTTTAGTGCTAAATTGTACTAGATCGACTTATTCTAAGTCGTACCACCTGTTCTTAGGTGGCTTAGTGCCTATTCCAATATGAACCACCCAAAGTTAGATTTTGCCATTATTTTCAATTGGGTTTAGTGCCAAATCCCACGTGATCAATTTGTTTTAAGTCATACCGCCCATTATTATTATTATTATTATTATTTGGGGGGGGGGTGGATTTTGTGTGTATAAATACAGAAAACCAATATAAGGGCGTGGGGGAGAACCCCAAAACAAGAAGCCGAGGGGTATACCCCCAAAACAAACAAAAACCAACTAATAATATGAGAGTATACCCCAGCAGATCCTAACTAAGGCTACAATATTCTTAAAGAAGCCAAACTAACTAGATTCCAAAAAGTTTTTTAATAGACCCCCAATACAAATAATCCATCCATTTATAATAGCTTTTTCTAGCTCTTCTCTAAGTTAGGACTCTAGCTTTAACCTTGTCTTTAATGTCTTTAGCGATAACATCATGGCTAAAGAATATACTAATGGACCTAGCATTCCTCTCCAACCATATACAGTAGACTATTGTAAATAAAAAAAAGGCTAATTTTATTAATGAACTTCTTCCCTCCATAGTCATTGATAGCAAAGTCCAACTCGACATCCAAACTGAACACATATCTATATAATTAATTCCTATAAATCACATATCCCCTAAACTTGTCTAGAAAAGTTGCATTCAAAAAATAAGTGAGTAGTAGATTATATATGTGTGTTGCACATGCCACATAAGTTAGTATCCACAGTACCCTTACCATCAAGTACCCTTACCATCAAGTTTCCCTCTGGTATGCATGGCCTTCTTACAAACCATCCATAAGATGAAGGAGCGTTTGGGAATGCAATTTAAGTTCCACACCAGTCTGCACCAAGTAATATTGGGAAAAGTAGGAAATTACTTAAAGTAGGCAGAACCAATAGTGAAACTGCCATTTTGATTATCTAGCCAAGCCTACTTATTAGCTTAATCAAGTCTAATAGTAGGAAGTTCAACATTCCTAATATCCAGCAATTCCTGAATAATGGAAGTAGGCCATCTCCAGGTATTACCATGCATAAAATCAACCACTTTAGCCTTATGTTTACTTGCATAATCATATACGATTTTATCCCTATAAAGGGGTTGAAGGGGATATTGGGATTCCAGTTGTCAAACCACATGAAGGTGTCCTCACCATTGCCAATCACTTCTTTGGTAAGAGATCTAGCAATCTGCCTCAGATTCATAATCTTCCTTCAACTCCAAGAGCTATCATTTGGGATTTTCAAAGCCCAAATTCTCCTACTTTAATTCTACACACAATGAACCATTTGATCCAAAGTTGTTTGCCTTTTTACATAGGTTCCAAAGGTGCTTAATCATGGAAGCCTTATTCCACACCTATAAGTTCTTGATGTTCAAACCTCCCGCCTCATTTCTACAACACAGGTCACTCCAAAAAACTTTAGCCCCAGTGTGTTTGAGGTCACTCCTAGTCCATAAGAAGTCATGTATTAGTTACTTAACCCTCTTGATCACACCCTTAGGTAAGATAAATAGGAGGTACCAGTAACATAAATACAAAAACTCATAGACTTGATAAGTTCAAGTCTTCCAAAATAACTAAGAAATTTATTAGTCCAACTCCTTATTCTATGCGTGATATTGTCAATGAGTCTTGTGCAATTTACCTCCCTCAACCTATTAGTAATTATAGGTACCCCGAACCACATGAATAAGGGGTTGCTGTGAGGGATGCCAAAAGTTCTAGTCAGGTCAAGAATCTCACCATCCTCTATACTAGAAGTAAAAAAGTTACTCTTGGAAATATTAGGCATTAGCTCAGAGACATTGCTAAAAGTATCCACAACATCCTTTATAATCATACAAAAGTGATATCCCCACCAAAAAGCACAATCAGTTGATCAGCAAAACATAGTTGGTTGAGAGAATCTCGCTAGATATGGGGTGATATTTAAATAATAGGTGGGTTATTGTAGGCTTTATCAAAATGCAAGAAAAAACATGCCATTACAAGGAGGAAGAGGTATGGGGAAAGGGGTAACCCTCCTTAAACCTCTCTTACCATCAAAAAAACCACGACGTTCTTGTGACACCCCAACTAATTAAATATCGGGTAGCTACTCATTTATTTAAATTAATACAAAATGTCAAGTTGGTTCAGTTCATAGCATCAATGTCGAAAAATATTTAAATTAATTACTAGCCACCTAATATTTAAAATAGTGAAGTGCCAAATTTTATTATTTTATTTAACCAACAACAAAGTAATCTAAATCATCATCCAACCATCACATAAACAAACTAATAAGGTAATCAACAGAAAGAATAACTGATGTCTGGAGTAAACACTCGATTAAATAATAGCAATGTAAAAATCCAATACAAATGTTTGAATGAAATAAATAAATCCCAAGACTAAAATAACTGAAAGTCTAAAAATGTTGTCACTAAATAGAATGGGCAACAGGCCCTAACTGAAATAAATGACTCCCAACATAAGCAAGGATAGCGGTAGAGGCATCTAGTTACGAGATCCTGTAAGTTTCACAACATCTACAGCACGTCAATGGAATGGAACTCCTAAGCTTGGCGTCCCTGTGGCTGGGCACCTAAAAATGTTTTACAAGAAAAATAGATTTGGAAGCAAACAGGTCAGATCCCGAGGTGAAAATAGTTTTAAAATATAGCAAGTGTTTAATTGCATTAAAAAGTAAATATTATATACATGTTAGTTACGTGCTCTCACATGAGTTCCTCACCCATCAACTAGTGTGCACGCCTAACGTATACCCTTAACCCATCCTAGTTATGCCGCTAACTAACTAGTCTGTACCACTTCATGTCTTCAAATTATAATATAGGGGTCTATTTGTATTATTCTAATATATTTTGCGTATAACTCACCTTTACATTAATCAGATTATTACATCAATTACGATATGAATTCCCACAATTTTAATCTCATTCAAATATCTCAATTATTCGTATTCACAATTTAACAGTGAGCCAGATAAAAGTACAAGTATATCATTCTCAGCTTATATATACAATATGGCACCCCTAGGCTAAGCTGCGTTGCACGCATACTCTGCTATTGAATCCCGGTACATCACGTACATAAGGACTACGCGTTTCGAATCACTCAGGAACCGTTCAATAAATAAAATCACACATATTGGAGGCGAACATAGTTCACATACCCATGGGTCACGGACATACCTACGATCCCATGGTCAGCAGACTTATCCACTCACAAATAAGTCATTCACAATCCTATGTCCTTAAGGTACCAATCTAAATCCCCCCGTAGGCACACAAAGATCAGATGGTCCTTTTTCCGAAAGCCAACCTCCCGTGATAACAAGTATGGTAGGTATGTCATACACATAATAGTACATATACTAAAAATTCACACAACTTAGAAAATATCACATTATTAAAGGTATATTTTCAGCCCTATACCCTCAGTATTATCGTACGCTATTATCCCAAATTATACATAATATGTTTTGCCACTAAATCTCACGTCGTATAGTTTCGAGTACTTAAACCTATCCCGAAAAGGTTAATAAGTCTCGTAAGTATCCCACATGTCAATTCAGTACTTTGAGGTCCATATTTCTGTCTCTAATCCTAACTTACCACTCATACGAATTTAAGTCATGCTCTCACAACTTATAATGGTAAATTACTCGTCGGACACTCGTAAGTTCAACACTACGTTCCAAACCAATTCTAATATGTTTCGGGCTTCAATTACATCCTTACTAGTCTCCCTAAGGTCCTAATGTATACACAGAGTCCCCACCTACAACTTTTAATGGTCGGAATCGCTTAAATCCAAAAAGAGGGAAAAATCACAGTTTCTGGGGAGGTCGATCGATCGACCCAAGAATGGCGATCGATCAAGCATGTGCATGTCTCTATTTTCTGCTTTTTCAGCCCTAGATTTGTCTCAATTTCCCATTACACAATGCCAAATTATAAAGTAAACATGTTGGGTGATCTAACGACCTAAATACATGATTCTTAACTTTCCATAATTCTTAAATCATCAATAAACACACTTTTCTTGGATCAAATCATCTAGTTGCCATAAAAACCCTATTTTTCTATTTTCTCCAACAATCATCATACAATTCCTCATAAATTCGTAATTAACTATGCATGGTTTACAATTTCGTTATTGAGATGTTTCCAGAATTGAATCTACATATAAGTCCTACCCAGATTAAGGTTTTTGTCTCCAATTTCAAGAGTTTCAATATTTTCATGGTCATCATCAAATACGTTATCATGGATAAATTATTTGCTAAATCTTAATGAATTAAATCACTTTCCTGAAAAATTCGATGTTCTGATTCTTTGAAGCGGATGGTACGGAAGATATCTCTCTTTTCGATATAACCGGTGGTGGTGTAATGGCCTCTAAGGGTGGTTTTTCTTCTTTGAAAACTTCCTTCTCTATTCTCTAACTGTCGTAGGTGATTTTGATTATGAAAACCCAAAGAGTCCTAAGAGTTGGCTGATAAACTAAGTCTAAATTTCGTGGGTTAATATTCCTTAAAAATCAAAATGACTAAAATACCCTCCCGGGTTGCCGGTCAGACCTAAAAATGCCCCGGGACCCAAACTAAACCCCCGGATAGTGTTTTATGATTATTTCGACCCTTCCGAACACATTGGCGCACTCAAAATGACCATACAGATGATACAAATATAATTTACTTTTTTTTAAATCCATTTAAACTGATTCTTGACGCGATGACACGAGCGTCCCAACTTAATTTCTGAATTGTCGTATTTATAACTTGCGATAATATTAATAAATTCAATAATCATATATTACCATGTTCACTCAGTACTATTCAATATTATTATCATAATCAAATACCAACTCTCATCTCGCTAGTATTTAAATCCGGATTAATTTCCAAATAATTATCCCATTTAATTTAATTAATCACATTAAATAAAATCAATAAAATTACGGGGTATTACATACTTCCCCCCAGATAACAGAATTTCGTCCCGAAATTCGAAAATAAAATATACCTGGCAAAAATAACTCTGGATAATGCTCGTGCTCCTCATCCTCGCGCTCCCAGGTAGACTCCTCAGCATTGTGATGCCACCACTGAACACGCACTAACGGTAGTATCTTCGATCTTAATTTCCTCTCGCTATGGTTTATAATAGTAATCGGCCCCTCCTCATAGGAACTATCTGGCTGTAGATCAATATCCTCTAAAGCAATGTGAGTATGGGCCAAATCATCTCGAAGATATCTCCTCAGTGAGGAAATGTGGAACACGTCATGGATCCTATGCAAGTGTTCCGGTAACCCAAATCTATACATAACTGGCCCAATCCGCTTGATGATAGGGAATGGCCCCACATACCTAGGTGCCAACTTCCCCTTCTTCCCGAAATGCATAATCATTTTCATAGGAGACACTCGAAGCAGCACCTGGTCCCCCACATTGAACTCTCGGAAGGACCTCTTGACATCGGCGTAACTCTTTTGTTGATCCTGAGCAACCCGGATACGGCTCCATATCATCTCTATCCTCGCCGAAGTATCCTGAATCACTTCTGGCCCAAGTAGCTTGTTGTCCCCCACCTCTAGCCAATATGTTGGGTAACGACAAGGCCTACCATACAACGCCTCAAATGGAGCCATACCAATAGTGAATTGGTAGGAGTTGTTATAGGCAAACTCCACCGGTGGAAGATACCGCTCCAAACCTCAGCCAAAGTCGAGGATGCACATACGCAACATGTCCTCTAACATTTTATTTGTCCGCTCGGTCTACTCATCAGTCTGCGGGTGATAGGTTGTACTTAATCGCAATTCCGTTCCCATAGCTTCCTGGAAACTTTTTCAAAATCGTGACACAAATATTTTGTCCCTATCAGACACAATATTGAGAGGCATCCCATGGAGTCTCACTATCTCAGCTATGAAGATCTGGGCGTACTGTTTCATAGTGTAGTATGTTCGGGCTGGTAGAAAGTGAGTAACCTCAGTCAACCGATCGACTATTTCCCATATGGAATCGTGACCTCTCTGCGATGTAAGTAACCTCGTGATGAAGTCCATGGAAATGCACTCCCATTTCCACATAGGAACCTCTAATGGTTGTAGAAGTCTTGTCGATCTCTGACGGTCCACCTTTACTAGCGAACAAGTGGCACATTTCGAAATGAACTCGACAATATCCCTCTTCATCCCGCTCCACCAACACTGCCGCCTCATATGCTGGTACATCTTATCCCCACCAGGATGTACCGTGAATCGCAAACCGTGCGACTCTGTCATTACCTCGTGTCGCAAATCTTCCCCCTCAGGAATAACTAATCTTCCGTTGAAGCGTAAGCCCCCTTTTGAACTAACGATATAAGGCTCGGCCCCCTTTGCTAGTAATCGTACTATCTACTCTTGGCAGAACGGGTCTACTACCTGAGCCTGTATAACTCTCGTAATAATCTGGGGCGTAACAATTACCACAGACACGAATAATCGGGCCACTACGTCCTGGTGTCCCAACTCCTTCCACTTTGCTTTCCACACCTCGTCCACCTCACCTAGTGGCTTACGGCTCAACGTATCTGCTGCCACGTTAGCCTTCCCTGGGTGGTATTGGATATCGAACTGATAATCCTTCATAAACTCGAGCCACTGATGTTGACGCATATTCAGCTCCTTTTGCGTGAAGAGGTACAGTAAGGACCTGTGGTCTATGAATAAATGGAAATTATCCCCTAGGAAATAGTGTCTCCAAATCCGAAGTGCAAATACAACTGCCGCTAACTCCAAGTCGTGGGTGGGGTAATTTTTCTCGTGAGGTTTAAGCTTACGGGAAGCATAAGCTATAGCATGACTCTTCTACTGCAATACACCCCCAGGTCCTAGTAAGGACGCATCAGTGTAGACTAGATACTTCACTCCCGGCCTGGGCAATGCTAACACTGGTACTGAGGTCAACTTGTCTTTTAACTCGTCGAAAGCCAACTGGCCGGCATCACTCCAGATAAATGGCACTCCCTTACGAGTCATATGTGTCAATGGACTCGCTATTTTCGAGAACCCCGAATAAACCTCCCGTAGTATGCCGCTAGGCCCAAGAAACTACGTATCTCTGTCGGTGTCGTGGGTTGTCCCCACTCCCTCACCGTTGATACCTTCCCCAGGTCAACAGATATCCCCCGGTCAGAAATAATGTGCCCTAAAAACTGAACCTCTTTCAGCCAAAACCCGCACTTCTCATATTTTGTATACAACTCGTGCTGGCATAGTGTCTACAAAACCTGCCTCAAGTGCTCGACAAGCTCCTCCTCGGTATGGGAGTAAATCAGAATGTCATCAATGAAGACAATAATGAACTGGTCCAGGAACTCTCTGAACACCATATTCATTAAGTCCATAAACACGGTTGGGGAGTTGGTCAGGCCAAAAGGCACAACCCTGAACTCGTAGGAACCATATCTCGTCAAGAAGGCAGTCTTCGAGACATCCTGATCCCTGATTCCTAACTGATGGTACCCCAATCACAAATTAATCTTTGAGAAGAAGGCATCTCCTTTCAACTGTTCGAATAAGTCATCGATTCAGGGCAACGAATACTTATTCCGTATCGTGACTTTATTCAACTCCCGGTAGTCGACACATAACCTCAAAGATCCATCCCTCTTCTTGACAAACAGTGCAGGAGCAACCCAAGGCGAAGTACTCCTACGGATAAACCCCTGACCCAATAGCTGCGCTATCTGATCTCGTAGCTCTCTCATCTCCGTTGGAGCCATACGGTAAGGTGCGCGGGCTATCGACCGAGTGCCCGGGACCAAATCTATAACAAAGTTCATCTTTTTACTATTAGGTAATCCCGGAATATCCTGGAATACATCAGCGAACTTTCGAACAACTGGAATCATATCAAATGGTATCACCACCTCCTTAGAGGTCTCCTCCTCTATGTAGTACAAGTGAGTGGATGATCCTCCCTCGGGGCGAGGCATCGCTAATAGGAATATCTCCCAACCGGGTATGGTAAAAACAATACTCCTACTAAAACAATTAATTATATCTCAATACATAACTAGCCAATCCATACCAATAATCGCATCGTACTCGGACATATCTAATACTAGCATGTCAGCAGGTAAAGTAAATCTCCCAATCTCTACACCCACGCCTCTACATATAAAGGAAATCACAGAACCCCTACTCAACGGTGAATCTACACAAGTGACAGTGCTCTCCGCAGTATCTAATAATCCCATAGCACGTGAAAATCTCGTTGCAATAAAATAGTGTGTGGCTCCCTTATCATATAAAATACGACCCATATTCCCCTTAATAAAAAATATACACTCAATTGTGGGTGGATCCTGCGGGACTGCGGCCTGCTGGAGGTTATAAACCCGACCATACTGGAGCTGCCCTACTGAACTGGGACTGCTAAAATAGGTGGCAGTGCTGGCATTTATGGTGTTGCTGTGAGGGTGGTGAGAAACATCGGTCTTTGGGGCTCCTGTCGAGCACCCTGCTACTGCTGCGGGGACCTGCCCCTCTCAGGACACTCCTGTTGTTTATGGCCATACTTGCCATATATGAACATTTTTGCTTAAAGTTTCCCCCTCTCTGACCTTGCTGCCCACGAGCCTGATGGCCGTTACCACCCCTATCATGGCCATGCTGGCCCCCATTGAAATTGTTGTTAGCCCTGATGGCCGTGCTGACCCTGCTGGCCATGTCCGAAACCTCTTGATCTAAATCTCTTTGAATCCCCCTATTGGGAACTCTGATCACCCTGCTTGTGCTGACCCTGAGTTGACTGTGCCCCGTTGGCACCATTACCCCCTGCCCTACCCTGCTAGCTGGACTCTCCTGCTCGCTTACCCTCTGACAAATGAAAATGATGGTCATGGCAGTGAAGTAATGTTGCGTTAACCACATCTGAATAGATGGCCAATGAGATATTACCTAGCAGGTGCTGACGAATTCTCCACGTTAACCCATCCATGAACTTCTCGATCTTCTTCTATTTAGTAAGGATCTCATCGGGAACGATGTTCAGAAGATTGGTGAACTCAATCTCATACTTTTCCACTGTCCTCCCTTCTTATTTAAGGTTCATCAATTTTTGCCTCATCTCTATCTGAACTGCTAAAGGGAAATATTTACGGTCGAACTGCATCCAGAAGTACTCCCACCAGTGCAAAGCTGGTGGTAATGTACTCCCACCAGTGCAAAGCTGCTACTACTAGCGTAAACGTCGCCAATATCTGCCTATGCACATCTGTACACTCATACATCCTCAAATTCCTTTGGATGTCCTTCTTCCACTGGCTCGACACAACAACGTCGGAGCTCCCTGCAAACTCCGGAGGGTGCGCCTTCTGAAAGGCATCACGGAAACGTTCCCAAGTAGATGAGAATGCATGAGCCTGAACTGGGGCTACCACCGGTGTCTGAGGTGGTGCCTGCTGCACAACTGCTAACGCGACATTTATCGCCTGGGCTACAATGGCGGCAACTTCAGTAGCATTCATAGAACCCTGAACTGGTGCAGGTTGTGGCTCGGGTTAGGTACCCATGGGAACTCTTTTTCCATGCCGAGGAGGCATTTGAAATGAGAGAAAAGTTCTATAAGTCCACAGTTAATATCCCAAAATAGCTGAAGAACGTAAGATATAAAAAAGAGTACAACAATCCTAAAATATAGGGCTCTATATCAAAGGACGTTACGCGGAAACATAACAAGACGTACATATCCTAAGGACTTTAGAACCTGATGCTCTGATACCCCCTGTGACACCCCGACTAATTAAATACCGGGTAGCTACTCATTTATTTAAATTAATACAAAATGTCAAGTTGGTTCAGTTCATAGCATCAATGTCGAAAAACATTTAAATTACTTACTAGCCACCTAATATTTAAATTAGTGCGGTGCCAAATTTTATTATTTTATTTAACCAATAACAAAGAAATCTAAATCATCATCCAACCATCACATGAACAAACTCATAAGGTAAAGAATAGAAAGAATAACTGATGTCTGGAGTAAACACTCCAATAATAGCAATATAAAAATCCATTACAAATGTCTGAATGAAATAAATAAATCCCAAGACTGAAATAACTGAAAGTCTAAAACTGTTGTCACTAAATAGAATGGGCAACAGGCCCTAATATAAATAAATGACTCCTAACAGAAGCAAGGATAGAGGTGTAGGCGTCTAGTAACGAGATCCCGTAACTTTCACAGCAGCTACAACACGTCAATGGAATGGAACTCCTAAGCTTGGCGTCCCTGTGGCTTGGCACCTAAAAATGTTTTACAAGAAAAATAGATTTGGAAGCAAACGGGCTAGAGCCCGAGGTGAAAATAGTTTTAAAATATAGCAAGTGTTTAATTGCATTAAATAGTAAATATTATATACATGTTAGTTACGTGCTCTCACATGAGTTCCTCACCCCTCAACTAGTGTGCACGCCTAACGCATACCCTTAACCCATCCTAGTTATGCCGCTAACTAACTACTCTGTACCACTTCTTGTCGTCACATTATAATATAGGGGTCTATTCGTATCATTCTAATATATTCTACGTATAACCCACCTTTACATTAATCAGATTATTACATCAATTGTGATATGAATTCCCACATTTTTAATCCCATTCAAATATATCAATTATTCGTATTCATAATTTAATAGTAAGCCAGATACAAGTACAAGCATATCATTCTCCGCTTATATATACAATATGGCACCCCTAGGCTAAGCTGCGTTGCACGCATACTCTACCATTGAATTCCGGTACATCACGTACATAAGGACTACGCGTTCCGAATCACTCAGGAACCGTTCAATAAATAAAATCACACATATTGGAGGCGAACACAGTTCACATACCCATGGGTCACACACATACCTACGCTCCCATGGTCGGGTGACTTATCCACTCACAAATAAGTCATTCACAGTCCTATGTCCTTAAGGTACCAATCAAAATCCCCCTGTAGCCACACAAAGATCATATGGTCCTTTTTCTGAAAGCCAACCTCCCGTGATAGTAAGTATGGTAGCTGTGTCATACACACAATAATCCATATACTAAGCATTCACACAACTTAGGAAATTATCACATTATTAAAGGTATATTATATTTTCAGCCCGATACCCTCAGTATTATCGTACGCTATTATCATCCTAAATTATACATAATATGTTTTGCTTATAAATCTCACGTCGTATAGTTTCGAGTACTTAAACCTATCCTGAAAAGGTTACTAAGTCTCCTACGTATCCCACATGTCAATTCAGTACTTCGAGGTTCATATTTTTGTCTCTAATCATAACTTATCAGCCATACTAATTTAAGTCATACTCTCGCAACTTATAATGGTAAATTACTCGTCGAACACTCGTAAGTTCAAAACTACGTTCCAAACCAATTCTAATATGTTTCGGGCTTCAATTACGTCCTCACTGGTCTCCCTAAGGTCCTAATGTATACACAGAGTCCCCACCTACAACTTTCAATGGTCGGAATCGCTTAAATCCAAAAAGGGGGAAAAATCACAGTTTCTGGGGAGGTCGATCGATCGATCAAGCATGTGCAGGTCTCTATTTTCTGCTTTTTCAGCCCTAGATTTGTCCCAATTTCCCATTACACAATGCCAAATTCTAAAGTAAACATGTTGGGTGATCTAACGACCTAAATACATTATTCTTAACTTTCCATAATTCTTAAATCATCAATAATCACACTTTTCTTGGATCAAATCATCTAGTTGCCATAAAAACCCTATTTTTCTATTTTCTCCAACAATCATCATACAATTCCTCATAAATTCGTAATTAACTATGCATGGTTTACAATTTCGTTATTAAGATGTTTCCAGAATTGAATCTAGTCCTACCCAGATTAAGGTTTTTATCCCTAATTTTAAGAGTTTCAATATTTTCATGGTTATCATCAAATACTAACTATCATGGATAAATTATTTGTTGAATCTTAATGAATTAAATCACTTGCCTGGAAAATTTGATGTTCTGATTTCGTGAAGCATATGGTATAGAAGATATCTCCTCTTTCTGATCTAACCAGTGGTGGTGGTGGTGGTGGTGGTGGTGGTGTAATAGCCTGTGAGAGTGGTTTTTCTTCTTTGGAAACTTCCTTCTCTATTCTCTAACTGCCATAGGTGATTTTGATTGTGAAAACCCTAAGAGTCCTAAGAGGTGGCTGATAAACTAAGCCTAAATTTCGTGGGTTAATATTCCTTAAAAATCAAAATGACTAAAATACCCTCCCGGGTTGTTGGTTAGGCCTAAAAATGACCCGGGGCCCAAACTAAACCCCCGGCTAGTGTTTTCTGACTATTTCGACCCTTCCGGACACTTTGGCGCACTCAAAATGACCATACAGATGATACAAATATAATTTACTTTTTTTTTAAATCCATTTAAATTGAGTCCTGGCGCGATTGACACGCGCGTCCCAACTTAATTTTCGAATTATCGTATTTATAACTCGTGACAATATTAATAAATTCAATAATCATATATTACCATGTTCACTCAGTTATATTCAACATTATTATCATAATCAAATACCAACTCTCGTCTCGCTAGTATTTAAATTCGAATTAATTTCCAAATAATTATTTCATTTAATTTAATTAATTCCATTAAATAAAATCAATAAAATTACGAGGTATTACTGTTCCCTATTCAGGCTAACTGAGAATCTAGTAGTGGTAACACATTCAATAGTCCAATCAATGATAAGAGAGAGAAAACCAAATAAATGGAGGAGAGTGAATAGAAAATCTCAGCTCGCAATGTTATAGGCTTTCAAAATATCAATCTTTAGAGTGAATCTAAGAGGAGTGATGTGATGCCTCGATTTTCGGGGTCAATGCAGAAAGACTTTTATACTTTTATTTCTTTTAAGAAAATCCTCCTTTTGAAATAAAATCTTGATTTCATATTTTTATCATCAAATTCATTGGGTTTAGTTAATGAAATGATGTCCAGCTTTATGAATTTTAGAAGGACGCTTGAAATAAAAAAGATTTGTGCCAATCTCATAGAACAATTCACAATCTAAAGAAAGTCCGCACCATCCTATCTTATTAGAAACAAAATTTAAAATACTTCTAAATAGTTTCAAACAACATAATCAAACATTCCATTTAAATAACATAAATAAAGTAAACAGAGCTCTACTGGCGTGTAAATTCTTCCTTGACTCTCATGGTTTCCTTGCCTTTATATTTTCCTGAAGTACCTGGGGGGTTAGCAAATGGTGGGGTATGAGCATGCGCCCTTTAGGAGAAATACTAGCTGAGTAATATGCACAAATAATATTTATACATATAGAGTATATTTTAGCAATTATAAAATCATCCATCATTTGATTCAGTGTTCTCATGCAAAATGCAACATGACATGTAATTAACGTTTTGACTATGCAACCGGGACGATAAGCCCACTCACACACGTACTTTCACATTTTTTCAAAGTTGCTTCATAAACTTTTATTTACATCAATGAGCGATGTGCTCACAATCAACTTTTTACTGACTCCCATCATGTCGGAATATGCTATTGATCAGTTATCTCAGGTTTACGCATTAAGCCGCACCCTAGGGCTCCGAGCCCTTCTTAAAATTCCCGGTTATCTTCGAGTGCCTTTTACTTGTTACATATTTATAACCATTTTTCCTTTCTCTCTTTCTTTTTCATTTTTAATATCTTTCCTTTATTTCCTTTTTATCGGCTATTGAGGCCAAATAGCCACGATAAGACAAGTCCCAACACACTTTATTTCTAAGTTTCACATTTCATAAAAAGTCTGTTTTCATTTTACCTTGGACTCGGTATTTCTTCCTTTTTAAAATAAATTTAATTACTATTTCTCGTGAAACTTGACCTTTAAGTTCAAACACCCAATTACATATTTATTACACATTTTATTGTACTTTTCGATATTCACGTATACTTGTAAACTTACATTTTATTCACTTTGTCAAAAATTCTTGTTTTTCATTTGCTTTCCAAAATAGGAGTTTTACCACATAAAATCCACCTCTTTTGAGTCCTTTAGTTCGGAAGATTTACTCATAAGTCCAACAAGTTCATAAAATGACATTTTTCGTACTAAAACCTTATTTTTGTCACTCTAATACTTATATTTCCAACTTATTAACTTTGCACTTTCTATGATATTTCTTATCATTTTATGTATTACCTCCTTTTAAACTAACTTTCCAAAACAATACTTATGTTTGCAAATATTATTACTAAATCCAAACTTTTCATAAAATGACACATTTGGCCTAAAAATGACACTTTTGACATTTCAAGATTTATTCTTACAAATTTATAACTTTTCATTTTACACTTTGTACCCTTATCATTTTATGTGTAAATATTACTATATTTTATATTTTAACCTCAACACTTTAATATTTTCACTTTTAATCACTTAATTCATAAACTTCTTAAACTTTCATCTCATAAAGTAATGTCATTTTATGTATTTAACATGTTAATTTTTTCAACATTATTATTTCCTATTCAAAGTCTTAGTTTAAATGTATTTTCAACATAATAAATCCATTTACTATAACCACATATGATTTTCTTCATGGATGAAGGGATTTACACTAATAAAACTCATATATGCACCTTAAAATTTCTTCATCAAGTTCAACTTATCATGCGGCATGAAATAACTAGTTTAAACATCATTTTCATAAAGAATAATTTCGTAAATATTTTGAAATTTAAAATTAATTCTAACTTTAACTTTTAACCATTTTTATCACGTATTTATCAACATATATTCATATATAGTGATAATAAGTATAAATAGTCATGTAAATCATCATATGTGTACATAATATTAGCATGCTTGATTTTAAACTTGAAAATAGTGTAGAAAGCCTACCTATTGAATATATAAATCCTTTAGATTTCCTTAACACTGGATAATTAAAAAGTGGAATGGTGGTCTTTCAGGCTTGATATATAAGGAGAATAGAAAGGACTTTGGGATACTGGATTGAGTGAGTAAAGAAGACTAAAAACCTTGGTTTAATGGATGCCCAACAACTCAATCGAATTCAGGCGGATTGTGAGGACAAAGTTCCTCTCCCCTCACTCTTATAATTTCTCCTAAACATATGCAAATGATTCCCCATCCCTCAATGATCAAACAACCAAGGTAGATGGGGTAGCAAACCTGATAACATGGGCTAAATTCATGGGAGTTAGGTTCCCCTTTTCTCATACCATTGCCCATGTTGACAACCAAAAGGGATAAGCAAATAACAGGTTGCGAATCGATTCAGGCTAAGGCGGAATCAATTTTCACCGGAGAGGCACGAATTTTTGTCCTAATATATATATATACTTTATTTATTAATGATAGTAACACATAATAATAAGTGTGATTTAATAATTTATTCCGTACAATCATTTTAAATGCATAGCTTAATTTTTAATGCGCGTAACGCGATATGCGACATTGTTGAATTTTTCCTTTGATTTTAATTACAAGATTATTCTATTTAAATTAATGCCATTATTTCTTTTAACACAATTTTATTAATTTATAAAAATTCGAGCATTACAAGTCATGTCCCTATGGTAATTCCTCATGACCTCCTACAACAAGAGGATGTTATCAGTAATTGATCTTCCTTCCACAAAGCATCTTGCCTCTCACCGATAATGTGGGGGGGGGGGGGGGGGATAGGCTTGATTCTTGTAGAAATAATCTTAGAGATGAACTTATACATTGTGTTGCAGTAAGATATGGGTCTGAAATCTCCTATGTTGTTGATATTCATCACTTTGGGGATAAGAGCAAGAGAGGTTCAATTCCACCTCTTAAGAAGTTTACCCTCAATGAAGAAGAAGGAAATAACCTTAATTACATCTTTTCCAATCACCTATTAGTTCTTTTTAAAGAAGTATGCACTAAATTGATCTGGCCCAGGAGGTTTGTTTGACCCAATAGAGATTATTACCTTCTTTATTTCATCATCAGTTATAGGAGTGATCAACTGGTTTACCTGTCCCTCGTCAATTATTTTGGTGATAACCGCTTCAAGAATGGAATGGGGATCAATAAAGTCATGACTACTGCCCAGCAAAGCCCTATAGTAATCCACAACTACTTTAGAAACATTGAGACTACCCTAAATTTTTTTCCCACCTCCATTATCAATGGTAAGAATCTTCCTGCTGGCCCTGTGCTTATTAGCTTTCTTATGGAAGAAAACAGTGTTAAGGTACCCCAAGTAGAGCCATTTCACAGTAGACTTATGCTTGTAAAAATATTCTTCATTATTCCTCAACTCAATGTACTTAGAAACCATTTCTTTCTCCTCTTTCTCAAGATTGGCATTATAATTTTCTTTAAAGATCATTGAGACATAGCTTAACCTCTACCACTCTCCTTGAAATTTAGCAGTATAACTTTTTGTCAAAACCCTTAAGGTTGGATTAAAGTCTACTAAGTTTCTTACTGACTTTAGCCATAGGGTTGCCAACTTCCTCAATGCTCTAAGAATCCACCAACACATTTGAAAGTCATTGTTCCATCCAAAAATTGAAAATTTTAAAGGGTTTTAGCCTTCTAGGTTTTGGAGGGGATAAGGAGATAATGATTGGGTAACGATCAGAAACTCCATCTATTAGAACAATTACTTGGGACTCTGGGAAAGCAGCCAGCTAAGCATCATTATGCAAAACTCTATCAAATATGGGTTGGATATTATCTAACCTTTCTTGTTTCTTATTCCAAGTGAACCACAATCCATTAGACGCCATGCCATCAACATATATGTCCATGAGGCATCTATTAAAGTCTTCAGTAGCCATCAAGTTTATGCCATGTAGACCTCTCTTCTCATCATGTCTTATAACAACACTAAAGTCCCCCATTAGCACCAAGGCAAATTATTCACCACCTCAAAAAGTCCCATAAGTGATGTCTATTATTAGGCAGATTCTCCCCCAAAAATAAATGATGCAAAAAAAGGTGGTACTGGTACCAATCACCTCAACCATGTGCATATTTGTTTAAAGATGAGAGGAAATCAAAACCACACTCAAAATAGAGAGGTTACACCCTAGTATAACTCTAAAAACACCCCCATTGCATGGGTAGTTAATAAAAAAATCAATGGTGAAAGCAACTTTTCTTAACATTCATCAGATTGTTCCTCCTAACCTTAGTCCTAAGCAGACAAACTAAGGCTAAATTATGGTCTCTAATGAGTTTATTAACCTTTATTTTATTTTATTTTTTTTTTGGGGGGGGGGGGGGTCAATCACCCTAATAATGCAGCTTTAATCATCTCTCATTTTAAAATGCAAACTTTTTTTTCCTCTCCCACTAGAACTATGGCTATGCTTGATCATCTGTTTGGTGGAATTACACAATTTGGATTTCTTATCGGCGAGATTATCCACAACAATGACCCTCAAAGCAAGTCCAGTGGGCTATGGGGTAGTGTCAAGTTCATTTCTATTAATCTCAAAGGCACATAAGGAATTATAAGTGATTACAATTGGGGAATTAGGGATGACCACCTCCTCCATAGCATTGATGGTGTTAATCTTCTTATTGGTCTTGCTACATTCTCCCTTTATGGATAGGCTTGGAAATCTCACTAATCACCTTATTACTTTAAATCATTTCCTCTATGCACGGCTTCTTATTATTTTTACCACTAACTTGGGTCCATTCTTTATCACCATTCCAGTAACAAGCATTATTAGGATTGGGGGCTACACTGGGAAGTTAATAATAGTAGGCTTCTTTTCCATCCAAACATTTTTAACTTTAGTACATTTAGAGATAGTATGGCCAAAGGTAAGACAATGAGAGTAAGAATGTGGCAAACTTTAGTACTCAATTTTTACATAGGTAGTAGTTCCATCTTCCAACATGGCATCCAATGACTTTAGATAGGTAGCTTTGGGTTCCATTCCACATAAATATGAGCATAACTGATCTTCTTCATATCCTTAGTGATTGTATCAACATATATGGGTACTCCAACTACACTGGCAATGTAACTGAGTCCCTCCTCAATCCAAAATTGCATGGGGATATTATGGAACAAGACCCACACAGGAATTTTAGGGGTAGTATCTCTAGAGAAGCATAAATTGGGATACCATTTATTCATAATAATAGGATTATCAGTGAAGTTATAAGGCCCATTCTCCACCACATCCTCTATGCAACTTGGGTTATCAAATTTAGAAAAGAAAAATCCCTATTTATGATCTATAACTATGGATAGGCCAAGATTTTCCCAAAGTTTGTGAGCAATACTGTCCACAAGTGAAAATGAAAGTTTCTACAGAAACCTTTATCGAAAATGAATAAAATTCTCTCTCCTCTCTCTAAAATCCCTTCCTCCCTCACGTTTATATCTTCCTTCCTCTTCCTCTTCCTCATCTAAACTCTTTCTTTATTTACCTTTATGTCTTCTCCTTCTACCATGGGTGTTTCCTTTTCACCAATACCATTGATGGGTGGTGTTGCTCCAGCTCCATTGAAACCCGATGGACAGGTGGAAAGTTATTCCCTCCAACTTTGGTTCCATTTGATTCTATACTAATGCCAAGTCTTTTTTAGTCTAACAATGAATCTGTAGAGGAGGGCTAAATTATGGAAACTGAAGAAAGCATTAAGAGAGCTAATGTCAATATGTTTAGACTATAGGAACTTAGCAAGGAGAATAATGTCTACCTTAAGTTTCTTAAGAGCAAGGGCCTTAACCGTGATGATATTAATGTTTTCAGAGCTACTTGTGGTGGGAGTAAGCAACAAAACACCATCTACGGACATTATTTGGGAAGCAAGCAACTATAATTTCAAACTTTGGACCAATCTGCTACAGTATCCAGTGTAGAAAACTATGTACACAAGTTGGCTAAGCCTGACACTGGTACATCTATTTTAGTCCTTACTCATACTTCTTCTGACTTAGAAAGGAATGTGGGTATTATTGGTAGCAAATCTAACCTTCCAAAAGATCCAGCAACCTCCAACACGTCTTTGTCCAATAGTGAAAAGGATAATGTTGTAACGACTAAGAAATCATGGAGTTCGATTACGGCTGATAAGAGAGAACTAATGTTCGAACTTACCTACCATAAACCATCCATAATTAAGTATAGGGTGCAAGTTAAACCCACGCCAGAGGTAGACAAACTTGTTATGCTAAGTGGTAAAGTAGTTGTGTGGGTTTCTTCTTATAAAGGAAACTCTCATTTTCCCTTATTAATAACATTGCCCATAAGTAATAGGACAAGTTTGTCCTATCTCAGTTTATTTCCCATAACAAAAGGTTCTTCTTTTTTAAGTTTGTCAACCCCACTTATAGAGATGATAAGGTGGAGAGTGGGCTATAGAATTTTATAGAAAACCCAATCGTCATTATGAACCACCCATGTCCTTTCTTTCATTTCTCAGCCCTCCTCCATCACTCTTTTTACAGTCTATCTTCCCATTTTTCAGCCCCCTTCCACTCTTTTACAATCCATTATTCTTCGCTCCGCTTTTATCAAGCCTTTTATTTCATTCTCTTTAGGCCTAAATCCCTATTTCCAGTCATTATTGATCCGTGTACTCTAGCGTAGTTCCCACGGTAAACACAATACCAATACCAAATGCCTGAACAATACCCTCATTGATATCCTCATCAACAACATCACCTACGAAGAAGTTAGACATGTGGGAGTGATAACGGGCAACAAGAACGGAACCGGGGTTGTGGTGGTTGTCCCAAAATAGCCACACGACTAATATAAGTTATCTCTTGGAATTTTCAGGGAGTAAGGAGACCCCGGACAATTCGCATATTAAAGGATCTCATTAAGTCCTATCGCCCGCCCCTCCATTATCTTCTTAATAAAGACCAAAAATCGTCGAAAAAAGTTAGAATGGATAAGAAGAGGCACTTACTTTAATAAGTGATTATATGTTGATCCTAGAGGGAAGGCATGAGGGTTATCACTTTGGTGAAATGATGGGATCCAGATGTCAGTCACATCATCTTCACACCATTTTGTTAATTCTGATTGCATGTTGAAGAATACGGATATTAGGTAGAGCACTACACTTCTCCATGCGTCAACTGATGAGCTCATTCGCAAAGACACTTGGAATGAGTTATTTACATTCCCACAGCATTCCCAGTCCACTTGGATTATTATGGGCGACCTAAACACTATTGGAGATGCTTGGGAAAAAGAAGGTCGTAATGAGGACCCGAGGAGAAAGATTGAAGAATTCCATGAGATTTTGTGCACAGGCAACCTACAAGAAATAGAGTTTAAAGGACCAAAGTTCACTTAGTCTAACAAGAGGAAAAATGAAGAGATTATAAAGGAGAGAATTAATAGATCCCTCATCAACGTTGAGTGGCGCCATACTTTCCCCAACGTGTATATCACCCATAAAATTGTAAAAGGCTCTGACCATTGCCCTTTGATTCTTGAGTTGACCCCCATCCTTAGCAAATCAAAATTCAGATTCAACTTCGAAGCTATGTGGGTTGGGGTTCAACAGTGCTAGGAAACTATTAAGCAAGGTTGGGAGACATAAATAAGAGGTTCTCACGTGTTTAAGGTATCCTCAAAACTCAAAAAGGTGACTAAGGGCCTCATGCATTGGAAGAAAAATAGCTTTGGTAACACTCGGTCCTAATTAAATGATCTTAATATTAAGCTGGCCTTAATACAATAATAACCCCCTACCGCTGAAAATATGCATGCTGAAGATGCCTTAGTGGAAGAAGTTGATAACATCCTCATTAAAAAAGACAAATATTTATAGCAAAGGTCTAGAGTTAATTGGATCAAGCATGGTGACCAAAATACTAAATTCTTCCACACGACCACAGTCAAAAGAAGGAGCAAGAACTGCATCACTAAACTCAGGAAAGAGGATGGGAGCTGGATTAATGGGGAGGAAGAGCGAAGTTTTTTTTTTGGAAAAACACTTTCAAAGGATTTCAAAATAAATGGAACCAAGAGATATGGGGGATTCTCTACGGGTCGTTGAGCATAGTGTTTCCCAAGCGATGAATAGATAATTTTTTAGAGCTGTTTTGGATGATGAAACTCATAAGGCAGCGAATCAACTTGGAGGCCTAAAAGCCCCAAGTCCGGATGGTTTTCCTGGACTCTTTTTTACAAAAGTATTGGCATGTAATTGGTGATGAGGTGTGCAAGGCAGTTAGAGGTTTCTTTGAAGAAAAATACATTTTGAAAGAGTTTAACAAAACCAACTTAATCCTTATACCCAAAATCCATACCCCAAAAAATGCTAACCATTTCCATCCTATAAGCCTTTACAACTGTCTCACAAAATCATATCCAAAACCCTCGCAAACTGGCTAAAACCCTTGCTTTAAAACCTTATCACCCCCAATCAAGTTGCATTTGTCCCCAATAGATCAATCCATAACAGTGTTATTTAGGTCCATGAAGCTTTCCACTACCTTAGAATGGTTAAAAGGAGAAGGAAAAAGGAGATGGCTCTGAAAATTGACCTCATTAAAGCCTATGACAGAGTTGAATGGGATTTCCTCAAAGTAGTTATGGAGAAAGTGGGCTTTAATGAGAAATGGGTCCAATTTATCATGAAGTGTGTCTCTACAATGACCTTCAATGTTATTATTAATAGAAGTGAATGTTTACAGATCAAACCTGAGAGATAAATACGCCAAGGAGATCCATTCTCGCATTATCTTTTTCTCCTCGTTCAAGACGTCCTCTCATGTATGATTAATATAGCAACCTTGTCAGGGCAACTTTCAAGGATAAGTATGAAGTAAGGTTGCCCTACTCTATCCCACCTATTTTTCGCAAATGATTCGATCCCGTTTTTAGAAACTAACCACAATGAGTGCTCAACCCTGGATAATATCCTCCACTATTATAGTAATGATTTCGACCAAAGCGTTAATTTCCAAAAATCCAGTGCTTTTTTATCCCCAAATACGGAGGCTCCCTTGGTTGAGCATCTGTGAAACTTCCTTCAGATTTCTCCCATGGTCAAAATATATAGGTTTCCTGGCTTCTCGGGAGAAATCTAAAACCCTTAGCTTTTCTTTCATATAGATAGGTTGCCTAAAAACTTAGAAGTTGGAAGCAACTTCTTCTATCTCCGAGTGGGAGTGAAGTTCTGATTAAAGTTGTGGTTCACGCTATACCTACTTATGTGATGTCTTGTGTCCTTCTCCCTAAGAACCTCTGCATGAAACTCAACTCCATGATCAACAACTTCTAGTGGGGACGATCTGAAGAGAAGAGTAAAGTGCACTGTATTTATTGGTCTAAACTTACCCTCCCTAAATTTTAATGGGGGTTAAGTTTTTGAGACATCCAGCTCTTCAACAAGGCCCTCCTATCCAAACAAGGTTAAATAATTCTACAAAGTCCGAAAGCAATATGGGCAAAAACCTTAAAATCCATCTACTTTCCTAACGACTCTTTCATGAATGCTAAAAAAAGTGCCTGGAGCTTCTTGGGTCTGGAGCAGCATTATTGAAGGAAGGGAGATTCTTAAGAAGGGCGATGGAATGTGGGTTGTGATGAAATCATTGATATATGGAAGGACTAACGAATTTCCACCTCTATGGGTTTTAAACCTTACTCCCCCTAACCACCAAGATCTTGGGAATTTAAGGTTGTAGATATTATCCGTCCCCAACATAGAGAATGGATTAAGGACGATCTTTGGGTTTGTTCAATAGAGAGGATATATGAGCACATTTAAAACATTCAAATTCCTATCTATAAGACGGCCGATAAACTTATTTGGCACTTCAATAAACATGTGGAGTTTACTGTCAAATTTACAAACTTAGAGGCTTCAAAGACCCAACTTGATATCACAGCTGATTACACCACCTCTTTATCATTCCAACCTAACCCCAACCTTTGGAAGGAAATATAGACTATGAAAACTCCTCCCAAGATCAAACACTTCCTAAGTAAAGTTGGCAATAATGCTTTAGCATGCAAACCTAACCTATTCAATAGAGTGTGTATTCAGTCACCTTTGTGTGATATTTGCTCCACTGAGATAAAAAACTTGGAACATATTTTTTTTAGGTGCAAGGGGGTTGAGGAATTTTGGTCAGAGTGTGGAGCTTGGCATGAATCGATGGAGGGCGACGACTAGTTGTAACACCCCGTATTTTTCAATGATTTTTAAATATGGGATTAATTAAAAGTAAATATGGGAAATTAATTTAAATTGATAACATCTAACACCTAGGTTGGTTGTTGGACTTAGTCTTATAAGGGGGAATTCAGGGCTAAATGTAATTAGGCTAAATTGAGAGAATTGCCTAATTTGGAGAATAATTCGGGTCAGGGGGATTCGAGGGGAATGATGACTTAGACGAGTAGGATATAGTGAGTTACCTTATGGGTAGAATAATGTGTACACTTCGAGTGGTGAGAAATACTCGGGAGCGCATAATAATAAGTAAACTTGTAGTTCATAAATATGTGGGTTATTCGGGATATAAATATACTACGTAGGAGACTTGAGATATGGGACGTGCGTATACTATATTAATGTTATGAATATATAGGTGGGGTGAATTCCTATTGTATTATTTCTTATGTGTATGACATACTTACGCTGCTTGCTATCGCGGGAGGTTTTGGAAGGGTATAGTCTTATCCTGATGAGCCTTTTGGGGGATTTTATATTGGTACCTCAGAATACAGTACTTAGGTTTGATCATCATTAGTGAGAACAATGATATGCACGGTCATTTGGGTGCGTAGGTATGTGCATAACCCAAAGGCCTAGAACTATGTTCGCCTCCATTTGTGTGTGATTTGTATTTATGGTTCAAGAGAGACACTGAATGGATTGTCCTTATTTAGTACGAGATGTTCAGGGACTTGATAGGAGAGTATGCATGCACCGCAGCTGAGCCTATGGGTGCCGTATTAGTATATGTATATAATAGTGTGATGAATATATATATAGATTTGTGATTTATCCTACCTTGTAGATTTAGTAGATGATAAAGATAAAGAAATCTAAATTAATTAAAGTTGTGAACACTTAATTATTAAATGGGGAATTATTACTTGAGTTCGGAAGAAATGGAAATACATAATAATTTATTATATGGGAAATACAGGTGAACACATTGTGGGATAATTTAGAAGGCTTGTGATTACAAACTAGTTAGGTATGATAACAGTAACTAGAATGGGTTAGAAGTACGTTATGCATGCACAATAGTTGAGAGGTGAGAATATCAAGTGACAGTCGAAAAGCTAACATGTAATTAGCATTTGCTTTTCAGCATTTTAAATACTTGCTAAATGTTTTCAAACCATTTTACACTCGGGCTCAAACCCGTTTCTTGCAAATCTATTTTCCTATGTATATTATTTTAGGTGTCCATCCTTAGGGACGTCCAACCTAGGAGTTCACTGAAGCTTGGCGCACTACAGCTATTGTGGAAGTTGTAGGTCCTTGATATTAGACGCCTCCACTCTTTTCTATCTAGTGTTGTCGTTGCAGTTATTTTACTCAGGGCAGGTTGCCCATTATTAGTTTAACTATCTCAAAGATTGTACTTCTTTATTTCACTTATTGGATTTAGTTTTATTCAGACATTATTATGTTGGATTTTAACTGGTGTGTTTTATCCATTCTCAGTTATTATTCAGTTATTCATTATTCTTTGTATGTATTGAATGTGGTTTAGTATCTAATTTGAATCGTTGCATGTTGATTTAAAAAGATTCAATTTTTTTTTAAAGTAGCTTAATTAATTATTAGGTGATTAATAAGGTAAATATTTTTCGACAGTGATGCTAAGAATGAACCAACTGGATATTCTGATGTAATTTAATAAAGGACTGATCACCCGGTATTTAATTGGACTGGGTGTCACAGGTGGTATGAGAGCATCATGTTCTAGAGTCTTTAGGATCTGTCCAGTTTATTATGCTTTTAGCGTAACGATCTATGATGTAGAGCCCTATTATTAGGGTTGTTGCATTCATGATTATGTGTTTACGTCTTCAATTATTTTGAGATTTATTGAATTGAGGACTTATAGAAATTCTTTCTCATTTCAGATGCCTCTCAGACGTGTACCACGGGCCACCGGGAATGCCTAGTCCGAGCCTCAGCCATCTCCCGCCTAGGGTACTATGAATGTCGCAGAAGTTGCCGCCATCATTGTACAGGCGGTTAATGCAGCATTAGTAATGGTACAGGAGGCCCCACCCCAGGCGCATGCAGTGGAACCTGCCCAGGCACATGCGTTCCCTTCTGTTTGGGAGCGAGTTAGGGATGCCTTTCATAAGGCACATCCTCCAGAATTTCAGGGGAGTTCAGATGTGGTAGTTGCGATCCAATGGAATAAGGATATCTAGAGGCGCCTGAGAATGTATGAGTGCACGTAGGTGCAGAGACAGTTACTAGATACGTTTAAGCTAGTAGGGGAGGTATTACAGTGATGAGAGTCCACTACCATAGCTGATGAGAGAGACAACATGACTATACATGATTTCTAGATACAGTTTGACCGTAAATACTTCCCTTCCGCCGTCCAGACTGAGATGAGGCGAAAACTGTTGGATCTCACCCAGGAGGGGAGGACCGTTGCCGAGTATGAGGAGAAGTTTACTAGGGTGACTAATATGGTTCCAGGAGAGGTGCCTACTGAAGAGAAGAGGATTCAGTTATTCACCGTCGGGCTTACTTAGAGGATCAAGCAGCATCTTCTGGGTAATCTTTCTCTGAAGACTTACACTGATGTGTTGAATGCTGCATTGTTACATTGCCAGGACCACCACTTCCATGTTAAGGAAAATAAGAGAGTAGGAGAGTCCACCCAGCAAGGCAGGACCGGGGGAGGCAGTGCCAGTGGGGCACAATTAGCTCAGGGATAGTCCAGGCAGGGTGAGCAGAGTTTCCAGCAGGGAGATTCTGCTAAGCATTTCCAATTCGGAGGTTTCAGACAGGGTCAGGGTGGATATAAATAGGGCCAATAGGGGAAACAGGGCCATCAGGGCTAACAGGGCCATCGGGGCCAAGGGAGGGGTGGCAACGACCAATAGGGTCGAGGTCAGCAATGTCAGGAAGGAGGGAATTTTATGAGTTGGTATTTCATATGTGGCAAGAATGTCCATAAAGGACAGGATTGCTCCGAAAAGGGCAATTTTCCACAGCAACAGGGTACTCACTAGGAGCCCTAGAGGCCTATATTTCCCGCAGCTCTTCCAGCGCCATCGCACACTACACCAAAACATGTCAATTGTAATGGGCAAAAACCGTTACAAAAAATATTTGTAATGAATTAAATCTGTTAGAAAATTGGCGTTATTTATTTTATTAACATATTTTGTAAAGGATAAAATCCGTTACAAAATTAATATTTGTAACAGACGAAAACCGTTACAATTTAGTTTGTAACGGATTTAATATTGGTACATATCTCATATATTAGTAACGGATTTATTGAATTGTAATGGTGTTTATCCATTACAAATATAGATTTTGTAATGGATGTAAACTGTTACCAAATACATTGTAACGGACTGAGAGAGTCATATATTTGCAACAGATGTTTTGATTTGTAACGGTTAAAGTCTGTTAAAAATATTGTTATGTTTTTAAAAATATATTAATTTCTCATTAAATAAATAGATATAAATACACTAGTTAAACTCGTTCTCAGCAAATGGCAATGAAAATTCAATGCCCACAAATTTCACTCAAAACATAATTCCAAAACATACAAGACAAAATGAATGACACTACATTTCGGTGATATTAAACCGATCTAAAATTATATTTCATTCATAACCATTAAAATTCCCAAAAGAAAATATAGTATGAGATAAACCATCTAACTTTTAACCATAAACTTGAAATGAAATCTAACATCATTGAAGTTTTAGACATATTATTCTCCCAAAAGTAGTCTTCATTATATTCCTGGCAAAAATAGACTTCATTCTCCCAAACGTAGTCTTCATATTTCCCAATAAGAACTTGTTGAACAAACTCCACATTAGTAAATGTCCAAGCAGAAATGAGTAAATAACATAATTTACTAATAGATTCTCGTGGCATTGGCGAACATGTAATTTTGTTGGGGATTCATTGATACACAACAAACGATCATAGTTACTTTGGTATTGCTTGATGAGTTAGTACCTAAATCTTGGTCGTTAGGCTGTTGTTTTCAGTTTTCGCCTCCGCCCCCAATGCCCATTTTTTACCCCCCCCCCCCCCACCCACCCACCCCAAAAAGCGTATACTAGTCAATTAGGTCAATCGAGAGTTCGATGAAGACGCATTTAGTTTAGACAAGTATCCTTGGTAGCTCTTAATGCGTTTCTACCTAAATTTAGGCCGCTAGGTTACTGTTTCAAGTTTTCAGCCCCAATACCCATTTTTAATACCCAAGAGAAGCTTATCTAGTCAATTAGGTAAACCGAGAGTTCAATGAAGATGCGTTTAGTATAGACAAGTTATTTTAGTATATCTTAATGTGTTTGTGCCTACTTCTAGGCCTCTAGGTTGATGTCTTAAGTTTTCACCCCCTAACTCCCATTTTAACCCCAAAAGAAGCGTATACTAGTCAGTTAGGCCAACCGATGGTCCGATGAGGATGAAGTTAGTTTAAACACGTTACTTTGGTATTGCCTGATGTGTTTATACCTAAATCAAGGCCGCTTGGTTGTTATTTAAATTTTTGACCCCCAAAGCCATTTTTAACCCCAAAAAGAAGCGTATACTAGTCATTTTGGACAACCGAGAGCCCGATGAGGACACTGTTAGTTTAGATAAGTTACTTTAGTATCATTTGATCTGCATGCTTAAAGTTAAAATTAATTCAATGATGATTAGTTGTAATGAGAGAGAGAGAGACTTACAATTGAGTATGGTAAGCTTGAGAGTACGGAAACAAATATCATAAAGAGTTTCATTATCCAAAACCATACACTCATCAACATTCTCAACAAGTCGATTCACGGACAAACTCGCATCGTACGGCTCCATAATCGTATTCATCACCTTAGGCGATGGAAGAACTGATAAAGTTAACATCATCCGATCCGGATACACCTCCCTTATCTTTAATCCCAAACCTCGTCCTTCCCAAGAATTTTATACATGACAAGAGAAACAGTGATAAAAGAGTCGAGTCGAAAAAGCTTGCCTACATTTCAACAAAGTAAAAATTCTAAAGTTAAATATCCAAACTTGATTAAGGGTCTGATTTTTTTCTATCTCTTGTCCTAATTCCAAATCATATCCCACAAAGATAAATTAACCTATTGTCTTATGTTGTGTTTAACAAAAATATGGTCAACTAGTATACAATTGGGTGAATAAAATCCATAATGAAATCAAATAATAGTTCTTACAAATAAGTAAGTAATTCTAATTATCAAATAAAATTCACGATCAACCATCCCTTGGCCATAATTTATTACCGTGATCGGGGGTTGAGCGTAGATTTAATGTTATGGTTCAATCAGTTTAGAGCTTACACCCACTGCACTGCAATCACTATAATTGCTCGTTTAATTTTACCTTTAGGTATAAAATTCAGGATTTTTGTGTAATATTTCAACCTTAAGCGAGTCAAGAGTTATAGATATGTAGGATTTCATGCAAGACTAAAGAGTCCAACCAAATTGGCACTAAAGATTAAAGTTCAAAACATAATAATAAGAAAAAGAAAGTGGTGGGAAAAGTTGTCTACTAACTAACCTATACAACTACTGCATATAAAAATCTCAACATGGACAAAGAATTTCGTGCCAAACAAATAAAACCTATACTAAATTATTTAAAGCTGAAAAGATTTTAGACCAAAGATTTTCCCTTTTCACAAATATCTCTCAAATGAACTTTAGAATCTAATAAGAAACAAAATTCTCTACTACAGATCTTCGAAAGTTTTAATTAATAATCAGAAGGGTGTGATAAAAGTTTTGATTGGTGTATAAAAACGTACTAAAAAACATAGTAGACCCCCTTATGTTCAAGTCTCCATAAATATTCCTCATAAATATTCTCGATAAAACAAAAGTTCTAAAAATCATCCTCAGAGGCAAAAGCATAGCTTTAAAAATACTCTCATAAAGAAAAATACATAAATCGATATATACATATAATATAAAACATGAAATATCTCTTCAGTTAAGGTGTTTGTCCGCACAGAATTATCCTCGGAAGAACGAAAGTTTATTGATTTAATCATCACAAGAGACTAGATTCATTTTAAAAAAATGTGGAATTAAAAAACTAACATAATGACTGGCAAGAACCAAAATCAAATCATGTATCCTAACATGATATTATTTTCCTATACCACATGAAAACCCTAACTAAAAATAAAATCCAACTATGGGAAAATAACAAAGCTATGCACAATTAACCAAATCGAGCAATTAAGTAACAGACAAAATAAAGATCATATGGTTCAACCCTAAATAACAGAATAAAGACAATATGGTTAAACCCTAAATAACAGGAATATATGTAAGCAATAGGGAATTACAAGAGTATGAGATAGGTGAACGACGGTCCAATACATGCTAGAGGAGCCACCGAAGACAGAGAAGATAACACCCATCTTTGCTTCTCGTTAATCCATCACCGACGACATCGGTAACCTGGACAGTACAGGCCATGCCAGCGGGTACATGTCTTTAATAAATGCATCGGTGGAAGCACCCGGATATCAAAGAATTCGCCGGAGATGATCATTGGACGAAGTTGAAAAACACTTCAATAATTATCTTCAAGTGCGCAGGTGTTTGATTTGGTAAAGTGGACGAGTAGAAAGGTTGTACGTGAAAGAGGGAGTGGTCGAAAGGTTTGGGAATTAGGGGGAAATCCCGTCCGACTTGCTCTATTTATTTTTTGTTTTTTCTTCCTTTTAATGATATATTCTAATGATTACTCATATATTCCAACGGTTATATTTGATTCGTAATAGTTTTTAACCATTACAAATTTTTAATGGATAAAATCCGTTACAAATAGAAAAATAAATCCGTTACAAAATAAGCCTTTTGGTGTAGTGGCAGATGTCAGCTTTATTTGCCATTCCCACAGTCCCACCTCAGCAGGGACAATTATAGTACGGGCAAGTGTATAACGTCCACCAAGCAACAGTTCCATAGGCATCGCCCGCGGTTGAGGGTATGTTTTCTATCCATGGGGCTTTGGGGCGTATTTTGCTTGACACGGAGGCTTCACACTCTTTTATTGCCACTAAATTTGCACGGGCCGCAGGGTTGTTTGACACGGTCGATAGTATGGTTACTTGTGTAGACTCGCCGTTGGGTAATGGGTCACTGATTTTCTTTATATGTCAGGGTGTGAGTATAGAGATTGGGAGCCTTATTTTACATGTTGATATGCTTGTGTTAGATGTGTCAGAGTACGACGCCATTATAGGCATGAATAGGGCCATGATTGATTGATATAGTAGGAGCATTGTATTTGCTATTCCGGGATAGGAGATGTTCGTAGTGGCGATGCCTCTCCCCAAGGGAGGATCATCCACTCATTTGTACTACATAGAGGAGGAGACCTCTACGAGAGTGGTGATTCCCTTGATTCGATTACGACTATTTGCGAGTTCACCGATGTGTTTCAGGATATACGGGGTTTACCGCCTAACAGGAAGATAGAGTTTGTGATTGATTTAGCGTTGAGCACCAGGCCGATAGCTCGTGTAACTTACCGTATGTCTCATACGGATATGAGAAAGTTGAGGGATCAGATTGAGCAGTTATTAGGACAGGTTTTCATCCGTAGGAATACCTCACCTTGGGGTGCCCCAGTTTTGTTTGTGAAGAAGAGGGAGGGATCCTTACGACTGTGCGTCGATTATCGGGAGTTGAATAAAGTCACGATGCAAAATAAGTATTCGTTGCCCAGAATCGATGACTTATTCGATCAGCTGAGAGGAGCAGCCTACTTCTCAAAGATAGACTTGAGGTCAGGGTACCATTTGTTGAGGATCAGGGAGCAGGCTATGTCTAAGGCTACATTTTTTACGAGATATGTGTCCTATGAGTTTCGAGTTATGACATTTGGGCTAACCAATGCACTGGCAATATTTATGGACTTGATGAACAGGGTGTTCAGAGAGTTCTTAGATCAGTTTGCCATTATCTTCATAGATGACATCCTAATTTATTCTCAGATCGAGGAGGAGCATGTCGAGCATCTGCGTAGAGCTCTGCAGACCTTACGAGAGTACCAGTTGTACGCCAAGTTCGAGAAGTGTGGGTTCTAACTAGGTGAGGTACAATATTGTGGGCATATCGTATCAGAGAGGCGGATAGTAGTGGACCCGAGCAAGGTGTCAGCAGTGAGGGAGTGGGGACAGCCCACGACACCGACGAAGGTGAGTAGTTTCTTGGGGTTATCCGGTACTATAGATGGTTTATTAGGGGTTTTTTGAAGATTGCGGGTCCGATGACTAATCAGACCCGTAAAGGCGTACCGTTTATTTGGGATAATACGTGCGAGTTAGCATTTGATGAGCTGAAAGACAAGTTGACTTCATGACCCATACTAGCACCCCATACCAGGTGTAGTGTACTTTGTCTTACAGGGACTTGGTGGAGTGTTCTAGGAGGATGATCAGGCTATAGCTTATACTTCCCGCAAGCTTATGCCTCACGAGAAGAATTACCCCACCCATGACTTGGATTTAGTGGCAGTCGTGTTTGCTCTTCGAATTTGGAGACACTATTTGTTGGGGAGAAGTTTCACATGTTCACAAATCACAAGTCACTACCTTACTTGTCCACTCAGAGAGAGCTGAACATGCTTCAGCATAGGTGGATTAAATTTATGAAAGATTATTAGTTTGAGATCCAGTATCACCCGGGTAAGGCTAACGTGGTAGTGGATGTGTGGAGCCGTAAGCCAATAGGAGAGGTGGTCGAGGTATGGAAGGCGAAATGGAAGGAACTGGGACATCAGGATGCAGTTGCCCGATCATTCATGTCAGTTATGACCATTACCCCCATATTATAACGAGGGTGGTACAGGCCCAGGCAGCAGATCCATTTTATAAGGAGAGGATTAGGCATCTTTTAGTCGGGGGAGCAGAGTCTTACTCCATAAGTTCTAAGGGAGTCTTGCGCTTTAATAGGAGACTGATTATTCCCAAGGGGGCGGACCTATGACACGCATTAATGACAAAGTCGCACGGGTCTTGGTTTGTAGTACATCTTGGTTGGGATAAGATGTACCAGGATATGAGGCGACATTATTGGTGGAGTGGGATTAAGAAAGACATTGTTGAGTTCGTCTCGAAGTGTGCCACCTGTCAACAAGTAAAGGTGGACCACCAAAAATCAGGAGGGTTACTTCAGCCGCTAGAGATTCCTATGTGGAAATGGGAGAGCATTTCCATGGATTTTATCACAGGGTTGCCTACTTCTTAGAGGGGTCACGATTCAATATGGGTGATTGTGGATCAGTTGACTAAGGTAGCTCATTTTCTGCCAGTTCAGACTGATTTTACTTCGGGACAGTATGCCCAGGGTTTTATTATTGAGATTATGAGATTGCATGGAGTACCTTTAGACATTGTGTCCGATAGGGACAAGATCTCCATGTTTCGATTTTGGGAGAGCTTTCAGGAAGCTATGGGTATTGAGTTGCGATTGAGTATGACGTATCACCCACAGATGGATGGGCAGATAAAGAGGAATAATCAGATGTTATAGGATATTCTATATATGTGTGTCCTTGATTTGGGAGGAGGTTGGGAGCAGTATCTTCCACTGGCGGAGTTCGTGTACAATAACTCCTATCAGTTCACTATTAGCATGGCTCCATTCGAGGCGTTGTATGGTAGGCCTTATCATTCTCTTACTTATTGGCTAGAGGTGGGGGACAACAAGCTACTTGGGTCAGAGGTGATTTAGGATACATCAGCCAAGATTGAGATGATTCGGGGTCGCATACGGTAGCCCAGGATAGACAGAAAATCTACGTCGATGCTAAGCAGTTCTTCTGGGAGTTTAGTGTGGGGGACCAGGTGCTACTGCGAGTATCTCCTATGAAGGATATTACGAGATTCGGGAAGAAATGGAAATTGGCACCAAGGTACATAGGACCATTTCCTATCATTGAGAGAGTCGAACCGATGGTTTAAATACTTGGATTGCCCGAGCACTTGGACCGTATTCATGATGTGTTCCATATTTCTTCACTGAGACGGTATCTCCAGAATGAGTTGGCCGACACTCACATCGCGATAGAGGAGATTGATTTGAAGCCTGATAGCTCAAATTAGGAGAGACCGGTGGCTATATTAGGCCATAGCGAGAGGAGATTGAGGTCGAAGGTAGTTCCACTTGTGCGTGTCTAGTGGGAGCATCATAATGTCGAGGAGTCTACTTGGGAGCACGAGGATGAGATGCTTGAGAAATATCTAGAGTTGTTCTTACAAGGCATACTTTTATTTTCTGGATTTTAGGATGAAATTACGTTATAGGGGGGGAGTATGTAACACCCCGTATTTTTTTAATGATTTTTAAATATAGGATTAATTTAAATGAAATATGGGAAATTAATTTAAATTGATAATTAATTCGGATTAAAATAAATATTAACTAGAAAGATACGGGTTAGTATTTATTCAGATGAATTATATTGAATATTACTTAGTGAATGAAGTAATATGTGATTATGAATTTATTAAAATTGTCGCAAGTGAAAAATACGATAATTACGCTAATTAAGTCGGGACGCGCTCAGTCGTGTCGGAACCTAATTAAATGGGATAAAAGTAATTTATTTTTAAGTCATCCAAATGGTCATTTTAAGTGCGCCATTGAGTTCGGAAGGTTCGAGATAGTAAGAAAAGTCTACCCGGGGGTTTAATTTGGATCTCGGGGCACTTTTAGGTCATATTGGCACCCCGGAGGGATATTTTGGTCATTTACATTTTTGGGAGAATTAGACCTACAAATTTGAGAGACCTTTATCATCTTCTAAGTTGTGTCTTCTAGGGTTAGAAACACACAAGTTACAGAGGGGCCATGGGAGGAAGAGGAGAAGAGTTTCCAAAGGCTGAAACCACCAACTCACACCCCTTGTGCACCAAAACCACCACCATTACGTAGATCGGAAGGATCAGACCTACCATATCATGCAAGTGTTTAAACTTGCAAAATTATAGCATGTATGATATCCATGTTAGTTTAGGTTAAATTACCCATGAGTTTTATCTAATTTGAATGAATTTGGAAGTTATATATTGAACCCTGATACTAGAAATTTATATAGGATTGATTCTTACATGTATGTAGTAGAAGTACATGAAATTATGATGTATCTTGGTGAAAAAATCTGGGTTTTATGGTGTTCTTGATTAAAAAGTAATGAACTAGGGTTTTTAAGAAATCAATTTAGATTTGGGAATTTATTGATGATTAAATTGTGTTTTGATGATTCTGGTATGTTAGGAATTACCCATATATGTTGCTTTGATGTTATGGACCTTTGGTTGGGAGTTTGAGATGGTGTAATGAAGGTTCGAGGGGTTAAAAATGGTGAAACCTGTAACAATCTAGAGGTAGAAGATGAGACTTATAGAGGCGAATCGATTCGATTGCCCAGTTTTAGCCAATTTGCTCCTTTTGTTTAGAATCCTTGGGAAATAATTTGGGATTAAATTGTGGGAATTATTTTAATATATTTGTGATTATATTAGAATACCAGTAGGCCTTGGTTGGGTGTTTAACTTAGTCTTATAGTGAGGAATTTAGGGCTAAATGTAATTAGGCTAAATTGAGAGAATTACCTAATTTGGAGAATAATTCGGGTCACGGGGATTCGAGGGAAATGATGACTTAGACCAGTAGGATATAGTGAGTTACCTACTGATATTATGGGTTGAATAATGTGTACACTTCGAGTGGTGAGAAATAGTTGGGAGCGTATTATGAGAAGTAAACTTGTGTTTCATATATACGTGGGATATTCGGGATATAAATATACTATATATGAGACTTAAGATATGGGACGTGTGTATACCATATTAATGTTATGAATATATAGGTGGGGTGAATGCCTATTGTATGATTTCTTATGTGTATGACATACCTACGCTGCTTGCTATCATGAGAGGTTTTGAAAGGGGACAGTCTTATCCTGATGAGCCGTTTGGGGGATTTTAGATTGGTACCTCAGAACATATAACTTAGCTTTGATCATCATTAGTGAGAACAATGGTGTGCACGGTCATTTGGGTGCATAGGTGTGTGATTAGCCCAAAGTCCTAGAACTATGTTCGCCTCCATTTGTATGTGATTTGTATTTATGGTTCGAGAGAGACACCGAACCGATTGTCCTTATTTAGTACGAGATGTTCCGGGGCTTGATAGAAAAGTATGCATGCACCGCAACTGAGCCTATGGGTGTCGTATGTGTGTGTGTGTGTGTGTGTGTATATATATATATATATGATTGTTGATGTAAAAAATTAGATTATCTCTAATTAGTCAATCACAGATAAAATAAATGAGATAAAAGATTTTTAAAGTGGTTCAGCCTTATAAGAATGGCCTACGTCCACTGTTTTTGTTATTGCTGACTGTTTGCTTGGAGTTCTCGATAATGGATTTACCAAGAAATTTTGAGTCCCCCTCTAATGAGGAGGTTACAATGTATTTATAGCCTTGAGGTTGTACATGTGGAAGGACAATGCGTTGTTATCTAGTAGACATATACATCTGTACGATAATAATGAGCATTTAATACGCAGTCGTCTCTTTGATTATCCTGAGTTGAGTGCTCCGTACGCTAAGCTACTCGGACCGCCTAAGTAGCTCGGCACGCTTGAGTTGCTCGGGGCCCCTAAGTTGCTCGATACGCTTGAGATGTTTGGAGTATATGAGTTGCTCGGGGCGTTGAGTAGCTTGGTATAAGAATTTATAATTGCCACGTTGGTTGACACGTGTCTTTAAATGATGGGTCCACGTCAGCAGATTACATTTGGTATCAACAGAAGCCCCCAATGTTTCATAGTTTGATGTTGAAGAAAAGTATGGAACATTTCGCCTAAAAACTGTATAGATTATTAGTTTGTATGGTTTTTAGGAAAAAATTCGTTGTATATAACGCCTTTTTGAGTGCACAGTATCAGGCCTCATAAATATTTTGAATTTTCATGACCACTTCGATATTTGTATTCCTTTTCTTCTTTTAGCCGTTGGATAAGCAAATGTCCTCCCTTGTAATCATTACTTTTCTCTATTCCCGAGGTAAAGTATTTAAGCGCGGCAGAAATCCTATCGTCTTTCACTTTTCAAATCTGTATCTTTGAATTCTTCATTTTCTCTCTATTTTGTACCTTCGTTCTTTCCGTCGTTCATTGTCACATGATCTCTTTTTCTCTGTAAGATTTTCTTCCCCTTCTTTTATTTACTTTGTTCATCACGGTTTATCTTGTTGAGTCATTGGACAAATTTCGGTCTGAATTTTCAATCCCTTCGTGGGTTATTTAGGAAGAACTTACTGAACCTTCTGATTATTTTTCTTTGGCTGAGGGACATTGGTTCCCAAGTCTCTTTGTGGCCGAATGTGGCTTTTCTTTTCCTCCAAATCCTTTGTGTTTGGAGTTCTGTCAATATTTTGACGTTGTACCTGCAAAAATAGCTCCAAATACCTGGAGAATAGTCAATGGCGTACATAGATTGAATCAACTCCTTGAAACCCGTTTAGGGATTCCAGAGATCATGTACTGCTATAGATGGGTTGTCAGTGATTCCACATTCTATTAAAAAACTAGGTTTTTAAATAGTGCGTTAGTTATCAATCTCCCTGACGCCAATAGGGATTACTTTGTACATGGGGTGGTAATGAAAAATTGGCAACACCCTCCCTTAAATGGAGATAATGTATACCAAGGTTCCAGATGTCCTCCTTATGGCAATGGGATAGGTTGTTTTTATTTATTGAAATCTTGTTTTCTTTGTGTTTGATAAAAAGTATCACTGACATTTAATTTTTCCTTATTGCAGTTGACAGTAAAAGAAAATCTCCAAAAGAGGCTGACGTTAATTTAAAGCATTTGAAACTTATCTGGGATTTGCACTAGTCTGTTGCTGAGGAACATATTAGATCTGCCTCTTATTTGTTGCAGTACAAGAGCTATACTTCATCTTTCACTGCTCATCCTCATCCAGTGATAGTTAATCTTGACCAAATACCAGCTGCTGAGACTAGTGTGGAAGGTTCTTCCTCTGAATTAAGTATTCCCATTAGTGATCTAATGAAGATAAGAAAAGTTCATGCTTTCTTTGATAAGTCTGCCTCTACTGCTGTAGAGGCGAAGAAAAGTAAGCAAAATGTCCCAGAAGAAGGGATAAGAAACATTAATGCACCCCCTCCTACTGCTGCCAAGAAAGTTGTTGAGAAGCCCCCTGTGGCTCCGAGCAAGGCTGTCGTTATCTCTCCTCCGAGTGAGGTTATTATCATATCGCCGACAAAGACAACGTCTTAGGTTGAAAAAGTTCCTGCTCCTCTGAGGAGGTTAAAGAAAAATTCTTCTGAGAGACCTACTGAACCTATCTCTCAGCCTTTACATGCTGAAGGTGGTGTTCCAACTTTTGTTCCTCCGAGCTCTGTTATGGACTCGATGAAATCCTCGACTATCCCAGAAGTCTAAGGCATTGAAAAAACTCTTTCTCGTGACAGAGTCACTGCCTTGGCTGCTCAACACATTGCCTCAGTAAGTATCCTGAGTCTTTCATTTTCTAGTGTTATGTTCCTGTATTAACTCAAAGTTATTTCTTTTTTCAGCTGGTAATGTGTTTCAATAGCATTTTGAAAAGGGATGAAGCTAACAAGGCTTCAAGTTCCTCGGGAGGAGTAGAGGAAGCTTTTGTTGGACTGACCCAATCTCTGAAAGATTCTCGTCAAAAATACGAGGAAGATAAAGTTGTTTGGGAGAAACGATTTCAGTCCATTGAGCAAGAAAGAAATCAAGCTGTGAATGCCTCCAAGGATTTGGAGAAGAAGTTGACGGAGTCAGAGCAGAGCAACAAAGTCTTTGAAAAAAGCAACAATGAACTGGAAGTTAAACTCAAGTCTGCTGAAGAGGAAGTTGTTAAACTTCAAGATGTTGGGCGCCAGAAAATGGAGGTGGAGGAGAAGTTGAAGGCTGCCGAGGAGCTTCCTAGGGAAAGGAACTCCTCGGAGAAGGCAAAAAGGAAGAAACCAGTTAAAAAATCATTCCGTGTTGGTTGGGACAAAGGCTGGAATAAGTGTTTGGCTTCCATGTACTCTCAAATGGAATACGCCAGTCTTAAACATTTTAGGGATGGATGGGTGGCAGCCTTACAGGAACTGAAAGTTGCTAAGAATTCTGAATTATTCTAGCAACACACTCATGGCCCTCCTCCCTCCTCTGGAGAAGAAGAAGAGGATGAAGCTGCTTCAGATGAGTCTTCTATGATGATTGGAGATCAGTCCCTTTATGTCCCAGTTGTTTGAACTTGCTCCGAGGCACTCCAACCCAACAACATTTATGGCGAGCAGCTACCTTTATCCTCCGAGCAACCAATCACTTCCTCTAAACCTTCTGAGGAAGCTGTAGGGAACAAGGAGAAGGTGTAAAGTCGTTTGGGTTTTTATTTTGATGTTTTCTCGAATGTAACCTCAGACTTTGTATTTTCTCTTATGATGAAATAAAATTTCGAACTTTGGTTGTTCATTTTAAGTTTCTCTTTTACTTGCTCTACCTACATCATTATTGATTCTTTTTATTTCTTCTCTTTGATAGTTTATGGCCAGGATGGAACTCTTATCATCTCACGATACAGAATTGATGAAGAGATGCAATGACTATTTTAAAGCTGGTCATACAGATCTTAATGAGGCTCAAATTATTGATATCCTTGGTAAAGATGCTTCTGAACGAGTAGTCGAAGCTTACCAATACCTGAAATGTTTGCTCGATCGCGTTGTTGCCAATAATGTGTCTTACTATGAGATGATTGAGGATCTCCAGGGAACTATCGAGGAACTCCAACATCAATATAAAGAATCTTCTACCCTTTTGCACCTAAGATACGAGAAAAAATATTAGCAATTGAGTGCTGACAAAGGGTATGATAAATTTATCTCTACCTATGAGAAGAAATAAAGTGTTTTGAAACTTGAAGTCGAAGAACACAGGCATATTGCAAACTGTTAGAGCAGGAGAACATCGCCTTGCAAGAAGAGATAAAATAACTTAAATCGGCCGCATCTTCCTCGGGAGCCTTAGTTCCTGTTAATGATGAAGGTTTCTCTTTCTTGGAGGTAGAAAATGCCAACTTAAGAGATGAGTTGGAAACTTTAAAAAGGGCTGGATCTTCCTCAGCTACTCGCGGATGAGAAAAACCTTCTGCTCGTGGGCGAGCTAGGGCTGGTCGGGTCTCTATTGAAGAAGCTAGAACGCAGTCTGCTTTAGAGAATCAGGCCTTTCAGTTGATGGCAAAGAACCAAGCCTTAGCAAAAATGTCTAAGAAAATTCTGAACTTCAACGAGCAACTCACTAATCAGAGTTCTGTCTTGGAAAATAAAGAAATCCAGGTGAAGAACCTCCACGAGCAACTGGAGAGGTTAACTTATCAATTCTATAAATAACCCCAAGAATTTTGGATGGTTGGGTATAATAAAGCTCTGTACCATCTAGATGCTCGGATACAGCAGTCGAATAATGAAGGGTACAAGCAGGGATGGTTAAATGCTATGTGTGTGCTACAATTGGAGCAGGGACATTATTTATGGGATTATTACGAGCCTGGAGTGCTCAATTTACCCGTACCTCCTTTTAAACTCGATTTTAGCTGGATTCCTGCTCGTGCAATTCCTCGATGTCTGATTTCCAAGTATCTTGGTGATTACAGTCTTCATTCCAACTTCGAGATATCTCACCCAGAACACTTACTTGATCGGCCATCTGTAATGAATATTAGAATGCTGAGAGATGTAAATTTTATAAATTCTCCTTCTGCCTTAGATGATCCTCCTACTGGAACCTGTTTTAAAAGCAGAAGGAAAAAAACCAATAGAATATGACTTTTTATGTAACGAATTATATTTTTTGCAGCATATGTAATTCTACTTGATTTGAATGAAGAAGAAATTTTTAGCCTTTTGCCATTTTATTTTCTTCTAAATAGTTTATAGAATACCCTTGTTTGCTTGTTATTTTGCTTTTGGATAATGGAACTAGTCTCATTTGTTGTTTGATTATAATGACTTGTCACTCTTTAGGCCTAAGCAATGAAATGATTTGCATCCCACGTTCTTGCTTAGTTTAACCAACCGGAATTGATTGTATTTGATTTACCGACCAACCGGAGTTGGATGGTAATTAATGTCCGACCAACCGGAGTTGGTGGTAATTGATGCCCGACTAATCGAAGTTGGTGGCAATTGATTCTCGACCAACCGGAGTTGGTGGTAATTGTTACCCGACCAACCGGAGTTGGTGGTATTTGATTTGCTGACCAACTGGAGTTGGATGGTAATTAATGCCCGACCAACCGGAGTTGGTGATAATTGATGCCCGACCAACTGGAGTTGGTGGTAATTATTGCCGACCAACCGGAGTCGGTGGTAATTAGTTCGTTGACCAACCGGAGTTGGTGGCATTTGATTCCTGACCAACCGGAGTTGGCAGTAATTGATTCACGACCAACCAGAGTGGGCGGTAATTGCTCTGAATTTGATGTGTAGTGGGTAGCACTAATATTCCAAAAAATTTCAACAAAAAGAGAGGAACTTGGTAAAACATCCAACACTTTATTCATACTGAAGGAATTGCATTACATAAATTACTGATAATATTTGCGCAGATGCTCTGCATTCCATGCATTCTTGAATTCTTCTCCTTCCAATGTTTCAATCCTGTATGTCCCTAGACGAACAACTTCTGTTACTCTGTAGGGTCCATGCCAGTTGGCTTCCAATTTGTTATTCTTTTGTATTACTTTCTTCAGCACATAATCCCCTTCCTTCAAATCACACTTCTTCACTCTTTTGTTATAGAGCAAAGTTGTTCGTTGTTGATATGCTGCATTCCTGATCGCTGCTTCTTCCCTGACTTCTTCGAGCATATCCAGGTCTAATCTTCTCATCAAATTACTGATAGGAGAATTAAAATTAAGCACCCTATGCGTGGGTAAACCCAATTCAGCAGGTATGACAGCCTCACTTCCAAATGTTAGCATGTATGGAGACTCTCCTGTTGCTGTTCGTGGTGTGGTACGATAAGCCCACAACACAGAGTGTAGCCCATTAATCCAATTTGCCTTTGCATCATCCAGTCATTTCTTCAATCCATTCAGTAGCGTTCTGTTTGTCACCTCAGTTTGCTTGTTGCTCTGGGGATGGCCTGGTGCAGAGTGGGTTTTCAGTATATTGGATTGATGGCAGTACGCAGCAAACTCCTCGTTGTCAAACTGGGTTCCATGGTCGGTAATAAACGCATGTGGGAGACCATATCTGCAAATAATATTTTTTCAAATGAATTGATAGACTTTGTTGTATGTCATATCAATGAGAGGCTCAGCTTCCACCTATTTGTATAATAATCCACAGCAACCATAAGGTATTTGAATCTTCCCCTGGTCGTTGGGAGTGGCCCGACCAAATCTATCCCCCACATGGAGAATGGCCAAGGGGACGTTATGGTGTTAACAATGCTTGGGTAGTTCTTCGGATGGATGAGAAGCGTTGGCATTTGCCGCACTTCTTAGCATAGGCTGTGCAATCAGCTCTTATCGTTGGCCAGTAGTACCCTTGCGTGGTTATTCTTTGCAAGAGAGTTCGACCTACTATATGGGCTCCACAAGACCCTTCATGAACTTCTTCGATCAAGTCTTTCACTTCGGAGGGATGGACACATTTTTGTAACCCTGCTATCACTCCTCGTCTGTACAAAATGCCATTGGTCAATACATAACGAGCAGCTTTAAACTTTAGTTTCTTGGCTGCGAGTTTATCAGTTGTTAAAGCCTCCTCTTCAATATAGGCCCTAATGGGATCCATCCAAGATGGTCCCAAGTCGACGGCAATGAAATTCATCATCTGATCTTCGTCTATGCTCCGACCAATTAGGATTTCTATTGGGATTATTCTTCGTAGCTCGGTGCGTGTGGCTGATGCCAACCGAGCTAGTGCGTCTGCTTTTGCGTTCTCCAATCTCGGTATTCTAGGCAACTGAGCTGCAGTAAAGCTCGATACAACCTCCATTGCTTTCGCATGATACTTGATCATTAATTTTCCTTTTGCTGCATACACCCCCAGAATTTGGTTTACGATTAACTGTGAATCACTGAATACAATAACATGTTCTGCCTTCATGTTTTTAGCCAGACTTAGACCCACGATCATAGTTTCATATTCAGCCTCATTGTTAGAAGCCTTAAATTAAAAGCGCAGAGCATACTCCACATCAATCTCATCCGGACTGTTTAAAATAATCCCTGCTCCACTGCCTGTAGAGCACGAAGATCCATCCACATACAAATTCCATATAGGTACTTCATTATCAAACTCTTGATCAGAAAGAGTTTCTCGATGGAATATTTGATACTTCCTTTCGTCCTCCTCCAACACATCTCGCTGCTCGTTTACCGACGTAAGTTGGTCGGGGTTTAAATTTGATGATCCTGTAACATCCACAGGTTGGTCTGTGTTCAACTCCTTTTCTTCGAAAGCATTTTCTTGAGTGAACTCTGCGATAAAGTTTGCTACTGCCTGCACTTTGAGTGACGATCTAGGCTCATAAAATTATATCATATTCACCAAATTCCACTGCCCAATACATTAATCTTCCTGATTTCTCCGGCTTATGCAACGCTTGCCTTAATGGCATATCGGTATACATCACTATAGTATGGGCTTGGAAGTATGGCCTCATTCTTCTGCTTGCTTCAATTAGTGCTAGTGCCAACTTCTCTAGCCTGGGATATCTGATTTTTGCTCCTCGAAAAGCCTTGTTGGTGTAATAGACTGGTTTTTGTACTCCGTCCTCCACTCTTATCAATGTCGAGCTCACTGCATTTTCTAAAACTGTCAGGTACAAGCATAGTCTTTCTCCCATCACTGGTCTAGATAATAGTGGAGGTGTCCCCAGATACCTCTTCAATTCTTGAAAGGCCTCTTCGCATTCATCATTCCATTCAAACGTTTTTCGGAGTGTTTTGAAGAATGGGAGACATCTATCAGTTGATCGTGATACGAAGCTATTGAGTGCTGCAACTCGCCCTGTGAGACTTTGAACTTCCTTCTTCGTTGTTGGAGATCGTAGCCCCAATAGAGCCTTGATTTTTTCAGGGTTTGCTTCAATTCCTCATTGGTTAACAATATATCCGAGAAACATTCCTTCTCGTACTCCAAATATGCATTTTGTGGGATTCAACTTCATTTGATATTTCTCTAGTTGATCAAAGGTCTGACCTAAGTCAACTAGATGATCGGCAGCTTTCTTGCTCTTCGTCAACATATCATCAACATAAACCTCCATGTTATGGCTGATTTGCTCTGCGAACACCTTATTCATCAGTCGCTGATATGTGGCACCTGCATTTTTAAGTCCAAAAGGCATAACATTATAATAATAAGTTCCCCTTGGGGTGATAAAAGAGGTGCTCTCCCTGTCTTTAGGTTTCATCTTAATCCGATTGTAACCAGAATAAGCATCCATGAAGCTCAATAATTCATGCCCCGAGGTTGCATCCACTAGTTGATCCATTCGGGGTAAAGGAAAATGATCGTTTGGGCATGCTTTATTGAGATCGGTGAAGTCTACACACATCCTTCACTTGTTATTTTTCTTCTTCACCATCACCACATTTACTAGCCAATCAGGATATTTGACATCTTCAATAAAAGAGGCTTTTTGTAGTTTCTCTACTTCTTCCTGTATGGCTTGGTTCTTCTCAGGACTGAACACTCTTCTTCGCTATTTTATTGGCTTGATTTCCTTATTCACGTTGAGCTCGTGACATAAGAAATTCGTATCTATTCCTGGCATGTCTTCATGACTCCATACAAAGGTCTGCTTTTTTCGCCTTAGAAATGCTATCAATTCCTGTTTTATTGATACCTCCAGTGATGCACCAATTTGAGTTGTTCGTTCTGGATGCTCGTCGTCGAGAATGATATTTTTAATAGCCTTTATAATCCGTCCCTTTACGAGCTGAGACTCGTCTCTAGGGTCTAGCGTTTCAATCTATGCATCTTCTATTTCATCCACTTGATAGGTAGTAGTCTTCTTCCTGGATTCTTCATGTTCTTCGTGCTCGACAGATGAATAGTAGCACTCCCGAGCTACTTTTTGGTCACCTTTCACAACTCCCACTCCAAAATTGGTTAGGAATTTTAAATATTAATGTACAGTAGATGGTACTGCCTCGAACTTCTTCAGACCTACTCTTCCCATGATGATGTTGTAAGCTGATTGAACATTTTTATCCATTACGAAGAAGCGAACTCTTTCTGTTCGACAAGCAGGCCATGTACCGATAAGCATATCTAACTTGATCGTACCAAGTGGAAAAACCTTCTTGCCAGTAAAACCAAGAAGGGGTTTATGATATGGCTCCAATTGGGCTAGCTTTAGATTTAAACTGTCAAAGCATGGATAGAATATGATATCTGCCGAGCTACCATTATCTACCAGTACTCGTGAAATCACCACCTCCTTCATTATCATCTTGATCACCAATGGATAATCATGAGGATATAGTACACCTGCCAAGTCGTTCTTAGAGAAACCAATGACCAATTTGTCTTTATTCACTTTTCTCGGGAGATCATCTTCAGCCAGGTTTATTCGCTGAATGTACGAGCAAGCTTGAGCCTCATTGAGATAAGCTTTCCTCTCTGCTGTCATGTCTCCACCTCTTGCATCTCCACCTGTAATAACATTCATTTGAATGATCCGAAATGGATTGAAAATACCTCACGTTCTGGCTGCCTTGATCTTTTGGGGAGATCGGGGTCATCTTGGTCATCTTTTGGACCCTCTTCATGACTTCTCTTAATGTCTTCTTTTGCTCGACGAGGAGATTTAGATCTTTACCTTTTTCGGTCGTTAGTTTTTTTACCGTTTCGGCGATCAACATACTTGGTCAATTTTCCCCGCCTGATGAGTGCTTCAATTTCATTCTGGAGAGCTTTGCAATGCTTGGCAGTGCGACCATGATCTTTATGGAATTCACAATATTTGGACTTGTTCCTCTTGTCAGGATCTGCCTTCATTTTTTCTGGCCAGTTTAATTCCTCGCTGTTCTTGATCTCTTCCAGAATGTGGTTTATATCTACCTTCAAAGGGGTATAATTTCCAAATTTCTTCAACTGTTCCAGTGCTTGCTTTGATTTCGACTGTTTGTTACCACCATTATTCTTCTGATCCTTCTTCTCAGTCTTGTCAGCTTCGACCTTGGTTTCTCTAGTATCTCCATTCTTCTTTGTAGCCATAGCCTCCTCGGCATTCATGATTTTGGCTGCTTTTGCCATCAATTCAGCTATGGTCCTAGGTGGATCCTTGGCTAAAGTGTAGTACAATTTATCTGGCAACAATCCACTCATCAGAGCAGTAATTGATATTTTCTCTTCGTAATCAATTACTTCGAGTTTCTCGTTATTAAAACGAGTAATATAATCCCTAGTGCTTTCACTTATTTTTTGCCTAACACTCAGCAAGTGTGCTACTCGTTTGACTGGCTTCGCTCCAAAACAGAAATTCCCAATAAAGAGTTCTGCTAATTGAAAGAAAGTTGCAATTTTCCCCCGAGGAAGGTTATTGTACCATATCTAAGCAGATCCGATAAGAGTTCCTGAGAATGCTCTGCATCTCATCTCGTTTGGAACTGCGTAGATATCGACAGCAGCTTGGTATTGTTCTATATTAAGGACAAGGTCAATTTTTCCATCATATTTAGGCGTCACCATAGGAGCTTTGAATTTTGATGGTGTGGGAAAATCCATAATTGCCTGTACAAATGATGTCCCTTGAACAAAAGTTCTTTGTAGAGGATTCTTGGCCTTAGCCATTTCCCCTAACCTGTCTTCCAATCTCTGAATAGATCCCTTCCACGCATCGTTTCCCTCCTCGGGCCTATTAGTTCGAGCAATTGATCGTGTTGAATTGACCTCTTGGGCTCTTTCATTACGAGCAGTTGGTCGTGATTGGGCAGAGCCTTCCCTTAGGTCGGATGGTCGTTGAGAGTTTCTCGACACAATCCTTAGGGGACTTCTATTCCTTCTAGGGCCCAAACGATCAAAAGGAGAGACTCTACTCAACCTTTCAAGAGCACTGGTCCTTTCTAGAGATAAAGTGACATTTTGTTAAGAATCTATAGCTCATACTGAGGAAGTCCGACCAGGCTGATAAGAAGGATCATGAGATCGTTCAGTGCGATATGAGTCGGTGCGTCTGGAATGAGATTCTTTTAGGAATAGCGCTTGCCTAGTTCGCGAAGAGGGTAAACGGGCATTTCTCTGAACACTTCGTTGTCCTGATTGAGCCGGCACTCCGTCTTGAACAGTTTGTATAAGTTGTCGCATGGTTTCTTGCATGGTTGTCTGGCCTTGGGCCAGATTAGCCATTATACCAGCTAGGTCATGAACATTTGGGGGAGTAGATGGATTTGGAGAGATTCTAGCGTTTCGATTACTGGATTCTGGATTATCAGCCATTGATGATGAATTATTTTGGTGAAAAACGCAAAGTACAGTCGTTTCCCACATACGCGCCAATCTGTTGATGTAAAAAATTAGATTATCTCTAATTAGTCAATCACAGATAAAATAAACGAGACAAAAGATTTTTAAAGTGGTTCAGCCTTATAGGAATGGCCTACGTCCACTGTTTTTGTTATTGCTGACTGTTTGCTTGGAGTTCTCGATAATGGATTTACCAATAAATTCTGAGTCCCCCTCTAATGAGGAGGTTACAATGTATTTATAGCCTTGAGGCTGTACATGTGAAAGGACATTGCGCTGTTATCTAGTAGACATATACATCTGTACGATAATAATGAGCATTTAATGCGTAGTCGTCTCTTTGATTATCCTGAGTTGAGTGCTCCGTACGCTAAGCTGCTCGGATCGCCTAAGTAGCTCGGCACGCTTGAGTTGCTCGGGGCCCCTAAGTTACTCGGTACGCTTGAGATGTTTGGAGTATATGAGTTGCTCGGGGCGTTGAGTAGCTTGGTATAAGCATTTACAATTGCCACGTTGGTTGACACGTGTCTTCAAATGATGGGTCCACGTCAGCAGATTAAATTTGGTATCAACAATGATAGTGTGATAAGGAATTATTACTTGAGTTGGGAAGAAATAGAAATATATAATAATGTATTATATGGGAAATACGAGTGAACACATTGTGGGATAATTTAGAAGGCTTATGATTACAAATTAATTAGGTATGATAACAGTAACTAGAATGGGTTAGAAGTACGTTAGGCGTGCACAATAGTTGAGAGGTGACAATCTCAAGTGAGAGCCGAAAAGCTAATATGTATATAGTAATTATTTTTCAGCATTTAAAATACTTGTTAAATGCTTTCAAACCATTTTACACTCGGGCTCTGACCCGTTTATTGCAAATCTATTTTTCCTATGTGTATTTATTGTAGGTGTCCAGCCACAGGGACATTTGGCCTAGGAGTTCACTGAAGTTTGGCGCACTGCAGCTATTGTGGAAGTTGCAGGCCCTTGATATTAGACGCCTTCACTCTTTTCTATCCAGTGTTGCCATTGCAGTTATTTCAGTTAGGGCTAGTCGCCCATTTTTAACTTAATTATCTCAGAGATTGTACTTCTTTATTTCAGTTATTGGATTTAGTTTTATTGAGACATTATTATGTTGGATTTCGAATGGTGTGTTTTATCCAGTCTCAGTTATTATTCACTCGTTCATTATTCTTCGTATGGAATTAATGTGGTTTAGTATTTAATTTGAATTGTTGCATGTTGATTTAAAAAGATTCAAATTTTTTTGACACTAGCTTAATTAATTATTAGGTGATTAATAAGGTAAATGTTTTTCTACAGCGATGCTAAGAATGAACCAACCGAATATTCTGATTTAATTTAATAAACGAGTGATCACCCGACATTTAATTGGGCGGGGTGTCAGTAACTTTGAAATGGTTATCTAGTGTTTTCAATCGAGCCTCTTCTGTGGATAGTACTACTATTATGTTTTGCAAGCTAGCCTCTATACTGTGGAATATATGAAAGAGAAGAAACGATGCTGTCTTCAATCAATCCTGATATCCCATCTCATTCACTGTTGGATAGATACTAAGGGATATAGAAGGCTACGAGCATGAGCTACAATAGGCTCCTAGGCCTGAGATTTACAGACCTCTTGTAGATAATAACATTGATAGGTGGGCCCCTCCACCTAAAATTCAAAGTTGATGTTGCTTTCTGCAAGGCTTCCAAAAAAGCCACGATTGGTGGGATCTTCCGAGATTCTATTTGTATAATCCACATGGGCTTTTGTAAAGTAAAGATGGTAGAATCAACTTTAGTAGCTGAAGGTTTGGCTATGCGTGAGGCTTGTCTGCTCATTAGGTCTCTTAGTCTATCCAACATCTTTTTTGAAAGTGACAATTCAAGCATTATAGACTGTTGCTTAAGGAAATGCCAGATTCCTTAGGATTTTGACCCTATCGTCCATGGCATTTTGGAACTGACTTATAACGTGGAGGTGTCTTTCAAGTGGGCCCAAAGAAGTTGCAATCCAACCGCTTATTAGATTTGATCCCATCCTTTTGCTTTCCTTAACGAGGGATAGTCTCTCTACCCCTTTGAGGATTATGTAACCTGGCCTTGCCTTGTTACTGTTAAAAAAAAATCTCATGGATATTTGTTTGATTTTTATATTTCTTAATTTGGCTTGTTTATTCAAACAACACAAGTCAATTTTTAGATTTGCTTTTTGTTTCTATATTTGTTATTGGGTTTGTTATTACATTCAACTTTTTGGATTTTAGGTTTGTCTTTCATTTGACGAGTTTAATTATTTGGAATACAACAATCAAGAGTAAAACATGTTCAATACGACCCTCTACTCTTTTGGAGTAGACCAAAATATTCTTTACTATAACTAACCCACTAATAATTCTTTTGTCTCTTTAACTTAACTCACTTTATGCTTTCGATGATTGTATGGAAAACCTCCGACGTTGCATCTTCGGAGCTTCGGTGACACATCGACGACACTCAAGTGGCTTTGGTGACACTCAGGTGACACCCTTGTGATTTTGGCAAGTACCCGATGACACATAGGTGACTTTGACGATTCTTTGACGATCCTCCAATGATGCTCTGACAACACCTGAAATTTCTCATTGAGAAATTAAACTGCACAATTGTACAATGCGAATTCACACTGCAAAATTAGTAAAAACATGCATTTTCTCTAACTTTTTGCATTGTGAAATTTCATATTGTAAATTTCGCACTGAGATTTTGCATTTTTAAATTTCACCACTGAAAAACACGTCGAAAATTGCACATCGAAATTTCAAACTTCAAAATTGATTATTCTTGATGGATGTCTTTTTTATAAATCTTGTCGAGACCTTTCCACATATATAGATTTTGTATCAAATTAACTTATAATTGGAGATATATTCAATTTTAAAGTTGAAAAATTGAGCCAATTAGGGAAAACGGATTATCAAACACTAATTTTTAATTTTCAATTCAATTAACCGATTTAGCAATTAATTTGATTTTGATTTAGCACCAATTAAACATTCGTTGTGTAAACTGAACTAATTTTATCTTGCTTAAAACATGTATCTAGGTGAGTAAACAAGAATAAAATAAATCAATAAACCACAATGCCATGATGTAAGAGGAAAATCCACAACGGGAAAGACCTTGTATGACCTAGCCATGTAAATTCACTATGATATAGGCATCTTATAAGGACGAATTAGACTTACGCGCACAGACCCAACGCCTTTAAGCATTGATGCGCTATTCTCTCCTTGAACCTTGTTCACAGTCACTGCTGGACACCTTCCAGTAACAATCACAACGCGGGCTCCTCCCATGTCTCGGTATCCACCGATCTTCTTGCTTTCGTTAGTTCAACTATCACCACAACATACATGGAATCCACTGCACGAAACGAACTCTTATAAAATGTAGAGTAAGCTTGGTCTTGGCGATCAAACGTGAGATCTCAAATTAATCTATCATGTAGATTCTTGGATCTCAAACAAATGGTGGTCACTAGGGTTTAGGAGGTTATAGTTTATGTATTGAAAACTATTTTTGCAAACCCTCTTTTTTTAAAACTGTTGTGCTAGCACTTTAATTTATAGATTTTTTGTAAAAAATGACGGCACGCATTATGAGGCATTTTGTTCGAACGAAAACCAAGGTTGTTCGAACGAGAGTGGTAACCTCGTTTGAACCAACCTTGAGGTCGTTTGAACTAGACCACAATTCTCGTTTGAATGAGGATCGATCGAGCTTCCAATGAAATATTTTTTCCAAGACATAATGCTCTCGTTCGATGCTAATTCAAAAGCTCGTTTGAAAGAAATCCCTCAACTCGTTTGAACTAAACAAATAACTCGTTCGAACTAAACAAACAACTCATTCGAACGAATTTAAAACTGAAAAAATTTCTCTTTAGAAAATCTTTTTCGAAAATGGCCTTAAAAAACTTAAAAAAAAATAAAATATCTGAAACGAAATCCAGGAATCAAACATAATATAAGTTCATACCTTTTCGAGATCCCATGTACAAAGACGAAACTTAACTTGATGTTGATGTCACTTTACTTTGTCGCTACGTTCTTCAAAATGCATCATATGATTGAAGGGCAAAGTGAACTCAAATCCTAACGTATTACTTAAACAATTTTGTCCAAATAGAATTAAGACAACATTACAAAATTTACAATAAACGTTTTACAAATTCAATACATTGTGAAATTTATCCCTGTAAAAGTTTGAGCAAAAAAAGATAAAATAAGGATCAGGGACAAAATTGTTCCAAAAAAAGGTTGATTATGAGTTATCAATAAGAATATTTTGTGATTGAGATGATTGTTCCACATGTTTAACAATAAGGGAGATAACATAAAAGTGATAAAACTTAAGATCAATTAATGTATAATCCCCAATATAAATACATATTTTGTAAAAATGACACTTATTTTTAGTTTAGCCCATTTAGTCCCTCAAACACCCACTTATCCAATACTCTCTTATTTTTGAAGGTTCGCACCATTGCCCCCTCCCCCACCCTCGCCGGAGCTCCAACGACAACCACTGGAGCTCAGGCGACATCCGCAGTTCATCTTTCTCTCTATCTTCTTCTGTTCTCGTTAACCCTATCTCATCGTGAATGTCAATGTCTCACTATATCACACTACCACCAATCCTTGAGTCAAAATGAAAATCGAAGCCCCAACATCCCATATTAAATGAAAATCACAAGTCATAGGTTCCATATTAAAATGGAATCACAATCACAATATATGGAATTTCAAAATGCAATATCGATCATGACTTGAGATATGTTCAAAATTTTTATCTTCTCGCGGATTTAGGTTTTCATTCTCATGGATATTTGTTTAATTTTTATATTTCTCAATTTGGTTTGTTTATTCAAACAACACAAGCCAATTTTTAGATTTGATTTTTGTTTGTAAACGGGTTATTGGATTTGTTATCACATTCGACCTTTTGAATTTTGGGTTTGTCTTTCATCTGAAGAGTCAAATTATTTGGAATATAATACTAAAGAGCAAAAGATGTTTAATGAGACCCTCTATTATCATAACTAATCCATTTCACGAGCGAAAACCACGTAAAAAATACAAGTGTGAAATTTCAAAAGTGATTATCATTCATGGATGTCTTTTTGATAATTTTTGTGGAGAGCTTTCCATATATATCGATTTTGTATCAAATAAATAGGGTGGGAGATATTTAATTATAAAGTGGGTAAAAAAAAGATAGAAAAAGGATTAAGGACAAAAATGGAGGGTTAGGATTGGTGAGTGAGAATGTTGAATTAATAATTTAGTGGTAAGAGCAAATCCCTAAATTAAGGTGTAGGAAATGGAAGTTGTATAGTAAGGGAAGGGATAGACAGAAAAGGAATCATCTGTGAGGTGATAATCTGGGTGGCATATGACATTGCCATTGGGAGGAGCATGCCATCATCAGCGTCAGCGTGGGCGTGGAGGGAGCGGGCGTCGGAGGTGATGGAGCGGGTGAGGTCGTCGGAGGGTGAGACGAGGCTGAAAGCGTTGAGGGAGGTGAAGAATCAGATAATCGGGAATCGCACCAAGAAGCTCCAGTACATGAAGCTGGGGGCCGTAGCCTCCATCGTCTCCATCCTCTGTATTGAAATTGAAAATGAAAATGAAAATGATGAGGTTCTAGTCCAGTGTGCCGCTGCCATCGGAAGCTTCGCCTGCGGCGTTGATGCCGGTGTGAAGGCCGTTCTGGAGGCGGGTGCCTTTTGTCACCTCTTGAGTCTCATCTCCCATCCCAGCCCTAAAGTCGTGGACGCCGCCGCTCGTTCCCTTCGAATCATTTATCTTTCCCAATTGGCTCCCAAGTACGATTTCCTTCAACAAAACAACATCCATTTTGTTCTCTCCCTCTTGAATTCCCACCACCAAAATGTGACTGCATTCGGTGCAACGATCATTACCCATTCTTGCCACACTAGTATGGAGCAGAAGGCGTTGACGGATGCCGGAGTTTTAAACAAACTCATTCATCTTCTTCAAGCCCAGGCCCAGACCCAGACCCAGACCCATGCTACTTTAGAGTCTCTTTCCACAATCATCAAGGACAATCCTCACGTCATCTCAAAGTTTGTTGCTCTAACTGCAACTCCACCACCATTGACTACTCTCATCCACTTAACCAAGGACAGGTCTCCTCGCACACGATTGCTTGCCTGCATCTGTTTGATTATTATAAGAAACGCATCCCCTTCCTATCTCCAACCTCTAGGAATCAAAACCAATTTGATTTTCATTTTACTTGACCTTCTTGATGATCCTGCCCCCGTCGCTGATGATGCTGCCTTTGCTTTATCTACTTTATTAGCCCAAAACCAGGATTTGCACAAATTAGCCTTTGAGGCAAATGTTCTCCCCAAGCTCTGCCACCATTTGCACCATGCTTCACTACACCCCAAACGTTATCAAGGAATATTTCTCGCATTGGCTACTCTATGCTCTAAATTGGAATACTGCAGGTCTACCCTCTTATCACTCAAGGTCTGTCTCTTCTTTTCTACCATGCTTTTAATCAAACATCTGTTCTTCTCTTTACTTCCCACTTCTACGTGCCTCCAAATAAACAAACTCTACTTCACGCATAATATTTACACAAAACTTGTACCTAACCATGGGATGGCAAATACTATTAGCATCAGTATATATGTGCTAGGGTAGACCAAGGCACCAGAGCATCCTATAACTATCCACCTAAAAGCCTACAACCTTCCCAAGGGCCTGTTAGGAAAACTATCCCGCCAGTTAGGGTAGACGACAGTGAAATTGTGATAACAGTTCGCCGTATATAACGCTGCATTGGCTTGCTTCCACATACAACTAAACTTATTGTTTCCCAGCCAAAAGCAGACCAATATAGTGTAGAGAGCATTCAATAGTTATCAAAAAGAGTTCATAATAAAAATGGAAAACTGGAGGCCATAATTTGTGCTAGCTATTAAGACAATCTATGAAGTACCAATTCCTCTAAAGTGTCATAGAGTCTGAATCAAATTCATATCAGGTGAGGGCTGTGGCCTCGATTTGCCCCGAATTCGCACCAATGAAGAATCGGGCAATAAAAACGTGAATCTGAAATTAGGATTTGGATTGGGTTCGTCGGGGATTCGTTTTTGGACTAGTTTTTGAAAGTTCTCCAGAAAAGGGGTCAGTTTTGATGATTAAAAAATTTCAGTTTTTAAAATTATAAACATGACCTTTTAATACCAAACCATTTGCACACAACATCAAGCCAACCCTCGAACACAAAAACCTGTGGTTGAACCCTAGTACCATATACTCATTGTTCAGAGTAGCGGCCTAGTCAACTCGGTATCGACCGAGTTGACTCGGAATCGAACGCCACCAAACTGATACTGAGAGACGATTAAAAAAAAAATCGTCATATATCGTTAAATCTCGTCGAGATCTCGGCGCTCCCGAGATATCTCGCCGGTATCTCAGCCGAGTTGGAGATATATCTGCGAGAGATGATCGTTTTTTGACCAAAAAAAGCAGAGAAGAGGGGATTTGAAAGCAAAAAAGCACAAATAATTCAAAGATGCTTACCTTCTCCTCTTTGTAATAGCCGGACCCCATAGTCAAGATCCCTTGTAACGCCTCGACTCGGGTTTGGGTCACCGTTGAGTCAACCAGGAGTTAAAGAGGGAGGGGGAAAAGTCTATTTATACCTTATTTAAGAAAATTCTTTTATTGCTCCATTAATTAAGGACTAAATTTGTCGGTTTAACTTGAGAAAAAAAGTGATTACTTTAAGTAATTAGTCAATTTACAAAATTTATTTATGAAAGCCCAATTTAGTCCAAAATGCCAATTTAATAGGAAGTAAAACACAGTCATCCCTGCATTATTACAAATCATGGCCAAGTGCCCGAGTAAACGTCTAAGATACAGGATTACCAATGTTTCAAAATGTAATTAGAAATAAGTTACAGAGCTTTTAACGACGTTGGTTGCCCTCTGGGGCTTACTAGTGTCCTTTTCGGCGTCCCTACTCGATGTACCTGGGTGGAGGTGGGGGTTTTAACATAAAAAACAGGGGGGTGAGCGAACGCTCAGCAGGGTGGGTAATGCTATGCTATACGTTTTCTAAAAAAATACTATACATATTATGTGTATTTTAATCAATTCCGAAAACGTTTAACAATTAGGTAGTATTAATGCAACTACAATGCAACGCACCCGAGCGATATGCTCACACACACACTTAATCAATTTCATCACCCTTTACCGGGTCTAGAGACTAATTAATCATATTTTATCCTTTAGTCTCATTTCATTAGCTTGCTTTACTTAAATTACAAGTATAACCAATATAATTTCCTTTCATTTATCTTTTCTCAAAATCGTCCAATATCTGCATACTTTAACGGGTTCCACACCGCCGACTATGCTACCATATGCTCTGGCCAGTGATTTTGGATTTTTCACCTCGGCGCTTCGGACCCTCCTTCATTATCCTGGTGTCATCCCAGTCCAATTTAATGTGTGTGAATATTTTATCTAATGCCCACATTGTTCCATCATTTTACCGTTTTTCTCATTTTACGGTTTATGCCACAATTTCACTTCATCAAAGTGTCATTTATCCCTTTTATTCGTTTTTTCGAAAACCGACCGATAAGGTTTAAAGAGGAAGTCCAACCACTAGGACCCTCATTTTGCCAAAATCACCATTTGCCATTTTACCTTAATGTTGTGAAAAACTCATTTCATTTCATTTCGCACTAGAACTCAACCTTTTTCTTTCAAAACATCCATTCTATGATTTCATGTCAAAAATCATGTTATCACTATATGTTTTGTCACATAAAATACATCCAAACCCTCAAGGCCATTTTTAACCAAATGTCCATAATTTTGCCCTATTATCACATCTGACCACAAGTATCATTTTTACTCATTCTAATAATATTTAACACATATTAGGGCTGTTTTTCGACATTCACTCCTTTCCTCATAAAACCCATTATAACATGCTTTAACAAGTCTAAAATATAATTATCTATCTTACTACATGATTCTACACATGTGAAAGAGGATTTCAAGCCTAGAAATTCCTCAAATGCACTTAGATAAGATAATAGTCATAGGTTTGTATATTTCACATGCTTTCTTCCATTTTCAAGGTAAAATGCCATATATTTGTAAAAAGACCCTTCTAAGGTTTTATCTTGTTGAAAACTCCATTTTTGCAAGACTTCAATATTTCATTAAATAATTTCATTTTAGGCATTAAATATTGACTAGCATTCATCGTACATGTTTTTCATAGCTAGAAAACCTTGAAGTTTTGGAAGAGGAAAACCCTACCTTGGATTTGAAGAGGAGAAACTCAATTTGAAGAGGAGAAACTCAAAGGAAATGACTTAAAAAGCTCTTAAAAACTCCTATGCTCTAAGACTCCTAAAGCTTCTTCAAATAGCTCCAATAATCCCTCTTACAAGCTTTGATCTACCCACTTTCTTCCTTGACACAAGAAAATGCTTGGAAATGGTGTATACTATTGTTTCGAGGTGGTGGCAAGGTGTGGCTATGTGGGAAAAAGGTTGGGGAAGAAGATGGGTCTACATACTTAGAGAGACGGAGCGGGAAAATGTGCTGAAAAATGGTGGGAGAAACCCACCCCCACACTCTCCTCTTATAACCCCACAAAACCCATTTAAAATTCACCCCACACATGCTAAAAACGTTCCGATCACCTTGGCTCACTAGACGTTGACACATCATCAGATCAAGGGTCCAAATTGTGATAACACACAAGGGCATCTCGATTTTAAGAGTTTTTGAACCGGTCGTTTGAACGAGATTGGGACCTCGTTCGAACTAGATTACGGATCTCGTTCGAACAGCCCTCGAACGACCTTCTAACGAGGTTGAGATCTTGAGGCAAAGATGGGATGTTAGATCCTCGTTAGAAACTCACTTTGAGCGAGATACGCTTCTCGTTCGAACCAACCTTGTTCTTGTTCGAACGAGATTGGAAACTCGTTCGAACGATCCTTCACTTCGTTTAAACATCAGAATTTCCTTCAAATTCCAGTTTCTCTCAATAACTTCCAACAATTACCACCAACGTCACAAGAATAATCAAATATAGAGGCCAAACCCCAAGAGTTTCATATGATTACAAATTAGACGGGGAAAGAATAAAATATCGGGCGCGGGTGTTACATTCTCCCCTCCCTAGGAGATTTCGTCCCCAAAATAAGAGCAACCGACTAAGGGGAAGAGCTCTGGGTGCTTCTCCCGCATCTCCGACTTGCGTTCCCAAGTCGCACCTTCAGCGCCTTGAAAGTCCCAGAAGATCTTCACTGAAGGGATGACCTTGTTGCGCAGGACTCTCTCCTCGCAGTCTAGAATGGATATGGGTCGCGTGGGAAACGTAACATCTTCCTAACTTGTTGAGGATCCAGTCGATGACATGACGGGGGTCGTGAAGATACTTCTTCAACATAGAGACATGGAACACGTTGTGCACTTAAGACAACTGTGGAGGCAGAGCCAAGGTACGACACATCCCCAATCAACTCCAGTATCTCAAAGGGACCGATATATTGTGGGACCAACTTCCTCTACTGCCTGAATCGTTGACTATCGGTTCTTGCTCTAACCTTCAGCATCACCTGGTCACCTACCTAAAATTCCAAGTGCGTTCGACGATTATCGGCGTAATTCTTTTGTCGGCTCTGTGTCGTCATGATTCTCTGACGAATTACCCGAACCTTCTCAGTCATATCTTGAATCAATTCTGAATTGATGAGATGCTTCTCACACACCTCTGGCCCACAAACCGGTGAACGCCATGGCCTCCCATAAAGGGTCTCATAGCGAGCCATCTCGATACTTCACCAGATAACTATTGTTGTAGGAGAATTCCGCCAAATGCAAATTCTCCGCCCAACTGCCTTGAAAGTCGCACACGTTCTCAGCATATCCTCCAGAATTTGGATGGTTCGCTCCTACTGTCCGTTTGGTCTCAGGATGATGTGCCGTGCTCATATTCAGCTCGGTGCCCAACTCCTGTTGAAACTTCTTCCAAAATCGAGATACAAATAGGGGGTCCCTGTCTGAGATGATCTAGAGTGGGACACCATGAAGTCTGACTATTTCTCGGATATATAACCTCGCTAATTTAGCCACGCCGTTTGTGACCTTGGTCGACAAAAAGTGTGCAGACTTCGTGAGTCGATCCACTATAACCCATACCGCATCATGACCATGCTTAGACCGTGGTAAGGCCATGACGAAATCCATCGTGATGTGCTCCCACTTCCACTCTGCCACGGGTAGTGGTTGCAATAGCCCTGCTGGCTTTTTATGCTCAGCCTTCATCCGTTGACAAATGTAGCACATGGCCACATACGTTGCCACATCCCTCTTCATGCGGGACCACCAGAAGTCTCTGCGCAAGTCCTTATACATCTTGGTGGCACCGGGATGCATGCTGAAGCGTGAGTGATGGGCCTCCGCCATCACCTCGTCCTGAAGTTAATCGATAATCGGGACAATCAATCGGCCCTTGTGTCGCATCCCACCGTCCTTATGCACGGTAACGGTGTCGAACACTTCCCCAGTAAGAATACGGTCTCGATACTGAACAAAATCGGGATCACATGACTGGGCATCAAGGACTTTCTGCCAAATGAGTGGCCTAGCTACCACACCCCAAAGATATGCCCTATCGTAACCCCGCTGGACGTGCAAATCAAACTTCTGCAACTCACCGAACATTTTCACCCGATGGCGCCTCATCGCCGCAAGGGTGAGACTAGACTTTCGGCTAAGAGCATCGGTCACCAAATTGGCTTTGCCGGGATGATACTCTGATGAGAAGTCATAGTCCTTCATAAATTCCATCCATCGCCTCTGACGGAAATTAAGGTCACGGTATGTGAAAATGTATCGAAGGCTCTTATGATTGGAAAACACCTCAAACCGTTCTTCGTACAGATAATACCTCCAGCTTTTGCTCTCAATGAGGCGTACGCCTCGAGACGAGGCGGTGAAAAAAAGCCTCAAGACTGGAAAGTGAGGCTTACGTCTTTGGTGGTTGAGGCTGTGCGCCTCAAGGCTGTACTGGCTTAAAAAAAATCCGTAAGCCCTAGCTTCTCTTCTCTGCTCCGAAAGTGGATTCCGGCCTTCGGTTCTTCCATTCCGGCCTTCATTTCTCCTCTTTCTCCTATTCCAGCCCTCGTTTCGACCCTAGGTAAGAATCCGGCTTTTGTTTCTACCGTGTTAACTTCTACGGCCTTTATTTGGTTAAAAAACTTTTTTTTTTGTTTTTTTTTGTTTCGGCCTTTATTTGGTTAAAATACTTCTACGGCCTTTGTTTTATTTATTTATTTTTGGTTCCGGCCTTTATTTGGTTAAAAAACTTCTACGCCCTTTGTTTTTCTTGGTAGAAACCCTTTTTAGTTTTTTTTTTTTTTTTTTTTTTTTTTGTAAAACTTCAATATTATAAATTAACTTCAATATTATAAGTTTCTACCCCTTTTTTTTTTATTTCGACTAAGAAAGGTTGCTGTTTTATAACTTATCTTATTTCTTTTTTTTCAACTTAACTTTATAAGTTTTTTTTGGTTTTAAACTTAGATTAATATATTTTCTTTAACTAAACTGAATATATTTTAAGAAACTAATATATTTTAAATGAAACTAATCAATGTTTTTTAAGAAGGTTGCTGTTTTTTTAAATGAAGCTAAAGAAAAATGATTTTATCAATTTGATTTTGCATTGATTAATTTATTGTCATATTATAAAATAGCCACTATGTGAATGAAGCTAAAAAATGATTTTACCAATTTGATTTACATTGATTAATTTATTGTCATATTGTAAAATAACCAATATGTTAAAATTGATTTTGTCAAATTACTTTTTTAAAAAGTTATCTCCGGGGAACAAAAAAATTGGTGTGCACAAGAGCCTGCCTCTACGCATAATTATGATCAATTCTTCACTCTTTATTAATATATTCTTAACTTATTACAACCCAAACGTTTAGATTGATTTCTCTTGCCAATGTTTATTATCTCATGTGGGGAACAAAAAGTGTAGACCCAGTGTGAAATTTAGAATTTAATTATTATATTATAGACATGTAATTATGATGAATAATTTCTGTCATCTAAATACTTGTTACAATATCGAATGATTGCGTCAACCTCCAATAAAAAGATCGAACTTATATTTTTTAATATCGAGGATGGTGCGAAGTACCAAATTAAATGCTTATTTACTAAACTTTGTTTTATTTACTGCGTCAACCTCCAATAAAAAGACTGAACTTTGTTTTATTCACTGCTTGTTTAAAAAATTGGTTTTATATTATAAATTAACTTCAATATGACTTTTTTTAAAAGGTTTCTGTTTATTTTTTTATTTGTAAAAATTCAATATTATAAGTATCTACCCCTTTTTTATATTTCGACCAAGAAAGGTTGTTGTTTTATAACTTATCTTATTTCTTTTTTTCCAACTTAACTTTATAATTTTTTTTTTGGGTTTTCAACTTAGATTAATATATTTTCTTTAATTAAACTAAATATATTTTAAGAAACTAATATATTTTAAACAAGGTTCTAAACGGCGCGAGGCGTGGTCGAGGCGTAGAGGTCAAGCCTCAAAGCCTTAGGAGCCTAGGCGTAGAAAGGCGTTTTTCCTTTTTTTATTATTTTAATTATTCTATGGCTAGTAATATAATAAAATAATACATACCTTGAATTTTGAAAATATATCCATATGTTTGGTAGCCATCTTTCTCATATTCATGCTCCATAACCAATATTTGTCAACTAATCTTTTGTTTTAAAAAAAAAAGTGTGCCTCGAAGCCTTTTACCAAGAATAAGGCGTAAACGATGCGTTTCTTTCAAGCCTCAAGCCTAGGCGGGCCTTTTAGAACACAATTTTAAAGGTAGTTTTTTTTTTTTTAATGAACGTAGGTTGCTATGTTTTATTTATTTTTTAATAAAGTTGCTTTTTTTTAATCTTAGCTTGAAAATCAATGTTTTTTAATAAATTTGCTTGTTAAGTTGCATTGATTAATTTATGGTCATATTATAAAATAACCAATATGTGAATGAAGCTAAAAAAATGATTTTGCTAATTTGATTTTGCATTGATTAATTTATTGTCATATTGTAAAATAACCAATATGTTAAAATTGATTTTGTCAAATTACTTTTTTTTAATAAGTTATCTCGGGGGAACAAAAAAATGTCAAACTATGTGAGAAAGTCCTCAAAGATGTTTTTTTTTTTGTATTTTTTTTATATATTTCTTTGTTATTTTATTTTTATGGTTTTATTAGTATTTTTTTAATATTATTTTGCTCTTTTATTTCTTTCGGTGAGGTTTACGTCACGAAAGCGTCGAGGCTTACGCCTCGTCTCGCCGAGACTAAAACGCCTCGCCTCGTCTCCCGCCGTTTTAAACATTGGGTCTCTCATGCTCTTTCAACCGACGGGATGCATAAGCGACTTACCTGTCCACTCTGCATCAAAACTATCCCAAGCCCTGGCCCCGAAGCGTCACAATACATGGTGTAACCTCTGCTACTCTCAGGGAGGATAAGAACGAGCGCAGAAGTTAACCTGACCTTTAGCTCCTGAAAGGTCAACTCAGACCAGTCAAAGTGCATATCCTTCCGAGTCAACATTGTGGGGGGTAAAGAGACCCTCGAGAAATCTTGTACGAACCTGAGGTAGTAACTGGCCAGACCTAGGATGCTATGTACTTCCGCAACTATCCTTGGCCTGTCCCATCCCAGGACGGCCTCCACTTTGGAAGGGTCGACATAAATGCCCTCGCTGGAAACTACATGGCCAAGGCATTTGACCTCTTTCATCCATAATTCGCACTTGCTGAATTTAGCGTACAACTGATTTTCCCTTAGCACCTGCAATGTCGCGCGGAGGTCCTCCTCGTGGTTTATGTTCGAGGCCGAATATGCCAGTATGTCATCCACAAAGACCACTCAGGTCCATGAATGTCGCTGGGGGCATTGGTCAAATCAAAGGCATCACTAGGAACTCGTAGTGCCCATATCGAGTTCGGAACGCCGTCTTATGGATATCCTCCTCCCTAACACACAACCGGTCGTACCCAGACCGAAGGTCAATATTTGAAAACCTGCCCGCCCTGCATAACTGATCGAACAAGTCGTCAATACGAGGCATATGGTACTTGTTCTTCACTGTTACCCTATTCAACTGTCTGTAGTCGATACAAAGCCGAAGAGAATTGTCCTTTTTCTTTAGAAAGAGGATTAGGGCTCCCCACGGGGACACACTAGGGTGAATGGAGCCCTTGTTGTTCAACTCCTCCAATTGAACCTTTAGCTCCTGCAATTTTTGCTGGGGCTATTCATTGAGGTGGAATAGAGATAGGCGAGACGTCCTGATGCACCTCTATAGCGAAATCCACCTCCTGGCGTGGTGGTAACCCAGGGAGATCCTCCGAAAATACATCGGGAAACTCTCGCACCATCGGGTAGTCTAACACCATACTATCAGGCTCATCTTGAACCATCATACTGCTAAGCTAGCCAAAGTACCATTTCTGCTCGCGTACGGTAGAAAACTTGCAAGGATAATCGACACCTCGCTCGCTACTAAGGCGATGGCGAGACTCGTTTGGAAGTGATATTAAGACACCGTGCTGATGGCATTCGATGATAGCTTCGAAACATGACAGCCAATCCATACCAAGAATCACCTCGAATCCATCCATGTCCATAAAGATCAAATCATACTCCAGAACATAATCTCCAGCCATAACTACGCACCTACGGAAACCCTATTGAGAACTATTCCTCCCCCCACTCCCTATGAAGATAGGAGGACGAAACCGCTTTACTTCCAATCCCAAACTGAATGCCAAGGAACTCGAAATGAAAGAGTGCGATGCGCCAAAATCAAACAATGCCTTAACCCATGTACTGTACAAAAGAATTATAGCGTCTATCACCGAAGGATCGCTGGAAGGTGCAGCATGTTGAGACATGGCATAAGCTTGCCCGGGGTTGAACCTGTTACCTTGGCCGCCGGGCACCTGACCTGGCCCACGGTTAATCTGCCCCTGGCTTGGACGTGAACCGTCCACACTATGCCTCGCGGGTTGTTGGTAGCCCGAGGAGAACTGCTGCTGCAGCTGCGTAGGGCCTGTATAATTGGAACGCTGTCCCAACACAAAATTAACAACCCCGGGACCCGCTGGGCTCCCTCTTATTCTCTCGAATGGCCTTGCGTTCCTCAGCATCGAACTCCAACTGAATAGCCTCGTTAACAGCAGACTTGAAGTTGGGTAGATACCTACCTGAATTCGCCGAATACCAAGGTTGAAGCCCTTAACAAACATCTTCGTCTTCTTAGTTTCATCTTTCTGAACAGCGTTGACATACTTACACAAGTTTTCGAACTTCACCAGGTACTCATTCTCAAAAGTCTTCCCCTGAGTCAACTGGGCGAACTCATCCTTATTGGCATCCTTGAATGTCTGGGAAAGTACCGGTCAAGGAAGGCAATTTTGAAGTTGTCTCAGTCCGGAATGGCCACTCCACCAGTGTTGGGCTTGCTCCGTGAGCTGGGACGTAGCGATCTTGACTTTGTGCCTAGCTGGCGCGTTAAGAATCTCCATTATCCTATGACTTCATCGAGCCACTCTTCTGCAGCATCGGGGCCAGCTTCCTCGTTAAAGGTGGGTGGGTGGAGCCTCCTGAACTCTTTAAGGATGGAGATGGAGGTAGTGCTCTCAATTGTCCCACTGCGGTTGGCTCGCTGCTGCTGCGTGAGGGAGTCGGCGAGTTGGCGCATGGCTTGTTCCATGCGTCTAAGCTCACTAGTGCCCGACCGACTAGCTATATCACGTCATGGAGGCATCTATACTGGGAAGGAGAGTTCAATGCACAATGATACGAATATAAAGCGCTAGCGGAAGCGATTTACTAAACAGTACTAAAGCATTAATCAAGCAGAAACATATACGGAAAGTGTACTAAGAAAGCGTAAACACTTCGTCACACCCGTGGACCCTATTGCTCCGATACCATTTATAACACCCCGACCTGGGTTTGGGTCACTGATGGGTCAACCCGCACCAAGCCAAGGAGTTAAAAAGGGGGAGGGAGAAAGCCCATTTTTACTTTATATAAGAAAATCCTTTAATTTCTCCATTAATTAAGGACTAAATTTGCCGGTTTTTACTTGAGAAAAGAAGTGATATGATTACTTTAAGTAATTAGTCAATTTACAATATTTATTTATGAAAATTCAATTTAGTCCACAATGCCAATTTAATAGGAACTAAAACACATTCATCGCTGTATTATTACAAACCATGGCCAAGGGCCCGAATAAACGTTTAAAATACTGGATTACTAATGTTTCAAAATGTAATTTCGAATAAATTACAGAGTTTCTAACAACGTTGGTTGCCCTCTGGGGCCTTACTAGCGTCCTTTCCGGCGTTCTTACTCGATGTACCCGGGTGGGGGTGGGGGTTTTGACATAAAAAGCAGGGGGTGAGCGAATGCTCAGCAGGGTGGGTAATACTTAGCTATATGTTTTCAATAAAAATACTATATATATAACGTGTATTTTAATCAATTCCGAAAACGTTTAACAATTAGCTAGTATTAATGCAACTACTATGCAATGCACCCGGGCGATATGCTCACGCACACTCAACCAATTTCATCACCTTTTACCGGGTCTAGAGATTAATTAATCATATTTTATCCTCTAGTCTCATTTCATTAGGCTGCTTTACTTAAATTACTAGTACAACCAATATAATTCCCTTTCATTTATCTTTTCTCGAAATCATCCAATATCTGCATACTTTAACAGGCTCCACACCGCCGGCTATGTTACCATATGCTCGGGTCAGTGATTTTGAGTCTTTCACCTCAGGGCTCCGGGCGCTCCTTAATTATCCCGGTGTCATCCGAGTCCAATTTAATGTGTGTTAACATTTTATCTAATATTCACATTATTCCATCATTTTATCGTTTTTCTCATTCTACGGTTTATGCCACAATATCGCTTCATCAAAGTGCCTTTTATCCATTTTATCCGTTTTTTCGAAAACCGACAGATAAGGTTTAAAGGGGAAGTCCAACCACTAGGATCCTCATTTTGCCAAAATCACCAATTGCCATTGTACCATAATTTTGTGAAAAACTCATTTCATTTCATTTGGCACGAGAACTCAACCTTTTTCTTTCAAAACATCCGTTCTATGCTTTCTTGTCAAAAATCATGTTATCACTTTATGTTTTGTCACATAAAATACATTCAAACCCTCAAGGCCATTTTTAACCAAATGTTCATAAATTTGCCCTATTATCACATGTGAGCCCAAATATTATTTTAACTCATTCTAATAATATTTAACACATATTAGGGATGTTTTTCTACATTTACTCCTTTCCTCATAAAACCCATTATTACATGCTTTAACAAGTGTAAAATATAATTATCTATCTTACTACATGATTATGTGAGAGAGGATTTCAAGCCTAGAAATTCCTTAAATGCACTTGAATAAGATAATAGTCATGAGTTCATATATCTCACCTGCTTTCTTCCATTTTCAAGGTAAAATGCCATATATTTGTAAAAAGATCCTTCGTATAACTTCATTTTAGGCCTTAAATATTATCTGGCATTCATCGTACATGTTTTTCATAGCTAGAAGACCTTAAAGTTTTGGAAGAAAAAAACATACGTAAACCACCCGTCAAAAGGCTCCTAAAATTATCTAAACACCACTTTTAGAGAGAGAAATATTATTCTTCTATTCAAAATTCAAGTCTGCCTCCAATGAGGCTTATATGGGGGTATTTAAAGGCGAGGAGTAGTTTAGGCTCTAAGCTGAGGCCCTAATTACAAAAATGCCATTACTACTCCTTACCTTTAAATACTAAAGAAAAACAAATGAAAATACAATAACAAAATAAAATAAACTGACTAATAAAACCCTAAAATAGGACCCATTTCCATAAAAAACCCTACCTTGGAATTGAAGAGGAGAAACTCAAAGGGAATGACTTGAAAGCTCCTAAAAACTCCTATGCTCCAAGACTCCAAAAGCTTCTTCAAATAGCTCCAAAAATCCCTCCTATAAGTTTTGCACTGCCCACTTTCTTCCTTGACACAAGCTAGAAGAAGGTAGAAAATCCTTGTAAATGGCGTATACTAGTGTTTGGAGGTGGTGGCAAGGTATGGCTATGGGGGAAAATGGTTGGGGAAGAAGATGGGTCTTCACACTTAAAGAGAAAGAGGGGAAATGTGCTGAAAAATGGTGGGAGATATCCACCCTCCCACTCTCCTCTTATAACCCCACAAAACCCATTTAAAATTCACCCCCACACACAAGGGCATCTCGATTTTAAGAATTTCTGAACAGGTCGTTCGAACGAGATTACGGATCTCGTTCGAACGGCCCTCGAACGACATTCTAATGAGGTTGAAATCTTGAGGCAGAGATGGGTCGTTATGTCCTCGTTAAAAACCCACTTTGAACGAGATAGGCTTCTCGTTTGAACCAGCATTGTTCTCGTTCAAATGAGATTTAAAACTCGTTCGAACGATCATTAACTTCGTTTGAACCGCAAAATTTCTTTCAAATTCCAATTTCGCCCAATAACTTCTTACAATTACCACCAAATCACAAGAATAATCAAAATATCGAGATAAAAGCCCATATATTGATGATCCAAATCCCAAGAGTTTCTCATATGATTACAAATTACATGGGGAAAGAATAAAATATCGGACTCGAAAGCCCCAACCCCTTCTATCTTTTGTCACTGTTAAAAGCATTATCTCTCTCTTTTCAGTCGGCGAGCCTCTCAATTAATGTGTTGTATTTGAGAGTCCATCTCTCATGTTAGATGACCCGATGACCTCTTTTTTGGTTTAAACGACACACGCTACCCCTTTTACCTTTTTTTTTTTTTTACAGCTAAATGTTTGTAAAACCCACACGGCATACCACATCTTTTTTTTTTGTACAAAAAAGTGTTTTGTAAACAAATGTTTTGTAGCAAACATTTTTTTGTAAATGTTTTGTAAAAAATTGTTTAGAATTCTTAAAAATATTTAGAATTCTTAAAAATAATGTTTTGTACAAAAAATGTCTAGAATTCTTTAAAAAAATGTTTAGAATGTCTAAAAATTCCTAAAAATAATGTTTTGTACAAAAATGTTTAGAATTCTTTAAAAATAACGTTTAGTCTGCAACTGTTTTGTGTTAAATGGCCAAACCCTTTTTTCTTTTGTGTTTAATGGCCGGCCCTTTTCTCTTTTGGGTTAAATGTTTAGTCGGCAACCCTTTTTCTTTTGGGTACAAATAATTTTTTTACAACCCTCTTTTTTTTAGGAATTCTAAACATTATTTGTACAAAACATTATTTGTAAAAATAAAGTTTTGTACAAATAATTTTTAAAATTCCTAAAAAGAAAGTTCCAAAAAAATTATTTGTACAAATAATATTTTAAAAAGGTTAACTAATGTTTTTTTTGTACGAATAATGTTTTTTTAGGAATTCTAAACATTATATTTGTACAAAATTCCTAAAAAAAAAGTTGTAAAAAATACATTTGTACGAATAATATTTTAAAAGGTTCAACTAATGTTTTTTTTGTACAAATAATGATTTTTTTGTTTTGGAATAAAACATGTTTTGCACAAATAATGTTTAGAATTCCTACAAAAATAATATTAGTAATTCTTGTTATTTTGTAGAATTGTTATTTTAAAAATATTAGTAAATTAGTAATTCTTATTGTTAAAAAAAACGTTTACTAATATTATGGTTCATATTTCTTCCCTTACCCTACTAGAGGAAATTACCCTTATCCACATCCGTATGATCGATATCGCAACTAGAGATGAAAATGACGAAACATTGTAATCATTTCTTTTTATCTTCAATGTAACTTTTTAATCAAGTTATATGTGTCATTGGATTGTTTTTCTATATTAATATTGGTTTATTATGGAATATTGAATCTGACAAGTTATCTGCGCTTCAGTGTAACCAATTGTACAATGCAATGCATATTAAAGGATGGTTTTGAATGAATCTGATTGGTCCACATTGTTCTTATTTTTTTATAATTTTCTTTATTTTTTTTGAAATTTTTTGCTCTCACTAAATAGTGTATCTTTGCGTATCGTCCGATACCGCGACTGAGTTGAAAATCGGGTGTCTGATGCCGGGATTGATACTAGTACTTTGAACTGTGCATCCACTTCTCTTCTACGACTCCACCTTTGACCATTGTGACTCCACCTACTCGCGGACGTTTAGAGTCTTCTTCGACGAGTTTCCCTTCTCCTCATGTCCTCACTTCGTCACTCACCGACGAGTCTGAATACCCCTCTCTCTCTCTCTCTCTCTCTCTCTCTCCTCCTTCATTAGCATTACTATTGTTGTGCTCTAAATACAAGCATTAGGACTTGATATCAACCTCATTTTCTCTCGTTTTGTTATACTTTAATTCTTGTGCACTTGTGTGCTTAACTCCTTTTCCAAGGGACATGCCCGAGGAAGATGATGGACTTATAATTGGGGTACTTGGTTGTTAAACTATTAATGATGTATGTATTTCTATATTTATTAAGGATTAATATAATATGTTCTATATTATTATTTTTTTCTTGCTGGACTCGTATCCTAGTCGCACCTGCATCACGTGGTGCTCACATCCGTGTTTCTTCGGGTAAAAACAATAATTTTGAATGGAAGGATGAAGGAAGAATGTTGGGAAGCCCTCCTCCAATAGTTGCTGAAGTTTTTGAGGTTTCTACTGTTGCTCGATACACCGGAACTTATTGAAGAACTGCTCATATATTGTGTTAAAGAACACCATAAACAAAATTGGGACCATGTGGAAAGTATCTAGTCCCGTTTTTTGTTAGTTAGGCCTTGTTTGGGGCTTAGGCTTCATTTTTAAGTGCATCTTATCGTAATTTCACTGAACTCCCTTTTAAAAGGAGAATTATTTAGTCCCATTTGTACACATTTGAGCAAGCAAATAATGATGCTAAGGGTAAATCTGCAATGGCTTGATTTAAAATATTGCAGCAACCGAGCGCATACGGAGGGGATCCTAGCGATACAAAATAGGAATCACAAGTATTTAGTCCCATTTGTAAACATTTGTTTGCAGTCGATCCCAAATTTTTATTTTTTCGTTGTCGGTCCTATTAAACAAAACACGAGACACGTGTCATTCTCTATGGAAATGAGAAAGCATGAAAATGAATGGTTACAATTTGAATTTCAAATGATAAGGCAATTAAAGGTGGTTATGTATCTAATTACAATTTAAAGAAGACATGGAATTGGTGTCAATTAAAACTTTCAAAATGGGACTAAATCCGAAAATGGGACTAAACCCGATAATCTGTACAAAATAGGTGGGGAACTAGGTAATAAGGGACAAGTACTCAAAATTAGGAATGGAGGTGTAACTGCCAGTAGTGTAAAATCTAATGAAAACTTAAGAATAAATGGAATTCAAAACCACAATAGCGAAGATGACAACCATGTTGCTTGTCTCACATCGGCAACCAACGTGGAGTAATAGATTATCCATCCTGTCGAGAATCTGATCATGAATGATAGTTTTGGTCTCCAGTTAAAAAAAGGAACTCCATTCTTGTACCCTGTATATTCGGCCATATTAAGAAGAGCCCTACAAGAGGTTAGCGTGATTATCGAAGCAAACGGAATTTAGTTAAATCCCACATTAGGAATTTACCACATCACGTACTTTTGGAAGACTAGGAAGAAGCCAGGAAGGTCAGATACCAAGTTGGCCAAATTTGGCTATCGCCTAGAGCACAGTGATATAAAAAAGGTCTTTCAGAAATATAATTCTAATAACTTTTGTGGGTATGACTTTTATTTAATAAACTTTAATTAATGGATAAATTATGTGGTTGACTTCATTTAAAACATTCCATTTTATCATGTGGTGTTAGAGACATGAATCGCACGCGTATAACTTTAATTGATTGACAAAGTATCACCCGCAATACTCGTTTATGAGTGTAATTACCCTTGACATTGGAGACCTGACTGGTTAGATCTCATTGCCTCATGTGTATGTCGCCATTAAAGAAATTTTTATCGCCCTTAAATGTTTTAATCTTTTGTGTAGAAACTCTAGTTGGGGAATCTCCACAGTGCTAGAGTGTTATTTCATTAATAAAATAAAAATTGAGAAACCCAGCCCTCGTTGAGGCATACAAGAAAAAGGAGGGGGGCATAGTTACTAACCTCCCTCACAAATGAACGTGTAATGTGACGTAAACTACACGTCAATGGGCACCCTAACTTTTAGAGAGAGAATCAAGAGATTTCTTATATTCAAAATGGAGAATGCCCCCAAATGAGGAATACAATGGGGTATTTAAAGGGGAGGAGTAGCTTAGGCTCTAAGCTAATGTCCTAATTACAAAAAGGCCCTTACTTGCCTTGTGCTACTTCTACCTCTAAATACTAAAGTAAAAGCAAATACAATGACATAATAAAATAAAAGAAAATAACAAAAATAAAATAAAATGCAATAAAACCCTAAAAAGAGCCCATTTCCATCACTCTCCCCCTTTTAAGACCAAGCTCGTCCTCGAGCGTTCAAAAAAATTGGGGACTCATTAGGAAATTCCAAAAATTGTGCCCCCCCCCAAAAAAAAAGTAAAAATTGTGGGGGCCAAAATTAATTTCTGAAAGAAAAAGAGTGCACATTCCACAAATTTTCTTCTCTTCACCCAAACCAGCCCTAAAAGCTTCCTCCCCGGTCAAAAACCAACGTGTTAGAGCATAAAAATGGATTTTTGGTGGGATTTGGTAGGTTTGGGCACAACTAGGGCAAAACCCTAGGTTTTTGGGGCTGTTTATGGGTCAGGGGGTGGGGCGAGATGCTGGGTGAGTTTTGGACTGGGGTTAGTTGGGTTTTGGGTTCGGGTGGGCTAGGGTTTAGGCCGACGGCAACAAGGGGCTGCTAGGTTGGTCGACAGACAGGGGGGTTGGCCTAGGGTTGGTATTTGGGCCGATGGGTAGGGGAGGTGTCGGGGCAGGGGTTTTTGGGGTAGGGTAGGCCGGGGATAGGGCCTGGATGGGGGCGGCTAGGGTTTTGCCCTTAGGCAGCGGGGTGGGGGCTGCCTTTTGGGTCGGGTGGCTGGGATGGGGTTGGGATTAAGGGTTTTGGATCTTAGAGGAGATGATTTGGATGAGGAGATCAAACTTTTAGGTTTATTTGTTAATGTTGTTGCCTCATCTCTTGCATTAACTCTTGAATGCCTTCTCTTACCTCTTGAATCTCTTTTTGTTGTTTTGATTTTCTTGGAGCTATCGAAAGTAGTGTACGATTTGATAAAAACACACTGATACACCAAACACCAATGTTGGAGCGACACCTCGCTCTGATACTAATTTGACATAAACTACACGTCAATGGCCAAGAAAATAAACCAAACCCTAACTTTTAGAGAGAGAATCAAGAGATTTTTTATATTCAAAATGGAGAATGTTCCCAAATGAGGAATACAATGGGGTATTTAAAGGGGAGGAGTAGCTTAGGCTCTAAGCTAATGTCTTAATTATAAAAATGCCCTTACTTGCCTTTTGCTACTTCTACCTCTAAATACTAAAGTAAAAGAAAAAACTAGTAAAATAAAAGAAAATAACAAAAATAAAATGCAACAAAACCTTAAAAAGTGCCCATTTCCATCATAATGAGTCCGACCAAGGAGCCTTATAAACACGGGGCATTCTGTAATACCCCTTATTTTTGAAAATATTTATTTGGGCTTAATTCATATTTATTTGAATTTTATATTGGATTTTTATTTTGGATTAATAGAATTATGAAATAGGATAAGTTGATTTTTGGATTATATATTAGATTGGATAATTTGGTTGTCGGACATAAGTTGAGATTTGGGCTTGTTTGGGTTTAAGGTTGGATTAGGGTTGAAACTCTAGGAGAATTTATGACCTTTGCGGAAACCTGGTTGGTAAGTTGAGAGTGAAATATTTTAATTTGTATAGTGAGACTTATTAATTATGGTTTATTCAATTAATTTTGGTTTGTACTTAAAGTCGGGATTTGTTAGTGAGGAAAACACACTTAAAAATAATGAAAATAAGTGCCCCTGGGTTATTTACCCCTTTGGACTAGTTATTAGTGAATGAATAGATGTATCTGGAGTCCATGTGAAGACATTTGTCGAGGCCGATGTGAAAAAAAGGGGATTAACATATTAAAACCCTAGTTAGTCATTGCTTAGTATAAGTATGTTATATTATGACACCTAGGGTTTGAGAGAAGGTTAGATGGGGCTAGAGAAGATTATATAAGAAGATGAAACACAAGGAAGAATAAGGAGAAGGAAATCTCAAGGAATTCACAGGTTAGAGAGGGATAAGAAGGGAATAAACATGGTGCTGAAATTTTTTGGAAAAAGATCATCCCTTTCAAGACTGTTTTTTACATTGTATATTTATGAATCTGACTTCCAGGACAAATCTAAGTTGTAGATTACTGAATTAGCAACACGTGGCCGCTGATTTCGCAATTTTTAGAGCTCGAATATTTTATGAATGAGTACCCAACAGTGCGTTTGGCTGAAATTTCTTGGGGATTTATTGGATTTTTTTGCGTTTGAGGAAGGTTTGTTCTCCCGTGGTTATTTGGTGTTCTATATATGTTCACCTTTATGCGTTTCATTCTCTTCGATCTTATCTTTGATTGTTTTTTATGAAGTCGCATTGGGAGCTAGTGCTTGTAATTTAAGAATTTCTCCATGGATCTCATTGGAAATGTTTAATGCTTCTTTAGCGACTGTGAATTTGCACCGCAGCGATACCGACTCGACCTGCTCCTAGTGTATATGCATATTTCATGTTATTTGTTGCATTTATATATGCTTTATTTGTTTATTGTTCTCCGTCGATGATTGCACACTTGATGATATGCTTATGTGCATGCCGAGTAGATTTGGTATTTACATTAGATGATTTCATAATATATGTGGTCGTCGAATTTGTGTATAATTTCTTAATGATAATTATGGGAAATTAATCTTCATAAAGAAAAATTGAGAGATTTGATATGTGATACATTATTGGTGTATGCTTGGCATCCCTTAGCTAAACAAGTTAGTGGACGGGCTGTACTGTGCGGGGTGTTCTGTTACCTTTTGTCTCGTTAGCCGGCCATGGTCATGAGGGGGATCGTATGCCATTGTGAAGGGTGATGAGAGTGTACCATTGTGCCTTATGAGAGTGATGAGCAAAGATTCTTGGGCCATTGAACATGGTAACGGCGGAGACGATGGTTCGCACCGTACGCAGGGAAGTGTGTTTGATATATGGGTTTGGAAAGTGTAGAATACACGGTGAGATCCGAGGGATGAGATTACTTACCTTGAGATTAGATTAAATGTATATGCATACACTAAGAAGCCAACGGGTATATATATATATATATATATATATATGTGGGGCTTGGCTTTTAGATTTGACACCTTTCTTGTGTGCACCGATTATGTGTAGATACTTTTGATCATTTATACGACCTATTGAGTCTCCCGCTCACCCCTCCCAGTTTTATGTATTTTCAGGATTTGTGCAAGTTCCTGTTTATTATTATCATTGATGCGGCATTTCAGAATTGTGGGGTTGATTTTAGTAGATGGCTCTGTACTTTATTTTTGTTAAAATTAATTGTATTGTTTTATTTCATTGTATAGAATTGTAAAAAGAGATTTTGAGATTGATGAGAATATTTATTAATTGTTTTTTTTTACTTCAGTACGGTACTAATATTCGATTTTAGAGTTAAATACAATTTTGTTAAAAAATAGACTTTAATACAAAATGTTAAAAATTCCGTCTAACTTAACTGGCACCTGATTTGCATGTGGTTCACTAATGGGCTATTTAACTCCATTTGGTGAAAGAATAGAGCCGTTGTTGCACAATTATAAAAGACGACAGTTGTCATCAAATTAGAAAGTAGCTGTTGGTTTCTATTCCTTTATAACCTCCTCTATTTCCTCAGAAGCTACCATTCCATTTCTTTATAACCTGCTCTGTTTTTTCACCCACCATATCGACAGAACTACTAACCCGTGCAAACCGAAGCAAAACAGGAAGCATAAAATGGTGCAGACAAGCAATGATGAGGTAATTCATACATCACATACTTATAAACCGTTACTATGACATTTTTGGAGGTTGAAGATGTACCAAAGTCTAATATAGGTATTAACAATCAGTACCAAAATTATATAATCAAATTTACTATTTTTTGCAGGAAACTTGTCAAATTTGTGAAGGCAGCCATGATGCAACTTATTGCCATTGGATTTACACCTATTGTAGAATGCCTGAATGCATTGGATTGAGGAAAATTGGCAAAGACTGGTGGGAGAAAATACTTGGATTGCCAATTTAGCAAATGCAAGGGGGCTTAATGGTTAGAAGATACTATGAATGAAGGGTCAATGGAGTTGGTTCACTATCAACATCAAAGCAAAAACCATCTCTATGCTTTGAGTGCCAAGAAAATGGTCATTTTGCCAAGGATTGTCCATGGAAGTCTACCATGTGCCCCAATGGATGCCTAGGGGTAATGAGTTTATGGGCATCCAAAAAAACCTTGGGGTTTAGGTCAAAAGTTTCCGAAGTGTCTAAAACGTGATAGGTTTGAGTGGTTGTCCCATGCATTAAGTGAAAAATAAAAATAAAATGTGATGTAAGAGTGCAAATGGATGTGAGTTTAGATGAACTATGTAATACATGAATAACAAAAATGCATGAAATGTAACAAAAATTCTTGAAATTCTAGCTGTTAGTAGATATTGTTCTTTGATATCAACCATAAGTTACCTATACCCACTATGATATCATCAAAACTAAACCTACTTCCATATCAACAAAAATATGCCCCATAATTGGTTGATATCAACAAAAAAGGTCCCATGACCCCTTCAAGGTGGGGAAGTTTTCTTACCACCTCCTCTACCACCACCTCTAATGCCGGCCTTAAAAGCCCCCTTCTTACCCCTACCTCCTCCCCCTTAAGATGAACTTCGTCCTTGCTCTGTTTGGGTTGAAGTTGGTTGTGTTGCAGTTGTTTGTGTTGCATCTAGTTGTATTGCATTTGCTTCTTGTGTTGCAGCTGGTCTCCTTCCTTTGTTCTTAGGCCTGCCTCTATTTTTGCAACTTTTGTTGGTGGCTGTGTTGACCCTTGTCCTTTTCAAGTTCTAGAGTTGTGACCAAAATTACCACAGTTCTTGCACATCCTTAATCTAGTCTTTGAATTCTCATCAGCATCTCTTCTTCTCTGTTTCTTTGGTCTACCTGGTCCTCTTTCGATTTCAGGTGGTTTAACTTCATAAGCAAGCTATGTAACCACAATTCAAACAATTATAATTGAGTATTAATAACTGTAATGAGTAACAAATGCAACGAATCACAATTGTAATACCTGTCCAAATTGAATAAAATCAGGTAATGGGTGAATGCTCCCTGCATGTTTCCACATACTTCCTTATTATTAGATAAGGACCGTACCAACTGGAATGATCAACAAAAACAGTTAGTAAACAATTATGCAGTTATTAGGTTATTAGTAAATAGCTAGTAACAAAGGAATGCAATTATGAAGTTATTACCTTGTCCAGGTAATCTCATTGCAACACTGCTGCAGCATGTAGACACAGAATTCTAGACAGTTGCCATCCTTTACATGTGCAAGTTTTTAGTTGAAGATTTACAATCCACCTATTAGCGTGCCTCGTCATTGCATAAACATCATCACATGAAGGGGTAACCACAAACTTATGATAAACCTTTTTGTATCCCTCTAAAACAACATGAACTCTAGGAACCAAATCATCAATGTGTATCTCCCTCCCTTTAATCCTCCTTTCATAGAGCAGAGACATCAAAATGCAGTGTAGACTCTCAACCATATGGACAACTGATTTGTCCCTAAGTTCTATGATCCACTTGTTGAATGCCTCATTATCTTTGTGCAATTATGTTCACATTTAGCTGTCCAATCAAAGGGTGCCCTTGGTTTTCTTGATTTTCTTCTACAACACCTAAATTATCAACCTACCTCTCAAGTGATCTAAATTGTGAATGGTTTCTAGGTTCTTCATCAATATTATCACTTTCATATTTTTCAACATAATCATCTTCACTTTCAAAAGATGTTTGGCTGTGAAAAACCATCCTCGAGAAGCAAGTAGATCATAGGTGTCATTTACATTCTTCCACAAGCTAGAGAGTTCCTCATCACTAGTTTCATTCTGCTGATCATTACTCAAATCAACATACTCGGTGGTCTCTCGTTCTTTAGGTTTTCTCAATGATCATTAACTCTCTTATTCTCATGGATTTTCTCAATGACTGCCATTTTTTCCTTTCCCTTTGAAGACATGATGGTAACGAAGAACAATAACTACTGAACAAAAGATAAACCCTAACTTACCTTTGCATATAGCTTGAGAAGCTTAATCCTAGCACTCTCCTCTTCCAATCGCCGTCTTCAATCGTTGCCTTCAACTGCTAGCTTCAATCGATGGAACCATCATCAATGGTAGCTAGGGTTTTTGGGAATTCATTTCGTTAGTGTTGGGAGAATAAATTTTGGAAAGTGGGACAAATGACTAACGGGAGAGTGAGGTATTGTTAAAGAGTTAAATGGCACATCAAGTGAACCACGTGCAAATCAGGTGTCAGTTAAGTCAGACGGAATTTTTAATGTTTTGTACTTAGATCTAATTTATAAACAAAATTGTATTTAACTCTGAAATCAAATAACGTATTAAAGTTAAAAAACCCTTATTTTTTAACTTTAATACGTCCATAATTTTATCCCGTTTTGAATTTGGTACCTTTCACTATTTTTTTTACTTTAGTACATTTTTCGTCGTTAAATATGACATATCACTTTTTGTGACAAATTTTTTACATTTAGCGACGAAAATGTACTAAAGTCGATAAAAATTAGTTAATGTACCAAACTCAAAGCAGTGTAATTATGGACGCATTAAAGTAAAAAAAAAATCCATTTTTTATTTAGTCGTTGGTCATTGATTAAATTGTTTTAATAAAGTTTAAATTGGCACATATGGTTATTTTAATTTTTAGAAGCGCCCTGAGTTTTCCCGGGGTGTTGCACATTCCATCTCATAATGAAAGAACTATAAAATAAAAGAACTAAGATAAGTAGACTGCACAAGAACAATAGTCGACTGACCGCAACCATGAAGCCCGAACTGAAGTAAAAACCTGTCAAACCTGGAGCAGTGTATCCAAAGAATTAACACCCCTAGACCAGGCAAGCAGCTACCCTGAACTACTGTTTGTATCTATAAGTGGGCAAAAGAGAGAAATCATAGTCCAAAAATTATTAAAGCGATCCACCACCGTCGAGCATCTTCATATTGCACATCAAGCTTAGATAGTTCATCTGCCACTCTATTGCCCTCTCGAAGAATATGGGAGTAATGTAAGTCATATTAGAGAGGAAAAAAGGCAATTATTCCGTGTAGTTCAAAGAAGTGGTATGTGTTCCCACATTAACTGCATAGGCTTTTTTCACAATCTCTACAAGTTTGAAGATGCTACCAACAGCATAAACCTCGGGAGAGCCTATGGTCAAACCCTTGACGCTCCAGAACATTAAAATCATCAATTCTGTTATTTGTATGACCCTTGACCATTTTTGCTCTTGGTTCTATTCTTTTATTCTTTCTTGACTTCTGTAAATCTTTTGGACTGCAGGAAATATATCTTACGGTCCCTTTTATGTGGTATTTAGTTTCCATATACCTGGTTAAAGTGAAACTTACTCTGTCAGCCATCCTTCAATATAAAAACTTGTTGAATATTTTTCTTCCTTAATTGGCAGCTTATTTATGTCATTAACTGCCTTTGGAAATAATTATGTGCTGAATGTTATACTTAGTTGCCTACTTTAAAAACAGGTATTGAATTTGATAACTGATGCGCTAACTCATGATAGTGCTGAAGTACGTGGTGCTGCTTGCATTTGTTTAAAGAGCATCTCTCGGTCAGTAAAGGTTCGCTATTGAATAACAAATATATTACAGTCTGAATTCTTTTCTTCACCTGTTGTTATCTTTGATAATAGGCTATTCTTCAGAATCTCAGTGCAGGTTATTTTATGAATGAGAACATCATCACTCCCTTGGTTCAGCTTCTATCTGATACTTCAACTTCTGTCCAGGTATTGAGCCTTCCACTCCCCCTCTCTCAAGATATCCCTAGGAAACGAGCTCTATTATCGATTTGCAATTATTATTCCTGCTGTATATTGTGCTCATGAATACCAGTTATGTTAGTGACATATTTTTATGTTGACATGGATTGAGTGACGGTGAAATCACAAGAAGAAAGAGGAAGGAGAAAATGGTAGACCGAAGGGGACATACAAACATTCACTAGTGTAAACTTTAGCCAATAATCAACTCTGATTAGGATATGAAGATCCCATCACTTATATAGACTCATAACCCTCATTCATTAGGGTTAAGCTAAGCAATAAAATACCAGATCCAATATAGACTCATAACCCTCATTCATTAGCACTAAGATAATCCATTAACTGCCAGAAATTGGTATCAAATGTCAAGAATTATTAATGTTGTGATTAGCTCGTGCAAAAAACATTTAAGTGAACGAGGCAAGTGTTTTAAGTGGTCCAGCCAAAGGGACTTATGTCCACTGTGATGTTTTGAAAGATTATTGAGGCTCAAGTCTCGAGGCATGGGAAGTTAATAAATATTACTACTGTTGATGCTGGAAATTGCTATCAAATGTCAAGAATTATTAATGGTGTGATTAGCTCATTTCAAACAAAAATTTAGGTGAACGAGGCAAGTGTTTAAGACGTAAAATGAATCGTCAACGGCAATACAGAAAGACACGCACGCGAAAGAGTAAATACTCAATTTAAAAGAAACGTAGAATAAATTGCGTTAATGACATAAGGAGATATTTATAGGGGAGTGGGGAAGGATCTAGAAGGGGGCAATCATAACCTAAATAAGGAAGTGGGCCTAGGCCCATGTGATGTCACATAACCTAGGCACACCCTTATACAAAATATACCTAAGATGCCCCTTATAGAAGCCTCCACTTACTAGCCCTATAAAACAATAGCCCTATAATACAACTGGGAAAATAACAAAAATAAAAGACAACTAAATAAAAGAAAAATACAACGAAATTAAAACGCAATAAAATGATAAAAATAAATCCTAATTTCCATCACTCTCCTCCACTTGAAAACCAAGCTCATCCTCGAGCTTTGAAATTGCAGCCGAGGGAAAAGTACCAAAATATGTGGCCGAAGAGGGAAACAAAAACTTTTGGGGTCCAAATATATTTTTTTGAAAATTTAGGAGGGCCCAAAAAATTTTCATCCAAAATTTTCTCAAAACAGGACCAAAACAAAATTCTCAAACTCCAGAATTTAAGCCCAATCCAGGATGTCCCACTTTATTAAACAGGCCCAAACAGCAGCATGGTCCAAAAGACCTTGACACGGGCTGTTAAATCCAAGTGTCAAATGTTCCAATTCTTTTATTGAACCCCAACCCACAACATGAAGCAGCTTGCTCCAAGTAAACCTCACAGAATTAGATTAGGGTTTCCACAAAGATTTCAAGCTGCAAAACTGACAGCCAGTCACCGGAGTGGAGGAATAGGTACCAGCTGCTATCCTCTCCCTCTCTTTTCGATCTCTCATTTCTTTCACTTCCGACCACAAAATTGGGTCAACCCCAAGGGTCAAAACTCAGTCTAGGGATTCGAAACCTTAGATCCAGTCCTCCGGTGCTGTCTCCAGTCAGATGAGTCACCGAAATGGGTCGTCGGAGCATGCGAAGTGATGCTGGGGTGGAGTCGATGTTGGGGATTGTCGAATTAGCTCCTCCCCTGCCAATTTTCTTCTCTACTTTTCTCTCTCTTCTCAGCCCAGATTTAGGGCCGAATTTCAGCCCCTCTTTCTTCTTTTTTTGGGCCTTGACAGTGGTAGGTTTGGTGGAGTTAGGGCTTTGAATTGGTGGGGCAGCAGAGGGTGGTGATAGGGGGAATGAGGGTGCTGAAGCAGCTGGGATGGTGGCGGAAGCATGGGTTGGTGGTAGCGTTCTTTGAGTAAGGAGATAGTCCACCTTTTTCATTAGGTTGTCTATGGCTTCCTCTAATCGGGCGTTTCTTCACCCAACATTGGTGGGTTTCCTCGACGCCATTGAGAGATTGATTTTTACGTTTTTTTTTACAACAACAACGACAACAATAAATGGGTGGGACGTCTTCGCTCTGATACCAATTGATGTAAAATGAATCGTCAACGGCAATACATAAAGACACACATGAGAGAGTAAACACTCAATTTAAAAGAAGCGTAGAATGAATTGGATTAATGACATAAAGGAATATTTATAGGGCAGTAGTGAAGGATCTAAAAGGGGGCACTCATCACCTAAATAAGGAAGTGGGCCTAAGCCTATGTGATGTCAAATGACCTAGGCACACCCTTTTACAAAATATACCTAAGATGCCCCTTCTAGGAGCCTCCACCTACTAGACCTATAATAAAAATAAGAAGATAACAAAAATAAACAATACATAAATAAAAGCAAAATACAACGAAATTAAGACGCAATAAAATGCTAAAAATAAATCCCAATTTCCATCAGTTTAAGTGATCCATCTAAAGGGGTCTATGTCAAATGCAATTCTTTAAAAAGCTATTGAGGATTAAGCCTTTGGGGGAGGCATCGGAAACTAGACTCGAGACTTAAGCCTTAGGGTCTTTATTTGAGGCTTACACCTGACTCGGTTGAGGCTTACACCTGAAGACTGTTGTAACACCCCGTATTCTTGAGCAATTTAATTAATTCGGGTACTTTAAGTTACATGTGTGCTGTAATTTAATTGAATTAATTATTACGTGTTAATTAACATATAAATCATGAGAGATAATTGTTAATATTTATGAAATATAATTATTTAGTGAATAGTAAGTTATTAATTTTACGTCCTAGTGAGTGATAGTGACGTGACGATATTTTATCTCAACCGGGAGTAGGTATAGACTGCTTGGGGTCGAAATAGGACTTTATTATAGAGTGACTCAGATGGCGATTTCGAGGCCACGGTTGATTCTGAATGGGTTGAGATAGTCGGAATAGTGTACCCAGAGGTAATAATTGGGTCCCGGGGCCGTTTTAGACATAACCGGGCCTACATGGGGGTGTTTGGGTCATTTGGGCTGGCCCATTAGCTTAATTACGAGATTAAGAGTTTTAAACCTAAGTGTTGGAGTTAGAGGCAACCATAACTCAATTAGAAAACCCTAGAAATTGAGAGAGGAGAAAGAAGAAACAGAGATGGCTTTAGAGACCAAATTCAAAGGGGATTCGGGTGTGCATTGTTAGATTCATCATCTGCTACGTGGAATCAGACCCTACGAATTTTATAAGGCAAGTAATTAAACTTTCTTTCGATTTAAATAGCAGAATTGCATGTTCATATTATATATGAGTTGATAAATTCTTTTTTGGGAGGGTGACACGTGAAATTTGGTTTTTTGGGAATTTAAGCATTAAAGGTGAAATTAATGTTTAATTAATGTGAGAATATTATCATATGATGTTAGAATATGATTTAGAATCGAAACCCAGTAGCAATTGTTGTTGAATTCGGATTATTGAATCGAATTGAATTTGTGATTTAAGAAATTTGGAGAAAAACCCAATTCGTGAACCCTAGAAGTTTTAAGAGAATCAATGATGATTGATGATATATATTTGTGTTAGAACTCGGGGTATCAATTGGGTTGAATCCATGGAGGTTTGAGGGTTAAAAATGGAGAAAAATGATTTTCGGAGAAGAGGACATGTTCAGGTATCTATAGATCGAACTAAGGGTGTTGATAGATCGATTCGTCAGAATCTCGTTCGAACAAGCTGAGGTTGTCGTTCAAACGAGATTAGTATCTCGTTCGAACGAGGTTATAACCCCGTTCAAACGACCCTACATTTTGGACATGGAGATAGATCTTTTCGTTACGAACGAGTGACCGCCAGTTTGATATTTTTCTGATTTTTTTGAATTAGTTATGAATTTTCTACGAAAGGGTATCCGAGATCGAAATCTTTAGTCAGAAATCAAATTCGGGTATGGATGCCCAGAATTATTTTACATAGGGATTATAGGGTGGATGTATATGAGCCTAGAAAGGTGAGAAAAAGGAGGAACCTAAATAATGAATTGAGTGAAATAGATTCATAAATGTTTAACTACGGGCCGATTGGGTTAGTCCGGGTAGGCCTGTAAACAAGTCGGATTCGGACCGGATCAGGCCAATCCAAATCCGAATCCGTTTATGTTAAACGGATTCGGATCCGATCCGATTATCCGACGGATTATCTGTTAGGGTTCCGAATCCGAATCCGAATCCATTAATAATCCGTTAATCCGATCCGTTTATCCGATCCGATTATAATATTATAAATAACTATTATAAATTTTAAAATACAGTATATATTATAAATAACTATTATAATATATATTTCAAAAAATATATTTAAAGAACTATTATAATATAAATTACTATTATAAATAAATACAATATATATTAATATAGGACTAGTATAAATAAATATTAAAATATATATTTAAAATATTAATAAATTTCTAAATACAATATATATATTAATTAAAAATATTATATATATATAGATATATATTAATCGGATCGGATTATTAACGGATCGGATCATATGAATCCAAATCCGCTCCATTTAATAAATGGGTAATCGGGTTTTAGGCGTGATCCAAATCCGTGTAAATGGATCGGATTCGGATAAAATCCGATCCGTTGACAGGCCTAAGTCCGGGTATATTAGCAAGTGAAGCTACTTTAAATTATTTAATGGATGTGAAATTAAATTAAATAAGAGTCGGGGATATAAACTCGGGTATTACGGGCTAGTGCTACGGGAGTTGGGCACGGATTAGCGGATGTTATTTTATTTATATATATACGAATAGTGTGATAGTATATATATATATTTGTGTGCTTTATAAATATCGGTATTAGATATTTATGTGAATACATACCCCCTCTAGTGCTATCATAGGAGGTTGCGCGATGTGGGTGAATCCCCTGGCTAGTGAATGCAGGGAGAGTATAGTCCCCAGGTCATATCGCCTGATGTTTTATTGTGCGATTTATTTTTCCGAGGTGAGACGCTTTGGGTATAATTCGGTCTCACTCTCGAGGGGAATATGGCCGCCTCCACTACATTTGTGATATTTTTACCCAAGTTCGTGTGAGCTAGTCCGACTTGTGGTAACCGGGTTAGAGTGAGCGTACCTGGGATGATAGCATTTTAGAGACAAGCATCCGGTGAGTTATAGCTCAGAAGGATGGTTATTATACGCGACATGTGCGTGAATGTTGTAGTATGCTAGTACGTATATAATACGAGTAAATAATTATATACGGGATAAATACATATTGTGTGAATGTATTTCATATATAACTAGTGTGAAGGTTATATAAGTATTTAAAGTTGAATTGATTAAATAAGTTAATGAGTAGAATAACTTATAAATCAAAGTAAGGAATACTCGGGTTAGAGTAGCAAGAAAGAAAGGGTATATCAAGGCTAGTTAGGTGGGGTAGCATAACTAGTGGGATTAGAAGGTAAGCGATAGGTGTGTACACTGGTTGAGGGGTGAGCAATATCTCAAGAGAGTACGACACCAGCTTAAATATGAAAAGTGTTCATGCATATTTAAATTATTGCATTTTAATTACTTGCTAAATATTTTCAAAAGGTTTTCTTGGGCTCTGACCCGTGTCAAAATATTTTCCAAAATAATTTTAGGTGTCCAGTCACAAGGACGCCCAGCTTGAGGATTCTTTCCAGGGATGCGTAGCTGTAGCATTGTGGAGGCTTGCAAGATTTGATTTAAACGCTTCAGCTTAATTTCAGACTCTTCATTACTTTAGTTTATTTCTCAAATTGTCTTGAGATTCCGTTTTAATTATTTCAGATTGTAGTTGGATTAATTGTTTTGGGAACCGATGGTTTATTCGGTTTTATTTATTTATATATCTGTCGTGGATTGTTCAGACTATTTTTGTGTATGGGTGGTTTGGTTAATTTATTTTAGTTTTATTCCCCCATGTTGTTAAGTTAATAACAAGATAAAATTTGATACCGGTTTAATTTAACATCGGTGGTTGGTAATTTAATAGTTTTCGACAGTGATGCTAAGAATGAACCATATGCGATTCCTTATTTTGATCAAGGACTGATCACCGTGATTAAATTAGGCGGGGTGTCACAACTGCCCACCTCGAGGCTTAAGCCTCAAGTTTTAAACTGACCTATGCTACAATTGACCTCAGATAGTTTTCTACTTTTTCTTCTTACGCTTTATCTCTTTTCTTTTTTTAGGCTATCGAGTATGTACTATTTTGACTCGGTGTACATATACTATTGTGGATCAAAGGATTATAAGCAAATCAAATTATGTTATGCCGATGTATGTAGATACGTGCATATTATATACATCTTTGACTAATGCTTCAACTATTTTATACATTTCCCCCTTTTTTACAAGTTGGGTTGTACTCATCATACTGAATCTTTTACAAGGTTATTTATATTGATATTGTTTTATCTCAAATTGTTTTTGTTCGAGTGAAGTTTGTGGCCTAGTTTCTTGTCCTTTCTTGTCCCCCCTGAAGTGACATGGCTTCTGCACTTTTTTTCTTTTCTTTTCTGAAAGCAATATATGTTACTTTAATTGGACAAAGCATCTATATCACCCAATTTTCTCATCCAAACTTTAGGAACTATTGGGTTCTCCCTTTTGTTTCAAAAACGTGGAATTATATAAGTAGACGAAATTTTCCTTGTGCCGAATCACTATAGGTAGCTTCCCAAGAGCTTTAGTGATCCTAGCATTAACAAAGGTCTCTAATCATGACTCCAGAAACGCATGCGCAGTGCTGCTAACACTTTGTTCTTGCACCAAAAGTCCCTTTGCAGAATTTTTTCCAAGCTCACGTTAACCCATACATTGCCACCTTGCGCTGGAATCACCTCAACATTACTCCCCTCTCTCGTGACGACCAAGGACAGTTGTGTGCGAGGCTGGTGAACTCCACCCCAGCCTGATGACCCTGTTATGTGTGCTTTGAATCCCCCACCCCCTCCCCCCTCCCCCCGCACCTCAACCCTTCTTCCGACAACCTTAGCTACTAACAACCCTTTGCAAACCACCTGAGGTGGTAGCGCTAGGATTTAAGTAAGTCTCATTGGGACTAAGGCATCGTTTGAGTCCCACCCATTCATGTTCAACTACTGTAGTTAAAGGCACGCCTAGGTTCTAGGTTCACCTAGTTACTACATTGGCACCCCGCTTCACTCCACGCAAGGTTCCTTCAATAAAACACATGCCTTGTGCGCTTAGGCTCCAAGCTCAAGCGCGTCTTGTTTAATCATTTTGAAAAACGGCCCTAATACATGAATGGACCAATTCTTATGAAGAATTTGACCATTCTCCACCCCAAAACTAACCGAAGTCAAGCATTGAAGTTCCGAAGTCGTGGCGACACTCTCTCTCACTAGTCACTAAACCAAAAAAATCAACAATGTTGCATCTCAGAAAAATTTATATGTTGATTTTGATTTATTTTTGAACATAATGGAGTAGATTTGTTCTAAATTTGAGAATATCTTTGCGTTTGGTGATCATTGGATAATTAAAATGTTAAATTAATTTTGATATCAGTTTTTTTATATGATGTATTAGATATATCTTCTTAAGTGGTTCTTCATAATCGTGTATAATAGTAATTTGTGCTATAAATATCAAATTATAGATCCAAAAATAATCCTATCATTACAAATATGCAATTTTTGCATGTTTTGTATGTGCGCCTCTTTGATCAATCCTGTTCCTTCCCTTGAGCCTTGCTCATAGGCTCTAGGGAGACATTGACGCCTTGGTGCGCGCCTTTAATAAATATGTGTTCAACTCGTGCATGCTCGACAACCAAGTACCATTAAGAACCCTTTTCTTTAGGAAATCTCTACGCTCGTGTTGTTGAATTCAGAATATTCATCTTCAAAATGGGGTTAGGGATAAGTACCATAAAGAGCCTTTTGCATTCAGAACCTATTACTGCATTTAGAACGTTCGTCTTCGAAATAGGGTTAGGGATAAAAGAATATTGGACAAGCAAGGCTTCACTTGTAAATCCTTCTTTGACCTTTGTGATGATTATTGCTTTCCTCTTTTTCCTCCTTCCAAAAAAATTGTGTAGACAGTGTTCCCTCCAAAATAACAGTGTTGGCGTGGTTTAGCGAGTCAACACATGCGATTTAATTCAAGGGTGAAGGCTTTTCAAGAAACTATCACCAAATTGTTGTCTTTGTAAGAAGAATGAATAGCCCAATTGTCACATTTTTCCCCACTCTGCGGATATTATTTGGAGAAAGTTTTTTTGGACAATCTAACATAGCCAGGGCAATGCCTGTATCTCTGATTGATATCCTCTTTTGGGAATGGTAGGGTTTTGGAGAGCCACTAAGGTAAGTATCTCTGGAGCTGTATGGTGTTAGTTTCTTTTCGGCATATATTGATTGAATGTAATATCATAATTTTTTTAGCAAATATGGTCTTGCCAAGACGCCTATACTCCACCCCCCTCTCTCACATTTTTCCTTTTTATGTCTTTACCATTAGCTTAGTAATAATCCCGCATTGCAAGTGTCTTAATTCTCTACCCTTTCTGTTCTTTAGGCTTTGCCCATTTTCTACTTCATTATTAACCATATTTTTTCAGATTTAAAATGTTCAAAATTTCACTGACTATTCTCCATTGTTTCTCATTTATACCCAAACTGTTGCTATCCTCTTTCCACTCAGGTCCATGTGGTCAAGTAAATCCTTAGATCTAGCTTCCTTAGTGTACTCTGTTTTAGGAGCATTCACCTACCGAAATCCTGACGGCCTATAGTAATCACGATAAGGCTGTCCTCTACCCCGGTTCTCACCGTTCCCTGAAACCTCCACGTCCGGGGTTTGGGCAATCATGCGCCATGTGCCCGCTTTCTTTGCACTGGTAGCACTGCCTTTCAGGGGCAAAAGAAAACTCGACCGTGGTTACCTTCCTTCTAGGGTGGTGGTCACATGTTATTTGGGGATCCTGTAGTCATCAATTATGAACGGTTCATCTCGATTTTTGAACCTCCATTATAATTGATCACTGCTATAGGTCTGAGCTTTGGTTGTGTTATCCACTCTCGTACTCTTTTATTTTGATCATGATCAATATCATCTGCTCTCCTGCTCTATTATTTTGGTCATGATCAATATGTTGTGGGTCTGTGGATGCTGACAAACAGTGGTGCTTTATCTTTTGTGATCCCCTCAACTAAAACAGTCTCCATTGATGGTGGGTGGGCCACAACAGGACCAGGCAGCTGGTGGTGGGGGCGTGGCTCGTTTAGGGTCTGTTTCTCCTCATTTTCTTGCCTCACACCAATTGGCATCAATAGAATCAAATGCATGCAGCTAATAGAGGCATTAACGGATGGCTTGTGTTCAACCATGGGCTTCAACGTTGTAACCCAACAACCCAATCGTGGGCCCCCTTGCTGCCAAACCTCAGTTCCGCCACCGCCACAGCCTGCGCGCATAGCCGCGGACTTAGCCTACCCTGGCCGCGACTCGCTGTCTTACGTTGTTTGCCCCCATGTCGCGACCCCATTGCGAGCCACATAAAGGTGGATCAATTTTTTCCCTTCCTCCAAACGTTGCCACCAACTGCTAGAAGAGACATAATACCATTCGCTCCTTGATCTTTTCTGTTTTCTTATTCATTTTCCAGATCTTCTAAGGTTTGGTTGATGTTGACAGATTCTTTAGAATGAGCGGTTGAATGTGCTTTCAGCATGCTGTACACAGTTACTATATATGTACTATCAGCAAGAGCTTCACGTTATCTGATACCACGTTGACGTAAACACCGCCCACACAACAAAAGGACAATCCAAAGAATATTTCAATATCTTAAACCATAGCTTTATCTCGCAAATTCTCTTAAAATTAAAAGAAGGGACTCTTTGAATAGGCATGTCATTACTTATTGCCAAAAACTCCCAACAAAATAAGGAAACTAGATAATTACTTTCCTAATAATAATAAAATACTACGCTTACCCCTAAATTAGTTACCTAAAATAAATAATAACATTCAAATCTAAAATCAAAATTGAAAATCTCTTTCCCGTGCTTTGTTCGGCCACTCCCTACATTTGGACCCATTTCAAGTCATAAGATTTGGGAGAAATGGAGGCGTAAAAAGGTATTTTGGACCAAATGATGTAGGGAGCAAAGTCTAATTTTTCAATTTACGGTATATCGTTCTGGTATACCGTTGTTCACTCAAGGGCCAAGGTCAAAATATCCCTTCAACTAATTGCATTGTTTCTTGATAAATACGAATTTCCATGCAAAAACTGCAAAGGGGGCGGAACCCTTATACAAGAAGTATACATAAGAACGAACAAACCCTCGGGGTCTATATCCCCTCACGAGATAAAACACAAGGGCAACAAAATCAGTCCCGTAATGGCAAATCATCCAAAAAACTAGGGTTAGTGCCACCCCGCTAACCCCAACCACCAAACCCAAATATTACAAGAACAGAAAAGAAAAATGATAAGTACACATGTCCAACAAGCTTGGAATTTCAGCACGTGAAAATGCATGCTAAATATGTTCATTAATGGAACCCATTCATTTCCTTCTCGTAAGTTTCATAATTGCTTATTCTTCAGCCTCTATTTTTCCAGGTTTCTGCTCTTGGCGCTATTAGCAACATAGTTGTCGATTTTACATCACACAAGTCTGCTTTCATACAGTGTGGAGGCCTGAAACAGCTCGTCGAGCTATCAAAATCAATGGATTCAACAGTCAGGCTAAATGCTGTATGGGCTTTGAGAAACATGGTGTTCCTTGTGGACAACAGGTGTAAAGAAGGGATTTTTCTCGAGCTCACACCATCCACATTAGTGAGCCTTATTTGTGGTAATTGTCATGCTTATTGTTTTTCTAGATTGATAGGCTATTCATATGACATTGTATATCATCATTATACAATGCAGATCCCAGGACTTCTGTCCAAGAGCAAGCTCTGGCCTTTGTTCGTAATCTTGTTGATGGACCTGTTGACTCTATCGACTATGTATTTGCCGAGAATGGTCTTCTACTGCAGGCTATTGGAAGGCAATTGCAGAATGCTTCGAAAGACGAGGTTCTAATTCAGGTTTGAAGTTTTCCTTGAAGACCTTGGGGTCAAGATGTGATAATCCTAGTGTTAAATAAATGAATTAGGGGGAGTGTCACACCGACTTAGTTGTTTTGGTAGACATTATTGATGGTTAGGAGGCACAGACACTTAAATGACTGGAACACGCCAAGAGAACTTTTGCATACTCATTTGCAATTAGATTTATTTTTACTTACTATTATGTGTAATAATAATTTTAATATCAGAAAGTAGATTTTGGACTATTTAAATATGGTTTCATATATTTTGTATTTCTTACCATAATATATAAGATTTTTCCATTTAGCCTATATCTGTAATTTCCTTTATGCCATTGGACTTGGTATATGAATTGAAAAGCTTGTCAGCTTTGGTAGACACCATTGATGGTTAGGAAGCATGGACACTTAAGGACTGGAACGCGCCAAGAGAACTTCTGCATACTCATTTGCAATTAGATTTAATTTTACTTACTGTTATGTGGACATAAATTATGTGTAATAATAATTTAAATATCAGAAAGTAGATTTTGGGACTATTTAAATAAGGTTTCATATATTTGGTATTTCTTACCATAATATTTAAGATTTTTCCATTTAGCTTATCTGTAATTTTCTTTATGCCATTGGACTTTGTATATGAATTGAAAAGCTTGTCAGCTTTGGTCCTGTGTGGCATCTCCTCTCCTCCCCCACCCCTTCTCTATCCGCCCGTACTTTCTCTGTATGTATCTCTATTCTGCATTAATTGGTATTAGCGCCAAAGAAGCATTTTCCTCCTTTTCTATCATTCTTGGCTACCTTTCTCTTATTCCTCTATTATCCCCATTATTCATCACCATCATCGACAACAATACATATTACAAGAGCAACACCAATGCCAAAATCGCAACAAACACCATCTTCCAACAATTAAAATTATCGCAAAGCATTGGGAGAACCATCAACAACCCCATTGCAACATCGTCAAGACATCACAGAATCCTTCGTCACCACTGAGTTTATTACGTCGCAAAATGTCTTCACAGAATCCTTCGTCCCTGTTGAGTCTATCATATCGCAAAATCATAATAAACACCGTAAGAAAATCTCCTCTACATACCTATCACCTGAGCAGATGGTTGCGAATCTCTTCCCTCACATATCCTCATGAACATACCGAAAGACAGTGTACAGAGCTTCATTATTATACAACAATAGCAAATTCCCCTCCCCCAACTTAAATCTCCTTGAACCACGAATATGATCCCACTCCCTTGCCATCGCATCCCCTCCTTGCCATCTTTTTTAATTTTCCTAATTAGCAAAGAATCCTTCTCAGTTATTAGTTGAGAAATCCAAAATTGTCCCAAGTCCGCTAAGATTTGTTTGCGCTCACCCACTGTTTCATTTCCTTGGGAAGATGATTCTCTCTTCAATCGGCTCACCAGCTCCCCTCAACATCAGAGCACCTTCCTGAAATCTCAATTTCGCTTCATATGGGTCAAACACAACGTGAGGAAGACACATTATGGGCGAGCAGCCTCCCAGATCCCCCTTTTCATCAACCCCATCAACATGCACTTAGATTTGTGTTTTCCACTACTTTCAAGATACACTATATGAGTATGTTCTGCATAGGTGAGACCAGTACTGCCCTCTTGAACATCAACTGTCCAATTACCTTCAAAATCCAGAAAGGAACAAAGATAATACACCAAGTCTCCATGAAGGAAGTCGTGGTATGCCTTAACCGAATTGTTTTAAAAGCGGGAAGATGATTTGATATCTTCCTCATCCACCAAAGAGAGTGCAGGTCGGCCCCTCGATCTACTTCTCCACACCATTTGAAAGTAACTCTCAGGATACTTGACTCACCTTTATCATGCATTAACCCATCAAGAAACTCCACAATGTTCGCTGCTAAAAGTTAGGTCCCACAGATCGCTAGATAAGGAGCTGTCCTCATTAGAACCATATGACCTGAGAGGTGCACCATGCACACCTCGTCTGAGAGCTCTCCATATGACCTAGACTTAACATCTAGTGAATTCAAAGGAGTTTTGCAAACTAGCCTAGTTAAAAAAGGCCTCCGTATGTGGAGACTGCAATGCCCCATGCGGAAGATAAATTTCAGAAAGGATTTTTGTTGGCTAAGAGGTAGGCTGCCCACTAACATTTCAATCCAAGTCAAGAAGCACAATTCATTGGGCTTTGGTTAACCAAGTACTTGCAATAACCTCTATAATCAACTGCCAATTGGGTCTTAGAATCTGAACCGAATACATTTTCTCTTGAAGCCTGACTCTTTTATAATTTCAAATTAGAAGACTGATTAGGCCATGTGGGTGGCTCAGCTTCTTCTTTTAGATGAAAGCCACATAGTCCCGGAGAAACACCACTTGTGACATTACCCCCCATGAGTCCGTCCCTCCGTAAAACTCTACTGCCATGGCTGAGCTCCACAGCACTTCTACACATCACCATGAAGCACATTCAACCCTAATAGGCACTTTGAATCTCGAATCTCCTGCACCAATCTAAACCAAATCTGGCAATCATGTTTAAAACTTTAACAAGAAATAATGCCCTCCGTATATGCTCTCTGTTTTTAGTCACATCTGGATGCTGTAGTACTGAGGAAGGATCAGCTCACCATTAAAGTAGTAGCACTCCTTGAGCTCCAAGACCTGCCTAGCCTCATCCTCAGATAGGAATATGAACAGAAAGTAGGAGCCAGTTAGATCATATACTTGCACACCTTCAGGGGTAGCCTGAATGTTAATGGCCACATTTTTTTTTCTTCTGATCATTTCAAGGTTGGAACACATTCTGGTATCTTCGTTTTTAAAGGATCGATCAGGGTTGCCATAGACACCTGTCTTAGCATGTGTATTTGGGATGTGTGCACACCCACATATATATATATATATATATATATATATTATAATATGTATATGTTCTAGTTTTATTGCTTTATGAATCATAATAGATTGTGAACACTCTTTCTGTATAGGGAATGTATGTCCTCTGCAATGTGGCATCTGGGAACGAATCTCACAAGGAAGCGGTTATCTACCATCTTATCCCACAAGCGGAAAACACTACCCAATCTATTCTGGTCAAGTTTTTGCAGAATAGCGACAGCCGATTACGTACAGCTGCTGTCTGGGCTGTAGTAAATCTCACATTCCCAAGCAGTCCTGGTGCATTTGGTCGGGTTGTTAAACTGAGAAATGCTGGCATAGTTTCTCAATTAAGGAATTTGGTCAATGATCCCTGCCTGGATGTAAAGGTCATTAACAATTATCTAAATCAGATGTTTCTTTTGTTGTCATAGTTTATTCGTTTGCTGAGTTGTGTCTGATTTATCTTGTTTGCAGCTTCGTGTAAGAACGGCACTTGGGCAATTTACGACTTTTGGTGATAGCTCGGTGTGATTATTATTTTTTATATGTTGAACTCAACGACCAGCAAAAGGGATTCTTGGTGCAGGATGCTGTGTAGGCTTCACCAAATTTTTAAAGATACATTTTTGCTTCCTAGCAGCCTACAACGTGGTATGCTTTCGTCGCAAGTTTATCATGCCTTTATTTATTGTTTAGAGTTGGGGCATTGACTTCTATATCATCATAGACGAGACTTTGGTTAACAATAACATTGTTACTATAAGTACATTATATTCATGCAATTGCAAAAATAGTTTTGTGATATTCACATGTTATATCGTCTTATTCATTTTACATATAAAGGGTGTACCAGAAACATGTTACAGCGAATTTGCTACATAATTTCTCCATATATTTTTGGGATGGGGTTTTGTTTTAATACTTGCAATCAATTTTTTTTGTGAAATTCGTTTCAATATATATATATATATATATATATATATATATATATTCTCGAGCCTTTAAGGATTAGGGTTGCGTTAGACAACTGACAACCAACATAAAACTTATTCAAATCCTTGTAGGAGAAGATTTTGTAGAATATGAAAGAGTGCATGAGTGATATGGTTTTTGATATAGGAATGACGGTGGCGACTCTATCTTAGATTTCACAATGGGCTATAATCTTATACTAGTGAATACGTGCTTCTAAAAGGTGGACAAAGATTTGATAACATTTAAAGGTGAGGTAAATAAGAGTTCAAATATTCATGAGTAGGTGAGTGTAGATCGATTAGCATGTAGATACTGTTAGGTTATCCAGGAGAGCTTAACCTCGTAGCATAAAATAATGTTGTAGGATGCAAACATTAAAAAACATGGCAATTGAGAAAAGTGAGGATTAACTCAAAAATTAGGTCGTGGAATAAATGAGACAAATTAGAATTATTTATAAATAATATATTTAGAATAATCGGCATGGAAGATGGGACTAACATAAAGTGGAATAAGATAACTCTTCATTAGAGGAAGAAATTTTTGTAGAAAAGGTAAGGGCCACAACCTATATAAACTTGCTAGTTAAATGAAGAAGTCCAAAATATATATAAAAGGGCATTATTTAACCATGACAAACAACTAAAAACAAAGAAAATTTGAGAGGTATAAATGTGCTAAGAAAGAAACTCTTGATAGTTATAGAAGGTGCTACATTTAAAGCATATGATATGTATTAAAAAAACTTGGGAAGGAGGAAAGGAACAAGGGATAAGAAATAGAAGTGTATTAAGGGTTTTGTTCAAGAGTCTTAGTCAAAGTCTCAATGATGGAGAAGTAGAGGAAATATGGAAAACTATTGAGACATTATTAAATTAAAATTATGGGGTAGATTGGGTATAAAAGAATATAAGCAGACTCGAGAAAATACATTTTTTCATAGCGTTAAGGCATTATATTTTTGAATTGGTGGACAAAAGATGAAAATAGGGAGGGGTTTAAGAACAAATGTTATTCCCATTGATGTTTAAAAGTATTTAGGGGAAGAATGAATGTATATAATGGCTAAAAAAATGCTCAATGAACAGATAATAGTATTTTACTACTAATTTATAAAATAAAGGATATACACCAAGTTGTCAAAAATTTTGTGGTATTAAGTTAACGAGCATGCAATAAACTTTGAGAGAGTGATGCTACACGGACCAAGACTGGAAACACATGACACTAGTGGAATCCGATTGGGTTGAGATGTCAACAATGGAAGCTATATATATCGAGTATTGAAAATGTATATAAATAAAAATATTTATATTGTTTTTATAGTTTTAGTTAATACGTACGACAGTCCAAAGAAATACAACACTTCTTGTGTCATAAATTAATAGTCGTGTTTGAAAATCAATCATTTAAAAAAATTTCTTTCCTAATACCTTTGAATGCATGACATGCTTGGATCATTGTTCTTTTTATAGATATTTGATGTTATTTAGATTGACAATTTTGTATTCTCACCTAGTTTTATAGTGTATTTTGGGATGGACTAATAAGGGAAGCAAGACTATTGAATTTGGACGGAAGGAGTATAGTGGACCATGAATAAAAATGAGCTACTGATGTATTAATATAATCAATGATATGTATGATGAAATTGTGACTCTATTTAGAACATTAGACCTAGTAAGTTTTGAACTACTCTCAACTCTAAGTCCTTATTCTTTTTCACTACTTATGGATGAGTTGACTTGAATAATAAAGATAGGGTGCTGTATTATATATATATATATATATATATATATATATATCCGAGAACGACTCCCATACAATTCTCACGAGAGCTGAAGAAGCGTTTATGGGTAAAGCACCGTAACCATTTAACTGCTTGCCACCTACGCTCTGCCATCCATTCTAAGTTTAGGAACCTAGGTAATGTATCCCGATCAAACAGCTGACGAAGGGGATGAGCGGAACAGGGATGGACCCGCTAAGAGTCCAATGGATCGGCATACGATAGAGATCAGACCCTCTCACTATCTTTAATAGGTCTTAGGCTTTCAGGTCTTCCCCTTTTCAGAATAGCCCTTCCCTTCCTTCCTTTCACCAAGGGAGCCCTTTTTCGCTTACACGGCTCTACATGAGCCATTATTTCGTCTAGGCCGATTTCACCCCAAATGAGGGGCTTCGGATTTCACTGCAACAATACTTATTGAATACAAAGAACAAAATGAATTTCGACCCCGTCGTAGTTCTCCATTTTGTGGCACCGGGCGTAGCTGAACCATCTACGATGGGGTATATATATATATATATATATATAGGGAGAGGTTCAAAAGTGAACATAAAAGATGAACATTTTAATGAACCTTAACAAAAAACACCTAACACCCATTCCATTTTAATTCCTATGTTGTAATTGGTCCGCGTCAGTGGCAACGGTGGACACGCATGTGGCACGCGCCTTTTTTAATACACGCGCCTCACGTGTGTGTCCGTTTCCGCTGGCACGTGTCACACGCGTGTTCGTTGTCGCTGGCGCGGACCAATTACAACATAGGAATTAAAATTGATTGGGTGTTAAGTGTTTTTTGTTAAGGTTCATTAAAATATTCATCTTTTATGTTCACTTCTGAACCTCTCCACATATATATACATATCAGTGTTCTAAAAAATGCCCCTTGGCAGCGCCAAGGTGGGCGAGGCTTTTTAGATACGCCAAGTTTTGGCCCTAGGCATGGATTAAGGCGTGGTCAACGATGGTCAACGTTTTTTGGGGTAAGGCATGAAAAAATGCACATTTTTGGGGGGTAAGGTGTGGAAAAACGTGAGTTTTTTTAGAAGGCGTGAAAAAACAAGAGTTTTTTTGTTTTTTTCAGTATTTTAAAAAAATAGTATTTTAATTTACAAATATTTAGACATATTTTTAAGGTATGTACCATTTTAGTATTTTTAATAGCCTTGTCATAGTTAAAAAATATTAAAATATATTAAAAAAGGCCTAAACGTTTTTTCACGCCTTTTTACCCCTAAGGCCCACCTAGGCTTCTAAGGCTTAAGGCTTGACCTCCACGCCTCGGTCACCCCCCGCGTTTTTTAGAACCTTGATATATATATATATATATATATATATATGAAAATGCTCCTGTGCGAATTTCCCGCACAGGAGAAAATATGGACTTAAATTGTTTCCTTCTTTTCTCTACAGTAATTCCTAAGTTCTCTCCTATATTGTTGGGATTTCGCCTAAACCAACTATCCCACCACCCCTATATGTATGGAGATAAAAACGTGGATAAAGAACCCAGCTGTAAATGATTAGATTGGAGAGAGAGACTGTAGTCCACAATTTATCTTGTGGGGGAAGTCCGCACAAGATCATACTATACATAAATATACACAGTAAGGCTCTCCATCATACCCCATTAAACATACATATGAACATACTTATTTTTTTAAAATAGTAATATTTTTTATATGGGTTCATGATATTTCAGTGTGCCCTGTAAAAGTATTCAGCTCAAAATAATTTGTTTTGTTATTTTAAAAAAATGGGTTTCAGTTGATTTTTTTTACAGGGGCACACTGAAATATCACACTCATATAGAAAATATCATCTTAAAATTATTTTTTTTACTATTTTAAAAAAGGGTATGTTCATAGGTATGTTGCTAGGAGGTATGTTGGAGACCCTGACTGTATATATATATATATTGTTTTAATGGATGAGATTTAAGACACGGGTTAATGTTAAATAACAATTGCAGAGGAAAGCCTTAAAGAAATGGTTTAAAATAAGTAGAAATAAAAGAGAAGATTGTCCGGGGAAACATATACCTACGAAATTAAAAGAGAAGTTCTATAGGACGACCATCTGAGGAAAAAAAAAATTAAAGCAGCAGAGATGCGGATGTTGGATAAGAAAATAAGAAACGATCATATTATGAAAGGAACTGAGAGAAGATTGTCTTTAGACGATTTGAATATGTCGAACCTTGAGCAATCGGTGCCCCCCCGGTAAGAAAGAGTTGTTGTGATTATATTGATGGCAACACTAGGGAAGTGGACTTAAAATCAACATTGTGAAGAAGTAGACTAAAATTGACATTGTGGGAGATTTCTAAGAAACACATAATAGCTTGTGTTTTAGCCAATAACACATGTCCCTCCTTTGCTACCTTTGGAAAGGTACCATACGTGAGCCATTTTCCTTCAACATAGATCCAAACATAGGAGTGATTGTAAAATGTTTATCACGAATCCAATCCCTTTTCTATTGTGACATTTTTTTTATTTTTTTTTTTGCAGGTGTAAATGCATTGCTTTCAGTTTTGAACATGGGAGGCTTTCTTGACTTGTGGCTACTGCTGAGCAGGTCATATTCAAAAAGCGATACTTATGACACATCCCACAATTTAAAGTCTGGACTCTAATTTTGGTTTCTATATGTTATATATGAGGTGTAGTAGTGACCTAGACCCTTTTCAAACATTGTATCATTGCTTTCTTTTCGGTTCGGTTCGTTTCGTTTCTTGAATGTGTGCCTTGCATATTCTTTTCTATTAAAGAATTACTTCATTTGTCAAGTTAATTAATATGATATTCTCAGCTGGTCACCTGTCAGCACCAAAATGTCATAGACATGGATATCAGACATTGGCCTTGATAGTGAGTATTAGTGGCAAAATGGGTCCTAAATAATAAATCAATTCATATTAGCCCGTACATTTAAATATGAAGTCGCTAGGAGCCAAATATGAGATCCATATCTAAATGCTATGAGTCAAATATGGATTCCATTAACAAAAAATATGAGTCAAATGTACGATCTATTTTGTTAAAAGTTATGAGTAAAATATATATATTTTTTTGTACGTTTACTTGGAATTGTAATACTTACATGAATGGAAAAAAATGGGCTGATCTAGTTCATCTTTGGTCCGCTCATATTTTGGCCCAATCCATATTTAACACATTTTATATTTGGTTTGTCCATATTTGGCTTAACCCATAGTTTTCCCACTACTAATGGTGAGCATTGCCAATAGATGATAGCTAGAAGATTCACAAAAGGTAAATTCACAACTAATATGACATTAATTTGATGATGTCATTTGGTAACAAGTCTCATTGTTGGTCAATGATACAAGAGATCTTTTGACTAAGTTAATGGTGTCAAATGTTCTATTTTGACAAATCAACATTAAAATGACCAACATATCTTTAAAATATCCCTTTTCAACAATTATCTCATTTTTCGTAAAATGCATCAGTCGTTTTCAAGCTTTTTAGACCTAAAAAAAGCAAAATGCATAAACCAATGAAAAAGAATACATTTGGGGGTTGTTTGGACTCTTTTGACTAGAGTTTGAAGGCTCACAACTAAAATCATTATGTTGTCCAGTATCCATTGAGTCATAATGGTTGAAGTAATCCAATATGGTACCAAAATGGTCTGAAAGTAAACGTATTGTCAAGGTATCATTGTGTTATCTAATGATAATAGTAAGTTATCAACGAGGTTTTGATGGTGGTGCAATGGGGTACCGAGTATGGACGTAAATAGTAGGGGGTTTGAGAGAGATTTTTGGGTTGTGGGGGGGAGGGGGGATAGAATGATGGTGGGGCCCACATCTTTGTTTTAAAAATTCTTATATGGTATGTTGGTGCCCTTAACAAAACCAAACTTGAAAGTCACATGGAGAAAGGATTCAAGGGATTTATCACCACCTTTCTTGTTTTGGGGGTTGTCTCGAATTAAAAGTTCTGCTTTTAAAATGATAGATAAAAGCCTGAAATTGTAATATTATCCAGGCGTGATTGCACCACATAATAAGTTGTCTCATTTGACAACCCCACTTCGACCTTGTCCCAAATAAGAGTGCTGAAAATTCATAAAGAGTACGAAAAAAATTTATCCCGATTTCACCATGCTAACTTTATTAACTTAACGCAGCCACAGAGATTAAAAAAGGGAAGGATATTTCAGAATCAAACCTCTTTACTTTCATTTATATTTTCCTCGGTTTCATTTCTTGTGCTCCATCTATTTCGAAATGAGTTGTAGTGTATGATGTTGAAATCAGTTTATAGTGAATGTTATGGTAAGGAGAAAAACATTTCAAGTGCGAAAATGGTGTTTTTAAGTCACCTTCTATTTGTTGTTTGACCACCTCTTTTTGCTTCATCCCCACTATGAGATGTAAGAGTATTTGTATATTCATGTGTCAATAACAAATTGGATTGTTGTAATTCGTTTTATGAAATATACTTTGAGTCTTTTATCCTTCAGATTGTTTCGACAAAGCCTGTACATAAATACATTCATCTGAAAGCTTCGTCACATCTCACTCTAGCTCCGTACATGTTCACACTCGTTGGAATATCACTTAGGTTGAGGTAAATGAATTTTGTAGCACTTTTCTCGTATTCAAAATTATATTGTCATAATTGATTTTTTTTTGGTGTGTGTTGGTATGGTGTTTGGTATTAATGATATAAGTATGCAAGTATTTGTTCATTTAAAATCATTTCAAAAGGAATATTGCATATATATATATATATATATATATATATATATATATATATATATATATATATATATATTACGTAATTTTATTACGATTTAAAATTGAGTAATGCTACATACCCCAAATAACTCCCCCAAAATGACTTGGGCTTTGTGCCCTGGCGGGACCCGCATCACATGGCAATAGATGACAGGCAAGTGGAAGAATGACGTGGCATCCACGTAGGATTTGGGGGAGATTTGGGGGAGTTGTTTGGGACTCAAAGCATTTTCCTTTAAAATTACATAGATTTTTCCGCCCTTGCCAAAAGCTTCGGGAACGCTGGCAAACAAGTCGCGTCAGCGAAGAAACTCTTGGCGTCACCGAACAGGCTTGGCTAGTCACGGACATAGCTAGATTTTTCCCCATGATTTGCACATGTATTATGCAACCTAACTCCTTTGCGTCAGGTTCACATCGACTAAGAAAAACGTCGTTCACTGTACGCTAAGTCTGATTCAAAAGTAGATCCTTTTAAAAATATCTTTCACTTCTCTTTAAAAAATTCGTGCAAGACTTTCTTGCTGCCATATATTCCCTTGTTTAAGTATGTGATTTTGGTGATGAGGTCACCCCCACCCCCACTTTTTCTACCCGTGCTTCATCACACATATGGAGAACGTTATTTACATAGCGAGAGTTACATAATTATCATCATCTTTTAAAAAACCTTTACAGAGAAAATATCGAGTGATTTTCTTCGAGAGTAAAATGACATTTTATTAAGAGCATTTTAAAAGATGATATGATGAAAAAGATATGGTGATTGTAAGCCGTTTTTTTTTTGTAAAACTTTGCCATAGTGCATTTTTTGTTTATCTTAGCCCGACTTTTTTTTCTCGTTAGTGAGTTTTTCCTCGTACGAGGTATTGTGTGATTGTTTTACCCTTTTTGCATTTGAATAAAGCACCTAACTTTAAAGATATTATTTTATGTAAGCTAATTGGGAGACATCTTATCACATGGACCTTGGTTATTTTATTTGTGCCTAAAAGTAATAAAAAAAGAATATTTTTATTATTGCGACAATAATTTTAATGTGAGCGCCCTCACTCTATCTCAGATTCGAGTACACATACTCTCAACTGATATCAGGATTAGACCTCACTTTTATAATCGAGTTAAGCAAATGTGATCATATTAGTGATTTACTTGGTAGTCAGTATAGTCATGTTTTTACTGGACTTGTAACCTCGTTCGATTTTTTTGAATCACACTATAATTGAAATTCAAAAAAATGTGTAACACCGATTTTTGATACCAACATTAGTATGCTGATATAGACGAATCACAAGAAGACACGTGTCGATCTACGTGGCACAATAGCAACGAGGAAGTCTATTTTCCCGACCAAGTTAGACTCACTCCGAGCAACAAGTATACTCCGAGGAACTCCAGCTCTCCGAGGAACTCCAGCTCTCCGAGGAACTCTTGAACGACGAGCAACTAAGGCGGTTCGAGCTGCATCTCGACCACAGCATTGATTGCCAGATAATCAACAGTTCAACTATTCATTGAATGCTTATCATCTTGACGCACACGCTTGAAGAACATTAAATGAATTACCCTTTCATATGTATATCATTTAATGTATCACCCTTTCATGTACAACCTAAATGCTATAAATACCTTGTATCACCCTCATTCAAAGGGACCGGAATTTCTGGATAGTACTTGTAATCGAGAATTCCCAAACACTCAGCAATAACATAACAGTGGACGTAGGCCATTCATATAAGGCTGAACCACTTTAAAATATTATGTCTCATTTATTTATCTGTGATTGAATAATTAGAGTAATCTAATTTTTTACATCAACAGATTGGCGCCGTCTGTGGGAAACGACTGTTGTTATCGTTTTTCACCAAAAATCATTCATCATCAATGGCAGATAATCCGGAATCCAGCAATCGAAACGCTGGAAATGCTGGAAATCCTCCAAATCCCTCTACACCTCCAGATCTGGCTGGGATTATGACGAATCTGGCTCAAGGACAAACCGCCATGCAAGAAACAATGCGGCAACTCATACAGACCCTTCATGGCGGTGCACCTGCACGTTCGAGACAGCGAAGTGGTCAGAGGCAAACCTATTTACTTTCTTCATGATCCAGGCGTACTGAGTCATATCGTAATGAGGAATCTGATGATTTCTATTATCAACCTGGGCGAACTTCGTCAATAAGGGCTACAGATACTGATCAACGTATCACTCTCTCTCCAGAGAGACCCAGTGCCTTGGAAAGACTAAGTAGGGTGTCTCCTTTCAGTCGATTAGGTCCTAGGAGGAATAGGAGTCCACCTAAGACCATGTCGAGGAGTTTTCGACAACCATCAGATCTCAGAGAAGGATCAGCACAATCACGACCAGTTGCTCGTCAAGATAGATCTCAGGAGGCCACTTCAGAGCAATCAATTGCTCGAACTAACAAGCCCGAGGGGGGAAATGATGCGTGGAAAGGTTCTATTCAGCGGTTGGAGGATAGATTGGGAGAAATGGCTAAGGCGAAGAATCCCCTACAACGGACTTTTGTTCAAGGGACACCTTTTGTCCAGGCCATTGTGGGTTTTCCTACCCCGTCAAAGTTTAAAGCACCTGTGGTGACCCCCAAATATGATGGAAAGACAGATCCTGTTCTACACATAGAGCAATATCAAGCTGCTGCCGACATCTATGCCGTCCCCGACGAGATGAGATGCAGAGCATTCTCAGGAACTCTTACTGGATCTGCCCAGATATGGTACAACAATCTTCCTCGGGGTAAGATTTCAACTTTCTTTCAGTTGGCCGAGTTGTTCATCGGCAATTTCTATTTTGGGGCAAAGCCAGTAAAAAGAGTAGCACACTTGTTAAGTGTTAGACAAAAATCTGGTTAGAGTACTAGAGATTACATAACTCGTTTCAATAACGAGAAACTGGAAGTTATAGATTATGAAGAAAAGACAGCAATCACCGCCTTGATGAGTGGGTTTTTGCCTAACAAGTTGTATTACACTTTGGCCAAAGATCCACCTACAACTATGTCAGAGTTGATGGTAAAAGCGGCCAAAATCATGAATGCCGAGGAGGCTATGGCTGCGAAGAAGAATATGGCTAAAGAAACCAAGGTGGAAGACGACAAATCCAAGAAGAAAGAGCATAAGGGCAATGGCGGTGACAAGCATTCCAAGAATAATAAATCATCATGGGAAGTCCTGAAGAAATTCGATAATTATACTCCTTTGAAAATGGGTATTAATCATGTCTTGGAAGAAATCAAGAATAACAAGGAAGTAAAGTGGCCAAAGAAACTGAGATCAGACCCTAACATGAGGAATAGGGAGAAATATTGCGAGTTCCATAAGGATCACGGCCATATGACCAAAAATTGCATAGCTCTTCAGAACGAGATTGAAACACTCATCCGAAGAGGGAAGCTAGCAAAGTATGTTGATCGGGGAGGCGAAAGAAGAAATAATGACCGAACTAGAGAAAGGTCTAGATCTCCTCGTCGAGCAGAGGAGAAAAAAAAGAGAAACCATGAAGATGATCCAGATGATGACCCCGATCTTCCCAAGAAACCAAGGCAGCCAGAACGAGAGGTATTTTCAATACGCTTTGGGTCATTTGATTGTAATGTCATTACAGGAGGAGATGCAGGAGGAGGAGACCTTAATGCAGAAAGAAAAGCTTACCTCGGTGAAGCTCAGGCTTGCTCATACATTCAACGGATAAATTTGGCTGAGGAAGACCGCCCGAGGAAGGTAAACAAAGAGAAGCTGGTCATTGGCTTTTCAAAAAACGACATGGAAGGTGTTCTTTACCCTCACGACGACCCTTTGGTGATCAAAATGAGGATGGAAGAAGTAGTGATTTCAAGGGTGCTGGTAGATAATGGTAGTTCAGCAGACATCATGTACTATTCATGATTTGACAGTTTAAATTTGAAATTATCTCAATTGGAACCTTATCACAGACCTCTATTGGGTTTTGCTGGCGAGAAAGTTTTTCCACTTGGGACGATCAAGTTGGATATATTCATTGGAACTTGGCCTGCTTGTCGAACATAAAGAATACGCTTCTTTGTGATGGATAAGAATGTGCAGCCAGCTTACAACATCATCATGGGAAGAGTTGGTTTGAAGAAGTTCGAAGCAGTTCCATCTACGGTACATCAGTGCTTAAAATTCCCTACAAATTTTGGAGTAGGAGTTGTGAAAGGTGATCAGAAAGTAGCTCGGGAATGCTATTATTCGTCTGCCGAGCAAGAGGAGCTTGAAGAATCAAGGAAAAAGACTACTACCTACCAGGTGGATGAAGGTACATAAATTGAAACACTGGATCCCAGAGATGAATCCCAACTTGTAAAAGGACAGGTGGTGGAATCTACAGAAAATGTTATTCTGGACGACGAGCACCCTGAACGAATAACCCAGATAGGTTCAACGTTGGATGCTTCAATAAAACAGGAGTTGATAACTTTTTTGAGAAACAAAAAGAAAACTTTTGCATGGAGTCATGAAGACATGCCAGGAATAGATCCAAACTTTTTATGCCATGAGCTCAATGCGAATAAAGAGATCAAACCTGTAAAACAGAGAAGAAGAGTATTTAGTCCCGAGAAGAATCAAGCTATACAGGAGGAGGTCGAGAAGCTCCAGAAAGCCCAATTCATTGAAGATGTGAAATATCCAGACTGGTTAGAAAATGTGGTGATGGTAAAGAAGAAAAATAATAAATGGAGAATGTGTGTTGATTTCACCGATCTCAACAAGGCCTGCCCAAAGGATCACTTTCCATTGCCCAGAATTGACCAACTAGTGGATGCTACCTAGGGACACGAGCTGCTCAACTTCATGGACGCTTACTCTGGATACAACCAGATCAAAATGAAACCTGAGGACAGGGAAAGCACTTCTTTTATTACCCCTAGGGGAACTTATTGTTATAATGTTATGCCTTTTGGTTTGAAAAATGCAGGAGCGACATACCAGCGGCTGATGAACAAGGTTTTCGCCGAACAAATCAGTTGCAATATGGAAGTCTATGTCGATGATATGCTGACAAAGAGCAAGAAAGCTGCTGATCATCTAGTTGACTTAGGTCAGACCTTTGATCAACTGGATAAATACCAAATGAAGCTCAACCCGACGAAGTGCACATTTGGAGTACGAGAAGGAATGTTCCTCGGGTACATTGTTAACCAGCGAGGCATTGAGGCGAATCCAGCAAAGATCAAATCTCTTTTAGGGTTGCGATCTCCAACGACGAAGAAAGAGGTGCAGAGTCTAACAGGACGAGTTGCAGCGCTCAACAGATTTGTATCCCGAGCAACTGATAGATGCCTCCCATTCTTCAAAACACTTCGAAAAACTTTCGAGTGGAATGATGAATGTGAGAAAGCCTTTCAAGACTTGAAGAAATATTTGAGAGCACATCCACTGTTGTCCAGACCAATAATGGGAGAAAAGTTGTACTTGTACCTGGCAGTATCAGAGAATGCAGTCAGCTCGGCATTGATCAGATTGGAGAATGGAGTCCAGAAGCCAATTTATTACACAAGTAAGGCTTTCCGAGGTGCAGAGATCAGGTACCCAAAGCTGGAAAAATTGGCATTGGCATTAATTGAAGCAAGTAGAAGAATGAGGCCTTATTTCCAGGCCCATACCATCGTCGTGTATACCGACATGCCATTGAGACAAGCCCTTCATAAGCCAGAAAAATCAGGGAAACTGATGTACTGGGCAATAGAGCTCGGAGAATATGATATTGTGTATGAACCCAGATCATCATTAAAAGGGCAGGTTGTAGCAAATTTTATCGCAGAGTTTACATATCCTGATACCCCCGAGGAACAAAAGTTGCTCGCTGATCAACCTGTGGATGTTACAGGATCGTCAAACACAAGCCCAGACCAACTCCGGTTGGTAAAAGGTCTTGTGGATATTGAAGGATCATCAAATTCGAGCCCAGACCAACTTCGGTTGGTAAAAGGACGAGAAGAGATGATCGACGAGGAGCGAGAAATATCAGGGGAGGATGAAAGGAAACAACAAATATTTCACCGAGGAACTTTGTCAGATAAGAAATTTGAAGAAGAGTTTCCTATATGGAGGTTATATGTAGATGGCTCATCTTGCACTACAGGATGTGGCGCGGGAATAGTTCTGAGCACTCCAGACGAGATAGACGTAGAATACGCCCTGCGATTCCAATTCAAAGCTTCCAATAATGAGGTTGAATATGAGGCGATGATAGCAGGTCTTAATTTAGCAAAGATTATGGAAGCGCAACAAGTAATGGTATTCAGTGATTCTCAATTAATTGTGAATCAGATGATAGGAATATATGCTGTTAAAGGAGAATTAATGGTTAGGTATCATGCAAAGGTGATGGAGTTATTGGCAGAATCTGATGCCATTCAGTTGATCAGAATACCAAGACTGGAAAATGCACGAGCAGACGCGCTGGCCCGACTAGCATCAGCTACTCGTACCGAGCTGCGAAGAACGATACCAATTGAAGTATTAGAAAGCCGAAGCATAGATGAAGACTTGACGATGAATGTTATTACCCTTGATTTAGGACCATCTTGGATGGATCCCATCAGGGCATATATTGAGGAGGGAGAATTGCCGGAGGATAAGCTCTCTGCAAAGAAATTGAAGTTTAAAGCTGCTCGGTATGTACTAACTAATGGTGTTTTGTATAGACGAGGAATTATGGTAGGTTTGCAGAGATGTGTACATCCCTCCGAGGTGAAGGAATTGATTGAAGAGATCCATGAAGGGTCTTGTGGAGCACTTGTAGCAGGTTGGACACTTTTACAAAGAGTGATGATGCAGGGGTACTACTGGCCAACGATGAGGGCTGATTGTATAGCCTATGCCAAAAGATGTGATAAATGCCAACGTTTTTCTTCCATCCGACGTACTCCACAAGCATTGTTGACACCCATAACTTCCCCTTGGCCATTTGCCATGTGGGGAATTGATTTGGTTGGGCCACTGCCAACAACCCGAGGAAGATTCAAGTACCTCGTCGTTGCAGTGGATGATTTTACTAAGTGGGTAGAAGCTGAGCCACTTATTGATATGACATACGAGAAGGTATACCAGTTCGTTTGGAAGAACATAATCTGCCGATATGGTCTCCCTCATGCCTTCATCACAAACCATGGAACACAATTCGATAACGAGGAGTTTGCTGCCTATTGTCGTCAATCAAACATTTTGAAGAATCATTCAGCACCAGGCCATCCTCAAAGCAATGGACAGACTGAAGTGACGAACAGAACATTACTAAATGGTTTGAAGAAGAGGCTAAGTGAAGCTAAAGCTAATCGGATTAATGAGCTACAGTCAGTATTGTGGGCTTACCGAACAACTCCCCGAGCAGCAACTGGAGAATCACCATATATGCTGGCATTTGGAAGTGAGGCCGTAATACCCGTCGAGTTGGGTCTTCCAACACACAGAGTGCTGAATTTCAATTCCCCAGTCAGCGACTTGATGAGGAGATTAGATTTGGACATGCTCGAGGAGGTTAGAGAAGAAGCAGCCATTAGGAATGCTGCTTATCAACAACGAGCAGCCCTGTTCTACAACAAGAGGGTGAAAAAATGCGACTTAAAAGAAGGAGATTACGTCCTAAAGAAGGTCATTCAGAAGCACAATAAGTTGGAAGCAAACTGGCATGGACCTTATCGAGTTACTGCAGTTGTCCGACCAGGAACTTATCGAATAACGACTCTAGAAGGAGAGGAATTTAAGAATGCATGGAATGCTGAACACCTACGCAAGTATTATCAGTGATGTAAAATGTAAAGCAGTTCCATCAATATGAATAAAACGATGATATTTCACAATCTTCTCTCCTTTTATTGAAAGTTTTTCGAGGAATACTAGTGTTTAACACTACACTGCTCGACACACAACGCTGCTCGGCAGTAAAAAGAAGACGATAGTTCGAACCCAGACCAACTCCGGCTGGTAAAAGGGCGAGAACACCTAATACTCCTTTGGTTAGGAGGCGTACACTAGCTCAGACCAACTCCGGTTGGTAAAAGAGTTAGTGGACATGATAGACCAACTCCGGTTGGTAAAAGAGCGAGAACACGATAGTTCGAACCCAGACCAACTCCGGTTGGTAAAAGGGCGAGAACACCCCATACTCCTTTGGTTAGGAGGCGTACATCAGCTCAGACCAACTCCGGTTGGTAAAAGAGTTAGTGGACATGATAGTTCGAACTTAGACCAACTCCGGTTGGTAAAAGAGCGAGAACACGATAGTTCAAACTCAGACCAACTCCGGTTGGTAAAAGGGCGAGAACAACATCAACATTCCTAAAAATGCCAACGTGTTTGGTTAGGAAACAAGATATGCTCTCAAATGCCAACTTATGTTGGTCGGGAGGTAAGTTTATTACATAAAAGTTCCTCGAAGAACATAATATTCCAAACTGAATCAAGTATGGTTGGTCGGAGATAAAAATCCACTAACTGTAGTTGGTCGACGAGGAGAAAATATTTTAAACAGTACCAAGTATAGATGGTCGGGGATAAAAACCCATTAACTATAATTGGTCGACGAGCACAATTTAACAACCTTGGTTGGTTGGAATAATTTTCAACATTTTTATACTCATTACTTTATTATTAAGTGATCGAGCAACATTTCTGATACTTGTAACTTTTTATTACTAAGTTGGTCGATGAACCACACAATATTGTTATGCAAGCACAAATATAAAGTGTTTGACAAATACAAGAGCAATACAAATTTGCAAACAAAAATGAAATTCTTTCATTAAAGTCAAAATGAATTACACAAATTTGTTACATTGATATTAAATTGTGTACTAATTATTACATCAGAATTTCCTATTCTACTGGTCTTTTCCCTTTTGCTTTTGAAATAGGCTCCTCGCCAGCAGGAGGATCTTCCAGGCAAAGGGGAGAATTAATGAAGTTAATATCTCGGAGCATTCTGACGTTCATTATTGAAGGAGTGTCCAGTAGATGCTCGGGACGAGATACCTCGATCTGAGAATGAAGATTGTAGTCACCGAGGTATTTTGCAATTAAGTTCCGAGGAATGGCACGAGCTGGGATCCATTCCATGTCCAATTTATAAGGTGGCACAGGCAAGTCTAGTACCCCAGGATCATAATAGTCCCACAGGTAGTGCCCTTGTTCGAGCTTCAGCACGGCCAAGGCATTCAGCACCTTGCTTGTAGCCCTCATTATTGGCATTCTGGATACGATCATCTAAATGGAATAAAGCTTCGTTGTATCCAGCCATCCAAAACTCCCTGGGATGTTTATTAAATTGAAATGTCAACCTTGCAATCTTCTCGTTAAGACTCTGGATGAAAAGTTCATTAGTCTTCAAAACTGATTCCTTTGAAGAGAGTTGTTGTTCCAATTCTCTAACTTTCTTGGACAGCTCAGACAAGGCTTGGTTCTTAGCCATTAATTGGAATGCTTGATTTTCCAACGCTGATCGAGTACGAGCTTCTTCAACATTACGACTAAGAGCCCTTGATCCTCCCCGAGCAGGTCGAGAACTTGGTTCCTCGACAACATTCTGAGCAGCTCTTCCTCGACCATGAGAACCTCTTCCTCGTCCCCGAGTAGCAGTAGAAATACCCGACCTTCTCAAGGCATCCAACTCTTGACTTAATTTGGCATTCTCAACCTCTAAAAATGAAAATCCCTCGTCAGTCACTGGGATTACAGCTGTTGAAGAAGAAGCTGCAGACTTATACTGTGCTAGCTCTTTCTGCAAATTGTTATTCTCTTGCTCCAGCAGCTCGGCAATCTGTCTACATGCTTCAACTTCACCCCTTAAGTAACTATCCCTGACATCGTACCCAGCAAGAACCTTTTTGGGGCCCTCCTCGGCAGAAAGCTGTTGATACCTCTTCTCATACCCCTCATGCAAAAGGGCAGTTGATTCTTTATACTGCTGCTGAAGTTCATCGAGAATGTCTTGCAAGTCTTCAATCATTTCGTAATAAGCCACATTGTTGGCTACAACACGATCAAGAAGACATTTTAAGTATTGATATGCCTCCACTGCTTGGTCTGAAGCAGCATGACCAAGGATATCAGCAATTTCTGATGCACTCAAGTCAGTATGGCCAGCTTTAAAATATTCATGGCATTGCTGCATCAGTTTTGTGTCATTGGCAGACAGCAATTCCATTCTAGCCATAAACTAATAAAGAAGAGAAGACAAGAGTTAATAAAAAAGCAGACAGAGCATCAACAATGTAGAGGAACAAAAAAGGTAATTTTATTACATCATCAAAAGGAGTACAACGTTCAGAATACAGAGTACAAGAAAAAGAAAAACAGAAAGAGAATCCCGAACAACTTCACACCTTTTCCTTGTCTCCCAAGACTTTCTCGGGAGGCTGGGACGAGGAGCTTGGTTGCTCGGTGGCAACAATGAGTTGGTTGGCAGAAGTTGGGACTTGTTCAGGAGGAGCAGGCAAAGACGAAATCTCCTCGGTGGCTGTCTGATTGGGTTGTGGAGCAAGGACTTGATCACCCACTGTCATTGAAGACTCCTCGGATGCAACTTCGTCTTTGTCTTCATCCTCATCTTCAATTCTAGGAGGAGGACCGGGAAGATGTTATTGAAATAGCTCAGAGTCCTCGCTCACCTTCAATTCTTGCAGGGCAGCAACCCAACCATCTCGGAAGTATTTAAAACTCCCATACTGCACCTGGGTCATCATTGCTGCTACCCCCTGTCCCATCCTTTATCCCAACCGGTACGAAAAGATTTTTTCACAACCACTTTTCTCTTCTTTTTCTCCGAGGAGAGCTTCTCGGATAGAAGATCCTCGGAGGCTTTCAACTTGGCCTCCACCTCCTCCTTCTGGCGATTTACTTCTCGCAGAAGGGTTAGCTCTTCCTCAGCCGATTTCAACTTATTTTCAAGCTCCCCAAAGTTTGTGAGCCTCTCGGCATATTTTTTATTATCTCTCTCCAAGTCCTTCACTTTATTTCCCAACTGCACCTTCTCTGCCTCAGATGCAGCCAACTTCTTCTCCCATTCACCCCTATCCTCGTCATACTTTTGACGAGAATCCTTCAAAGATTGGGCCAAACCCTGAAAAGCATCCTCCACTCCAGACGAGGAGCTAGAAGCCTTGAGTGCTTCATCTTTCTTCACTATGGTGTTAAAGCAACTCACCAGCTGGAAAAAGAAGAAGATAATGATAAATCATCATAGAGACATATGTATTGATGGAAAGAAAGAAAAATTCAGGATAAGAGAAACTTATTGAAGCAATGTGACGAGTAGCTAGGGATGTCAACATATCCCTAGACATGTTTTCCTCAATTCCTTGGACTTCAGGAATAGTCCAAGTCTTTACCGAGCTCATTGCAGAGCTCGGAGGAATGATGGTTGGAACACCAGCTCCACTAACTTGGAGTTGGGGAATGGTTTCAGTCAAAGTGACCGAGGAAGATTTCTTCAGTTTCCTTGGTGGCAGTTCAACAGTCTCAACCAAAGAAGAGCTTTTGGTTGGGACCACTTCCACAGGTGCATTTTTCTTGCTCGGAGCCACTGGGGCTTCTCGGCAGCCTTCTGAGGAGCAACAGAAGGGGCAGCATTTACTTTCTTTGTCCCCTTTGGAATATCAGCCTTGTTTCTTTTTCCATCTCCAGTAGAGGAAGTCTCCTCGAAGATAGCAGGAACTCTTCTTTTGCCCATTTTCTGACTTAGAGGAATGTGAGATTCTGGTGAAGAATCCTCAGAAGCTGGCAATGGTTCACTAATGCTGACCACAGGACGAGCAGTAAAGGATGATGTATAGCTCCTGTACTGCAACAAGAACAACATCGAAATGATGACAGAACTCTAAGCATAAAGGGTTTGGTGGAAAAGAAAATCCGCATTCAGCAATAAAGAGGCTGGGGAAGCAATGTCCCTCAGCCAAACGAAAATAATTTGAAGGTTCAGAAAGATCCTCCAAAGTTACCCAAGATGGAATGGAAAAATCAGAACGGAATTTCTCAAGAGATTCAATAACATAAACCATGGCGAATAAAAGAAGAAGGAAGAAGATCTTACAGGAAAAAGGGAGATCTGTTGACAACGAACGAAGACAAGGATGAACGCACAAGAGAAAGGAAGACTATGGAAAACTCGAAAGCAGAAATTGGAAAAGGTAGAAGACGGTGATATTGTCTATGAAGTTTAAATACGTTGCCTTGGGAAATGGCGAAAGAAATGATTACAAAAAGGAAACTATTACGCTACCGGCGGCTAAAAGGAAAAAAAGCGCACGAAGATCGAAGCGCTTATAAAAATGCAAAAAGGCGGATTCTGCGAATTTGGAAGGAAATTCAAATACGAAGAAAAGGCTCCTAAAACCCAGGAAGGTCATTTAATATTGCCATATACCGAGAAAGAATGTTCCATACTCCTCAAAGTTCGAAATACGAAACATTGGGGGCTTCTGTTGATACCAAAATTAGTATGCTGATATAGACGAATCACAAGAAGACACGTGTCGATCTACGTGGCACAATAGCAACGAGGAAGTCTATTTCCCCGACCAAGTCAGTCTCACTCCGAGCAACAAGTATAATCCGAGGAACTCCAGCTCTCCGAGGAACTCCAGCGCTCCGAGGAACTCTTGAACGACGAGCAACTAAGGCGGTTCGAGCTGCATCTCGACCACAGCATTGATTGCCAGATAATCAACAGTTCAACTATTCATTGAATGCTTATCATCTTGACGCACACGCTTGAAGAGCATTAAATGAATTACCCTTTCATATGTATATCATTTAATGTATCACCCTTTCATGTACAGCCTAAAGGCTATAAATACCTTGTATCACCCTCATTCAAAGGGACCGGAATTTCTGGATAGTACTTGTAATCGAGAATTCCCAAACACTCAGCAATAACATAACAGTGGACGTAGGCCATTCATATAAGGCTGAACCACTTTAAAATATTCTGTTTCATTTATTTATCTGTGATGGAATAATTAGAGTAATCTAATTTTTTACATCAACACCGATATTTTTCACCTATTAGGTGGCTAAACTTATACACTGAGAATAAGGAGCGTCAAACAATTTATATCCATCTAAGAATTAATGAATAATAAGAAAACAATCTCAACAAAAATGATAATATAATGAAAGGGTAAAATAAATCTAAGTGCAACTAGATATCTTAATAGAATAAAACTCCACAATACAAGTCCTGAATAAAATTCCAACAAATAAATGAACAACTTTGGAACCCTCATGGGCACAAAGAGCTTCTTCATTCACTCAATAGAAAGACTTGAGTTGCATTTGATTTTTCATCTGAATCCGAAAACTGTATCCGAAATCTTAAATTTGAAGTATGAAATAACAATTTAAAAATTATTTATGTATTATGTCCAAGGTTCTAAAAAACGCGGGGCGTGATCGAGGCGTGGAGGCCAAGACTAAGCCTTAGAAGCCTAGGTGGGCCTTAGGCGTGAAAAGGCGTGTAGGCCTTGTTAATATATTTTAATATTTTTTAACCATAACAAGGCTATTAAAATACTAAAATTGTACATATCATAAATATATGTATGAATATTTGCAAATTAAAATACTATTTGATTATTTTGGATGAAATAATGGTCCGGTTTGTAAAAAAATTCTTTAAAAGGCGATCTCGTTTTACTAAAGCATTTTTGTTTTTAGCAAAAAGTGCGCCTTAAGGGTTTTACCAAGAATAAGGCGTAAAAAGCTTAAGGCGGGACGTTTCTCCCAAGCCTCAAGCATAGGCGAATTTTTTAGAACAGTGATTATGACTGAATAAACCTTGAAATGTATGTATCTTGTTCGATTCAGATTCAATATTTAGATATAATTTTACCTCTTACCCATTTAGAGGCAAATATAGTTGTTAGCGTCTTATTTTTTTATAAATAAAAACAATATTTGGTATCTCTTAAGTTTGAATTGTTCACATTCAAACTTGGATATATATATATATATATATATATATATATATATATATATATGATGGATGATGGTAAATTGATAGATAGAGAGTTCGATAGATGATGGATGGATGAATGAATTTGAAAATAGTTTAAACCATAAATAAAAATAATAAAATTGGAAATAATTCAAACCAATAAAAGGTCTCAATATAACTTCAAATTAAACATTGAAAATGAGATGGGATGGTTCCGAAAATTGCACAAACCAATTTTTTAAGTATAATTTTTCAAATTAACTTTTTCACAAACAAAATTAATTCAAATTAATGAAGCAACAAAAAAATATTAATCTAAACAAATTAACCTAAAGTTAAACATTGCACCAATTAAACGAGTTTTGATTAAACCGATTTTATCTTAGGCCTAAGCATGCATCTAGGTGAGTATAACAAGATAAAATAAAAAAAAATCACAATGCCCGATGTACGAGGAAAATCCAAATGGAACAAACCTTGGACGGTCTAGCCACACAAATTTCACTAAGTACAGAATTACAAAAGAACATGATAGAAGACTTACAGCAAAGACTCGATGCCCCCGTAAGCTTTAACGCTTTTCATTCCATCGACCTATGCTCAATGACGAGGAGTCCACCCGCAAACTTGCAACAGCGTGTGAGTTCACACACGCCTTGGAATCCACCGATAAGGCTCAACAACCATCACGCACCTGAAGTCCATTGTATGTAAACTAACGAGCACGGAATCCTCCGAAGAAACAATTCTCAACAGTGTGTAGAAAACAAACAATGGTGACAAAATAAGATCTTAAAGCATATAATGATGAATCTTGGATCTTAAACTAATTGGGTGTAAACAAAGGTTTGTGTTTGGAAAATTTAATCATAAATGATTAAGAAAACATGGAGGACCTTTTTGGAAGAGTTTGAGCATACAAATGGATGGAAAAAGTCATTTTCATAACTGCTACTTTGCACTACTTAAAAGGAAGGCTAAACTGAGATCATAAGAGTAGTGGGAGGAGTGGAAAAAAATGATGTTTTTTTTTTGAACGCACCAGGTCATTTGAACGACATGATACCTCGTTTGAACGAAGTATCTATTCTCGTTCGAACAGGGATCTAACGAGAGTTCAAAATGGATTACAGAGAGGGCCAGCCTTTAAAAAATTTACCGCGTTAGAAGTTCATTCAAACAAGGGTACCAATCTCGTTGGAACGACCTTCAAACGAGTTGTCTAACGAGATTCCAAAAAGAAGAAAAAATGGATCATTAAAAGTTTAACAGGCCTCGCTCGAACGAGGTACTTGTTCTCGTTAGAACAGATTCCAATGAGATATCCGATATGAAAACAACAAAGGTTAATTTTGACTCGTTTAACATTCTGTTGGATCCGGGGTCAAATGACACCCAAAATGACTTATAATAAATTTAAAAAAAATATTTTATAATTAGTTTAAAAACATCTTAATACACAATAATAAAATATTCAAGGTTCAATATAAAATATGCATTCAAACATGAGAGATTGTTGGAGCGTTGATGACGAAACATGACACAAAACATGGCATGGTTACATGTTCTCTTTAGCTTGGCCGTTACGTCTTTAACAAACATGCAATAGGATTGAAAGGTCACTAACTCAAGTCCTATCCTACGACTCAAATTATTTTGTCCAGAATTACGCCAATACATACAAATTGACTCAATTGAAAATTTATCCTTACAAATCTCCCTCTTTGGCTATTCCGGGACAAAAATCAAAATAAAAACACTTATGGGCTGTCAATCTCATCTAAAATAAATACACCTTCAAATGCAAAGAGAAACAATATCTACCAAAAATCTCCCCGGACTAGAAAGATGAGATGACATTTCTCCCCCTTTTTGTTCATGAATAGACAAAGACATAAAACAACCAATTTCTCCCCAATTAAACCAGTTCTCCCTCTAAATGAAATAAGGGATGAAGGAAAAACAATTATATCATGTAATGATGTACAAAGAAACAAGCAACAAGAAATCAAATCGGTAACACAACTACAACTAATCCAAACAAAGAACAACAGATATCGACTTTGATACAATAAGTAAATGATACTAACTAGAATGTACTAAGAGAAGCGTAGGATAAGAAGCAACAAGATAAATACCATACATATGAACAAATGGCATACCAAAATGAAATATAGCATTAAACTAATGAAATACAAGGACTAGATGCATATATATATACACAAAAGATACCAATAAACCACACACACACACACACACACACACACACACACACACACACACATATATATATATATATATATAAACACCTCACAAGACACTAAACACAATAAGCTTTCCATACTCGTATGGTATAACTGTGTCTAAATAAATATGTGGGAAACATATTGAAGGGGTGTGAACTAGATACAAAAGACTTATGATCCAATCACTTAAACATGTTCAAGGAGTTCTATTTGACCATAAAACTTTATCGAACTTAGATTTAGCCTCAAATGATTAGAAAAAGTGAACTCGAAGAACAAAAAAGCACAATGCACGCAAGCTTATAATTTTGATGATTCTACAAATCAATAGCTTCGTGAAATTTAAAAAAAAACTAGGATTCATTGTGCAAACCCATTGGTCTTCAACTTTAACACCCACAAAAATAAACATTTATCATTTTTCAACTCAAATATTTTGAAGAAACCAATTTTGATGATCAATATTAAAGCATGGACATGGCAAATTATTCTTTTATTTTGACTTTTAATTTTTTAGGGTCTTGCCAATGGTGGCTTTTCCGCAAAGGAGATTTGCTCCTTTTGTAGCCCTTTTTCGTACACACTATTATTTGTGTATAAAATCAAACTCACGAGCAATGGTTCTTACATGCATAAATTCCCCATAGTCAAAAGATACGGAGATGACAAGATTGATGGGAGAACATCTGACTTATCTAAAATATAACGTGTGAAGTTAAAGTTCAAAAGAGCTCGTGCATGTGTATAAGGAGGCATATACAAATTGAATTCATTAAGAAAATCAAAGTCCAACTACTTCATGTGAGCATGATTAAGAACAACTTAAGCATAAATATCATAACCAAAAGTTCTAGCCAACTTAAGCATAAACATCATAACCAAAAGTTCTAGCCACATGGATACATGGAACGATATCGGATTTAAACACAAGGATATGCCACACAAAATGTGTACAACAAAATAATAAACAAACTATAAAGCCTTTTTGAGTATTTAAACTTTTTAAAACAATTTTAAAATAAAGACAACTCAAAAGACAAACAAAATCTTATTATATTTTTCAGTAGGACAACAAATAAAAAATCAAAATACCAAACACTCAAACCCCATACAAATAGAAACTACATATATCATGAAGTACAAAAGCTATTGTATGTAAACATGCAAACACAATCAACCCTTAGATTTAACTTGGAAAGTATGATGCGCACGCATTCGAGATGAAACGTGATGCTCTCGGACTTTGGGATCCTCGGTGACTCTAGACTTAGACTTCCTATCTAACACCCGCCCTCGCGACTTTGATCGTACCCGTGTGATTCAGTGACTGTTTGTGGCCCAATTGAGCTTTAAACCTTGTGAGATGAATTATGGGTCAAAGTTGGGTAATATAGTGGCTTGGGTGCAATTAATTGGAATTAGAATGAACAAAATATTGGAAAAGTTTAGCGTCGTTCGAACGACATTCGGAATCATTTAAACGAGATTCAAATCTTGTTCGAACGGTATTCTAACGACCTTCGAAAGAAAAATCTCTGTCTAGGAAAAACCAATTTCATTCAAAGCACCTTTGAACGAGATGTAATTCGCAATCGAACGAGATGCAATCCAGTTCAAAGGAAATGGTAGTTCTCGTTCAAATGAGATCCATTCTCATTCTAATGAGATGGTCAAAATCAGTATCTACAGATTTGAAAAGTGGCGTCAAATTTCTGACCATTTGATTAAGACACGTGTCATGCTCCCACAACAACAGATCATTTCGTGAATAGGGTTTTAGTTTTGGGCAATTTAGGATTTTACTCGTAAGGGTTTGGGGGGTATTTAAGTTAGGTTTGGATCATTTTAACCCATTTCAATTAGATTTTACACTCTCTCTAGCTCTTGAGAGCCCCTCCACCACAAACCACTTTACACCACCCTGACACCACCACCCTCCACCTTAAAGCACCCTCGTATTTGATAGTTTCCCCCATATTTAAGCCTTATAAACCCATATACAACATTTTTTAGGCAATATATAAATTCATGGAGTTATTATTATTTTCTTAAGAAGAAATGAGGAAGATTAATGGAGTTTGAAGAAGGTTTTGCTTGGAGATTTATGGAGCTTTCATGGAGGCAAGCTTGGGGGAGCTAGGCAACCTCTTTAAGGCCACCTTAGGATGTGGGAGGTTTCCATATTCTTCTACATTTCATCCATCATTATTGAAGCTTCTTTTGAGGTGGGAAACTCTGCTCTTTAAGTTTAAGAACTCTATTTCCTTAGAATTTGGTTTTATACGTAGAGTTTAAGAGTATAAAATATGTATGCTATAAGAAAGTTAATTATCATGATTTATGTTAAATGGTTAAAAAGGGTTTCAAGAGTATTGAGTAAAAATGAGATATTTTAATAAAACTTGCAGTTAAAAATTTTATAGAATAAAATGTTATGAAAATAATATTTATCTTATTGAGATATTTGATGAACAAATATTTGGTTTTATATAAAGAGTTTAAGAGTAGAATGCATTTATATTGTAAGAAAGTTAATTCTCATGATTTGTGTTAAATGGATTACAAAGGGTTTCAAGAGTATTGAGTAAAATGATAATTTTAAGAAAACTTGGAGTTAAATATTTTACGGAATAAAATATTTTGAAAATAATATTTATCTTGTTATGATATTTGATGAATAAAATCTCGGAGTTTTCTTGTTAAAATGGCATTTTTGTGGAAGTGGACATTTGTACAAATTTGAAGAGTAAGATGCATCTTTAGTATTGGAAATCATGTTTTTGCAAATATTTTGAAATTTCTTGAAATCATATGTTAAACTCATTTTTTTGAATTTTTGGACTTAAAATCCCTCTTCTCATGTACAAAAACTTGTAGTATTTTGATGACAAGTATATAAACGAGTTTAGTAGCGATTTTAATGAGTTTTAACATGAAACTAGAACTTTCGGCCCTTAAAGTGTGTTAATATGTGTGGAAATTGTGAGAAGTGTATGTTTTCAAGACTATATGCGATGATAAGGGAAAATGGTGCTTTTTTTCCAAGAAAAGTAATGAAATAAAGAGATTTTTAATTTGAGAAGTATATTACTCCAAAGTGTTGAATAAGTGTTAATGAGTTAAAAATATTTAAGAAGTTAGTGTGTATAACTTAATAATGTTTTTGGGAAATAACACATGTGAAAATAGAGGAAAAGACAAGTTTAGAGACATATGGGTAAAATGGTAATTTTACGTAAAAGGAATATTTTTATGAAATAAAATATCTGAAAAAGGTGTTACACGAAATGGTTATAAATGAAAGTTATTTTTGGGATAAAATCAATGCAAGTGTATAAAGGACAAGAAACGGTGATTTTCAAATTGTTACACAAGATGGGGTGAGATCCACGGGTTTTGATTTTGACCGATAAAAGTAAAATAATATGAACATTGAATAAATATTAAAACACATTAATATAGAATCAGATGAGACCGAGAATAATTAATAAGGGCCAGGAGTCTTGGGGTGAAATACTCAAATCATTGTCTAGAGCATATGGTAGCATAGCCAACCGTGTGGAGCCCGCTAAAATATGTAGATATTTGAAGAATTTCGAGAAAAAGATAATGAAAAGTGGATCATGTCAAGAGATGGGCTGTGTGGTGCATTTTGATAGCGCGCGAGAGGCGTGCGGGTGTAAAGTGCACAGTTGTTGTTTTCTATCTCGCTGCGACTATACAAAAACCTAAACTACTACTACACTTGCGGGGCAAGTCTAGTGGTAAGTCGGGTATCGAGAATCCACAGGGACGAGTTGCTAGAATTTATATGATTTAATATTCCGAAATAAAAGGGAAAAAGGTGATTACAAACTAAAAAGGAAAAGATGCATAAAAGGGAAATGATTAATCTAGGTAAGGTATTGAAACTAGATTATGAAAGCGAGTAAACTATAGGTTGCGTCGAATATCCCTCACCCGAGTTAATTTGTGTAAAATGGTTACATGGGTCGACGAGTTATTACAAATGCGTCTCCTTTCGACATTTAATTTAACCAAGGGTTGTCACGCCCCTAAATCCGCTTAAAAACCTAATATGATTTTAGTGTCAACAAATATCCCGAAAATTGCGCACGAAAGGTCGTAAGCACGGGACATACATGATATGCCCCGTCAAATCTCCTAGGCGTAATAACTAGGACAACACACCCGAAATAGACCCGTAAAAACTATCACCAAGCAAAGAAACGCATTAACTCGAGTGAGTTCCATTCAAACACAACCTAATTTAAATTACCTAGAAAGCATCGTAAAAACGCGATAAATGGAAAGCGATAAATAAACGCGGTAAATTTACACTAAAAAGCGATTAATTAAAGCATGTAAACTTAAATTAGAAAGCTTGTAAATTAACTAGAAAGCAAGAAATGAAGAAATACAAACTATATTAATGGAGAGGATGATGAATAGTGAAACATTCAACCCAAATGGGGTGTCAATCCAAGAACAATTGTAGAAGAACTCTCCAAATCACCCAAACCCTAACCTATTCTAAGCTAAAATCGTATATATTACCTAATACCTGAATATTACAACAAAAATTGTATTTATATTAAGTGGGAATAAAAGAAAAGAGAAAAGAAAATAAGGCAAAATATCTAATGGAAACAGGGGATCGATCGATCGACCCCTTTGGTCGATCGATCGATCAAGGCCAAATTTCAGCATTTTATAAGGATCGATCGATCGACCAAAAGGGTCAATCGATCGATCAAGCAGGTCACAGCCAAGCAATAGCACATTGCATCTTTTCTTCCTCTTCTCGTCCTCTTTTGATTTCCTTATTTTTCCTTTCGCTAAAATCGCCGTAACTTCTTCATACGGACTCGGAATTGCTCACCGTTCGTGGCCACGGGAAGCTAGCGAGGAGGGATACAACTTTCGTGAGAAGTCGGGCTAGGTGCCCAAGCTGTGAAAGGACTAAATTTCCCTTGAACGTGCGATTACGTACGGAACTTGAGCGGAATGCATCTGAACTCCATACTTAGTACCTAAATACCTACAAAAGCCCAATTATACCTCATATAGTATGTTAACAATATAAACCGAGGTCGTCTGGTTAACGGGCTTAAATATAGAGATTACGGCACCCGAGAGGGCTAAAATGCGTAGGTACGGAGGATGAAATACGCAATATTTGCATATTATCATGGCGGATATAAGAAAAGACAACCTAACTTGAATGAAATTGATAAATGTTATGGACAAGAAATGTGAGAAATTGGCTAATAACTATGAAATAAAGGAATGATAAAGTAAAGTGATTAAGTGGGTAATTAATCATCCTAAAGATGTTTATCCTATAATTAACACAAGTGTGTGTTTATGAACGGTTTTCAATAAAAAATAAGTATTTTCTAACATGGTGCTCGCGTGAGTTGAAAAGTTATTTTTAGGGAAAATACTACGGCAAATTTGGTGTAAGTAAATGGAAAAATTTTGATAAAATAAGTTCGTCTTCCTAAAAAAATAGTATTTTGTTCAAAATATTTAACTAGGTGCGTTAACTCGGGAATTAAATGTCAAGTCAAGTAAAAGGGGGTTCTTTTATAGGATTACGATGAATTAATCGGAACAAGTAATGTTTTTGGAATAAAATGAATTCATGCATTAATGTAAATGTGTTAGAGTATCTTTTATGTCGTTCAATTCTATATTACATTGTTCTATTTTTCCACTCGACCTTCAGCTCATTCCCTCCTCTTTGTTACGGCAGGTTGTGTGTGGTTTCGTATTTTGAGGGCGTTACGCAGATAAGTATTTATTTATTTCATGTTAGTAGCTGTGTATGATTGGATTCCGGGAATGCTTCCCACGGGTCTCTCATGTAGTTTGATTTGAATTGGAATATCATGCTGAACTAGTGAAATGTGAATTAAATAAAACTGAATTAGCAACATTATTTAAGTTGTCTCATCGCACTTTACACCTATAATTCAGGTCGGATCGAGTTGATCATGAGTAACTCATAAATTCTGGCTGAGGCATTACACCCTAGGGCCATTTTTGATATCAAAGAAAAAATGCCTAAGGTGACCCTTTCTACGACAAGGTGTGCAAGTGAAGATATGAGGAATGATACCCTTGGGTTGACCTTTTCTAATGTTCCTAGCAACGGTTGACTCTCTTAAAAGCATGGTCTTGGCTTTAATAGTGGAAGCATTTTGAATATTGAAGCCAATAGCACACTTGTCATCTCTAATTTGGACGATGCCTAACATCTTATCCAACTTTTTCGACTTGGACTCCAAATCAAATTTGACACGACTCGAGTCTTTCAATCTCTCTTCAAGCTCCACTATCCTAGACTCAAGTAAATGTCTAGAATATTCAAACTCAAGAATCTCCTTTTTCATAACCTCCATGAAACCTCGAAGACTATTTCTCTCACCCTGAACATACTCTAGTTTCTCTCGAAGAGTCCTCTCACGTGCTATAAGATATTTAATTAAAACATTATCATCATTTTCTACGACACGTTCTTTTAATTTTGCTTTCAACTTCAAGGTAGCCTTCTTCACTGTCAAACTTTCCGCATACAACTCACGGAAGGCAACTTGGAGTTCACTCTCCTTCTTCTCTTCTACACTCTTTCTACCATCACACACTTGGGATTCATAAAGGGTGGCTTCGGAAGTATCATGCAAAGAAATATCTTCATGGAAAGATTTCTCATCAAAACTGACATGACTAGCCATTAACACGGTGAAGTTGTGCTCAATGGGGGAATCGGGTCCCTCTTTCAGTTCACAATCACTTAAGGGCGCCATCGTATGCAATTGGTTTCTTTCCCTCCTTCTTTAGTTTAGTAGGATACTCAGCTGACTTATGGCCATAACCTTCACAACCAAAACATCTTTCTAATTTTTCTCTCTTAGAGTTATCATCACAATTTTAGGGAATTGATCGGCCTTGTTATGCTTATTTTTCTCAAACTTATTCACATATTTCGATAGTTTTTGAAACTTGAGAAATTTTCTAAATTTCTTAGCAAACATGGCTACATCATCGGAATCGATGTCAGACTCATCATTTGAGACTTGTGTTTCCTCCTTCCAGGATTTTAAGGCAATGCCCTCATCTTTCTTCTTTATTTTGGAGGAAAACATGTCAAGCTCATAGATTTGAGATCACCTACAAGTTCTTCGAGTTTCGTAGAATCTAAATTACCCAAATAATTCAAAATCGTCACTTTCGAATTAAATCTTTTCGGAAACGACCTTAAGATTTTCTTCATTATTCTGTTTGGGTATCTTCTCTCCCAAGTTAAAAGATGAGTTAAGTATGTCGAATAGTCTAGCGTAAAACTAATCAAAGGTCTCAAATCAAGAATGGCAGCCAACATGACTCTAAACCTAGGGTTTGAGAGGGGATTTGGGGGAAAGCAAATCAAGAACAAATTGGAGATTTTTGGAGCCAAATTGAGGGACGGCAACAACGGATCAGACACTACAAACACTTTGAGGCAAGTGGTTAACTGTTGTGATTTCTAAAAGTTTGATAATCAATTCATATCATAGTGATGTGTGTATGAAAATTCGTTTTGGGTGTGTCACCAAAATCTAAATTGGGTTTTTGTAAATTTATATACCTTAATGAGATTAAGGGGGAAATTAATCGTGTTTATGATTCTAGAATGTAGAGAACTGAATCAGATGTTAAAATCAGTAAGATTAGAGGGTTAATTACTGATAAAATGAATGAAATTCGTATGGGGGATTGAAAACCCGGATAATACCCAATTCGGGAAAAAGTAGGAAATATTGAGATTTAATTCCAGATTGATGTTCTATAAGGTGCTTTGATCCTATTCTTATGTAGAAATAGGGCTGATTGTTCTTGGGTTGGTCCATAGGAAAGAATGAAAGTTTAAGGTTTTCGTTAATGGTGGACTGCTTCTTGGAGAAGACGAAGTCAGGGACGATCGATCGATCGACCCAGGGTTCGATCGATCGATCGACCCAGGGTTCGATCGATCGATGATTCGGAATTCTGGGCAGTTCGCCCAGTTTGTATATAAGGGGAAAATTAATTAGAAATTTAACTCCCAAACATTTATTTAGTCATAAATAAATATGAAACAAATATTCCTAGCAATTATGGGAGAAAGTAATTGGGACTAGGATGAATTTATGTGGGGCATTTAATGGATGAATTTGAGAGACTTTATTCCAAAATAGTGAGGTACGGATCAAGTGAGTGAATCCGGGTATATTGGTCATGCGACCCCAAGGTAGTGAATTAAGTTTAGAAATAAACTAAATTATTTTGAGTCGGGATATAGACTCGGGAAATATTTAATTATGGACCAAGTGGGCGAGTCCGGGCATGTTGGTAATTATAGGTAAATATAATTGGGAAAATTATGGAAATAAATGTGTGACACATTGTGGGCGAAAAATGTGGGAAAGAAATTATGAGATGTAAATTGGACCAAGTGAGCGAGTCCGGGTATGTTGGTTAAGTGACATCAAGGCATTAAATTAATTATCGAGAGAAATTAATTAGTTTGGAGTCGGAACATTGACTCGGGAAATGTTGAGGTACGGGCCAAGTGAGAGAGTCCGGGGATAATGGTTGGGTGACACCAAGTTATTAAATTAATAAATGCGTTAATTAATTTAGTTAGAGTCGGATTGTAGACTCGGGTAATATTAAATTAATAAGAGTGATAATTAATTTAATAAGAGTCGGATTGTAGACTTGGGTAGTATTAAATTAATAAGTGTATTAATTAATTTAATTAGAGTCGGTTTGTAGACTCTGGTAGGATTAAATTAACAAGGGTGTTAATTAATTTAATTAAAGTCGGTTTATAGACTCGGGTATGATTAAATTAATGGGTGGGATAATTAGTTTAATCAGAATCGGATTGTAGACTCGTGAAGGGTACTTATTAATTAATGTGATAATTAATTATATTAGAGTCGGACCATAGACTCGGGAAGAGGATAAGTTATTAAGTGAGAAAATTAATTACATTTAGTCGGGCCACAGACTTCGGAAATTACAGGCAGTGTATGGGATGTTGAGTACATGGTAAAGCCGGGGTTATTAATATATATATACGGTGTAGTGATAGTATATATATATATATACGTGTATGTATTGTGTGTGACATTAAATTACAGGCAAGTGTACGGGAATTACAGGTAGTGTATGGAATTTTGAGTACACGGTAAAATCGGGGTTCATAATATATATATATACGGGTAGTGATAGTATATATATATGTGTATATATTGTGTGTGATAGTAAATATCAGTGACTAGATATTTATTCAATTTAAATACTCTAATGCTATCAAGGGAGGTTGCGCGATGTGGGTGAACCCCCTAGCTTGAGGAGTAGGGCGAGTATATCCCCAGGTCATAGCGTCCGGTACATGGGTGAGGAGATTATCTCACTTTCAGGAAGGAATATGACCGCCTCCATTTCATTTATATTTTGGTCCAAGTTGGTGAGCGATTCTAACTTGGGGAAACTAGGTTTTGTGAGCACACCTAGTGAGATAGCATTTTAGAGGGAATCATTCGGTGAGGGTATACTCGGAAGGATGGATATACTTATGATATATGTGTGGATGTTAGTAACGGTACGTATAATATGGTAGTAAATATTATATGTAGGTGATAATACAGTGTGTGATGTATTTACCTTATATAACTCGGGTTACAGTTATATGCTGTTAATTAATGAGAAATTGATTAAGTTAATCATTTGTGGGAATAATACAGTGTGTGATGTATTTAATTTATATAACTTGTGATACGGTTATATGTTACTATATTAAGAGGAATTAATTAAGTAAATTGTGAAATAACTTATAATTCAAGAATCATTATACTCGGGTTAGAGTAGTATGGCAAGGAAAGGTTATACCAGGACTAGTTGGACGGGGTAGTACAACTAGGTGGGGTTAAGGTAACCGATAGGTGTGCACAATAGTGGAGGGGTGAGAATGTCCTCAAGGGAGTGCGACACTAACTTAAATATGAAGCGCATTCATGCATTTTAAATTACTGCAGTTAATTCACTTGCTAAATATTTTCAAAATGTTTTGGGTTCTAACCCTTGCTATAAAACTATTTTCAAAACCTTTTAGGTGTCCAGCCACAGGGACGCCAAGATTGATATTCTATTCCAGGGACACGGAGCTGCGGCATATGTGGATGCTAGTAGGAGTTTGTATTAGACGCATCATTCATTCATTCCTAGAGTAGGAATCTTGTATCAGTTTCAGTTTTATTTAGGGCTTCTCGCCCAGACTTCTCGGTACAGTTTTCAGGTGTAATTTATTCAGGTGTTGAATATTTGTATTGGATTATTTATTTGGTGGCCGGTGATTTATTCGTCAAGTTGTGCAATTATTATTCTATTTACTTTCATTCAGTTGTGTGAATGGTTTATATTTTAATTCCGCATGTATTGTTTTGTTTAATTAAAAAGTTAAAATTGGCACCAGTTTTTGGAATACTAGGTGGTTAGTAAGTTTTAAAAAGTTTTCGACAGTGATGCTAAGGATGATCCAACTGGGATTCCTGTTTTAATTTGGTATAGGACTGATCACCCGGTATTTTATTAGGCGGGGTGTCACAGATGGTATCAGAGCATCAGGTTCTAGTGTCCTTAGGATCTGTGCGGCTTTTCACGTTTCGGTTTAGCAATCTTTGATATAGAGCCCTATTATAGGATTGTTGTATTCTCATACGTATGCGCATATACGTTCTTCTGCAAAATTTATATTTGAGAGTGAACTCATACCAATTCGATTCTCATTCCAGATGACTCCCCGGAGAGAGAGGGCAGTTAGGGTAGCAGGGGGAGATGAGACGGTGGAGGCTCGTTAGGAGCAAGAGCTACCACAGCAACGGCCATAGATGATTTTGGCAGCATAGGTCACTGAAATAGTGGCACAGGAAGTTGGAGCAACGGTGGTCACAACGGCAATGTACTTTCCACGGGATCAACCACAAGTGTTAGTGGCGCCGAATGTTCAGACTCACGCAGGGTCGTCGGGGTGGAAACAATAAAGAGAGGTTATTTTAGCGGGAACCCACCAGAGTTGTGAGGGGGTTCATGTGTAGTACTAGCGTGTCAAGGAAGAGAGGTATCCATCGTCACCTACGCATAGGAGATTGCGATGGGGTGCAAAAGCAAATGCTAACCACTTTTAGTTAGTGGGAGCGATGCTACAGTGGTGGGAGTCGATCACCACAGTTGAGGAAAGGGACACACTAGCTACTGCAGAGTTTTGGGTGTGGTTCGACTTCAAGTATTTTTCCTTCAGCGCTTGAGACCGAAATGAGGAGAAAATTTTGTGAGGTGACTCAAATGGAGACCATTCAGTGGCCGATTATGAGGAAGATTTCACTTGTTGGCAAAATTTTTATCGGATGATGGTAAGCGAGGAAAAAGAGAAAGAAAGCAAAGTTTATGAATGGGTTAGTCTGGAGAATCAAACAACATTTAATTGATAATTCCGCATTAGTAGATTATACTGATGTCATTAACGCAACACTCCGGCACTGTTGGGAATATCGCTTCCACGCGAAAGGAAGAGGGCGGGGAGTGGGGATTAGCCAGTCGGATGAGGCAGAAGGGAACAATACCAGTGGGGTATCCCAGCAGGAGACTGGGGGAGATCAGGGGCAGGAGTTCCGGTAGGGAAATCATGCCAAACGATCTAGAACTGGAGGCTATCGGCGGGATGGCCAGGAATTCCAACAAGGTTGGCATGGAAGGGAGCAGTGGCAGGGTGAACATATTAGAAAGTGTTTCGTTTGTGGGAAAAGCGAGACACATGAAGAGATATTGCCTTAAGCGAGGCAGGGGTCAACTACAGGGTGAGGTCCTGGATGTACAGCCGCTAAAGCAAATCACGGGTGCATTCGGGCAGGGAGAAGCTGCTCCGGAAATCGAGAACCAACCGTTGCAGCTGGAATATAGAAGTAATTATTTTACCCTAGGGGCCTGGGGTATATTGTTGAGTGACAAAGAGGATGTCACAGTACAATACTTATTTTTCACTAGAGTTCGCAGGTGAGTCAAACTTAGATGGTGCGTTGGCGGTAGCAGCCATAGCACGTGGGTAAACTTTTCGTAGGGTAGCGGAGTTCCTTAGTGTTCTTCATGGGAGAGTGGAGGCGTACAATGAGTGATTGGTTGAATTATGCGAGGAATTACTACTTTCGAGAATTATGGGGGTAGGGTTGATAATACTTTTTAAACATCGGCTGGATAGCGATGAAATTTAACTATTGTGGATAGTGGTGTGCAATTTTGGTGTTCGTAACACCAGGGTAGGGTTGGTACTAGGTATCACCGGAGAGGGCGTATAGCCTGTATACATGTGGATATATATGTTGTATTGCGTGGTGCGATAGCACATAGTGAGGTTTTGTGTTCTCACATTTTATCCCGGTAAGTGGGGATGTTTACTGAAGTGAATCAGGATGGTTAAATTGATTTTTGAGCAAAGAGAGATAGCTCGGGGTTTATTTTGCGCAAGGACTAGTGGTAGTAAGGGCGCGGTATTATGTTGTCTTTGGTAGCATAAGGGTAAGCGTATATACAATTGTGTTGAGAGATGAGTATTTATGGGGAGATGTTTGGACGTAGCACATGGGTTGAGTACCCGGGCAGTAGATATATATGTATATATATATATATGTAATATAATTCCGGGTTCGAAGTTATATTACGGGTTACGACTAGCACAGTCGGGTAACTTTCGTGCGGTAGAGCGCGGGGATAGGGTGTATGGGCACCCGGGTTAATTAAGGCAAAATTTTGTGCGGTTAAGCACGGGTATAGGGTGTATGGGCACTCTAGTAAAGTTAAATGCATACTTGTGTAACGTATGGTTAGAATCGGATGGGATAGATATAGCGGGCTTGGAGGCACTTGACTAGTGAGTAATATGTGAATACTGGAACACTAGGTTTATCTTAATTTCGAGGACGAAATTCCTTTGTAAGGGGGGAAGTATGTAACACCCCGTATTCTTGTGCATTTAATATTTAATTAATTCGGGATTTTAAATTACTGGTGTGTTGTAATTTTAATTGAATTAATTATGACAATATATTTATTTAAATATTAATCGGGAAGTGAATGGTTAATGTTTAGGGAAATTTATTTACTAAGTGAATAGTAATAATCTAATTAATTCATTTCGAGTATTAATGACGAGGTATACACTTATCCCAGCCGGGAGTCGGTATAGACTAAATTGGGTGTGAGATAAGGATTTTTATAAATTAATTCGGATGTTAATTCTGACTGCGCGAGTGAGTCCGGATGGGTCGAGATAGTCAGAAAAGAGTACCCGGGGATAGTAATTGGGTCTCGGGATATTTTTGGGCATAGCCGGGCCCACACGGGGTGAGTTGGGCCACTTTAATTAAGCCCATTAGGTGACAAACGGGATTAAGGGTTTTTAACCTAATGGGAAGATTAAAGAATGGCAGCCAACATGACTCTAAACCTAGGGTTTGAGAGGGGATTTGGGGGAAAGCAAATCAAGAACAAATTGGAGGTTTTTGGAGCCAAATTGAGGGACGGCAACAACGGATCAGACACTACAAACACTTTGAGGCAAGTGGTTAACTGTTGTGATTTCTAAAAGTTTGATAATCAATTCATATCATAGTGATGTGTGTATGAAAATTCGTTTTGGGTGTGTCACCAAAATCTAAATTGGGTTTTTATAAATTTATATACCTTAATGAGATTAAGGGGGAAATTAATCGTGTTTATGATTCTAGAATGTAGAGAACGGAATCAGATGTTAAAATCAGTAAGATTAGAGGGTTAATTACTGATAAAATGAATGAAATTCGTATGGGGGATTGAAAACCCGGATAATACCCAATTCGGGAAAAAGTAGGAAATATTGAGATTTAATTCCAGATTGATGTTCTATAAGGTGCTTTGATCCTATTCTTATGTAGAAATAGGGATGATTGGGCTTGGGTTGGTCCAGAGGAAAGAATGAAAGTTTAAGGTTTTTGTTAATGGTGGACTGCTTCTTGGAGAAGATGAAGTCAGGGACGATCGATCGATCGACCCAGGGTTCGATCGATCGATGATTCGAAATTCTGGGCAGTTCGCCGAGTTTGTATATAAGGGGAAAATTAATTAGAAATTTAACCCCTAAACATTTATTTAGTCATAAATAAATATGAAACAAATATTCCTAGCAATTATGGGAGAAAGTAATTGGGACTAGGATGAATTTATGTGGGGCATTTAATGGATGAATTTGAGAGACTTTATTCCAAAATAGTGAGGTACGGATCGAGTGAGTGAATCCGGGTATATTGGTCATGCGACGCCAAGGTAGTGAATTAAGTTTAGAAATAAACTAAATTATTTTGAGTCGGGATATAGACTCGGGAAATATTTAATTATGGACCAAGTGGGCGAGTCCGGGCATGTTGGTAATTATAGGTAAATATAATTGGGAAAATTATGGAAATAAATGTGTGACACATTGTGGGCGAAAAATGTGGGAAAGAAATTATGAGATGTAAATTGGACCAAGTGAGCGAGTCCGGGTATGTTGGTTAAGTGACATCAAGGCATTAAATTAATTATCGAGAGAAATTAATTAGTTTGGAGTCGGAACATTGACTCGGGAAATGTTGAGGTACGGGCCAAGTGAGAGAGTCCGGGGATAATGGTTGGGTGACACCAAGTTATTAAATTAATAAATGCGTTAATTAATTTAGTTAGAGTCGGATTGTAGACTCGGGTAATATTAAATTAATAAGAGTGATAATTAATTTAATAAGAGTCGGATTGTAGACTTGGGTAGTATTAAATTAATAAGTGTATTAATTAATTTAATTAGAGTCGGTTTGTAGACTCTGGTAGGATTAAATTAACAAGGGTGTTAATTAATTTAATTAAAGTCGGTTTATAGACTCGGGTATGATTAAATTAATGGGTGGGATAACTAGTTTAATCAGAATCGGATTGTAGACTCGTGAAGGGTACTTATTAATTAATGTGATAATTAATTATATTAGAGTCGGACCATAGACTCGGGAAGAGGATAAGTTATTAAGTGAGAAAATTAATTACATTGAGTCGGGCCATAGACTCAGGAAATTACAGGCAGCGTATGGGATGTTGAGTACATGGTAAAGCCGGGGTTATTAATATATATATACGGTGTAGTGATAGTATATATATATACGTGTATGTATTGTGTGTGACATTAAATTACAGGCAGTGTACGGGAATTACAGGTAGTGTATGGGATTTTGAGTACACGGTAAAACCGGGGTTCATAATATATATATACGGGTAGTGATAGTATATATATATGTGTATATATTGTGTGTGATAGTAAATATCAGTGACTAAATATTTATTCAATTTAAATACTCTAATGCTATCAAGGGAGGTTGCGCGATGTGGGTGAACCCCCTAGCTTGAGGAGTAGGGCGAGTATATCCCCAGGTCATAGCGTCCGGTACATGGGTGAGGAGATTATCTCACTTTCAGGAAGGAATATGACCGCCTCCATTTCGTTTATATTTTGGTCCAAGTTGGTGAGCAATTCTAACTTGGGGAAACTAGGTTTTGTGAGCACACCTAGTGAGATAGCATTTTAGAGGGAATCATTCGGTGAGGGTATACTCGGAAGGATGGATATACTTATGATATATGTGTGGATGTTAGTAACGGTACGTATAATATGGTAGTAAATATTATATGTAGGTGATAATACAGTGTGTGATGTATTTACCTTATATAACTCGGGTTACAGTTATATGCTGTTAATTAATGAGAAATTGATTAAGTTAATCATTTGTGGGAATAATACAGTGTGTGATGTATTTACTTTATATAACTTGTGATACGGTTATATATTACAATATTAAGAGGAATTAATTAAGTAAATTGTGAAATAACTTATAATTCAAGAATCATTATACTCGGGTTAGAGTAGTATGGCAAGGAAAGGTTATACCAGGACTAGTTGGACGGGGTAGTACAACTAGGTGGGGTTAAGGTAACCGATAGGTGTGCACAATAGTGGAGGGGTGAGAATGTCCTCAAGGGAGTGCGACACTAACTTAAATATGAAGCGCATTCATGCATTTTAAATTACTGCAGTTAATTCACTTGCTAAATATTTTCAAAATGTTTTGGGTTCTAACCCTTGCTATAAAACTATTTTCAAAACCTTTTAGGTGTCCAGCCACAGGGACGCCAGGATTGATATTCTATTCCAGGGACACGGAGCTGCAGCATATGTGGATGCTAGCAGGAGTTTGAATTAGACGCATCATTCATTCATTCCTAGAGTAGGAATCTTGTATCAGTTTCAGTTTTATTTAGGGCTTGTCGCCCAGACTTCTCGGTACAGTTTTCAGGTATAATTTATTCAGGTGTTGGATATTTGTATTGGATTATTTATTTGGTGGCCGGTGATTTATTCGGCAAGTTGTGCAATTATTATTCTATTTACTTTCATTCAGTTGTGTGAATGGTTTATATTTTAATTCCGCATGTATTGTTTTGTTTAATTAAAAAGTTAAAATTGGCACCAGTTTTTGGAATACTAGGTGGTTAGTAAGTTTTAAAAAGTTTTCGACAGTGATGCTAAGGATGATCCAATTGGGATTCCTGTTTTAATTTGGTATAGGACTGATCACCCGGTATTTTATTAGGCGGGGTGTCACAAAACATTGTTAAGTTATGCTTACCAACTTGTTCAATTTTTTACTCTTTAACACTTATTATATGCTTTGGAGCTAACACATTTTTTAAGTTAGAAATCTTTTTATTTCGTTGATATCTTTACCAAAAAATCATTTGGAACTTTGAAGACTACTTTATAAGGAAGCACCATTTTTCCTCTATTAACATATGTAGTCTTGAAACATATACTTATCATATTTTATAAACTTATTAACACACTTTAAGGCCTAGAGTTTTTTATTTTCTTTAATTCATGTAAAAACTCATTAAAACCTCTACTAAACTTGTTCATATGCTCATTGCCAAGTTACTACATGTTTATATACATGAGAAGATGGATTTTGAGTCCAAAAATTCAATAAAATGAGTTTAACACATGATTTATTCAAGAAATTTCATAACACCTACAAAAATACTTTTCAAGACTAAAAGACATTTTGTTCTTCAAAACATACTCGAATGTCTAGTTTTCACAAAATCTTCATTTTTGCCATAAGACTTCGAGATTTATACTAGGAATAGTCTTCACAAAATCTTCATATTCTTTTAAAAACATTTTATTTCATAAACTGTTTAAGCACAAGGTTTCCTTGATATTTTATCTTTTTTTCCTAAACAATTTGGAAACCCATTTCTTAAATCTTCAAGACAGTTAAGAAATCATGAATGCGGACTACTTAAAAACTTACATATTCTTGACTCTTGTAAACCCTAAAATACTTAACTAAATGTTGCAAATAGAGTATTCTTAAACTTAACAAGAGTAGCATTTTTCCCACCGGAAAGGAAATTTCAAAAAGGTCGATGAGATGTAAAGAAGATAGCAACCTATCACCTCCTAAGGTGACCTTAAAGAGGTTGCCTAGCTCCACTAAGCTTCCTCCTTGATATCTCCCTGAAACCCCCCTTCAAACTCCATAATTTCTTCGTCTTGTCTTCTCCAAAAATCCCCAACAACATCTCCCGCCATAAATATATATCTTGGTTAACATGTTGTATGTATGGGTTTTTATAGGCTTAAATATGGTGAAAATGGTTAAAGTGTGTTGATTTAGGATGGAGGAGTGATGGAGGATGGTTTGGGTGGTGGAGAGGCTCTAAGAGCTAGAGAGAGAGACAAAGAGAAATGCCATAGAATGGGCCAAAACCTCACTTAAATACCCCAAAACCCTTAGGGGTTAAATTCCAAAAATTCCCCACAGCTTAACCCTGAGTTGATTTGCGGTGTGGGAGTGTGATATGTGTCAAATCCAATGGTATATATTGTGATAGCGTTTTATCATTCGAACAATATTTGGATCTCGTTTAAATGACATCACATCTCATTCCAACGGGGTTCCAACGAGAATATAATGAGGATGGAAAGGAGAACAATTTTTTTTCGTTCGATGGTCATTTGAAGCATTCGTTCGAACGATGCAGCTTTCTCATACGAACGACCAATTATTTCGTTCGAACAACCCAAAACGTTTTCTCCAAATTAATTATAAGGCCATTATAAATATCATAAATTGCACCAAGGTCGTGATATCACCCAAATTTAATCCACTAACCATCTCACAAGGTCTAAATCCCAATTGGGTCATATCAAGTCACCAAATTACATGGGTACGGTTAAATTTCATCCTCCGTAGGGAATTTCATCCTCGAAATTATCAATCCATCAATTCCACAAGTTCCTGGGTCATCAACTCTTATTTTATGTCACAGGGGTCCTTCTAGGCTAGGTTGTCGAAATCCTCAAATCACTAGGAAGTCATCATACATCCTTTCAAAAGGGGCTATCATTGAAGAGATCGACTTGCAGCATATTCTAACGCTCACCATCAGGCTATCCATCAAGGTCACATAACAGTACTCGAATCTCCATTTACCTGATGATCACACTCAATCAACTCCTAAGGCTTCTTTGCTAATTCCCAAGGCATACTGACACATTTACCGGGGCGACACTCTTTAATGATCGACACTCAACCATGAGCAAAATGACATATAACTAACACCCAATCCATTATCGTAAATTATTTCAGTTAGTAGGACTACATATGTTAAGCCTGCTCGAATTCTTGGGTCACCTTAACAACTCGAATTCATTTAAACTTTATAATGACCTCGCATATATAGTTACTTACTTCGAGAAGCGACATACTGGCTAACTCACAAATCGTGCGTCTGACTAATAACTTCCACAAGGTCCTTCTATGAACCTAGGATCACTCTAGGCATCCAACTATGGAACACTCACCCTAGTATTACACCGATCCACTAATTATGGCAAAATAACACATTGTGTTACGTCTCCTCGAGTTCTAACACTTTGCGGTATCCTCAAATCATAACCCCGCTCTTTACAACTTGAGCAGAATGCACAGTCACACATACATGGAACTTGTGCAAAACCAAAGGATACTTTAAATAAAGGCGCACCCAATTATCGAGGTGTACTGATCATGCCAGGTCCAACCGCATTCTCACTGATCCAAACCGTGTCGTAATAATAATACGATACAATCACAGGCTACCACAACCGATGGAACATAATCCTCGACTATGGGACTAAAGGAACATAGTCCTCGACTATCAAAACTGAAATAACACAATCCTCGACTATCGGAACTGAAAGAACACAACGAATCAAAATGAACGAACAACCATTCCGAGAGAATCCCATCCGTATGCAATGAACTATGGTTCACAAAGTGCGAACCTACGCCGTACGCTTTGAAGTCTACGACTCCTCCTAGGCATCCTCATCGGATCCTAGCCTAACTATACACTCTGGCATGAGTTGCCAGTCAAAATGAATCGGACCACGAACCGTTCATCATTGTGAGAAGAATGTAAAACACATACTATTGTACTTTGGGAAGTTAAATGCTAAACTTCCCTCCTTAGGAGTAAGGCATCCTCCTTTCATCCTTAACAATTACGAACCACTCCAATTGACGAATGCCAAACACCTTTGTCAATGCCGGCCTTATCCATACTTCTTCTAGTCAGTGTGATGTTGTGACCAATTTAACGTACCTAAGTCATTGTTCACCTTATTGTATGGTGATCATATCCCAAAAGTCTCCTTAGGCAAAGTCGAATTAGGTGAAACACTCACCTTATTATAACCTCTAATGACACAAGGTTGTCACTGCGCCTATCTCCAAATTCTACCCAAACTGAATCTACGTGACAGCCACACCGATCGTCACTAGTACTATAAGGATAGAAAGTACTACACAAGTCTACATCTCCTACTCCATACCGATTTGGTAAGACGTGCCGAGAACTAATCCTTTCCTTGCTAGGGTTATTTTATTTTATACCGATGGCGCATGTCGATACTCTAATCATACCTCAATATCCTATCCGGCTACTATTCACAAGACCTCAATTATGACTAGGGGTGGTAAACGGACGGATACGGATCTGATACCATGTTTTCCATATCCGTATCCTCTATCTGAATATACTATCCATATCCGTATCCGCCCGGATAGTTAAAACAACTATCCATATCCGTATTCGCTCGGATACCTCGAATTCGAATAATATCCGTATCCGTATCCGTTTACATTATTTAGCCATCGCAAAAAATAACTACTAAAATATCCAATCCAATCCAAATAAATATATAACAAAATTACTGCCTCCTAACATTAACAATTATGGATTCCATAATAATAGTATCAATCCATAATGATAATATGGCTTAAAGCCATCCATATAAGCTTAAAGCCATTCAAAGAAAGATAACAGTCACATTCCATGACAATAGAAATAAATATGCACCTTTTAGATTAAATCAAATTTATTGAGAATGATAACCTCATGGACCTTTTGTTTTCAAAACATACTGATATTTTTATTTTAATAAGTATATATTTTTATTTTGTATATAATATACCTGTTGTTAACTTCAGTTCTCATCACAATCAAAACCATCTCTTTACTTTTCTATTTCTCTCTTACATTCTATTATTTTTATCTCTTATATTCTTTTCTGTTTCTCTCTTACATTTATTTATAATTAAGGAAACTAATGAACAACCACATGAGGGTTTCTTTTCTCTTGTTTTGTATGAAAGAGAAATGAAATGAAGTTAGTTTTTTTTTTTGTTTTGAGTGAAGTATATGTTCTTAAGTGGGTGTATACTATGTGTGATAGGGTGTATTGTAACTTTAGTATAATTCCATTATAATATGCCCAATAAAATAATAATACATGACATTTTATAACATACCCAATAAAATAATAACTTTAGGGCTTTTTTGTTTTGAGTGGAGTATATCTTTATTTTGTTTTAGGTAATAAACGATTAAGTTTTCTTTAATATTGTTTTATTAGTAATACTAATACTAATACTAATATTATTAGTAATATTTTAAACATATGTTTGACGGATACGGATATCCGGTAAAACGGATATCCAATAAAATGGATACTCCGCATCGGATACGGATTATCCGTGTCGGATACTAGTATTATCCGTATCCGTTTTCTCGAATATTTTTATAGAGTATCCATATTCGTATCCATTTCCATATTTTTGGATCAATATTCGCAAATTCGGATTCGGATATCGGGCGGATGTGGATTTTTGAATATCCGTTTACAGCCCTAATTATGACACCATTAATTTAAATCCCTAACGCATTTCCTAGTTCTCGTCAAATTCAAGTATTACACCTTCCTCACTAGTCATCTTATGAAAAACGAACATTATGTCCAATCATAACACAGATCTCCAATTTCCCTTAGAAGGTTGCATCACCTATTTATTGGATGACCTCACCAAGAACTATACAATTCGACTCCTTTGAACTTGAGCAATAACCTGAGATCATCACATGACCCTCAATACAACCATCATTAGAACACTTGCACTTTATAACATCGAACTTTATTGGCTCCCTAAGGGCACCCGTTATACCTCAATATAAAAGTCACCAAAAACCTGATAATATTTCATCACCTATGATATTCTCATAGTAGGTACACTCTATCGATTTCCTAAAGACGACACATGAAATTGATCTCATGGGTCAGATGGAGTAAATAATTTCCTTATTAAATAAGTAAAAACCTTTTTCTAAGGGATCCTCACTCAAAAAGGCTACTGGACAAGGATAAAAAAAGGATACTTTTCGCAGAACACTGACGAGGCAGATGTTTTGTTAAAGCCAACTACTTATTCTGAAATCGCTTCACGTTCAGTAATCACTTAGGCAATTGAAAACGGGTTATGGTATTTAGATAAAAATATTATTTCCCTTTCGTTTGAATCCTTGGCATGGATCTAACCTATGACCCTCTCCTCGGGGTCTAACTAAAAATACAAAAACTTTCTTTCTAATGACTGACGCCATATACTACGTATTAAACCACAAGCTGACACTACTAAGGATTCTGGCAGGATATAGGACGTCATGTACAACCTATAAGCCTATAAGTCCACATTACCTACATCACAAGGGATCCTATTGCTCAAATGTTACATCATATTCTCCAAAACCACATCACAGAAGGCTACCTAGGGTTTACTCCTATGTCACTTAAACTCATAATTGTTACACTTATAACATACTCAACACAAATGGCTTGTAACTCTCATTATAACTTATGAGATATATCTTCCAATTGACAATTACTAAGGCAATCACCTATAATGATAGTATCCTATCAACTAAGGCCCGAGTACAAATCCTCAAGTAATGACCAACACGGGTCTACATGCTTATCGAATTGTAAAATACGCACGATATGATAATACCCAGAGGATCAAGTTTGTGTAATTGCATCATCACTGATAGCCACCCATGGGTTCCTAAACAACAAAATAAATGTGTGCTTATTATATAATAAATACTTCTTAGTCATGCAACTCTAACCATCTAATCTCCACAGTCGACTTAACAACTTACATCTTTACATAAATGGACGCTATTCACCCTTATTAACATCTTAACAGACCTCTTGCATCATCAAGGGTTGAAAAAAAGCACCTCACACTAGATAACAAGGTATCACCCCTAATGGCTTATGCAGAAACTCGCAAGTTACTAACATGTCTACATCAGGAGTGTTGAGAACTATTAATGGCAATTAACTTAGACACCTGTTACTTTGTAATAAATTATCAATCATGTTAATCTCATTGAATCCATAGTTGAGAACACGAATCGAAATCGTCACCTGTCTAGTGTGGCTGGCCCAAAATCGACACCGATATAAAAAATCCACATCCGACCTCACAACATCACTCCCGAAAGGAACCTTGAACCTAGTGCTCTGATATCATTTTTAAATCCCTGATCGAATTTATGGGTTACCCGTGGTCAACCCGATCCGTCATGGATATTAGGTGTGATGGGCAATGAGACAAGCTAAATAATGTTGCTATAGTTAACATTTCACCTGTTTAGCATGCAACTCCAATTTACATCAAGCTACGTATGGGACCTGTGGGAAGCGTCCCCGGAATCCAAGTATACAGTGTTACAAATAGAAAAAAAAAGAATACTTACCTGTGTAATGATCTCAAAATACAGAATCACGTACAAGCTTCCGTAACAAAGGAAAGGAAATTAGCCGAATGCCAAGTGAAAAATACAACAATACAACATATAATCGAACGGAAGAAAGGGGACTCTAAAATGTACCACTTGCGTGCATGTGCAAATACCTTATATAAATACATATACACATACTAATGCATGAATCCGTTTATTCCAAAACGTCACTTTAAGTTGATTAAATCACACTAAACTTATCAAAAGACCCCTTTTTACCCCCTTTTTCTGGACTTATCATTAATTTTTCGATTTAACACACCCGATTAAATACTTAAACAAAATAGCGTTTGTTTACACAAAAACACTTCGTTTGCTGAAATCCCCTATTTATTCACACCAAATCCACTTTAGTAATTTTCTTGAAAACCACCTTTCAACACATGTAGGGGTGGTAAACGGACGGATACGGATCGGATACCATGTTTTTCATATTCGTATCCGCTATCTAGATGCACTGTCCGCATCCATATCCGTATCCGTCGGATAGTTAAAACAACTATCCATATCCGTATCCGCTCGGATAGCTCGGATTCGGATAATATCCGTATCCGTTTATATTGTTAGCGATCACAAAAATAACTATTAAAATATCCAATCCAACGAAATCCAATCCAATCCAAATAAATATATAACAAAATTACTACCTCCTGGCTTCCATTATAAGAGTAACATTCCATAATGATAATATGACTTAAAGCCATTCATACTTTACAAACTTATAAGCTTCAAGCCATCCAAAAAAAAAATAACAGTAGCATTCCATAACAGTAGAAATACATATGCACCTTTTATATTAAATCAAATTTTATTGAGTTGATGCCCAGCTGAGGGGTTGATGAGAAGCAGTGGCTGAGTTGATGAGCATCGACGAGATGATGTGGCGGAGGTGGAGGGATGAGGGTTTTTTGTGGAGTGAAATCAGGGTTTCTTTTCTCTTGTTTTGTACAAAAGAGAAATGAAATGAAATTAGTTTTTTTTTTAGTGGAGTATATGTTCTTTAGGTGCTGTATGTGGTGTGTGATAGGGTGTATTGCAACTTTAGTGTAACTCCATGATAATATACCCAATAAAATAATAATATATGGCATTTTATAATATACCCAATAAAATGATAACTTTAGGGTGTTTTTATTTTGAGTGGAGTATTGTGTTTGCTTTGTTTTAGGGAATAAACGATTAAGGTTTTTTTAATATTATTTTATTAGTAATGCTAATGATAATATTATTAGTAATATTTTAAACATATGTTTGAAGGATACGGATATCCGGTAAAATGGATACTCCGCATCGGATACGGATTATCCATGTCGGATACTAGTACTATCCGTATCCGTATCCATTTTCTCTGATATTTTTATAGAGTATCCATATTCGTATCCGTTTCCATTTTTTGGATAAATATCCACAAATTTGGATTCGGATATCGGACGGATGCGGATTTTTGAATATCCGTTTACAGCCCTAAACACATGCATGCTCCGTATTAGAAAATACATGTTTTCCTTTTTTAAAACCATTCACAACACACACTTGTATTAATTATGGGTTAAACCATCTTAGATTGCTTGATTATCCATTAACCAATCCGCCGATATTATTAACTCACGCTTTATTTGGACTTAGTCATTTCCACATTCCTTGTCAAAATAACCTTTTCAAACATGAACACTTATCTATTAAATTTCACGAAAGTTCTCATTTCTTATTTTCTTAGCACAACCAATTGTTTTATCATGTTCCACTTTTCCCATTATCTTTTTCATATAATTTACCACACTGCGTACTTTAATGAGCTCCACACTGCCAACTACACTACCATATGCTCTGGCCAGTGATTTTGGATCTTTCACACCAGGGCTCCATGCCCTTCTTATTTATTCCCGATCACATATGAGTCCATTTTTCAATGTGTTTTAACATTTTACAAATGTCCAAATTATTCCACTTTTATCGGCAGAAGCCAAAATCTCGGGAACCACGCCCCATATTTGTGTTATACTTGAAAAATCACCATTTTTTATCCTTTGCACATTTACGTTGTGTTCATTCTCAAAATCACTTTATTTTAGGACCATTTTGTGTAACATCTTTTTCAACAATTTTATGAATAAAAATGTTCCACTTTACGTAGAATTACCATTTTTTTCCAAACTTGTATGTTCCTTCATTTTCACAAGTGTTATTTCCCATAAACATTGTTAAGTTATGCATACCAACTTATTGAATATTTTACTCATTAACACTTATTGTATTCTTTGGAGCTACCACACTTTTCAAGTTGAAAATATCTTTATTTAATTGCTTTCTTTACCAAAGAAATCATTTGGCACTTTGAAGACTACTTTACAAGAAAACACCATTTTTCCTTCATTAACACGTGAAGTCTTGAAACATATACTTATCACATTTCCTACACTTATTAACATACTTTAAGGAATAAAATATTAATTTTCTTTATTTCATATTAAAACTCATTAAAACCTTTACTAAACTTGTTCATATGCTCATTGCCAAGTTACTACAAGTTTATATCCATGGGGAGAGGAATTTTCAGTCCAAAAATCCAATAAAATGAGCCTAACACATGATTTATTCAAGGAATTTCATAATACTTGCAAAAACATGATTTTTTAGACTAAAAGACATTTTATTCTTCAAAGCCTACTTAAATATCTAGTTTTTACAAAATCTTCATTTTTGCTATAAGACTTCAAGATTTATACTAGATATATTCTTTTAATGCAAATATTCTTTTAAAAATATTTTATTTCATTAAATTTTTAAGCACAAGGTTTCCTTGAAATTTTATCTTCTTTTCTCAAATCTTTTGGAAGACCATTTCTTTAATTTGCAAGACTATTAAGAAATCATGATAGAGGACTACATAAAAACATGCATATCTCCTACTCTTGTAAGCCCTAACATACTTGACTAAATATTGCAAAATAGAGTAATCTTAAACTTAACAAGAGTAGAGTTTTTTCTCTACCTAAAAGGAAGCTTCAAAAATGATGGATGAGATGTACAAGATGCAAACCTCCCACCTCCTAAGGTGGCCTTAAAGAGGTTGCCTAGCTCCACTAAGCTTACTCCATGATAGGTCCATGAAAACCCCCTTAAAACTCCATAATTTCTTCTTCTTTTCTTCTCTAAAAATCCCCAATAACATCTCCATAAATATATATATCTTGCCTAACATGTGGTGTGTATGGGTTTTATAGGCTTAAATATGATGGAAAAGGGTTAACGTATGGTGGTTTTGGATGGAGGGGTGGTGGAGGGTGGTTTGGGTGATGGTGAGGCTCCAAGAGCTAGAGAGAGAGAGATGCCCTAGAATGGGCCAAAACATCACTTAAATACTTAAAACCCTTAGGGTTTAAATTCCAAAAATTCTTCAAAGCTTAAACCCGAGTTGATATGCAGTGTGGGAGTGATACGTGTCAAATTAATGGCATATATCGTGATATCATTTTCTCATTTGAACGAGATTTGGATCTCGTTTGAATGACACCAAATCTCAATCGAATGAGGTTCCGATGATAATGTAACGAGGATGGAAAGGAGAACATGTGTTTTTCGTTTGATGGTCGTGTGAAGCATTCATTTGAACGACACAACTTTCTCGTTTGAACGACCCATTATTTCATTCGAATGACCCAAAACGTTTCCTCCAAATTAATTATAAGGCCATTCTAAATCCCATAAATTGTGCTTATTGTTCCAAGAACATGATATCACCCAAATTTAACTCACTAACCAGCTCACAAGGTCTAAAGCCCAATTAGGTCACATCAAGTCACCAAATTACACGGGTACGGTCAAAATCACGGGGGCGGGTGTTACAAAAGGCAATTTAATTCACGCTTATTATTAGCGACGCTTTGGAATTCCAAAGAAATAAAAATGGACTAATGAACGATAGTAATTGGATCATAATTTATCCCCAAATATAATAAAATTTTGGCCTAAAAAGCTACTATTTTGCAATAATACCCACGACGCAAGAACGTAGTCGAACAAACGGACGCATGTTTGGCTTGGGTCGATCCTCAAACCATGAACCATGTTGTCTCTCCCTTTCAAAGAATTAGGGTACCCCAATGGGATCACGAACCAAGTTCGTATACCACCTCAATTCTTGATACTATTTCTATGTGGGGCAAATCAATTCTATCATAATTCAACCAAATTTTAGCACAACAAGTGGGTCTCTTTATAGTCAATTTTGCATTCACTTGTTAATGGTTTTGAGTGTATGAATATACTACGGTCATCTTCTTGATAAGGAGAACGTGTTTCAATATGAACCCATCCAAATGGATAAATGGGATTCTCATTTTATTTGGCTCAAAGTTGACCAAAACTAGTTAGTCAAAACGCATTTTCCTAATAATACATAACAAAAGTTCTACTCTCTTCTCTCTCTTATATAAAACAAGTTTGTTTTAGTCTTAGATTTCAACAAATATTTTTCAATTCCAGGTTTGATCTTTTCATTTGTCTTTGCCATTCACATTTTGTATTATATTTTCTATTTGAATTGATTTATATTTATCTTACTTAAATATCTAACGTTTAATTGTCGTATTTTTCTACGTTGTTATGTTATTTTATAGCAGGAACATATATGCATAACTTCATCCTAATGTTCTAATTTTGACGCCATGAAATCTCAAACCCTAGTAAAGGTACCCCAATTTGAGTGTTTTGCATATATCTATGGTGTAGTTTTTAATGCATAATTATTTAAGACTTAAGTATTCCACATATGTTGATAAAGTTCCTTAGCTCGATTTTATTTATCAAAAAATTGTTTGGAGTGTCACAATTTATGGAGATAATAGGACAAAAAAAAAATTAAAATAATTTCGTATATATGGTATTCAACACGTGAATATGTTGAGACGTGTAAGGTTTAAAAAAAACCAAGATACCTTTTTGACTTGCAGCATTAGTAGAGACATAATGGGTTTTGCCTTCAATTTTGAATTCTCAAGAGTCCCTCATTGGAAGAGAGTTTTTAAGTGGAGTGGTAACACTAATGGACAAGTTTAGGGGGCATTATGATTTTGTGTGTATTGGGTGGGAAATATAATTGGGACAAAGTCCGCACGCGTCGCTATTCTTTTGAACCCCCCCCGTCTTCGGGTCTTGGGATGAATGTAATTTAATTTTTGGTACAAAAAATAACTTTTTTAATCGGTTAAAAATCTGAACGAATTTATTTTAAAACGTTTTAATTGCTGTAATTAATGACCAAGTCTTAACCTGCTTGCCCACTAATTCTGTTTTTAATCTACCACGTGTTCCCTTCTAAAGTTTAGATTTTTTTATAAATTCACAGCCTTAGCTATTATTTTATTAACTTGAAATTTTCTTATTTCCTCGAAAAAATTTCTCTCCACCTTTTTTGTCTGAAAAAAAAATCCTTTACCTGTAATAATTTTTTCCCGACACATTTCTGATGATTCCAAGCAATATAAAATTGAATGGGTGTTAGCATTTCGGGTTGGTACTATGCATAGCCAATCTGAGGCAGAGGCTGAGATTTGGGTTGTCTTATCCTAGGGAAGGCATGGCATTGTTTAGAATGCCTGCACGGATTTGGGCAGAGACAATGTCCGCGAATCATCCCAAGATCAATTGCCAATTTCATTATTATTTTCATATGTTTAGTAATTTCATTTCTATTTTAATTCTATACAATAACAATTTTAAGATGTTCTATTATCTGTTATGGAAAATGAAAAGGTGTATGCATCCTCAGTTCTGAATAAGCCCTTCAAATTTGTAGGGTTGCACTTCAAACTCTCGGGGTGAAAAATGTTTTTTTTACCGCACAACTAAGAAATTGGCCTCATCTATTCAATTTGTCAAACATGTTGTATATGAGTGCCCTCATCTATTCAATTGCTCATGAAACTAAAGTTATATAATTAGCTTGGAAGAAAATTATTTCTTGACAAAAATAACATTTTGAATGGCCTAAGTGACGGCATCTATGATTATTATGCCTCTTGTAAAATTGATAAAAAGTATGGGAAGATTTACAATAAAAATATAATTGTGAGGACGCTGGAACTAAAAAATATACAGTCAACCGTTATCTAAAATTTTAGATGACGAACAATAAAAATATTGTTACTTAAACTCACGATTTCACAAAAAAATGCACGCAAAATGATTTAAGAAGGAATGGAGTTAGATGAGCCACTTTAGGTTACAATAATGATCTATAAATTTCCTCCTAGTTGGAAAGATTTTACAAATACTTTGAGGCATAAATCTATGGACTTTTCATTTGTTTATTTAAAGAAATTAAAATTTAAGCCTTTGACATGTTAAAAATTTATTTAAATATATTTAAAAATCAATTTAATCGAATAATTATAAGATTGCGTAGTGATAGAGGCACCGAATATGATTCTGGACTTTTTATAGAATTTTACAAAACTCAACGTATTATTCAAGGAAAAATAGTCCCTTAACCTCTTGAAATGAATGGTAAAGATGAAAGAAAAAATAGGACTTATATTGAATTAGTACTTCTGTAAGGACATTTTTGTCCATTAGCATTTTATATGTCGTACGCCATTACACCGTTGAGAAAATTCAAGAATCATACGCTCATCAACGGAATCCGAATATCAAAGGCAGAAAAGGAATCAGGAACAGACCGGACCGATCCGGCCCAGATAAAAGAACTGATCCGGTTCATACGGACCGATCCGCCTAAAGAGACCGGACCGATCCGCCTGCTGAGGAGAGGCCAGTGTACCCCGGATCCATAGTGAACCGATGAAGCTAAAAAGCCGAACCGATCCGACGCCAACCGGATCGATCCGCATTCAAAAAGGAACCGATCCGATGTCACTGGACCGATCCGCCTAAAGAGACCGAACCGATCCGACGAGGATAATTTCAAACAGATCGTGTTCAGATCATGTTCCGAATTTTGGGGCTCAAGTTCTCCTATTTAATCCCACTACGGGAAGTGGTTTTTCTAAGACTTCTACACACGATTTTCAGAGTAGAGAAAGCCCCAAGTCTTCACCTATTGAGTACCAATACTCTAGGTATTTTGATTCACACAAAATCCATACATTTGTGAATCCTTTTGGTAACCCAGGAACGCAGTTTTGCAGTTCAACCCTTGTGGAGGAGACCGTTATTCTTCTCCATTGCAGCCCTACTGGAAAGGGATAATTCCAGCCGCGACTACAGAATCCGATACCCGAGGGTAATTCTTAGTCAACTTGTATTTTCATTGAAAACCGATTATAAGCCGTTTTCTTACAAAATTATAGTGAAAATAAATGGTTTTGCCCCTGAGGGGGATTTTTCCTTAATTGCATGTGTTTGAATGTTCTTGCGTAGATTATCAATTTATTCAATCACATACTGCTGCATGTTTAGGGTTTATTTGTGCTAAAAGGGTTTTATATATGGTTTGATCATTTGAACGCGAGCACACACTCTTCAACTTCATATATTATTAAGTTCAAGGGGTTGCCTCACTTTTGTTGGAAGAGGTTATTTTAATTGTGCCACGTGAATAATATCATTCCTATGGCTAAAACAAAAGTCTTCACTTATGAAAATTGGAAAAATATTAAACCTCATGTGTCATCTATTAAAATGTGAGATTGTTTAGATTTTGTACGTACTCCCAACCCTAAAATATTCAAATTAGCGAGTAGAGATTATGAGTATGTATTTTTTGGCTATGCGGCTAATTTCAAAGCATACTAATTTTATGATTTGAAAAATGAAGTTATTGTTGAATCAAATGAAGCTGATTTTTAGGAAGATAAATTTTCTTTTAAATTGAGAAATAGTGGAGGCTCGACATCCTTTAGCATGTATATTCCAAATATTTCAGAACATACTGAGTTTGTTTTTTAACCAAGAAAAAAGTGAAAAAGTGTGTGTTGAAAAATATTTTGGTTTCGATTTTTATCCTTACACTTTAGCGTAGGACCCAACCTTTCAAGAATTCTTATCTTTTTTAGATGTCGATTTATGGCAAGAAGTTATTAATAATGAAATAAAATCTTTAGAAACTAATTAAACATGACATTTAGTGATTTTTTCTTCTCGATGTAAAATAATTGGTTGCAAATGGAATCTCAAAAAAAATTAAATCCCTATGGTTTTGTCAAAAGATATAAGGCTCGTCTTGTGACTAAAAGTCCTAGAAAACATGAAAATATGGAGTTTTTTTAATACCTTTTTAGATGTGACTATAATAACATCTATACATATCCTATTTGCTATAGTTTCCCTTAATAATCTTGGTATACACTAAATGGACGTTAAAAATGCATTTTTAATAGTGGATTGGAATAAGAGATTTACATGGACCAACCAAAAGGTTTTATTGTACATGTTCAAGAAAATACAGTGTGTAAATTAGATAAATAACTTTATGGGTCCTAAGTAATGGCATGATAAATTTGAGAGCTTTAGTCATCTCTAGTGAGTTTAAAATTAACAAATTGCACTATAATATGACTCTATGTGGAGGACATGCTTATATTTGAATCCAATATTCATGTTGTAGATAATGTTAAATCTTTGTTATATGATAACTTTGATTTAAAAGACTTGGGACAAGACAACATTAGCTTGTACCAAGTCTTTTAAATCAAAGTTATCATATAACAAAGATTTAACATTATCTACAACATGAATATTGGATTCAAATACATGTCATCCACATAGAGTCATATGATAGTGCAAATGTTATTTTCATATTTATAATAAATGCATTTGCCACTTTTGTTAATTTTAAATCCACTAGATATGACTAAAGCTCTCAAATTTATCATGCCATTGCTTAGGAACCATAATGATGAAACCTTAATACAAACAAAAATCGATCGTGTGCTCATTAATGCGGAATGGAAGGGCAACTTCTCCGAATCCTAGGCTGATGTTATTAGCCAAGGGTTCTCAGACCACTACCCTATTATTACCACCCTCCCACCCCAATCACCAAATTTGGCCAAACCTTTCAAGTTTTTTAATTATTGGATGGGACATAGTGACTTTAATGCTATTGTTGAGGAAACTTGGGGGACTTATGTGCATGGAAAATCGATGTATATTGTTTCCTCTAAACTTATTTTGGTCAAGCATGCTCTTAAAGGATTCAACCACAAGTTCTACAACAACCTTAGCCAAAGAACAATTGACGCAAATAACTATCTTACTGATATCCAATGCTAGTGCAATAGGGGGAGTAATTATACTCTACATGCTGAGGAGAAGATTTCCTAGACTGTGTATGCTGAGTGTAACATTAATGAAGAGGGTTTCCTCAAAAAAACGTCCAGGACTAGATGGCTAAAAGAGGGTGACATGAACTCTAATTTCTTCCACTCTAGAATCAGAGGCAATAGAAATATGAACAAAATTCTTTGCATTCAGAATCAACATGGGCACAAGGTAGAAGGACATGGTAAGGTTGCTGAGGAGGCTGTCCAATTCTTCACTAACCTGCTAGGTCGACCTAGCACCTCCACCTATCCCCACATCCTCAAGTATACTATTACTAAAAATCTTTCTCCTAATCAGGCAAAATACTCTTATTGGCCCCATTACTAATGAGGAGATAAAGATTGCTCTATTCAATCTTGGTAAAGATAAGGCCCCTGGCTCTGATGGGTTTAATACTAAGTTTTCCCCCCATAACTGGAACATAGTGGGGGATGAGGTCACTACTGCTGTTGCTTACTTCTTCCAAACCAGTAACATGCTCAAGCAGTGGAATTGTACCAACCTGGTCCTTATACCTAAAACTAATTCTCCAACCTCCATGAAAGACTTCAAACATATTGCCTGTTGTAATACTATCTACATATGCATCTCTAAAGTTTTGATTAATATGATGAAGGCCTTCATTCCTTGGATGGTTAATGAAAGGAAATTTTCTTTTGTCTAGGGTAGATCCATTGGGGATAACAACCTTATCATCAAAAGAACTGATGCGTAATTATGATAAAAACCATGGCCCTCCTAGATGTTCTTTTAAGATTAACCTCCTCAAAGCCTATGATTCTGTCAGTTGGAACTTCCTTTTTCATGTCCTCAACCATATGAAGTTTCCCCCTACTTTTATAGGCTGGATTATGGAATGTGTTACCACTGCCAAATTCTCCATTTCCCTTAATGGTTCTCTCATGGCTTATTTAATGAAAAAAGAGGGTTGAGTCAAGGAGACCTAATCTTCCCTTTCCTTTTCCTCTTTATTTTGGAGGCTTTTGCTGGTCTCCTTGATCTCCATACTAGATGTAACTTCACTTTCCACCCTAAGTGCAAGGAGCTTAATATTAATCATCTTTATTTTACTGATGATAGTTTCATCTTAGCAGGTGCTGATATCAACTCCATATCAATCACAAACACGTCTATCATTGAGTTCAGTACTATGTTTGGTCTTCAAACCAACCCCTTGAAGTGCTCTTTCCATGCCACTGGTATATCCAACGATGATAAAATTTGTATCTCTAAGCTGCTGGGATTCCAAATGGGCTCTTTTCCCATAAAATACCTTGGTGTCCCCCTCATTTCTACCAAGATGAAGCATTAGGATTGCCTTCCTCTCATTGACAAGATCACGAATAGAATCATGAGCTAGACAAACAGGTTTATAAGCTATGCAGACATGCTTAATCTGGTCACTTCTGTTCGATTTAGCATGCAAACATACTGGACTAGTATTTTCATCTTACCTAAGAGAACTACTACTTAAATTGATATCAAACTTCGTAGGTTCTTATGGTCTGACCCTGATATGAAGAAGACCGATTTAAAGGTTAAATGGAGTGATGTATGTATGCCTAAACTAGAAGTGGGCTTAGGTATGAAGAACTCACATGATTGGAATGTGTCCTCTATGTTCAAACACTTATGGAACCTTTGCAGCGAGAAAGATAATCTATGGGTTAAATGGTGTCACACCTATAAGTTGAAAGGTAGAAGCTTATGGCATATCCAAATCCCATCTGATGTGTTTTGGACTTGGAAGAAGCTCATGAAGCTAAGGAGAAAATTCTGACCTCTTTTCAAATCAACCATTGGGAATGGGGGTAACACCTTCATCTGGCATAACCACTGGCATCCGTTGGGCCCCTTATGGATGAAATATGGGGAGATGACCATCTATAATGCGGATAATAACCATAAACCCAGAGTGGCTGACTTTATTTCTAATGGTCAGTGGGCTTGGCCCTCTACAATCACTTGGAGATTAATGAGATTAAATGTACTGATTTACCTCTTATCAACTCAAATATGGAGTACAAAATCACTTGGCTTCCAAGGCTATCAATTCTATGTGGAATGACATTAGAAATAAACACAATCCTCCTACTTCGCCCCCTATTATTTGGAGTAGTAGTAATATACCAAAGTGTGCCTTCATACTATGGCTGGTTTGCAATGATGCTCTCAACACCAAGGATAAGACTATGGTCTGGGGCATTTCACAAGACAATATTTGTGTTCTGTGTGATAATGCAACTGAGACTCGTGACCATCTATTCTTTAATTTTAGGTTCTCTCAGGCAATCTAGGAGGATGTTAATTACAATAACTCGTACATCCATGAGGCAACCACGCGGGAGGATGTAATTTCGGGAGCTGCCACAAACTTCTTAGGGAAAAATTTCACTCAAAAGATCAAAAGGTCCACCTTTGTTGCTACCATCTACTGCTTATGTATGGAGAGAAAAAAATAGAATTTTCAAAAACATTAATCAAATCACCTTTTTTGTCAAATGTAAATCCTATCTCTGGGAAAAATCTAAGAGAAACTTCAACAATTGGTTTATTTGTATGAACTAGGGGTCTTGATGACATGCTATTACTCTCTGATTAACCCTAGTTTGCTTCATTATGGTTAGGATAGTTTCTTTTCCACTGTCTAAGTTTTATCTGGGTTAATTTCACTTACGAAATTGGACCCAAGGGGGGTATGCCATCCTCTTACTTGCATATTCTTTTGTTTAATGTTATTATAGCTTACCGAAAAAAAAGACAAGCTAATGTAATATTGGTAATTAAAAATACTAGGTCTGAAAATGGACTTTCTTTGGACCAATCTCATTATATTCAGAAAATTCTAAAGAAATACAGTTACTTTAACTGTAAACCTGCTAGTACTCTATTTTATCCTAGTGTAAAGTTGTTCAAGAACACTAGTGACAGTGTTAAAAGAATTGAGTATGCGAGCATCTTGGGTATCTTACATTTGCAACTGATTGCACTTAGTGGCGAAGCCAGGAATTTTGTTCATCGGGTGCAATCTATAAGCTATAAACATTAACTTTTGAAAATTACTACTCATAACATACTCAAATTTCATGTATTTTCTTTGAATAATTCTTTTTACCACATATTTTATTTGTAAGAGCATGATTTCTATCATTTTCTCAAAGCTTAGTCTAAGTATAGTTTTTGACATATCCCGCTAGCGTTTGATTCGAGCCGTCATGAAGAATCGAATTTCTATCATCTCCAAATTCAATAAGATCTTCACAATATGAATGTATAAAATAATATAAGTTTTTGAATTTATTTACGTTTATATTTGGAAGTTGTTTTATTTACAATCGAGGCATTTTTTCTGAATTTAAAATTTTTCAAAATATACGCATCTCGTTCAAACGAGTATGCATTCTCATTTGAAGTGTCATTTGAATTTTACTTTGATCGAACATCTAATGAGGGCGTACTGTTTCGCGTCGTTCGAACTCGTTTAAAGCTTGTTCAAATGAGATTGGGATTTTATTCTAACGACTTTGCTATCGTTCTAACAAGATTCTTTTCTAGTTTGAATGAGCCTATTTTTTCAGTCGAACAAGTGTTACAGCCTCGTATTTTGTGTTCGATGGTATAAATTATACGTACTGGAAGGCTAGGATGGGGTTTGGTTTAAAGGCCATAGATGAATTGTTGATAATGTCATTAGCCCTAAACATGTCTCATAGTGGACAGAGAACGAATTTAAGTGGAGCAATTTCAATTCCCACAATTTAAATGCCATCTCGGGAGCCATCACCCTCGATGAGTTTCGTCACATTATGAAGTGCACCACGTCTAAGGAAGCTTAGGATACCATCCAACTCACCCATGAGGGTATCAATGCCATGAAAGCTTCTAAGCTGCAGAATGTCACCACCTAATTTAAAACGATAACAATGCTTGAATCTGAATCTTTCGACGAGTTTTATACACGATTTTCCGACATAGTTAACTCGAGTTTTAATTTAGGTGAGAAGATACCCGAGATATGTGTAGTTAAGAAAATCTTGAGATCGCTTCTCACACACTTTATTCCTAAGGTTACGGTTCCTAATTCGCTAGGGATATTAGATACTCTTAGGTTAGAAGAACTTGTAGAAGATCTTCAAACGAACGAGATAGATATGTTCTCAAAAATAGATAACCCTAAGGATAAGGGGTAACACTTAAAGACCAATCTAGGAAGAGATAGGAAGTGTCTAAAAAGAGAGAGGAAACGTCATTCGATTCAGAGTTTGATTATGATTTAGATGATTTGTCCCTTTTTGCTAAAAATTTCAAGAAATTTCTCAAACTTAAAAAGCAAAATACTTCCAAAGATAAGAAGAGTTTTGATAAAGATAAAAAAACTTTGAAAAAAAAAAGAAAGATTTCCCAAAGAAAGATAATGAGAGATGTTATGAGTGTGAGGGAAAGGATCACAAAGCTTATGAGTGTTCGACTAGGTTAAAATGTCAAGGGAAAGGCAAAGTTGCTTTAAACGTCACGTTTAGTGATAGCGAGGTCGAGTCGGTGAGTTCAGGAGAAGAATCGCCGCATAAATGTAACTTCGCCGTATTTATGGCTAGTCACGTTAGTACATCTAGTGCCCCTCACGATAATGAGGAAGTTACTAAACATGAACACCTCGACAGTGAGTCCAGTTGTTCCGAGGAGAGTGAGGGAGAGAATGCTTTAAGTGAGAGCGAGAGTGACCTTCAGCGTGCCTATGCCAAACTTTACGCCGAATCCTTTAGAATGAAGAAACATAATAAAGGTTTATCAATGAGAGTTTTAGTGCTAGAGAAAGAGTTTCGTGAGTCAAGAGAGAATGAATCCTTGGTGAGACTTTGGGAGAGAAAGTTTACGTAGTTGAGAGAGAGAGTAGGGATTTGACCAACAAGGTGGCTAGTCTTATGAGAGATCTCAAAGCAACCGTGGAGACTCGTGAGAAACTTCAAGCCCTTGTATTCCAACTCAATAAAGATCTCAAACGTGCCCGAGAGGCCAAGGTAACTATCGAGGATACATAAAAAAGGCTAGTAAGATGCTCCTCGGACCCTCTTTAGGAAACATCGAGAGGTAAAGAATATGCTACGATGGTGCATCCACTTCCCATATTACACCTGAGCCGGTTCCCTAGTTTATGATGGATCCTTATGGCCCTCGACCTAATCCACCTAAGAGGCATTACCCACCTAAAAGAGTTCCACCTAGAAAAGAAAGTTGAGGTAGACCCAAACATGTCTATGTTTGCACCTATTGTAAAAGGAGAGGTCACCTTAGAGAGTTTTGTTATAAATTAAGTAGAACTAGTTGTACACATACTCCCATACACCACTTTAGCGACTTTGCTTATCTTAGGAAGCAAGTTGAATTTTTAGTCGCGACTTCCCATAGTTTAATGGAAGAATTTGAACGGATGTCTTTGCCATTTGAGAACGTTTTCGACATTCAAACTAGAGTCAACAACGACAAGGGCAAACAAAAGGTTACCTCCATTTGGGTACCTAAGCAAGACGCCCTTGTTGTTCATGTTGCTCTCAAGGCTCAAAATACTTCCCAATGGTATTTTGATAGTGGGTATTCTTGGCACATAAAATGTGTTGTCTCATTTTTTACCCACCTTGAGGATCGCAAGGAAGGTAAAGTCACCTTTGGAGATGGGAGTAGATCTAGCATTTTAGGACGTGGCAGTGTTGAGATACCCAAATTTCCTAAGTTAGATGATGTGTTGTACATGAAGGGGTTGAAAGAAAACTTGATTAGCATAAGCCAGCTGTGCGATGCAAGCTTTGCGATAAAATTTGACCGGTTTGAATGCCATGTTTATGATCAATCTGGTAAACTTTTATAACAAGGTGTGAGGACATAATATAATTGTTATGGGATTGTGCCCAAGTCCTCTTTTGTGTTCAATAGTGACACGGTCTCCACTATGGGCCTTTGGCATCAACGATTAGGTAATGTGAACTTTGGAGATCTTGAGAGATTACTGAAAAATGACCTAGTTAGTGGCTTACCATCACTTGGGAAATCAACTTCCTCGATTTGTGGACCTTGCCAACAAGGTAAAAAAATCGAAGTCCCCATCGAAAGTTGAATACCATTACCACCACCCGTATTTTGGAGTTGATTCACATAGATCTTATGGGTCCTACTCGCTCAGAGAGATTAGGTTGTAACAGATACATTCTTACAATGGAAGATGGATTTTCTAGATACACAATTGTAGGATTTCTTCGAGAAAATTCCGATGTGATTGAGTTCCTTACAACCAAGTGTCGTGTCCTACAATACCAATAAGGTGTCACTATTAGTCGAATGCGTAGTGACAACAGCACTAATTTTACAGAAGCGAAAGTGGATGCTATTGCGATGAAGTGGACATAAAGCATGAGTTTTTGGTTGTCCGTACTCCTTAACAAATTGGGATTGTTGAGAGGAAGAACCAGATGATACAAGAGATGGCTAGATCCATGCTTCATGGGACAAACGTGCCTAGACGTTTTGGAGTAGAGGCGGTGAGCACCGCATGCCATACGGTGAATAGGGTATATTTCTGTCCACACACACTTCACACGCCTTATTAGTTGTGGAGAGGGAAGAAGCCCAACCTATCATATTTTCGTGTCTTTGGGAGTACATGCAACATCTTGCAAGATAGAGATCCCTTAGAAAAGTTCGACTCCCGAAGCGACGAGGGGATATTTGTAGGATATTCATCGATGAGTAGGGCTTATCAAGCTTATAATCTGGCTAGCTTTAAGGTTATGGAGTCAACAAACATCACGATTAAAGATTATGAGACACTAGCATTTGTGTAATAACCAGAGTTTTATTTTAATTTTAATTGAATTATTTATGTGTCGAGATGACCTTTTTATTTTATCGATAGATAAAATAATAAATTTTAATTAACAAGTAGATATTTTTTCTACGCATGTCAAATATTATATTTAAAGTAAATTTTATGTTAAATTTACATTAAATATGTCAAGAGACAAATTTAGTTTTGTTGGTTAAATTAAAAATAAAATTATAGGGTATAAAGTATAATTTAAAAAATATAAAGTTTAAGGGACAAAAGTTGAAAAAACAAAATATCCAAAATATCTTAGGTTATGTTTGTCTTATGCGGTGTTTAAAAAACCCCCCCAAAAAAACAATTAAGTCGCCTCTACCTTTGTAAAAGAAAAATAAATAAATATATAAAAATATCACATTGCCCAACTAAACCGCCCCAAGACTTTTATACCTTACCATCGTCATTTCTCAAGACAAAAAAAACTCCTCTCTTCCAACTAAACTACAAATAGGTATAAAATAAAACCCATGAACAAAAGTTTTCTTTTTCAACCCACAACCCACAACCCACAACCCACAAACAGTTAAAGGAAAAAAAAAACTCACCTCCTCTAGCTCAAGAAACAAGCGAAACAGGTATAGGTTCTTCCTTATTTTTTCCTGTGTCATAACTATTTCTATGTATAATGTACATATACGTATATGGATAGATATTTGCGTGTGTTTTGTGTATCACTATATATAGTTTACGTTGTGTTGCTGGCAGCCATGGCAGGTGTTCGAAGTTTGTGTGTGTATTCGTGTGTGTGTGTATATATATATATATATATGTATGTATGCATGTATGTATGTATGTATGTATGTATATATATATATGTCTGTGTGTGTGTGAGAGAGAGAGAGAGAGAGAGAAAGAGAGAGTTGGGTTAAAAGGGAATACCATTATTTTCCTGTACATAACTATATACGCGTGTCATGTAAGAAAACGAAGAAAAAGGATTTTTTTTTTACAAAAAAGTTCCATTATGGGATAAAACAATGCTTTATGTCCCATAAAAATAAGTGGCATTGAATTTAAACATTCGGCGGTCAATTTATAAAAATACGCGAGAAGTATCAGTTTTGACAACTTTGAAAATTCATATCTTTTAGACTATTCGTGTTGTTGAGGAGAATTTTTTGATGTAAAAATATTATTACTTTGACACAATTTTTTCCAACGTCATATTTAGGCTGTTGTGTCAATTAAAAATTCAGAATTACCGTTAAATTATTATTTCATGATATTTTCTAAAGAAAATTGTTCGAACATGTTAGAAAAATTAGACGGTTGTTTTTATTCGAATCGTATATGAATTATATATATACGGATTCATTACTCGAATACCAACGACATAGTAATTATGAAAAGTAACGTGTAGAGTAAATATTTATTTTTAAATTATTCGTAGTAACACTTGCAATAAAAATTATAGTTAAATATGATAAAGTACAACGAATTGGACAAGCTCGACTACTCAATAGACCGATAGGTTTTCCTACCTTTTCAATTTTAAACTTTGCATAGTAGGCATACTGCTATTGATATCACTATGTGATATCTCCTATTCACTCTTAGTGTGAGCATGTTATAATACTGCCATACTACATATTTTATTGAGTATCATCGATATTTGAATTTGAATGTGGATCAATTTAAACCCTTCTCACATAATAATTGCTATCATGTTCCTTATTGATTCCGTTTGCCATTATTTACTTTATGAGCATTTTTGTGCCAGAATTTACTTTATGAGCATCATTATTACCTGGGAGTAGACTGACGTGTTATTCCACAAAAAATTCAGATTGGCGTAATGGTCTCAGATGATTGAGGGCCTGGATTTATTACTACATATGTATGAGTGCTACTTAGCTAGTGTGCCTAGCCGGTTACTTTTTTCCAAAGGTTTTGGGTTGACTTTATTTGGTTCTACTGATAGTTTACTTATTTTTATGCCTCCTTAGTGAACTGGTAAGTATGGGATTATCAGTTATATGACCCTTAATGAGCTCGTAAGTATGGGATTATGAGTTCAGACTTTATGTGACCCTTAATGAGCTGGTAAATATGGGATTATCAGTTCACACTTTATAATTTGATTTAAAATCTATTATGAAAATGCATTTGCTTCCGCTTCGTTTGATAAACACTGAATTTCATATACATTCCAAACTCTCTTTATATTTCTATACTTGTTATAGAACTAGTAGAACCTATTCAACAATTTTGCTAATTCATTTCCTTCCAATTATTTTGCGCATGTACCAATAAGAAATGACAGATACTTCGGGAATTATATTGCAGCAGTTTGAGATATGTAGAGAAATCATAGAATAATAAGCCTTTAGAGTCACAGTGTAAAATAATTTAGCTTTTGTAAATTTTTAGTTAGCTTAGTATGAATGGCTCAATTATGATTTAGCATTTTTAAAAGAACATTCACCCCCGAGAAATCCGGGTGTAACAAGTTGGTATCAGAGCTAAGCTTAAGTTAGCCTATACGGGACAAAAGTTAAGATTATGATTAAGAAAGTTACTTAAGTTATAAGGATAGTAAGGATACGATGCTTAGACGTGCATCGGGAATATTGATCTTTAAGTCACATGATGAGAATATGGGATAGTAGGATATTTCCCAGGAAATTTTTTTAAAGGATAGAAGTATAGTTTCAAGGTTGAGATAATTAAATGATTATCAAAAATATTCTGGAATTATAATCTTGAAAATTGTGATTGAGGCAGATACTCGAATTTTATATAGTGGGAAAAATCATTAAGGATTTAGAAATATCAAGATATTATTAAGGATGTAGAGGCATACTAAGAAAATTATCTTAAGAAGGGATTGTTTACAATATACTCCACAAGTCTTTACGTAAAGCACCATTATGTTGTCTAAACTATTCATTTGACACTCCCCCTGAGAATGAATTACTTCATTTGGAACTCCATTTTCCTCTTTGGAAGTTGTTTCATATTTCTATTGACCTTTTCATTTCCTTTTTTCGCATTGTACTCTTGTTATACTGCATACTATTTCCACTAGATTGCTTATATTAGATTGGTACATGAATAAGATTAGGTTGGAGAAATTATGAATGAATTCCTTGATGCTAATTGGAGATGTCTTTATGAAAAGGTATAAGTATCATAAAGGTTAAGTTGAATCGTTCTACTCTTTAGAACGTAACGACATCACTAATTGAATCATATTCCACAAAGAACATTTTTCCCAAGATCTACACAACCTTGACATTGAATTATGATTAATAAACCACAATTATGTACCTTGTAACCATTGCTAATTATTTTTCGAAGTTACAGTGGTTCAGGATATCACTGAAAAAATTTAATATCCTTATAAACAGTATGGCATCCGTAGTGAAACATAGTCTCTTATTCAAATAAACAACTATAATAGTTGTGATCAGATGAAAGTTTATATAAAACCTTTATATGATTTTGACACCACAGTGTATTGGTTTTATAAACCTTTTTTCCAAGAAAACTCCCACTTGAAACCCAAATAATCTTGTTAATGAGCAATATAAATTTTCACCCGTGGTGGGTGATTTTGACTCAGTATTATTTCACGAAATGCTCGTATCATTATATGATAACCCCCGATACTTTATGAACTCCTTTGTGAGGTTCAGAATATGTTACACTGGATGCAATTTTAAACCCCTATGTTAATCTTAAAATAATAAGTTCACGTTAACCTGATTCCATTGAATCTATTCTTACATAGCATAAATATAACGAGGAAATAAACTACCTTTATACCCACGACAGTATTATTTGCCTATAGGACTCAGATTATTGAGTGCCTAGTTTTATTTATCATATAAATGCCCCTCTTCGGAATTTTGGTTTGACCATGTTACTTTATCTCCAGTTATCTGGATTGATTATCTCCAATTATTTGAATTCATTTATCTCAAAAAGTTTTGGATTGATTTGTTATTTGTATTGCTATTAACCCTAAGCCTCTAGAATAGATACTTGTGGATTATCTTGTTTTAAAAACCATCCACAATCTTAACCTTGTGAACCTTATATGTTTAAATCTAGTGACATCATCATATGAATTATGGGATATTATTTTCGATGAATTATTGTTATACCTATCTGATAACGCCAAAGTTTTATCCTGAATAAATAATTGTTGATCTTAATCAACAAGACCTTTGTATCATACAGTGTTATATCTGAAAACTTTAGAGTATTCGTTCTTTTCCTTATGCAGTAACTCAAGAAACTACTAAAAAGATACAAGATCAGAGAAAGACTCAAGGCAACCAAGATAGATTGGACCCTTTAGTATTATCAAATGCATTAGCTTTGTGGCTTATTAATTAGATTTACTCGTAGAATTATTTAATATTCATTATGTGTTCCATATGTTCCAGATGCGTTAAAATATTCCAAACCCAATACCTGTCAACTTTATGACCACACCAATAACTTACCTTTTGCAATTAAACCATTTCTATAACTTTAGACTCTCGTTACCTCATACTGTTAGCTTGTCCTTGATTCTATATAGTTTATGGTACTTTCATAAAATCCCTCAGTGAATGTTCTTAGATCTAATAAGGAATATTTTGGGATAAACAATTATTAGATTCAGAATATTATAGTAAGCATATCTGCGTTGTTTCCCGGTAAACTTTTTTAGAATATAGTATTCTATGACCCTTTAGAATTCTAAGCCGTTACTGTAACCATTCAAGTTAAGAAAAAACAAACAAAGCCAACATCAGTTCAAACCCCACCCTAATTATTTACTTCAACCCTAGTACCAATTCTTAGATAACCAGTTAGAACCTATACAAGAGAAATTCCTATTTACTCTTTATGCTATCTTCTGCATAAATATAGGAAATCCTAAGTCTTTTATTGTATGGTAAGATATCCGAAGGTGAATTTACATTATAAAAGTTTGAAATACATTTTTACGGAAGGAAATTTGAATTTGAGACAGAAACATGAGGATTACTGATTCAAATTGATAAACCATCTTGAAAGAAGCAACATTATAGCCAACACTTTAAGTCGAAACCTATCGGAAGATTTAACGATGTAATTTCTTAAGATATTGTTAATACCACAAAACCATATGATTTAAGCCAACCCCATAGTTTTTATGTTAACTAACTAGTATTTCTTACCCAACCTTGAGAAAGACGAACTTATAATAATTACTTCCAGATCTCCTTATGTTAAAATCTTAAACTGAAAATTAGACTCGGTATTTATTAAGCGATAGGGTAATAAGTCTTCGATTTAGAGATATATTACATGTACCTAATGAATTTCTCCTAATTTTTTTCAATTCCGAAATGGAAATGAGTTCACATCACCATGGATTTTATTCATAAACTACCCATAGGTACCAAGGGTGTAATTTTGTATATAGATTAGACCAACTCACCAAATCTTCCCGTTCTCTCCAAATGGAAGCTGTTACATTTTTTCAAATGCTCAGTATTAGGATTCATAGTAAGACTATCAACATGAATAACCCAGTTGATGTACATAGAAGCTCATATTATATTGAATGTTGGAATAAAGACGTGTTTTTAGATTATACCCCGCTCCATCTTCCAGCTATATTTATAATTTATTTCTAAAATGGTAGTACGTGCTTAGTATATTTGTGCTAATTCTTTTACCTCCCGATGGCCATGAAAAAAATAATAGTCTCCTTTCTCTTTTGTGACACACAACTCATGTTCTTGCATATGTAAATTTAGATTGGACATCATTATGATCTAACGTTATCCTACACTAAGTACACCAATCATTTCTAGGAAAGTTTCAACCTTTATTGCTACGATTTCATAAACATCAATACCTGGATTCAATATGCTTCAAATATTAGTATCATCTTGTTGAACAATATCGATAATAGTAACATCTTTCACATAGTTGTATAATTATAGTCAAAGTATTTTTAGTAAATCACCTCTATCTATCTGGTCCACAAACTATCCCAAATTTTTTGAGTATATCCAGAGTAGTTCGATGTGCTTTAAAGAACCAGTTATCTTTATATGTCTATGGTAGTTTCCATGTGATGAATTCTACAACATTAGATGCCATACCAACTATGATACTTATTAATATCATGTGAACCTAGGCACCAATCAACAAGCCTAGTTGAACTACCCAAAAGTATCAGACGTTACCTTTTGTTCCAAAACAGTGACTTAATGAAAAGTTAAATCCTATAGACACATTATGTTTTTATGTAGGAAATTGAGGAAACACTGCATTAGGATACCTGATACAGTTTCTTTCCATAATTGAAATTTTAAGAAATTCCCTTCTAGAAGTATTGACTACATTGAATAGTCGTTGATTCTTTTCTGTTAATTATGCACATGATTTTACAACCATAGTAATTCCCCAAATTGTCTGCTATTTATAATAAAAATGCTAATAGAAGAAACAAGCATTATAACGCAAAAGTTGGAATTAAAAATTCTAATAGTAAACTTGCTTATGTTGATATAGAAAAGAGATATCTATGTACGAGAATCCTACATATTGTTGAAAACCAGGACGTACAATTACGTTATTAACAACTCAATGTGAGTAAACTATTAACCTACCTTCCCCGATCAAAATCTATACTCCCACTTACCTACGATATAAATGGTTGTTAAATGTTATTATTACGATATCAATGTTTCAAACCTAAAGTATTCTTTTACTGATACTATATATTTATAGAGTAGAAATTAATTATATGTGAAATATCATTATTTCCTGAACCAAATATAATCTACGATGATCTTTTACCAATACCACTCTCTTTATAATATGAGACTATTGATATGTGAACGAACTTCATATAACTAAATGATGCGTAAAATTTGTTTCGTAAACCGATGCAACGATAGACGACACGCAAAAAACTTGTAAAAATGTCGATTAATTATATGAAATTCCAGAGTATTTCTTATACGGTAATGTTGTATAACCTGCAAATTACGAAAGAAAGACATGAGGAAAATCATCAAAGTAACATAATCAATGTACAAACCCGAACAAATGAGTTATCGTTTTACGATATATCATAAACAATGTGAGTATCACGAATATTTGAAACTTTATTAATGTAGAAATTTCGAGGACGATTTTTTTAAGGTGGGTAGATTGTAATAACCCGAGTTTTATTTTAATTTAATTTGAATTATTTATGTGTTAAGATGATATTTTTTATTTTATCGACAGATAAAATAATAAATTTTAATTAACGAGTAGAAATTTTTACTACGCATCTCAAATATAATATTTAAAATAAATTTTATGGTAAATTTACATTAAATATGTCAAGAGCCAAATTTAGTTTTGTTGGTTAAATTAAAAATAAAATTATAGGGTATAAAGTATAATTTCTGAAAAACTAAAGTTCAAGGGACAAAAGTTGAAAAAAACAAAATATCCAAAATATCTTAGCTCATGTTTGTCTTATGTGGTGTTTAAAAAAATAGTTAAGCCGCTTCTACCTTTTCAAAAGAAAAAAATAAAAAAAATATCACACCGCCCTGCAAAACTGCCCCAAGACTTTTATACCTTACCATCGTCATTTCTCAAGACAAAAAAAACTCCTTTCTTAAAGCATCTATACTGGTGTAACCCAACGAAAGTTAGTATTACAAAATGAGAAGTGGTTTTACCATTCATACGTTGACAGTTATTACAATGGTGAGGCACTAAAATTTGTTATTTATGTTCCAACGAACAACAAATGTTCGTAGGAAATAAAATCAACATTTCTTACGAACAACATTTGTTCGTAGGAAACGATACGAACTAATGTTGTTCATAGGAACCTTGGTGTGCAATAAAAATAATTATTTATATTTGTTACGAACTTCATTTGTTCGTAGAAATTCCTACGAACAAATGAAGTTCGTAGGAAGCCTTCACAAATTTTGTTGTCGTTCCGCAAATTTGGAGAACCCTTACAAATCCTACTACATAGTTTGTCCCGTTCAACCCACCATTGTAGCATTCCAAATTTGTAAACTTACAATTTCTTTTGGAGTCTAACATCCCATTGTGGATGCTCTTACAACTAAACTACAAACAGGTATAAAATAAAACCCAGGAACAAAAGTTTTATTTTTCAACCCATAAACAGAAAAAAAACTCACCTCCTCTCCCTCAAGAAACACCCAAAACAGGTATAACTTCTTCCTTATTTTTTCCTATGTTATAATCGTTTCAATACACATGCACGCACGCACGCACATCCATATAATATTTAAAATGGCATCTCCTCTTGCAAATGTGCGACGTGGCATCACATTTGAGTCTCACTTATTATTATCTCAGCCCGAAGGGTTGGTATTTGTCCATTAAACCCAATAAATCCACACGAGGGTCTCCATTCTGACTTTTTTCCACGTGTATAAAAATTAATAGCACAAAACTTTATTGAGTGTGGAGGAATTAAGATGATGCTCCATCAAAATCAATTCGGTTGACTGCCTCATCCATAATCTCTTCATCTGATTTACAACTTTATCCTGCCTACTCTACATCCCAAGTATGGATATTTATATACAAATTTCTTCTACTTTTATATTTTTTAGAATATTTATTTTTCATACTATATCTATATGCCATGTGTGGAGTATCTATAGGCGTGTGTATATTTATATATAAAACACTACAACCTTTGGCAAAGTTCACATTACCTGTTTGGTGAAATGTGTCAAAGACGACAAAAAATCATATATTCTCTTTTCATTCCATAATTGTTGAATTTGCATCATTTATCTATTTTAAAGTGGTTTAGCAACTCCATAGTAAGGGTATTGTCCCATTATTGTTCCAATACAACTAACAAAATCAAGATTTCAAAATTGATAAATTGGATAACAAATTTACTTTATATTGTTCATAATGGTGTCTTCGTTTTCTTAAAGCAAGCAGTAAACCCAACCAAGCTGGCCGTTCACACATTGTTCTATAACAACAAATAAGAGAAGTTTTTAAAGTGTCTTAGCATCTCCTTTCATCCCACTCTATAATTTTCATTATTTTGCCAACCTTTAAATTTTGTTTTACTAGTTTGTTTTTGTTGGGTATTTTTACTATATATATTTATTTTAAATGAAGTAAATAAGTTAGTGGGAGTGGCCAAGTGGTAAGTTAGTGGGGGTGTATGCATGAGATCTTGGGTTCAAGTCCTAGGGAGCACACTAATTATTAAGGGTCAAAGATTGGGCCTTGGGCGTTGGGCTCTTGGGGATTTCTAATATGCATTAAATCTTTTCAAAATCGTTTTAATTTTAAACCGTTTTAAGTCTTTGACTATTTCTTCCACTATAGCTGTTAGTGGAGATATTAGTGGGTTAGTTGGCTAAAACCTCTATCCACGTTTTTTACCATTTCCCTTATATAAGAAAAGGCTACAGAGTAAAAAACGATTGAAAAATCTCTCTCACGTTATCTACAAAAATTCTTTTGCTATATTCTGAAAATTACTTTCTGTGCAAAAATTCTTTTGCTATTTTCTGAAAATACATTTATGTTCGTCACTTTTTTGGGAGTGCTGGAGTATCCCGAGATTTTGAAGATTTAATACAAAGCTGGTGTTTAAATCTGATCGTTGAATCTTGGGAGGTGTATGTTCACGAGGCTGACATCTACAAATATCAGCGAGCAATTTCACCTTTAGGACTTTGTGTCAAACACAAACCTCGATCGATAAGTCCTTCTAATTTTATCTATTTCGAATTTGGGTTATTTCGTTTATTCTGCAATTACTATTTCCAACAATCTAAAGGTGAAATTTTGTTGTTATTCTACAACCAGCTATGGAAAATCCTAATGCAAAATACTCTGAAAAACCTGAACTGTTTGATGGAAAGAATTTTAAGAGATGACAAATGAAACTACAATTTTACCTAACAACTCTTAAGGTCGTTGACGTTATTGCATCTGATAGACCTTCTACACCTGAAGAACTGGTTGTTTGGAAACAAAGGGATTATATGTGTAGGAATTATATACTGAACTGTCTCTGCCTTGAATTGTATGATGTTTATTGGTCATATCCTACTACTAAAGAATTATGGAACTTACTGGATAAAAAATATGCAACTGAAGATGTTGGGTCTAAAAAATTTATGGTTGGAAATTTTTTGTATTTTAAAATGGAAGATAATAAATCTGTTGTGTCGTAACTGGAAGAACTACAAATTATTATTCATGAAATTCTGGCCGAGGGTTATAATATATGTGAGGGATTTCAGGTGTCTGCTATAATTGAAAAACTGCCACCTTCTTGGAAAGATTACAAAAACGGTCTGAAACATAAGAAAAAGGAGATGTCACTAGAAGATTTGATAGTTCGTTTGAGAATTGAGGAAGATAACAGGAATACAGAACTTAGGGAGAAAAATTCTGAATTCAGTTCTAAGGCTAATTTGGTAGAGGGAAAATCAAATGGAAACCAAAAGCAGAACCAGTCTAAGCCTAACCATTCAAACCAGAAACATGGGCACCATAAACCAAACCAGAATTTGAGGTCCAACCATAAATTCAAACCTAACGATAAGAATAAAAATTCTAATCCTCAGTTTAAATCTAAACCTGCAGGTCAATGCTATGTATGTGGAAAACCAGATCATTACGCTAAAGATTGCAAGTTTAGGAATAGTCAAGATGTGAAGCCTCAAGCAAATATAACCGAGGAGGGTAACTTTTCTGCTGTTGTGACCGAGGCAAACATTGTGAGTAACATGACAGACTGGTGGCTTGATTCTGGCGCCACCAAACATATTTGCGGTACGAGAGGTGCCTTCACTACCTTCACTGCTATGGGTGGGGATGAACGTCTGTACATGGGAAACTCCTTTTCGTCTAAGGTTGAGGGCAAGGGAACCGTAGTTTTAAAGTTCACTTCGGGAAATGTTCTCACATTGAAAGATGTTTTGTATGTCCCTGAGGTTAGGAAGAATCTGGTGTCCGGTTTTATCTTAGTTAAGAAGGGTTTTAAAATTGTTCTAGAGAGTGATAAGATAGTTGTGACTAAGGGAGGTGCTTTTATGGGGAAAGGTTATGTTCATGAGGGTCTTTTCAAACTAAATGTAACCGTGGCTGATAATAATAAAACATATACTTCTTCTTCTTATTTGATTGACTCGTGTGATATGTGGCATTTTAGACTTGGTCATGTAAATAAGGCATCCATTAAAAAATTAATGTTTTTGGAAAACATACCAAAATCTGATATTTCTACCAACTCTAAATGTGAAATATGTGTTGAATCAAAATATGCTAAATTTTTTTTTCCAAGTGTCGAAAGAAGTTCAACTGTTTTAAGTTTAATACATTCTGATCTTTGTGATTTAAAAGGTTATGTGACACGTGGTGGAAATAAATATTTTGTTACTTTTATTGATGATTACTCTCGTTATTGTTATATTTATCTCCTTACGAGTAAAGATGAGAGTTTCTCAAAATTTATTTCTTATAAATTAGAAGTTGAAAAACAATTGGAGAAATCCATTAAAACATTAAGATCCGATAGGGGAGGAGAATACACCGGCGATCTTGATAAATATTGTAAAGAAAATGGAATAATTCATCAAGTTACTCCTCCTTATTCACCCCAATCTAATGGTGTAGCTGAAAGAAAAAACAGAACTCTTAAGGATATGGTAAATTCTATGTTAAGCACTTCGGGATTACCTTATAATATGTGGGGTGAGGCACTTCTTACTGCTTGTTATATTCTTAATAAAATACCTTTTAAGAATAATGATAAAACTCCTTATGAAATGTGGAAAAATAGAAAACCTTCTTATAAACACCTTAAAGTGTGGGGGTGTCTTGCTAAGGTTTCAATACCAGTACCTAAGAGAACTAAACTTGGCCCAAAGACTATTGATTGTGTTTTTATAGGTTATGCTAAAAACAGTAATGCTTATAGGTTTCTGGTAATTGGCTCTAAAAATCAATATATGGATAAAAACACTATTTTTTAGTCAAGAGATGCTGAATTTTATGAGGACAAATTTCCTTTTAAACTGAGAAGTGAGGGAACTAGTAGTTCTGTTCCAATGGGTCTTAGTGTTAGAAATGAATCTCCAAATTCAGAAGAAATTGAAATTAGGAAAAGTAAAAGACCTAGGATAGCTACTTCTTTTGGTCCTAAATTTTTAACGTACTTAATGGAGAATGACCCCGTTACTTTTAGTGAGGCAATGTCCTCACCCGATTCTATTTTTTGGAAAGAAGATATTAATAGTGAATATGATTCTATTATTTCTAACAACACGTGGGAGTTAGTTGACTTGCCTAAAGGATGTAAAACTATTTGATGCAAATGGATTTTTAAAAAGAAATTAAAAGCTGATGGTTCTACTGATAAATTTAAGGCAAGATTGGTAGCTAAAGACTATCGGCAAAAGGAAGGAATTGATTTCTTTGATACTTACTCTCCTATTACTAGAATTACATCTATTAGGCTATTAATTGCTATTTCTTCATTACATAATCTGATAATTCATCAAATGGATGTTAAAACGGCTTTTTTGAATGGAGATCTTGAAGAAGAAATTTATATGGATCAACCCGAGGGGTTTGTAGTCCAAGGCCTAGATCAAAAAGTGTGTAGACTTAAAAAATCTTTATATGGACTAAACCAAGCTCCTAAACAATGGCATGCAAAATTTGATCAAGTAATGATCTCTAATGGTTTTAACATTAATGAAGCGGATAAATGTATTAATAGCAAATTCAAGGATAATTCTGGTGTGATTATTTGCTTATATGTGGATGATATGCTTATTTTTGGAACTGATATGGATGTAGTTAATAAAACTAAAAGTTTTCTTAATAATCAATTTGATATAAAAGATTTGGGTGTTGATGATGTTATACTTGGAATTAAAATCATTAAAAATTCCGAAGGAATTGTTTTAAGCCAATCTCATCATGTAGAGAAAGTTCTTAAAAAAATTGAACAATTTAATTGTATTCCTGCTAAAACACCTTATGACCCTAGTTGTCACTTAAGGAAACATCCGGGTCCTCGTGTATCATCATTAGAATATTCTACAGTTATTGGTAGTCTAATGTATCTTATGAACTGCACTAGACCTGATATTGCATATGCTGTAGGTAGACTTAGCAGATACACTTTTAATCCTAATAATGAACATTGGGATGCTTTGATTAGAGTTTTGAGATATCTAAAATACACAATAAATTATGGTATTCATTATATCAGATATCCTGCTGTAATTTTGTGATGCTAATTGGATTTCTGATAATAATGAATGTAAGTCTACGAGTGGCTATGTTTTTGTCTTGGCAGGAGGCGCTATATCTTGGAAATCTACCAAGCAAACATGCATAGCTAGATCCACTATGGAGTCAGAGTTCATAGCGTTGGATAAAGCAAGCGAAGAGGCTGAATGGTTAAGGAACTTCATATTAGATATTTATTTATGGCCTAAACCAGTTCCAGCCTTGCCCATTCCCTGTGACAGTCAAGCAACAATCGCAAGAGCACATAATAAGTCCTACAACGGAAAGTCTAGACATATCAGGAGGAGACACAACACAGTGAGACAATTATTGAAAGATGGAGTTATAGCAGTTGACTATGTCAAGTCAAAGGAAAACCTAGCAGATCCATTGACTAAAGGTCTAGCTAGAGAGCTAGTTTATCAAACATCGAGGGGAATAGGCCTAAAGCCTATTAATATCTAAATCATCTATAATGGAAACCCAACCCATATGACTGAAGATCCCAAGATCTGGGTTCAATGGGATAACAAAGTTATACGAGTGATGATTCGTCACTTTTATTGTATTTTATACCCCGTTAATTTGTACATTCTAGCTTTCCCGTGCATGTATTTCCCGGTTCTTATACTCATTTATTGACTAACCCCTGAAATCATCATATATACTTTGTATGTGTCTTTATTGAGCTTTTATAGGTCTCGGGAATGCATTTTGGGAAGTTTGGTTTTGATCTGGAAAGTTTCGTTGACACTTGCACAGTCGGGGGCATTTTGGTAATTTCAGCACTCGGGTTTTGATCCCGCTTTCTTCACGGAATTTGTAGACCTTCTTCTTATCTTCGCGTGGCCTCCGACGGTGCTTGAATCCGACCTCGAACGAAGAAGTTACGGAAGTTTCGGTGAATCATGGGACAACTAATGCCTTTATAGGCAACTCTCCTTCTCACAGCAGGCCCGAATCGATTCGCCATTACTACCGAATCGATTCGGTTACATGCAGGGGAAATTCTTTACACTTCCGAATCGATTCGGATTTGGCACCGAATCGGTTCGGCCCTGCATTTCCAGCTTTCCTCTTATTACTAGTTTGCCATTTTGGTTGGATTTTTGGGGATTTATCCCTTGTTTTTCCTCTTTGGTAAGAGATTCCTTTTGTTAGATATTTGGTGATATATAAAAACACTCTCTTCTCTCTCCTAGGTCAAGATTCATTTATGGTTTTCACCAACTTGTAAAGCTTTGATTACTAGTTGAATTGTGGGTATTAATGCAAGAAAGGTTCATTTACTTCATCTCTACTTGTTCCACTAGCTTTACTTTGCATTTAATTCCATCCCTTGTATTGGTTTGTGTTTCAACTAGATAACTAATTAAGTATGTTGTTAACTAGCATGTGTAGTTTAGTTTTAATTATGAGTAGCTAGATTTGTGATTGGGGATCAAAATCCCACCTTGGATGCTTGAACTTAATATTTAGGGTTTGGTTTATAATTGTTCTAATGGAACTTCATGTGTTGGTATTGGAGTATCATAGTTTCTTAACTTCTCTTGTCATGCAAGGGCTAATGTTTGAAGCTTTACTACAAACCCAACCCATCTAGCAATAATTAATTAACCCCTAATCCTCCATTGTTGAGTTTAGTCTCTACATGGTTGATGTTTGGACTTAATTAGTTATGCTCTATTAGAATTAATTTCAACCAAGCACTATAATCCCCTTCTTTGTGAATCCGAGGTGGGAGAATGATCCTCGATCCCTTTAATTTCTTGAACTCAAGCTTACCTTAGTTCTTTTCATAGTTCTGTAATCATTAATTAATCATCTGATCATCAATAGTATGTTAGTCTCTCAATCACATTTCCAAACTATTAAATCATCTTTTACACTTTAACTTTTGTGACGTTTAGAGAATCTCTTTACCCCAATCCTTTTCTCTTAGGAGTGTTTCAATCCCTGTGGATCACGATTCCGTACTTACCGGTTATTACTTGTTGCGATAGATTTGCACTTGAATCACAAGCTTTATTTTGGGCGCACCAAGTTTTTGGCGCCGTTGCCGGGGATTGGCAACTATCTTAGGGTTTAGAAATTCTCTTTACACTATCGTTCCCTGTGGTCACCGTGACATCACGGTTTCCAAAAATCAATCTAAAAGCACCTGTAAATGCAAGACGAGAGTAGTAGCAATTTAAATCCTGTTCGTGAACCATCGTCTAGTGAACCCTCGGATTATTGGAGACCTTTACCATTAAGTTCTCGTTCTAGTTCGATCTCATCTTCTTCGTATACCTGGGCTCACTCCGATCCCACAACCATGGCCGACAATGTCAGTGAGCACGGTAGTCAAGGGGTTGCACCCGACCCCCCTTATAGGACCATGCGTGATTATTTGCAACCGGAGAGGACCACCTCTCCGTCTTGTATCATTTTTCCCTACAATGCCGCACAATTCCATTTTCATAACGGAATGATCCAATTACTTCCTACTTTCCACGGCATGGAAAGTGAACAACCTTACCTTCATGTTAGAGAGTTTGAGGAGGTGTGCGCTACTTTTAGCGATCAAAACTGCCCTCTAGATGTCACACGACTCAAACTCTTCCCATTTTCCTTAAAGGACAAAGCCAAAACCTGGCTTTGGTCCTTGGCTCCTAATTCCATCGGGAGTTGGCGCGAAATGCAAGCGCAATTTTTGAAGAAATTCTTTCCTACTCATCGCACCAACTCTTTAAAAGGTCAAATCCAAACCTTCGCTCAAGCCGAAAGTGAATCATTCGAGAGATGTTGGGAGAGATTTAATGAGGTACTTCATAAGTGCCGACATCACGGGTTCGAAAAGTGGAGATTGATCTCTTTTTTCCACAATGGCCTTACCCTCAATGCTAAACAAATGGTGGAGACAATGTGCTCCGGCGAGTTTTTTGGTTTAGATCCGGATGATGCGTGGGCACATTTCAAATATTGTGCCGAGACCACCCAAGCGTGGGACACTTCGAACCCTAGCAAAACCAATGCCCGGTTATCCAATCCACCTTCGTCTAGCCATGGGATATATCACCTTGCCGAAGGAGATGATATGTCATTAAGAGTAGCCCAACTTTTCAAGCATATCGAGGCAATGGATGCCAAAGCTCGGGAACCATCCCATCCTTCTCCCTCACATGTAGAGGAGTCTTATGCCATTTGCGACGTTGACGATCACTCAACGAGGGATTGTCCAACAATCCCGGCATATAAAGTGATGCTTCACGATCAAGCCAACGCGATGGCCACTTACAAGAAACAATACATGACTCCTTTAGGTGAGGGCTATAATCCTTCGTGGAGAAACCATTCGGGTTTCTCTTATGGGCAGCCCCAACATTCTCATAATCCACCTCCCCCGAATTATCAAAATCTTCCCCCACCTCATAATTTTCAACAACCATATAATCAAGTTCCTCCACCCCAAGCTCAAATGCAAGGTCCCCCTCCGGGACCACCTCCTCCAGTTATACCATTGTATGCTCACCCGAACAAGAGGAGCCTCGAAGAGACTCTTCAATCTTTCATAACCTCTAAACAAGCCACAAATTCTAGGCTTGAAAAGGAAATCTCCAAGTTGACCTCGACTTTGAGTATCCAAGAGAAGGGAAAAATAGTGTCAATGAAACTTCGAATCCCCCTCCTGATTGTGCTAAGGCTGTAACCGTTCTAAGGAGCGGGAAAGTCGTGGATAAGCCCACCCCTCCTAGTGTCCCCACCGTCGTTAAGAAGGTTTCGCCCGACCCATTAGAGGTCGAAGATGCCTCCTTAGGACGGAGAGAGGGGAAAGCCCCGTTAGAGTCGGATGTGATTTCGAAGCTTCCTAGCCCCGTGCCTTACCCTCAAAGGCTCCTGTCGCAAAAGGGGAATGTTAATAACGCTGACATACTAGAGATGTTCAAACAGGTAAAAATTAACATCCCTCTTTTGGATGCAATCAAGCAAGTCCCCGCTTATGCTAAGTTCTTAAAGGACTTAATAACTGTTAAGCGGAAATTGTTTGTAAGGAAGAAAGCCTTCTTGGCCGAAAACATTAGCTCAATAATTCAATCTGAATTACCACCTAAATATAAAGATCCTGGATGTCCCACCATCTCATGTGTGATAGGGGACTTTAAAATTGAGCAGGCTTTGCTAGACCTAGGAGCAAGTGTAAATTTGTTACCTTACCATGTCTATTAACAACTCGGTCTAGGGGACCTCAAGCCCACAAAGATTACCCTCCAATTAGCGGATCGCTCCGTTAAGGTTCCGAGGGGTGTAGTAGAAGATATCATAATACAGGTTGACAAATTCTACTTTCCTGTGGACTTTGTGGTGCTTGACACCCATCCTATTTCTCCTAGCGGTAGAACTACCCCCATTATCCTTGGTCGTCCTTTCCTGGCCACTTCCAATGCATTAATTAATACTAAGAATGGCCAAATGAACCTAACATTTGGGAATATGACCTTGGAAATGAACATCTTCAATGTTTCGAACCAAGCGGGAGATTATGATGATGAAGTCCATGAGGTGGACTTTTTAGAGGAGGTGGTACAAGAGCATTTTGATGATACATATTTTTCGGACCCCTTAGAGGGATGTCTTGTGAACCCGATTTACTTGGAGAATAGCTATTCTCATTTTGATGAAGAGGTCAAGTTTATGAGCTTGTTGTTAGATGAAGACGAGAGTGTTGATGATGTTAATTGGTGTAGTGTTTTTGAGGACTTACCCCTCGTGATTCGTATGAAGTTCCCTCGGATGTGCGATTCCCCAAACTTGAATTAAAGCAATTGCCTTCCGAGTTAAAATATGCTTACTTAGGCGAAAATGAGACATATCCCGTTGTTGTCTCATCAAACCTCGAGGCGGGTGAAGAACAAAGGCTGATAGACTTGTTAAGGAGATACAAGGGTGCGTTTGGGTGGACAATTGCAGACTTGAAGGGAATTAGTCCTTTGATTTGCACTCACAAAATTAATCTTGAAGAGGATGCAAAACCCTCTCGTGAGATGCAAAGGAGATTGAATCCGGTGATGAAGGAAGTTGTGAGGGCAGAGGTAATTAAGCTTTTAGATGCTGATATCATATATCCGATATCCGATAGCAAATGGGTCAGTCCAATTCACGTGGTTCCAAAGAAATCAGGAGTCACCTTTGTAGAAAACATGAAAGGGGAATTGATCACTAAATGCACCACCACTGGGTGGCGTGTATGCATCGACTATATAAAACTTAATGCAATGACATTAAAGGATCATTTTCCCCTTCCTTTTATTGACCAAATGTTGGAACGCGTGTCCGGCCATCCTTACTATTGTTTTCTCGATGGGTACTCGGGTTACAACCAAATCGAACTTGATCTCAAGGATCAGGACAAAACTACCTTCACATGCCCTTTTGGGACTTTTGCTTATAAAAGGATGTCCTTCGGGTTATGTAATGCGCCTGCTACGTTCCAAAGGTGCATGTTGAGCATGTTTAGTGATATGGTAGAACGTGGTCTAGAGGTGTTCATGGACGACTTCAGCGTCTTTGGCAACTCCTATGACCATTGTCTTTCTATGTTAGAGAAGGTTTTGTCTAGATGTGTGGAGAAAAAGCTCGTGTTAAACTGGGAGAAGTGCCATTTTATGGTCACTAAGGGTATTGTCTTAGGTCACATCGTCTCCTCAGATGGTATTGAGGTAGACAAGGCAAAGGTTGAGGTCATTGCCAACTTACCCGCCCCTAAATCTCTGAAAGATGTAAGGTCTTTCCTTGGGCATGCAGGATTTTATCGCCATTTCATCAAGGACTTTAGCTCGATTGCTAAACCCTTGTGTAATCTCCTCTCCAAGGAAACCCCTTTCGAATGGAGCGATGAGTGTTAAGCAGCTTTTGAGACTTTGAAAAGTATGCTTACCACCGCTCCCATAATTCAAGCTCCTGATTGGACCCTACCCTTCGAATTGATGTGTGACGCTAGCGACTTCGCGGTTGGGGCTGTTTTAGGACAGAGGAGTGACAAGAAACCCCATGTCATTTACTATGCGAGTCGAACTCTTAACGGTGCTCAGTTGAACTATTCGACCACCGAGAAAGAGTTATTAGCGGTTGTCTACGCTTTGGATAAATTCTGGACATACCTCGTGGAATCCCCCATAGTTTGTTTTACGGCTCATGCGGCGCTCAAATACCTTTTGTCTAAGAAGGACGCCAAGCCGCGCTTGATTAGGTGGGCGCTCTTACTCCAGGAGTTTAATTTGACTATTAAAGATAAAAAAGGAGTAGAAAATGTTGTCGCGGATCACTTGTCGCGTTTAATGTTTGGGGCACCCAAGGACCAACTCCCCATCGCTGAATTCTTTCCGGATGAACAGCTGTTCTCCACTTCCTCTCTGTCGTGGTTCGCTGATATCGTGAACTACCTCGTGACGGGTTCGATTCCATCTCATTATACCCCTCAGGAGAAGAGGAAATTCTTTAGTTGGGTAAGGAGATTCTTTTTCGATGATCCGTATCTGTTCAAATATTTCCCCGACCAGATCATCCGGAGATGTGTCCCGGATGATGAGTATGAGAGCGTAATTCGTCTCTCCCACACGGAGGCATGTGGGGGCCACTTTTCTTCCAAGAAAACCGCCGCAAAAATCTTGCAATGCGGGCTTTATTGGCCCACACTTTTTAAGGATGCACACGAATTCTGCGTTTCGTGTGATCGTTGCCAAAGATTAGGTGCTATAACTCGTCGAAACATGATGCCAATGTCCTCCATTCTAGAACTTGAAGTCTTTGACTGTTGGGGAATTGATTTCATGGGACCATTCCCGCCGTCTTTTGGTAACCTTTACATCCTGGTGGCTGTAGATTATGTATCAAAATGGGTCGAGGCCATTGCGTCCAAAACCAATGATCATCGGGTGGTGTTGAAGTTCTTTAAGGAACACATGCTTTCACGTTTTGGAACTCCGAAGGCGATCATAAGCGATAACGGAACTGATTTCTGTAATTCTCCGTTTGCTAATCTAATGCGAAAGTATGGGGTAACTCATAAAGTTGCAACTACCTACCACCCGCAAACCAATGGCCAAGCTGAATTGGCCAATCGAGAAATAAAGCACATCCTAGAGAAGACGGTCAATCCCGACCGCAAGGATTGGTCTCTTCGGCTTACTGACGCTTTATGGGCATATCGTACGGCCTACAAGACCTCCTTGGGTATGTCGCCCTTTAGACTTGTGTACGGAAAACCATGCCATTTACCAGTAGAAATGGAGCACAAGGCCTATTGGGCGATCAAGAAATTCAATTTTGATCTAGACAAGGCCGGAAAGAAGCGAATGCTCCAACTCAATGAGTTGGATGAACTCCGGAATGATTCGTACGAGAGCGCGAGAATCTATAAGCAAAGGGTGAAAGAGAGGCGCGATAAGCACATACTCCGAAAAACATTTCACCCTCTTCAAAAAGTTCTTTTATACGACTCTAGGTTGCATTTATTCCCGGGTAAGATAAGATCTAGGTGGACGGGTCCGTTTGTTGTTAAGACCGTCCATCATCACGGTGCAATTGAGATTGAGAACCCATCTGATGGGAAGTTGTTCAAGGTCAATGGCCAACGTCTCAAGCCTTTCCTAGAACCATTTGACCCATGTTCGGACACGATTCCATTGTCCGACCCCGTTTACGGGGCTCTATAGGACGTCGGAATTGTGAGTTTTTGGTGCCGAGCATCCCCCGGCATGTGTGGGGTGCAAAATTTTTGTCCCGGACCCTTTGTACATATATAACTTCATCTTTAGGGTCCAAAAATCCACCCATTAGCAGCCCAATCCAGCCACCCTCGAAAAAATGTTGTTTCAGCAAAGCAGAAACTCAGGTCTCCAATGCCGAATCGATTCGATTTTCCACCAAATCGATTCGCCCCACTCCAGTAGCCAACTTTGGGTTTGCGAATCGATTCGCAATTCTGGCGAATCGATTCGGTAAATCAAAAGTCTCAGGTCTCCAATTGCAAATCGATTCGGACAACCACCGAATCGATTCGGCCCCCTTCCAGTGTTGAATTCGAGAAATGCGAATCGATTCGGTTAACTACCGAATCGATTCGGTCCCCCTGTCACTTAAAATCCCTTATTTTTTTAGGCTTTCTCTTCTCATTCTCTCTTCTCCCAAAACCTGCGATTTCTCCCTCTCCCTTAATATTTCCCTTCCTCCAATCATATTCAATCCATGGCTTCCTCATCCAAGGCTTCCTCATCCAAGGTAACTACTTCAATCCACTCTATTCAATTTCAATTCTTATTTAGTGTTCTTGGTATAGAAAGTAGGGTTATTTGGGATATTTTAAAAATTCAAATTTTATGCCAAATGCTCCATATTCTCCCATTGTTTGTGGTATAAATCCAACAAATACAACTTGTTTATGATGCTTTGATGATTCAGTTGTATTTGTTGGGGTTGTTTCACATTAAACATGTCATTTTCACCCTACTTTCTATACATTGCACACTAAGTGTTCGATAAATTGCCTCTGTGAAGATTTTGTGCGCTAATGCTCTATATTCGCACCTTTTATCGAACATTCCTATTGAATTGTCTTTGTTTGAGTATGGTGTACGTCGGTTACGTCTACTCGACCATTTTTCCCAACGCACACCATCCGAACCTAGTATCCCCAATTTTCACGAACACTTTGATTTTATGCATTACACTAATTGTGTATGTATCAAATTGAATTGCCTTGTAGGTTCCTTCGATCACCAAGCCAACCTCCTATGTGGTTACTGGACGGGGAGGAGCTGGTTTCGACTCCTTTCGTTCCAAGGAAGAGATGGAATGGTATCGGGCCATGTTCAAAACCAGTCGCCCGATCGCTATTGAGAAGGAGGTGATTGTTGAGGAGATGCCCGCTTCTGTGCGGCGATTGTTGGCAAAATTCAATTGGGAGGCCCATCTGGCCATGAGGGGTGAGGTCAACGAGGACCACGTGCGCCGTTTCTATGCTTCTCTGGTATCTGTGCGCGGCGGCGCGTATGAGGCATATGTGAGAGGGAGGCGGATCACTATATCGAAGACCATCTTGGCTACGCACCTTAGCGGGGCGTCTGACCCCGAGCTATATCATTACCCGGTCCGTGCAGACGCGCCTCAGCTTCCGCAAGACCTACTCATTGCGCGTCTTGCACCCGGCAAGATTTGGGCGGGAGAAACTTTCCCCACTTCGGGAATGCTCGATGTACACCGTATCCTCCATCTCATCGCTGTTAACTCCATCATTCCCACTCAGACCAAGGCGGTCCTTCGCTACAAGCAGGCCCTCTTCTTATATAGTCTCTTATCGGATGACATGGTCATCAATCTTCCCGCCCTCATATTGCACCAAATTGTGAACGCTGCCTACAGCGAGAAGGGAACCACAACTCTTCCTTTCGCGCGTCTGATTTCCCGGATTTGTAGGAATGCCGGGTGTGAGGTTTTGGGAAGCGACAAGATCCCGAGGCTGCCCAAGGTGTTCAATGATAAAACTATCGCAAAGAGCTTGGGGCAGGACTATTAGGAGAGGAGGAAGAAGTGTGCCTTTGATGCCCCTGTTGCCCCTGACGCTGCGGATGCTCCTATGCCGGATATTTCGGAAGTACCTCATCCCGTCCCACCTCCTACCCCATCTTCTGTTGACCCCATTGCGTATCTTGGGGTGCGGATGGATGAGTTACAGGCTGATTTCTCCGAGTTTCGGGGCACGTATATGTCTAGCTTTGCATCGTTCCAGGCCGATTTTTTTGCTTATCGGGGCGCTTACGAGCGCGATATATCCATGATTACTCGGGCGCAGATGGATTTATTTTCACACCTCCACGGGGGCGAGGCTCCTGTGCCTCCGTACCTTTATGACCCGTATGCCCCTCGTGACCCCCCCGCGCCCGAGTCCCCGCGCCGCCATCCGGACGATATGTAGGCCTCGGTCATCCTATTTTCTCTGCTGCTGAATTTTTGGGTGGTTGTTCATTTTGATTGTTGGGTGTATACCTTTGTAGTTGTGTATTAGTGTGGGGAGGAGAGAGTACAATTGTTGTATTTTCTAATTTTGGTTTTATTTTGCCCCATGTACACAACTCTTAATTATTAATTAAGTTACTCATTTTCAGTTTCATATTTGTTCTTGTATATATCTCTTTTGTATATATTATTGTTTATGGTACTAACTTGTAACAGGCATGCCGTTGCGCGGTTCTCGAGTTACTCCTGACGGGGTGACTATTTTCATACCCCTTTTCCCTTTTTATCCCTACTAACATTGGGGACAATGTTTCATTCAAGTTAGGGGGTATGGTATACCATTGTGATTGTGATGCCGGTTATCATGTTAGTAGTAAAAAAAAAAATTAATCTACTATGATTACTTATATGATCGACATATCCTATTGTATAGCTATGAAGCATGCTTTGAGTCATTGATTTATTACCCTTTAGCCCGTTATTGTTTGCATTGTGAATAGCATCATAAAATTAAACTGTGAAGCTTTGAGCATATACACAAATAATTATTTATGATTTGGTTTAAAAGTGTTTCAAATTCGTTATTCTAAGGCACATGCTATACCCTTACAAAAGTGAAAATTGAGACTTATCATCATTTGTGAGCGTATACACCCACTCTATCTCTTTCTTGTCAATGAACTCGTTGACGATCTCATTTTCTTTTCGTTTGATTGCATACTAACTGATTTATCACTTGAGCATGATTTTCAATGGTGTTGAGTTCCGCGAATCACATGAAACTCTAGGAAAGGATTATAGGCCCTTGTTGTTAAACCCATATGACCTTAACCTTTCCCTTAAATGTTTCCCCTAGTCAACCCCCTTGAGCCTTATTATTCCTTTCATTTCAACCCCAAATCCCTTGTCTAACTCCACATTGGAGTCCTAAACCCTTATTTACTCCTCCCGTACCTTGATTAGGGATTGTTCCCGGGATTGAATGATGTTGTTTATATGGATTGCAATAAAGCTATAAGCAAAGAAAAGAAAAGCAAAGAAAAGAAAATCAAAGAAAATAAAAGAATAAGTATCGAATAAAATGGGTCCTTGTTGTTTCCCATTTCCCCATGTGCATGAATATCAAGGTCTCATTCTCATGAATACATTGCTTGTGGAATTTGATTTCGATTCCTAAGTTGCCCATTAAATCCATTATACCGCGCGATATTCCCGAATCTCCTTTGATCCTACACACATCCCTTTCTTTTCCTAACCCTAACCTAGCCTAAATTCTATACCCCCAAAAGTCCTATTTGATCCAAGGGAGATGTGATTCAAAGGTCGAACATTAGCGATAATCTGTTTAAATGCTTTTCTCTTGGTTAATATGCGATATCCTTTCATGAGATTGTATTTTTCACTTTTATATTACATTCTTCATTGATGACATGTGTGTGGCCTAGTTTCCCTTTACAATTACTCTTAATGCCCGCATGTCCCGTGTGTGTTACATCCCATTTCTAAGTGTTTCATTTGTTGAGTGTAACAACCGAAGAGAACTTGAGTATGCATGCCTTAGCTTTTATATGGATTTTGAAAGTTTTGCCAAATCTAAATTACCACATGTGTCCGCTTATTTCTCACTTTCCATGGTTTCGATTTTTATTGAAGTTATTTGTTTAATGCCGATAATTGCCATCTTTTGTGTGAGCTTCGTTCACTTTGTTGATAAATTGTGCTCTTTAGATATTTGTTGAGCTACGCATTGGATTTTTCCGTATCATAGTATGAGTTGATTCGATGTTTGTGGGTGTCATCCCTGGAAACCCTCACGAGACCTCACTCGTCCCCTAGGGCCACCTAGGGGTTTAAAAACGGCTTATTGCATACGCTAAATGCAACCGTTCGCCTACGAAAGTGGCATTTTTCCTTCGTTGTACATATTTCTTATATTTTGGTTGCGTTGTTGGCTCTTGTTTCTTCATACTTCATTGCTCGGGACTAGCAATGTATAAGTTAGGGGGTGTGATTCGTCACTTTTATTGTATTTTATACCCCGTTAATTTGTACATTCTAGCTTTCCCGTGCATGTATTTCCCGGTTCTTATACTCATTTATTGACTAACCCCTGAAATCATCATATATACTTTGTATGTGTCTTTATTGAGCTTTTATAGGTCTCGGGAATGCATTTTGGGAAGTTTGGTTTTGATCTGGAAAGTTCCGTTGACACTTGCACAGTCGGGGGCATTTTGGTAATTTCAGCACTCGGGTTTTGATCCCGCTTTCTTCACAGAAGTTGTAGACCTTCTTCTTATCTTCGCGTGGCCTCCGACGGTGATTGAATCCGACCTCGAACGAAGAAGTTACGGAAGTTTCGGTGAATCATGGGACAACTAATGCCTTTATAGGCAACTCTCCTTCTCACAGCAGGCCCGAATCGATTCGCCATTACTACCGAATCGATTCGGTTACATGCAGGGGAAATTCTTTACACTTCCGAATCGATTCGGCCCTGCATTTCCAGCTTTCCTCTTATTACTAGTTTGCCATTTTGGTTGGATTTTTGGGGATTTATCCCTTGTTTTTCCTCTTTGGTAAGAGATTCCTTTTGTTAGATATTTGGTGATATATAAAAACACTCTCTTCTCTCTCCTAGGTCAAGATTCATTTATGGTTTTCACCAACTTGTAAAGCTTTGATTACTAGTTGAATTGTGGGTATTAATGCAAGAAAGGTTCATTTACTTCATCTCTACTTGTTCCACTAGCTTTAATTTGCATTTAATTCCATCCCTTGTATTGGTTTGTGTTTCAACTAGATAACTAATTAAGTATGTTGTTAACTAGCATGTGTAGTTTAGTTTTAATTATGAGTAGCTAGATTTGTGATTGGGGATCAAAATCCCACCTTGGATGCTTGAACTTAATATTTAGGGTTTGGTTTATAATTGTTCTAATGGAACTTCATGTGTTGGTATTGGAGTATCATAGTTTCTTAACTTCTCTTGTCATGCAAGGGCTAGTGTTTGAAGCTTTACTACAAACCCAACCCATCTAGCAATAATTAATTAACCCCTAATCCTCCATTGTTGAGTTTAGTCTCTACATGGTTGATGTTCGGACTTAATTAGTTATGCTCTATTAGAATTAATTTCAACCAAGCACTATAATCCCCTTCTTTGTGAATCCGAGGTGGGAGAATGATCCTCGATCCCTTTAATTTCTTGAACTCAAGCTTACCTTAGTTCTTTTCATAGTTCCGTAATCATTAATTAATCATCTGATCATCAATAGTATGTTAGTTTAGAGATTCACTCTCAATCACATTTCCAAACTATTAAATCATCTTTTACACTTTAACTTTTATGACGTTTAGAGAATCTCTTTACCCCAATCCTTTTCTCTTAGGAGTGTTTCAATCCTTGTGGATCACGATTTCGTACTTACCGGTTATTACTTGTTGCGATAGATTTGCACTTGAATCACAAGCTTTATTTTGGGCGCACCAAGTGATTTGTGGGGGTACAAATTTAAGTTTTACTTAAAACCCATTCCTATGATGTAGTACCTCTGTATCGATGGAGGATGAGATTTAATCTCTTAATGCTTTCTATAGCTGTTATTCAGTGGGGTGTGAGATACAGTGCACTCTTGATAGAAGCACCTATATGAGTGTGGTAGTGGGGCCGCTTTCTATGAGAATTAAGGTTGATTCTCTAGAGCACTCAAGAAACCTGGGCATGCTCAAGGCCGAAACGAGCACAACTGTGGGAACTCGATGATGATTTTTGGGAGTCACGTGTGTGTTCTATCGACTTAAGTTTACAACAACGGTGAAATAGTTCAAGACATTAGTTCACTATCAATCGGTAAACTCAATAGATCAACACAAAGCAAAGGTTCAAGTCGAATGACACCTTTGCCTTATACGTCACTCCTTATGATACTCCAGAGCGTCGTTTTATTTTACTTATTTATTTATTTCATTCATGTGGGGGATTGTTGGGTATTATTACTATATTTATTTTCAATGAAGTAAATAAGTTAGTGGGAGTGGCCAATGAAGTAAATAAGTTAGTGGGAGTGGCCAAGTGGTAAGTTAGTGGGGGTGTGTGCATGAGGTCTTGGGTTCAAGTCTTAGGGAGCACACTAATTATTAAGGGTCAAAGATTGGGCCTTGGGCTCTTGGGGATTTCTAATATGCATTAAATCTTTTCAAAATCGTTTTAATTTTAAACCGTTTTAAGTCTTTGACTATTTCTTCCACTATAGCTGTTAGTGGAGATATTAGTGGGTTAGTTGGCTAAAACCTCTACCCACGTTTTTTACCATTTCCCTTATATAAGAAAAGGCTACAGAGTCAAAAACGATTGAAAAATCTCTCTCACGTTATCTGCAAAAATACTTTTGCTATATTCTGAAAATCACTTTATGTGTAAAAATTCTTTTGCTATTTTCTGAAAATACATTTATGTTCGTCACTTTTTTGGGAGTGCTGGAGTATCCTGAGAGTTCGAAGATTTAACACAAAGCTGGTGTTTAAATCTGATCGTTGAATCCTGGAAGGTGTATGTTCACGAGGCTGACAGCTACAAATATCAGCGATCAATTTCACCTTTAGGACTTTGTGTCAAACACAAACCTCGATCGATAAGTCCTTCTAATTTTATCTATTTTGAATTTGGGTTATTTTATTTATTCTGCAATTACTATTTCCAACAGTTTTGTCAATCACTGGAATCATCCAGAGTTTTTGGTTAACACTTATGATCATATTTATAAGTCAATGTTTTCATCAATGTCATCAATGTCATATTGTTTAAATTCTTCTCATTTTTACTATTAATTTTCTCTAACGATTTTTATTTATTTTTATCAATTCCTATTTACACATGGGATGAAGCGAACCCATGGTAGATCACGAAAGGAAAAGTTATAACTTGATCGTCAAACGTATGAGGTGACTAATTTTTTTTTTTAATTTTGAAAATTGATTTTTATTTTTGTTCAGTATTTACTATTTATTTTATCAATGCTTGATTTGTACAAAAATTATATATGTGGAGGAGTTGTTTTTTCGCCCAAAGTTGCAATAAATATGTAATTGTTGGAAATTATGTAGCAAATACAGAAATAGAACTCTTTATTGTATCACAACAATGTCAACTTTAATACAACAATGTAACTTTATGAATCTTCAAGGCGTGATGTCACTTTCCTAAATACAGTATTTGCCCCACACGAATAACTTCGTTATACAAACGGGAATCAGCAAATCCATACTCAAGATACAATGAAGCAATTGCACTATCTGCAAATTGTATGTCTGAAGACAGCCCTTGGATGCAGCAGCGAAGAACAGTCAATCAAGTTCTTATTCTGTTTCTGTGCACAAAACAGAATAAGAGAATTTGTATCTCCTGAAAATTGTAAGAGAGTAATACAGGGTTTGGAAATCTGAAACTGTTTTTTATTTTATCAATGTAATTTCGTTTTAAGCAAGCTTTATTTATAGATAATGAAAAGCTGTCTTCAAGAGTCATGACTGTTGGATTAACAGTCTTAAATCAATTCCGAAATGGTATGACTGTTAATTACCAACAGTCTTTAGTCATTTCTGAACAGGTACAATTAATACCGAATCGATTTTGCACGGGTCAACCAAAAAGTGACCGCGCCCGAACTACCGCGATCCGACCCGGCAACCCGCTACCACTGCGGCGTGCAAAGTGCGCCACTAGCGCCTCTACAGCCCACTGCCCCGCACCCCCGCGCGCGCGTGCGTACGATGCTTCACACTATATTGAGGTCTCTTGAATAGCCTCTTAAATGCTAGATGAATTAACTCCTCATCTTCCATTTGTACTTATTAAGTGCACAAATTTTTAATATTTTTCCAATGTGGGACTCAAAGGTTGCCCACTCCTTTTATAACTTAGTGGTGACACTTAGCTTTGTACATTTTTCAATGTGGGACACTATCCCCTTTTATATTTGGGTTAGCTTCCCACCTCTTCCACACACTTTCAATGTGGGACAAGCTTTTTAAGCTCTTACACCCAAAACTCTTCCTCACTTATTTTATAAAATCTCCAACAGTAATTTCTATGTTGATGAGAATATCAATACAACAAAGCATTTACGCAATCTCAAAAGCCCACCAATTAGGTCTGCAAGCTTCTGCTACCGGGATTTAATTATATATTTACTTGCTACCGCAAAGAAGATGGGAAGTAAATAAATTATTCCAAGGAAGTGAATGATATAATTTGACTTTATTTGAAGTTTTTTTGAGCTTCTACATCTCTATGTTTATCCTAAACCATGCTTCATCTGAGTGGTAGCGTCTTACATTTAATTTTCTAACTGACTCTTGCTATAGATTACATGTTGATGCTGATTTTAAGAATTGATATCCAAAGTGAGATTCGTATTTTTCATAGTTTCTAATTGAATGCATGTTGAATCTCAAAATTATGTTATACCCCTTAAGGCAAGTAGGCATGTAGGAAGCCTAAGCATACATTTCACGTGACCATGGTTCATACATATGAAATGTAAATATTTTATTCATGAGATGTACATTATTCTAAAAGTTATGTTTATCATTTAATATTAAGTATAGTTTTTCAAAATATGACTGAGACTAACAAGAACATTTTTATCTTGATGCTTTTGTATCTCAAGTATATTGAGCATTATTGATCACTTTCTAGATTCAGCTTTTGAAAAGTTATTTTTTTATGTTACAAATTTATATCTTCGAATAGGTATGGTGTATTCATTGCAGCATCTCCTATTAGGTGTCTAATTGTAGATTAGATAATTGATGATGTCAGTGTGTATGTGTGCATTTTTTTTATTGTATTTTAATTTTACTCCTCATAGTCATGGTATCCAAATGTGAATATGTTTTTATCAAACAAATAAAATACAAAAATCTTTGGATTCATTTGTTAGATTAATGCCTAAAGTTACTCTCAAAAGTTATGGATCGACTTTCTCTTTGTAATTGTTATTTTTATGCATATTCTCATGTATATTGTGTTGCGCTAAAGCAAGACTATCTCTAGCGACCAAGACGATAAAACTCACTCGGGAATTTTATCAAACACTTGGTGTGCGAAAAACACCCAAGACCTTGTTCCCAAAATGAACTAGTGTGCAAACTCCCAATCGAATCAACCAAACATCAATGAAGAGACAATAAGAACATACAAGCAATCATCAAAGCAAAACAACAACGATATACCGTGGTTCACCCAAATTTGGGCTACATCCACCAAGGAGGATTTCTTCTTTCTATAGATAAATGGAGGAACCCAAAGGTTATACACACACACACAATTTATCTCTCTTAGAAAGTCACTCACAACCTCACAAGAACTCACCCCTCAAATGGGAGCTCTATCTCTCTTTAGCTTTGATAACTTACAAAATAGCTCTCAAACTTGTCCTCTCTCAAAACCTATAAATAACACTTGTATTTATAGATTTGAGCCAAAATGGCAAATTTGTAAATAAACCAAAACTGAAAAATAGGAGAGCCAAAATCAACAAACTCCACCTTGGCGATCCTGACGATCCAACCAATCTCTAGAATGCTGAAATTGAACCCGCTTGAAGACTGTCCCACCATCTACCAAGCTAATGCGATTCCCCCAGGCGATCCTCACGGTCCAACCGAACTCGGAATGCAAACATCAAATCCGCTCTAAGATCATCCCGACATCTAACAAGCCAATACGCTCCACCCGACGCTAAGCCACCTCAAACTTCAACCATGAAGTGAGATACCGCAAGTCTTCACTCCAAGACTCCAAACGACTCCACCCGCCGAGGAACCAAGTTCTAAACTAAGAACTCCCCTGAATGCTTCCCATGTAACCATACGGTGAAGCTCGCTCCTCATGTAACCCGGTGAGTACACCCCCACACAATACATATAGCATACACCTTCTTTACACGAAACATTCAAACACATCAACACCATCTTCCACCTTGAGAAATAACCACGGATGAGAGGGAAAATTCCTCACCTCTCATACCCTCCAAATCTCACCCTCGAAAGATATACCAAGTCTTTGTCACGAAAAACTCCCGTTTGCCAATGCTCGCAAACAATAACTCATCGGCCTTCCTTGAACTAGCTACACACACCTCGAATCCATCACAGTCCTACACCTCCTCGATTCGAATCGGCCAATGCATGTGTGCAACTAAACCGGGTCAACATCACCCGTTGGCCCTGGAGGGGGACTTCGATCCATCCCCTCCACAAGTAGGTATTCTCCCATCACTACCGTCTACTCTTGGAAAGCTAGCACCCAATGTCTCCGCTTTGTTCACAAACGAGACATGCCTCGAATGTTCGATCACTTGTGCACACCGCTTCCCTGTCTTCCTCGAAGTTTGATTTAGACGATACAACCCCTCTCTCCCCTCTCCCCTCGCTAGGACCATACAACCGCGTGTGACTTTCAAGACTCCACCCGCCACCGACACCCGGCAACCGTTGGAATCCAAACGGCTAATGGATATCAAATTCTTTCGCAACTTTGGGACATAGGCCACACCACCCAAAGTGCGTTCCACCCCATCGAACATCTTGAGTTTCACCGTCCCGACACCCTCAACGGAAACCTTCTCTCCGTTAGCCAAAGACATGGAACCTTTTCCATTTTCTGTGAAAGTCTCAAAATATTCCCTCTTGGAGCAAACGTGATCCGACGATCCCGAATCTAATATCCAATCATTTTGGGAAAGAGAGTTAACCTTGGAGATTGTGAGAAGTTCTCCAAATTCATCTTCATAATTCGCACTCGCTAGCGTTGCCCTCTCGGAATCAACCTTGCCCTTAACCTTGTCGTTCCACAAAGGACATTCTCGGATCATATGACCCCATTCCCGGCACTTGTAGCATTTCGGCCCTTTACCACCAACACCTCTCGATCTAGACCTACTACCGTCATTAAATCCCCGGTTGAAGTTCCTCCCGCCATTTTGCCCACCTCCGTCTCTCGCCATAAGGCCTTCATTATGGGAATACCCGTCACCTCCACCTTCCTTCTTTCTCATCGTGACATGAGATTGAATATCTTGCACAACCTCGTTGCACCGGAGCGTAGACTTCCCAAACATGAGCGTGGTCACAAAATGCTCGTATGAATCGGGTAATGATGCAAGCAACAACAATGCTCGATCCTCCTCAATGAATTGAACGTCTATCCGGTTCAAGTCATTTATCAAGGCATTAAAAACGTTGATATGCTTCATCATATCCTCACCCTCCTTCATCTCAAGCTTGAAGAGTTTCTTCTTGAGGAACAATTTATTTGACAACGACTTTCCCAAATAAATCTCTTCAAGCTTATCCCACATGCCTTTAGCCGTGGTCTCCGCTATCACATTATTCAACACATCATCCGTGATAAGCATCTCAATACACGAAGCCGCTCTTTGATCAATGTCAATCCACTCGGCATCGGTCATGCCTACCGGTCGTCCCTCTACCCCCAACAATGCTAATTGCAACCTCTGTTGGACAAGAACGCCTCGCATTCGTCTTTGCCATAACCCGAAATTGATCTTCTCATCAAAAGCCTTCATGTCCGTCTTCATTGAGCCACTCGATCCATAACTCGGATCCCATCTCTTAGAGCCTCTGCTCGTAGAGGTTGATTCTCGAGTACTCTCCACATTTTCCGTCATTTGGAACAAAAGCAAAAGCTATGCCAAAATTGATTCAACCTCGAACCAAAAATACCGGGCAAACAATGCAACCAAAGCTCTGATACCACTTGTTGCGCTAAAGCAAGACTATCTTTAGCGACCAAGACGATAAAACTCACTCGGGAATTTTATCAAACACTTGGTGTGCGGAAAACACCTAAGACCTTGTTCCCAAAATGAACTAGTGTGCAAACTCTCAATCGAATCAACCAAACATCAATGAAGAGACAATAAGAACATACAAGCAATCATCAAAGCAAAACAACAACGATATACCGTGGTTCACCCAAATTTGGGCTACATCCACCTAGGAGGATTTCTTCTTTCTATAGATAAATGGAGGAACCCAAAGGTTATACACACACACAATTTATCTCTCTTATAAAGTCACTCACAACCTCACAAGAACTCACCCCTCAAATGGGAGCTCTATCTCTCTTTAGCTTTGATAACTTACAAAATAGCTCTCAAACTTGTCCTCGCTCAAAACCTATAAATAACACTTGTATTTATAGATTTGAGCCAAAATGGCAAATTTGTAAATAAACCAAAACTGAAAAATAGGAGAGCCAAAATCAACATATTGTTATTTAATTATATGTATCCTAAAACCCCATGAAAATTAACTTAAAAAATATAAGGCTACATGGCCACATAAACTGATTGAGCCGCCACTAACAGATACAATCTATCAAAAACAAAAATACATAGTCGTAATAGCCTCAAGAACTATAAATTCGGGGACGATTGAGGCTGATTCAATAGTCTATTTTTGCAAAATATAAATCATCGTTTATTCGCCGCCATCATGGAAAGTGGAGAATGGGAAGATAAATTAAAAGCTTTAAAAGACGGTTTGAAGATTCATTACAACTTCAACCTAAAGAATGAGATGAGAAAATTATACCTACAAATTTGATGTGAACATTTTGCAGGATATACGGTTTTCCAACAAAGAGTTTGTTAAGAAACAGTTTAGACACTTTGCATTCATTCACGTCTCTCATTTGCTCACATAATTAGTGTCATTAGATTATATAATTACAAAACCTTGCATTTAACTATATTGCGGGCAAAATTTAGCATATTGTTTCACATGGTGTTGGGTGGCATCAGCTATACTTTCAGGTGAGTTAAACGCTTTCAACTTATCTTAAATGCGTATTCACAGTTTAACAGCTTATTCAGCAACGTTTTTTTTCTTAAATTCAATAGTTATAGTGAAACTATATCTAAGAGGTTCATGAATTTTATTACATAACGATCTTTTTTCGTTTAATATCTACTTTCCTTTTCACTTTTCCAGTATTCATTGTTGGGATTCAATTCTATCATTTATACATAATTTTGTTTACCAGTACTGAGTAATTTCATAGTGGATGTATTCAATAGATTATGAAACAAAGTATTAAATCATGAGGAACTAGTTAGTTTAGTTACTTGATATCTTATAATTAATTACGTTTCTATATACTTAAGTAGTTCAACTCATGGTTTATTCTGACAACTTTATGGCAACCTACAAAGCTCAAACACCTACGAATCTATTGACACTTCTAATTGTCAATACATTTTTCATTTTTTGGAATATCTATGGTTAATATCAAATCTCTTTGTCTACTCACATCACCATGAAATTATTAATTGAGACGAAATGGAAGAATTTAAGTGGGCACTTAGACTTCATTGGAATGAGGTATGATACACTTGAATATGCAATATTCATATTTCCATCTTATCAATTGGGAATACAATTAACTTCGTTCGAATCACAGATTGCGGGAAATATGCATAAACCATAATATCAAATGTAGGTAATGGCCATAGATCACTGCCGGATCATTTATGGGATGCCTAGAACTTTGAGGGAGCATTACGAGGTAGTTGTGTATTATTGAAAATACAGGTAAATTCTGATATTTCACTTTATACATTCAATTATATGAACAGTTGGAATCCACTGTTTGTGACAACTAAAGAGGCTTTCATAAACATTCATTCAGTAGCTCTCAACATTGACTGGATTTTTTTTCCTTCAATTGAAATATTTAAATTACATTTATTATCTCTGTGCATTAATACTAAAGCAGCTCGGCTTCAGTTACGCTGTGCAAATTACACAGTTCAATACGATTATGCATCACTGTGTATAGTGTGCTTTGTGATGCTAGCAACCATGGAAGCTCCATGGAAGATGCTCTAAGTTTGTATGTGTGTGCGTGTATATATATATACTAGCGGATGCCCGTGCTAAGGGCACAACGATAAATTTTTCCCAGTGATAAAAAATAAAAATTAAAGAAAAAATAAAAAAATATTTTAAAAATATAAATTAAAAAAAATAAAAAAATATTTTAAATATATAAATTAAAAAAATCTAAAAATATTTAAAAAAATATATAAATAAAATTATTTAAAATTATTTCCCTTTTAAAAAAACAAAAACAAAACTCTTCTTATTTAAAAAGAAAAAAGAAAAAAAAAACACTTTAGCATGACATTTCATGCATGGACATGAAAAAGGATGCACGTGCCGAGGTCACGGCGATAAATTTTCCCCCGTGATAAAAAATAAAAATTAAAGGAAAAATATTTTAAAAATATAAATTAAACAAATATAAATTAAATTATTTAAAATTATTTTCCTTTTTAATAATAATTATTTCCTTTTTAAAAAAACAAAGACAAAGCCCTTTTTATTAAAAAAAAACACACTTTAGCATGACATTTCATGCATGGACATGAAAGATGAAAATATCATACATCCAAAAAGTGAAGATTTTTTTCAAAAAATTTCAAAAACCATGCTATCATATTATGTTATCATATTATGTGGATTTTTATGTGTGTATGTGAGTTGGGTTAAAAGGGAATACCCGTATTTTCGTGTACATAACTAAATACGCGTGTGTCACGTAAGAAAACGAAGAAAATAATTTTTTTACGAAAAAGCTCCATTATGGGCTAAAAAAATATTTAATGTCACATAAAAATAATTGGTATTGAATTTAAACACTCGACCGTCAACTTATAAAAATAGGTAAAAAATGTCAGTTTTGGCAACTTTGAAAATTCATATATTTTAAATCGTTGATCAGAATAATATGTGAAACGTACCGTTGGAATCGTGTTGTCGAGGAGAATTTTTTGATGTAAAAATATTATTACTTTGACACTATTTCAACATCATATTTGAACCGTTGTGTCAATTAAAAATTCTGAATAACTATTAAAATATTATTTTATGATATTTTCCTAAAGAAAATTGTTCGAAAATGTTAGGAAAAGTGAACGGATGTTTTTATTCGAACCATATATATATATATATATATATATATATATATATATATATATATATATATATATATATATATGAAGAAAGAACCAGATATGCAATATGAAGAAAGAAATATACACAATCAATTTTCGGTTTCATCGGATAGACTTTATGAATGGAACATAAATGGATTACCTGAACAAGAAATTTTAAATAAAATGCAACACATATCTGTAGTTGCCAACAATTACCTAAACAATCAGAACATTCCCCAAACAGAAATAGTTGAGCTTTTAACAACAGGATTCACCGGTATATTAAAATCTTGGTGGGATAAACATCTTACCGAAGAATCAAAGGAACAAATTAAATCTGTTGTCCAAGAAGATGCTAATGACCTCCCAATTTTTGATGAAAGCATTGGAATGGAAATTCCAGATGGAGTTAACACTCTAGTTTTTACAATAATAAAACATTTTTTAGGAACACCGAGTAATATAACCTCAAGAATTCATGATCAACTAAGTAACCTTAGATGCCCAACTTTAAGCGATTTTAGATGGTACAAAGATGTTTTCACATCACGAGTAATGCTTAGAGACGATAGTAATGAACCATTTTGGAAAGAAAAATTTATTAATGGTTTACCAAATTTATTTGCTCGTAAAATAAGAGAAGTTCTATGTAACACAAATGGACACATTGATTATAACAATCTTACATATGGAGACATAATAAGTACAATCCAGAAAGAGGGATTAAAAATATGTATAGATATGAAAATAAGCAACCAGGCTAATAAAGAAAAATTAAAGGCAAAATATGAGATGGGAATTTTTTGTGAACAATATGGTTTGAACTCTGTTGCACCATCAAGAAATAAAAATTACAACTCATACCCAAAAGCAATACAAGAGACATAGAAAAAACTATTTCAAAAATAATAAATTTTACAATGAAGAAGATAAGGAATTTTATAAAAAACATAAAAAATCACAAACTAATCCACAATATAAGAAAAATGACAAAAGTAAAGTAAAATGTTATAAATGTGGAAAAACAAGTCATTACAAATCGAAATGTAAAGTAAAATCTAAAATTAACTAGTTACAACTATCATCTGAAGTAACACAAGAAATATACAAAAATTTTGAACTAAAAAATTCTTCAAGTGAAGGTGAACAAAACACTGATTACGAATCATGAAGTTACTATGAATCAGGTACAAACTCTAGTTCTCCATATATAAAATTAGGATGCAAAGACAACTGCTGTAAAACTATCAATGTTCTCGCTAAATGATGAGTGCATTATTTTGTATTATTTACACCCAAATCTAAGTGTTGTTATTCCCATTTTATCATAAATAGAGAGCTTTTATATATATTTTTATTATTTTAGAGAAAAATACAAATTTAAGAATAAATAGGGTTAATAATGCAATTTTGGGAACTTCAAGCTCACATCTTATATTCATTGCTAATCTCTTGTTCAAGTTGTTTTTTTTAGTATTGACAGGTTTAAAAAAAAAGCGGTGAAGTCCGGACGCAAATTGAGCATGAAAAGGTCACTTACGCACCTTCAGGGGCAAAATTGTAAATTCAAATAGCTGATTTCGGACTCAGACCCACCACGAAAATTGAAGGCCTTGAATCAAGGGACGCCTGGGCTCAAACGGCGTATCAATCGGAGTTGAAACGAAGAAGTTATGGCCGTGCAAAGTTCGAATTCGAAAGAAAGTCAAAAGTCAACTCCGAAGTCAAACCCACCCTTAAACCGAGCTTAACCCATTCCCAAACCATTGTGTACTTAGTTTGCACCCTTTTATTTTTATTTTTATTATTTATTATTATTATTTATTTATTTTTAGATTTTTATTTGAGTCGTTTTTAATTTTTAGGACTTATTTTATATTTAGTTTAGAATTTTGTATATATTTTTAAGATTTATTTGTATCAACTATTTTAATTTATTTATTTTTATTTTAGGTGTGAGTTTATTTTTATTTAGTTTTTAGTTTTTATTTTTAGTCTCATTATATTAAAATTTTATTAGATTTATTAGTTTTATTTTATTTTAAGTCTTTTATTTTTAGGATTAGATGTTTATTTTTTTACTTTATAGTTTTATTTTATAGCTTTGTAAATATTTAATTTTTATAGATTTTATTTGAAGCCTTAATTTATTTTTTAAGGGTCACAAACTAACACACCACACTATCCTATACACTCACACACCCAAATAATCACTCACCCATACTTTTTCTTCCATACACCTCACCACACACAAACCCCTTCTCAATCCATCTTCTCACCCACGTTCTCTCTCCTCCATCACCAAAACTCCATCTTCTCACCCACTAACTCCACTCCTCCAAAACCCGCTATTTCATTTCACCCACTAACCAAACAAATAAATCTTCCAACAAATGAAAAGGGTCGTGGGTTATAAAAGAGGTATTGGGGGCAATACAAAAAGAAAGGAAAAGTAGACGGAAGAAGGAAGAAAGTAAGAAAAAAAAAACACTTTGAGAGAAAAAAATTTGTGTAGTGAGTATTTTTGAGACACACTTTGAAGGAGCATATTGTGGATTGTAATTCAAGCTTTGGACCCAAAATTTTGTAAGTTGACATTTATTAATGAAAATTATTTTTTTCATCTTGCAATATTTGTGTGTCAAATATGTCTTGTGAGTAGTTTAATTACTAGGACTTAGGTGATGTTTGTCATGACTAATTAAACCACGCATGTTAATTTAATTTCGTAGACATTCCGACATGTTCTAATTTGAAATAAAAACATTCGGTATTCGCTTAAAATTACACGAGAGTGTATTTTTAAACCTCAACGAATTAATTATAAATTCATGCTTTAAAAAAATTTAAAGTTGTCATTTTTGATGGGTTATGCTTGCACTTAGATGTTTTGATACCTCATGCTTAAATACACGTTAAAAATTTTAAACATGATATTTTCGAGGGAATAGGAATTTATGGTGTCTAATTTAAGAGACGTTAAAATATTTTGAGCGCATGTATTGTTATATTCTCCGAAATGTACGCGACGAGAGTCGGTATATTTTGTGTTATAAATTCGGAAGTACGAAATTAAATTGATGTGTTAGTTTAATTAAAATTGACAAACGAAACCGACGTCCTAGATTCTTCCACATTTAATATTATCTCTTCTACTTGTTCGTTTATTCCGTATTTATTTTTATTGTTACATAATTTGTGTCACGCATTTATTTATTTATTTTGTTCCATCACTCAATCACATTAATACACTCATATGTCTAGTTGGACAATCGATATTTTATAAAAGTTGACGAAATCTCTGTGGGTTCGACCCGTACTTACACCCGCTATATTTCAATAGCCCGTGCACTTGCGGTAATTTTTACTTTTAAAATTTGACAACACTAAACAAGAAGAACATGAAGCATTATTAATTGATTTAATTGGAAATATAGAAAATCGAGAATTAAAATCACAATACCTTTCAAAATTTTAAAAATTATTATCCAAAGAAGAAAGTGGTATAAATACACAAAACAAGATAAGTCTTGATAATACTTTAAAACGATTTAAAACTCGCAAGGAAGTTACATTACAAGATCTCCAACGAGAAGTCAACATAATTAAACAAGATACCAAATACATCAAAATAGAAAGTAAAGAATTAAAACAAGATATCACTATTTTAAAAGTAGATCAAACTTTCCAAAAGCAACAAGTCATCTCCTCAGAAGAAAGTGAACCAGAAGCTGAACAAGAACCTAAAATAGTAACAATGGAAGAAATTGATCAGCAATTAAATATCATAGACCAAATTAATTTACAAAAATGGCATTACAAGTAACTTTAATTATTAACAAAGAATGTGGGATAAAAGGCATTAATTGATTCCAGTGCAGATTTAAATTATCTATAAGAAGGATTAATTCCAACCAGGTATTATCATAAAATATCTGAACGATTAAACTCAGCCAATGGAAGTAAAATGCAAATCAAATACAAATTGCCCAAAGCACATATTTGTCAAAATAATGTATGTTACAAAATTCCTTTTGTTTTAGTAAAAAATATGACTGACAAGGTAATCTTAGGAATCCCTTTTCTTTGCCCTCTATATCCGTTCACAACTAGTGATACTGGAATAACCTCCCTAGCCTTAGGTCAACAAGTAAAATTTGAATTTCTTTCAAAACCAGAAGTCAGAGATTTAAAAATGCTCAAAGATTTTTCAATATCAGTAAACCGTCTTCAATACAAGAGAAGACAATTAAATTTTTTAAATGAAGAAGTAAGATACAAGAGGATTGAAGATCAACTTACTAACAAGATTCTCCAATATAAAATAGAAACTTTCAAATTAAAACTAACAAATGATATTTATTATGATCTACCAAATGCCTTTTTACATAGAAAGAAACATATAGTAGCCTTGCCATACACCAAAGATTTTAATGAAAAATTCATCCCTACCAAAGTAAGACCAATCCAAATGAATCAAGAAGATATGGAACTATGTAAAGATGAAATTAATGGTTTATTACAAAAAGGAATTAGAAGAAAAAGTAAATCTCCTTGGTCATGCCTTGCATTCTATGTCAGAAAAAATGTCGAATTAGAACGCGGAGCATCCGGGTTAGTCATCAATTACAAACCACTTAATAAAGTTTTAGAATGGATAAGATATCCAATCCCAAATAAAGGTGACCTCATGAACCGATTGAATCAAGCAACTATTTTTTCCAAGTTTGATATGAACAGTGGATTTTGGCAAATACAAATCCATGAAAAAGATAGGTACAAAACTGCATTCACAACCCCCTTTGGTCACTATGAATGGTGTGTCATCCCATTTGGCCTAAAAAATGCACCTAGTGAATTCCAGAATATCATGAATAAAATATTTAACCCTTCATCCCATTTTACGATTGTCTACATTGATGATGTCCTCATCTATTCACACACAATTGATGAACATTGGAAACACTTAAATTTATTTTTTGAACTAATAAAAATTAATGGTTTAGTGGTTTCAGCCTCGAAAGTCAATCTATTCCAAACAAAAGTTAGATTTTTAGGTCATAATATTCACCAAGGAAAAATTAGTCCCATAGATAGGGCCATCCAATTCGCTGATAAATTTCCTGATGAAATCCTCGAGAAAACGCAACTTCAAAGATTTCTAAGATCATTGAACTACATTGCTGAATTTTATCCAAATCTTCGCAAACAATGCAAACCATTATTTGAACGGCTAGAAAGTAACCCTCCCCCTTGGACTATAGAACATACCTCGATAGTTCAAAATGTCAAGAAATATGCTAAAACCCTACCTTGTCTTGGTCTTTTTACACCAAATTCATTCAAAATCATTGAAACCGATGCCTCTGATATTGGCTGCGGAGGTATTCTTAAACAGAAAATCAACCCTCATTCCCCTGAACAAATTGTTCGATTCTATTCCGGAGTCTGGAATAAAGTGCAAAGTAATTATAGTACTATTTAAAAAGAAATATTATCTATTGTTTTATGTGTTTTGAAATTTCAGAGTGACATTTTAAATCAAAATTTTTTAGTCCGTGTGGATTGTAAAAGTGCAAAATATGTTTTAGAAAAGGATGTCCACAATATTGCTTCTAAACAAATTTTTTCTAGATGGCAATCTATACTGAGATTTTTTGATTTTGATATTGAGTATATTAAAGGAAGTGAGAATTGCATTCCTGATTTTCTCACACATGAATTTCTATAGAATAATAATGACGGAGAAAAATCCCCAGAAGACAACTAGAGCTCTTGCTCTACCCACAAGTCAACCTTCTACTAAAATTGCATCTCCTCTCTATGTAACAAACAGATACCAAGTCCTTGGAAACATTCCAAGACCAAATTTTAGTTACAGTTCCACTCTTACAACTCCTGCAGAGTTTGGGCCTTCTTCTAGTCAAGACCTAATCAATGACCCATTTGCTACACAGCCCATTCAACAAATTACTAAAACTAAATTTTATAATCACCCTGCTAAAACTGATTATGTGCTCAAACCAAATTTTTCAAATTTATTTTCTATTGAGCCAAATCACAGCCATATTAAAAATTCAATTGATTTAGTAAAAAACTATTTTCCTCCCTCTTGGCACTTCACTCCCCACCATCCTGCCAAGACTTTAAAATTTTACATGGATATTCTTTATTCCTCAGAATCAGTTCGTATTAAAGCAATCACCGATCGCAACGATTCGTCAAGGATTCTTTACCATTCCTTGCACATTAATATTATAATCTCTCTTCAAGATTGGGGATCCCATCCCTCCATTCTAAAAACCCTCCCAAGTCATCAAATTCAGTTTAGTTATTATGATTATATTGAAGCATGGTTTAAAGTTCTCTTTTATCAAAATGAGTTATTCACTCATTCTTGATTTCTTTGCTTTGATCAAAAATTTAAAAGTCAAATTCCTTCTTGGTTTTCCCGGTGGTGGACACAACATGGTTTTATCCCAGAAATCCTACCTGCAGAACTCCAAGAATAAGTTAAATATTTTTCCACAGTCTTTAAAGTAAATGAACATAATTCCCAGTTCCCAGTTCCCAGTTCCCAGTTTTACTTTTGTTCTGTAGTAAATACAAAGTTCCATGGATATTCAAATGGTAATATGCAATACAGCAGTCAACAATTGTCCGACAATTTTATGTTAAATAGTGGGACTCTTTCAATCAACAAAGGATTCTTAATGCTATCCAAATGGAGTTTCCTTGCCAATCAATCATTCAAGTCCAAGAAGTCCAAGCAGTTAAGAAATCTAGTCAAGGTTCGATGGATACAACATTAGCCAAGTCAAAAAAGTCCCAGCAGCTCAAAGATTTAGCAAAACAACTTCTTCTTCAAGCTGAAGCCGAAGAGGAAAATTAGTGTTCTCCCACCTTCTGTCGAGTCAACAAATAGTCACCAAGTTAACACATCGGATCCATTTCGAGTTCATTATTCCAAGATGCCCAAGACCCTTACAGTTTATAATAAAATTTATTATATTTTTGCAGGATAAAATTTGGTCAAAATTTAATGATGAGTTACTATTCAAAAGCAGTAAAAATATTCCCCGGCATGTTACTATTCATGAACAGTGTCGAACGATTAAAATAATCCTCGAAAAGTTACTATTCGTGAACAGTGCCGTCGCAAGGGTTTACAGTCTATCAGCTAGCAGTTTACCCAAGGTTAAAATCGGTTACCCAAGGTTAAAGCAGTTCACCCGAAGTTAAAATCAGTTACCCAAGGTTAAAGCAGTTCACCCGAAGTTAAAGTCAGTTACCCAAGGTTAAAGCAGTTCACCCAAAGTAAAAGCAAAGGAGTTTCAACTATAAATAGAGCATTCAGTCATCCATTCAAGGCAGAGTCCAATTTCCTATCTTACTACTGCAAACTCTCTCTCTCTCTCCATCTCTCTATTATTCTCTCAGTTTTCATTCTTATCTTGTATTAAACATTATGCTTTCAAGTTCATCGGTTCAACCAACTGTATTAATCAGTAATCTTTGTAAGTTTACTTTCAGTTATTGTAATTTCATTTTTCAGTATTAATTTTTGTTGTTATTATATGTGTTGCTTCCCCTTTTGATATATATATATATATGGGTTCGTCACTTGAATACTTTCAGTGTAATTATGAAAAGCAACATGTAGAGTGAATATTTATTTTTAGATTATTCATAGTAACGCTTGCATTAAAAATTAGAGTTAAATATGACAAAGCACAAAGAATCGGACAAGCTCGACTACTCAATACACAGGTAGTTTTTTCTTCCTTTTTAATAGTAAACTTTGGGTATTTGACATACTGCTATTGATATCACTATCTGATAAGGTGCCTTACTACATATTTTATTGAATATCATCGATATTTGAATTTGAATGTGGATGAATTTAAACCCTTCTCACCTAATATAACTAATATCATGTTCCTTATTTATTTTGTTCACCCTTGCGCTTTTGTGCCACTATTTACTTTATGAGCATCAGTATTAACTAGGGAGTAGACTGACCTGTTATCTAAATGAACTTTTTGCTTGGCCTAATGGTTTCAAATGATTGAGAGCCTGGATTTATTACTACATAAGTATGAGTACCACTTAGCTAGTGTGCCTAGCTGGTTACTTTTCCCCAAAGGTTTTGGGTTGACTTTATTTGGTTCTCCTGGTGGCTTACTTATTTCTATACCCCCTTAGTAAGCTGGTAAGTATGGGATTATTAGTTCAAAGATCCTTAACTTTCTTATATGATCCTTAACGTTGATAATCCCATATTTAACCATTGCTCCATTACATTTGATACAACACTGAATTTTCTTTATATGACCCTTAATGAGCTAGTAAGTTTGAGATTATTAGTTCAAACTTTATATGGCCCTTAATGAGCTGGTAAGTATGGGATTATCAGTTCAGACTTTATATGATCCTTAATGAGCTCGTAAGTATAGGATTATGAGTTCAGACTTTATGTGACCCTTAATGAGCTAATAAGTATGGAATTATCAGTTCAGACTCCTTGATTGGATTTAAAAGTTATTATGAAAAAACATTTGCTTTCGCTTCGTTTTAATAAACACTGAATTCCGCATACATTCCAAACTATCTTTATAATCATACTTGTTATAGAACTGGTAGAACCTATTCAACAATTTTGCTAATCCGTTTCCTTCCGGTTATTTTGCACAGGTACCAATAGAAAATGATAGATACTTCAGGAATTATATTGCAGCAGTTTGAGATATGCAGAGAAATCATAGAATAATAAACCTTTTGAACTATAGTGTAAGATAATTTAGCTTATACAAATTTTTAATTAGCTTAGTATGCATGGGTCAATTACGATTTAGCATTTTTTTAAAAGAACATTCGCCCATGAGAAATTAGGGTGTGACAGTTTGTTGCTCCTAGCCCACAGTGTGAGGATGATGCCTCCTACTGACGATCCCATCCTTCCTCATGCTACCACGGTGGACCATATTCCTATTTTGGGGAGACACCATCTTAGGTTCGAAAGAGTCATGACCCTTTCGCTATACTTGGTGATCCTACACTAGGTGTCAAGACTCATGCTCAACTCAAAAATGTTGTTAACTATCTATGTTGCACATCCCTAGTCGAGTCAAAGAATGTGAATGAAGCACTCAATGATGGGCATCAAATATCGGCCATGCAAAAAGAGTTGCTTCATTTTAAAAAGAGTAGTGTCTGGGAGTTGGTCCTCCCATCTAGCGATACTAACGTGACAGATACTAAGTGGATTTTCAAGAATAAGGTGGATGAAAATTGTACCATAGTTCGTAATAAGGCTAGGTTGGTAGCTCAAGTCTACACACAGATCGATGGTGTACACTTTACGAAAACATTCTCTCCAGTTGATAGGCTTGAGTTCGTCTGCTTACTACACGCCATAGCATGTCATCTGCGCTTCAAATTATATTAGATGGATATCAAGAGTGCCTTTTTGAATGACATTCCACAGGAAGAGATTTACATGGAACAACTAAAAGGGTTCGAGGATCCTAAGCACCCAGTACACGTCTACTATCTTAGGAAAGCCTTGTATGGTTTGAAGCAAGCACCTCGTGCTTGGTACGAGAGGCTTACTTCTTATCTCTTAGCTCGCGACTTTAAGAGAGGGGGAGTAAATAAGATGTTGTTTGTTGTGACACCCCGCCTAATTAAATACCGGGTGATCAGTCATTTATTAAACTAAATCAAAGTGTCCGGTTGGTTCATTCTTAGCATCACTGTCGAAAACAATTTTCTTTATTAATCACCTAATAAATAATCAAGCTAAGTGTCAAAACAATTAATTTTAAAGATTAAGTTCCCCGATTATAATTTAATATACGAAACCATTTTCATGAACACGGATAATAATTTTAAAACCAAATCATCCAAGTGAAGTAAACATGCTAGATAGATCAACCAAATAAAATATCCCACATCGCAGGACAAAGTAATATTCAAAAGCAATCCCATCTAAAATGGAATACTGAAATAAATAAAGTGTACAAATCTCTCTGAGCTAAATATAACTGGAAATGGACAACACATGCCCTACCTCATAATGACTAAATAGAAGACTGAGAGGACAAGGATGAAGTCGTCTATTGCGAGGACCTGCAACTCCCACACTAGCTGCAGCACGTCAATAGTCCAAAAGTCTTAAGCCTGACGCCCCTGTGGCTGGGCTCCTGTAATATATATATATATATATATATATATATATATATATATATATATATATATATATATATATATACACACACAAGAGAAATAAGAGATGACAGGAAACGGGTCAGAGCCCGAGTGTAAAACAACTTTAAAAATAGTTTAGAAAGTATTTAAAATGCATACCAGTTGATATTACATACATGTTAGTACCTCGACACTCACTTAGGAATTCTCACCCCTCAAGTAGTGTGCACCCCTAACGTACTACTGAACTAATCTAGATAAAGTTAACCCACTTCACTAGTCTAACCCAATTTCCCTTCCATAAATTCTGTTTCGAGAAATCGCATAACTATAGTTTATATCTGATAACCTTTTCTTATGAATTTTAAGCGAGTTATGTTCATCTCAATATAGACGTAAGTTCTCAACCACTTCATTCATTTAATATTAACTATTCATTTTTTAGCTACTTACAAGCACAGTTGACTAATCACAAGTATATATATCACTCATAATATATATACTAATAGGGCACCCCCCATAAATCTATGGTGTTACCATACTCTGCTATCAAGTCCTCGTATCACTCGAACAAGAGGGGAATACTAGTTCGGATCCACTCTCGAACCGTATTAACATAAAACACACATATTGAAGGCGAAGCATAGTTCCAAGTCACTAAGAGGTCAACACATACACTCACGTCTCTTAGGACCGTTTGAATATCATTCTCAGATACCCTGTACCAAGGACACTATGTTCTAGGGTACGAGTCAATATCCCTCATAAAGGTCCAATCGAGATAAGACAGTCCCGGCGCGAAAAACCCCTGTGATAGCAATTAGCGCGGATATGATTATACACATACATTCACATGTCACATATATATATACATGCACTCAGTTATATATATATATATATATATATATATATATATATATATATATATATATATATATATATATATATATATATATATATATATATATTCACATTGTTGTACGCCCACAACCCGTAATTATAATATTCTAATCATACGTGGCACATAACGCCCGAGACCTACGTATAATTAAACCCTTCCTTTTTATTCTCAATTACCGCCACATCCTAAGTACTTCTCGTCTCGCGAAGTGTTTCATCTTGATTAAATATAATATCTGTAGGAGTACACTCACTACCCTACTGGTCTAAGTCCTTCTTGATTCTCTCAAAACTTAATTTAATGTACACACGGTCTCCATTCCAATTTATACCTCCAGAAATCCCACAGTTAAATCTCATATAAAATCGTTTTCCCCGGACCTTACTTATACCCTATTGGTCCTCCTCAAGTCCCATTATAATATTTAACTTATGTCCAAAGGTCCTTACACATTGGGATTGGATTAACATTAAAAAGGAGAAAAAGTTTCCATTTCCAGGAGGAGTCGATCGATCGATGAAAAGGGGTCAATCGATCGAGCAGTTCTTGGCCCAGTTTCTGCAATTCTTTACCTACGGGTTTCCTTAACATAAATCCTCAAAACCTCTATTAATTCGTCCCAAACTCCCAAACAATCAAACCAACAGTTGTATTACCCTACATACATGATTTCTAACGTAAAACATATACGAATTCATCAAGGGCCATCAATTAAAGGGTTTATTCAAACTAATACCACAAGAACCCTATTTTTATCATCATGATCAATATTTTCCTAATTCTTCCAGAATTTAACCTCTACTGAACATAAATTTTGTAGTTAATCATCTACATATAACAATAGGGTTGCCCTAACATGATTTCCATTCAGAATTTCAATATGAATCTCCCAATTATCATTTATCTTACATGAAAACATAAATTTATCATATCCTAAACTAGCATGGATGTGTTATCAACTAAAGAACAACAAATTAGATACTTGCCTTGAAATCAAAAGGTCTGATTCGACAAATTTGAGTGGTATAGGAATGATCCTCTTCTTCCGATCTACGCATTGGTGGTGAAATTGGTGAGAGCGGTGTAGGGTTGGTGGCTCTCCTCCTTGGAAGCCTTCTCTCTTCTCTCTTCTCTCTTCCTTAGCCTCTATGAAACTCTAATATTTCTAACCTTTGAGGACTCTAACTCCCATCAGATATAACCCTTCAATTTTCGTCCATAATTAAGGCCTAAAATTGAAAATTACCAAAATGCCCTCCCGGAATACCGATTAGGCCTAAAAACGTCACGAGACCCAAACTAAACCCCCGAGTACACTTTTATGACTATCTCAACCCTTTTGGACACATTGGCGCACTCAAAATGACCATACATGCGATTTATAATTAAATTGCTTTTTATTTCATTAATTTATTCCCGACACGACACACGCGCGTCCCGACTTAATTTCTATGATTGTCGTATTATTCACTCGCGATAATTTTAATAAATTCAATCTCATATATTACTTTACTCATCTAGTAATATTCAACATAATTCTTACCAATAATTATTAACTCTCGTCACGCTAGTAAATATTCAGTTTAAAAAATTTGAATTAATATTAAATTAATTTATCCCAATTAAATTTAAGTAATCCCATAATTAAAGGCCATAAAAATACGGAGTATTACATACTTCCCCCTAATAACGGAATTTTGTCTCAAAATTCGGAAAGTCAGGCCTACCTGGTAAAACAATTCGAGATACCTTATCAATACGCAAACTAACTTCAGAGTAAGGCGATCAATCACTATAGCCCCCGCCTCACAGCAAGCTTTTTTAACACTCTCAATAATGGCACTTCACATTGTGCTCCTATCCGACGACATTCGATTAGGACGAGCCTATACATCATTGACTCTTATTATCTCAATATCATTCGGAGGCTGCACCTCACTACGTGTTAACTACTCGTATTTATCTAAATACAAAACTCCCATCCTGAGAGAAACCATATGAACATCTGACCACTCTTGTCAGTTCTTCGTATCTCAAGTTTTGGCTAAGTAACTCTTAAGACAGTCAAAAGTCACCTAAAACAGTCTGTGGTAATTCCACTATAGTCATTGGACTCTAACTCGACCAATCAAAGATTCTGATTATTCGCTCACCTCTAAACAACTAGAGGGAGAATATTCAAGGTTCTTCTACACAAAACCTCAATAAGCACTTTGTCCACAATAAACAGGTATGAATACTTACACACAACTCTACCATTTGGTACCTTACTATACTTCACTTACCAGCTATAATTATTGCGGAAATGGAATGACCACAATGAGTCCAAAATTACATTCATACAGCTCCACTAGTCGTTTATCACCTTTTGCCTACTCCTTAGGCTATAGGGACACAACCTGCTCAAAACGAAACATCATCCCCACTGCTTCTTGAAATCCTGTATTGAAGGTGAGGTTCAAGGATATCATCCTAGTTCAGAACAATATCAAGCAGGACCACTTACCGGTGCAATCCTTCTTTTCAAAGAAAGACTGCGACAAACTGTCTAATAGTGTAAATCATCCAAAAGAATAACAATTATTTTCTTTTAGGTCAACTTGTTCCACACATTCGAAGGCACTCGTGATCTTAACTTGAGATTGGCAACCCATCAAAGAAATTTACCAAATTGACTGCCCTCTTCCATTACAGGAATCATCGGCTTGCTACAAAATTCTCTGGTTGATCCACTTGCTCCAATTGATTTCTATCTATGAGTGGTGAACATGGAGACTACTCACTATGTCCTGCTCAACATCGACTTCTACTTGTAATGTCTCACATTAAGTGACACTTAATACTCCCCTTCTTTCCTCGGCGTATACCGAAAGTTCCGACCCGTTCACTTTTCTCCACGATGTGCACTTCTGGACCTTTTATACCTTACTAACATCATCATTCTTTCTACACGCAAGTCACTCTCAACATTTGACTAGGTAAAACTCCGCTCCAAGTGTTTTCCCATAATAGTTAAATTTTACTCTTCTCAAGGAATACCCCTTTTTAAATGGCTTCTCACAGCCTTTCAACCAAATTCGGGTGTGCTACTCTGATTGCACACGTATATATGGATTATCGTCCTTCTCACATGATGCTTAATCCACTTTACCATTTCTACTTCGTTATTTTAGTCCCTCGGGCATATATTTCACACATCTACTCCCACGTCCCTTTAACCTGGACAATTCTAATATCAGCTAACTGGGATGCCCCCACACCCTATAAATCCCCCGTATTCACAATGTGGATATAACACTTGGGTATTCCCAATCATCCCAGAAATTGAAATTTTAAATCGTCCTTATCATCATTCCACCCTTCAACTCACAGTGATAAAATAAAATTGGCAATGCTTCCTTACCACACAACCGACTCCACTGGCCTTAAATCGTAATTTAACTTCCAACTTACAGCTATAACTACCTGCTCCTATGACGATCGAGGTACCGGACTCATGGACTAATGACCATACATGTCCCTACTTCCAACCTTACTCTAAGTTTCATGTGTGGGATGTCTCGCAAAGTGAAATCCATACAAGGAACCCCCCCCCCCCCGATACACTACTACCTAGCATTGTCGGTTATCGAAATTCGTTAGGCCCTCCGTCCATAACATGTACCCCTATATTCCCGTCTCTTGACATAAAAGTTACATCTCCTCCCGTAATTACATTTAAATGAGAAACTTTTAGCCAATTGAACTATCACTTAGCATTGGCGGTAATCATATTCCATAGACCTCATACACATACAATTGGGACTCTTGAAATCCTGTTCCCAAACATATGAATATAAATCTTAACTCCCATGTCTCTAAAGGATAGATATAACAATGCGCTCTTTTTATCACCAAGTCCTGAGCGTTAAATATGATAATGAGTTAAATCTTTCCGCTCAACAGTAAACCCAATACACACCAATTTATGATAATAAAGTCCCTACACACCTCGGGATTAAACATTTCGATACCACTATACCGTTCGAAGTCTCTATAATATATGATATAAATGCGAGCCCTACCCTCTCGTAGGTGAGGCTTCGGTAGAACAAAACATCCTGCACCACGATAGCAACCCCGATAGACTTGCGATATTCGCCCACTAACGGTCTAATTATTACTATAAAACCATAATCAAGATAATATCATACTCGTATAACACTTCACTAAAACGAGTAATCTCAATAAGGTATATACCGTTATCAATACACCCATTCATCCTCCGCGGATAACACTAAAGATAATCCTACTATACCAGGGAAAACATTCACATAATAATAATATTATCGATATACACATTAAGCTCGTCTCACGTGCGAATCTTGTAAAAATAAAAATATAATGACTCATTCGTGTCACATAAAACACGCCTCATCCTCCGAGGGTAGAACTCATACTTCTACCTTGCTAATCTCCCTGGATGCTCAAATGGTTTCCGAACATAACATGCGTGTTCGAACCAAAACAAAAACTACTTTAATCATTGCCCCTTACTAGGAACCATACTCTTGTCCCTTTACTCGCTTAGAGAAAAATTAATGCATATGGTTTCACTCTCCACAAAATACCTCTATGCATAATCCACTTATCACCGACCATAGTGACCATATTAGGGTTATCCTTCTCTCAGACTTTGGTAGGCTTGATCCTGATGGCTACCCCTGTTGTTCTCTTAGCTTTGTTGGTCCTAAGGAACACACTACTGACTTCGACAACCCTTACTGAATTCACCATCGCTTGGTAAGGATTCAGCTACCCGAATCATTTAAATAGGCCCCCTGATGGGTCTCCCCTTTGTGGCGTTTCACTAACTGCTTTTCATCTAGTCTTACTCCCAAACTAAATCTTTCGATTCCTTTAGCTCCCTTCACAAAGAAACGTTAACATCTCTATGGACAATGTGTGACGTTGTCACTATATGGATCGATTGTCTAGCAAAATTCCCTTCAAGTGTCGTCAACTTTTCTTACGAGTTAATTTCCCACTTGAAATCCTCTTCTCCATTTGTATCTACTTCATCCGGCACAAGATTCACTAAATAATTAAATTCATTTTCACACATGGACCTTTGTCCGGACCTCCTGTGAAGAGTTCAGAACAACATTCATATCTTAACCTGAACATCTGATGAAGGAACTCGCGGTCAAATCGTAAACCGTACTTAAGATCCTTCCATTGACACAACATTCCACTTCTAAATGTGGTGGTTGACTCCCATCATTATAACTTTGCTCCGAAAAGTCAAGAAAAATTTTACCCCAAATTTTCACTTCCGGTTAACCACACTCTGCCATATGCCCAAGCCTTTGGATATTTTACCTTCGTTAATTAACACACACACTTCTCACATTTCTAGATCTTCCATTGATGTTTCTCCTCAATGCTTCATCTGACTCTCTCCCACTCCTACCACGTTGGGTGAGTCTAATTTGGCACCACTTTCGATTATACTAGCACTTGGAAATCATATGTTGCGCCCTAGCCGTCTTTATAGTCCTGGATTCTCGTGCCATACTAGGGGTGACCTCGACTACGATCATCATCCTCGAATATACTCTACAACCTCAACTAAGTCTTGCCTCCTGCTGTCCACCCAATGGCCCTCGCCTGTCATACTTCATTGATCGAACACGCCAGAACGTAAATAAGATTCACTAATACGTATAAGATGTAGAAGGATAAAGAAATCTCACCATAGAAATCAACAATCCTAAATATAGGGCTCTATATCAAACAAAGAAACGTTGGAAGCATCATAAGCCGCACAGATTCTAAGGACACTAGAACCTGATGCTTTGATACCACATTTGACACCCCGCCTAATTAAATACTGGGTGATCAGTCATTTATTAAATTAATTCAAAGTGACCAGTTGGTTCATTCTTAGCATCACTATCAAAAACAATTTTCTTTATTAATCACCTAATAAATAATTAAGCTAAGTGTCAAAATAATTAATTTTAAAGAATAAGTTCCCCGATTATAATTTAATATACGAAACCATTTTCATGAACACGTATAATAATTTTAAAACCAAATCATCCAAGTGACGTAAACATGCTAGATAGATCAACCAAATAAAATATCCCACATCGCAGGACAAGGTAATATTCAAAAGCAATCCCAACTAAAACGGAATGCTGAAATAAATAAAGTGTACAAATATCTCTGAGCTAAATATAACTGGGAATGGGTGACATAAGCCCTACCTAATAATTACTAAATAGAAGAATGAGAGGACAAGGATGAAGTCGTATATTGCGAGGACCTACAACTCCCACACTAGCTGCAGCACGTCAATAGTCCAAAAGTCTAAGCCTGACGCCCCTGTGGTTGGGCACCTGTAATACATACGTATATATATATATACAAGAGAAAGAAGAGATGGCAGGAAACGGGTCAGAGCCCGAGTGTAAAACAGCTTTAAAAATAGTTTAACAAGTATTTAAAATGCTTATCAGTTGATATTACATACATGTTAGTACCTCGACACTCACTTGGGAATTCTCACCCCTTAACTAGTGTGCACGCCTGACGTACTACTGAACTAATCTAGATAAAGTTAACCCAATTCACTAGTCTAACTCACTTAATTAGTCTAACCCAATTTCCCTTCCACAAATTATGTTTCGAGTAATCGCATAACTATAGTTTATATCTGATAACCTTTTCTTATGAATATTAATCCAGTTATGTTCATCTCAATACAAACTTAAGTTCTCAACCACTTCATTCATTTAATATTAATTATTCAATTTTCATCTACTTACAAGCACAGTAGATTAATCACAAGTATATATATATATATATATATATATATATATATATATATATATATCACCCATAATATATATATATACTAATAAGGCACCCCATATAAATCTATGGTGCTGGCATACTCTGCTATCAAGTCCCCTTATCACTCGTACAAGAGGGAATACTAGTTCGGATCCACTCTTGAACCGTATTAACATAAAACACACATATTGGAGGCGAAGCATAGTTCCAAGTTACTAAGAGGTCAGCACATACCCTCACGTCTCTTACGACCGTCTGACTATCATTATCAGATCCAATCGAGATAAGACTGTCCCGACATAAAAAACCCTGTGATAGCAAGTAACGCGGGTATGATTATACACATACATTCGCATATCACACACACACACACACACACACACACACACATATATATATATATATATATATATATATATATATATATATATATATATATATATATATATATATATATATATATATATATATATATATATATATATATATATATATATATATTCACATTGTTCAATTAGGTACGCCCACAACCCGTAATTATAATATTCTAATCATACGTGGCACATAACTCCCGAGACCTACGTATTTATTCTCAATTACCGCCACATCCTAAGTACTTCTCGTCTCTCAAAGTGTTTCATCTTTGATTAAATATAGTATCAGGAGGAGTACACTCACTACCCTACTGGTCTAAGTCCTTCTTGATTCTCTCAAAACTTAATTTAATGTACGCACGATTTCCATTCCAATTTATACCTCTCGAAATCCCACGGTTAAATCTCATATAAAATCGTATTCCCCGGGCCCTACTTATACCCTATTGGTCCTCCTCAAGTCCCATTATAATATTTAACTTATGTCCAAAGGTTCTTACACATTGGGATTGGATTAACATTAAAAAGGAGAAAAAGTTTCCATTTCCAGGAGAATTCGATCGATCGATGAAAAGGGGTCGATCAAGCAGTTCTTGGCCCAGTTTCTGCAATTCTTTACCTACGGGTTTCCTTAACATAAATCCTCAAAACCACTATTAATTCGTCCCAAACTCCCAAACAATCAAACCAACAGTTGTATTACCCTACATACATGACTTCTAACGTAAAACATATACGAATTCATCAAGGGCCATCAATTAAAGGGTTAATTCAAACTAATACCACAAGAACCCTATTTTTATCATCATGATCAATATTTTCCTAATTCTTCCAGAATTTAACCTCTAGTGAACATCAATTTCGTAGTTAATCATCTACATATAACAATAGGGTTGTCCTAACATGATTTCTATTCAGAATTTTAATATGAATCTCCTAATTATCATTTATCTTGCATGAAAACATAAATTTATCATCTCCTAAACTAGCATGGATGTGTTATCAACTAAAGAACAACAAGTTAGATACTTTCCTTGAAATCAAAGGTCTAATTCGATAAATTTGAGTGGTATAGTAACGATCCTCTTCTTTCGATCTACGCGTTGGTGGTGGAATTGGTGAGAGTGGTGTAGGGTTGGTGGCTCCCCTCTTTGGAAGCCTTCTCTCTTCTCTCTTCCTTAGCCTCTCTGCAACTCTAATGTTTCTAACCCTCGAGGACTATAACTCCCATCAGATATAACCCTTTAATTTTCGTCCATAATTAAGGCCTAAAATTGGAAATTACCAAAATGCGCTCTCGGGTTACCGGTTAGGCCTAAAAACGTCCCGAGACCCAAACTAAACCCACGGGTACACTTTTCTGACTATCTCAACCCTTCCGGACACATTGGCTCACTTGAAATGACCATACGGGTGACTTATAATTAAATTACTTTTTATTCCATTAATTTAGTCCCGACACGACACACGCGCATCCCGACTTAATTTCTATGATTGTCGTATTATTCACTCATGATAATTTTAATAAATTCAATATCATATATTAATTTACTATCTATTAATATTTAACATAATTCTTACCAATAATTACTAACTCTCGTCATGCTAGTAAATATTCAATTTAAAAAATTCGAATTAATATTAAATTAATTTATCCCAATTAAATTTAATTAATCCCGTAATTAAAGGCCATAAAAATACGGGGTATTACATTTGTGAGGAGAGAGATTGGTGCTATTTTGGTTGCCCAGGTCTATGTGGACGACATAGTCTTTGGATCCACGTGCTCCCTCTATGCTCACACTTTTGAGGGGGAGATGAAGAGTGAGTTTGAGATGAGCATGGTAGGTTAGCTTACATTCTTCTTAGGTCTCCAGGTTTGTCAGCTTAAGGATGGGATATTCATATCTCAATTCAAATATGGAAGAGACTTTATGAATAAATTCGTTCTTGATTCCGCTAAGCCCGCTCACACCCCTATGATTTAATCTACAAATCTTAGGTAAGAAACTTTAGTCAACGACGTAGAGCAGACTTTATATCGTAGCATGATAAGTAGTCTTCTTTACCTTATCGCTAGTCGACCCGATATCTCCTTTAGTGTTGGAGTCTGTGCGCGATACCAAGCGTCCCCAAAAGAGTCACACTTGCACGCTCTTAAACATATTATCAAATATGTGAGTGGGACTCTCTAATATGGTATTTAGTATTCCTTTAATACCGATGACTTTTTGTCCGCCTATTCGGATGCCGATTGGGTCGGGGATGTCGATGGGTGTAGGAGGACTTCAGGTGGGTGTTTCTACTTTTGGAATGCTCTTGTCTCGTGGATGAGCGAGAAGAAGTACTCCATATCTTTGTCCATGATGGAGGCTGAGTATATTGCCATCTGTAGTTGTTGCACGTAACTCTTGTGGATGAAGCAAATATTGGAGGATTACAGCATCTCACAGGGAACGATGACTATTTCCTGTGATAATATGAGTGCCATCACATCTCATGTAATACAATCCAACATTCATGCACAAAGCACATTAGGATACGTGAGCACTTTATTTGAGACCTAGTTGAGGAGAAGGTCGTGTCCTTGAGCTTTGTGAGCATCGATCATCAGTTAGCTAATATTTTCGTGAAACCTTTAGATGCACTTAGATTTGAGAATCTTAGAAATTGTATAGGCATTTGCATCGTTGACTGAGATTGGATATGTTATCTATTATAGGATAATTTTCATGCTTATTCATATTTATTCCTACTGCTAGATTGTACTACCATTGTATTATCATTGTATTTATTTTTTCCATTTTGATATATTTTTCAAAAACTCCATAAATATTTTTATTTTTCTTGAAATTTTTTGGTAAAGTACAAAAAGATTTTCAGTTTCTTTTTAAGAAAAAGTGAAAAAGCCAAAAAGAATTTATTTTTTTATATAAAATTTTTGAAAAATCCAAAAAGAGTTTTGTATTTTTTTGAAACCATATGTGGATGAACATTAAATATGTTCGAGCCACCTATTCATTCCATATCCAGTGACTATTTTTTATTGTTTTGAGACATGACAACATTTCATTTTTGTGCTTTATAATGTGTGGAGTTATTAAGATGTAATATGATGACTACTTACTACATGTTTGTCTCCTTGTCACCTTTAATGCACATGAGCACAGACTCATTTGAGTATTGCACTTATCGCTCACATGTCGATTGGAGTGTTTTCATCTCAATCCTGCTTTTAAAACGAACCAAATGTGAAAAACGAGATAATAAAAGTCGTTCTTGTAAAAACCATTGTCCGGATTGAAAAAAAAATACAATATCATTTATCTGGTATATTTTGATATATTTAGGTATATTTTAAGCAACGGAATCGGGTTGCAAAAGACAAGTTGACTTTGCGTGAATAGCCACCATTTTCAAAAAGAAAGAGCCTAAAAGATTAAAGGCAGATAAAAACAAAAGGATAGTGTTGTGACACCCCACCCAATTAAATATCGGGTGATCACTCCTTTATAAAATTTATAACAGAATATTCGATTGTTTCATTCTTAGCATCACTGTCGAAAACTTAAATCCAAACCATTACCTAACATTTAATTAAGCTAGTGTCAAAATATTTTCCAATTTTATTTGAAACCAATTAATTTCTGAACATTGAATTATAAACCACACACCAGAAATGAATGCTGATTGAATTAAATACTGAATAATTAAGACTAGATAAAACCTTCCAGTTCAAAGTCACAAACAAAACCATAATAAATACTCAATCCAATAGAAATGAACTACAAAGGAACCGAGTACAATCCCGCTAATGAGGATGGACGACACATGCCCGAACTGAAATATCTGAACTAGGAATTGAATAAAATGAGAGAAGCGTATAATCTCAATGACCACAACTTTCACAACAGCTGCAGCTCGGCTAACCATCCAAGTATCTAGAACCGGTGTCCCTGTGGCTAGGCACCTGTACTAATACATATATATATAACAAAAGAGAGAAGAAATACAAGAAACGGGTTAGAGCCCTAGGTGTAAAAATGGTTTAGCAAGTATTTAAATCTGGTTCTTAAAATAAGTCTTATAGGCATGTTAGTTATCGAACTCTCACATGAGTTTCTAATCTCTCATCTATTGTGCACGCCTAACGTACATCTAATCTTCCCCTAGTTATACCTCCCAGTCTAACTAGTCAGAAACCATACTAATACTAACTATGCTCACTAGTAGTATTTTCGTATCGCCCATATAATACGCTATTCAGATAGTTTATCTCACATACTAAGTTTCATTATTCACCTTTTGAATGGTTAATCTTTTATCTACTAAGATTATTTCATTTCTCATTTCCATTTTATCTACTATTCTCATAAAGTAGAAAGTTACCCAAGTACACTCATACATATATATAGTCTCATCATCCCTATATATATACACTCATCATGCACCCTTAGGTTAAGACCACTTTGTGCAATGTAATGATTATTATTATTACCAAGTCTACTAATTTCACACAGTAGAAATATTCACAAGTTCACACACACACACACACACACACACATATATATATATATATATAGTCACATCATCCCTATATATATATATATAGTCACATCATCCCTATATATATATATATATATATATATATATATATATATATATATATATATATACTAATCCTGCACCCCCGGGCTAAGACCCATTTGTGCACCTATCGAGAAATCTTGCATCCTCGGGTTAGCACCCATTAATGCACCTATCAATAATAATCCAGCACCCCCGGGTTATCACCCATTAGTGCGCCTATCAAGGGAATCCTGCATCCCCGAGTTAACACCCATTAATGCACCTATCAATAATAATCCAGCACCCCCGGGTTATCACCCATTACTGCGCCTATTAAGAGAATCCTGCATCCCTGGGTTAACACCCATTAATGCACCTATCAATAACAATTCAGCACTCCCGAGTTATCACTCATTAGTGCGCTTAAACATAAGATTCTTGCACCCCCGGGTTATCACCCATTAGTGCTCTTAACAATAATATCGCATAATAGGCATACACACGTCCTATTAAGATTTATAGGTATTTCCCCAACCTACAGATATACTTCTCATACGTATTTTAGTCTCAACACTACGTATAGTATAAATATTTAGATTATTATCTCTCTCGTAATCTCCAAGGTATATTCTCTCTATACCAAAATAATTAAAGTATTAATCCTCACATACTTTTTCCTGAAATTCTGTCTTGCTTAAGTTTACTATCGGACATTTTCTCTTACTTCAAGAAATCGGTAAACCTAATTTAGACTCAAAGAGAAATCCCAGAAATTCCCTCTATCGCTCGAACCAGATGGCATGTCGTTTGAACGACTTCCACGTGTCGCTCGCGCGACTTCGCGTGACTTTGCGCGAGATTGCACTGTTCGTCTTCCTGCCCAGATTTTCAACGTTTTTCACCATTTTTGAACCTAAAAACCTCTAAGATTCAACACCCAATGCCTCATCATCAATACTCATCCACACATAACATGTTATAAATCATTCCTAACATCCTAGGATCATTAATTTGTCATCAATCATCATAATTATATAAAATTCCCAAATTAATTCACATGAACCCTAGTTTCCAAAATTCCAATTAAATAACCTAATCAACCTAGATTCGTTCATCAATATATATGATTCAATTTCGTGATTTATCCTCTACATACATGAAGGAATATCAACAACTAATCAACCCAGTCCTTAATCATAATTTAAATATCCAATTTTCACCCAATTAACATGTAAATCATGATTAAATTTCACATATTCTAACTTGAGTATGATTATTGCTATAAGAAAGAAAGTAATAAACTGTGACAACCCGCCTACTAAAATAATAGGTGGCCAGCCCAATACTCTAATAATCACAGGAATCATAGATGGTCCATTCTCAGCATCACTGTCGACTAAAATAATAGTATGAGATAACCACCAATCATTTTAGAAAACGGACTGTCAAATTTAAAATTTTTAAAAGAAAAAAAAAACACTTTGACAATCCCATTTGTAAAAACGGTGGATATCAAAAATCAATGGATAAAGAATGACAATATAATAAATATCTCCGAATAAGATGTCGGTGAACAGACCAATACAAATAGTACATCGAGTATTACAATTCAATATTTATAATATAATGAATGAGTGCAATACCTTGGGCAAAACACGCCCGAATAAATATATTGAACATAACTAGAGTACAATAGAAAGAAGCGTCTAATACAAGTAACCTACAACATCCGCAATATGCTGTAGCTCAATGACAACTGGAATGGAAATGTAAATACGGGTGTCCATGCGGTAGAGCACCTGTACGGCAAGGAATATATGCAGAAACAAAGAAATATAGATACGGGTCAAGGCCCGATTTGATATGATTACCATGTGACTAAAAATGCATGACAGTTAAGTGCGTAATTCTCTCGCAGATAAAAGTAATATTTCTCACCTCTCAATCTAGCAGCAACCTAGCGCAATATCGTGAGATGTTCTAGTTAACCCTAAGTACTAAGGGCTAACTTCTCCCCGTTCTCAACACTATGCCCTATTCGTGTGTGGGGTGTCTCGCAAAGGGAAATCCAAACAAGGAACCCCCCCGATACACTACTACTTAGGCAAGGTTGATCGTCGAGATCCATTAGATCCTTAGCACGAAATAATCAATAAATGTATATGTGTGTGCATATGTGTGGGAGGTCACATCTACAGCTACACAAAGAAAATATAAAATAAAACCCATCCATCATCTAATGGCACAATTCCTAATTTCCTTCTTTAGGAATATACATAAATGGTACAACATTTATCAAATGTTTACCAAGTCAAACTTATTTACCAATTTTTATTTCCTTTCTTCCATCCAGGAAGAATACATAATTTAAAGCAAGTTTTATTATCATAAAAAGTGCTTTACCCATTTTTTCATAAAATCCCACTTCCCTTCTTCCATCCAGGAAGTGTAATCAAAAGTCATTTTTATTAGTATAAAAATACTTTTGTATACCATATGCTTCCATTTCCCTTCTTCCATCCGAAAAATGTTATCCGAAGCCAAACCATATCCCATTTCCCTTCTTACATCCGGGAAATGTAATTAAAGTCAATCCATTATCATGAATTGCTTTAATAAATATAAGTCCGTCCCTCCGGGTTTCCCCACTAGACGCGTCCCTAAATGGCTATCATCTTCCAGGGCCTATCTATACAAGACAACCTGGGAACCTACCAACGTCGGGAAGCGACCATATTGCCTGCGAGAAAGTCAAGACCACACTCAGAATCCCCTAATCAGCGCAGTAATATAAATGCCCATATGACCTGGGGACTATATCCACCCTGCTCAATAGCCAGGGGGCTTCACCACAACGCGCGCAACTTCCCTTATGATAGCGATTTAGGGAGGTGTGTAATTCATAAATTATCATTTATGAAAAACATTACTTTTTCCTTTTGAAAACATCATATTTTACATTTCCAAAAATCATCCATTTGTACTTATTCATTTAGTACCATGTTTTATAATATTCATTCTTTATTCATTAAGTCATATTTATTAATGACCTAAGACCCAAAGTGCCACTAACCTCAAACTAGCCTCCAAGAGTTCATATAATTTTCATAAACCCTCAAAGTGAGTCTCCATGAAGGAGTGTCTCCCAAAAGTCTCAACATTAATGCTTTAACTTCCAATTTATCTTTAGGTTAGCCTCCTATATCAATCGGACATTAACCTATACAAGCTAGCCCTCGGGTAAGCCCAAATATCCACTCTTAGCCTAGGACATTAGTCTACCCAATACAACCCTCTAGGACTCCCTATTACTTCCCAAAGGAAGGTTCCTAAGTTCCTATATTAAAATAAAGAGGCTAAAGAAAACTAAGGAAACTTAAAGGTGAAAAACAGGGGACCGGTCGACCGGTCAAGGGACCGCGGTCGACCGCCCTTTCAGGTTTGGTCTACCAACGAAAGCAGTAAGCTAGTTTTTGCATGACCGGTCGACCGGTCCTCAGACTGCAGTCGACCGCGCCTATCAGATCCACGAAAAAACCTTCTTCTTCAAAGCCAAAACCGAACCCTAAAACCCATAATCCTATACTTTCTTCATTTCCCTCCACCAACAGCATTACCCCACCAATTATACACCAAAAGAAACCCATATAATAACCTTAAACCACACAATCTACAAGATTTAAGGATTAAACACCAAAATCTTACAAAACCTACTATTTTCTCAAATACACCAAACACACAACTATCATAATAATTTAATCACATTAAATCATATACTAGAAAGTAAGAAACTTGCCTCGAGGTTCGTAGTCTCTGATCCTCCTCCGATAGCAACGGAATCCGGCCCAAAATCTTCATTTTCTCTCTTTCTCTCATTTTTTCCCAACTCTCTCTTCTCTCTCTCTCTCTCTCTCTCTCTCTCCTTTGGTTTTTCTCACAAATGAAGAAAGAAAAAGGGGGGGGGGGGGGGGGGGGGGGGGGGAGGACTTATAAGGGTTCTAAAACATAAATCCCCACTTTTAATTGCCAATACACCATTAAAATGACTCATAACCACATAATAGAGCCATAACGCGTAAAAAGTGCCTGAAACCCAAAAATACAACGTGGCACTTATTTCGACTATCTCGACTATTCTAAAAATAATCGCACCCCCTATTTTGGCATTCGGGAAAGTGTGAACTATTTTTATGTTCCAATTTCATTTTAATTCATTAATTTTACCCAATTTTATATATAGGTCATAACCGTCGTTTTATATATAACGACGCAAAATATCACAATATAATGCTATTTACCTTCTCATAACGGTAAATAGACAAAACATAGTAAATATTATCCCTAAGTCTCATGGGAAATAATATTTACTCCAACTTTTCCTATTTTATAAAATTTGCCCATCGGGTAAAAAAGTATAAAATAGTCGCTCAAAAACCTGGGTTGTTACATAAACACTTGCCTCGAATATGACGATCTGATCCATTGGTGATGTTGGTATATAGGCGTTCCTCTCTTCTCGATGTACGCGTTAGTGGTGGTGGTTGTGCAAGGTGGTGATACTTTGGCCTTCCCTCTTGGAAATTGGTTCTCCCTCACACCCTCTATGGCCGTTCTTTCCTTTTTGTGTCTCACAACCCTAAAGGACTTTTCTTGACTGATAAAATATCTCTCAATTTTCGTCCATTAATTAAACCCAAAAATACAATTTATCATAATGCCCTCTCGGGACGCCGGTTAGGCCTAAAATTGCTTCGGGACCCAAACTAAACACCCGGGTATACTATTTTGACTATCTCGATCCTCCCGGACTCAACGGCGCACTCAAAACGACCATACGAGTTTAATAAAAATAATTTCCCTTTATATTCCATTCAATTAGTCCCGACACAACTCACACGCGTGTCAGACTTAAATTAATAAACTGCCGTATATTTCACTCTCGGCAATTTATCAAATTTCATAATTTCATATTACATATCACACAGTAATATTCAATAATTCTCAACAATAAGTATTAACCCTTGGCACGCTAGTTAATAATTATTTTAATCCGAATTAATAACAAATTAATTTCTCGCATTTTAATTTAATTAATCCAACGACCATAATTAATCGCATACTTATTCCCATAATAATAATTAATCACATGATTATTTAAATCGTAAAAAATACGGGGTGTTACAAGTGTCGGGCGAATTTCAAAGAACATTGATGCTGCGCTACATATGAGCATTTATTTCTTCAAAAATAATTGAGAGAAAAAATTCAATATGTGAGTTTTGAGGGAGTTAAGTCGAAGATCAATGGATTTGCACATCCTGAAAAAATCTCATAAAGCATTACATATTTTTCGGCATTATTGGTGTGAAAATCACTCACGATCTCAATTAGTTGAATAGGTTATGTCGATTTCACTTGAGTTCACCATCTTTACACCTAGGTAGACTTTGAGATCTTGCTTTAGTAGTGTCTCATTCCTTCGTGTACATATGTCATGTTATGTTTGTCTAAGTTGATTAACCTATAGAATGTGTTCACACCCCTGCATTCCGTTTCAATGATTCGATTATTTTTGTGTTTCTCCATGGTGTGTTGTTTTTGTAAATTTTTTATATACTTGAAAAAATTTTAAATTTTCAAAAATAGTTTGTGGGATCTTTGAGATTATATTCGTTCATATCTTGTTGTGATGAGATATTTTTATGTCTGGTGATGTTCCCTATTTTTCATGATTAGTTTCAACTCCTTGTCTATTTCGAAGAAAATAAAAGGGGGAGACCAAATTTCGGGGGAGATTGATTTATGGGGGAGATTTTATCTTTATGCATTTTATTTGATATATGTCAAACTCGATGCATCACGGGGTATTTTCTTTGTTTCATATGTGTAGGTACTTTGGGGAGATCATATTTGGATCACACGCGATGAAGATAAAGTACCCAAGAGAAGATAAAAAAGGAGTTTGAAGATTTCAAGACTGTATTTTGAAGACTACTCTATTTTGTACTATCCATTTTAGGCTTTGGGAGGGTATTAGGATATTGTATTTGTCTTATGGGATTTATTTGTAATTTGAATTTTAATTATATGTTTCTACCGAGATAGCCAAAAGGGGGAGATTTGTAAGAGCATGATTTCTATCATTTGCTCATAGCTTAGGCTAAGTATAGTTTTCTGCATATCCCGATATCGTTTGATTCGAGCCGTCACAAAGAACCGAATTTCCATCATCTCCAAATTCAAGAAGATCTTGACAATACAAAGGTATAAAATAATTTAGGTTTTTGAATTTGTTTACGTTTATATTTGGGACTTGTTTTAGTTACAATCGACGCATTTTTTATTTAAAAGGTTTCAAAATACGCGCATCTCGTTCAAACGAGTATGCACTCTCATTTGAAGTGTCGTTTGAAGTTTACTTCGATCAAACTTTTAATGAGGGCTACTTTTTTGCATCGTTCGAAGCTCGCTTAAAGCTTGTTCAAACAAGATTAGGGTTTTGTTCTAACGACCTTGTTGTCGTTCTAACGAGATTCTTTTCTCGTTTAAATTAGCCTATTTTTTCGTTCGAACGAGTGTCGTCACCTTAAATTTTGTGCCGACTTATAAATACATGTTTCGTATAGAATTTTGATAAGACTTTTGCGAAAATAATTTTTGAAAATCTGCTGCAAATAGGGGTGTGCACTGGTCGGTCGGTTCGATTTTTGACCTTTTTTAAGCCAATCTGACTTTATTGGTTTTCAGATATTTTGAACCGAAACCAAATTGGTGGTATCGATTAACCGAACCGAACATGGTCGATTTTTGACAGGGTCGTTCAGTTTGACCGTCGATTTTTGATATGGTTAATATTGATAGGGTTGGTTTGGTTTAACCGATTTTTGAGAGGGCTGATATTTTTTAATATTTTTTTTCATTTTGTTTTAATCATTTTCCATTTAAATTCAACTAACACTATTTTATTTATATGCAATAAATTTAAATAATGGTTCAAAAGTATCCTAAATTTATATGTGTTATATATATATATATATATATAGTAAGTAGAGGAGCGGTTTGGTTCGGTTCTACCCGGGCCCTATGCGGTCCAAACTGAAAAACAAAACAAAATTATCGGTTTTTATCCTACTCAAACTGAACCGACCCAACCTTAATAATAAATCGGCCCGAAATCATCGGTTCGGTTCGGCGGTTCGATCGGTTTTTCTGCACACCCCTAGTTGCAAAATTTTCCACTTTCTTTAAGCAAAAAAAACACCTTTTTATTCACAATCATCACTTCCAACTATATATGTGAATCTATTGAAAACCCAAAACAGTTATATATCTGAGTTATTCTTGTGGAGAGATTCTCTTCGCTGCTAACCATTTTAGTTCTTGAGGGGATTATTGCTGAAGGAAGACAAAGGTTGATTGGTGGATACCGGGGGTGGACCGTCACCTGTGGAAATCTTTGGACTGAGGCGTATTCTGTAGAGGTTTTTGTAAGTTGCATCTTGTAAAAACTCTATAGTGCTGATTGAAAAGGTTTTACGCGCAAGGTTTTTTTCCTCATATTGCCTTGTCGTGTTTGCATGCTTTATTTTATCTTCTTTATCACAAAGAAGCCTGTTTAGGGTAAAAGATAAAATTTGGACTTCTGTGTGCTGGACACTTTAATTATAGAAATTATCCATTAAGATCGTAAGCACACTCTTATTGTTAACACTAATGTATGTTAGTTTTTCAAAATTTCAGTGGGTTCAATCCTTACTGAATCAATGTTAAATTGATATTTTATCATACATATCTAGTTATTTTAAAAAGTTCAGTGGCGTCGGTTGACACCGATGGAGTACACATGGCTCCGCTATGATTGCATAAGACCTGATAGCTAATATTGTGGGAGTACTATGCAAATTTATTAGTAGAAATGGTATGGATCATTGCCATGCTATTCACATGATCATGCGGTACATGAAAAAGATGATGAACCTCGAATTACACTATCATAAGTTTTTCGTTGTCCTTGAAGAATTTAGCGATGCAAATTGGAATACCCTGTTATATGACTCTAAGGCCACTAATGGATACATTTTTAGTATTTCTATCGGTAAAGTTTCATAGAAGTCTAAGAAATATACTATTTTAGCTCAATCTACGATGGAGTCTTAGATGATAATGCTAGCTACATCTAGTGAGGAGACAAGTTGATTGAAAAACCTTGTGTTCGATATCCCCTTATGGGATAGGCTGATACTGGTCGTTTTAATCCACATCGGTAGTACTAGGCAAAAGTAGAGAACCGTTATTATAATAATTAGAGGTGACAAATATGTCGCAAGTACATTACTAGTTTAGACTTTATCTCTATTAGTGTTGTAAGAGTGGATCATATATGATTTGAGAAGAATTTAATTGATCATTTGACGAAAGGACTAGCAAGAGAAAATGTGTGGAACACCTCGAAAGGGATGGGACTAAAAATCTTAGATAATTGAATCATTTGTGATGGTAACATACTTATAGATTAGAGATACCAAAAAATAGGTCCAAGGGGTAATAACAAGTCACTTGTGATATGGGTTAAATCGTGATATCAATTAAGAATGAGGTTATACTCTGAGTCCCTCCCCATAGAGAATGATATTTTGAAGCGGGTTAAAGTTGAGTTGCTATAACACTTAATGAGATTCATCGATCTATGTTGATTAGGGTACCCAGATATGGGAGTATCCTTGATAGTCTCACCTATATTAATGTGAAAGTGTGGCCGCTTTCCATGATAATTTTGGGCAAAGTCCCTAGAGCTTTCACTATATTGGGATAGAAGAATATGGTCATAACTCTGAGTTTTATAACTACACTACACGCAAGAAGGATTATGTGTGGGATGTTATCAGAGATAGAGTTCAAAACTACAGTTACTCTAGTATATCTGAATCATCTTTACTATGTAAAGGTTCAAGTCTAAAAATAAGTTTGCTTCTGCATAATTCTATGAAATATTGCTCGATGATTTTTTTCAAAATTTAAAAGTGGGTGATTGTTGGGACAGTTGTAAAGGTTTTGAAAAAAATAAGTTACCTTTTTTAACTTGGAGCATCAGTAGACAGAGTGAATGGGTTTTTCCTTCAATTGAGAATTCTCAAGAGTCCCACATAAAAAAAAAGTGGAGAAGTACATCAAAAATAGTTTTGACACTATTGGGTAAGCCCTTTGGGTATTAGAACTTTGTGTGTTGGGTGAAGACTCTTATTGGGCCAAACCCAAAAGCACATATACCGTCGCCTTTGTCCATCTATCTGACATGTTCCTAGATGAGGGTCCTGGGCTCACTATAATTTTAATTTTTCCAACAAAAATTAATTGTTCTTTAATTGGAAAATATGTGAACTCAAATTTTTTAACACATTTTAATTGTTGTAATTAATGACCAAGTGTTAGCCCAC